>LR990114.1:16432500-17738125 GCA_905147225.2 Euproctis similis
TCTAACACAAATAACTCAAATCGTCACCATCAAGAAATGCAGGTACGTAACTGTCTCATGCTATATAAGTCCAAAGTTTTTACTTAATCATTACATAGCATAAAACAAAGTCACTTCCGCACTTTATCTGTCGCCTTATATGCTTAGATCTTTGAAACTACGCAGTCTAGTCAGTTTAGTCTAGTCTTTTTAATAGATAGAATGTGTCAACGGGGTGGTTTTTATCTATAGTTCATGTATGATGTAGTAAAGAAAAAGTGATAAATCCAAAATTAACTTTTTATTAGGTACTTTTGATGCGGAACAAAGTTCGCCGGGTCAAATAATACTTAATAAAATTTTACTATTTCCTTTTCAGAAATCAAATCAGATCATGTTTCCGCAACAAGCACAAAATGGTAATGCTCATCCCGGTCATCCGTCTCCACCTACCGTTAGTTCTACTCAGCATCACTACGCTACTATTAATTCTCCGATAAAAGTACCACAAGTCAGCTCGAGCACTGGTGGACCTGATAGCACCTTTACAGTGCCCGACGACGTTGGAATGGGATTTGAAGGAGGAGTTCGCGTGTTACAAAGCCTTGGTAACTGGTAAGTTCTTGAAATGATTGTCATCTTATTTAATTAAATCTCTCTGCCTGTCAACATATTAATTCCGTCTTAATACGGAGCATCCCCATTTATTAATAAAAGTTTTGATTATCATTCTCTTCATTTGGTTAAGTTATTGGCAGCCACCAAATTTTTTCAGCTACTTTTCTCTTGCCAGGTCACCAGAAGTGACGCATAATATACCTAGGCCAAATTTAATACCGTTCACGGAACCATATGCAGAAGGTGGTTCCATGCATCCGGGAACTAGATTGAAAGCATTACAAGGAACGTCTATTAGGAAACATCCAGCGATCAAACCAACAAGTTCTAGTAATGATGGTAAGTAAAAAATATAAACCTTATGCAATCACATGATTTCTGCAAATTTACCTATCTTTTATTTAGTAGATTATTACTTTTTACTAATATGTTATTGGAAATTCTTGCAAAATAATGGCAACAAATATTTTACCAAGAATTACAATAAGAACTGAGTCGTAAAATGTAAGATTAATTATTGGCGGAAATCACTAAAAATCTATTTATGTCAATTGTGTTTATTTGCAAAAATGACCTTGACATTATTACTAAAAATCACTAAAGGTTACTACAACCAAAGTGACCTTGGTGTATCAATAAAAAAATATCGTTTCCAGGTAACAAAGCTTTCGAATGCACAGTCTGTGGAAAAGGATTAGCTCGGAAAGATAAATTAACGATACACATGAGAATACATACAGGTTAGTTAATCACCAATACGATTTAGTTCATTAATATTTTTTTATAACTTCACGCCCTTTTCTGCGTGGTGTACGCAACGGCTGTTTGCACTCGTCGAAATTTTACGTCACAAACGGAATAAGTGTGGAAACCTATTGCTACACGAGACACAATATCATGGGTATTGATCAAACATATCTATCGAAAATAATTCCGCATTCATTGGTGTTGCCCCCGAATTGGATCCCGCGACTACTTGATTTCATTATTACCACCTTTTTCGAGAAGTTATGAGGGAGTAATTAATATTCTAAAAATATTTTAACTATACATTTTGAACAGCCTGTACAAACTCGATAATTCGGTGTCGAAGGACCATACATGTCAAAATTATAAATTAATAAAATATTATTTGTTTACAGGAGAAAAACCATACGTATGTGAAGTTTGTAATAAGGCTTTTGCGCGTAGAGATAAACTAGTACTGCATATGAACAAATTGAAACATATAACACCTTCGAATATAGCACCTTTAGGTAAAAGAACCATCACAATACCACGTGAGTATGCTTCGTAATAGTAATGAGAGATGTACATAATGATATTAATATCTTATCACTACTGTTGTGGGCTTCGTAACCAGTATACGTATATCTAGATAAAAAAATCAATACTTACTGATAAATTATGTTATCTATATTATTTTTTCATAAAAACGCAACTTATATAACGCAACGCATATTTTAACGGACAATACGAGAAGAATAATTTTGCATAAGAATATAAAATACCAATCTTATCTTTATTATGTGTGTTTCTATGCGTTCCTCTTTAGTCTAAATTGCTGAACAGATTTTAAACTCTACATTTCGTATATTAAGGTTGTATATGTGACTTAATGGGGACGACATAGATTTTTATTTTCCTAACACATTGTGCTAGTTAGTTCATTCTCCCGATTTGTTTTTTCGAATCCAGACTCCTATAAACATATCATATATCATACAAACAAAAGTCCTCGTACTAAACCAATACAATACTAACTCAATATTGAACTCTATAGCATTAAAACTGGACGATGTGAAGCCACAGCTGACGAAACAAGAGGATACGAAGCCAAGTCAAGCGGAGATAGCGGCAGTTGCAGCTCAGCAGCAGCACGCTGCACATCAGCAGCCGATCCAGGTCTGCCAGGTACCTGGCCACAGCTTTACGGTAAATTTGAACTAACGAAATCAACGCATGGTTTGTAGAGATCGTCTTTTAGCACGTCTTGTAGGTAACTTTCTTTTAAACTTCTATCTTATTTTTAAAAAAACGTTATTTGGATGTGTAGAATGTTTTATTATTTAAATTATTAGAACTAACAATGATTTTTTTTTTAATATCTATAGCTAAAATTAATAGACGGATCAAATTGTGCCCATTGAGTGGAAACAGGCTTCGATGTCAATGTGAGACCAAATACTAAAGTTTCAAATGTTATCTTCTCTCTACTCTATGTGGTGGTAAGCAGTGACGGGGTCCCGGGGACTCGTGAGCATAAAATATATACACCAAACCTTAATAATATCTTGCGATATACGAAACTCAACTCAACTTTAACTTTAAAAAAAATCCTTATTATCTTCTTTAAAAATAGCAATTGTTAAAGAATTAGAACGAGTCGTAAATCTTTTTTCTCACAGCAGAACACAAACTTGGTGCACACAAGCGCAGCAACAGCAGCTGTGGCTGCAGCAACTGCAGGGATGGTAGTGTCCTGGTCGTGTGAATTGTGTGGCAGACTGTTTGCAACACGTGATGAATGGAGCGCTCATGCCAAGTCACATCTTCCTGACAACAAGCTGCTGCAGCAGGAGAAAATGCAAACCTCTCAACATCAGGTGGATATGAGTTATTTCTTAGTAAATTTGACTTCAGTAGAAGGTGTAGGCTGTAGCTGTTATGCCTCGACTCGCCGTTATGTTTACGTCCCAAATGCAATAGGTGGCGAACCTATTGCCATACCGGACACAAAGTTTTTAGTCATCATTACTTATCACCCATAACTTTCGAAAAGTCATTGGTGTGTGCCGAGTTCCAAACCCTCTGGATTCAGAAGTCGTGTGCCCTACCAATGACCACCTTTAGTCGTTAACTGGTATTTTTTTACTATACTAATAAAGAAATACTACTAATAGTTTCTGGCTGATAATTTTGAGGTTACACCGCGGAGAGAACTAATTTTTAATTAAAACCTTGTACATTTTTAATTTACAGCAACAAGAGAAAGTTCACTTGACGAATCAGGAGAAGCTGCAACTTCTTCATCACCACAATCAGAATCAGCAAATACTAAACGGTCATGGTATAGCATCGTCTTCAGTGTCAAGCGCGACCGTGGTCAACGAGGCAGCCGGTGGGGCATACTTCACGCACGGCCACACGCATTATGCCCAGGAGAGACAGCATACGCATGCGCATCACCTGTGTCTA
The DNA here is from genome assembly GCA_905147225.2 of Euproctis similis. NCBI lineage: Eukaryota > Metazoa > Arthropoda > Insecta > Lepidoptera > Erebidae > Euproctis > Euproctis similis. Next base: position 16,436,296 of record LR990114.1, read on the forward strand.
GTTTGTAGACAGGAGTTCGCTGGTAAAGCTGAGTTCATGTTCCACGTGCGAGGACATTTTGAAGGTAAAGTGACTGATATTGCCGCAGCTGATGTGTTAGCACGTTCCTTAGTCGATAACTCTGGACTATGCACCTGAGCCCCGCCAACACCTATAGGTGCATTCCAAACGGATGTCTACAACAAAGGCATCTTCCAGGACGATACGATTATGTTGAAGTTCTAATTTGTAAATAAAAATTACTTCGAGATTGCACCTTCTAGAGGGATATAGATATATCTTATTTTTATATTAGATCATAATTGGCGACATAATGAAAACCTTTACATGTTGATTTAAAAAAAAATGTTTAAAATTAGAATGTTATGTCATTATGATTCATTATTACAATTTCTGATATACCTCCGTATAAAGGAACGGATTTGCTTCAACTGCAATAAAGTTTTGAAATGTCAACATATTTTCCTATTGTTCAATAGTCAATACAATTTCAACACTTTCTGAAGTTTTCATAAATAATAAAGTTAAACAAAACATAATACAACGAATATAACTGTTTATTTATGTTATATCAAAATAAATTTATAAATGTCACGGGAGATAATTCGGATTGAATGTAAATTGTAATATAAAAATATTAATAATATTCTTTTCTATAAAAAGAAATATATTAATCAATGGTATTGTTAGCTCAGCTAGATTGCATCAAATAAATGTATAGTGTTTAGTATAAGAAAAATAATGTTAAACGGAATCCAAATAACTTCGCTTTATTTTATTTTTACTTTAGATCATAAGTTAGCTTATGGGGGATGAGTGAATCTAGTCATTTTCTAGTCTGTGGAAAGATAAACCACGTCATAAAAATAAATGTATCACGTCTGTGGCAAATACTCAGCCGAGTGAGCCAAGAAAAAAAAATGTATATAAGTTGGTGTAATTTCAGCTTAAGTAGTATAATTTGACTACAATTAGGATATTTTCGGAAATCGAAATGCTATAATAGTGTTTTAAATTATAAGTTGTTTAACTTAGAATACTAATACCCATAAGTAATGTTGTGAAATTTATTGAACTTCACAACCATTTAGATCAGTGACTGACTGATGACAATAGATGCTTCATAGAGTTCATAGGAAAAGCGCGCGCATTGCATTATCTATTTTCTTTTGAGTCACTCGATAAAAGTATTTGCCAGTTATTCGTTAAACTTTAAGATACCTTGAAAAATAAATCGTATTATCAAATTGTACATTAAATCTTTAGGAAAATTTTGCGAGAATAGTTGGAATCGTCATTGTAACACATCATAAAATATATTAAACTAAAGTAAAACAAAATTCTACTGCATCATGACTTATCTTTCATTGAATTCTGTACAAAATATCCTAATTGTAGTTACATGTGATGTGAATTTTGCTTGTTCCAAACGACCATGAAGTTCAAAACTTGTATTTTTATATTTATTTAATAGAGATAATGTGTATAAATATTGCACAGCGTATGTACTATAAGTACTTTTGTATACGGCTGATGTAACTAAATAGAATAAAATTAAAAACATAGACAATTAATTATATTATTATTAATTAATATTGTAGACAAGTCAAAATTCAGTATCGAAATTCAATTTATCTAATGTAGCTGTGAGATAGTTTAAGACCCGATCAATACCCGACTTTATTATTTTTTTATTTAAATTTTAATACGACATGCAGAATTCATTTGTATGAAAGTAAATTATAAGATTTAAGTTATTTAACTTTTAATATCCATCAATTTTTGTTACAAATTTTCACATATATTTTGCGCATAATTCTAAAACTTACAATCGGGTCTTAAACCGGCTTAAACTGGCTAAAGGATAGCTTTCTTGTAGCTTTACATACAATGTAGGTACAATCACTAGAGTCATAACTTTTTTTTGCGAAATTTACCGTGTTAATATTTCCCAGCTTTTGACCAAAAATAATTCTTTTATAACGTTATAACGCATTGGAATATATGAATTATACGAACAAAATTGATGGAAAATGTGAACCTAGTACAAGACTAGCAGAATATATAAGAATTTCGGGATCCAAAGAAGCTTAGGTGACTCTTGCTAATCAAGCTGATCCTAGCTCCCAAGCTAAGATTTGCCTAGGCGTCTTTCATACCCTTGTTTTGACATATAACTAGCACGATATATTGCGCAAAAAAGAAGGTTTTATTCATAAACGAACATAAGTTTGGTCATTGTTAGCGGGTTTAGGGAAACGCAATGAGGACCCCTAGGCCTCAAGAAAAGGAAAGCTTCCACAATAGAATGTATATTCGAAAAGTAATTTGGGGCCAAGGGGCCTCCATTGGTTACAACGGGGCCTCCAGATCTCTAAATCCGACACTTTTTCTCTAATTAGCTAGTTCAAGTCCCATTATAGTTTGGTGTGTTGGCATGTACGTTTGTTAGTTGGTGTTTTGGTATTGATTGAAAGCAGAATGATGCTGAGATCATAATGTGTTATCACGATGTTACTTCTCATTTCATGTAACGTTTTTTAGCATTGTAATAGTCTCCTAAAATATTACTGTCGTGTTTCAAAAGGGATTATTAGCATACCAACTCATTTTTTTTACCATACATGGCCTGCATGTTAGACAGTAAATAGTTACTGTGACTTATAGTAATATAGTTGAAAACACCGACCCTTTTAAAACATATACACCCTTCTTTTAAAAGACTTCTGAGTAATGTTTTCGGAGAATTAATTACATTAAAAAATAAGAGGATCATACATTATCAATATAACAACACCTCTTCTGAATACACGTAGAACTTAAAATTCATAATTTATTTTGTCAATAGACCTACAAATATGTACCTGCTATAAAAAAAAAAAAAACTATTTGGTTCTGCAAGAGTTTAACAGCGCCCAAAGACTTCATTAACACTGAAATTTTATAGATTAAATATAATTTGTAGAGGATCAAACATCATCATTAACCACAATGCTTTGGACGTTAAAAATATGATTTGTCGCATCGAATAAACATTTTGATATTTAGATGTTAGGTCTTTTGTGGAGTCCATATTAGTTCTGTCGGATGATCCTATAGTTTATTTCTTGTATTCTTTTTTTTTTCGAAATTACGTTTTCACGTAAAGAGGTTTGTTTAAAAAGTTCCAAATTTGAATTCTAGCAACTCGTCAATATCTTTTCGCTGATGTTAACCAGTTAATCGTAAATAGAATAGAAAAATCGATAATAGAAAAAGATGCATTCCGATTTTAAATATTGAGTACATGGAATTATAAAAAAAAACCTTGAGTAACTAAATATGGGTTCCACAGAGAATAAGTTTATCCAAAATATTGGGAAAACAGAGCACGATGAATGTTACAAATTTGATAGGAATAGGTTTGTGTGTAAAATTGTCACAGAAGTGCGATTGAGGTGGGACATTATTGCAATACTGGTAGTTGTATATGATTTTTAGCTTGTAAAAATATAAAAATAAATATGTGTATAAAGTATAAATATAGTAATGGAAGTAATAGATAAAGCCAGCTTTCGAGCAGTTCACGGTTAAAATGTATGTATTATAATATATCTATATAATCTATACTATATCTTATATACTGTTTTTTTTTCCTAGGTAATATTATTTACAGTCTCGGTGGCGCAGTGGTCGAGCACACGGCTTCTGATCCAGAGGTCCCGGGTTCGATTCCAGACACTGGCTCACACCAATGACTTTTCGAAATTGTTTTCGGAAGTTATGTGTGATAAATATCGATGACTGATAAAAACTTTGTGCCCGGTACGGCAATAGGTTCGCCACGTATTCCATTTGGGACGTAAACATAACGACGAGACGATGCTTAACAGCCGCTGCCTACACCTTCGGGTGACAAAAGGCGTGAAGTTATGTTATGTTAATATTATTTAAAAAAATAGTCATCTTAGTTTTCTTAGAAAATTAATTTTCTTTATCTAATACTTTTACAACATTCAAAGTTTGTAGTGATCGGCTAAAGAATTTTTACGGAGCCTCTCGTACAATATTTTCTTACTTAAACTTAAGTAAATAGGTAAGTTATTGTATATATAATATAGTTGAATTATTGTAATTTTAAAGAAATTAGCTTTCGTGATGATCTCAGAAGTCTAGTCTAAAACCTAGTGTTAATTGAAGCTGTGAAGTGTGTTGTTGAATACGCTTAATATTAAGACTTTAAGAACAAAAACAAACAAACAAACAAACTTTCCATGTGCTTCCTGATATTTTAAATGTTTAAGGTTTTGTATTTTCTCGTCATTTAACTTAATAAATAATTTTCAGACGATAAAACTATAGATTCATAACTTACCCATACAAAAAAAACTTTTTTGAAATATCGCAAATAAGTACTCTTTTTTATTTTTATCTGATAAACTCTTAAAGTACATCTAAAAGTGATTTTCAATGTATAAAATAGATATAGTAGTAGTATATGGATGTTGTTTTTTTTAAACAAATACTGCCAGAAAAGTTTCTTTCCTTACATCTTATGGTCTATGGCTTAGTTTGCTGCAATATCATAAGTGTCAAGTTGGAACTTATATTTAGAAATTAGACGAGTGGAATTGTTGCTTTGCTAAGTTAAGATATACGGTATTAATAAGTTATATAAATTTAATGTAATCAAACTAAATTAAACCTGCCGTAAATGTCACAATTGGAACAATATATTAATTATAAAATTTCTAACTAAGATGTTGTTTCTAAGTCGGAATACAACAGGGTGTCAAAAAAATTGTTAGTCATATTATGTTGTTAATACCTAAATGTATCTAAATCTAAATTATTTCAAAACTATAAACAAGCAAAAAAAAATTAACGCATGTCTGTTTCATTACACGCAAAAATAGATTTGAAATTGAAATTGTTTCATAAAATATTTTTAAGTAATTATAAATCAGCCGAAAACGACAACGTTGTTATTAAAAAACAAAGTTTAATTGTATTTTTGGATCCAGCAATACAATACCTCTATATCTATATTAGGACGCTTTTAACTTGAAAATAATATCATCCCCTCTATTTCAAATTTAAAAGCAAATTTAAAAATATATTAATATATAGCATATTAAATTGAGAATGTAGATTTTTCTTATACATAAGGTTATATAAATTATAATATCCATGTCCAATTATTCATTAGCCGGTATAAATGAATAAAAATACAAACAAAATTAAAATGTTTCATATGCAGTATTATAACATTATTAAGTAAGTAAACATTGGTCATAAATGTAAATTTGTATTGATAAGCAAGTTAGTTTGATTTATATGTTTCTGAATATTTTGAGAACTACCGTCTAATTGTAAATTAAAAAATAATATATAAATCTGTGATCGTAATTGTTTTTACCGATCTTTTAATTGCGGAGTTTTATACATTTTTATTAATTTTGTTTGAATTTGTACAGATTTGTGAAAATTAATTGTAGTTACTAGAATTAAATACAAGAATTTAAATTGTAAAGTTAGGAAGCAATAAATGAACTCGTCGTCGCATATCGTAACATTTACTATTGTAAAAATTATATGTAAAAAGAAATTGATGGTATTGCCAATTAGCGAGAGTTTTGAAAATTAAACAGAGAATAAAATTTAAAGTGTTCTTTTTTTCTTTTGACTCGTGCTTGCGAACTGCTGGATTTCACGATTTGCCGTTTTGTGGATTACATTATATTCGTACTTGTTCAAGGAAGATTGATGATAACACCATGTAGTCTAGTATCTACACAACTTTCATCCCGCAAAAACATCTAATTTATGCTTTTCGACATGACTTCGATCTTTAGCACCAAAAAAAAAATTATAAACGAATGACGTATTCGACATTGTCATTGATTTTTTGACAATGATCAAATATGAAAAATATTAATATGCCTTGAAAATAATTTAGTTCTTCATTGAAATCAAAATTTTCAGTGTTCAATAACCTTTGATCACAAAATTATTTGTATTATAATTTATTTCAAAATTGAAGATTTCTAACCGCTAGTAAGTAACTATTCATTACTATTCTATTAATTTATTTGCAAATCAAACAAGGAAATAATTATGAACGTTGATCTAGTTGATTGATATTGGTAAATACAGTGCCCTAGTCCTTTAGCATTTAAGCTTATCAATTTAGAAGTTTCGGACTTTGAATTAGGAGAATTAAAGTGTTGAAGACAGGTGTGATATATTTTGAGGACTTTCAAAATTCTGCGTAGCACAAGAGACAGAACAGAACAGACTCTGCCACTCATTACGTTGGACTAAAAAATCTGCTGTTTCCACACATAACCATTCATAACCATTCATTCCAACAACTTATCTTTACACCAAATCCCTTGAAGTTCTTGAAGACCCCCTCCCATCTTCCCTCTCCCCTCTCCGTCACAAAATCGCTATCGAACCTGCAAGTTAAAGTGACCTCGATCATATTAGTTTTTATTTGTTTATTTTTCTTTATTTTCAGTATTTTTTTTTTATAAATGGAGACTGCATGTTTAAAAATTAAATTCACCCCCCTACTAAAAGAAACTTTGAAAAATAATTCGAAGTACTACGTGGAAATTGTGCCTGAAGTGTTGAATATACAAAATATTGACAAACTGACATGGGCGAAAGAAGTCAACTTTATAGAATACGCTCTCCCAATGACACATAAAATAATACTTAGAAAACAAGCGAGTTTTTATAACAAAGAGGAAAAAATGTATTATTCCTGTGTGGATTTATTAAGATCATCATCTAAAACAAATTATAATACGAGTTTTGATGATATTTCTAAGATAGTAAGTGATACATTAATATTATATAAGCAACCGATGCGCTTGTTGAAGTCAGATGATGATAAAAGGAAGAAACGGACAGTTAATAGTGTAATTTCCAACACAATTCGTAATAGTACACGGATACCTTCTGATAAATTAGAAATAATACAATCTCTAACAGAAGTAAAGGAAGAGGACACTAACCATAAAGGTATTTTTTAATTTTAGAATTTTCCTTTTACAATTTGAATAAATAACAGTTTTACATAGCTCACTGAAAGACCGCAATTGTAATGAGATAAAGAATCTTACATTTATATTTAAAACTACATGAATTAAAATTACATTTTATTATTTTACAGATTCAGTAAATATAAATAGTAAGAATGAAACAATCGATAAAGCTATTAATACAGACGATAAGCATGGGATATTTAAAAACTTTGATAATTGCAAAGATACTGGATGGACAGCAAAGCATAGAAGATATCGTGAATCTGAACCCAAATTGAGTTTGTCGCCCATATGCGCTATAGATACTGAGGCACTTACATGCTCGCTTATAGAGACAAGGTTGTCCAAAGCAAATAAAAATCGTGAAATTAATAATGATTTAGAATTAATGCACAAACAATCCAATGGATATCAGTTCTCTGATATATTATCTTCTCATTTCGGATGGTCACCAAACCAGAGTTCTACTAGCACTTTACATTTCAGCACTAGTTATAGGTCACCACCTGAAATCAGAATAGCCCAATACATTCAACGAATACAAAGCGAATTATTACCACTTAACGTTACTCTTAATGATATACTAAAAAAATGTTCAACCCTAAATCTACGTCATGTGCCATTTGGTAAAATTAATACGTCAAAAAGTCTCAAATCATCATGTAATTTTGATTTTAAAGATAGTAATCGTCTGACGAGGGAAACTTGTGAAAAGCTTGTATCAAATCGTGCCGTATTTACAATTGTGTATAATGATTAAATTATATTGTATTATAAGTTATTATTCATGTCAAAATATTGCTTAAATTAAACATTTTTGTAGGTTAATAGTTTGTCTTTATTGTTTTATTGTCTTTGTGGCCGTCAAGCGAAAGTTATTTCTACTGTTCTGTTTCTTCCTCCTTGTCAGCGTCCTTATTATATTTACCCAATGTATAAAGATTTAATATTATGTTTTTCTGAAGAGATCTAAGTGGATCAAGTTGCTCTAACTAACTTTAATATACGCACGCGAGTTTATTTTGTTTCATCATCACAATTCATAGAACACTTGTCCAAAGTCAACATTATTCTATTCCACTTATCTGAATTAGATATAAGATAAGTCTTTTATTGCTGACAGATAATAAATGTATTAGGTATATTAATTGCGTAGAGATATTTTACTGGAAGATGTACAGTAGGTAAGCATGTTTCTAAGACAATATTGAGTGGCCATTTTAGCAAGGAATTCTTGAGAATAGCACTAAGCCTAAAATAGAATAAAAGGTCTTCTGTAAGTCCGATATCACATGTTTCGACATTTGGCTTCTTAGTATTACTTACAAATCATTAAGGAGAAGAAAAACTCCAAAATTAACCCTTCAAAAGGCTAAAAAAGAAACAATTCCTAAAACAAATCCTTAGAGTTATCCGGTTACATAAGTATTGGCTCAATTTACCTCAAGATTAAGTCGGGCAAAAAGTTAATGCGGGATACGGGCACTTTATTAGGTCCCAAGGTTTACAGAAAAGCCATAAAAGGCGTATTTTTATTTATGCAGTACGCATGCTTTTAGTTTTAAAATCATGGACAATCAAGCAGTAATAGAAAGAATCATGAACAATTTAAGTTTTCATTTACAACCCGAATCAATGAAACAAACCGAAACAACAAATATTGATGATCCACAAAATATTAAAATTGCTATCAGAAAAACCGAAGCATTCGAATCAACCAGCCAAGGATTCATTCGGAATAATCAATCGGAACCAGAAACTGTTCGCAAAAAAGTAAGACTCGTGAATAGTAATGCAACGATAATGTCGTTTGATATCTTTTTGGAGAAAGATTATCAACAGAAAAAATCAAGGAATCTTTCTAAACATGTGTTTGATAAAATAATACGTGGTAAGTTTTTGTATATATCTCATTATACTTGCAATTATCATCAGTGTAAAATTTAACTGCCAAGTTAAGCTAAATTTTGGAAGGCTAGTTTTTATTATAGCTTTTGCAACTTTTGATAAAATTTCGATAAAACTTTTTAGTGGTTATTAATAAATGAAAATTTAAAACTAGTTTTTTTTTCTAGGATGGTGTATAAAGCCTGCGAATAACAATGGTGAGATTTACTATCCTAGTTCAAGTCTTAGTATGAGTAAGAAAGTAAATGAGAATTTATCCAAAAACGATGAAGAAATTATCAGTAAACCAAAACATAAAAACACTCTATTGGGGTTCAAGTGTAAACCAGGTTGGTTAGGTTTTATGTTTACCGCTTTTTAAAAATATACTGTATATCAACTTAAAGATTTGAGCGCAATTAACTAATCAGGTTCTCCAATTCAAATTTTGTATATATTTATGGGTGATATGTGAATATGCCTCGTTGTGATGAGTTGAACTCTATTTCAGGTGGCTGCTTAGACCCACATTCTGATACAGATTCATATGAGCCCCATATACTTATAGAAGACATTTCTGAGAACAATACAAAAGGAGTTTTTATAAAACATGATGATAAATCACATATATCTGAACCTGGTGAGCTTTATCTTGATTAAAATCGCCATTGACCACCGAAGTAAAAAAAAAATGTAATTACATCTCGAAAAATATCATCATCATAATCTGAAAGTACTCGATATTTTTATGACTCCTGTCTCCTAACATTATCATTTAAAAGTAACATGTAGAGCAATGTCAATATTATTTACTTCTTAAAGTGAAGATAACTTTTATTCTAGAAGTCAATGTAAAGCCTCTGCGTGGAAATGACGAGATCCTTTTGACTAATTTAGGAGACGATAAAAGGAACTTATCAAAAAACAAAATATCTAAAGCTAAATACGAGAAAACTTTTATGGGATTCAAATGCAAACCAGGTTAGATAAATAATTTTTCATAGTTAAAAGTAAATAAGTTATATTAAATTATAATAAGGTGACAATGGGAACAGTGTAGACGTTAGACATAGTCATATGTTCACAAAGTCTTGAATAGGGTGAGAGTTTTATTATGCTGATTTCTCCGTCACATATTTGTTGCTTGACGCGGTATAATTATGGTATTGTATTCTGTAGTTTTATATTTTTTAAATAACAATAAGTTTTAAATCAAAGAATGAGTGTAAATATAATATGCGGGTTATTATATCCTGTGTAAGATGAGATACATATAATGGTCTAATTTTTATTTCAGGAGGATGTTTAGATCCCGTATTTGATGAAGATATATCTTCACATGAGTTTAATATACGAGACTTCTCGGATTACTATTCGAAACCAGAAAACCATTCGGTGCTTATTAAATCTGAAAAAAACTCAAATAAAACTTTATATGACAATGCAAAAGATTTACTCTTGATGAATCCACTGAATAATGATGAAAACAGCAAATGTAAACTCGGAGTATCAGAAAGAGATAATCTAATTTATCAAGATAACGATAATGTTAAATATGAAAGTTCACCATTCTGTACAAATTCAGACAATAAAACGGCCGAAAACAAATCCAATTTAGATAAAAATGTATCCCATGATACTCGCATGCCAATAAATAATGATGAAAATAATACTCGTAGACCTCCAGTATTACAGGGTGAAAAAATAATCAATGGACGTGGTAAAGAAAATCGACGTAGTAAAGAAGATCAATCGGAAAAATTAGCCAACGACTCAAATAATAAAGATCTGAATTTAAAGTTGTACTTAGACAAAAAAGCTTCTTCGAAAGATTGCCTTATCACATATCCACTTGATGATCATCATAATAATAGTCCCAATTTAAAAAGGTCAGATAGAGATAAACCAAAGGATAGTGTTTTTCTTGAAGATCAATTGAGAAGAAGATCAATCAACGATTCAGAAAACAGTTTTTTTAGTCGACCTAAACGAGATTCAAATAATACATTTGTACAAGATACATCGAAAGTTAGCAACAATGATGTGAAAATAGAAAAAAATCATCTCAATAAAGACATTAATACACCGATCGCTGGTATTAACAGAAAATCTTTTTCAAATGTGAGTTTATGTAACACACAACCTACAAATAAATCTCTCTTAAATACATCGACCACGGAGAAAACTAATATGTCTGACACAGATGCTAATACATTGAATAATAGACTGCTTCACAGTAATTTATCTAGCAGTAGTTCAAGTGGGCAACATGTCAATGCTTTTAATGAATCGTCAACATCAAAAAATTACTTAATTTATCATACGCAGCCAGACTTAAACACGGCCGACACAGATACTAAGCGTCAGATACCAACAAATAATGATAACTCCAGAACCTCATTTTCTTCAAAAATAGTAAACGCGTCCGATAATGCAAAGAAGCATAACATTAATTTGTATAAAACAGAATTTCCGGAACCTTTGTTCCAAGAAGACAAAAAAATACTTGAAAGTAAAGTTTCTGGCGAAGAATTGAACCTATCGGTCAAAAAAATAAATTCTTTGGAAACAAAGAATGAAGAACAAAACACAACCTTTGAAGAACAGACACGACTTAAAGAACTAATAGCAATTGGTTCTCTACTAGAAGTGAAATCTTCAAACGCTATCGATATTAATTCCATCTGTTCAGATGTTACGGGGACAAAGCCACGGTCATTAACAAGTATTCTAGATAATACAATCTCTTTGACAAAACTTGATAATAAATATAATGAGAAATTGAGTCAGAATGTATCGCCATCAAAATATGACAAAGGTCAAACAGAACTACAAAATAGAGATGAAAATGATATAATGGATTATAAAGAGTCCAATAAAGCTATTATTGTGACAAATACTTCTAACTTTACGAATGAAGATCAAAATATACAACCTTTTGATAATAAGCCGGTCAAAACAGTTAACCAAAATGAGCAGGAAGAAATTCAGGCTGACGAGAAGGATGAAATACAAAATCAAAAAGAAAATTCATATGATTCGCAAACAAATAAAATATATGACACAGCTGATGATTTTCAAGCAACGACTGAATTACAAATCTCTCAGGAAGTCATTCATGAAACTTTCAATGCAAAAAAGAATAGCTCGGATAATACACTCAACAACGTCGACAGTTATATCCGGAAGTCAATAGTCAACGATGCAGATGATATATCCAATGATGTCGATGGCTATATGATAACAGATTTTAAACGAAACATAATATCTGATTCAATAAATGATAATATGAATAAACAACAAAACATTCCCCTTAGAACAGACGAACCTGTCAGAATTGAAAATTTGAATGCAAAAAAGCATAGCTTGGATAATACACTCAACAATGTCGACAGTTATATCCGGAAGTCAATAGTCAACGATGCAGATGATATATCCAATGATGTCGATGGCTATATGATAACAGATTTTAAACGAAACATAATATCTGATTCAATAAATGATAATATGAATAAACAACAAAACATTCCCCTGAGAACAGACGAACCTGTCAGAATTGAAAATTTAAATGCAAAAAAGCATAGCTCGGATAATACACTCAACATCGTCGACAGTTATATCCGGAAGTCAATAGTCAACGACGCAGATGAAATATCCAATGATGTCGATGGCTATATGATAACAGATTTTAAACGAAACATATCTGATTCAATAAATGATGATATGAATAAACAACAAAACATTCCCCTGAGAACAGACGAACCTGTCAGAATTGAAAATTTTAATGCAAAAAAGCATAGCTTGGATAATACACTCAACAACGTCGACAGTTATATCCGGAAGTCAATAGTCAACGATGCAAATGACATATCCAATGATGTCGATGGCTATGTGATAACAAATTTTAAACGAAACATGATATTTGATTCAACAAATAATGATATGAATAAACAACGAAACTCTCTCCTGGAAACAGACGAACTTGTCTACTCTCAAACTCTCAAAACTCATCCAAAAGATAATGAAGACTTAAAACAGGAAATAAAATGTTCACGCCATCAATTTATCGATAGAGAAATTCTAGGATCTGATAATGCTAATAATGACATTGGAAGATCTTTCAATAATACAAAACTTTTTAATACGGCCCGTTCCGCATCAGATACTTGCACATCATATCCAGCTTTTAAGAAAAGTTCGGAGAAAAGAGCTCTGTCGAAACATCCACTTAAACTCAATATTGACAAGAATAAAATAGAACTTTATACCAACGAGGCTAGCAGTAACAAACAGCCTGATGATAATAGAACAAAAATAGTCAATAGGGAAAATAATGTATTAATGTTGGATTTATCATTTGAGAGTTATTTAAATAATGAAAATCAAAGAATAATAAGAACTATTCATTATGACACGGATATAAAACAGTATCCAGATGAACAGAAAATATTCATACAATCCAAAACTAGGCTACCTTTACATGACAATAATCATATAATTAGTTTTCCATTAGATTCCGACCTTGACATGATCATAAAGATCAAGAAAAATAAATATAAATATCCAAAAATAGATATAGATAAAGGTATGTTGCCATAATTAAGTATATTTCTTCACAAACACTTTTTTACTTTAACATGTAACATACATAACGATGACGACATGTGCAGTTGTCTACAAAATTGAAATGTGGAAGCATTCTAGAAGAACCAGTATTTAACTAAAAGAATGAAACGTTGTTAATTTCTTATAAATTTATTTAAATGTGATAAACACTTTTACTTCCATAAGAAGTAAATACTATGTGCTTAGCTTTATTTTTCATTAACCTTTCGTTAAAATTTAGTTTCCAAGATGGAAACTGCGTTTTCCACGCGGCCTCTGCTCATTTCCAAGTTTTTAGTTACATTTTTTTATGGGATAAGAGGGCAGACTAGCAGGCGTGTCACCTGATAGTAAGCAACCAACGCCGCCCATGGACACCAGCAACACATATAGTGTTACTGTTGCGTTGCCGACCTTTAAAGGATAGGGGATAGGAAAGGATGGAGAAGGGGGGTGGGCCTCCGGGTACCTCTCTCACCGAACGAAACGCGGCATGAGCCACTTTACGTCGATCTTCTGAGAGGTCGTGGTATTTCACCGGTCGAACCAGTACCACTTTTAACGATAGAGCCGAGCTACCATAATACTTAAAAAAATGTGTGATTCCAATGATACGTTGATTTAGTAAAGGGAATAAAAATCAGGGAAATACGTCGGGAGATAAATAGTAAATAAGTTCTAAATAAACGCGATAATAATAATCCATAAAAATTGTTTTAAATACTGTCTTATTAAATCTTTTACATGTACATTATTATATTTCAGCATCACTCACAGGAAAACAACCAAAAAGTCCCGAAACGACAGAGTTACATGCAACAAATAAAATTATTGATAAAACTTTGACCGAGTTATACGAGCACGATTTGATACCTCTCCAGGAGACGATAAGATGTTTGAAACATGAAATAGATACTTTAGTCAAACAAGAAAATAACTTGGCGATCAAGAAAAGGACACTTTGCACAAACCAGTCATTGATCAGTCAGTCGAAACCGAAAACAAGATGTTGCACTAAATGTGTACAGTATCATTATTCATAATACACAGAGGAATGTCATTTGGAAACAAACTAAGAATCACAAAATTTAAAAGATAGCCTAAAGTGTTATATATAATTAGTATAAATAAATCCGATCATATAATTTTTTAATAAACCGAATGATTTCTTATTTAAATAACTTATTTATAAGTATTACCTTATCGTATTTATATATGTATATATTAAATAAATTTCTAAAAAAACGTTACATATTATCAGAAAGGAAGTGAATTGTTTTTAGAAATTCTGATCATATTCACGCAAGCAAAAAAATATAATAAATCAAATGAAACTAAAAGTGAAAGACTTTCAAAGTTACTAATACTATTCAGCTATATTAATAATAATAGGCTGGGTCAGTATAGTGCGATTTTGGGAGCTTGGGACGAGAAAACTGCGCTCTGTTCTCTCTGCCTACCCCGAAAGGGATTTAGCTTGAAGTTATGTATGTATATTATCCTAGAGAAATAGCTAAAAAAATATATAATAATAAATTGCTATGCCATGATATAAATGCTATGACAATATTTTAAAAAGTTGTAGTAGAGTGGTAGAGCCATGCAGTTCGCTGCATAAATGAAATGAAATTTTAAAATGTGTAAACCTGTGGCTGTACGTCACGTTAGACTTGAATTTAAGTCACGTTAGACTTGAATAGTTGGTACAGGTTGTTTTACAATTTTTTAGTCGATATCATTATGGTCTCTTCTACCCGAACTTACCTATAGGCTGCGGCTGTTAAGCCTCGACTCGCCGTTATGTTTATGTTCCAACTGGAATAGGTGAATACGTTGTTTAATATGTTATCTGTGTTGATAACGAAGTCGTCTTACACAGCTTTTTTTTTATGGGATAGGAGGGCAAACGAGCAGGCGTGTCACCTGATGGTAAGCAACTAACGCCGCCCATGGACACCAGCAGCACATATAGTGTTACTGTTGCGTTGCCGACCTTTAAGGGAAGGGGATAGGAAAGGATGGGGAAGGGGGTGGGCCTCCGGGTACCTCTCTCACCGAACGAAACGCGGCATGAGCCACTTTACGTCGGTCTTCTGAGAGGTAGTGGTATTTCACCGGTCGAGCCGGCCCATTTATGCAGCGAACTGCTTGGCTCTACCACTGTTGACCGATTGGAATATTTTTTGTGTGTGTTTTCAAGTGGATTCAAGGGTGGTATAGCATGCAGGACAACGTCTGTTGGACCCAACAGCATATTAGAAATATATAGGAGTAAATTGATTGACATACACGAACAACCGAATGAACCTGTCAGCTTTTTCTGCCAGTTGTAGATTCGGAACCCTAGAAGAAATTAAAAGATTGCACACGCCAAAACTAATCTTGTTTTATCGGTAGATCATTTAAAATATGAACTTTGAAACGGAAAGATTAAGTTTTCATCATTTAAATGACTTAGCATTTTTTATAGGATCGACGGCAAGTGTATAACAAAACGATAACAGAATTTAACCAACACATAATATCTTATTCAATAAATTATGATGTAAACAAACAACAAAACTTCCAGTGTCCAGTATTCCAGTGGTCGAGCACCCCACTTCTGAATCCAGAGGTCGCGGGTTCGAATCCGTTCGAATCGAATTTATGTCCTTACTATTAGTTCTTTTTGTACTTTCATTTTTGTCATTTATATAATATTCTCAAATAATAAATCTAACATGACTACATTAATTGTCAACAAACAGTCTCGGTGGCCTAGTGGTCGAGCACGCGACTTCTGATCCAGAGGTCCGGGTTCGATTCCTGACACTGGCTCATACCAATGACTTTTCGAATTGTTTTCGGAAGTTATGTGTGATAAATATTGATGACTGCAAACTTTGTGCCCGCTATGGCAATAGGTTCGCCACCTATTCCATTGGGGACGTAAACATATAAACATAACGACGAGACGAAGCTTAACAGCCGCTGCCTACACCTTCGGGTAGCAGAAGGTGTGAAGTTATGTTTATGTACATTAATTGTCCCAATGACGGTGGATAAAACATCTGAAAATTATTTTTAACATTAATCCGAATTCAATTCTTTTCCATATTGAGTTTAATTGGATGTTTTCAAGATGATCTTTTCTCAAAACTTTTCTTAAAAGCCGGATATGCAAGTATCTGATGCGGAACGGGTCTCGGTAATAAATTATGTGTTATCGAAATACCTTCCAACACCAGTATTAGCATTATCAGATCCTAAAATTGCTTTATCTATTTTGATAGTGTGAACGTTTTATTTCCTGTTTATATTCTTCACGATTTTTTGGAGTTTTGTCAATATTGATTGTTGTAAATTTTGACAGATTCTCTTCTGAATAACATAATAATAAACATATTAAAATTTGTTACATAAACATAACTTTACGCCTTTTTCTACCCGAAGGTATATGCAGTGGCTGTTAAGCTTCGACTCGCCATTGTGTTTACGTCCCAAAATGGAGTAGGTGGCGAACCTATTGCCATACCGCACATAGTTTTTAGTCATCGATATTTATCATACATAACTTCCGAAAACAATTTCAAAAAGTCATTGGTGTGAGCCAGGACTCGAACTCGCAACTTCTTGATTCTCTAAAAATTATTTGTGTAAATATTTAATATGACAATGTGTTTATATATTTTATCGCATACAATTAGGAAATCTTGTACCAACTTATAAGAAAGACTATGTTTACTTACAACACAACAAAACTCTCGGCTCGGTGAATTTTTTATTGTTTTTTTTTTATTATATTATCTATTTTATATATGTACTGTTTCATTAGTTTATGGTTTGATAGCCGGCAGAGTGCTTATCTGTGGTGTTATTGTTGCTGAAATTGTTATCATCGTAAATATATGTATACATAATGAGGTTTTAGACTTATTTACTTGACCTGCTTTAAATTCGAAACTTATAATAATATAGGCTATACAAACATCCATTTTCTTTATTCATTTTACATATCACCAAGGGGAAGGGGGGGTCAAAAAATGATGAAAAAAACATCACGTGACGGCCCCATACGGGGCACAAGGTTTTGTCATATATCACACATAACTTTTGAAAAGAATTTCCAAAGGTTATAGGTGTAAGCCAGGCTTCGAACACGTGACCTCATGATTTACAAGGCCGACCACTGGGCCATCGAGACAATAAAAAAAAACCTTTATAATAGGTAAAATTTAGTTTGATATTATCGTGAGCCAAAGCAATTTTAACCAGATACAGCATATCGAATTTCAGACTACGGCCCCGCCTGGAGATCGGCATGGAGTTTGTACTCGTATAAAGCATTTTCCTAGCGATTTAAAAAAGGTACAATATTACATTAATTAAATGCAGAAGTTTTTATTGTTCTTAAAAAAACTGCATCAACATAACATAACTTCACGCCTTTTGTTACCCGAAGGTGTAGGCAGTGGCTGTTAAGCCTCGTCTCGCCGTTATGTTTACGTCCCAAATGGAATAGGTGGCGAACCTATTGCCATACTGGGCACATAGTTTGTCAGTCATCGGTATTTATCACACATAACTTCCGAAAACAATTTCGAAAAGTCATTGGTGTGAGCCAGTGTCTGGAATCGAACCCCGGACCTCTGGATCAGAGGCCGTGAACTCGCCCACTGCGCCACCGAGACCGCAACAATTGGTGTCATAATTATATAGATTGTGACAATTGTGTAGTGTAATTTCTTGAGACAATTCCTGCATAGCGTGATATTGCACAGAAATTAATCGATGTCGCCAATATAAACGTTTTTTATAAATATAAATCTTGATCGTGTCAGATGAAGAAAGAATGACGAAGAAGGTTGGTCACGCAAAGGCGGTGAAGTTTTTTTTATGGGATAGAAGGGCAAACGATAGTACCTGCGGTTTTTTAGGGTCACCTGATAGTAAGCAACAACTCTTCGCCTATGAACCCCGTAGTGCGTTGCGGTCATTTAAGGGAGTAGAAGGAGAAAGGAAGGGTAATAAGGGTCAGGCCTCCAGATACCTCTCCCGCCGAACGAAATGCGGCACTAACCACTTCACGCCGATGTTCCGAGAGGTCGTGGTATTTCAACGGTCGAGCCGGCCCATTCACGCAGCAAACTGCGTGGCTCTACAACTGTTAAGTTATTTCATGATAGCGACAATTTGAGCATATACCATCCGACGTGGCTGCAGCAGGCCTTTGAGTTGATGAGGAGTTGCTGTTTCGTTCTATCAAAACTTACTCACATACTACTAGTGTACACTTGGCAGTGGTAGTGTCACGCAGTTCGCTGCACAAATAGACCGGCTTGACCTTCAGAATATCGACGTTAAGTGGCTTTTGCCGCGTTACGCTCGGTGAGAGAAGTATCCGGAGGCCCGACCCCGTTCCCCTTTCCTCTTCCATCCCACTCCCAGCCCCGTTCATATCCTTTTGTATGGGCCGGCAACGCAACTGTAACACTATATGTGTTCAGGTGTCCATGGGCGGCGTTTGTTGCTCACCATCAGGTGACACGCCAGCTCGTTTGCCTCCTATACCATAAAATACTAGTGATACCAACCCTACTGCTACTGCTTTAACAGCAGATTTATTGTTTTGACATTGAAATCCCTATTTTTTGTTTTATACAAATTTTTACTTACATTTTCCATTTTGAATACGTCACTCTATAATAAAACGCAATGACACTAGATGGCAGTATTAATTCTTGCTGCGATTCTAGGGAAATGAGATTGAAAGTCATATTTCTATGCACGGGGAATACTATTATTTACTTATTTATTATACTATTTTAGTGACCAGTAGGAGTCAGAACAACTTTGAAACTTTAAATTTGTGGAATATAAAATATGAGAATACGTTTATATTCAAAAAAATATTACCACATCTCTTGTCTCTCTCGGCGTTGACAATGTAAATGACTCCTAGCAATTAAAACAATTTGTTACTGTTATTGATAATGTTCTTATTGCCTTTATGTCCTTCCAAAGGTTGCCTGGAAGTGATTGCGTTATGCGATAAGGCCGCCCTTTTGTAATCATAGTATCATATTTAATTTATATGAAACTAGCTGACCGGGCGAACTTTGTTCCGCATTAAAAGTAATAAATGAGTAAAATTTGGATATTAAAAAGTAATTCGTGCATATCGACACGCGTTTTGGCGCGCAACCCAACTACTATGTCCCGCTATGTTAATACTGCATCATCATCATCATCATCATCATCATCATCATCATTAGCCTTTTTGAGGTCCACTGCTGGACATAGGCCTCCCCCATAGAGCGCCACAACTGCCGGTCCGCTCAATCATGGGGGGTTTTTGCCATAATCGCCACGCTTGGCAGGCGGGTTGGCGATCGCAGTAGGCTGTATTTTCTTGAGAGAGAATGCTGCTGCCCATTCTTCTAGCTTTTCCCTTAGTCGCCTTTTACGACACCCACGGGAAGAGATGGGGTGGCGGTATTCTATGCCGGCGCCACACTGCAATATCTTCGAAAATATTTGTTTAAATTGCATACTGTACAAGGCCAGGATCATCTATATTATATGCACAATCTATTTAGGACACTTAATACGTTGTTTTGATTTATCACTTAGGTTTAAGGCAGCGTTTGCGATTAAAGTTCTAAATCTTGAAAAATATCACTTTCTGTTACTACACCATACATGAATCATAGATCAAAACCACCCCCATCCACACCCTCTAAATATTAAAAAACCGCATCAAAATCCGTAGCGTATTTTTAAAGATAACACATACATACATAACATACATAACATAACTTCACGCTCGTCTTCAGCCTCGTCTCGCCGTTATGTTTACGTCCCAAATGGAATAGGTGGCGAACCTATTGCCATACCGGGCACAAAGTTTGTCAGTCATCGGTATTTATCACACATAAGTTCCGAAAACAATTTCGAAAAATCATTGGTGTGAGCCAGTGTCTGGAATCGAACCCGGACCTCTGGATCGTTTTTAAAGATATGCGCATTTAAGGGGACAGGCAGCGGAAAGTGACATTGTTTTATACTATGTAATAATGATTTTATGTTTATGGTGCAAATAAAGAGATGTCTATCTATATATCTAATTATAATATATATATTATAGCTAACTATTATATTATATAGCTGACCCTTCGAACTTTGTTCCGCATCACAAGTATGTAATATTTACTACTTTTACAATTATAGTGCTAAGTTTCGAAAATAATTATTTTTTATTTGCTTCAGTTTACATGAATTATACATACAAACCACCCTGTTGACACCCTTTATCTATTAAAAAAAAACCACATCTAAATCCGTGGTGTAGTTACAAAGATCTAAGCATGAAAGGGGATAAACAGCGGAACGCGAGTTTGTTTAATACTATGCAATAAAATTATGAAAAATACGAAATCTGCCTTTTTTAACCTACCTGCTGTTTTCTACTCTTTTTTATTAGGAAACTGTAATTTTTTTGGTTTGTACCATTTCATAAAAAAAAAAACCATTTTGACGCATGACGCATGACGCATGACGCAAACAAAACCCTGTTTTTACGTAGATAATAAAAATAGTTGTAAAAAATGCTTGAATATTCAAAAGACTGAATAATACATTCAAAAGATAATATTACTAGGACGAATTAAAAAGATAATAAGCAAGAAATGTTCTCATTTTTTTATAAACGATACGCGCTCAGGCGCTTATCAAGAAGTGAACGAACAACTTTATACGAGTATTATTAAGCAACTGATATTACACTTAATTACGTAAACAATATAAAAACAATATTCAACAGAATTGAATGAATTATATAAATAAATAAACTGTAGTAAAATATGACATTAAAACAACTTTTATGATTATATCGCGTTTATTTATTACTAAATTTTATTTATTTCCCGACGTTTCGAACTCTTTACAGAGATCATTTTCTATACCTACTACTCTGTGTAAAAAGTATCGGGCATATGTCAATTAAGAGACCCGCGTAAAAGAGGTCGTTCTAATTTTTTTACTGCATACATATCAGTACAGTGCTACCAACGTAGCACTGTACTGATATAGCGCGCAAAATTTGAACGGGATATGTCATTTAATTTGTTTTAAACTAAACTTTTTGTTGGTCATAGTTTTGAGTCCTCGGCGATTTTTACAATGGAAAATATTGTTGAACAAAGAGTGTGCCTTAAATTTTGTGTTCCGAATGATATTTCATGTGGTGAATCACTAAAAATGTTGCGAAATACCTACGGCGAATCATGTATATCGAAAACAAGGGCTTATGAATGGTATAAGGCTTTTAAAGAAGGCCGAGAAGTAGTAGTAGACTTGCCTCGTTCTGGTAGACCTGCAACCGCTACGACCAAAGAAAACATCGACAGAATCAAGAAGCTAGTGCTCGAAAATCGACGTATGAGTCTGAGAGAGTTGGCTAGTGAGGTGAACATATCTTTTATGTCCGTCCACAATATTCTCATTGACATTTTAGGCATGAAACGCGTCGCCACTCGACTAAGTAGTTCCAAAAGAGCTCAATTTTGTTCAAAAAGGGCAGCGAAAGCATGTCGCTGAAGACATGGTTTCCCGAGCTTCTACGGATCCGACCTTTATGAAACGTATAATAACTGGCGACGAGACATGGGTTTATGAGTATGACATGCAAACAAGCCAACAGTCTTCAGAATGGCGTCTCGAAAACGAGCCGAAACCCAAAAAACCGCGGCAAAGTCGCACCAAAATCAAGGTGATGCTGACAGTTTTTTTTTACTATCGTGGTGTGGTTCACTCCGAATTCCTTCCAGAGGGAGAAACAGTGAATAAAGAATATTATTTAGGCGTCATGAAGCATTTGCGTGAGAGTATCCGCCGAAAACGTCCAGATTTGTGGCGACACAACTCATGGATGCTGCACCATGATAATGCACCATCACACACAGCCATTATAGTGAAAGAGTTTTTAGCGAAAAATTCAACAAACGTTCTCGACCAAGCACTCTATTCACCTGATATGGCTCCGTCTGACTTTTTTTTATTTCCCAAGTTAAAATTACCACTTCGAGGAAAACATTTTGAGTCAATAGAAGCCATAAAAGAAAATTCGCTGAATGAGCTAAAGGCCATACCGCAAATAGCCTATGAAAAATGTATGGAAGACTGGGTGAAGCGGTGGAGATGTTGTATTGCAAGCGATGGGGCCTACTTTGAAGGCGATAAAATAAATTTAGATGAATAATTTGTATTTTTGTTTTATTGACAAATTCCCGATACTTAGTACACAGAAGGTATATATATACTTAGTCATGCCATAAATATTGTAACAAAGAAAATTTTTTTTTTTAATTGCAAATAACATTTATTACTTTTACTGTGTGTTACTTTAATACATAAATATAAAACTATATAAAATATAAAAAGCTTATTCGAAGTGGTCTCCATTGGCTGCCATACAGGCCTTTAAACATTGAGTCCAGTTATCAATAGAAACACGCACTCTTTCCATGGGAAAATTCTTCACTGCCAATCGTATTTTTTAGGGACTCTAAATTATTATGACGTTTAGAGCAAGCCGTACTCTCTAAAACTGACCGCAAATCATAATCCAGTGGATTAAGATCGGGACTAGACGACGGCCAGTCTTCAGCTCTAATGAAGTCCGAAACGTTCGCTTCCAACCAAGATTGCGTGGAGCGAGCTTTATGACCCAGTGCCGAGTCTTGCTGGAAGGACCATACTTCGTTATTGAACATGGTGCTGTTAAGGGGCTTGACTACCTTTTCAAGAATGGTATCTTGATACACTTGTGCCGATGTTTTGATACCTTTTTCACAAAATTATGGATCAGTCACTCCTTCGTAGCACCCCACCAAACCATCACTGAAGTCGGATAATGCCCACGTTGCACTCTGTCAAATAATTGGGAAGCTTCCTTAGAGCTTTGAGCATAAATACGGTCATTTTGTTTGTTAAAATGTTGCTCAATTGTAAAAACTTTTTCATCTGTAAACAATATTTTTTTGTGACCTCCCTTTGCGTACCGCTTCAGTAGTTGTTTAGATTTTAACACCCTATTCTTTTTAAATTATCAGTTCATAAATGACCAGTGCGCCTCTTATAGGCTGCAAGTCCTAAGTCATCTTTTAAAATACGCGACATTGTTCTAGGTGATATCTTCATCTCCCGAGATAAAATCTTTTGCTTGCGGACAGGATTTCTTCGAATTCTTTCCCTTACTGCTTTGACCACCTTTTTCGTACGAACACTACGTGGACGGCCAGGTCTTTTTCTGTCACAAACAGAGGAGGTCTCATTGTACCTATTAATAGCCCGGTACACAAACATTTGACTAATATCAAGTGTATGGAGAGTTTTAAAAATTGCATTTGTCTCCATACCTACTTTGTGTAATGCAATCACAGCGATTCGGTTCTCTTTATCACCCCACTCCATTTTAATATCGCAAAATATTGTACAAATATTGGCGCCAAAACGAGAAAACACAATGAACAATCGTATAAAAATGACAGATTCCAAATTCAAATGTAATATTTTTTTATTTTTAGTTGTAAAAGTATTTATGGCCAGACTAACTATATATACATTACTAGCTGACCCGGTAAAGGTTGTTTTACAAAAACAATTATAATAATTTAAGTGTGGATCGATTCTCAGCCCTACCCGAAATGCACACACAATTTCATCAAATTCAGTCGAACCATATCGGGTGTTTTTGTGTGTATACATGTATTAATATTCATTATCTAGCAATTCACACAAGCATTGAATTGCTTAGTTTGGAACTAGAGGGCGCTGTTTGTATTATGTATTGTATTATGTCCAAGATGATATATTATATTATTTATATTTGCTTCTTTCAAAACACGTTTCATTATGTCCTTGTAACAATAATCGGAGTAGGTATTGAGAGTTTAAAATTTACCATCTCATAAAAAAGTAATAAAGTCGTAATGATATTTTTTTATAGTTCTGTAAGAATGATTTAAAAAGTTGAAAATTAATAGTAAAATTAGTATAAATATTTTAATTTTATTTCGGTACATGTTACCCAAGTCAAGACATTTTTTTCAAAGTTTATTTACATTTATTTACAATATATATGTACCCTTTTGTTGAATAACTTTCTGCCATTTTGTGGGCAGAGACATTATCCCGTTACTGTAGAAACTTTGGGACTTCTGATCAAAAAAACGGGACAAATAGTTTTGGCAGTCCTCTCTTGAGGTCAACCTTACAGAACCTAAAGAATTCTGAAGAGACCGAAACAGGTGAAAATCTGAAGGCGCAAGGTCAGGGCTATATGGTGGATGCACTAGGACCTCCCAGTCGAACTCTCTTAATTTTTGCTGAGTGGCTAAAGATGTGTGTGGTCTAGCGTTATCGTGATGAAAGACCACACCCTTCCTGTTGATCAATTCCGGCCGTTTTCTCTCGACTGCTTCCTTTAATCTCATCAGTTGCTGGCAGTAAAGATCAGAATCGATGGTTTTGCCGGACGGTAAAAGCTCATAATGAACAATGCCCTTCCAATCCCACCATACACACAGCATCACCTTATTTCGTGTTAGGCCAGGTTTGGCCACAGTCTGTAAAGCCTGGCCAACTTTCGACCACGACCTTTTTCGCACGTTCTTGTCGTACGTGATCCACTTTTCATCGCCAGTTATCAATCTCTTCAAAAACGGCTCGGTTTCATTACGTCTCAATAATGAATCGCAAATGAGTACACGGTTCATTAAGTTTCTTTGAGTGAGCTCGTGTTGCACCCAAATATCGAGCTTTTTTGTATAACCAGCTTTCTTCAAATGGGTCAAAACTGTTTTGTGGTCAATTCCCAGTTCTTCAGCTACTAATATGCCGATCTTGCTCCACTCTTTCAAAAATGGCGTCCATTTTATTCGTAACAGGGCGACCAGAGCGAGGTGCATCTTTAACATCAAAATTTCCGGACTGAAAACGTTTGAACCAAATTTGTGCTACTCTTACTGACACTGCATCAGGTCCATAAACATCACAATTTTTTTTCACTGCTTGAGTTGCATTTTTGCCTTTTTTATAATAAAATTTTAAAATGTGTCGAATTTCTTCATTAGATTCACTCATTTTTACGGAGAGAAAAACAAATGAAAAATAGCGGGAAACAACTTTTTTTTATTTTTTTCTTTTCTTTATAATGTAACCTTTTTAATGTTACCAAAACCAGCCAGACACAAATAGTACAGTCAAAGAAATTTTATAATAAGTTTATACCTACGTTATGCGAAAAGACTTTTTCCCCGACCTAATATACTAAACCGATAAATTACTAAATCTCCGAAATTATAATTTAACAAGTAAGTTCGTAATTGGTTTTACCTACATAGTCTACATTCATACATAATTTCCTGCCAAATCTCTAGCAGAGTAGGCAGAGAGAACAGAGTGCCATAAGGTACGATTCTCACCAGCCTGGCCTCTCTACTTTGACTTTCATAACTCTAATCATATACGCGCGTCGATTTTAAAGCTCCAAGCATCAACTGCCTCCAGTACTCGTTTTATTTAGTCGTGTAAAGTGCATCGTGGGGCGGCCGTGTATATCTGCTTAGTCAATCTTGCGTCGTCCATTCTTTCTACAATGTCCTAACCATCTGAGCGAACCATAGATTCTAACTAAATATCCACTAAGAACGAATTTTATAAAACTCCATTCCTAAATGGGTGTAACAGTGGTTGGGAGTTTGTTAGAAAATACTTTGTTTACAATTTTAAAAAAATCTTACATCAACATTATTAATGCAAAATAAAAAAATAGTTTAAATTCTCGGTGGTGCAGTGGTTGAGCACCCGGCTTCTAAATCAACAGGTTGCGGATTCGAATCCTGGCTCACACCAACAACTTTTCGAAATTGTTTTCAAGAGTTATGTGTGATAAAAAAAGCCAGAAAAGTTCGTGAACTTATGTATCTAATGTTATTAAAAAGACAGTTTAGTCCATAACCATTTTTGACTTCTACGCCGATGAAATCGTGAACTAAAACTACTATCCGATTTAATAATCTGTGGAGATATTATATTGATTGATGATCTAAGTCAATTATCTCAATGAAATAATATAATTCCTGGCACCAATTGGAATTATAATAAATACATAATTAAATGATTAGACATCATAAGAGGTCATGGCTATAGGAAAGTTATTTTCGTAGCATGTTTTATCAATACTTTGAATCGAATTCTGTCTCACTCTATCATATTCAAGAATCGTTGTCTATGGTTTCTTTTTTTCTATCTTATAAACAGTTCTAAGAATATATTTTTTTAACAGATATTTGTTAGCGTCGATGCTGTTTAATACAGCTAAAGTATTATATTAATACTAGTTTTAAACTAAATTAAGTTTCTCAATAATAGATATAATAGTTCGCTTCATACAACACATTTGTAAGTATATAATGTGATGGTACATTCAAAATTTTACTCATATTGTAAAAAAAACTTAAACCTATTTTATTTTGTGATTGCTAGAGACATATTAGTTACAATTTTGCCAATTTCTAAGCAGTGTATTCATTCAATTCATGTCGATTGTTGGGTTTATTAGTGAAGAGAATTAGTGTTAGTACCGTCTCTGGCCATATTATTAGACGCACTGCAAGTTTTCATGTAAATTAATTGTTACCAAGTAATATTGATTTTTAATCATAATCCATCAATTATCTATTAATCATTTCTTTTTTTAATTTTTTCTTATGGCATAGTAGGGCAAACGAGCAGGCGTGTCACCTGATGGTAAGCAATCAACGCCGCCTATAGACACCATTAACACATATAGTGTTACTGTTGCGTTGCCAACCTTTGAGTGATAGGGAATAGGGAAGGATGGAGTAGGAGGGTGGGCCTCCGGGTACCTCTCTCACCGAACGCAACGCGGTATGAGCCACTTTACATCGATCTTCCGAGAGGTCGTGGTATTTTACCAGTCGAGCCGGCCCATTCATTCAGCGAACTGCTTGGCTCTACCACTGTTAAAGTTAATTCCAGAAACATTAAATTTTCGTTGTATTTCTCGGTTTGTATATGTTTTCACAATCACCTTCACTTTTAGCTTTTTTAAGTGGTGAAAGATCACATCTTCTAGCCATGATTGAAATAGTCCAATTACTTTTTTTAAATAGTGCCTACAAATTAAAGTAGTTGCAGTGTAGCATATTTTATACAACTCTTAAACAAAAATCACAGTCCATAAAGTGACAGAGACACGTCTATTACTCGATCGCGACATATACAGATTTATTTGTACTTTTACACTTTTTTCTTTTAAATAAAATCAATAGGGTATATACTTTATTTACAATAATAAGAACAAATAAATTACACATATAACTTCACGCCAAATCCCTTGCGGGGTAGGCAGAGAGAACGGAGCGCCATAAGGCACGATTCTTACACACCTCACTCGCTTCGTTGACTTTCATAACTCTTTACATGCACGCGCGTCGATTTTTGAGGCTCCTAACATCACCTTCCTCCAGAACACGTTCTATTTGGTCATGAAATGTGTGTCTAGGCCGTCCTCGACTCCTACATCCATCCGCTTTTGCATTGTATATCTGCTTAATCAATCTTGCATCATCCATCCTTTCTACATGTCCGAACCATCGGAGCATGCCCTTTCTTAATTTTACACCGACACTCTCTTTCAATCCGACTTCCTTCCTTATAACCTTGTTTTCCACGCGGTCAGCGAGGGTCACTCCGCGGATTTTGCGCAATGCCCTCATTTCGACCGCGTTTATCCTACTCTCATGCACGCTCTGCCATACCCAGCTCTCACTTCCATAAGTTACCGTTGGGATCAGTATTGCATTGTGAATTGCTAGCCGGGCTTTTCTGCTAATATCTTTTGCGCCCAGGAATCTGCCTAACGCTCCATTTACTTTATTTCCTAACGCTACTCTTCTTTCTACATTAGCGGTGTACCTTCCATCCCTGCTAAAAGCGCATCCAAGATATACAATTTAATTCACCTGTTCCATCACTACATCGCCAACCATTATCCTTGCATCCGTTCTGGATTCCTCTCTTTCAAACACCATAACTTTCGTTTTCATCACATAAACAAATAAATTAATTATATTATTTACAATATATACAATTTAAAAATTACCTGAAATCAAATTTCTCCGCATCTCGGTCTACTGGCAGCGTGCCCAGAAGACTGGCCGCATTGCCACGCTGAATGGCAATGCTAATCCTCTGTGCGAAGAATAGACCAGCCCTCTGGTCGCGAGAGGCTTCGATCAGCCTCTAATAACTAATTTAATATTCATATAATTAAAAATAAATAGTATATTAAATATACTATTATTACTTAAAAACTCTTTAGAAATAGAAAAATAAAAAACTGTGCGTCTATTGCGTCTAATAATTTGACCAGGAACTGTACTAGTTTGACAGTGACGTTATTCATTGAAATATTGTACTCGTTATAGTGCAAAGGTACAAAGTGTCATTCAAATATTCAGTACGCTAGTAGCTATTCAGTATACTGTGTGGGTACGGAGCGAATGAAAAATTATCTATCTTAAAAGTAATTTCGTGATAAAATTTGTATCAGTACAAAATTAATTAATTAATATCAGATCGTCACAAGACATCGTCAGTGCTACAGTTCTGATAATAAAACTAGAATGCAGTACATTTATAAGGCATTCGTGTATTGACTGCACGATGGGTGTCAGTTTTTTGTTTTTTTTATTTATTAATGAACATTGTTACAAGCGGTGAAGTGGTTTATTAAATATAAAATGGAACATAAAATTAACACAGTTACCGAGAATGTGGAGCGGGAGTTTAAACATTCAGTTGACCTGGACCAAGCATTACTTGTAGTAGGTAAGTAAACTTCATTGTTCACAAATGAAAGTATTTTAAATTATAATAACTATATAACTTCACACTAAGTCCCTTTGCGGGGTGAGCAGATAAACCAGTACGAAACGCAATAAGGTAAGATTGTTCATGAGTTACTAGTCTTTCAAAAATTACCTTAGTAGAATTTTTCACACGTAATTTTCGGGTTGTCGATGAATCGAACTCGCGACCTGTTAACTAGTAGTAGGATGACTGCATCACAAGGCCATAGAGACTTACAAGATGATCCGTATCCTGGTCATATCCCTTAATCGCCTCTTACGCCACCTTCAGGAAGACGTATTGCTAGCGTTGTTCTCTAACAATAAAATGGGTAAACAACTAAATAGGTCTAACAAATAAATAGGTAGACTCATCTGAAATATTATTACGTAGGCTAACAATATTAAACTTGTTAAATAATTAAAGTGTAATTAAAAACAAATTAATAACTTAAATATTTATG
This sequence comes from Euproctis similis, assembly GCA_905147225.2. Taxonomy (NCBI): domain Eukaryota; kingdom Metazoa; phylum Arthropoda; class Insecta; order Lepidoptera; family Erebidae; genus Euproctis; species Euproctis similis. The sequence goes on from LR990114.1 coordinate 16,466,203, forward strand.
AAGAGGCATTTAACGAATACAATAAAAGAGATATAGAAATAAAGAAAACAGAATATATAAAAATAATGATAGATACATATTCATATAATTATTTGGATAATGGTGATAATTTATGAAAGATCCTGAGTACTATTCCGTAATGGACTTGGTGTGATAAAAGTTTCATCCCGTAGTAGATTTACAGAGACGTCCGTCTAAAGTCTATCTATATATGTAGATGTATTGACTGTGGTGTGTTTCCTGAATTGATGAAATTAAGTAAAATCATTCCATTGTATAAATCGGGTAGTACATTAGACCCCACTAACTTCAGACCAATATCAGTACTACCGACAATAAGTAAATTTTTCGAAAAGCTTAGCCTCGCACAGCTACTAAAATACTTTAATGATAATAATCTGCTGCACAATAAGCAATTTGGTTTTACGCGCGGACGGTCAACATGTGATGCGGGGATTAGATTATTAGAATGTATATTTGAAGCCTGGGAGGAGTCACGGGATGCCTATGGAATATTTTGTGACTTGTCTAAGGCTTTTGATTGTGTGCAGCATGAAACTCTGGTCAGAAAATTACACCACTACGGTATAAGAGGCATCGCTTTGGATCTTCTCATTTCTTATCTGAGTGATAGGATTCAAAGAGTATATGTTAACGGGAAGCTATCACATGGATCAGCTGTAGCAATGGGAGTGCCACAAGGCTCTATTTTGGGACCTTTCCTGTTTCTTTTGTACATTAATGATCTGCCATATCTTGTGAAAAATAATCATGAAATAGTTTTGTTTGCAGATGACACTTCTTTAGTTTTTAAGGTAAATAGACAACAGACAGTAATTGACGATGTAAACAATGCTCTTTCAAAAATTGTAAACTGGTTTAGTGCTAATAATTTGCTTTTAAATAGTAATAAAACCAAATATGTTAAATTTTTTACAAAAAATGCTAAACAAGTAAAAACCAGTGTAGTGATGGACAATGAGAGATTGGAATTGGTCAATAAGGTTGTCTTCCTTGGTATAACATTAGATTCTAAATTACAATGGGGCCCACATATAGAAACGTTGTCAGGCAGACTAAGCTCAGCAGCTTACGCTGTAAGGAAAATACGTCAGCTAACCGATGTTGATACTGCGCGTTTAGTTTATTTTAGCTATTTCCACAGCATTATGTCGTACGGCTTATTGCTTTGGGGTAGTGCCGCGGATGCAGATTCAGTTTTTGTGCTCCAGAAACGAGCCGTTCGTGCTATTTATATGATGAGTCCCAGGGATACACAAAGAAATAAATTCAAAGAAATAAGAATTATGACATTTTATTCACAATATTTTTATGAAAATCTTATTTATGTTCATAAATATAAAACTAAATTTAAGAAAAACTGTGATGTTCATAAACTAAATTTAAGAAATAAAAACAAACTCGCTGTGCCCACTACTAGGCTCCATAAAATCTCTAACTCGTTCCCAGGTCAATTTATACGCTTATAGTAAACCGCGACGGTAGACTTACCGAAAGACCCATGCGAACGGCCCGTGTACCGAAACGTTATTTGGCATAGCGCGGGGCGCGAGGGGGTGAAGAGTCAGTTGGTAACCGAACCGGTGAGACTCGCGCCACGCCGCTCTGCTATTGTTAATTTGTAAAACATTCATTGTAATCCTAAATCCTAATCGTGTTCTAAGTCTTACTTAAATACGGTGTGACTTTCAGTGTAAAGCTGTAAAACTTTTATTAATATAAACTCTTGACGTGAGAACAGTTTTTTTTGTTATTTGTCTACCCGTAGACGGCCACGTCCAACCCTGAGAACCATTCTCATATATGGCGCCCAACGGAAAAGTGCAGTGAAATAACGTGTTTTACAACGAGTCAAAGGCATGGCACCAACTCTTCGCCAACAGTCTGCTCAAAGCCGCGCGCCCGTCGCCGGCGAGCAAGATGGCGCCGACACCGACGCCACCGCCGCACCGAGTTCGCGCCCTCCGACCGAAACGGCGAACGCCGCAAGCGCAAGTGCAGCAATGTTTTCGACCGAGAATATACAAGCGATTATAGCTTCTATACAGCATTCTCAGACCGAGGCATTAAAAGAATTGTTACAATCGGTGTCAAATAATAATTCGCGCACGCCGACTCCGAATCAGTTTCAAGGTCAAGGCACCCTCACCGGCTGCAAGTCTTCATTCTCTGGTGAACGACAAGAATCGGTGGAGGCGTTCATTGATGCAGTGGAGGCTTACAGCGAGTGTGCGCAAGTATCTGATGTAAATATACTGCGCGGCCTCGCGTACCTACTGAAAAATGACGCCGCAGTGTGGTGGCAGGGCGTTAAACAACAAATTACGTCGTGGATGCAGGCAAAAGAAAACCTGATAAGTGCCTACGGCGACCGCCGCCCACCTCATCGTATCTACATCGAAATATTTTCGTCGCCGCAACACACAGAAAATACAGACGTGTTTGTGGCGCGAATACGTTCCCTTCTCACCCGCCTTCCAGAAGGAGATATTTCGCATAACGCGCAGATGGACATTGTTTACGGATTGCTAAATAACAGAATAAGAAAGAGGCTACGAAGGGAGGATTTCTCGACGTTCAGGGAGCTGTTACGACGTGCTAGAAGCATAGAAGATTCTTTCGACGAGGGGGAGAAGTCAGCGCCGCCGCCGGCCGCGAGCCGCACGGCGCCCACGAGCCAACGCGCACCTCCCGCTCATACTTTCAAGACCGCGACAGCGCCGTCCACGTGCAGCACCGCGCCGCCGCGCGCTCCGCCCGCCGCCGCGCCCGCGCATCATCGCGCGCCGCCGGCGCTGACGCCGCCCGTGCACGCACCCGGCCCCGCCGCCGCGGACGCCGCCGCAAAGAAATATCGTCCGGTTTGCGCGTACTGCAGAAAGTTTGGACATTCCAAGGACCAGTGTCGTAAGCTCATGAACTCAGGTGACTCCTCTTCTCATAATTACTCGTCGAACGTGCGACCTAACAGTGATACGGCTAGTGATCATAGTTTTTATAGTGTCGAGCCTCTATCGCGTAGTGAAATCCGTAATCCGAGTGACGCGCTAAATATCGCTAGTCAGTTATTAAATAATGATATAAACTCTAACTTGAAAGATAACTGTGCTAAAAATAAAAATCTGTATTGCCCTTTGCCTAGTGGTGAGGCCTGCAGTAATTTAAACCAATCGTCGCATGTTTGTAAGCCCGTAAGAAACGACAATAATTATTGTTATGATTATATCGGCGACCGCTCTCAGTGTAATATGATTCCTGCAAGCCTAACTACAGAGAATTGTTTACATTTATGTGTACCTAAAAGTGTTCCGACTGATTGTGTCACCGAAAGCTGTAATAATGGTACAGTACCTACAACTGTCATGTTTAACCCTCATTCTGACGACGAACACTGCCGTTGCCGCGGATCACTAAGTTCGATTTTAATTCCGAATTATTCGAGTAATCGTTTCGTAAATTCTAGTGACTACGCGCGACAGTGTTCGATGGCGGCTAATAATAAACAAAGTGAACCCTTTTTGGCAAACTGTAGTAACACACAAAATAATAATTTTGCCGACTCAATGTATACTGAAATTACTGCACATAATTCTAACGCCGGTTGTGGGGGAAACTGTGGTAACCCTAATTCTCATTATTTGCAAAAAGTGCATAACCCACAAATTTTGAAAAATAAGAATGTATGTGTGGAGAGTACGGATATCCTAAGTAATGATGTAATAAGTGATACCGGTGTCACGGGGTGTTCAAAGGGTCGAGATTCGCGTCCTATTTTTAAAATACAGATAGTAGGTATCAACGGTACGGCTTTAATTGACACAGCGGCCAAACACTGTATTGCCGGCCATACGCTATATGCTCACCTTCTACGTCTCGGACACCCGCTCCGCTCGTCCGTGCAAAAGGTAAAGCTGGCTGACGGGGTGGTGCGCACGATGGAGGTGCTGACCGCCGAACTAGAAGTGCGTCTTGAACAGTCAGTTATTACTCTTCCATTTTTAATATTTCCGGACGCTACTAATAACGAGTCATTATTAGGAATCGACTTCATTACCGCTGCTGGAGTGGTAATTGACTTCCACAAAGAGGTATGGTATTTCAGCAATAATAATAAGGTAAAGTATAACCTGTGCTTCGAGCCTACCTCCCGAAGCGTGACTTGTGCTGCTACGGATGTTCTTCGAGCTGATGAAGGCACGCATCTTTCACCAGGTGAGCGGCAAGCGCTTGCGGACACACTTACAAGACACGCGCACATCTTTACGCCAGGGGGAGCACCGACACCTTATGCGGAGCACAGGATCGAAACAGGTGACCATCCTCCTATAGCTGTACCACCTTATCGTCTCAATCCAACCAAGAAGGAGCAGATGAAGAAGGAGATCGATAGGATGTTGCAAGAGGACATCATTGAAGAGTGTGAATCTGCATGGAGTTCACCGGCATTAATGGTACCAAAACCGAATGGTAAAATTCGCTTTTGCGTCGACTATCGTCGCTTAAATGCAATCACCAAGTCCGATACCTACCCGATGCCACGCATCGATGACCTCCTGCAGAGCACGAAGCGAGATTGCTACATGAGCACCCTAGATCTACGGTCTTCGTACTGGCAAGTGAGGCTTAGAGAAGCTGACAGGGACAAAAGTGCTTTCGTATGTCCCCTAGGTACGTACCGATTTAAGAGGATGCCGTTCGGGCTGAAAAACGCGCCTGGGACGTTTCAGCGGCTCATCGATCGTCTACGCTCATGCACGGCGTTGCAAGACGTAACAGTCCTAGCTTACCTGGACGATCTCTTGGTGATTTCAGAAGGGTACGAACGCCATCTACAGGACCTCGAGGCAGTTTTTAAACGTCTTGCTGAGTTCCAGCTCCATGTGAACCGTGACAAGTGCGCTTTCGCACGTGAGAGCGTCAAATACCTTGGTCACGTCATTACGCAGCAAGGCGTATCCACCGACCCGGAGAAGGTGAGTGCTGTTCTCGAGATGAAGGAACCAGGTAATATAAAGCACCTAAGATCCTTTCTACAAACGTGTTCATGGTTCCGAAAGTTCATACCAAACTTTTCTAAAGTGGCGGAACCACTAACACGATTGACCAGGAAGAACCAAGCCTGGATTTGGGGGTCTGAGCAGACCCAAGCTTTCATAGAGCTTAAGCGTCTCCTTACTACGGCTCCAATACTTACGCAAGCGGACTTCAGTCAGCCGTTCATTTTGCGTACAGATGCAAGTAACTACGCCCTGGGCGGGGTGCTGTTACAAGGCGTTGGAAATGAGGAAAAGCCAATAGAATACGCCAGCCGCCTACTTAACGCCGCAGAGCGAAATTACTCCACAACGGAACGAGAAGCGCTGGCGGTCGTTTGGGCGGTTGAGCGTTTTCGACCTTACCTGGACGGACAGCCTGTCATCATTGGTAGCGACCACCAACCCCTCCGTTGGTTGCTTTCTCTCAAATCACCAGCTGGAAGGTTAGTACGTTGGGCTCTAAGACTCCAGGCCTTCGATGTTCGTTTTGAATACACGCCAGGTAAGGCCAACGTTGTGGCAGACACTTTAAGCCGGCCCATTTGTACCGAAAACTCTCGTGAGGATTGCGGCATATGCTCGATAATTTGTGATCTTCCCACGAAGAGTCCGGGCCAACTTCGCCAAGAACAAGCTTCCGACCCTGAGGTAGAAAAAGTAGTAAAGGATCTCGAGGGCTCCGATGACGTTGCCGCCAGAAGGTGGTTAGAACGGGGCTACTTAATGGATCAAGGTATTCTTTTCCGCTACAACCCAGACTCTGAGAGTGAAAGTCCTCAGTTGGTCATCCCTGCAGGTCATGTCGACGAGATTTTGAAGGAGCTACACGACTCTCCGACAGCCGGCCATCCAGGTATCGACAGGACCTATCAGAAGGTAGCGCAATTATATTATTTTACAGGTATGCGGAGAATAATCACTGATTATGTCAAAGCCTGCATACACTGTCAACGATACAAAGCCACAAATGCCAAACCACCGGGTCTTCTTCAAACGCCGTTAATGAATCAACGTAACGAGGTATTGGCTATGGATCTTTTCGGTCCATTGCCCACAGGGGACCAGGGGGAGAGGTGGATCTTTCTCGTCGAGGACACAGCTACCCGCTGGATAGAGGTATACGCACTTAAGGATGCAACTGCTGAAGCTTGTGCTGTTGTTCTCGTCGAGGAGTACTTCATGCGCTTTGGTCTGCCACGCAGGGTTATATCGGACAACGGTGTCCAGTTTGTGTCCGCTGTTATGCGGCAATGCATGTCCACTCTGGGAATAAAGCAAAACTTTGTTCCGTTATATCACCCGGAAGCAAACCCGGCAGAACGAAAGAATCGTGACATGAAGGCGATGTTGGCACAGCTCGTGGAAGGAGACCATACGTCTTGGCCTCAGAAGTTACCGGTGATCCGCTTCGCTTTAAACAGCGCAAGATGCCGCACAACGGGCAAGTCACCCGCTTACTTAACTTTCGGCAGAGAGATGCGGTCACCCACGGAAGTCCTTCATGATCTACGTGCTATCTTGGACAAAGATAATTTTGTTCCACAGATAACTCCGTATCTTCGATCATTTTTGCAATCCTTATCTGGAGTTCGAGAACGTGTAGAGAACCAGCAGGACAAAGCAAAGCAATATGCTGACGTTTCCCGGCGTTCTTCTGAGGAATACAAGGTAGGTGACTTAGTCCTCCTAAAGTCGCATTTGCTGAGTAATGCATCCAAGGATGTGACCACTAAGTTCTTTCCACGCCGCGATGGTCCATACCTTATTACAGATAAGGTAAGCCCTACAACGTATACCATTGCGAGTGCCGAGGAACCGGGTACCACCCTTGGGAGGTACCACATAAAAGATTTGTCCCGGTTCCAAGGAAACGGAGGTGATCTCCCGCAACCAGTCGTTCCAAAGAGGAACCGTGGACGGCCGGTTAAAAATGGTGAGTTACTAGTCCAGGAGCGAGGGCGTTCTCCGGGACTAGAGGGGGAGTATATAGTAAACCGCGACGGTAGACTTACCGAAAGACCCATGCGAACGGCCCGTGTACCGAAACGTTATTTGGCATAGCGCGGGGCGCGAGGGGGTGAAGAGTCAGTTGGTAACCGAACCGGTGAGACTCGCGCCACGCCGCTCTGCTATTGTTAATTTGTAAAACATTCATTGTAATCCTAAATCCTAATCGTGTTCTAAGTCTTACTTAAATACGGTGTGACTTTCAGTGTAAAGCTGTAAAACTTTTATTAATATAAACTCTTGACGTGAGAACAGTTTTTTTTGTTATTTGTCTACCCGTAGACGGCCACGTCCAACCCTGAGAACCATTCTCATACGCTTTTACAATAAACTCCCAAACGACGCGATTGAATTATCCATGGGAAAATTTAAAAATTATATTAAAAGTAGATTATATCAAAGGGCTTATTATTGTATCGCAGACTATATAAACGATAAAAAAGTTTGGAATTGAACTGCTCCTTTTGTGTTGTATTGATTGTACTTATCACTATTTGTTAAACTGGTTATTTGAAAACAGTCGGCCTTGAGTTTCTTGCCAGTTCTTCTCAAGAAGCCTTGACGCCGGAACTGGCACTTAGATTCGCTTTCACATTCAAGACAGTGTGATGAAAGGGAATCTAAGCTCCGTGTTTTTTTTTATGTGACGATTCTAAGTACTTTGTAAAGTCTATGGAATAAAGATATTTTGAATTTGAAATTTGAATTTTATAAATTACTTATTTTAACAATCCAAATTCACTATCTTTCGGCGGATGGCGCTACTAGGAAGTATTAAAATTTAGTTCTCATATGTTATAATTATTACATAGAACGAGTTGGTACTATCTAGTATTAAGATATTAATTATGAAAATAATTATTATGAATATTCATGCAGCATCAGTATGGATTTAAACATTTAAACAATAAAAGGAAATATCACCAAAACAGTTATTAAATATAATGAATTGCTTAATTAATCACCTAATTATAAATTCCGTGTATTTTACATAACTAAATAATAAATTTATTTCAGTAATATATAGATATAAATAATATAACATAACTTCACGCCTTTTGTTACCCGAAGGTGTAGGCAGCGGCTGTTAAGCCTCGTCTCGCCGTTATGTTTACGTCCCAAATGGAATAGGTGGCGAACCTATTGCCATACCGGGCACAAGTTTTTCAGTCATCGATATTTATCACACATAACTTCCGAAAACAATTTCGAAACGTCATTGGTGTGAGCCAAAGTCTGGAATCGAACCCGGACCTCTGGATCAGAAGCTATGTGCTCGACCACTGCGCCACCGAAACTAATAATAACATGTAATCATAATTAAATCAGTTTACCTAATAAAGTTTTATAGGGTTATCAATTATCATTACATAGTATAAAACAAAGTCACTTTCTGCTGTCTTTCCCCTTATGCGCATATGTTTAAAACTACGCAACGGATTTTGATGCGGTTTTTTTTAATAGTTAGAGGGTGTCAACGGGGTGGTTTTGATCTATAATTCATTAATGGTGTAGTGAAAAAAATGATAATTTTCAAGATTTAAAACTTTAATCGAAAACGCTGCCTGAACCCTAAGTGATAAATGAAAACAATGTACTACATTATTATACACCTCTAAAAGGTCTACAAAAAAGTCCGCAAGGGCATATGTCTACCTCTTAGGGATAACCCACAATGACCATTTTTATTTTTTACGAGAAATAGTGGCTTATTTACGAAGCAATTTTAAACATTACAGCATTAATTTTCATCCAGTTATCTATCTTAAGTAGATTTTGCTTTTAATATAGATCAATATAGCCATTTACAGCATGTAATTTAAACTAATATTTACGAAGATATTACAGTATTAGCATAGCGGTACATAGCAGTTGCGTTTGCGCGCCATAACGCGTGCTGATAAATAGCACAAATTGAACTTTTTAAGATACAAATATTCCTAATTTATTTCTTTTAATGCGGAACGAAGTTCGCCGGGTCAACTAGTTATTATATATAGTTGACATCATATACTGCTAGATGGCGTCCTGCGCCGACATATGTATGTTCGGGTGAATATTAGAACTCAATTTTGAAGTAGATAGTAGTCATCTCGGTAGTCTCGGCGGTCCAGTGGTCGAGCACCCCCCTCCTAAATCAAAAGTTGTGGGTTCGTATCCTAGCTAACACAAATGACTTTTCGAAATTATGTTTGACAGCTGAGTGTAATAAATACCGATGGCTGAAAACTTTGCACCCTGTGTAGGACAATAGGTTCACCACCTATTCCAATCGGAACGTAAAAAAACAGCGAGTCGAGGCGTAACAGCCACTGCGAGAGCCCCGTACAGGGCCACGGATCGCGCGACACCACCGTAGAGGCGGCGAATCTCGGGGGAGGCGGTGTAACGCGCCTACCACCCGTCCCACTCGGGGGACCATCCTCACGAAGTACTCCTCGAAGCTCCAGAGGCTGCTCAGGGTGAGGCCGAGGTACTTCAAGTACCTCGCCACCGGGACAGCCGTGTCACCCACCTGGATCTGCGCGGCTGGTGGTTCCCAGCGCCGAGTGAGGCGGTGGAACCACAGAGCCTCACTTTTGTGAGGCGCAGCCTCCAGCCAAATTCTACCGAGACCCAGATAAATATTTATACTTGGGTGGGGATCGAACCCGCCAATCTCGATTCTACATTCGGTAGTTTTACCAACGCACCACCAGACCTCACCCTTACTTACATTAGCAGTATATTATAAATCTATATTGTTAATTATTTATTGACTATTTTTAAGTGTCGGTGAAGACCTATAAAAATAAAGAAACGTAGTAGTAGTAACTTTATGCCTTTTTCTACCCGACGGTGTAGGCAGCAGCTGTTAAGCCTCGTCTCGCCGTTATGTTTACGTCCCAAATGGAATAGGTGGCGAACCTATTGCCATACCGGGCACAAAGTTGTCAGTCATCGATATTTATCTCACGTAACTTCCGAAAATTTCGAAAAGTCATTTGTGTGTGCCAGGATTTGAACCCACTACTTCTTGAATCAGAAGCGGGGTGCTAGCCACTGCGCCACCGAGCTAACAATAAATAAATAAAGTAAAAATAAAGAAAGCTATTGTGAATACATGTTACTAAGTTCCACTTCTGTAGCGCGGCGGGACTCCACGCAATTTTTTTTTTTGATTCTTTTCATGTCAGTAACCCATAGTTAAAATAACGTTAATTTAATGAAAATCTTACTCCGTACGTCATTGATTTGGGTTTAACTGGGATTTGATCGGGTTCGAATTTGGGAACGGGACTTGTATTGATTCATCACACTCCTGCCCTTATCCCACTCTAAGTGGGGTCGTCACAAATATCATCTTTTCGCATTCCATTTCCAACTTCAATGTTGTCAAAAGATTTGACTGTGGTTTTATGACCGGCCGCTTGCCTGACGTCAACCGTCCCAGGTACCCATTGGCACCACAGGACCAATTTTATATTATCTTATAACAGTATATGACCACGGAATTTGCTAAACGAATGGGCTGGCTCGTCCGTTGAAATACTTTCTACCTTTAAAAATCTCCACGTAAAGTAACTCATACCGTGTTTCGTTCAGTGAGAAAGGTATCTGGAGGCCCACCCCACTTTCCTCTCCACTTGCTATCATACTTCCGACCCCAATTACTATCTACTGTGGTACTCACCATGTGTTGCAGGTATCCAGGGGCGGTAATACTTAAAATACTTGCCTCCAGATGACTCACTGACTCGTTTGCTCATAAAAAAATGTTAAGTCATATAGGTCAACGATGGAAATATAATCTTTATGTACCAAAGTTCATTTTTCAAAAGATTTAGAGATAATACTAATAATCGATTTGTTGGCGTGTGTAATTCTTTAATTAATTGTAAGTAAAGTAAACCTGCTGGCGTATTAAGAACACTAAATTCCAGCCAGCTAACGCGCTGCTTTGCAAATTCGTATTTTCAACGACTAATTTCAGCTAGTTGGTGTCGAGTAGCCACTGTCAAATAAACTCTAAATTCAATTTATCAACGACTAATTCCATTTAGTCAGTCATGAGTAGTCTAGACTAGCTGGAATTAGTCGTTGGAAGTACGAATTGGCTAGGCAGCGCGTTAGCTGGCTGGAATTAAGAGCTCATAATAGGCCCTCAGAACTGCTTATAGGATTACCCAGTTGTTCAGACGTTCGTGTGTCACAGACAATTTTCTTAATTATATTTCGTTGTTTCGTATTATCGCACATATTTTTTGACCTGACAACCTGAAGTGCATCTGTCTCTCTCCTACTTGAGTGAGCGTCAGTATTTTCTTGTGACGTTGTCACTTTCAACTATCGTCAGTAAACCGACTTTACAGACAACCGATTGTTTTTCTTTTATTGCTATATAAATAAGGTATCAAATTTAAATTCAATATACAAGGATAATTGCAGTGTTGAATTGGCAATGACTCAATTACTATGTCAAGCAAAATAAATTTAAATACACTTATTATTTTTGTTAAATTGCTGAAACAATTGCCAAAAATATGTAAAACTTAAATAGCTGTCCTATTGTTTCTCATTCGTTTTTACCAGTTTCGTTTTATTTCTCCAGACGCGTGAAACTATAACGCCTAATAAAACTTCAAAATAGGGCACTATTTATATACGTGTTTTACAAAACTGTGATAAATATCGATGACTGAAAACTATGTGCCCGGTATGGCAATACGTTCGCCACCTATTCTATTAGGGACGTAAACATAACGGCGAGACGAGGCTTAGCAGCCTACACCTACGGGTAACAAAGGCGTGAAGTTATGTATGTATATACGGAAATAATAAAAAAATAATTTATAAGTCGTAAAAGTAAAATTTGATATTTGGTTGGAAACCAGTGGAGCCGGCGAACTTTGTTTCGCTTTGGAAGCAATAATTATTACAGTTACCTACTCCTTATTACATTAGCAACCTGGCCATCAAAATCCTGTACCGTCGAAATCGGTCCAGCCATTTCAGAGATTACCCGCAACAAACTGACAAACAGGCATACAATATGTATGTAGATATGTATTCATTATGAATCTTGTAGAAAGCAGGTATTTCAATTAATACAGAAATACTTGCTTTATAAAACAAGTTGGTAAACAATAAAGCACTTCAAATTTCTTTATATGTACTAGTGATGTAACGAATGTTGGATTTTGGACATTCGCGAATGCGAATATTTCTTAAAAACATTCGCGAATACGAATGCGAATATTTCTTTTAAGACTTCGCAAACGCATTCGAATGATTCTCAGATCTAAGATGCACACAAAATTTCATCAAAATCGGACAAGCCATATTGTTGCAGTTATTTAATGATTAATATCATGCGAAGAAGAATATTTCGAAAAAGTTTCATACTTAATAAAACGTGTCTTTTCTTGATGTAACTGTGTTTTATAAAAAATGAAACTGGAATTGTACTGGAACTTTTAAGCTGGATCAAACTGCATACGGTATGTAAATCTGATTAAAATCGATTGAGTTGGCTATGGCAGAGTTTGCACGAAAGGATAAACGCAGTCGAAATGAGGGTACCTACTGCGCAAACTCTGAGTGACTCTCGCTAACCGCGTCGAAAACAAGGTTGTGAGGAAGGAAGAAGTATCGAATGAGAGTGTCGATGTTAAAGTAAGAAAAGGCATACTGCAATGATTCGGAACTATAGAACGAAAGGATGATGCCAGATTGACCCAGCAGATGATACAATGCAAAACCGGATGATAGTATGATGTAGATGATGTAGGATACGCAGGCCGCCACGACATACAAATAGAACGAGTCCTGGAGGAAGGTCATGGTCAAGGCTAAGGTCAGGAGCCTTAAAGGTCGATGACATATACGACAAGAATTATGAATCTCAGAGAAACGAGTGAGACGTGTATGAATGGTCCCTTATGGTGCTCTGTTCTCTCTGCCAACCCCGCAAGTTACTTGACGTGCCGTTTTTTATATAACTAATGGCTGATCCATAATATAATACTATTTATATTAATCTTCATTTTTCGTATCATCTTGCGATATGTAATTTCTCTATTTTTTGTTATTAAAAACATTCGCCAAACATTCGCAATATTTCTTGCGAATGCGAATGCGAATACCCAAAAACATGCGAATATTCGCGAATGCGAATGCGAATATTCGTTACATCACTAATATGTACAGAATAGTTACATACATACATAATATCACGCCAAGGCCCTTGCGTGGTAGGCAGAGAGAAGAACGCCATGAGGCACGACTCTTTCGCCTCACCTGCTTCTTTGACTTTCATAACTCTTGTCTAAGTCTCGGTGGTCCAGTGGTTTAGCACTCCGCTTCTGAACCAAGAGGTCGGAGGTTCGAATCCAGGCTCACACCAATGACTTTTCGAAATTAATTTTGAAAGTTATGTATGATAAATATCGATGTCTGAAAATTTTCTGGCCGGTATGGCAATAGCTTCGCCACCTATTCTAGCTGTCATAGACACGTGTCTATTTTTAGGGAACTCGCTCTATTTGGTCATGTATAGTGTGTCGTGACCACAGAAATAGATCAAGATAGAACGGCGAATAGGCGTGGCAAGCGTGCCAAAACCCAGCACTATATTGCATGCTTTTCGAAACTCGCTCTCATTACGCAACGAGCGTTCCTGCCATGCGTTCAGGACGTAAAAAAATAGATAAAACGTCACATATATGCCTTACATGCTGTGAAAAATTGTAAAAACAAAAGTAGTGAATCAAATATGAAAAAAGGAAATATTTCGTATGATCAGTAAGTACAGAAAATCAGTAGAAATTATTTTTTTGAGATTATAAATTATTGTTTTACTTTTATTATGTTCAATAATTACGATCACACGTTGTATATTTTTTCGTTATGATAAATATCCATTGCTGTCCGCATTCAACGCTCGTATACAAAAACATTGCGCGTATAAATTATACGCGTAATGTACGTCGAATCGAACGAAATACACAATACACCTGCCGGTTGATCGCTGTGTCTGTTAATCGCTGTGATTCGAATGTTAGAGATGGGCACTCCATGTCGATTTATCCATTTATCGATAAGTCTTAGGACTTATCGATAAATTAATTCAATAATAATTTGAGTATCAGCTCATATCTTGCTTTGTCCCTACTTTATTCTAACACCACAAATTTCAACCAAAGTGTTTCGTAATTACATTGGCAGCAGTTTATTTGACAGTATAAGTTTTCACCAATTTGACCAATCGCCGATGGAAAATCATCTCGTTCTTCTCAAATGGGCAGTAACCGAGGTATATGTAGACGTTCGGCTTCGTTATTTAACCAGGACTGTGAGGCCAACCCTTACAAAAAGGCAAATATTTAATAAATATGTATAGTTTCAAGGACAGTAAAATATTTATAATTAAATTTTATATACTGTTGGAAAAATATGTTTTAGGTTTTAATATGTCGGATTGAAGTATTTAACATGTTTTACTTTTTATGATTATCGTTACAGAAAATCAATAAAGTTAGTAAAATATAAAAATAATAAAATTAACACACGTTGCCGATATTAACATCGATAATCTAATGTGAGTGTCTCCTAACTAGTCGCGCCGCTCACAATGAAAATGACGTCACGCTGAGGGCGTGGTTTTTCAAAAAAGTGACACGCTCGAAATGTATGGAAATATGCCATCGCGGCCGTTCTATCTTGATCTATTTCTGTGGTCGTGACCGTCCTCGACTCCTACATCTATCCGCTTTTGCATTGTAAATCTGCTTAGTCAGTCTTCCGTCGTCCATTCTTTGTATATGTCCGAACCATCGGAACATGACAATCTCACATTTATACCGACACTCTCTTTCAATCCAATTCCCTTTTTCACAAACTTGTTTTCTACGCGATCAGCGAGAGTCACTCCGCAAATGTTGTGCAGTGCCCTCATTATCACCGCTATTTCAAGAACATTCTACAATACTCAACTTTCGCTACCAAAAATTAGCGTTCGGAATAAAATAAATTCATAATAATTGTTTAAACATAAACATTGTGTAACATGCAACGAAAAAGCCTAAGAGATTTAATAAACAATAATACTATTGAAATTGTACTACATAACATATAACATAACATAACTTCACGCCTTTTGTTACCCGAAGGTGTAAGCAGCGGCTGTTAAGCCTCGTCTCGCCGTTATGTTTACGTCCCAAATGGAATAGGTGGCGAACCTATTGTCATACCGGGCACAAAGTTTGTCAGTCATCGGTATTTATCACACATAACTTCCGAAAACAATTTCGAAAAGTCATTGGTGTGAGCCAGTCTCTGGAATCGAACCCCGGACCTCTGGATCAGAGGCCGTGCGCTCGCCCACTGCGCCACCGAGACTTTTTGTACTCACCGTGATATAATTAGTTCATGTAAGTAGCGATAATTTGTGGCGTTTGTTACGCTGTTAGTTGTCGCGTAATCTCATTCCGCTAAACAATTTTAAATAGTATCTTCATTTAATTCATTATCAACGGTAAAGTTCACAAGTACTCGTACTAGTCTGATAGGGACATTTGTATACCTACATTTAAACATTTTACTTGTACCTAGTACACTATTATAATAAGCTATATTCAGTACATTTCGTTTAGTTATATTTTGTGGACGTGAACAAATTCAGTACATCTTCAATAAATTATTGATAAAATTAGTGCCCACATTGCGTTCGTAATTAAATGTTGATTAAATAGCAAGGCGTCACAAGACATTGTCAGTGTTAGTTCTGATAATAAAACCACAATGCAGTACATTTATAAGGCATTCGTGTATTAACTGCACAATGGGTGTCAGTCTTAAGATATGACCGAATATATTAATGAACATTGTTACGAGCGGTAAAGTGATAAAAATATATAAAATGGAAAATAAAATAAATACAGTTGCCGAGAATGTGGAACGGCAATTGAAACATTCTGGTGATCTGGAACAAGCATTGTCTGTGGCTGGTAAGTAAAAATTAGTGATAAACCTTTTTGCTCACAAAATTAAAAAAAAACTAAATTTTAAATAAGGAACAAGGAAGCAAAGACAGAATATAGATAGAATGATGAAGGATTGTATCAAGGTTTTTGTATATATTTTTCACGCCTTTCAACTTAAGCCTTTTATGTTTTATTGACACTGAGGTTTTTGAGAGAAAAATGTAATCTAAAATTAATCAAAATTAACGGAGGCGCTTATATAAGACAATGGATATATATATATATACAAACGCGCATATAGTTCAAACACATTACCCTCCTTTTATACGTCAGCTCAGTTGCACAAAGTTACTTTAACCTGAATTCGTGCAAAATACGTATTTTTTTACCCTAAATACCTAATCATTTGTTTTGTAATTGATCATTGTAAATAAATTATATTTTTGTCAAATCATTTGAAATGATAAAAACATTATCAATATTGGTATTTCGCATTATCTACCGATATCACACGATATTTTTTTTAATATTGTCATTATGCAAAATAACTTGATTTACAGTTTTCTAGAAGTATTATAATAATTCAAATTCAGATTTGATCAAATAATTATAAATCGTTAAAGGTAAGGCAGATATTAAACGTCCGTCATGGGTTTAATTAATATTTTAATTAATATAATTCGACCAAGCATTTTTTTATAACTCTTTTTTAAATGGTATAGCCACACAGTTGCTCCATGAATGGCCCGGTGAATCCCACCGGTGGGTTGAACGTAAAGTGGCTCAAGCCGCGTTTCACTCGGTAAGATATGTATCCGTTGGAGTAACCTTCCCCTCTCACCATCCCATCGCACTCTCGACACCTTCAAATCTCCACTGTAAGGGCCGGCAATGCAACTGCAACACTGTCTGTGTTCAGGTGTTCATGGGCCGTGTTTGTTCCTTACCATCAGGTGACACGCCTGCTCGTTTGCCCGCTAATTCATAAAAAACTGTCTCTATCACTCCTTTCACCCCCTTTGATATAAAAGCGGTAAGTCCACTTCCAGACTATCCGGACGACGTGATTGCAGTCAAACAAATTTCATATTAAATCACTCGAAAATAATTGGTGTGCACCCGAATTTGAATACGTAATGTTTCAATCAGTAGTCTGAGTTCTTAACTACTATTCCATCGAGACATAATAAATTTATTGCGCTAAGGGATTTCTCTGATACAATCATCATTTAATACTTAACTAAATAGCTCGCGTATAATTCCACTGTTAACATACTCACTTCGTGTCAACAGGTTTGTATCTCATTCAAGGTATAACATTATCTCATATATGCCCGAATACTGAACCGCCACTCAAATATATAAGCGCTACTTTAGCTATCTTTATGAACTATAGAAATGAATCAATATGATAACTCTATTTTATTGCTTAACTGGAATTATCAGTTTTTAAAATTACAACATACAATGACATTTAATAAACTTGCAATATACTTTATTAAAATGCAACAACAAACGGTAAAATAAAATATATCTCTGTAACACAAATAAATAATTTTGAACTTTAACAATTTTATAAGATATAAATGCAGAGCATTAATGTAAGGACATTTTTGTAGACTATAAGTTTTTTTTTCGGGTGAAAATATAAGTGAATTAAAGAAAGAAAGAAAAAAAAAGTATCCTATGTTACTTCTAATACCTCCAAGAAATGTGTATAAAGTTTTATGATGGACGGTTGAGTAGTTATCGCGTGAAAGCGTAACAAACAAACTTACATTCACATTTATATATTAGTAGCGTATATAGCTAACTAGTTCTTAGGACTCATCAATGAAATAGAATTTTCATACTAGATTTGCTAAAATACGGGTAACTAATGTCATGACATTAGTTACCCGTATTTTAGCAAATGGATCGATCGGCGTTTTTGCCATAATCTCCACGCTCGGCAGGCGGGTGGCGATCGTAATAGGCTGTATATATATAGAGAGAATGCTGCTGGCCATTCTCTTAGTTTTTTCCTATAAATCGCCTAAAATGGGATAGGAGGGCAGACAAGCAAGCGTGTTACCTGATGGTAAGCAACCTGCGCCGCCCATGGACAGCAGCAACACATATAGTGTTACCGTTACGTTGCCGACCTTTAAGGGGGTAGGATAGGAAAGGATGGGGAACGGGGCCTCCGGGTACTTCTCTCACCGATCGATACGCAGCATGAGCCCCTTCACGTTGATTTTCTGAGAGGTCGTGGTAATTCACTGGTCGAGTCGGCCCATTCATGCAGCGAACTGCTGGCTCTACCACTGTTAACCTTTTACGACGCCCATGGGATTAGATGGGGTGGCAGTATTATAAGCCGACGCCAATTAATTTGTTGCGCCTTGTAACTTCCTTGTAACTGCTCCTTTTCCATCTGCAACATACAAATTTCCACGTGAAGTGGCTCGTGCCTCGTTTCACTCGTTAAGTGAGGTATCCGGATACCCAACCTCTTCCCCTCTCCACTTCCGATCACATTTCCTAATCCTTCCATATACCGTGGTAAGGGAAGGCAACGCAACTGCAACACTATACATAACTTCACACCAAGTTCCTTGCGGAGTAGGTAGCGATAACAGAACGTCATATGACACGATTCTTAATCGCCTCACTCGCTTCTTTGACTTCCATAACTCTTTTCATGCATGCGCGCCGAACACCTTCTTACAGAACTCATTCTATTTGGTCGTGGAAGGTGAAATGTGTCTTCAGTAATTATACCTTGGTAATACAGACTGCCTTATTAAAAAGACTATTTAATACAATTTATTGTAATATTTTTTTAAATCCGTCAATAAATATGGTACCAGATTTTGCAAATATCCGATTGGCACTCCCACTGATTACAGCGTTAAAATTAAATTCATAAACACTCTCTGCATCTTATCTTACCTAAATAAATCGTGTAAACATACTTACTGCACATGAGTCAAATTGCTAAATCAGAATTGATAACTGTCTATTGAATCAACTGTTTTTATCTATGGATGACACAGTCGGGACTTTTCTTTAACCATATTGTTATGAAGTACTTAGATGCTTGAGAAATCTCGAAGGGTAGTAAAAATCTAACCAACTACGTGAGTATATATTATTTTCACGGTGGTACTATTGGTGGTTTGTCCGTCAGGACAGAATAAATGACAGTTCAAGTACAAAAAATGACTGACCATAAACGGTCTCTCTTTAGCAATCAGGCTGTATTACTAGCACAAAATCACCCCAAAAAGATTGAATTTAGATCTACTGAAAGCAGTGCCAGACATTTAACATCGTCTATGGGGTGCAGGTTGTGGGTTATTAGCAAAACGGTTAGAAGATCTTGGCATATATTTTCCAAGACAAAAACTCTTGGTGCGTGCTGCAAGATTTACCAAATGTCTTCTACCGTCCTTTTTTTTGGTACGCTGGGAAAAAATGCTGAGGGCATACGCCTCAGGTGGAATACGAGGTGGAAGGGCTATGTGGGGCTCCCGGGAGATCGCTGGCCATCGCTGTTCGGCGATGGTTTCGTAAATGCAATGCGGGTGAGGGCGCCCCCGCTCCAGTCAACGTGTGGAGCAACATAGTTCCCTGTCCTAACAGTAAATAGTTCCCTGTCCTAACGGTAAATTGTTTATAGTGAACGACCCACCGCCCTGAAAAGGCCTCCTGACTGAGCTAGCTGACACTTCAATACGTTCAGATTGGCCGGCTACCAGTATCCAGCTGGTTCCGGAGCTGTAAAGCACGCTCATTTTACGTTGCAAAGCTATCCAGCTACTCATCAGCCGAAGCCCAGCACAGTCGACTGGCACAAACCATTAGCGAAAGCACGCTACTTGCTATCCAGGCAAGTACCGGAGATTTGGTCCCCTTCAGCAAACTAACCGTTGGTTCACACTTGAGGCGCACTCACTCACTTGCTGCGCGCGGTATCAGAAATTGTATACCTACAGGTCAACCACAACCCCCGTGAGTCCAACTTTAGTGTGCAGAGACACCGCAAGCCCTAGCGTGCGAACGCCAGCGCCCGCAGTGGGGTTTTTTTCTGCTCCCGCGGTACCCTGATCTTGCAGACGGAAACGTGGTTCCGCCTGAAACCTACCTACTTCGGGTCCTAGTAGATAGAAAGCTGGGGAGCGACAAAACGGCCCGACTGCCGCGACCGAATTGCGGCGCGGCCCAGCCCACAATGGCAAACCTGAAGCTCAGCCGCATCCTCCGCCGCGCCACAGTGCGGGCACGACGGGGTCTCCTCTCTGCCGATTTGGCTCAGGTATGATCCAAAGCACCCGTACCCGGACAGCACCTGCGCCATTCAGAAGGAAAGGAAACCATGCTGAAGTGCTGACCGAAATTCCACCCGTTGTAGATAATGAGCCATGATAATGGCCTTTACCGCAATAATTTTGCCTTCCACCGTGATGTGAGTGAGTATCAGCGGGAGGACGCCGCCGAATACAGGGGAAGAAGACTGCTTCGATCATAGGCAGCGCCACCTGATGGTCACCTGATGGCCACCTGATGGATTCGTGGGCGAATGAATGACGATGTCGAATGACACCGTCAGCACCCCGTCTCCCACGCACGCAGCTTCCCCGCACCTGTCCCTTTAGACGGGCCAACGCGTCAATGGTCGAACGCCCTTTCCGGAATGCGAATTGAGCGTCCGACAGATCCGGCCCCACTTGGCAAAGTGATCGTTAAGGCGGTAGGCGACGATGCTCTCCAACAATTTGCTAACCTCATCGAGAAGGACGATTGGCCGGCATGCTGGGATGGAACCCGTCGGCTGTGTGTTTTTGGGAAGGAGGCACAACCATCCCTCCTTCCAGGGTTTCATAAATCTCCCAGTCGCAAGGTACGAACTGAAGAGGCTCCGAAACCTTACCCCCATCTCGGTGGTGGCAAGAGCTAATACGCGTGCAGGGCCAGGAGCTGTGCCCTTGGCGCAGAGCCGGAGAGTTACCCCCATTGAATTGTTCCTCCGTAAGCGACTGGATCTCGCCTAGCGGCGGAGTCGCCGAGGGTAGAGGGTCCATAGCTGGCGGCGTAGAGTTGGCCCTACTAGGAATCAGGGACCGAACCACCCCGTCCAGATAGGGCGGCACTTGACCGCCGCGACCTCGCAGCATCCGATGTTCGCGATCGCCATTTCCACTTCCTCCTTGGCGACCCAATCGTCTAGATTTGTCACCACCAATTTTACCGGCCGCACTACGCTTGCCACGTCCGCGATTGCCTCCCGTAGCTTGGAAGCGTAAAGATCCGCGTGGGGGCCTGGCCTTGGGTCCGGCGGCACGACACCGATGTGATCCCCAGCTGGGCGGGATCGACTATAGGCCGGGCGCGGGTGAGATATGACGGAGTAGTCATACGAGATGGTCGGCAAAACATGTTGCTGTGAATGCCCTATTAAATAATTTGCTAGAAATAGTTCAAGCCTTAGAAGAAGTTTTCTTTATGGTATACGGTAAACAAGTAGGCGTGAGCACCCGGTGGCAAGCAACAAACGCGGCCCATAGACATCTGAACACAGCTAGCACAGCACTTGCGTTGCTGTCTCTTAAATTGGAATATGGAAGGGATCGGAAGCGGCATGGGAAGAAAAGGCTTTCCCTTTTAGGATTGGGTTTCCCGATACCCGGCATGAGTAGTAGTAGAGCGACAAACGTTAAAATAAGTTAAAATAAATGGCAGTGGGCGGGGGTGGCATTTTTCAGTTTTTGCCCCGCCTAAAAAGAATTGAAGATCCGGGGCTGGGGTCAACTAGTTTAATTAAATTCCAGCCTGTGTGCTAGATCCTTTCAAGAACGCACCCCAAGCCATACTACGTGAGGGAATATTAATATGAAAAATTTTGACGGAAGCTGAACTGGCTATCACATTTTTCAAGTCTTTCAAGTTTCCTATAAAATCAAAGTCTAAAATCGTAGATCTTCACGAACACTTAAAAATAGTCAATTTACAAAAAAAATACTTATTATTATTTAATATTAATTAATTATTATTCAATAAAGTGCCTCTGTAGAACAAGAAAATATGAACGCAATCGCCACGAGCAGCCCGGTCCCGAGTGTAGGGGCTATCATGAGAAAAATCGGGCAAGAAATTCATGTGTTACTTACTATTCATACCATATTTTGTTTTATACTTGAAGTATGTGAACAAATTCTAATTATTGCCCCGAGAAGCGTTTAAGACTATGTGGTAAATGACTTATCGTAAAATATGTGTGATAAATATCTATTGATTATTAAAAAGTAATTCCCGATATGTAACAATAGAGAACGCAATTGTCCATTAGACTTGTAGAGACATAATTATTAATTCTCCAAGAATATAGAGTAGTTAAAGAGAAGAGAGCGAAAGGAATAATCATTCTGAATATGGAAGGGAACAAGGGAAGAGGAAGACCTAAGAAAACATGGAACTATTGTATAAAAGGTGATATGGTTAGGAAGGGTGATAATGTGGAAGAAGCTAATGATAAGGAAGTATAGAAAAGAAGTTCCCAAATGATGAAGAGGGAAGAAAGGCGATGAAGTTGACACATGAGCAATTATATTATCAACCATAAAATTCCACATCAGTGGCAATAAAATCGAGTCAGTGATAAGATTAACGGTTGATGATGTTTATAAATTATAGAACTTTGTTTGCAATGAGCGTTATTTATTGCCGGGCTATAATGTAGTAGTCACACGACACTAAATCATCATTACTCTTATCACAAGACTTTCGTATCAAATCAAAACCTTTACATTAACTCCAAAATAAAGACTTATTAACAATTAGCTGACCCGGCGAACTCGGTTTCAAAAGCATTATAGAAGTATTTTAACTAAAATAAAAATAGCCTTACTTTTTATAACCTAACCTACCTTAACTGTCAATTAAAGTCCCGTCAAAATCGTGTGTCTATAACCTTGGACCTCAGACAGACAAAAAAGGTATCATATATGCATGTTGTAAAAAGCGGTTATTTCAAATTTACAAACTGATATCGTTATGTTTACGTCCCAAATGGGATAGGTGGCGAACCTATTGCCATACCGGGCACAAAGTTCTCAGTCATCGATTATTATCACACATAATTTTCGAAACTAATTCCGAAAACACATTGAAATCAACCCGGAACAAAGCCACGACTTCGATTTTTTTTCTTGATTCAAAAGCGCGAGCTCGACCACAGAGTTTTATTATTTTTATAGCACGTATTAGCACTGTTTTATTATTATAGCATGTATAAAAATGAAGTTATTTGTTAGTTTAATAATTTAATTCACATTATTCACTGATAGTAATCGGGTTCCATTGATTGCTTTCATTTGTCGCAATTGACGTTATCGTCGTAGCAAAGTACAAAGCTAGCGGTCAGCAAACTTGCATATCACCACATAGCTATTGCTGTTTTATAATCATCCTACCGACTGTTCTGAAAGGATGGACCTGTCGGTAAGGTAAAACGGAAGCTGGGGTGTACCGATTATATATAATGTTATAAATACATGGCAATATACATAGATAATATACATACTTTAATTTATAATTTACTCTTACTACTCGTAATATTTTTGTTGCAAATCTTCGTGCCCTGTCAGTCATGTCTTAGTCTAATAAGCTAAAAACTATATATATCCGGAAGTTATAATACGCGGAGAGAATGTGTCAAAAGTCAATTGCATTACTTTTATTTTCTATTTTCAGGTATAGGATGGTACAATATAAAATACTGCCTTGTGTTAGCGTTATTCCTCATCGCGGCCATTGTAGAGCCTGTGGGGTATTCCTTCGTGCTGCCTGCAGCCATGTGTGACCTGGACATGAGCGACAGTCAGAGAGGTTTCATTGCATCTATACCTTATATAGGTAAGTTCCGTCCAATTACGTCGTCGTCCAAAAAAATCGTGGTTCTCTGAATCTTTCTTAGGGATTTCACAGTTTTTCTTACGGATTTCATAATTCATTGAAGTTATAAAATGAGCTTTATTTTCTTTACAAGTGGGTGTTAACAGATCCAATTATGATAGATTCAAATTCGACGCGTATAAAGTAACATAACTTCACGCCTTTCTCTACCGGAAGGTGTAGGCAGCGGCTGTTAAGCCTCGGCTCGCCTTTATGTTTACGTCCCAAATGGAATAGGTAGCGAATCTTTTTAGTCATCGATATTAATCACACATAACTTTCGAAATTAATTAATTTCGAAAAGCCATTGCTGTGTGCTAGGATTCGAACCCGCGACCTCTGGTTTCAAAAACCGTGTGCTCGAACACTGGGCCACCTAGGCTAGAGACCATAAAGTAGCTGACGAAAACTAGTATGTTAACATAACATAACTTCACGCCAAATCCCTTGCGGGATAGGCAGAGAAAACGGAGCGCCATAGGGCACGATTCTTACACACCTCACTCGCTTCGTTGACTTTCAGAACTCTTTTCATGCAATGCTCTTTTCATGCGGCGATTTTTGAGGCTCCTAACATCACCTTCCTCCAGAACACGTTCTATTTGGTCATGGAATGTGTGTCTAGGCCATAACAAATAAGTAAAAATATTAACATGTACCCACATAAGAATATGTAGAAGGTGAGATTATAATAGAGTAATGAAGAGACAAGATCTGTTGATTTAACATTTATGTAGAAAGCTAATAATTACTGTAACTGTAACTTCACGCCTTTAAATACGCGAAGGTGTCGACACACCGAACTTTTGCTGGTGATAATTCCTTTTAATAAGGAAACCGTTTAATTTCAGGTATTGTTATCACATCCTTCCCATGGGGGTATGTGGTTGACACTAGGGGTCGGAAGAAAACCTTAATATACAGCTCCTTGGTTGCCGGAGGATTTTGTATATTGTCTGCATTCATGCCAAATCTTATAAGCTTTGCAATTTGTAAATTCCTCACATCACTTTGGTAAGTTTATTCATTTTAGAAATTTACGCCTTTTTCTACCCGTCGGAATAGGTAGTGATCGTTAAGCCTCGAAAATAAGTTTAAACATTTGTTCTTTATTTCATATTAAATTTTAATTAGGTATATGCCGTAAATAACAATGTGATCGTCTTCTCTGAAAATGTAACACACTATTATTGTAATTTGGTTTATAATCCAATTATTTCGAACTACACGATACGAATCTTTTGAATCCTGACATCCTGTATAAAATTTCTCTATGCACTAACTCTTTCTGAAGGTAAAAATAACCTTTTTTGGACAGCATAGCCTGCCCAGCTGCAGTGCCTTACACATACATAGGTGAAATTCTTCCAGGCCAATACAGGGACGTTGTACTATCTATTACGAATGCCATGCAGATATCAGGATCAGCTCTAGTACCACGTAAGTGTTTACAAGAAATAAACTATATGTAATTGTTTAAAAATAAAGAAATCATTTCATATTTACGTAAATAAAACGCTCCTTTAGTTGCATACAATGAACTGCATCTGAAATATCATCGTGGTAAATACCAAATGTTACTTTTTCAATATTTAACGAAAATCGCCGTTTTGGACACCATCAGTCTATATCTCAACACTCGTCATCCGCTTAATGGTCAACACTTGCAGTTCCTTACTTCTCTAAAACATATTTGCATCCCTTTTGGACAAAATCACATCCAGAAAGCGGGCACATCCACAATGACAATTGATTATGTAACTTGTTTTCAGTACTGGCGTGGGCAATAATCCCTTTGGACTTTCGAATAGATTTTGGATTATATATCTTCAGACCTTGGAGGCTCCTCTCTATGGTTTATGCTTTAGTATTCATAATAGCCGCTGTTTTATTATCATTTGGCCCGGAAAGCCCAAAATATTTGGTATCACAGGGGAAAACTGATGAAGCTCTCAAGATATTACAGGATATTTACACAGGCAATAAGAAAAAGATGCCCGAAGATTTTCCCGTAAGTTGTTTCATAATTTAATAATATACCCAACAATACCTAAGTACGTATACAAAACTAGAGTCAAACAATTGATTGTAATAGACAATCGACTAACAGTTAAATGTAATCGCTATACTGTACCATCAGTCTCGACCGATTTTTTATGCCATGAACCCATTGCCCATACTATTTTGTAAATCTTTTGTATGAATTTCTGGTAAGTCATTGGTGTGCACCATGATTCGACAGCAAGACCTCTCGCTGACGATCGGCAAACACACTTCTTCGGCGGCTATCAGAGATCATTTTCACGAGATCATTTTCTCGTGAAAATGATCTCTGTAAAGAGTTCGAAACGTCGGGAAATAAATATAAATAAGTAATAAATAAACGCGATATAATCCTAAAAGTTGTTATAATCTATTAATGATAAATGTTTTTAATTACAGATAAAACGTTTGGATGTACCACCAGACGTGAGAAAAAAAGGAAGTTTCTTGACATCACTAAAAGAACAGAGTTTGCCTTTACTTAAACCTCCATATTTAAAATGGATGAGTCTCAATGGATTTTTATTATTCGGTATATTTTCTGTGTAAGCATTATTATTATAAATCTGTAGTTATTTATATAATTTACTGAGATATCATTATATTTTATTTTATCTTAATAGAATCGATTAAATTTGTAATGAGCCATTATAATTTACAGCTTAAATGGTCTATATTTATGGGTGCCAGATGTACTGAATAGAGTTATGACCGGGTCTGAAGAAGGGAAAACTGCGTGTGATGTCATTTTCGATAGACTTAATCAGGTATGCAAAAAACCTTCTAAAAAACATCATTCTAAGAAGTTTGAGATGCATTTTTGTTTCTGAAATCCTGAACTATCTCATCTGAAACAATCTAATAACAAATTAACTGAAATGTACTGCAAGTTTTGGTCTTTGAGAGCAGAGTTTGCCTATCTCTCGATCTATGTGTATCTTAAAACATCCACACGGCATTCTGTAATCTGGTAGTGTCGCGTATTTGAGGATGCTAGTAATACAACAGCTGGGTTTCTAAAATATATATAAATTCATTGTCATTCACCGTGCCTCTGTTATAATGTAAGCATCCCCTCCAAAACTATTTCACACTAAGACCTCTGAAGTTTAGTAGTTTCGCCAAAGGGACAAACAAAATACCTTACCGATAATTTAAATATATTTAATTGCTTTCAGACTGCCTCAGAAGATGTAGTATGCGACGATAGCATAGATCAGATAACTTTCGTCATAAACTCTATAGCCAACATAAGCTGTGCCATTATTGCCATAGGTGTTAGTGCTACGGTCAAAATAATTGGCAAGAAGAAACTACTCATTTTGGTTTACTACCTAATTGGAACTTTCGTAATTCTCATCAATTTCATAACACAAGATCTCTTGTTCGCCGTACTCCTGTCCTCGTTCCCGGTAATGGGACTTGCGATTGGGCCTGTGAACGCTTACACGGTAGAAATATTTCCAACGCATCTTAGGTACGTAAATATTTTTATACAAGTCAAATTAAATATATTTTGCCAACGACGCGCGGTTCGGCTTGATGAGAACTTTTTGCCACGCACTGTTCCTTTGTGGAACCAGTTGCCGGCAACGGTATTTCCAGACAGTTACGATCTAGGAACCTTCAAGAAACGAACGTATTCCTCTCTTAAAGGCCGGCAACGCTGATCTCTCGCCCTTGGTGTTGCTGATGCCCATGTGTGGCCGCAGTCGCTTTCCAGGTTACTCGCAAGCAATTTTGCCTGTTAACCATAAGCAAATTAGTGGTTTATAGCACGAGGACTTCTTACATAACAATAACATAACAACTTCATGCCTTTCTCTACCTGAAGGTGCAAAGCAGTGGCTGTTAAATCGCAACTCGCCGAATACGTTACGTCCCAAATGGAATAGTGAATTAACTTATAATTAAAATATTATTTTAATTTGTTGATTGTCATTTTAGGGGCATGGCAGTGGGTTTATCCATGATGATGGGTAGATTAGGTTCTATTATTGGCGCCAATGTAGCTGGTGCTCTCCTAAATGCAGCATGCGAAGTTACCTTCTACAGCTTTGGAGGCTTGCTAATCTGTAAGTATGAAACACTCCATAATCTTAATTAAAACACGTTTATAATTGAAATTTCTAACTTAATTATAGTTCGCTCATTTATATTCACTTATATAACATAATATAAAAATGATTACATTTTCTGTCCAAAGTTAATTGTTAAAATAAAAAAATTAAAATTTTCCGAGTTATGATGTGACTTTTGCCTAAAAAATACTTTTTATATAGGTTTTTTTTCTAACTTACGTTCATGTACTTATTACCTAATCAATGTCAATATAAAACATGTGAATATAAACAAGAATAACATTGAAATGTTGTTTTTTTTTCAGTTTGCGGTTGCCTCTCCTTCTTGTTGCCGAAGTCTAAAGAGCCACCTAAAAAATCTAAAAACGTAGATGTAACTAGATTATAAACTGAATGTAAATAAATTCTAATAAAAAAACATTTGTTTATAAGAACATTATCTTATTTTTTTCCTAGTCATGCTTAACTCCGATGAAAAATAGGTACAACACCTGGCTTAGACCAATGACTTTTCGAAATTAATTTCGAAAGTTATGTGTGATAAATATTGATGACTAAAAACTTTGTGCCCGGAATGGCGATAGGTTCGCCACCTATTCCATTTAGGACGTAAACATAATGGCGAGTCGGGGCTTAAAAGCTACTGCCTACACCTTATTGTATTAAAAGGCGTGAAGTTATGTTATGTTACAGCACCAGCTCTCTTAGATACATGTAATAACTGTTCGGTTATTTGAAAAACACCTTAATTGACAGCTTTAACAAAAAGTTTAATAACTTTGAACAAAAAAAACTAGCTTTCGGAGAAACAAATAAAGGAACAGTTTACCAAACTTAGAGATACTAGACCAATATTTAAATATTTAATGTAGTGTTAATAATATAGAAACGGTTAGAAGGCTGGTAAGAAAATGGAAAAAATTCAGCTTAGGGTTTCAAACTCAAGCTTCAGAAAAATGGTGTCATAAGTAGACTTTTAGCATTTCTCACCTCGACCAAAACCCATCAAGGAAAACCACTCAAAGTAAACACGCCTACAAAAACTTACACCTTAAATGTAAAAAACGCTATCTTGAGAACTAAAATTCGTAGAGATTACAGAAGCTTTACAAAGTATCAATTACGATATATTAGGATTGTGTGAAGGGCGCCGTCTTGGAGAGAAAATAATCGAAGATGACGAATATATAACATACTATCTAGGTCAAACAAAAGGACTCTATGGAGTGGACTTTCTAGTTTAAAAAAATAAATATTATACATTTTAATGGAACAACTTAATCAATACACAGAAGAATACAACCCAAGAATTATTATAATCTTCATGATCATCATATTACATCATATTACACATCATATAACAAAGTCACTTTCCGCTGTCTGTCCCCTTTTAAGCTTATATCTTTAAAACTACGCAACGGATTTTGATGCGGTTTTTTTTAATGTTTAGAGGGTGTCAACGGGGTGGTTGATTGATTGATTGATCTATAATTCATATATGATGTTGTAAAGAAAAAATGATAATTTTCGAGATTTAGCACTTTAACTGCAAACGCTGGCTGAACCCTAAGTGATAGATCAAAACAATGTTCTTCTTCTTCTTCTTTGAACAAGGTGTCATAAGACACCACTTAGCTAATGACGGTGGTAATGACGAAGCTCTCCATAAATTATAGCTAGAAGCGAGGAGAATTTGAAGATGAGGGAGATTCTTCTGGTCTTAACAGTGAGCTGCCTTGCTTCTCCAGTGTTTGCGCAACTAGCTGTCTTCATGTACTCTGCCCTTATCCGTCACGTTGGAGTCGTAAATCAAGCGAGTGAGTAAGGTGGACAGAAATTTGTCCCATTTAATTAATTAAAACAATAGTATTTTACCACCAGGATTATAAATCTACAACCAGAGACAGGACAACACATAAGGTATAAAATGTTAGTATGTTGGATAGACATGACAGACACACACAAAAACAACACAATATCGATAACTATAGTTATTAGTAGGGGGTATTTACATAGAATTTACATAAAATTCCTATTTACAAATTTACACAAAAGGGAATTAATACTGGGAGAATAAATATGGTATAGAAGGCATTTAAGGGAAGTGGGGCGAGGGATTTCTGGAGGGAGAAAGTCGTAGAGGGAGTGACATAGTTTAGGACAAGAGCCTTCCTTATCCTGAGCTTGGCGAGGAAGACGGGAGTACATGAGTGACCCACTCTCAATTCGAGGGATGTTGGGTTGTAAGTTCGCATAGTGTTTACCTTTATAAATTTTTGAGGAATCCCAAACAGCATTCCATGATTTTTGGAGAAGTCGCCTGCCGATGAGACATAGATCTTGGGAATAGGATTGGAAGTGATCTAGAGTACCAATGTGGGCAGCTGATCTAGCACAAGAGTCAGCATTCTCATTACCTGGTATTCCAGAATGCCCTGGAATCCAGGCTAGTACCACATTTATATTCCCTTTGTGACACTCTGGGAGGAGTTCTTTGATTTTTAATATAACAGGGGGGGAGGGGTGTCGGAAAGAATTGGATAGGATAGATTGTAGGCAGCTTAGAGAGTCTGAGAAGATGACTGAGTTATTGAGGAGGTGCGATTTGACAAATTTGATGGCCTCTAACACTGCAAGTGATTCACCAGTGAAGACTGATGTAGTGGGAGGACATTTGAAACTAAGGGAAATTTTGGAAGAGGGAATCCACACTGCCACTCCAACATTGCTATCTGCAGACAATTTGGAAGCATCAGTGAATATAGTATGCCACCCACAAAATCTCTGATGATATTCTTTGTTAAAATTATCTCGTGCATTGGTGTCAAATTTGTTTAAGCCAAAATGAAGAAGGACGTTGGGACGGAAGACTAACGCGTCGTAAGGGGCTAACCCCTTACGACGCGTTAGTCTAAATATAACGGGTTCATTGGAAGCTGAACTACCGGGTTTGGAACTTGGATGAGTGATTTTAGACTGACAAGGAGGTATGGTATTTTATCAGGATTATTAAATAGTTTTTAGTTAAATAGCTGGTGTAGTTTGGGAAGGAGAGGGTGGTTTGAATTTTTGAAGGTTTTGAAAAGGAATCTGTCTGAAAGGAATTGTCTGCGTAGATGTAATGGAGGTTCGCCACATTCCACCTGCATTACATTGATGGGCGAAGATTTCATAGCTCCAAGTACAATACGCAGACACTTGGATTGGATTTTGTCTAAAATATCTAATTTGGATTTATTAAAACTACTCATGAGGAAGAAAGCGTAGTCAAGATGACTACGAACCATGGAGTTATAGAGGAGTTTTTGGGGGTAAGGGTGTGAGCCCCACCAAGTACCCGAGAGGGAACGTAGCACGTTGGTGTTTTTCTTACACTTTTGGGATACTAAGGAAATGTGAGAGGATCCCCTCATTCTAGAATCCAATGACATTCCCAGGAATTTGACAACGTTAGCTTGAGGGATGATCTCTTTGTGAATAAAGAGGCTAATAGAAGGGATGAATCTTTTTTTTGTGCATATGACAGTACTGCTTTTGGATGGGGACAGGGATAAGCCATTATTACATAACCACTGGTTAAGATAATTAAGAGCTTGGTTGAGACGGTGAGTTGCTTCTTCTATTGATGAAGAAGTGGTGTATAAGGCAAGGTCGTCAGCGTATTGGAGAATGTTACAAAACGTGTTTACTGAGTATACGAGATCATATGTGTATATGTTAAAAAGGAGTGGGCTTAGGACGGAGGCTTGAGGTAACCCACGCCACACTGTTCTGGGAGGAAGATAACCAGAGTTGGACCTGACAACGACAGATCTTTCCACAAGCAAATTGTGGATGAAATGTGCTAACTTCTTAGGGATTCTCAGCTGATTGAGCTTGCTCCTGAGAACCGGAAGTAAGACATTATCGTAAGCTGCCGTTATGTCAAAGAACACGCCTATAAGATATTTTTTGACACGAATGCTTGCTGAATATCTGTGACAAGAATGGCTAGGTTGTCCATAACGCTCATACCCTTCCTGAAACCAAATTGGATCAGTCAGTGCGTCAAGTACTAGGGAAAGTTCGTAAAATGTGAAAGGATTATCCAAACTATTTTGGGGACACACGAAAGCGATTTTAAAAATTACAGCATTAATTTTCATCAAATCAAGTGTCTTAAATAGATCGTGCATATATTAAAGATGATCCTGGCACTTTACAGCATGCAATTTAAACGAACATTTTCGAAGATATTACAGTGTTAAAATTGCGGGACAGCAGGTAAAGCCAAAATAGCACAAATTGAACCCATGAGGTTCAATTTGTGCTATTTTGGCTTTACCTGCGACACGAATGCTTGCTGAATATCTGTGACAAGAATGGCTAGGTTGTCCATAACGCTCATACCCTTCCTGAAACCAAATTGGATCAGTCAGTGCGTCAAGTACTAGGGAAAGTTCGTAAAATGTGAAAGGATTATCCAAACTATTTTGGGGACACACGAAAGCGATTTTAAAAATTACAGCATTAATTTTCATCAAATCAAGTGTCTTAAATAGATCGTGCATATATTAAAGATGATCCTGGCACTTTACAGCATGCAATTTAAACGAACATTTTCGAAGATATTACAGTGTTAAAATTGCGGGACAGCAGGTAAAGCCAAAATAGCACAAATTGAACCTCATGATATCCAAAATTTACTGATTTTTTACTTTTGATCCGGAACAAAGTTCGCCGGGTCAGCTAGTACAATATATAAATAATTCCGCAGATAAATTTTGTCGGTAAATTTTTCCCAACCCTTTTTCCGGCTGGACTGACATTTGGTGCGCAAGACATGGCAGATTTTCAGCTTCAGTAGGTATTTACGTGTCGTATATTCATGTTCTAAATTTGTTCACTTTAAGTACGCGCTGAAATACTGTTAAACTGTTTCCATGCGAATGACAGTGCTGAAAACGAACGCGATAGATTTATGTTTATGTGTGTGCCGTCGAAATGTCCCACATTTAATTATGCAATTGTACATATAGAACAAAGTTTGTCGTCCAAATTATTACAGCTATTACAAGTCAATGGTTTTGGTTGGTGGTTGGTGGGAATGTAGAAGAGTCGTTAGTTCTTCTCATTGTTTTCTAAAATTTGTGTTTCAACTGATATTGTTGAATAAAATTCGTGGCGTTTTATTTAATGCTAGTATAATATGCGCAAATGGGAACATTTCTATGTAAATATCGTATGTTGGTGTTTTTCTATATTGTCGTCAAAACTCCCTTGAAACATCATGCTTAAAGTGCCACGACTTGGGTTATGTTAGATTAGTTTATGTAGATAGATTAGTTTATATAATTAGATATTTTTGGCTATTTTCCGTTAATTTAAGTATTTTTTAGTTTAATTTAAGTTAAATTAAGTTGAATAAATTCACCTACTAATTTTTTTATTCCTACTGAAGGACTTTGCATCCATGGTTATGAAATAATTTAAAAAAAGATAGTATAGTAGGAGGCAGTGCTGCCAACTCTACCAACTTTTCGGTAGATCTACCAACTTTTAGTGTCGTAGTCAAACCTACCACCTTGTACCAAAAATCTACCAACTTTTAAAGTTTTCAAAAATCCCAAATCAAACCTCCATGAAAATAATATTGAAACTATAATTTTTTTTTCATTTTTCGTAATCTTTCTCTTGCTTTTTTACCCTTTGATGGATCCATCGAATTTACTCGAAAATAGAGGGCGTTACAGGTTGATGTACAGGTCATATCATGGCGGCTTAATAAAAAAAAAAACAAAACAAACATCATGGCGGCGTTAGATGATCTAACGCCGCCATGATGTTTGTTTTGTTTTTTAGAGAGTTTTAAGATCTAACTTAGATCTTAAAACTCTTTCTACGTATCTGTGCTTACACTCTATATCTAACGCGATTCAATCAATAAATAACTGATTGTAATTTTTGAAACGTTTCAATTGAACACTATCAAAATGAGTGAAAGTGAAAGTGAAACAACATTAATATTAGTTACTACTATCTGTAAGTGACTTATAAACTATGCTTTGGTTGAAGTCATAGACTCATAATTATTCGTTTTTCAATTATGACTATTTTCTATTGATATTTTGAATATTAGCGGTCTGTAATTCTGTTTTATCATTAGATTTCTAATAAAAATAGTTCAAATATGTCTCATCCAATCGAAAAGTAAATTAAGGATGCCAGATTCTTATTGGAGGGTCTCTAAAAGACTTGAAAAGTATGGGTGGTAGATCTACCAACTTTTCATAGTAGGGTTTGTTGGAAACTACCAACTTGTAGAACCCTATCTCCCACCTTGACGAATTTCGAGTTGGTAACGCTGGTAGGAGGTAACAAGTACAATTTGTAACCAATCTATATTATTCTTTATTTTCAAATTTTCAATTCCAAGTAATTAATTTGTATTTTAATAAATATAATTTATTGTAAATTATGCAAGACATATTAGATTCAGACAGTGAAGACGAGCTGCCGCCAGGTTGGGAAGAAAAGTCTACAGAGGATGGGAACGTTTATTTTGTAAAGTACCTATACAATCTTATACATTTTACTGATAACTTTTTTTCATTTTGCCTTGCAAAACTAAACATTCAATATTATTTTTAGTACTTGTTCCAACAAAACGCAATGGACACATCCACGAACCGGATGTAAAAAGGTAATTCCAAAAGAACTACCATTTGGTTGGACAAAAACAATAGATGAAGATGGCAAAACATTATATGTTCAAACACAGACTGGAAATAAAACATATGTTGATCCCAGACTAGCCTTCGCCAAGGAAGAGAAGAAGCACGTAAATGATTTCCGACAGCGATTTGACGGGTCTTCTACAGCTTTTCAGGTCTGTACATAATGTAATAATTACCAAATTCTTGTAATGATTTTATTATTTTTTACATATTTATCAATATATCATTGTAGGTTTTACATGGTGTTGATTTGTCTGGAAAATATGCCATAATAACTGGTTCCAATGCTGGCATTGGATATGAAACTGCAAAATCATTGGCAAGACACGGTTGTAATGTACTATTTGCTAATCGTAACATGGAAGCAACTCGGAAAGCGATTGAAGACATCATCAAGGAGACAAATGCATCTGAAGATAATCTAAAATCTATTCATTTAGATTTATCATCTTTAGCAAGTGTAAAAAAATGTGCTGCAGCTATAAAAACAGTATTTTCTAAGTAAGTTTATCATCTTACAATGATCATCATAATTTTCAGATGATTCCCAAGTTGGTATGGTGTATGCCTTGTCCTAATTCCTAATAATAAATATTATAGTAACTAAGGTATACATAGATATTAAAATTTACATCTAACATATTGATATAAAAAATATTCTCTATTCAGTAAGATTTTGACAAGCCTCATGGTGCATTGGTAAAGCTACTGACTGCAGAATCAAGGTTGGCAGGTTTGATTCCCACCCGAGTACAAATATTTGTGACAAGCATGAATGTTTGTATGGTGTCTGGGTGTTTTGATAATTTCATATTATCTTATTTCAGCTCACTAGATATAGTAATATTGAATGCTGGTATTTTTGGTCTGCCATATTCTGAGACAGAAGACAATATTGAAGCAACATTTCAAGTAAACCATCTCAGCCATATGTATTTAGCTATGCTTTTGGAGCCATTGTTGAAAAAGGGATCAAGGGTTGTGTTTGTTTCATCAGAGTCACACAGGTTTGTAAAATTAAACTAGCCAACCTGGCCAACTTTGTTTTGCCTCAGAAGCAATCAAGAATATATATATTTTTTTAAGTTGCCTAACATACTCCTCGTTACACTAGCTACCTACCAATAAAAGTCCCTTATGCCATTTCCTAGATTACCTGGAATAGACAGACAGAAATTGTAAAAATGTTATTTTGGTGCATGTACCCTATATATATATGAATATAGTAGAAAGCAGTTATTTTAATATTATAAACAGACACTTCAATTTTATTTATATGTATAGATATATACAGCCATATAAAATTAACCAGGACAGTTCAAATTTTTTTAACATTTAAATTCATGTACTTGTTTTGTTTTTCCAGGTTCGCTTCACTCACAAATATGTTTTCACAACAAAATATAATGATGACAAAAGATTATTACAGCTCAATGATGGCATATAATAATTCAAAGCTGTTTAATGTTATAACAGCTAAGGTATTTATAATTGTCCCACTTTATATAATATCTATAAAGGTAAAAAGCCTGCCATTTTATGGCCTAGTGGTGCATTGGTAAAGTTACTGACTGCAGAATCGAGGTTGGCATATTTGATTCCCATATAAGTACAAATATTTGTGACAAGCATGAATATTTTTATGGTGTTTGGGTGTTTTTCTATGTATGTATTATAAGTATGTATTTACAAAAGAAAGGTATATGTGTATTATTATCTGTTAACTAGTATCCATAGCACAAGCATTTAGTTCCAAAGTATATTTATTTATTGTATGGGAATATATACATACATAACTTCACGCCAAATCCCTTGCGGGGTAGGCAGAGAGAACAGAGCGCCATAGGGCACGATTCTTACACGCCTCACTCGCTTCGTTGACATTCATGACTCTTTTCATGCACGCGCGTCGGTTTTTGAGGCTCTTAACATCACCTTCCTCCAGAACACGTTCTATTTGGTCTTGGAATGTGTGTCTTGGCCATCCTAGACTCCTACATCCATCCGCTTTTGCATTGTATATCTGCTTAGTCAGTCTTGCATCAACCATTCTTTCTACATGTCCGAACCATCGGAGCATGCCCTTTCTTACTTTTACACCGACACTCTCTTTCAAACCGACTTCCTTCCGTACAACCTTGTTTTCTACGCGGTCAGCGAGAGTCACTCCGCAGATTTTGCGTAGTGCCCTCATTTCCACCGCGTTTATTCTACTTTCATGCACACTCTGCCATACCCAGCTCTCGCTTCCATAAGTTAGCGTTGGGATCAGGACTGCATTGTGGATTGCTAGCTGGGCTTTTCTGCTAATGTTTTTTGCGCCCAGGAATCTGCCCAACGCTCCATTTACGCTATTTCCTATCGCCACTCGTCTTTCTACATCCGCGGTGTACCTTCCATCTCTGCTAAAAGCGCATCCAAGATATACAATTTCATTCACCTGTTCCAGCACTACATCATCAACCATTATCCTTGCATCAGTTCTGGATTCCTCCCTTTCAAACACCATAACTTTCGTTTTCTTTGCATTCAACTGCAAGCCTTTAATCATGCAATCATCTTTCATAATAGTGACTAGTGTTTGCAGGTCCGACGTCGATTCAGCTAGAAGCACGGCGTCATCTGCGTAAAGCAGGCAGCTCACAACTAGGTCACCCATTCGCATCCCTACATCCATCGATCTCACTCTCTGGAGACAACCGTCCAGGTACAGGATGAACAGTCGAGCGGACAGCACGCAACCCTGTCTGACGCCGATATTGACGTCAAACCAGGGGGACAAGCCGCCGTCAACACGCACACACGCTGTGTTCCATAGTAATGTCCTCGTCAGATGCTGGCGCTGCCGCGTCACCCGTAGGCTCACTCGTGGCGCCCACATCCGGAACATACTCGTACATTTCCCCAAAATACTCACTCCACCTGCCCAATACATCGCTTGGGTTTGCAAGAATGTCACCAGTCTTAGACATAATTTTGTCCATACTGGATGTTGACGAAGAACCCCGAGACTTTCTAACTTCCCTCCAGAAGAGTTTGTTATTCGCCTCGAAGTTCTCCGTCAACCTCACTTCCTCATTCGCAACTAGTCTTGCACGCTTCTCTTTCACTAAGGCTTTGGTAACATTCCTGCAGCGGCGGTAGCTCTCATACTTTTTCTCTGTCATACTATCATTCTAATTCAAACTTGAGACATAATCCAACCATGCTTTTTTCTTTCTTTATGGGACTAATCACTTTTAATTTAAATATATTTGAAGAAATGCAATTTACATTATTGGGTCTGAAAATATGAATACATAGTTAATTTAATATTTATTTCCATATACATAATATTTAACTTGCATAAACAGTGGACATTGAAAGGCTGATGATGAAATTGATTCATAGTCCACTGTTTAATAAAGATAGTTTTTTTTCCAATAAATTCCAGGTATTAAGTGAGGAATGGAGAAGTAAAGGTATTGCTGTGAATTCCTTACATCCTGGTAACATGGTCTATAGCAATCTCAGTAAATCATGGTGGTTATTCAGATTATTCTTCTTCATGGTTAGACCATTTACTAAATCTTTGGTAAGCAACTCCATTTATTATTGTGGAATCTGTTTACTATGTTTTTTGATTGGCATTTCTAATATTAAGTTGAAGGCTGGGAATTGAATCAATCTATATTAGATACTAAATATCTTTCTGAATATAGTGGTGCGGGTTTGAATACTGGCACACACCAATGACTTTTCGATTGTGTTTTTTATTGGATAGGAGGGCAAACGAGCAGGCGTGTCACCTGATGGTAAGTAACTAGCGCCGCCCATGGACATCTGCAACACATATAGTGTTACAGTTGCGTTGCCGACCTTTAAGGGAGTAGGATGGGGAAGGGGGGTGGGCCTCCGGGTACCTCTCTCACCGATCGAAACGCGGCATGGGCCACTTTACGTCGATCTTCTGAGAGGTCGTGGTATTTCACCGGTCGAGCCGGCCCATTCATGCAGCGAACTGCTTGGCTCTACCACTGTTTCTCACTCTACATTAATTAATTTCGAAAGTTATGTGTGATAAATATATCGATGACTAAAAACTTTGTGCCTGGTATGGCAATAGGTTCGCCACCTATTCCATTTGGGACGTAAATATAACGGCGAGTCGGGGCTTAACAGTCACTGCCTACACCTCCGGGTAGTAAAGGTAGTTATGTTATTATCATTCTTTAAATGTTACAGCAACAAGCCGCTGCCACTACTATTTATGTCGCCACAGCAGCAGAGTTGGAAGGAGTGACGGGACTTTATTTCAATAACTGTTTCTACTGCGAAGAGTCTGCTCTAGCTCGCGACAAAGATATCGCCCATGAAGTGTTCGCCATGTCATTGCAAATGATCATTGATAGGGTCGGACTCGATCCTCTTACACAAAAGTATTATAAACCCAAAACGACTCCCAGTGCCGAGTCAACTTAGTATTATTACTGATAGTTATGATACATTGTTAGTGTCCGACCAAAGCTTTGTCTTCGGCCAAAAATCCATCTTCGGCGAGATGGAAGCCGAAGGTCCGAGAACAGTCGGAATTAAACGAACAGTTACGAACGAGTGAGTGACTGACGGACCGGATTGCACTTAGTTCAGTGCGGATACCTCTATCACCGAGAGAAAAGCGGCATAAGCCACTTTACGCCGATTTTCTTCTTTAGCTGTGGCTAATACTGAATAAATTGATTAAATTATCTTGGACACAATACACACAGCACCCTCTAGTTCCAAGTTAAGCAACTAAATGCTTGTGTTATGGATACTAGATAACGGATATTAATACATATATACTTTTCTTTTGTAAATACATACATACTTATAATACATAGAAAAACGCCCAGACACCACACAAATATTTGTGCTCGGGTGGTTTGTCACAAATATTTGTGCTCGGGTGGGAATCGAACCCCCGACCTCATTGCTGCAGTCGGTAGTTTTACCAATGCGCCACGAGACCCGTCGAATTACTAATAGTTTATAAACCTTCGGCTTCGGCTTCGGCCGAAGTTTGTGGAGATTGCCGATTAATCGGCTTCGGCTTCGGTCAAAAATAGACCTTTGGTCGGACACTATAAATTGTTTTGATGGGGTTGGACATGAGTATAA
The DNA here is from genome assembly GCA_905147225.2 of Euproctis similis. Taxonomy (NCBI): domain Eukaryota; kingdom Metazoa; phylum Arthropoda; class Insecta; order Lepidoptera; family Erebidae; genus Euproctis; species Euproctis similis. The sequence continues at coordinate 16,506,144 of LR990114.1, forward strand.
AAATATGGTGGTGATGTATATATTAAAAAAAATATTATCAATTAAATATTTATCAAACAAATTATGTGCCTTGTAATCCAAGTACAATTATACAAACAAGATATACGTTTAATTTTTAGTTTATGTTTATTGTTTATTTTACACAAACCCAAACGTTATTTAGTTAATTAGACCGTCGATCGTAAAGTAAAGGTGTGGCAGAGTTGAAAAGCCGGATAGGTAACATTCTACTTGATTGTAAAAGAAATGTTTTATTCCTGGTGCGGGATAAACCACCAATGAAAACACATAAGAAGGGTTGATTGACGTCAGGTAGTTGGACCGTCATGATAAAACCAGAGCCAAAATTTATGGCAACATGAATAGTTCGAAAGGATGAGTGAGCTAAGTAAATCCATGGAATGTTTTTATGGCATTGGTTTTTTTCTGCCAGATTAAACCTAATAGTTATATAAATAAATAATAAAATATAGTGATTAAAATAACTACATAACACTTGCAGTTGCGTTTGAAATATCCGTTGCGTTATAAATATATGATGAATATTAGTACATTTTTACTGACATGTGCTATCTACTATAGTCTATGCTAAATCTATGTTAATATGGAGCCTTCCAAAATAATCTCAGTTCTATTAAAAAAAATAGTCCCCAAAGGCTTATGAAAATTAAAAAATGTTTATTGTTACATATTTTGTAACTTTTACATAACGCACACTTTTTCTACGCGAAGCTGTAGGCCACGAAATGTTGGGCGAATGGTCAGAATTTTCGCCGGTAGGTATATCCCGCCATTTTTCAAGAAGTACCTACTCGACGCGGGTAGTTTTGTTGCTGTTGACAGTTTTGTGTTTATTTATACTAATTTTAAATAAATAATTTATATTTAAATAAATTCAGCACTCGCAAGTCAACGGCTGTTTACATGTAGTCATTACAGAGTATAAAACAAAGTCACTTTCCGCTGTCTGTCCCGTTATATGCATATATCTTTAAAACTAAAAAAAAAAGATTGCCGATTAATCGGCTTCGGCTTCGGTAGTTCGCGGGTAGTTTTGTTGCTGTTGACAGTTTTCTGTTTATTTATACTAATTTTAAATAAATAATTTATATTTAAAACTACGCAATATATCTTTAAAACTACGCAACTCATTTTGATGCGGTTTTCTTTAATAGTTAGAGGGTGTCAACAGGCTGGTTTTGATCTATAATTCCTGTATAGTGCAGTAAAAAAGTGATAATTTTCAAGATTTAGCACTTTAATCGTAAACGCTGCCTGAACCCTAAGTGATAAATCAAAACAACATACTACATTAAAAAACACCTTTAAAAGGTCTACAAAAAACTCCGCATATGTCATCTCTTAGGGATAACCCACAATGACCATTTTAATTGTTTTACTTTTTACGAGAAATAATGGCTTATTTACGAAGCGATTTTAAACATTACAACATTAATGTTCATCCAATTAAGTGTCTCAAATAGATTGAGCATGTAATATAGATGATCCTGGCTCTTTACAGCATGCAACTTAAACGAATATTTTCGAAGATATTGCAGTATTAACAGAGCGAGACAGCGATTCATGATATCCAAAATTTACTAATTTATTACTTTTGATGCGGAACAAAGTTCGCCGGGTCAGCTAGTTATTCCTAACTCTCATAATTTATAATGTCTTAGTAGAACCAAGGTCAGGATTTATTATACATAGAGTGCATGTACTTTGAAAAAGCCTATTCCATTGGGACTCCTTGTATTTATACTTCGTGGTGTAGGCAGTGACTGTTACGCGTCGACCTGCCGACTTGCGGAATTTTAATATCCTGAATGGGACGTGCCTGGGACATTATTTCCATAAATTGATCGCTTGTGTAATCTATACTACGCTACGCACGCCGAATGGTGATTCCTATGACAGTTCGTTAGCGCTTAACATTGTACTGACGTCCTGTCACAACACATCCTTTAGAGGTCCATTAAAAAATCGAAAAATCATTTGTGTACATTTGTAAATTATAAAAATGATTAATAAGAAATTATTACGTAATGTTCGGAAATAATGGAAAAAAACTCAATGCAAATGTACACGGTACGTGCTGCAAAAGTTACGTCGTCAAGCTGTTATCGACTAAGAAGGGACACATCGGTAAACAAAATATCGATAATTTGTTGGAAAATTTTAACAAATGCTTTGAGTTAGTATTTTATTTATATCAATCTGAATCTGATACAGGGTCAAGCTGATCTTCAAAATCTGAGTCTGCACTGCAGCTATCCGTGACGTTTATTATTAACGGTTGGTCAATGATATTGTCGTATTGTACATCTCGATACCAGTCTTGTAAGCAAATTTTCTTCGTTCTTTCGACCACTTTTCGCCAATCGTCAGCTGTCACTTGAGCGCAAGCTTCTTCCAATAAAACCATCATTTTATTTGCCGTGAATGGCGGAGTTGTGTTATGCCTAGCTGCATAACCTGAATTATGAATTCTTTAAAATTCAATTCAAAAAGAATTCTAAACTCTTTAAATTATGCAATTTGAATAAAAATTAAAGTATAGTAAAATAAAATAGTTTCGCATCACTAATACAACTGTCAGTTAAAACGTCATAGGGATCATCATTCGGCTTGCGAACTATAATATTCGGAACTGGAGACTGGATTCAGGATATGGATAAATCGATTTTTATTTTACAAAAATATTTTACTGACTCAGAATAGGCTTTACTTTTATGTCATTCCGTATACTTAAGTGAGGAAGCTATGCTATATATATTTTAGAAAATAACTCTGAAGTCGATCCCTGTGTCAAAGGACTGTATCATAAGGTGTCTGCCTATCAATTTTTGTCTAGCTATAACATTCCATGACTGTGTACAGTCTGTAGGATGACGCTTATTTTTGGAGTTTTCTATAAGTTTCTCTAGGTTTCCTTCATAAATTATTTAGCCAAAATATAAGAGGATGCGTATTTGACATGAGATAGACATAAATATTTACAAGGTTTTTCCGTAATAACTCTAACAGAAAACGAACATTAACAAAGAAACGACATAGAAATACTGAAAATTTAAAAAAAAACATTCCAAAATAGAGGGCCAACTTCAGTGAGTCATCATGCCCATAGAGCAAGCCTGTGTGTATCATAGACCATTTTAATTAATTTATTATCTGTGAAAACAAATATGGCGAAGGCGAATTTGACATTTAAATATGTCAAGGTAAATTGTCTTGTCAAGTGAAGGAAATAATTTGTGTTGTGCTGTTTTAGTGAGCAAAAAATAAATAATTTATCTTCTGAAAAAAGAAATCATTCCATTTACCATAAGTTACCTCTAAGGAATCAGTATTAATGCATTTTTAGGATTAATTTAGAAGAAATCTAACGATGCTTGTTCGGACGATACTAACGGTCACTAAATTTCTTTTGATCGAAATTGTTTATAATATTGTAATAAAATAAAATGGTGATGTGCGCGATGATAGTGTTTGTATTTGATACTTTAAAAAGTTAGTGAATTCTCGCCTAATAATGGCGGATAAGTTGAATAGAGAATACTTCGAGCCTGGGGCAACAGCCTTCAATTACAATAATGTGGTGAGTAATTATTGTTGCTACACTTTTACCTTTACGTGTAATGCATACTAATTTACAGTTATGTCTTACAATTTTACCAATACATGCCAGCTGTACCAGTTAACTTACACCATTATTGTGGTGAAAAGAGAAACTAACTTTGAAGTTAAGTGTTACATTAAGCAATTAGAAATAAAATTAACCTTGGAATTTATTCACCTTAGTTGGAACAAAGATATATGTATTTTGAACACTTCTCATACATGCACTTGTATTACATATACAAGTTTCTATAAAAATAAAATATAACTTGGACACAATACAGACAGCACTTTCTAGTAATCTTGTTATAGGTTTGTGTTGGACATTTCTTGCACTTTTCTGTATCTAATATTTATTGGTTGAACAAAATTGTTCCTGTGACTTTTTTTTAGGTAGATATGCTGTAATAAATACACCTGTTCAGCCAAATATAGTTCTCAGTGTTCACTTTTATGATGACAAGAAGTATAGTAAAACTCTAGATTTCCTTATATGTCTGTTAGTGTAATATATAATTTGAGATTATGTTTAATTCTGTTGTAATGGTTAATGGTTTCATTAGCATAACCTAGGTACTGTAACAAGCTCGTGTGTATCGAGTCCGTAATGTAATACAAAGGGTTTGTTTCTCAGCTCCTCAATTTATATAATATAAGGATCGCCGACTTGAGAACCACCATTTAATGTAATATAGTTAAATTGTTCTGCTATAAGGGTATTTATGAGCTCAGTGCATGTGTGATAATAATAATGCCAATAGATCATAACATATTATGTATTAAAATAATAAATATACGTGCCGGGTTTAATGCTGGTTTTTCTTTTCTGCTCTATCCCTGGGCACCTCGTCCAGGTTCCGGCTCCTCCGATGTTGTTCTCCTTCTCAGCGCCTTGTTCAGTAGTTGTGATGTTATTTATTGTAACAACTTTTTTTAAAACGAATTAATTCATATATTTTGATAATACAACTCTGGTATTTTTTTTGAACCTTACTTGATGATAATTCATTTAACAATTAATATTTTATTTTATTCACATCAAAATATTTTATTAATCAAAAATATCTTTTTTAAAAATTTAAAATGCAAATTTCGAAACACGTAAAAGAGTTTATATTTAAAAATATCAAATAGTTTACATCACCTAAAATAAGAAGTAAATTTACTGAGATGTTGACTATTTTTATTAATATTAAAAAATTGTATTCATTTATTAGTTGTAGTTGAATGTAGATATGTATTATTTATACCTTCAATGTTGTTAATATTCGATATTGACTAGACTGTTGGAGATGTTTAAATTGCAATCATCTTTGATATATATATATATAAATTTAAATTTGTTACTGAACTTATATATATATTATATATATAAGTTCAGTATCAAATTTAGACATTTTGTAGATATAGAAGTTGTAATATACAAAACAGGTAGAACTGAATATCATTAATATTAATAAAATTGTGCTACAAATACCTAATACTATTTTTTAATATTGCAACAATTAAATTGTTTCTTGTGGAATATTTAGTATTAAAATTAATACTTAAGTTTTAGATATATTATTAAATATCTCTTTTTACTCATGTTACAGTTACAGGTTTGTTAACAGCTAGATTTTGCATTGCATGTTTTAAAAATTATTTTAAATTCCATGATGAATGCCAAATAGAACATGTTCTGGAGGAGAACAATGTTATGAGCCTCAAAAATCAAAGTGTGTGCATGACAAAGAGTTATGAAAGTCAAAGAAATGAGTGAGGCCTGTAAGAATGGTGCATTATGACGCTCTGTTCTCTCTGCCTACCCCGCAATCCATTTGGTGTGCAGTTATGTATGTACGTATGTGTCTTAAAAAATTAAAACAGTTGGCTGCAAAAATGAGGCTTAAAAGTCGAGTGCACTAAAGCATGTTAATCTCTTGTTCATATGCCAGTCGTAAATTACAGAAACCTGAAAAATTCAGACTTTCAATATTAAGTTGGTATTAAGTCTCTTATCTGTGACTGTCTTATTAGTTTTATGTATGTGGGTACTATTTTTTTTTAATTTCTGTCTGTTATAATATGAAATTGTATGGAATGGGAAATAATTAAGAATAATATGTGTTATGGCATTTTACCTGCATTTTTTTTTCCATATTTTTCTCTATTCTTATTCCGTTTTTAAACAAGAAATACCAGGGCAAATTTATTTGTCATGATATTTGTGCTATGTATAGATTATGCCCGCATATTATGTATTGTGTTTGCTTTAACATGCTTGTATTCTTTTTATTACCACCTAACAATACATTTTGTATTATGTACAGATATCTATGTAATAAACTTTCTTTCATTGAAACAGAAGTGTAAAAAAAATATGATACATATGTATGTAACATACAATACACATTTCATATATTATTATAATTAATTAAATGTGAAATATAGCTGTAACAATTGTGAAATCATTATTACATAGCATAAAACAAAGTCACTTTCCGCTGTCTGTCCTCTTATAAGCTTAGATCTATAAAACTACGCAACGGATTTTGATGCGGTTCTTTTTAATAGTTAGAAGGGGTAGTTTTGATCTATAATTTATATATGATGTTATAAATAAAAATTTATATTTTTTATATAAAATTTATATAATTTATAAATAAAGATTTAGCACTTTAATTGCAAACGCTGGCTGAACCCTAAGTGATAACCCAAAATAATGTTCTACATTATTAAACACCTTCAGAAGGTCTACAAAAAATCCGCGAGGGCATATGTCTATCTCTTAGGGCTAACCCACAATGACCATTTTTATTTTTTTACTTTTTACGAGAAATAATGGATTATTTACTAAGCGATTTTAAACATTACAGCATTAATTTTCATCCAATTAAGTGTCTTCTTAAATAGGCTGTGCATATAATATAGATGATCCTGGGCATTTACAGCATGCAATTTAAACGAATATTTTCAAAGATATTAACATAGCGGGACAGCAGTTATTACTTTTGATGCAGAACAAAGTTCGCCGGTTCAGCTAGTATGAGTATAAAACACACTACCTACCTACCTACCTACCTGCCTACCTGCATAACTGCTTGATGTGTTTCACAGCTCTCACAAAAAAGTGGTTTTCATAACAAAAAGAAGTTCTCATCTACATGGTTATGTAAATTCATTTAATGTATTTTATGTGCTGTCTTTAAAACAAGTATGAGGCGGACTCGGTACATTAAACATTTCAAAGTAATATTAGTGTGTTGAAAGTATCAACTCATATGCTCAGTAAATATATATTATATTATATTTGTATGCAACTGGAATACTTTAATTACCACATTTTTATTTGTTGCTGGGTAAAACCAGCTGTATTTACATGGTATGAATCGACTTTTAACCTGTTTTATGTTTGTTTATGATAAAAAACAATGTTTTTACTCTTGTCCACCAGAAAACGAAAGACATGGTTTTTGCGTGCATACTAATATTTTTAATTTTTAGTCGTTACATTCTGGTTCATAGAATATGTAGTAAAATTCTTTTGTCTAAACCATTATACGTTCAATGTGTAGTCACCACTTATCAACTGGTGTCTAATTCTGTGTGCATCTATTTTCTAGATAAGTATATATATCAAACCAAATGGACAAACAAATGGGAGAAACATAGTGAAACTTAGATTTATAATTATTTTATTAAAAAGTTTTGTTAACATTCTAATTAGGAATTATTACTTTATATATTGTAAGGTTGTTGGGGGTCGAGAAAGTGATGCTAAATTTGCAGATGGATACATCTTACGTTATTCTCCGAGTCCCAGGTTGACGAGACGCGTTCGCTTCGTCGCGGGAAGTAAAAATATAACTCTCCATTGTTATAAATTTTCTCTATTTTACCAACAGTTCGTTTTGTTAGGCGCAACGTTAATGATCGTATCTCGCGATCCCACGCCGAGACAATGCGATCTAGGCCATGCAGCTGACACAATTTAATTTGCGCGAATTACAACCGCCTCTGCAGTTTATTGAATGCAGTAAATATCAACTTTTCAAGTCACACGCTTCCACTTATAACTACATATTTGATTATTTATATATCTACCTGACTATACGATATAGGTAGGTGATATAGTAAAAAAAAAACAGCATCTGAATTTTGCAGCTGTCGTCAACCTGTTGAGAGCCTTAGTATATTTACAAAAACTTACAACCTTTGTGTAAATATTCCTTGCAAATGTTTACAATACCCATATTTGACGTTCCTAACTACCTTTATATTGTCCGAATAATGCTTTTCTAATGTATTTTTTTTTCTATTGTCGTGAATAACGTAACTGTAATTGACATATCGAGAAAATTAATTCAACCTTCGGTGCAATTTTAGTCGAATAGTAGTATATCGACGAGACGCAATTGAATCTTGCCAATATCGATTTCCAAGATAAAATGTCCGTTTTATTTTCCATCAAATGTTTAGTTTGAACAAAAACCCCTGTTTATTTTCTTTTTGTATATTACATATTATTTCAGTAAGCTTTTGATTCGCGTGTTTGGCAAGCTGCCCCCCGGTGCCTGGTGCTAGGGTACCACGACTCAAATCCGCGTCGGTCAATATCTACATCACATTATTGCCCCATTTTTTTCTGCAGGGCGGTTAACAATATCTATCTGCATTTTAAGAAGTTTGATACTTTCATATAGTTTTAATATTTACTTTAAAAAATACGAATATAATTATTTATTTATGAAGTATATTATACATATATATATATATATATATATACTTTCTTTTCAATTCAATTAATTGCCATTTGACTAACTATTGCCAAATCGATAATAAATATGAGATTAAAACTCTTTGTTTCGTGCACACTCGATATTAAGTATTAACATTGTACCCAAAGTACGTAACAATTGATCGCGTGCCGAAAGGCAGGCAAAACCTATTCCACCTAGTTGGCTATGTTCAGTTTGATCCAGTCAGTTCATTTGTGCCTTGCGAAATATTGGCTGTCTCACGACCTTCAAAGGTTTCTATTATTTTTTTTCCCCTCTGCTTTTAATACTACGCCGTGAGTTGTGAAAAGAGTATCTACTATGAAAAGAATTTTGTTTAAAAAAAAGAAATTCCCGAAAATGGTGCGTCCAAAATATCTATATTTTGTATGAGCGTGTAAACTGCACTTAGTGTAAACGTTGCACTGGTAAGCTGAAGAAATAAATGCCTAGTTTCGTCATCATTAAACAATAAGTATTATCTATTATATTATATGCATATATATTATATATCGTATATATAAATGATAGACGCCTTTCTTTGTTATATGATTAAATTTCCGCTTTTCATTGCAATCGCTTCAACGCTTAGCTTTGCGCAATCTGTACAAAAATAACTTAACGTGTATTAAATTAGTAACAGTGTAAACTGCTTAACAAACATGATTTATTGTTCATCAATAAAGATGTAATGAAAATATTATATGAGTATAAAATGGACGGACTTATCGCTACAAGCGTTCTTTTTCAGACAGCCTATCCCTGCGTTTTGTAGAATTCATTAGAAACGCACAAAATTTTAATTATCTCTCATGAACCCGAAGTCCTTCGTTTAGCTTTAGAATTAACCTAATCGTATGCCATCTAATCGAAAAAGATTTTTCATATCAGATCGGTAGTTCCTGAGATTATCATGTAAAAACACACAGACCTCTACTTCTTTATTATCGTACGACTTTTCATTGTATATTATTTACAGAGATTTCTTTCGTGTTCAACTTGCGTCATTACATCTATCTAGCTCAAATGCTTTTTATCATATTGCCATTACGACAAATAATTCAAGCGTTGTTACATCGACACCGAGAACATCTGAAGATGAAGAAAACGTAATGTTTGATTTGCGCAACATTTTGAAGAACATCGATATAAGCCTTCAACATTCCAACAGTCAGATGTCAATCACTAGGATATCTATAGTGATATGATGATATTGGCCACAATGAGAGATGGTTATCTTATTGTTAAACTATTTAATCTATCTATTGCGTTACAATGTGCCACGGAAACGTTATATGCTGTAATTATTAAAGTTTTTTTTTATATAAAACGGTAGAAAGTAACAAGCAAGCGCATTGACTCATCAAAAGCTGTTATCGTGGCATCCCATATGCGTTGCCGACCCTTTAGAGACCTAACTTCAAAAGTAGGTTTTATAAATCCTGTCTATCTTGGTAAAAATTTGCTGGAACCACATGGCATCTTTTGAGTTTCAACCAGGTTTGGGAGGATGAAGCCTCTGCTAATGGCGAGCGATATCATGCCAGAAAGTAGCTGTCAGATTAATGTAAAGTAACTCTTCAAAACTGCTCCCATTTTGAATGCATGGCATCGTCAACGATCAACTTTAGATGTAAATTGAAGTGTCCAAGTTGTTATGTACGCACATACTATATTGCTGTTCATAAATTCGCAATCTGCCGTGTGCTCGGTACGGCTACGTAACTCCAGAGGGTACCAAGTCATCCAAAGTATGACGTTGGCATGTGATTAGTAAGCTTAATTCGTCTAACTAAATTCTTAACCCCTTAACAAATGCTATGTTCTCGTAACGCAGTTAAATTATTTGGAGATAATTATCTTCGGTCCGTATATACTTTAACGATTTCTGAAAGTCACATTATAAATAAATAATTTATTCACAAAAAAAACTAGTAACTAACTATCCGTTTCTAGTTCATAGTTTGTAAAGCATGTTGTGAATTCAAGCAAAGATGAAAGCTGAGTTTTCTGTATGCTACGTTTGCTTATTGGTACTAGATCCATTGTATGTAATTGGTGTTTATTCACTCTCACCGATCTACACGCGTCATGAGCCACTTGACTTTGATGGCCTATCCATTGAAGTAGCGAACTCCGCAGCTATACTACAGTTAGAAGTCGCAACATGTTTTTAAAAACTGTTAAATGTTGGTACTGCAGTTGTATTTAACATATTGGCATTTTTTATATTATTTTAAGGTAGCAGTTGACTTCCTTTGCGGCCTTTCGACTCGATATTAATCAGACCAGAAGAGATATTTTTATAAGAAATGCACGTGTGAAATATATTTTTTTTGTGTTTCAGTAGACTTTTCAGTAAATATCCAGTATCATATTTTTAATTGTAAATTACTGACCGTAATATATTTAGGCATTAATACGCTTTATACATACAGATGGTTTTTTTTACTCCGAAGTGAGACCGTTTTTTAGTTACGTTGATTGAATTTTTTTTTGTCTTTGTTGGAAATAATTTTATTATTAGCTTTTTATTAGCTTCACCTGTATGTATGTTTGTAGGTTTGTTTGTAACCGACCTCTTTTTTAGTTTCCGCTGATTGCCACTAGATGGTGCGATTTGTGAACTATGAAAGTTCTAGACTAGAAAACCGAACTAAAAAATAGAAAATAAATTTTAATGAATTTAAATTAAGAAAATAGTGTTAAAAATTTCAATGAATATAAATTAAAAAAAGCGTGGGGTGCTTTTTAAGATATTATCGAAATGATAATCACTCTACTGATATCTGTCAATAAAATATTTATAACTATTGACACCATGCACCCCACGCTTTTTTGAACGATAGATGGTGCGATTTGTGAACTATGAAAGTTCATAAATCGCACCATCTAGTGGCAATAAGCGGAAAGTTTACGTTATCAACTTGAAACGAGTTCCTTATATAAGTCACAGATGGCGCTATTCCTCAAATTCGAAACTAAGAAACGCGCTGTCATACAAAACCGAACTAAAAAATTTAAAATAAATAATAGTTTAAAAAAACTAAAAAACACGCTTTTTATTGAAAACCGAACTAAAAAATAGAAAAATAAAAAAAAAAACTTTATTTTAAAAAAAGCGTGGGGTGCATGGTGTCAATAGTTATAAATATTTTACTGACAGATATGAGTAGAGTGATTATCATTTCGATAATATCTTAAAAAGCACCCCACGCTTTTTTTAAAATAAAGTTTTTTTTTTTATTTTTCTATTTTTTAGTTCGGTTTTCAATAAAAAGCGTGTTTTTTAGTTTTTTTAAACTATTATTTATTTTTAGACATAAGTATTAGTGACTCAGTGTTATTTGCTTTGAAAACGTGTCGTCATAAAATTAATTCCGCTGATAGTGCACGCTCGAGGTGCGGTGTGGTTTATTGTCTGCTGGTTGTTGCCCGCAGCTCGGCACACGTGGCCTTTCTAATCACAATAACTCTGTACATATCCGACATATTTTAATGGAACAAAGTTTATTTAACCATTCAGAAGCAGATTAATGATAACCAGTGTAAAGACGAATAGAGAAGCAATAGACTCTATCTCCTAATCCACATGCCTAAATATTCCACGATAGTCGTATGGGTAGCGTTGTGTCGACAACGCTACCTGTACCTCTGGCAATTAAGGGGATGACTATATGTTATAGAATTTCGTTAGTGGAATGGTGAATTAAACTAGTGCATATTAATTAGTACGCCTAGAGTGTACGTTAACTACTTTCTAAACATTGCGCCCGCATTTGCCTGTCGTCACGGCTACTGCATGTATGATGTATGTATTTGTCGCTTGTCTGTAATCGTGCTTACCTTCATTCGCTTGTAATATCAAACATAAAACATAACTTCACGCCCTTTTCTACCCGAAGGTGTAGGCAGTGGCTGTTAAGCCTCGACTCGCCGTTATGTTTACGTCCCAAATGGAATGGGTGGCGAACCTATTGCCATACCGGGCACAAAGTTTTTAGCCATCGATATTTATCACATATATGGTACATAGGTGTACCGGTATGAAATTTGTGTGCCAGTCGCATTGTCGTGTAACAAAATTACTTTGCCGTGTCTTCTGCCCATTCTGGTCGTATTTCGATCAATGCGTTGTTCAGATCGATCATTTGTTGTTTGTAGCGACTTGTATTAACAGTTTCACCAGGTTTTAGGAGTTCAGAATGCACCACACCCTTCTGATCCCACCAAACACAGAACATTGCCTTCTTCCCGAAACGATCTGGTTTTGCAGTCGATGCTGATGGTTGTCCCGGATTAACCCATGATTTTCTCCGTTTAGGATTCTTAAAATAAATCAATTTTTCATCGCCAGTGAAAATTCGATGCAAAACTGATTCTTTCGTGTCTTTGAAGCAAAATTTCGTTTCGTGTTTTTCCGGTTTTCCATTTGTCTTTCATTCAATTCATGTGGCACCCACTTTCCACACTTTTGAATTGTTCCCATAGCTTTCAAACGGTCTGAAATTGTTTGTTGTGCAACATTTAACATAGCTGCCATTTGCTTCTGACTCAAAGTATCATCTTCATCCAATATGGTTTGCAGTTTGGCGTCTTCGAATTTTTTTGGTGGTCTTCCACGTTCTTTATTTCTCACATCAAAATCATTAGATACATTTGAATAGTTGTTTTTGTTTTCATTTGAAAAAAGTGTCATTGATTAAATATTTTTGCTTAGACAATAAATGAAATATATTCAAAATTAATGGTACTTTAAAAACTATGGTTATGTTTTTTTTTATAACCAACAAATCTGTCAGAAGTGGTTTTAAATTAAAGTGGTACCTACCTACCTACCTACCTATGCTGTGTGGTATATTAATAGTAATTGCTAAGTTGAACACTTCCGTTGCGATGTAATTTTAAGTATTTTATTTCAGCTAGAGGTCATTTGTTGGCTAGTCGTAATAAATATAATAATTTATTAATATTTTTGGAAAATAAGATTTTTTTTCTTCAAGGCAGATTTTTTAATATTATTAAAACGGCTGTTAGCGACTCGAATCGAGAGTGCATTTTCCATTTTATAATGCATGAATTTCGGAATACTAATTCTGAATAAAAATATGTTAAAAGTGTCTGCTGTTTTTGTAACTTCACACCGTTAAAAAAGAAGACCTATATTAATTTTATTGCATTTGTCACACAAGACCTTTAGAAAATCAGGCTTCCTTAATCGCGGCGTCGCCATGTGCAAAACAGATTCAAAGATAGCGTAATGGAATCCTTTTTCGGCGGCATTGTACCCGAATAAAGGTATCTGGAGGTCTTTGATGTCTTGCATATTGTCGTGAATATTATTTCAACAGAAAAGTGTTACTTACCATCACGGCAAAGTCAAACTTTGCCCTGCAGATAGCAAAGAAAAAAAAGTAAATAGCTATACAAATTACAAAACAATAAGACTCTGAGATATTAAAAAGATAATCTGATCGGCCTTAATAACAATAATATTTGCCACTGTAAATATCTAAACTAGTCAATTTTAACAATAGATTATGTAACTGTTGTTATCTAATCCACAGTTAAATTTATCTAATATCGTATCCGAAGATTACGACGATCACCGACAGACGGCTGCTGGTATTCACGGTATCTGATGCTGATCATTTTTTAATATAAAGATTCTATCTCTTACAATAATGTTTCATTAATTTTAAAGACATCGCTCATAATGATTGACTGTTAGCGGTCGTAATCTAATTTAATGATTTTTTTGATATCGATCATCGAATAAAAAATAATTGTATTGTAATCAATATTAACCCAGTTTGAAGATTAAATGACGTGTTGTAACGCCTTCGTGGATTTGGTGTTAGCGCCGAGACAAAAAGATTCGAGATGACAGACTACAGTCACTGCTTACAGCGAAACACTGTTATGGCAATAACTGTTTTTATACAGCATCAATACGATCTACTATGTCAATTCACTTCAACCTATCACGTTATGCAATTTTTAATTTATCCTGAGTGTACTTGAAGTTGCGAATGTTACTTTTGTGTTTGTTGTTATGTACGCTTTCGAACTTGCGAATTACTCAACCTATCATCGTGCAATATGGATTGGAGAGAACACTATAAAGCGTGAAAGTGCACTGTGCGGTGATGTTGGGGGCCGTACAACTAACATTATCGCGATAGCATGATGAACCGACATATTTATCAGGATCCTTAATTTCAGAATAAAATAAGATGACACTGTATTAAATTTAAAGAGTCTTTGTACGATAGGGGTAAAGAGAGGCGATTTTATATCTCACCACGGATTACCAAAGGTTTAAAGTGCTCAAGAAAAGATCACGTGATTAATGGACGGCCCCTAAGTCGCTATCCAAACCGGCCATGTTCTGAACTTGACATATGCGTTACCAATACTCATCAAGGTGTGGTTTAGCGTCCACACCTACTTCAGAAACAGCTGATTTCTAATGTGATATCACTTGTCGGTGTCCAGTTGCTTCGAGCCGAGGTTTAGTTTCACGACAGGCCGAAGGTGCTACTACTGCTACTGCGCTGGGAACAGTTTTAAACGGGGCAATGCTGTCACTTTTCGTTGTTCAAACATAACTCCAGATAATAAACACCTTTGGAACAATATTATATTTTAATTATGTTTTATAAGGTTTACAAATTTATAGACATTATGAACATGAAATATAGTTGGAGATTCCTTTATTAATACATTGAAAGTTTAGTCTAAATCCATAGTAAATGTCTTTAATAAAAAAAAAAATTAAGTAATCTTCAACACAGTTTGACAGGTTTCTGTTTAAATTTTATCACCCGGTACGATTAACTCGGAAATTTAAAAATAGGTAGTCTCGGTAGCTCAGTGGTCGAGCACACGACTTCTGATCCAGAGGTCCGGGTTCGATACCTGACACGGGCTCACACCAATGACTTTTCGAAATTGTTTTCGGATGTTATGTGTGATAAATATCGATGACTGAAAACTTTGTGCCCGGTATGGCAGTAGGTTCGCCACCTATTCCATTTGGGACGTAAACATAACGGCGAGACGAGGCTTAACAGCCGCTGCCTACACCTTCGGGTAACAAAGGGCGTGAAGTTATGATATGTTATGTTATGTTGTTAAAAAAATATTTTATAGTTCTAATTGAAGTGAAATTAAACTGGCCCCAAAACCCGACGGTATTATGAAACTTGGCACCAGTCAACAATATTAACGGGGAAGAGATGAGTACACGCACTATGTAGGCTCACTGCATCGGACGAAAATATTTTTTTTTTGTTTCATTTTATTGTGCACTCAATTGTGCATTGTTTCAATTTTTACAAAAATATAATCATTTAAGTTTTGGTGTGCCGCTAAAGAATACTTTATTATTTCCTATTACAAGTCTAATATGAGCCATATTGTTGACTTCGTTGGTGCTATAAGGAATTCCATTTAATGATGTTCATTCGAATAACTTCAAATATTAGATACTATTACTTCGTGTCATAGGTACAGAGTAAGTAGGTATTATTTAATTGATTAAGTGACGTAACACGTAGTTAACCTGTGAGGAAGATATCGGGGTCATTGTTTTTACAGCCCCACCTAGTGGGTCCCTGGGCGGACCAACCTTATTGTTACACGCGATTCAGGTGAACTACTTAAAAAGCTGTCATGCATGGAGTCAATAATGTGTTTGTAATAGGTATATGAATTGTCTGCTTTTAATTATTATAATTCTAAATGGTGTCGGTGGTCCAGTGGTCGAGCATCCTGCTTGTGAATCTAGAGGTCGCGGGTTCGAATCCTCACACTGGCTCACACCAATGACTTTTCGAAGTTCTTTTCGGAAGTTATTTGTGAAAAATATCGATGACTGAAAACCTTGTGCCAGGTATGGCAATAGGTTCGCCGCCTATTCCATTTGGGACGTAAACATAACGGGGAGACGAGGCTTAATATCGTTCTTATTTCTAGTTCCTCTTTTACATGCTTCTGAAGTTTATACATAAAATAGTTCACTAACTGTATAGGTACTTGTAGTACACATTTTACTATTCTGTTTAACAACTTTCCCTCAAATAAATAATAATCTATTGAAAGTGTTCTCGATACAGAAAGTCAGATTTATATTTAGTAAAAAAATTGGAAAAGTAAAAAAAAAACAACCATCACATCGCTTGATTGACAGCTGCTTACTGCAATAGTGTCGCTTTTTTATTTTTTTTACCCGCCTTGCGTCGCGACGCGCTCTACTTGTCGATGACTTGGTACGCTAATTTTAAGACAAATTCGTGACAATTATCTGTAACATTGGCGTCGATATAGCAGAAGAAAAAACAAATGTCGTGACAGTATTTTGTTATCTATGGTGAATTTATTTGAGGACGTATCACGGAATTTTTTTTTGCGCATCTATCGAACCGCAGAATCGAATTATAAGTAATTTATTGGACAGGTGTTACAATACACCAGAATGCGGTAGAGCCACGCAAATGGCTGCATAAATGGTCCTCAGAATATCGTCGTACGGTGGCTCATGCCGTGTTTCGCTCTGTAAAAGAGGTACCCGGAGGCCAGCAATGCAACTGTAACACTTTCTGTGCTGCAGGTGTCCATGGGCGGCATTAGTTGCTTACCATCAGCCGACACGCGTGCTCGATCACATAAAAAAACTAGAAAGGAACAAAAAATCTTGTAATTTTGAAACGTTGTGCGAAATCTTCTGACTTTTTTTTAAGTTTCTAGTGAAAATTATCTTGAGCCCCTCACTCGCTTCTTTGACTTACCTAACTCTTTCAATGCACGCACCTCCGTTTTTAAGATTCCCAGAGGTCACCTAATTAAACATGGTCAAGAAATCTATCTTTAAAATAGCATTATATTGGGAAAGGATTACATTCTCAAGTGATATTCGTTTAAAATAGTTAATCGAATTTATATACTATAATTGTTAAAAATATCGCAACACACGGCCGATACGATTAAATGAGATTTGTGCGCATACATTTGAAGTTTATTCAAAGAATAGTACGCAATCATAATTAAAAATGGTCGAAATTTTATACTTGAAATGCTATTGGCCGTTAACTGATTAATTATTATGCATATTACGTAAAATCCCTACGAAGAAAAAAATAAAATCCAAGTAATTATGTGCACACGAGCGTACAGACATTTATATTCACGACTTGATAGTGGAGTAGCTATGCCAGTTATTTGTACGATAATATCTTGCCGAAATTATGTTTGCGTTGCCCATTGCCCAATGTCATTATTTCGAATCTCTGTACCTATGCGATTATTACAAATGTATAGTATACTCCTCCATAATCACGGAACTAACTCAAATCCCATAAGAAGTGAGCTATGATACTTGGTCCTATGTATAAATTTTTTATGACTAAAGCCATTCTTTATGATGGGATAGGGAGAGGAGAGGACTTGGCCTCCAGATACCACGTTTATCCAAGAAAATGCGGCATATATCACTTTACTTACTCACATTTTACGTCGATATTCTAAAAGCTCGTGGTATTTGATCGATCGAGCAGTCTCATACATTCGTAGCTCTAAGGTTGTGCTCTAAAAGCAAATTGCAGTATATTTTGACCACAAATCGGAAGTAGCCATTTCTAATGACTGGTTTTGCTATATCAATAAAATTGTTCTTATGGCCAATATAAGTGGACAAGATCGGAATAAGACATTATTAACTCTCAAAGTTGTATATTATTATTAGCTAACGATTTCTGTTCAATCTTTCTTTGTAGTTTCACTTTTTAGTAATAAGATTTCCTTCATTTGACATTACCGAAATTCATACAAATATACGGTGTAATAATATTTTTATGTACTTTGTGAAATGTGTGCTTTCAGTTAAGGCTTTTTAAATATCAATAATTCTTTCTGTTTGTTGAAAGAAGTTCAGAATAGTCTTGCATATTAGATATTCAGCATTCTTCTAGCGAACTTGCTCGATTTTTCTTGATGACCATAGGTGCTGTTATAGTATTTTTTATTTATAAAATTTATAAAAAGTATATATTGTCATTATTTTATTCTAGTTTTGAGTTATAAAAACATTAATTAAATCTGTAATTTTTTTTGTGTTGTTAGTTATTCTGTCTCATGTTGTCGTATTATTTTTAAAGGAGCTATTTGAGTATTCATTATTATAATTAAATGTATTATTCATATAAAATGATTAAAAAAGTTTTAAGCCGTCACGGAACGCCTGTCATCAAATTTACTGAGTACCAATAGGTACAAAACTACAGATGCTCACAGGAACCAAATAAGTCCTGATAAAAATATCTGATAATAAGAAATTTCTCCAGAAAAATATCACACTTTATTTCTCTATTCATCTTGTATAATATATGCATCTTTATATGTATCTATGTTTAGGTTTAACAGCCTGGGTTGGTGATGTGGAGTAGATTTCGGGAGCCTTGCTGGCTTGCAAATTAATGTTTTATCGAAAGTTCCAATATTGGCGTACGTGGTTCTTGATTAAGCCGCTAGATAGCGTTTTGCTTATTAATATTGGTAGGAGTGACAACTATCTGACTTTTCCTCGCCTGGATGTTTTACGTCAATAAGGTGTTTAATGGTTCTTTAAATATAAGTGATATACTGATAACTCCCAACGAACTAATATTGAAAAAAACTGCTCCATGTAAACATTTTGAAATAGAGAAATATGTAAAAAAACTAGTTCATAGCAAGATGAAATTAGCGATTAATGATCAGCCATCACCTCTTGGGAATGCATCGATTGGCACCAATTACCTATTGCTGTCTGCGCTATTACATCTATCTAGCACACATTTCCAATATAAATAAACGTTAATTCACATATTGCGGAACACTAATACACTTTAATACTAGTAAGATAAATACTTCATACACTTACTTATAGAGGGTGTCGGTGTAAAAGTAAGAAAGGGCATGCTCCGACGCATATGGACATGTAGAAAGAATGGATAATGCAAGATTGATTCAGCAGATATACAACGCTAAAGCGGAGGGAGGTAGGAGTCGAGGACGGCCACGACACACGTTCCGCGACTCACGGACCGTGAGTACTAGAACGAGCCCTTCAGAAAGGTGATGTCAGATTTTTTTTATGGGATACGAGGCTAAACGAGCAGGCGTGTCACCTGATGGTAAACAACCAACGTCGCCCATGGACACCAGCAACACTAGAGTTACTGTTGCGTTGCCAACCTTTAAGGGACAGGAGATAAGGAAGGATGGGGAAGGGGGTGGGCCTCCGGGTACCTCTCTCACCAAACGAAACGCGACATGAGCCACTTTACGTCGATCTTCTGAGAGGTCGTGGTATTTCACCGGTCGAGCCGGCCTATTCATGCAGCGAGTCCTTAAAAACCGACGAGCGTGTATGACAAAAGTTATCGTCAAAGAAGCGAGTTAAGTTTGTAAGAATCGTGCCTTATGGCGCTCTGTTCTCTCTGCCTACTTATGTCTGTATGTACATACCTATGTAATTTCTTGTACGGTTCGAAAGTTCACGCCTTATCGTTTATATACTTATAAGTTTAAATATATATTAGCTATCATTATTGTATCGAAACAATTGTTCGAAACGTGAGTTACTTGCGTAACACGTAAGCACTCGCCGTTAAACGTCTATCACGTACATTACAATTTGAGATGAAGCCGGCGATGTCGATCGGCGAAAGTGCCGGCGTGTTAGTGTCGCGAATGCCCGCCGGGACTTGGTCTGCGTGGTATTTAAAAGTGGCCTATGTCATCGCCTACTACATTAGCTGTATACATGACAGTGAAAGTCTTGTCAAATGCGGCCCATCCGTTTTGGAGATTACCGGGAACAAATAAATATATGTATATTCAACAATTTTAGTTTTATTGAGTTTCAAGAGTTCATTTCGATATTTCAATTTGATAGCCTGATTATTTTTTACGGAATAGGAGGGCAAACGAGCAAGCGTGTCACCTACCGCCGCCCATGGTCACTGGAAACACAGACAGTTGTGTTGCCGGCCTTTATTTGAGTAGGATGGAAATGACTTATAGATTTTGTACTTTTCACGTCTTTCATGTTAACAAAAGCAATGTAATAATATGCCGTCATGTTCATGTTTAGTCTATTAATATAATTTTCTTTCTATATTACACCTATATGTTGTACTATACAAAGTAAGAAAAAACATAACATAACTTCACGCCTTTTGTTACCCGAAGGTGTAGGCAGCGGCTGTTAAGCCTCGTCTCGCAGTTATGTTTACGTCCCAAATGGAATAGTAATACAAGATACAAAGTAATGATTCTATCAGACCATGAAAACAAAATCTGATGTGGGTTACCAATAGTAAAAATAATATTTTTTAACATCAACTTTTTGATTTTTATTTCCAAAAAGTGGGTGCTCTCTGTATCAATGAAAATAGCTTTTGAACAACTACCATCTTTTTTTTCATCACTCGTGAAAATGATCTCTGTAAAGAGTTCGAAACGTTGGGAAATAAATATAAATAAGTAATAAATAAACGCGATATAATCCTAAAAGTTGTTTTAATCTATGAGTGAGATTCAAGAAAGTCTTAGAAATAAATAGATATACAATGTGTGTGTGTGTGTGTGTGTGTTTGTGTGTTCTTGAGGAAAGTGATGTTAGGATCCTCAAAAATCGACGCGCGAGTTATAAAAGTCAACGAAGCGAGTGAGGCGTGTAAGAATCGTGCCTTATGTCACTCTGTTCTTTCTGCCTACCTGCGAGGGATTTGGCGTGAAGTTACGTATGTAAATTCGTCACATATCTTCTGAATAGAATCGAGAGAGTACATTGGTGTTAGTAGTCCGGAATTAAGCCCGCTCCCTAACGGGGTGAAATAAACATTTCTCTTTAAAACTCTATGTATTACTCATATATAAATCTGTGAATCTTTATGTTTCGTAAGGTTGCGCAAATATATGAATTTTCAATAAAATCGTTTTAGAGCCTCTTTGTTCAAGGTCATCAGTCAACTGCTAGTGTACACAAAATATATACAAACTGCTATACAACTATATTCGGTAAAGCGTTAAATAAATGTGATATGTTTTGCGTATGAAAAAAATTAACTAGTGGTTTATAAATTCTCGTGTCACGGTGTGCGTTATTGAACACCTCCGAAACGGCTTGACCTATTCTCGTAAAATTTTGTAGGCATATCGGGTAGGTTTTGAAATCGGACAGCATCTATTTTTCATCTCGATTTTTTACCCTTCTACGATCAACCCCTATTTTTATTTGTATATCAAATACTTTTTTGTCAAGAATTTGTTAACAGTCTCGGTGGCGCAGTGGTCGAGCACACGGCTTCTGATCCAGAGGTCCGGGTTCGATTCCAGACACTGGCTCACACCAATGACTTTTCGAAATTGTTTTCGGAAGTTATGTGTGATAAATATCGATGACTGAAATGAAATGAAATGAAAATGTTGTGCCCGGTATGGCAATAGGTTCGCCACCTATTCCATTTGGGACGTAAACATAACGGCGAGACGTGGCTTAACAGCCGCTGCCTACACCTTCGGGCAACAAAAGGCGTGAAGTTATGTTATGTTGAATCATTAACTTTATTATTTGATCATTAGTGAAATCTTTGCCAAATTCAACTTTACACAACTTATAACATTTCTGAGTTTCAAGTAAATTCTCCAACTCTTAAGACATCTGACTTCTTGCGCGGTCACTCTAATCATTACTTAATTGTATCGGATATTGAAATGCAATAGTGACATGATTGCTAAAATTAATAAAATGGTGTGTATTCATGAAATACTTACAGAATATCAGGGGACTTTAAAATTTGATTAATACCAAAAGTGACTATCTTTATCTAATATCAACAATTGTATGCGTAGAATTGATATTTATTGCACACTATTATTTGTATAGATTAATTTTAAATTGAAACATCTGCAATCTTTATTAAAACTTGTAGTGTGAAATCGGTGTATTGGAGTTTTCTCGCTAAATATCAATGTTCAATCAATTTGCAGTAAGAAAATTAGATGGATAACTTTGTGTTACTTTCAACAACTTCCCGTCGAATTTTGTCATGGAAAGCACGCCGTGACTTTTCTGGGCTCTTTCATACTTCTTTATGCTTTTGCGCTGTATATCTTCTTTCTCATTTTTTCATCTTACTCTCTACCTTACCCGAGTTACCCCATGATGTAAACTTTATGATAGGTATCAGCGTGTAAGGTACATATATGGGAATCGTGTCTTATGGCGCAAATTTTTTTGTGTCTACTCCCAACTACTCTCTCTCTGTCTACACTCTTTGCGTGATGATTAGTTATTAAGTCCAAATAATAATGGTATCAAGTCTATATAAATAAAATCATCCCGATTGGTTTGATTACGAAATTCATTGCGCTATTAGATCGCGATGCAGGCGTCTGTGGGCTGAGGTCCCAGCAATGGATAACACTTACGTTGCCAGATTTTTTTTTACACAATTGAACATTGTCAGCATTTTGTATTGCAAAACTAGATCGACGCTAAATTGCTTTTCGTCATATGATTTAGCAGTAGTATAACCGCCGTATCTTACTGGTGTGTTATGCATTACACACGTAATCGAAATTTAGGCTCCAGTGTTACGTCTACTTGCCCATTGTCGGTAGTTCTGTTATTATTATCATTATTAATATACCTGCATGTATTATAACGAATTCTGTGAGGTTTGCTTTTTTTTTGCAACACCAAAACCACAATTGCGTGACTGGTCTGCGTTCATTATATTAATGAAAATAAGTAATTCCTACTGTGCCCCACCTCGTTTTGTCCAAACTGTCTGGCTCATAATAGTACGTGCTTCATACCTACCCACTGTGCGAACATAATTTGTAAATAATCAATATCGATTGCGTAATGCTTTAGAGAATTTTATTACAAGAGTAATATATTCTTGTAATAATTTTACTGTCATTAATGTTTCATTAAATATATTTTGTTTTATAACTTACTAGCAGACCGCGCGAACTTCGTACCGCTATATTGTATGTAGCTTCCCGCCTCACGGTGTTACTCGTGTACAAACAAAATGTCGATGATAGATTAAAACAACTTTTAGGATTATATCGCGTTTATTTATTACTTATTTAGTCTCGGTGGCGCAGTGGTCGAGCACACGGCTTCTGATCCAGAGGCCCGGGTTCGATTCCAGACACTGGCTCACACCAATGACTTTTCGAAATTGTTTTCGGAAGTTATGTGTGGATAAATATCGATGACTGAAAAACTTTGTGCCCGGTATGGCAATAGGTTCGCCACCTATTCCATTTGGGACGTAAACATAACGGCGAGACGAGGTTTAACAGCCGCTGCCTACACCTTCGGGTAACAAAAGGCGTGAAGTTATGTTTATGTTTATTTATATTTATTTCACTTGTGAAAATTATCACAGTAAAGAGTTCGAAACGTCGGGAAATAAATATAAATAAGTAATAAATAAACGCGATATAATCCTAAAAGTTGTGAGTGAGATTCGCGAAAGTCTTAGAAATAAAAATGTCGATAATTACGATGATTACTTATAGCCTATGTTACTCAGTGATAATGTAGCTTTCTAAAGAAAAAAAGAATTATTAATATCGGTCCAGAACTTTTTGAGTTTATTCGTTACACACAAAAATACAAATGTTTTTTCTTTTTAATATTAGTGTAGATTAAGAGATCGTAGCAATCATAATTTGTTGTAAAATTTTAGTCCTTTATTTGTCCTTTCGTATTTATTAGTCATGTAAGTGTTCCCTTAATTTGTTATATCAAAATATATCCTCAAAATGCATGCGCAAGCGCAACCAAACCTTGACCATATAAAAAGTCATTGTTTTTTTAATGAGCGAGTGAGCCGAGAGCATTTCTTCGTTTGTTTAATTCACGTACCGATCTTTTTTTTTTGCTTTCTTTATAGGTGCATTCAAATTTCACTTTGCGAAGAAACCAAGCGTGCTCACTTACTTGGCCAATTCTTAAACAATGGACGAGTTAATGTTTTCTTCGCTTAATTTTATTTTATCCGGCCAATAAAATCGTATTCTCCCTAATTATCATGTGGTAGATCTTTGTCTGATTACAAGTGAGTGTACAATGATAATGCAGACAAGAGTTATTGGTGTGTGGCTATGGATACTAACGCGGTACCATCAGCGTATGAGGCTAAGGTATTTGCAACTTTTTGCGCGGACAAATCTGCGAGCTATTCTATAATATAAACATAATTATAAAAAACGCCATTATCTACGTAATTAACCATTATATTACTGAGCCCAGCTGGTTAGGCTAATTTAAGTCAAGGATTTACTATTCTATTCATATTAAACTAGCTAATACGCGCGGCTTCGCTCGCATTGATAATATATTTAAATTAAAAAAAGAAAGAAAAAAGTATCCTATGTTACTTCTAGTTACTCCAAGGATATGTGTACAAAATTTCATGAAGATCAGCTCAGTAGTTAGCGCGTGAAAGCGTAATAAACAAACTTACATTCACATTTATATAATAGTAGGATAGGAATAGGGATAGGGATAACAGACAGTTAATTTTAAATTTGATATTCTTATTACACATTTATAAGACCGACTATTGTACACACATTTATATATACATATATGTATATTTCGTATTGAAACTCCAAAGTACGACTGGGTTTCTGGAAATAATTTATGAAGATTTTTGTAAGAAATAGCTTTGATTAATGAACTCGCAGCAGACAACACGATCCGCCACCTATACCCAACGGATAAATTAATTCTCATGGCAAAGTATGACAAAGAAAATGCCTTGTTCTATATGTCATATGCTCTGAAGAATAATATGGTGGTGCTATACGGTGATTATGGTACAATCAGTAGAAAGCTTGGTGAAGCTAACGGAACCCCAATTATCTGATAGACTAATTAGAGTATGGTCTTTTAGCATATGCCACCTGAAGCATGAAATTTCGAGCATGTTGCTTTAAACCTTTTTGTCCGGTTGCGTGAAAAAGACAATTGTGCTTTTCAAATTTAATTGATGCGTATGTTGTGAATTAAATTTGGTATGTGAACGCTTAGTAGTGCCTGGACTTTTTAGAATTGATATCGGTGAATTTAGGGGAATAATTGACACTGATAATTAAGCTAGAATATACTCTAGCCTTATTATTTAATATATGATTGAACTAAGTCTTAGACTTATTGCAAACGCTCCGTATAGATTTTATATCTCTATGCTTTAAATGTGAACGACGAGCTAATATCAATGTTCTTATATATTGGACTAGCTGACCCGGCAAATTTTTTTGCGAAACAAATGTAATAAATAAGTAAATTTTGGAAATATCACTTTTTCTTTACTACATCATAGATGAATTATAAATAAAAACCACCCCGTCAACACCCTCCATCTATTATTAAAAAAAACGTATCAAAATCCGTTGCGTAGTTTCAAAGATTAAGCATAGGAAGTGAGAGACAGCGAAAAGCAATTGTATTTTATACTATGTAATGACACATTTAACAAAAGGGTCTGTGTTCGTCGAAATAGGACGAAGCAGCTGAAGAAATACGCTTGCTGTTTACGCCAACCCACAAGAGAAAAAATACTAATAACCTCAATTATTCAGACCTTTTTATTATAACTGTACAATGTAACATGTACCCGCTGCGGAGTTTGTTAAATGCCGTTATTTAAATGTATAATTTAAGCGTAGATAAAAAATGATTTTATACTTTCAGGGCGCAAATTGTAATATTTTTTATTTGCATTCTCTATAAATTGAGCCTGGTACAAACTGCACTTGTGTTTATTGTTGCGAAAGGTAGCGGGTAATATTTTAGTAGGCGTTAAATACCACTCGAAAAAAGTCTTAAGAAGTCTCGGAGGTCCAGTGGTCTAGCCCGTATCTGAATCCTGAGGTCGCGGGTTCGAATCCTGGCTCACACTAAAGTTTTGGACGTAAACATAACGGCAAGTCGAGGCTTAACAGCTGCTTCCTACACCCTCGTGTAGAAAAAGGTTAAGGTAATGTATGTTATAAACCTTATAATATTTGGTCAAAATATAACGCGTTATCGTGGTTAACACCTAATGTTATTCTCTCGATATTTATATCGGAGAATCGATGTTTTTGTTTTTATTTTTTACTATCGATTATTCCTACTACATTGGGTGACAGTACAATGTGGTACCAATGGGTTTGACAACACCGCACTGCCATCTTTACACCGCCACCGCGCGTGCTCATTGATCAAATGTAATAACGCACGCTACCTGATTCCCGTAACATTTTACTGTACTCCTCTGTTGATTCACTATCTGTAACCCAGAGGGATAGTATCAAAACATTTTTTATTTGTGGGATACGAGGAGGGCAAACGAGCAGGCGAATCACCTGAATAAGGGAATGGGATAGGACAGGGGAAGGAGGGTGTACATCCGTGTACCTGTCTCACCGTACGAAACACTGCATGAGCCAATTTACGTCGATCTTCTGAGAGGTCGCGATATTTCACTGGTCCAGCCGGCCCATTCAGCGAACTGCTTATCTACCACTGTTAATAATTGAAACAGATTGTTAATAATTACAAACTATGCAGATTAATTTTAAAATTAATGTGCAATATAAATAGATACACTAAAGGTAATATTCGCCGCCAACCTTGTTGGCAAAAAAAACCACATTCAAGCTTGACCTAGCCGCACTCGTATTATAAGTAAATGTTTGTCTCTGCCTTGTAGGCATTTAATGTGTTTTAAATAAGCCTCATGAATCCATTATTATTCATTCACTGAATATAATTTTCTATAAATAACTAAATATCCTTTATTCATGAGATTAAGTAACTTATCACATTGAGGATGAAAGGATGGAAATAATAAAAACAAAACTTCAAAACCATAATTGTGTTCGGAATGATAATCGTAATACGATTTTTATCAGAATTAGAAACAGATTATTAACTGGAGGGATGGTTATAAGGCTAAAAGAAAAACAAATGTGAGCTCATATCAAATGGGGAATCAAAAAATACTGAATTGGCTTTGCTTGGTAATGCATCAAAAATTTAGTACTCCGAAACTACCGTCGGTCCTATTATATTTATCAAATTTATAAAACCTACGTTATTTTGATTTACTTATACTTTGACAATCAGTTTACTATTACATACTAGAATATAGTTAGTTACATTTCAAGATATTTACCTACCCACACTATAAATCTAATGTTATTATTCCGTGTGCATATGCTCGTAGAAGTATCTAACATTGTAATTTTAGAGTCGAAATTAATATGGAATGTATCTCTGTAATTGCATGAGACGAATGTGTGTCAATGCTAATAAGTACACCCACTGGACAGGTGAGGTCGAGGTTTAGTTAGCCGTGTCTGTATTTGACAGTGATATATGTACGCATCAGTACACCTCAATATGTGTACGTTGAAAATACGATAATATTCGCATTCGAATGGTATTTGAAATTCATAGATGTAAACGCTTCTCTTCATCTGATGCATACTCTTCAAGGTCTTCAAGTTATTTGTTCATCCAATACTGGTTTGATTATTTGACTTAAGGAAGCGTTTTGCCGTAACGAATAAAGTTCACGATGTTTGCTTGCACTTTCTCCACATTTGTTTCCTTTTTATAACTGTTGTCTTATACGTATCTAGACTCCTTTGTTTTGTCGTAGTCCTCATATATAATTAAGACACAATACTAAATGTGTTATTAACTTTTTGATTGATTAAAGGCCGAGGTGGTATTCCCGAAGTTGTCGGTTCAAATCGGCGTCAGGGTTAGTGGTTTGTCTGTATAAAAGAAATATTATGAGGGTACAAAAGTCATGCAAATGCTTAGATGTATTTTTTTTTTAAATATGTATCATTACACTCGGTTGCCAGGCCACTCTTTGTCGCATTCATTGTTGTGTAAAGCTCTTTCTGTCTCACCTACGTGTAACTTTCACATGATTGTTATATCATAAGCTTCATGAGATTCCCATAAAACAGGGAAAGTATGCTATCGAGGTTGTTGCTGGAGGCGGACGGACAACCGTCACGCCCATCCTACGGCCGCGTGGTCAAAAGAAAGTGAAATTATGGTTTAGTGGACATCTCGGTGCGTTGCGTCACACATTTGACAGAAGTGACATTTTTTAAGTAAGTCCAATTCTTTAGGTAATTACCTTAAATTTGTTTATGTTTTTTTTGTTAGTAAACTTTAGAAGGGCAGCGTTTACTCCTTAACGGTTGGGTGGCGCAGCGCCCTCGAACTCGAGGTCTCGGTAAAACGATTTGCACGTACACCATTAGAAAACGTTAGAAAAATGATATCACGATATTTATCTATTAGATAGGAAGTAATTACCCACATCATAACTGTGAAAATGCCTGTTACAAAAAAATAGACAACCTGCAGAGACCAAGTTTGACTTGCTTTACTCCTGTATTACCCACTCAGTCATCATCTGATGCAAGGCATAAATCCTATCCTATGGAATGGACTCGTCCAAATAACCAATAAAAATATGCCAGTGATTGGTCTATTGCCCTGCCTTCCTCTGATGCCTAAACTACGATCATAAAATTGACTCCAAACATTTCCATAAGTCGTTTACGTTATAAAGTACCTTGACTATTCTACAAGGCTTTATACGAAAATATGATATTGGTTGGTTGGCGGAGACGTTCGTGGCTGGCACCTCCATGCTCCATAATTCACAATGCCATCTGATAAAAGTCACGACTATTCCTCACAAATATTGATTTTTTGATCCAACACGTGGAACGCTAAATTTGTTTAGGCTTGTGCGCTGAATTCGTTTTTATGCCCTCTAGATGCTTTCTTTTCGGATATTACTGGCCGTTTTTGCATAACCATAGGCCATATATGAACCAAGGATTTAGTGGCATTATGTATTACCTAAGGCAGTGGAGCATTACATAATCATAACTGTCGACAAATTGAACAAAATTGCATATAACATAACATACCTTCACGCCTTTTGTTACCCGAAGGTGTAGGCAGCGGCTGTTAAGCCTCGTCTCGTCGTTATGTTTACGTCCCAAATGGAATAGGTGCGAACCTATTGCCATACCGGGCACAAAGTTTTCAGTCATCGATATTTATCACACATAACTTCCGAAAACAATTTCGAAAAGTCATTGGTTTGAACCGGTGTCAGGAATCGAACCCGGGCCTATGGATCAGAAGCCGTGTGCTCGACCACTGCGCCACCGAGACTGACTTAACAAAATTGTGTTAACTTATTGATATTTAAACTTTTGAAAGTATCCGTTAAACAAATTTGTATATTATAAGTATCTGTTTTTCTATTTATTTCTAAGATTTTCGCGAATCTCACTCATTGATCAAAACAACTTTTAGGATTATATCGCGTTTATTTATCATTTATTTATATTTATTTCCCGACGTTTCGAACTCTTTACTTCTCTTCTCCTGAAAATGATCTCTGTAAAGAGTTCGAAACGTCGGGAAATAAATATAAATAAATGATAAATAAACGCGATATAATCCTAAAAGTTGTTTTGATCAATCTGTTTTTCTATTAAAAAAATAAATAAAACCAATATGTAAAATAATAGGTACCTACGCTGTCTCTGCTCTATACCACACAATAGTAAATTGCTTAGTTTATGACAAGCAGTGTTTCGTTTCTCCAAATAAAACAGGACCAGCACAGTCTATTAAACATTGTCTACAGATAGAACAGTGTGGAGTTTGAGGAAGACAGACAGCCAATTTGAATAACGCAAATGTTCCTTATGCCACTGTGTCATGTATTGTTAACAAAATCACGCTATTTATCATTCATAATAATTGAATAGTGTAATTTGTACACGTGCACGTGCTGATTGTTCAGCTTCCCATATACAAAGAATTGTGGTTCGTTTTGATTTAGTAGCAGTCACTTTTTTCTTTGCATATAAAAATGGGTCACTGATTTTAAAGATTTAGCCGTAAAAATTGATTTTTAAAGTCGCGGAAAATCTATGTTTTATGTCAAAGTAAGGCAGGTATATATATTTTATTTCTAATAATGCTTAACCGTATTATGTATTGATAAAGGTCACTCTTTGAGAACCGGTATTCATTGAAAACCGATACAAAAATAAGTTGAGCATAAAAAAATGGCCTCGTTACGCTTCTACTTTTTTCTATTGATCTAGTCTAGCCGAGTCTAGACTTTGTATAAATTTTATCTCCATTTAATATCTAAGTTATGGACTATATTATTTCCTATAATTGTTGAAATGAAATATTTGTCCACATGGAACGAGTGGCGTGACTATCTATTTTCCGGCACTCCCATACAACATAAAAAACATCCATGTTCAACACGCAAAATGGTTGTAATGCGGGCGGTGATCGAACTCGCTGACCTCAGTAAAGCAGACCGCACTTTTAGCTACTACTACACATCATTCGTAAATAATTACTTATCAATACAATTGTGAGACAGCCATGTAACTGATTAGAAATATAGTGCTCAAGTCTGCAAAATAATCCATATCCCGGGTTCATGTCCGTGTGCCCTCTTGCGTATGTTGTTCACGTTATAACTTGGAAATATTTTTAGGTGACTGTAACTAAGGTATAGGAGTGGGAATGATGCTCTGCAGGAGCATAATTCCCACTCCACCTAACTAGCCAATGAAATGGCGTCCGTACGTTTGGCTCTCCTATTAAGAAGAGGTTTGGACTTTGTAACAAGCCACCAACGTGCGGATGCAGCATTATAGTCCGAAATGTTATTGAAGTTATTTTTTGTTTCAGTATCATGTTCATTAGTATCATCTTTATCATGTTTGTAATTAAGGGCTTTTCCAAGATGATTCCAAGAAACAATGTAAGTCCCTCTGACTCTCGCAATTCAAATCTTAATCCAACTAACCTCGTAAACTGCATTCTAAGCCCTTTAGGGTGAGAACAGAAAGTGTACAAAGAAATACACATATTAAACATACATACACAATTATGACAATCAACAAGTAATTTGAAGTGAGCGAGGATTCGAAACACAGATTTTGTGACTCAGAAAAGGCGTGCTTATTAACCTACACTGTCACGAATTTAGACTGATTGTTTGTATATTAACATACATACAAAAGTTGACACAGTTATGTTATGCCAAGAATTGCCCCCCTCTTTTTCAGCAGTCGGTTTAAGTTGGCCAATTATATCACAGAATTAAACGCGAACAAAGTGTTATAATGTAATTGTTTTGGTTTTTTTTGTAGACACGTTTAAAGAGTCGTTTCCCCCTTCTCTCGAGTTTCCGTGCGTCCGGTATTTTAACGAGTCGACCGCCCATAATATGACCAACCACTGTGTCCGATGCCCACATATTTATGCGTAATTTTAAAATTCGAATTTCGAACATTTTAAAATTAGAACGTAACCGTTGCCGCGAATTTTATTTGCGCGGTAAATGTCCGCCATTTTGACGGATTCTCGATCCGTCGTCATATTTGTAACAAATGTTGTCAAAAAGACGCTGATTATCTGTCGAAATATTCGCAAGTATAGTGGTTTTTTTATATAGCAACATTAAATTTTATTTCATAGATAATTAATTATGGATGTGTTGCCTAATTTGTGGTCAGTTAATGCTGTGTGCTGGCTTTTTTTTCTGTAACGAGTGGCAAATATGGTAATTGATTGAAACTAGAGCATAACTGCTATGCAAGTGCACGTTGGTGATGTACTAAATACCTATGTCAAAGTGAAATATTAACAGCTAATCCAGCCTGCAACTATGTCTACTTTAGGATATAATACTATTTCTAACATAAAATCGGTCCAGCCTTTTCGGAGATTAGCCGAAACAAATAAACTCGAATACCAACTGTTGCGATTCGAGTACGAATATTATTGCATTTTCCTTTGGTCACGTTGAGAGAAGACATTGCATATATGTATAGATATTAAACGGCATAAATCAAGATAGAGGAGCAGAAGCTATAAAAAAATTTCAACGAAGATCTGTGAAATCTCCTTTTGATTAATCGAGTCTATGAAATATCTTGTTTCAAAATCTCGCTAATGTTGTTAGTCGTCAACGCGATGATTGTTTTTATTAGGAAATTCGTTTCGTCTCTCAGTCAATTGAGATACGCCGTATTATATTGCGCGCACATTATTATCAAACGACACGCCGACTTAAAATAATATCATCAGATTGCCACATCCAGGGAAGTCTTCATCCTACCTTACCTACATACATAAATTCACTTCAAGTTCCTAGCAAGAGAACAGATCGCCAAAAGCCACGATTCTTACATAACTCACAGTTATGAAAGTCGAAGAAGCGTCTTTGACTTTCATAACTCTTGTCATACACGCTCGTCGATATTCAAGGCTCCAGTCATGACCCTCATCAAGGACACTTTTCATTTGGTCAATCTTTCAACGTCTATTCTTTCTACATGTCCGATCCATCGGTCTCTTTCAATCCAACATCCTTCTTTTAGAACCTTGTTTTCGACATAGTCAGATGTCTTTTTTCTAATTACATTAGTAATGTTGGTCTCGGTGGTCCAGTGGTCGAGCACCCTGCTTCTGAATCAAGAAGTCGCTGTTTCAAATCCTGGCTCACAAATCTCAATGACTTTTCGAAATTGATAAAATTGTAAACTTTGTGTCCGATACGGCAATAGGTTAGCCACCTATTCTATTTAGGACGTAAAGACAACGGCTAGACCAGGCTTAATAGCCGCTGCCTACACCTTCGGGTAGAAAAGGCCTGCAGTTATGCTATGTACTTATATTGATATTGTGAATTTAAATTAAATATGATGTTGATTTTTTGTTTCTCACATTTGTGTCAATATTGACAGTGGTTGAGTGACGCATGAAAAGGCTTAACTTTCAATGTTATTCGCCGCGGCCGAGTTAAAATTTGCACGATCTCGGCAACAGCTGTGCAAAAACATTTAGCACGAATGTTATCTAACAACTGGGCAAATAAATAAACTTGAAATGTGTTGGAGCAATGTAAAAATAACCCGCCTTCTTACTACACTATGTGGGGCACAGCTTACAAGGGCTTTATACCTTGTTAAGTACGACTGTTTGATCCTCACACATTAATTATACTGGAATAAAGAATAGTTCCTTGTTTATAATTGTGGTCTGTGGAATATATTCTTTATCTATACTATATTTTTGTCAAAATATAAAAGCTGCATATGCTACCTATAGCTACATTCCAATTTTTTAGTTTCTTTTTCATTATTCGAAGATTAAAAAAGAACCAAAAAATTAAATACCAAATTACATAGATAAACCTCTCTCATAGATAAAACTCTTAATCTCTGTCTGCGTAAATATAGATAGCTCACATGCACGCAATAAAACTAAAAAACAACCACATTCTCGCTTCTTAAAAACTTAGCTGTATTTTTACCGCGCAATAAAAACATAAAAAGGGCGCGAAAATTATCTCTCACGCCGTCGCGTGATTTCCGCATTGCCTGCACAATTAGGACACGTTAATAATACGTAACAAATAATCGTTGTTTTTTTTACTAGTCACACGATTCAACTGTCTCGCACATCTGTTGCCGTTCTCATCACTATCTGAAAATCCACTGCTATTAAATATCTATAGAAGCAGAGCCACGCAGCTTGTTGCATGACTGGGCCCGCTCGTGTCCGGTGAAATAACCCAGCCTCTCGGAATATCGACGTAAAGTGGGGCACTTTACGTCGATATTCCGAGAGGCTGGGTTTCGTTCGGTGTCCGGAATCCCATCCCGCTTTCCTGCAATTCCTACTCCCTTAAAGGGCGGCAACGCATCTGTAACATAACATACATAACATAACTTCACGCCTTTTGTTACCCGAAGGTGTAGGCAGCGGCTGTTAAGCCTCGTCTCGCCGTTATGTTTACGTCCCAAAATGGAATAGGTGGTGAACCTATTGCCATACCGGGCACAAAGTTTTTCAGTCATCGATATTGATCACACATAACTTCCGAAAACCATTTCCAAAAGTACCTAAGGACCTCTGGATCAGAAGCCGTGTGCTCGACCACTGCGTCACCGAGACTGTAACATCTGTAACAATATCTTTATTTCACTTTTGTATCGAGTTACCTTGCTACCTTGTACCCTTGCTCGTTTGCACTACCATCTTTAACAAAACTGTCCATGTCATCGGCCTCATCCATTCATCATACCATCAATTCCACGTTTCCGTCGAGTTCCGTAACTGGTCTAAATTCTATATATAGTAATAATTCGTAGTAGCCGGGGGGTATTATTATTTCTACACAAGTCACTCATCGCACTCTGATGAGATGGATAATATTATGTGTAACTCAATAACGCCTTGTCATTCGACAATCAGAATAATGGTGCCGGTTTCGCTATGGTATTATTGACTTCACGTAGTACTTTACAATGGCGTAATATTAAAATTTTAATGAACTACCCACCTATATGTGATGTAATTTGACGGTGTTGCTAATCTTCTATCTGTGTTGTGTACTTAGGAAACGGTAACCGATTTTATTAAAAACACTGAATGACCTAAATTGTATTGTTTTGTTTTTTATTATGAAGAGATAATATTAGCTTGCAGAGACTAAAAATTTATGTGGCTTTCTATTGTTAAAAGAATATTCAAAATCGGCTCGGCTTATCCAGAGATTAGGTTTCCCTTACAGGAATCTTAAAATGTTTACCTCTTTACATGGTATATTTCTTATTTTGTGTACTTCTTGTTTCTTATTTATTTAGACATGAGTTTAATTTTACTTATTTACAGAATGGCTTTGAGCGCGAGAATAAATCATCAATCATCAATGACTTACCATTTTTTGAAGGGAGTTCTGAATTTATTTTATTTTAACTACTATTCATTCACCGATTTTTCAGAAGTTATTGTTATTTCTGCTAAAATACCTACATAATTATACGTGTGTAAAAGAAATTCAGTTCTATATTTTCACTTGTTAAGATCAGTACTCGCGATCAGTAAGTAACTAACTACGTGGGAGAGTGTGTGTGTGAAAGTACCAATTTATTATAAGATTAATGGTACTCATTTATACATACGAGTATCTTGATGCTTCAGAATCACAATTAGCCAAGGCCGAGCGTTTGTACTGAGGTTAAAAGCCGACACGTATACTTGTCTTGATTGTCTTTCTTTACGCGCACTCAAAGAGTATTCCTCGTTAACAATATCTTGTGAACACGCTTAATAGTAGAATGACCGATTACGGCTTAGATCCGAAGAGAGATAAATGTACAGATTGATTGACTACAATGCCTTCTATTTACAGTATGTATCAATACTAGAATTATTCGGATATCTTATTAAAAGACCTAGCTATTGCTATGTACATATCATCTTAATAATACAGTAGGTACTAAAAGAGTGTGCGTTTCCGGCACTCAATCTCCCAAAATCCATATATTTTCGAGTAGTTGACCCAGCAAACTTTGTTTCGCCTCAGAAGCTATATGAAGAAATAAAAATGGTCATTGTGGGTTTCCCTAAGAGATAGTCATACACACAGAAATATATCAAGATAGAACGGCGAATAGGCGTGGCAAGCGTGCCAAAACCCTGCACTATATTGCATGCTTTTCGAAACTCGCTCTCAGTACGCAACGAGCGTTCCTGCCCTGCGTTCAGGACGTAAAAAAATAGATAAAACGTCACATATATGCCTTATTGTGCTGTGGCAAATTGTAAAAACAAACGTAGTGAAGCAAATATGAATAAAGGAAATATTTCATATCATCAGTAAGTATTGAAATTCAGTAGAAAGTATTTTTTTGAGATTCTAAATAATTGTTTTACTTTTACCATGTTAATTAATTACGATAATAAGTTGTATATTTTTTCATTATGATAAATATCCATTGCTGTCCACATTCAACGCTTGTATACAAAAACATTGCGCGCATATATTGTACGCGCAATGTACACAATACACTGCACCAGTAACAACTTAGAGGTCATATGTCATTGAATCGCTGTGATTGGTCTTTGTGCTTGCAACGAGAGATTTAGAGATGCGACGCTCCGTGTATCGTTGAGTCTTGTCGATGAATTAATTCAATATTAATTCGAGTATCAGCTCATGTCTTGATTTGTTCCTACCTTTATTCCAACAACATTAATAAGCGTGTTGCGTAAAGTTTTTAATAAAACTAAAAAAATATTTACATATATATACACCGTGAATTTATAGTCGTTTTGGAAACGAAACAGGTGAATTTGGAATAACTCATAGAACTATTAAGAATGGATAAATTAATTGTAATACTTAATATTAAAAAGTTTTAATTTTAATAAATATTTTCACTCGTTCGAGTTAGGAAATAGTAACGCATCGCCATTTTATTCAAACACATTGTGAATGAAGCACGCCATAAGAAAGGACAACGCACCGCAGCTCAGCTGATACCTACCTACCTACCTACGGCGGCGCGACAGAACGAGCGAGCGAGTACTTACCTATCGTATTTCAAAGTTATTATTTAAAATAAAATACATAAAGTAGGTTCAAGTTTTAAGTAGAAATATTTAAATGTGATGTATGATAGAAATATTTAAAAAAGGAATTAATTCAATACACTAGTCCCTCAGCACAGAATAATCAACTTTTAAAATAGGAAAAAAAAACATAGCATCACGCCTGTATTCCTGAAAGAGTAGGTAGAGGTGTATTACACACCCACGGTTTCAATCAACTTTTACATACCTCTAACAGTTTGTTTACATTTCTCTGTATCGAAGCAACTGCTCGAAATGGAGTCCCCCGCGTTCAATACACAAACGTGCACGTTTTACACTGTTGTCTTTTAGTTTTCTCAATGTATTTCTATTGCTTTTAACTTTATCAAATGCGTCCACTATCGCTCTGCGTAACTCATCACGGCTTTCGTGTTCACGTGTGTAAACGAGTCTCTTTATTTCCGACCACAAGAAAAAATCCAGGGGTGTTAAGTCCGGGCTTCTCGGTGGCCAAGTCACAGGCCCGCCCCGGCCTATCCACCGATCACTAAACTGATTATTTAAGTATGTACGCACTGCACTTGCGTAATGAGCCGGACAGCCGTCGTGTTGGTAGTACATACCTCTTGTGTACGCTAACGGCACATCCTCTAGTAACTCAGATATGACTGTTTGTAACATCTCTAAGTACGAGTTGCCGGTTAGATGACCTTCGATAAAAATAGGCCCTATTAATTGGTCGTTAATAATACCGGCCCAAACATTTACACTGAAACGAACCTGATGGTGGTCTTCTCGGATCAAAAGGGGGTTAATAAGAGCCCAGTAATGTTCATTATGCACATTGTACAGTCCCACTCGAGTAAACAGTGATTCATCCGTCCACAGTATGTTGGCGTTTGTATTATTTAAAAACCACTGACAAAAGGCGATTCTTGCTGGTGCATCACTGTTGTTAATTACGTGAGCCTTACGGAAATGGTACGGGTGTAGTCCGTGAGTATTTAATATTTTCCATACAAAATATTGGCTAACATCAAATTCTCGTGCCGCCATTCTCGTGCTTCGCCGCGGATCGCGCTCGAAGTACTCCAGAATATCTTCTTCAATCTCCGGCGAATAATTTAAACTTCCTCGGCCTTGCGCATGAGTCGGCGCACGGAATTGTCCATGGTCGAGAAGGCGCTGGGTTACAGCTAAGATGGTGGGCGTAGAGGGAACTTGAGGACTTTCAATTCCTCGCAGCCGTAGCGCATCCAAGTGCTCTGGCTGGGAATACAAACGCCGGGCCTCTTCTAGATTGTAGTTGGCAATAGCATACAGCTGTACCACTGCCAAGTACTCCACATTTGAGTATTCGTACTGACGACTCATTTTCGCGCGGAACGTAAACAATACAAGCGTGTCAACACGGGATTGTCACACAGTACTAAAGAGAAGGAAGAAAGGACGCCTGTTGTGCGGAAGTGCGGGGATGCGCAAGAGTGGTGGTAGGTGCGTGATTGGCTGGCGGCGCCGACATAGCGGTTGTCGGTGTCTTTAATGGTGAATTTGATTTTGTGTGAAAAATTGTGAATGACATCGATAGTAAAATACATAGTATTTGATTTACGTGAGATTGAGTAGCGTTACTACCGTTTCTCACTTTTTCACTATAAGAGATATGAATCTCGATGTTGATAAAATAAAGTATTTTTATTTTATGAAATTAACGTTATATATAGCTTCTCTTATTGATATATAATTCAAATTTTTCGTTTCCAAAACGACCTTAAATTCACGGTGTATATATATAAGTGAATTGTCAATCAGTCAATTTGTTATTGTACCGAAATTAATTAAGAAAATAAGATAAATAACTAATAATTAACAATAACAACTGTTACCTATTAAATCATACAACAAAGGATCGTTACAAACAAAAATTTTCCTTTAGGAAATATATCTTATAAATAAATATTATTATTTTTTTGTTTCATGGTCTTATATGGGTTACCAATAGCAAAAATCATATTGTTAACATCAACTTTTTGATTTTTATTTCCAAAAAGTGGGTACTCTCTGTATCAATGAAAATAGCTTTTGAACGACTACCATCGTTTTGTTCATCACTCGTGAAAATGATCTCCGTAAAGAGTTCGTAACGACGGGAAATTAATAAAATTGGTAATAAATAAACGCGATAAAATCCTAAAGTTTGTTTTAATGTCATGAACGTGATTTGCGAAAGTCTTAGAGATAAAAATATGTATTGTTTCAAGGACAATAAAATATTTATTAATAAAGTTTATATACTATTGGGAAAACAGGATACTCAGCTTGAATTTTGAATTGTGAATTACATACTTATGTGATATTAAAGATGTCTGACTAAAGTATTTAACAAGTTTTATTTTCTATGATTATCGTTACACAAAATCAATAAAGTTTAACACGTTTCAGATATCGATATCGATAATCTAATGAGTGTGTCTTCTCACTAGTCGCCACGCTCACAATGAAAATGACGTCACGCTGCGGGCGTGGTTTTTCAAAAAAGTGACACGCTCGAAATGTATGAAAATATGACATCGCGGCCGTTCTATCTTGATCTATTTCTGTGGTCATACACCATTTCGGTCTACTTTGTAGACCTTTTGAAGATGTATAATAATCCAGTATTGGTTTGATTTTTATAACTTAGGATTCAGCAGCGCTTGCAATTAAAGTGCTAAATATCCTTAATTATCATTATTGTTAGTATTACTTATTACATTATACATGAACTAGTTGACCCGGCGAACTTCGTTCCGCATCAAAAGAAATAAATTAGTAATATTTGGATCTTAAAAAGTTCAATTTGTGCTATTTATCGGCACGCGTTTTGGCGCGCAAACGCAACTGCTATGTACCGCTATGTTAATACTGTAATATCTTCGTAAATATTAGTTTAAATTACATGCTGTAAATGGCTATATTAATCTATATTAGCACAATCTATTTAAGACACTTAATTGGATGAAAATTAATGCTGTAATGTTTAAAATTGCTTCGTAAATAAGCCATTATTTCTCGTAAAAAGTTAAAAAATAATAATGGTCATTGTGGGTTATCCCTAAGACATAGACATCGCGGACTTTTTTATAGACCTTTTAAAGGTGTATAATAATGTAGTACATTGTTTTGATTTTTATCACTTAGGGTTCAGGCAGCGTTTTCGATTAAAGTTTTAAATCTTGAAAATTATCATTTTTTTTCACTACACTATTCATGAATTATAGATCAAAACCACCCCGTTGACACCCTTTAACTATTAAAAACCGCATCAAAATCCGTTGCGTAGTTTCAAAGATTTAAGCATACAAAGGGACATAGGGACAGAGAAAGCGACTTTGTTTTATACTATGTAGTGATTACATCATCACCAATCCATTGACATACGCTATCTATTATAAAATACATCAAAATCCTTTGCGTAGTTTCGTAGCATAGATCTTAGCATATAAGGGGACATATACGAAAAGCGACTTTGTTTTATACTATGTAATAATTAAATATTTCATATTGCTTACGTTCAGTGCGAATAACTGGCGTGAAGATACGAGTATAGTATTTACTACTATTTACCCATACCTACCTGTGTGGTGTTCTAAAGGCTTCATTAATATCCGATCAACACCGAACCGCCACACGCAAAATCGTGGCTTTATTTGTGTAAATTAATTTGGGAAGGCGAATGTCACGTTACATATACGTCACCTGACGGCACGTGTCGTCACGTGAAACTAATGTGAAGGTGCCTTTACGAATTGGCTGTTACACGTGTTGTTAATTCACGCTTCACATACAATGTGGTAGAGCCACGCGCGAATAGGCTGACTAATTCGTTAAAGTATCCCGACGTCTCAGAAAATCGACTTGCAGTGGTTTTAGGCACACCCTTCCTAAAAAATGTCAACGAAACTTCCTCGGTGTAGCAGATGTCAATGAACGGCGGTAGTCGTTTACCTTAAGGTGAAATGCTTGCTCGTTTGCTGAAAGCGACGATAATGACTCCTCGACTCGCTGAATCTTTTTCTCTTTTTTCTCTGACTTCGGTTAAGATGTGGCCATAGTGAGCGGACTTACAGGTTGGAGGATCGTTCACACACAACAAAACAAACTCAGTAGGCAAAGGCATCTATCTGTCCAAAATGTATTAGGCGGCGTATTTATTGTCTTGTCAAGCACGATTTTTTCAGTCATCGATATTTATCGCACATGACTTCCGAAACACTAAATCTCACTAGTATAACCCAGGATTTGAAGTTAGCCAATATAGTATGAGGTAAGCAAGCGCTAGCGATAGGATGTTTGCAGTTTTGCATCACAAATGAGGTGTTGTCGTGCGTTCTGAACCACGTCAGTTGAGGCGGGTCACTAGCTGCTTGACAATCGTGCTAGAATATTGTGCATTCAACTCCTTACCTTCGCCTCTGTGGTAATAGCTCTTACGAGAAATAAACTACGCCGCGTAATTACCTTACGTGCTGTACGATTGGTTTCCAATTGATTCGCGACCAGCTCTGACGACTTTTAAGTGTCATTTCAAACGGGTAGCTGTACATTGTTTGAGTAAATTGCGCTTTATCGATAGGACTTCACGCCAAACGCATGAAATGGTGCATTTTAATTAAACTCTAGCTTTGATATGTTTGTTGGTACAGAAATCGAAGAGTTTCTTGGTTATATTTTACTTGCTATATTTGTTTTTGTTTACAGACGTTTAATATTATAAAAATAAATATTTAAGTTTGTTATTATTTACCTTACTGTTGCAACCAATGCAGTTATTTGAGAAATTCTTGCAGTATTTATGAAATTTATTAGTGGACTAAACAATGTATATTGGGATATTTTTTATTTTTTTTTATGGGATAGGAGGGCAAACGAGCAGGCGTGTCACCTGATGGTAAGCAACCAACGCCACCCATGGACACCAGTAACACATATAGTGTTACTGTTGCGTTGCTGACCTTTAAGGGATAGAAAAAGATGGGGAAGAGGGTGGCCCTCCGGGTACCTCTCTCACCGAACGAAACGCGGCATGAGCCACTTTACGTCGGTCTTCTGAGAGGTCGTGGTATTTCACCGGCCGAACCGGCCCATTAATACAGCGAACTGCTTGGCTCCACCACTGTTAAATCGTCATCGTCAATGTTATGATAATATGTCGATAAAATATGATATCATCATTTTCCTGCACTTATCCCATTCTAAGTGGGGTCGGCATAACATGTCTATGGTCTATCGAACCATCTATGTTTTCAAAAAAATTGTCTGTGGTTTTATGATATGTACAATATTTTATACGATACAAAAAAGACATGCCTCTGTGTGCATCTATATAATATCAAACTGTGTCTAAGCAAAGCGTACATAGTGTATGCCGTTGTTACTTGGTATAATATCGATTGAAGATTTATACATTTGTTTCAACAGATTATCGTGCGCCTGATGTAAACTTAATGCAACTTTCTAATAGATTAAAGAATTTAATGCAACTAGGTTTTCATTAAAGAAACGTACGTAATCTATCTCGTACAATCTATTCAATTTTGTTGGATTATTTACAATTGAACAATACACTGTTCCACTTGGATAATTTAAATTCATTATTATGTAAACTATTTGTTTTTTCTATTACCGGAAAAGTAAAAGAATCGTTTCAATAGTACAGTGATATAGTACTGTGATGTCTGTTTGGAGGATCCTCGTTCAAAATTAGATGTTTTGGAATTATTTGTTTGTACTATCTTTGTAGATAGAACAGCACTTGGACCAAATGTCTAATTCGGTGATAAGACATAACGTCTGCCTTCAGGGCATTATTCATTATTACTGAGAATAATATAATACAAAAAGCGGGGAAGCCCCGTTAACATGAATCTACACTTTCCACCAATACACGATTCATTGATAAAAATCTCTTTCTTCTAACCTCAGAAATACTATTTTTTTTGGGTTACGGTACAGGCGTTATGTAGGACTCCCTGTCCTGAAGGTTGACCAGCTAAAACCCTACGACCGCCTCCGGTATATTATAGCTATAATGCTCCAAAAGAAAAGAAAACCCAAAGGTCTTAATAAAAAAGTGCGATGCCAATTTGTTTACAACGTGTTTGCTTATAATAAGCTATCGCTAAAATTAAATTGCAGCTTTCAAAGCTAGCACCAGAGGCGGTTCTCGATTAAAACATTGGCCCGCCAACCGGTTGGGTGGCATTCAGTGACATTTACTAACATTGACAAACTGGACAGGTCACCTTCTGCCTCGGGATGTGAGAAAAGAAAGTGGCCGATTACTCTCTGGTTTCTATACGCTGATGTGATGGTAGTTGCACGCATGTATCCTTTTAGAGATAGATCGATAATGTTTGCTTGTTTATTTTATACTAGCTGTTGCATGACATCTGCGTCCGCGTGGCTTAGCGACGACTTTTTTTGTAAAAGGCAACCTAGGCAAGCTCCTAGATCATAAACAGCGGGTGAAAATCTGTTAAATAGCTTAGGAGACAATTGAACAAAATATGCATACAAAAGCCAAAACAATAAAATGCATTTTTGTGTTCTGTTAGTTCTTATCTTTCAAATTTTTTTTTAATATGAATAATGTAAATGCTATTGGATTTCGTAATTCGACATTAATTAGAAATCTTAATTGAAAACTGTTCAAGTTGACTTTATAAACGAATAAGGAGGTATCGATTGTGTATATATATGTGGGCGGACATTACTTAACTCGAAACTCGTAAAATTCTCCTTAAACGTTTTGATTGAAGCGTTTGCCAATTCTGTTTTTTAATTAGTCATATCTCCCGTGAAGCGGACTTTTTAAATGTTCTCCGCTAGTTACAGCATCGCAGCAAACCGGATAAGGAATTATGATTTCTATCCGCTTTCAAAATAGAAGACGTATGGGAAAGGCAAAGGTCAAGGAACTTATTTGAATACTGGCTGATAGAAGTATTGATTTAAAATGTGTTTAATATTTTAATTTCCCGTGTAAAGATATAAAAAACGTGGTTTGTCCAGACCCGTGATAGACTTGGAGACACTGAGATCAACTCGGCAAGGCAAGTCAAGGTCGTTATAACGTTTTTATTTTTTATATTATTTTAAGCTAGGATGCTTAACTTGACAGAGTTCACATTTAATTGGGCAGCATTCAATAGAAGTTCCCACTAGTAATAGTTTTGAACACAACTGTCCGTGCTGATGAATAAAAGCATTCGTTCATTACATTTACATTCAACCCACACAACTGATTTTAATACGCCTCGTTAATACGGTAGTTACGTAAATAAACAATGATTA
This sequence comes from Euproctis similis, assembly GCA_905147225.2. Taxonomy (NCBI): domain Eukaryota; kingdom Metazoa; phylum Arthropoda; class Insecta; order Lepidoptera; family Erebidae; genus Euproctis; species Euproctis similis. The sequence continues at coordinate 16,550,391 of LR990114.1, forward strand.
TTATTAATGTATTCCAACATAAATTACTTGTAATGCATCTATATGCAAATCGCCAACCACAAGGAAGTCAGAACTGAAGAAAGCCTGTCCGCGCGTCGTCAAGAGTCTGTGTAACATATATAATACTAGCTGACGCGGCGCACTTTGTTTCGCTTCAAGAGCATTGCTAAATTAAGAAAATTATCACTTTTTCTTTACTATATTATATACAATAGGCATGAAGGGCCGATTGTAGATGGAGCAAGAAGGTCCTAGAGTGGAGACCGCGACTTGGTAAGCGTAGTGTAGGACGCCCACCAGCCCGATGGTCATACGACCTCAGAAAGGGTGCTGGAAAAGACTGGATGCGGAAGGCAGAGAATCGGATGTTGTGGCGCAAATTGGGAGAGGCCTATGTGAGCAGTGGATTGCAATGGGCTAATGATGATGATGAAGGCATATAAATAAGGGAACAGACGGCGGAAAGCGACTTTGTTTTATATATGTAATGATATACTACTACTTACTTTCTTAAACATTAATTGATATTGTAATATTTGATAAAATGATAATCGGTAAATGTATCCCACAAGAATTTGTTTCTTTCGAAGTGGTGTTACTTAAAGAAATGTCTATATGATTATGTAGTACCAGCTTCTGCCAGTAGCTTCATCCCCGTAAAATGTTACTAAAGAGCAATTCCCTCATAGGAATATCTAATATATAAAATTCTCGAGTCTAGATGTGCGTAATTGAACTCCTCCGAAACGGTTTGACCGATTCTCATGAAATTTTATGTGCGTGTCGGGTAGGTCTGAGAATAGGACAACATCTATTTTTCATCCCCCTAAATCACAAGGGTAGCCCACCCCTCAATTTTTTTTTTTAATTTTTCGTCATATTTCTGTTTCTTATTTTTTTTATAAAACGAGATACAAAAATACATGCAACCCTAAATTTTCAACCCCCTACGATCAACCCCTATTTTTTAAATTTTATTTTTCGGCAAGACAACGTTTGCTGGGTCAGCTAGTATATATATATATATAGTAATTGATTCCAACGTCGGGATCTCCTCTCATAAAAAAGAGTAGCTTTCTAAGAGTGTGGTGAGAGTAGTATCAAAACAGAAAAACTTATTTCTTTTTTCAATTAAAAACAAACGAATATTTATATTTTTTTGAATGCTAGTATAGATACCCGCAACATATAATTAATTATCAGAGCTTATTATTTAAAACCTGTAGTGTTTATGTAAGGTTTCATGATGCCATGCTTACGATCGTAGAGAACGAGAACGGAGAGGTCGTACCGGATGGATGAAATTCAGAAAATTTCATCCATCCGGTACGACCTCTCCGTTCTCTGAATAACACGATGCCGATGTAAATAAGTAATTTGAAATGCATCCTCACATTGGCTCACACCAATGACTTTTCGAAGATCTTTTCGGAAGTTATGTGTGATAAATATTATATATGTATAACATAACACAAGCCAGTGTCAGGATTCGAACCCGTTACCTCTGGATCAGAAGCCGTGTGCTTACCACTGGACCACCGAGACTGCTAATGATTATATTATGATGATGAATATCGATGACTGAAACCGGTATGGCAATAGGTTCGCCACCTATTCCATTTGGGACGTAAACATAACGGCGAGACGAGACTTAACAGTCGCTGCCTACACCTTCGGGTAGAAAAAGACTTGAAGTCATGTTATGTAATTTGAAAGGTTTGCAATATTATTATTGTTATTATATATGTATATGTTTTTTTCTAAATTGCATTCTACAGATTCGCCCTCATTTTCCCATAATAAAATTACCTATATTATTATCGTCTCGATACGAATTATTGATTTTAAATACGTTTGTTTTTTTTTATTTTATCTATAAATATAAAATATCTACAGATGTCACTTTTATCATTTATCTCGGCTAAGATTGAGACCAAGGTTAAAAAACAAACAATGGATATTGATCTTAAGTGTAAAGTTAAATCTATAACAATTCGCCCAGATGTGGAAATATTTAGAGACATACAACATCACGCCTATTATTTTGGAGGCTTCGCAAAGATAATAAAGCGTCATGAGGCACGAATCTTATATACATGTTATTCGCTTCCTTAACTATTGTCATACAGTCGGTATAGAAGCTTCTGATGTCATAAGACGAGTCAATTTCATTATTGCAATGGTCTTGCTTTTACGCCGTACATCTGCTTAGTCAGTCGTGCATCTCTTTATGCAATAAATATAATTTTCGAATAAACGATATTAGCTTATAGCCAATCAAATATCCAACAGTGGTAGAGCCAAGCAATTCGCTGCATGAATGGAGCTCGACGGGTGAAATGACACCACCTCTCAGAAGACAGACGTAAAGTGGCTCATGTTATACTATATGTGTTGCAGGTGTCCATGGGTGGCGCTGGTCACTTAACATCAGGTGACACGCCTGCTCGTTTGCCTTCCTATCCCATAAAAAAGCAAAGTATATCAATAGGCTCCGCCACCTAATCCATGGGTTTAGTAAGATAATAGTTGCCGCTGCCTACATCTTTAGGTATTGTGGACTTGAATATACAATAATATATTGATCACTGTTTTTGTTACAAATTATTCGCACATTCATCTTAATACGCGTCAGTGGATAGCGGATGCGGACGTTGTAAGAGAGGGAGAGAGCAATTTGACATTTTATGTGTTTTCGTACGATATCCGCGCGGTAGTTAAATCTTTGTGAAGTAAGCTCAAACAAACAAGATTTATATAACTTGTTTGAAATTATTACTTAAATCGTTTAATTGGAAATCATAAACTTGATGCCAGAGAGTGTAAACAATATTGTTTATTGAAAACTTTCGTTTCGTTTCTGACGAGAACGGGTGCAGTGAAATGATTGCACCAAACGTCGCTTTGTATTATATGCCTTATCTCTCAGATATATTCTTAAACAATATCTCTCGATAAGGCTAATTCCATTGTCTCCCTGTTTCCCACTATCTCACGCCGACCCAAAGCATAACTTCATATCAAACGGCTTAGTTATATTTATAATATTTGAATTTATACTAAATTTTTTTACCCAGAGAAATGCCTTTAGGCATGCCCTGTCAGCGTCCACGGAATTGACAGCTACGACGCCGACGTCGGCAGGGTTATAGGGGACTCACCGGCACTATAGCACTACCCACACTGCCGGAATACCCACTAAACCTCTGCGACGCACTTCTTCGTCTTAGCTGGTGGCTAGTCCAGGCGTAGACTGCATACCGCAAGCCCCTAGCCCCCTGACAGTTGACACAGTTGATACTAAGCTAACTATCTAGAAATTAGTCCGTAAACAAAAATATTCGACATAAAAACAATACATTTCTTAAAAAGGACTATATAAACTGCAAAAATCGACTGACTCTCGACCAACGACAAATCGATTAGATAAGTAGATAGTGAATACATAGATATTGCATGGAAGTACTGCGCGGGCGTGGGGAAGAGACCTAGGGGCATAGAGCTCTTAGTTCCAGCCAGCTTGTTCGCTGCCTAGCGAATTCGTATTTCTAACGACTAATTTCATCTAGTCTAGACTACTCATGAGTGGCTAAATGGAATTAGTCGTTGATAAGAAATTTAGAGTGAATTTGACAGTGACTACTCGTCACCGACTAGCTGAAATTAGTCGTTGAAAATACGAATTCGCTAGGCAGCGAACAAGCTGGCTGGAATTAAGAGCTCATAATATGCCCCCAGTAGTTGGAAAACTCTCCCATTCTAAAAGAGTTAATTTTGAGCTCAGTAATACAATTACTTTAAAATTATTAATATTTATTTATTATTATTATTGAAGTTCATAGATGAGTATTATTATTTAAATAAATCCGTTATAAATAAACGTTTTTGAATTGACATTTTAACTGATTTGGATTATTTGACACGTGATCATTATTTGTGATTCTAATGACGTCAATATATATATAGTATAGTCTCAGACAAATATAATTAAATGTCTTCGTACGTCATTTGTATTTGTTTCTATACACAACAAAGCAAACAGCTGTTTGGATGTACATGCATAAAATAAATTACAAATAATACGTAATTATTAATATATAATCAGTCTGCGAAAGGAACTTCTTATCGGTGTTAATCGTCTTTGTAAATATTTACATTATCACCGCACTTTGTTATCTTTACATGAAACAATAACATCATCTATGCATGACTTTAGGATTTTACAAGGCGTCATATGCTAGTTAAACATATTATAAAAATGTTAAAACTATTAACTCAGTTATTGGAATTCAATATTCAAACAAAGTGCAATAAACTATAATCTTGCATATATTTCAATAGGTGTATACAATAGGCATGTCTAGTCTCGCGAAACGTGACGTGAGACGGCCTTGGTTGTCGGATTACAATCGGCAACATTCGTTTGCATTCGATATCTATATTATCTATCTCTTTTGCGCACAATGACAGCGCTGCTCAGCTCGACTAGAATTTTCCCGCGAGTTATTAGAGAAAACTGACAAGAGTCGTTTTAAACTTTAATAATAAATTGTACTTTATGTTATTCTGTATAAGGTACACATCCGTTTGTACATTTCTTCTGGTTACGGTCATATAACTTGCATACGTCATATAGTTCTTTCTCCTTTCCGCGTGCTCGCACAGCTGCGCTACACTCGGGCCAGTACGGTAAAAGCTTTGCGGAGACACGGACTGTCACGCGGTAACATCAAAATTAACCGTAGCCGAAATCGAATTCGAATAAGCGACATTGATCTGTTACTACGACTAAAATTGCAATTAAATCATTCCAATAAAAATTAAGTGCTTTAAATGGCATCAAGAAGGTACGAGAACATTATTGAATCGAGTCGTCTAAGAAAGAAGCGAATAATTTGACATTGCGATTTATCTGAACGAAACGATCGCTATTGTTTTGAAAACATGCGCGATTTGCTGAAACGTCAACTATAGTTGAGTGTGGTGACTGAATTGAAATAGTTTTCACATTTATCACTAGTGAGTGCGTGTTCTTCTTCTTCTTTGGGGTCCAGTGTTTTATTAGCAGTGTTGAGTGTTACGTTTGTCATAGTTAATCATATTGGAGTTTGATCACTGATGGAGAATTGTGTACGTTTTATTGTGGGTCTGAAGGGTGGACGTCATGCGTGCCTGCGTGCTTGGGACTAGCGTATACGGACACCGGCAAAACGGCGGCAACAGAGACAGCAACGGCGCCGGTACTTGTACCACAGGTACTAAATATTTCTTAAAATCAATTACCCCCAAATTTTAGCTTTTTAATTAAACACTTATCTATTCTATTGTGTCTATTCTATTGGGACAGATTTCCTTTTCAACTGGTTTAGTAGTTTTACCTGCAGAGTACTAAAGTGATTTAGATGTTGCTGCCCGGTTTTTATTCTCAATCCATCAATCCCCATCCATCAATCCTCAATACATTTTGAATTTTGTTTGCTAAAATCTCTATTTGGGTATATTTAAATTCGTAGAGATTTTCCAAACCCTTTGCAAGCGACGATAATTAAGGGACCCATATTCTGTTAATAACAGTTGCTAAGGGTTACGGACTTACCACGATATCTATAGTAATGTACTTGGTGGGTAACCAAATTTGCCAGTTTATTCAAATGTGATATGCGAAATATAAAATTTGGGAATGAGCCTAATCTCGACGAGTATTTATAAATTTAATCTTGCCGTACCTAAAACCGACTGCGATAAGTTACACTTTATTCAGATAAAAGATAAAAATATTATCGTAAAAGGCGATTGCTGCAGTTTGCTCTCCGGCAGTAATATAAGGTCTGTTTTCGCTTCGCGGTGACAATTTAAGAAAAAAATACTGAACAAGAGAAATGCAAAGCGTCAAGTTTTTTTTGTACTTGCGTACACTTTTTGGAAGTTGTTAGTAGAACCAGACGCAATTTAGTCTCTGGCAAGGTTGGCATGACTCACGGTAGAAAGTGGTTTCCGCCATTATTGTCTGCTATGCATACACACATACATACATATTGTTTAGTAGATATATAATATGCAAAATCATGAGCAAGATAAATACCTAGTTGCCAATTGTTTGGACATAATATTTTAGTTGTTCACTTTTGGAAGGAAACGAATTTTTTGGTTTTTTTTTGCACACTTAGCTGCTGTCAATTATGTTATTTTGTGTTCAGTTATTTTGTTACTAATATTAATATTATGGTGGTCCAGTTGTCGAGCTCCCTTATGATTTAGAAGTCGCGAGATTGGTTCCGGGCTTCACAGCGATGATTTATCGGAATTATTTTCGGATATTAGCTGTGATAAATATTGATGACTGGCTGATAAATATTTGTCGCAATAGGTTTTGCGACATATTTATTCCATTGATTCGGCGAGTGGAGGCTTAACAGCCGCTACCTACACATTCCAGTAGCAAAAGCTTGAAGTTATGTTAATTAAATGTAAGACTTACGTGTGTGTGTGTGTCTGTGTGTGCTGCTGTTGCTAAAATGGCAAAATCCCTGCCTCGTTATTTCGTCAGCATTTAATTCGAGAAAATGGTGGGCATGGAATGCTTCAGTTTAAGATATAGATGGATAGATAATGATGATCAAATCATTCATCACAACGCTACTATTAATAATTAAGTTCGCTACTATTAATAAGTAGGTTTGTATGTTCGTATATGATTGCATGAGCTTATCAAAAAATAATCTCATCCTTGAAGTGTTAGTTACATATCATTCGGAGAGGTTAACCACATGCATTCCGTACACAATTTACACGACATAATTTACTGGGTTACACTTTTTACAACTCGTTGCCTTACTTATATCGAACGCTCTATTATTTATTGTATGCGCGATTGTGTAAGACATTTATTAATATGACTATTGTAATGTAGGTTAGGCATGTATGAGGCAGAGGCGATTTTGTTTTTTTTTTTTTGTGAAAATTTGTTGTTCCTGGACAAAAATTAAAAAAAAAAAAAAAATTAATACCAATAAAGGTGTCAACGGCGACGAAAGTTCCCGTGTAAGGATTTGAACGAGTGTTTTATAACGGCGCCCTCTACCGACGAAAATTCTTTCCCCTAAAAACAGGTCATTTGTTGTACATCACGTTCGGATTCCTGTGTTTCTATACTTCGTTGTTCTAATAACAAAAATTAACAAAAAAATATTAAATATATAACATAAAAATATATACAAATTATTAATAAATAATAATATAAGTCACATTCGGTTTTGATATCCGTTGTTAGCACGCTTTAAAATAGTTAAGCAATAGTTTAAAAAACTAAGAAACGCGCTTGTTATAGAAAACCGAACTAAAAAATATAAAATAAATAATAGTTTAAAAAAACTAAAAACTACGCTTTTTATAGAAAACCGAACTAAAAAATAGAAAAAAAAAAAAATTTTATTTTAAAAAATGCATGGGGTGCATGGTGTCAATAGTTATAAATATTTTATTGACAGATATGAGTAGAGTGATTATCATTTCGATAATATCTTAAAAAGCACCCCACGCTTTTTTTAAAATAAAATATGTTTTTTTTTTTCAATTTTTTAGTTCGGTTTTCTATAAAAAGCGTGGTTTTTAGTTTTTTTAAACTATTATTTATTTAAATAACTCAATCTACTTATTATCGACGTAATCTTATAAAGTCCTGTGATTTCTCCATATCTGGGTCAGGTCACTTATCTATTTTTATGTATTCTATATTTTTGTTGTCCAATTTTAATTCTAAACTTTATCATATTGAATGACGAATGTCGGAGATAAGCTAGTTTGGGACAACAAAAAAGATCGCAATAATAACATTTCCTCTGAAAAACACGCAAAAATAATATACTCCACATTTGATTTGACCAATTGTCGCGAAAGTAATGATGAATTCGAATCTGGAAGGAAATAAGAGAAGAGAGAGATCGAAGGAAACATGGATGGATTGTGAGAAAGTTGATATTATTAGAAACATTAACAGTGGTAGAGCCAAGCAGTTCGCTGCATGAATGGGCCGGCTCGACCGGTGAAATACCACGACCTCTCAGAAGACCGACGTAAAGTGGCGCATGCCGCGTTTCGTTCGGTGAGAGGGGTACCCGGAGGCCCACCCCTTCCCCATCCTTTCCTATCCCCTATCCCTTAAAGGTCGGCAACGCAACAGTAACACTATGTGTTGCTGGTGTCCATGGGCGGCGTTGGTTGCTTACCATCAGGTGACACGTCTGCTCGTTTGCCCTCCTATTCCATAAAAAAAAGGTGCTGTGGAAGAAGTGAGTGATAGGGAAGCGTGGTAAAGGAAAACGTGTTGTGCCGACCCCAGATGATGAGAACACGGCGGTAAGATGATTATTTAATTTGACCAACAATATTGATCTAACTTGTATAATTCTACGCCAATATTGGTCGATCAAATATTACGAGTGTCATGTTTGAAATGTGCAACTTTCTCTCGGTATTATACCAAAAAGTCTGTTGAATATAATGTTACTGTATGCCGCGATACGGGTCGCTGGTTCGCTTCCAACTCGCACGGGTCGTAGTAAATATTCATAAAATTAGTATCTTGATGTAACTTACTTATTTTTATTCAATGAGATTATACACTAGCGGTACGAATTATTTATATATTTTTTTGTTAATATTTTTACATACATGCATACACATGCATAGCTTCGCGCCAAGTCCTTTGTGGGGTAGACAGAGAGAACAGACCGCTACAAGGCACGATTCATACACGCCTCACTAGCTTCTTTCTTTGACTTTCATAACTCTTGTCATACACGCTCGTCGATTTTTAAGGCTCCCGACATCACCTTCCTCAAGGATTCGTTCCATTTAATATTTATTAAGTATCTATTTCTATCCATCTTTATTCAATACATCCTTTATGATTTGACGTGTCCTTAAAGTCTCGGTGGTCCAGTGATCGAGCACCCCGCTTCTGAATCCAGAGGTCGCGGGTTCGAATCCTGGCTCAGATGACTTTTCGAAATTATTTTCGAAAGTTATGTGTGATAGATATCGATGACGGAAAACTATGTGCCCAGTATGGTAATAGGTTCGCCACCTATTCCATTTGGGTTGTAAACATAACGGCGAGTCGAGGCTTAACAGCCACTGCTTAAACCTTCGGGTAGAAAAAGGCGTGAAGTTATGTTATGTGTCCTTAAACGACTACTTTACTGTGACTTTAGGGCTCTTTAGGGCCCTCTTCAGGGTCCTTTAGGGCTCAAATATATTTTACCTCAACTCACAGCCACCGGGACACCCCTTGTTTAATAATCTTGCTTTACCCTAAAGGCCTGGGTCAGGTTAAAATATTGAATTTCTCTCTATAGAGCTGGAGAGCTTAAAAAATTAGGTAACTCAATTTATAAAAGTTGTAATTATAAAATAATATTTATAAAATTCTCCATAAACAGAGTTTTCAATTGATCTCAATCACTGCAGTTATTAATGGAGAGTGGTAGATATTAGGTATATTTATTAAGTTTATGTAATAATTGTTTATAAATTTTATTAACGAAAAGTATTAAAAAAAAAATTCTTTTAACAGTAGCCGTATTAATTTTACGTAATTTGTCGGTTATTGTTATATTGGTATCCGCTATTACGAACCCGGTGAACGGAACCTTTTACCGAAACAGTACAGACAGGAGTTATTTTCTATATTTAATTAATTTCTCTTCCATTGTTTAGATAAATTATTACCAAAATATACAGTTTACCGTCTAGCGGTCTGGACTGACAAATTTGACTTATGGAAAGTTAAGTGTAACAAAATTGTGGTCGATGTATCGCAGTAGGTTCCGCCATCTATTCCATTTGGGACCTATTATTTCAGCGACTGGAGGCGTCAGCATGAATTGTTCATTAAAAACATCCCGTGTGAAAAGTTATAAGCTTGACTATTTTTCATAGACGAGTTAGTGTATCGGCTGTGACGCACGCTTGGTGAAACTAAATCTACCCGAATTTTAAAATTTGTAAACGTATCTAACAGTTTTTTTAAATCTATCTACTGTATTACTTGTAAAAATTGTAACGCAATGAAACACCAAAGAAAAGCTGATTATGATGATAGAATTGTTGTTTGGATATTGTAAATCAAATTAATAAAATAAAATGACCTTAGAAACTAGTTTGAATTAATTTTAGTCTGCTCATTCTCAGGGATATTTTAAAATAAAAAAAAAGAGAATGAAGTGTTTATTCTCTATGTTGAGGATATTTAAGAGTATCTACTCATGTTGGTGACTATTAGTGATGTAACGAATATTCGCATGTTTTTGGGAATTCGCATTCGCAAGAAATATTGCGAATGTTTGGTAGGCAGAGAGAACAGAGCGCCATAAGGGACGACTCATACACGCCTCACTCGTTTCTTTGAGCTGACATCAATCTTGTCATACACGGTCGTCGACCTTTAAGGCTCCTGACATCACCTTCCTCCAGGACTCGTTCTATTTGTATGTCGTGGCAGTCTGCGTATCCTACATTCATCCTGTTCTGCATTGTATTATCTGCTGGGTCAATCTGGCATCATCCTTTCATTCTATATTTCCAAACACCGGAGTATACCCTTTCTTACTTAAACATCGACAGTCTCTTTCAAAACTTCTTCCTTCCTCACAAACTTGTTTTCGACGCGGTCAGCGAGAGTCACTCCGCAGATTTTGCGCAGTACCCTCATTTCGACTGCGTTTATCCTTTCGTGCAAACCCTGCCATACCCAACTCAAATCGGTTTTAATCAAATTTTCATACCGTATGCAGTTTGATCCAACTTAAAAGTTCTAGTTCATTTTTTTTATAAAACTCCAACGGCAAGATTGAACACGAGAGCGTTACATCAGGAAAAGAAACGCGTTATTAAATATGAACCTTTTTCAAAATATTGTTCTGCGAGTGATATTAATAATGAAATAACTGCACCAATATGGCTTGACCGATTTTAATGAAATTTTGTGTGCATTTTACGTCTGAGAATCATTTGAATGCGTTTGCGAAGGCTTAAAAGAAATATTCGCATTCGCGTTCGCGAATGTTTTTGAGAAATATTGGTATTCGCATTCGCATTCGCGAATGTCCAAAAACCAACATTCGTAACATCACTAGTGACTATCACACAATATTTATATCAGCATAGATATCGTCATGACTTATTTTTTCCCAGCCATCACCGTGAGTCAGCTTAATTTCATCAGCAATTTATACTGCCTACGAGTGAAATCGTTAATCTGACTATGCAATATTTTTTTAATAAACATTTTTACATTTTTTTACACCTACATATTTTTAATCTAATACGTACATATTGTTATTAAATCGTTAGAAATTCCGTCTTCGTCAACTTACAATATTGTTCAACAACACAAAAAGAGGGTTTAGTTGGATTACATTGGATTTCTATGGTTTCCAAAAGTTCTGTGAATGATGTTCATTTCTTAGATTTTGGCGAATCACATTCATAACATTAAAACAACTTTTTATGGATTATATCGCGATTATTTGCTCTTTATTTCGGCTTCTCTTCACTTTAAAAAAAAAAATGTTCATTACGCGTGAAAATAATCTCAGTTCGGAACGTCGGGAAATAAATAGAAAATAAGTCTCAAATAAACGCGGTATAATCCATAAAAAGTTGTTTTAATGTTAATCCTGTGAATGAATTACTAGTAACCCGTTTCTTAGACAAAGATTGAACTTAGCTGGGAGCTTAATATCTATATTTTTTCTCGTTAAAATCTGATGGTTTACAAAAAAAGTTATCGTAATTAGAAATGCAACATTTGATCTTCTGTAAAATAATATACATACCTACTTTATATTAAAAATTTTCACGACCAAATTCAAAGAGACTGAAGAAGATGATGGCAGGAGCCTTAAAAAAACCAACGAGCGATTATGACAAGAGTTATGAAACTCAAAGAAGCGAGAGTGATGTGTAAGAATTGTTTGCCTACCTCGCAAGGGACTTGGCGTGATGTTATATACATATTTATGTACTGTGCAATAGGACAGTAGGAAGTCAGGGACAGTTAATAAAAAGAGATATTTCAAAAGAGTCCAACAATTATAGTGTAAACGGCTATTTAAATATATCAGTAAATTGTAGTGGAAAAATATATTTGCACCAGTGAACACACGGTTCATAACAATTTGAATGGTCATGGCTAATTTAACGTCACGCTATTACCTCTGAGGAACGGAGCAGTGACTATAAAGGCCGAGTACTATGTGCGTACGTCAAAACTGCATATTTAATTAAAATAATAGTTTGTTGTTGCGGAAAACACTACACTACCAAAACATTCATGATACATCCACACATTTTGGTTGGAGATATCGGAGATAAATCAACATGAGAGGGTAAGAGCAGGAGAAGTGAAATCAAAAGTTTTTAGTAGTTTGCCAAGGTCTCTGTGTACGTTTGCGTGCATCGTGTAAAAACTACTGATTCATCTATAAGATGGTTTTATATAATATGTAACTCAATGTTGTTTTCTTTGATTTTGTTGCCATGTATAAATGCGCTATTTAATTGAGGATTTAAAAGTCTCTGTGGTGCAGTGGTCGAGCACCCCCCCTTCTGAATCCAGAAGTCCTGGATTCGAATCCGCGCTCACAATGACTTTTCGAATTTTTTTTCGCAAGTTATGTGTGATTAATATCGATGACTGACTGAAATCTTTGTGCCCCGCATGGCAACAGGTTCGCCACCTATTCCATTTGCGACGTAAATATGACGGCGAGACGAGGCTTAACAGCCGCTGCCTACACCTTCGGGGTAGAAAAAAAAGTGAAATTATGTTATGTTTATATAAAGGTTGCAAATTCATATGACGTATGCCTCCTAAAAACACGTCATAGATTTTATGTTCTCTAAAAGTTAGAAAATAATGCGCTTTACGCCTAGTGTAGTAGTAACACGTTTATGCAATGGCCACGGGAGTTAGTTGCACGTGGCAATTGGCAAGTACCGTTTGTGGGCTGATAAGCTGTTGTACCGAATGACTGATTGATTTGTAAGACTTAACAGTTGGCGGTAATATACCATTTGGTAGGCAGTAAAGAAAGTATCTTTGCCATTTTGTATTGCGTAAATAGTTGTAGTTCACCCATGAAAATAAACAAAATGTCTAGCATAAACGGATGAACAAAAATTGCAAATTATCTATGCATGACGCATAGATAACTTAAATGACTTCACTCCTTTTTCTACCCAAAGGTGTAGGCAGTGGCTGTTAAGCCTCGACTAGTCGTTATGTTTACGTCCCAAATGGAATAGTTGGAGAACCTATTGCCATATCATATTGCAAAGATGCCTTCGAATAATATTTTTAATATTTGATTTGTGGCTGCGGAAAACGAACTTTTTGTTTTGACTTGAATCATCATCAGTTTTTTTTTTAGAAATATTTAAGAGGTATTTGTTTTTTTTACGTGAAATATCTGTAAATATCGTTCTTGATGTAATTGTTTCAAAATATCAACACGGACTGTCTCTTTCCAATATTAATATACTCAATATACTCGTCTTACGTGTTAAAATGTAATTATTACGAATAAAATATATCTATACCTAGTTCGGTTTTAGTCAACTAAATAACATAACATAACATAACTTCACGCCTTTTGTTACCCGAAGGTGTAGGCAGCGGCTGTTAAGCCTCGTCTCGCCGTTATGTTTACGTCCCAAATGGAATAGGTGGCGAACCTATTGCCATACCGGGCACAAAGTTTGTCAGTCATCGGTATTTATCACACATAACTTCCGAAAACAATTTCGAAAAGTCATTGGTGTGAGCCAGTGTCTGGAATCGAACCCCGGACCTCTGGATCAGAGGCCGTGCGCTCGCCCACTGCGCCACCGAGACTAATTATTCAACTAAATAATTCCTAAATAATCTATTTTATATCACCGTACTAATGAAAATTTATATTCTTTTAAACAGATCTTATCCCAAATACGTTTGGTTACTAGAAGCCTTTATGTACATCGCAGAGGCGTGCGTTTACCGTGAGAGGAGCGACCTTGTGTTGGCCCGACATTGAGCCACTCGGTTTCAAATCGAGTTTTGTTTTGCCCATGTACCATCTGCTTTGCACCCACACTAGTGGTTTTATAATCGAAGTCAGCCTGCTCTTTCAAGTTTTGTATTAGCTTATTCAATGTACCATTAGTCATTACATAGTTATAAAATAAACTCGCTTTCCGCTGTCTGTATGCTTTATATCTTTGAAACTACTCAACGCATTTTGATGTGGTTTTTTAATAGATACAGGTGTCAACGGGGTGGTTTGTATCTATAATTTATGTACTTATAATGTATTAAAGAAAAAGTGATAATTTTCGAGATTAAGATTTTAATTGCGAACGCTGACTGAACCTTAAGTGATAGATCAAAATAATGTACTACATTATTGTAAACCTTAAGAAGGACTTCAAAAACATCCGCGATTGTATATGTCTTAGGCAAAATCGATAATGACCACATTTATTTATTTACTTTTTACGCGAAAAAAAGCTGTGTGGTGTCAACTAGTAAATGACATTTCTCAGCCCATCTATTTTCATAACTTCACATGTCTTTAATACATTTATGTGCAGGTGTTACATGTAACAAGTGTGAGGTCATCTATATTTGTGTCACATACCCGAAAATATTCGTATCCAGGTTCGAATATAAGCTTTAGTTCAGAAGCGAATTTCATTCATTTTCACTTCCGAACAATGCCTATAACTCGTAGTAGAGGCGATTGCATATGAAATTTATAATATATATTTTCTGAGCCAGTTTTTTCGACTAAATCTCATTAGTGTAATATTATAGAAAGAAAACGCGAGATAAAGTATTAAAATGCATTAATACTTGTAAAAAATAATTACACGCGTTCATAATATTATAAATTAATTGTTGTATCGTGCTATTATAACCTTAGCGTGTAAGCAGTAAGTACGTTAACAAAATTATTTGTCGCAATCAGATGAACGAAATGGCATCTCATATTCGAGAAACATTAAAAATATAACCCGACTATGCGAAAATAGATCGTTTATTTCTTAGACGTATTTAACCTCAGTTTAGTTAGACGTATCTGACGTCAATCATCAAGCTAAGAATCCATAGATTTTAGGGTAACGGAACTTCATAAGAAATATACTTGCATACACTTATAACTGCATACGCAATAATACGCATACTCGAAATGTATAAACCTTCCTTTATTGCGTAGTCGGGTGAATATACAAAAATATCACTTTTGTACTTAAATTCATAATAATGAAAAGTTTTAACACCTGACCAACTTGTTGTATCCGTATCACCACATTTGTTGAAATAATTTTCTCTATCTAAGTATATATATAAGAGATCGTTTGGTCGCTGGTTCTAAACCACTTTCTATTGACTATCACAAGATCTACCATTAATTTGTTCTCGGTAGCCCGATAGCGACACCGATCTCAGTGTTATTATTTATTTATTCAATTCTTCTTATAAAGCTTATAATCAGATTATCGCTGGCTCGTTGTTGATCAGTCAATCTGTAGTAAGTAGGTACGTCTGTTTCTGGGACAACGGAACTACCGTCGACGCTGCTTGCTTGTCTTCGCAGATTCATTATAATCCCTCGAACAATCAAGATGAAATCTCTTTCGAACAATACCAATTGGCTGGTTTCAATTTGAAGATACTATTTGAAAAGGCTTTATTTTGTTTAAGTTCTTATTTAAAGATTGTTTTTTTGTAACTGCAAGATATTTTCAATGAATGTATTTATATATCGTTTGCTCCAACCAATCTCATACCTGTCGACTGGATTTACCCTAAATGGTGTCAGTTGAAAACTCGTTTTTTTTTGTGTCAATTATTAAGTCACGTTAAAGTAATTGGAAAGCCGATACCGTACTCCGGGTATTTTCTTCCTTTTGTCTTGGGTGTTTCGTTACAGGAAAAATCCTAACTACGCCAATGAAGTCAAAACAAACCGTTATCTTGAGTTTAATTTTATATCGTAAGGGGCAAAACAGCATGCAGGATACACCTGGTGGTAAGTGACTGTTGTCTTCCACGGATAGAGAGTGGATCTCTGTATACCTACTGCACGGAACGAAACGCACCGCAAGATCCACAATACGTTGCTATTTTGAAAGTCGATATTTCTCCGTTCGAGCTAGCCCACTTAACTGTTAAAACTGTGTATTTTGTATGTATCTTGTCGATTTTAATATCAGTAATTTTACGTGTCTATCAATAAAATCACCTTATGCGGTCGGGGATATTAATTCCTTTTGATATTCCAAGTTAATGCCAGAAACCGCACCGCACGGAGTTCTGCGGCTGCCAACCTTCCTTTGCGGTGTTTATTGGTCTAGAACGAACGTCGACCTTGGGTTTTCTACTCACTATTGAATATATATTTATAACGCACACCAACGATTTTTATTTAATATTCGACTATTACTAAAAATTTCAATTCATTTTCATCAACTTCAAAATTCTATACTAATAATATTATTAAGTTTAAGTTAAGTAATATAATGATTTTAACCTTAATTTCACCATCAAAAACCTTACCATTTTATTAAGAAGTAACTTGGCCTATATTAGGTTACAAAATATCCGCAATATGCCTAGGATCTAGTTATGGTTTATAGCACCATTAGGATTTCTTTTTTTAATACTTTTTGCGCCAATGACGCTACAACAGGTAGAAGAAATAAATATCAAATTATTCAGTTTATTTTTTCAATTAATTGCAAATTGTTAGTTGATAGTAGCGAAACTTGCAGTCAATAAAAACTATTTTTAACTTAATCGGGTTCGATTCCCACCCGAGCACAAATATTTGTGACAAACATGAATATTTGTGCGGCGTCTGGGTGTTTTTCTATGTATTATAAGTATGTATTTACAAAAGAAAAGTATATATTGTATTAGTATCCGTTATCTAGTATCCATAGCACAAGCATTTAGTTGCTTAGTTTGGAACTGGAGGGCGCTGTGTGATTTGTGTCCAAGATATTATTATTGAATTATATTTGAAAGAATTTATATCTACCGGACAAGGAAAAATACGTAAATTTTTTGTTCCCGGACGGAATTTCCGGACATATGTAGTCTCGTCAGTATGGGCGTTAGTGTATCAGAGACTCGAGATGTATACAAATACATAGTAGAACCTTCCAGCTCGAGCTCAAGCCAAGGCTCGCCAGAAACAGAAATATATACTAAATATATATTATGGTCTCGATGGTCTAGTGGTCGAGCTCGTCGCTTCTGTATCTAGAAGTCGCAGGTTCGACTTTTCGAGAGTTGTGTCGCGTTGTGATACATATCGATAATAGAAAACTTTGTGTCTGGTTTATATATATATTGTGCCAATAGGTCGGCACCTATTCAATTTGGGACGTAAACATAACAGCGAGTCGAGACTTAACAGCCGCTGCCTACGCCTTCGGGTAGAAAAAGGCGTGAAGTTATGTGATACTAAACATACAATCGAAAAACAAACCCTGCTTCTCGCGCAGTAGGTAGGTTAAAAATAATACTAATCCTATCTGTCCATATTGTGACACACCAATAGATTTAAAAGGTATCATATAGCAATAGGTGGAGCTGAATAAGACAATTTCCGCCGTGAAGGGACACGTCCATTGGACATTTGTGGACGACGGGGTCACGTTTGATTGCGCGGGACGAGGATGCCGTTCATGCATGACGCTATTGCGGCTGTGTGGAATATAAATTTCATTTTATTACTAAATTGTAAATAATATTTAAAATCGTATCACTAATCGTCTTGAAATTTTGGGCAATTGCTATCGCCCAGTGACTCACGACTTTGCACCTGGGATTGGGGAGGTCTATTTCTGTCGTATTTATATCTGGATATACTTGGATGAGTTTTCAAAAACATTTTCGGAAGGTATGAGGGATAAAATATATCGATTACTGAAGATAGTATAGCAGCAAATAATGTACCTATCTAATGTGACAATTTTTATCGCATTCTGTTTAGCAGTTGACGTTTGAAATGCTGCCTGATACATATCCACACATCCATTCATTGTTTCGCATTTACCACTAGGATTATACCAATATATAGGTATAAGTAATATATGTGTTACTAAGAAATGTTTATTCATTTTATAAAATTGCGGTTACCCGCTGGCGTTACAAAGTTTGTTCAAGCAGAAGTGAAACCACGATAAGACCGGTCATAATTCTCTTAAACAGAAAAATATTACAGCTGATTATTCATACTGTATATTTTTTAAATATAATTAGGTAAGTACCGTTGACAATTTAACGTAACCTTCCATTAGATTTTGAACTAAGTGTCACTTCATCGATTGTATTTATTTTAATTTTCAGTATCTTGTTCCGAAAGCGTAGTGTAGTGCGTAGAGTATCATCTGCCGAGTTCAAATCTGGGTACACATCTGTGGCTTTTCGAAATTTAGCTGTTTTTTTTTTTGCTTGACAATTGTCCATGGCCAAATATTCGGCGTGACGAAACAAAGCTGTCACCTACACCTTTAGATATTAAAAGCTTAAAGGTACCATTATATATTATTCATAATGTGTGTTGCTATTTCTCTATTTTAGATCAATGTATAAAATGGTGATTTTTTCGTTCGTGGTCTTCTATAATTAATATTTGTCTCATGACAATGGCAAAATGGTTACAACGAGCTTCTTTCTTTAAAAAAAAGTCTAGATTAAGAATGGTAACAGCAGTGGATATTCTTTTTATTTAAACGCAGCTCTAAACAAAACAGCAATTTATATAAATTAATAACTGTTTATAAAATATTACTAAATTGTAATTGAATTATAATTTGAATGTTCAGGTAATGAGTGATCGTCGAGTGTGCATAGTTCCGTTAGGGAGTGGATAGCCAAGTTGTCGCTACTGGTCCCAGTTAGCGATTCCAAGTACAAGTAATTATAGATACACTGCATAATTTACTTAGTTAATGATCCTTTTACATTTAGTTTTCAAATCACTAATTATATCTACGAATACCCGTTCACGATGATGAACGTCGTGATACGGTAAAAACATGTTCAGTGCTGACCAAGAAATTAATATATTGCTTTTATATTGAGTGAAATTGACGTTAACGACGTACATATATTTTTCTTTACAACAAGACTATAAAATTGTAGTTAGTATGTATATTTATTACTTTGCTAACAAGTTATACAGTCCCCTTACCTTATATTACACGATTTCGAGACTCCTGTCAGCAAAGTCGATGCTGTGATGACTATATTAAGTAACAATTGGCATCAAGATTCTTCTTTTCTTAGCAACTATTCTAGGTTAACTTTGAAATGCTTTTCATATATACGTTCAATAATAATCTGATGCAAGGATTCACGAGGGGTGGTCATTAACGAAATTTTCATTAACCTGATAATAAAATCAGTTAAATACGTTTTTTTTTGTCTATACAGTGGTAAATCAAGCTTTGCTCAAATCGACTTTTTGAAAGCCTTGTGGAAATAATTTAGAACTAAGCTAATTTTGTCTGATGTGCTTTCATTGTGCGTCACGAGAATGTGTGCAAATGCAAACGTACAAATTATTTTAGATCATTTTATGCTTCTCTGGAAGCATTTTTCTGTCCTTATCCCTCTCTAAGTGTGGTCGGCAAAACATGTCGTCGTTTTCTATTCCCCTCGTTTCGACCTTTTTACAGAGATCATTTTCACGAGTGATGACGAAAAAAAAAATTTTTTTTTTCGTCGTGTAATAAGTAAATATAAGTTCTAAATAAACGCGATATGATCCATAAAAAGTTGTTTCAATGTTATGAATGTGATTCGCGAATATCTAAGAAATAAAAACCACTAACACTCGTCATCACCGCACTTTATCCATCTCTTTTTCGGTCCTCCTCTACATTGGTAGACATATTGATGTCTGTATGATTGTATAACAGACATATTGATGTCTGTTCACAGTAATTCTCGGCATTAAACCCTACCGATTGTGCTACCACGGGCGCTGCTATAATAATTATATAACTTGCAATACCACAACACTATATAAAATGAATGTAATTGACAAATTTATAGAGTAGCATTTATTTATGGTTTTATGTTGTCGATTGCGTCATGATGACAATAATTTTATTATTTCGATGGCATTATTAAAATAATAACAGTTAAATTGTATCATTACAATTGTTACTCGCCTCTACACAGCTAGTTACGTAAAATTGCAATGGGAATTATTGCTGATGATGTAAAAAAACAATTTCCCCCTGTTTTGTAACTTTAAATGAAACTATGCCATATTAATTGGCTGTCGTAAATGTATTATATATTTTAAATGAAACTTTTGGAATCACTGGGCGTTGAGCTTTCGCTGTTTTCCTGTATTGATTGATGGTTGTTAATAAAATTTAACAATGTTGGAATTTATTTTAATATCGTAAGGTACAGTCTTAATATTTGATCTAATCGTTGCTTATGTAATGCAAGTTTCTTTAATTTTTATGTCATTTTACGTATTCGTCTATACTAGCATGGGAAAAAATTGTTTGTTTTGTTTTTGATAAATTCTGCAATGATTTAAAGTTTCGTTATTCAGAATTTACACAGACTACATATATTTTTTAGGGTATCGCCTAAAAACTTTAATATGACTACCCATTTAAATGAGAAGCCGTTTGTTTTTTAATTTATTTCTCGCTTGAAGCTCAGGCTTGAGCTAGTGCATTAACAGAATTGAAGTGTGTGAACAATATTAAAGATAAACTCAAAACCTTGGGGACATGCACCTTGGTTTCTGAAAACACGAGATCTTAGATACATTTGTTCGTACGTTCATAGAAAAATAAATTACAGTGTCGGTCTCGACTTGTGAAATCGGTTCACTCGATTCTTTTGTTTGAAATAACATATAAATATCGATATGTTTCGTAAATTAGTATAAGGCCATGAGATAGATATGTTTAGAGGAAGAAACTCAAGAATGAATCAATGAATTCAAAGTCTATTAAAGCTAACTTTTACTCAAAACTCTTATTCAAAAATTCAGAAAGTCACTTAATCTAATTTAAATATGTACTAGCTCTCTCGGCGAATTTTGTTTCTCCTCAGAGGAAAAAATGAGAGTTACGTACTTATTTTTTCTAAAATAAAAGTAGCCTAAGTTACTCGTTATTAAATGAGCTACTTGCCAATAAAAGTCCCTTTAAATTCGGTCCAGCCTTTTATAGATAGACAATTAAAAAAAAAGTTGTTTTTGTGTTTTAATTTGAATTAATAATATTAATAAACGTGTGTCCAATTTAATGGCTTAGTGGCCAAGTCTTTATGGAAGGAACCTTGAAACATATCAAGGACTTTTCCGGAAATCTTTTTGGAAGTTATGGGTGACAATTACTTGGACGAGCTGAAAAGAAAGTGCGCTATCCCCAATGTATGGCCTTGGGCACGCATAATTTTCAAAGTCTTTAGCGTGCCATCTCGATTCGAACCGTAGAAGTCCGAAGTGTTAAAACTAGCCCATCGAGAAATATATTACATAAAAATATAAAATTCTTGTGTCACGGGGTGCGTTATTGAACTCCTCCGAAACGGCTTGACTGATTCTCATGAAATTTTGTGTGCATATCGGGTAGGTCTGAGAATAGAACAACATCTATTTTTCATCCCCCTAAATCACAAGGGTAGCCTACCACTCATTTTTTTTTTTTAAATTTTTCGACATATTTCTGTTTCTTATTTTTTTTTATAAAACGGGATACAAAAATACATACATACCCTAAATTTTCAACCCCCTACGATCAACCCCTATTTTTTAAATTTTATTTTTCGGCAAGACAACGTTTGCCGGGTCAGCTAGTACATATTACATAAAAATGTAGGTATCTATCTGCGGTTTCAATCAAACATGAGTACATACATACCATTTTATTTGTTATCGGTATATATGTATATCATATAAATTTCATCTCAGCGATTTTAATTAAAATTATTACGGTAACAGACGAGATATAGATTAAATGAAATAAAAGTAGGTACAAGTACTGTTAAAAAATTAAAATATTACACAAGTCCATATAACGTTACCTTATAACGAAAACGGCATCATAATATTAAGTTAAACATATTATCAAATTATATTAAATGTTTTTACCGTTTTAAATACATGCTATATAAATGCGTACAAATAAATAGAGCATTTGCTTATATAAATACTAGCTGTCGCCCGCTACTTCGTCTACGTGGACGCCATAAAGCAGCAAAAATACCATGTGCCATTTTAACCCATATTTTCCCAAGACTCTAAATTTGGAGAAAAACATTGTTTTCATTATGTATATCTAAAAAGAAGCTCTAATTTTACATAAAAATGAGCATTTATTTTTTTCAAGTGATATAGAAGCTGAATTTCAGGACCGCACCTTAAATGGGGCGTTGGGAAAATATGCCTATGCATTATGTTTAGAGAAATAATACACACGATGTTATGTTGGATCTCTTTTATTTAAAAAATGAAAATAAAATAGGCAAATTAAAACAAATACTTAATATAAAACCCTTAAACAACGAAAACAAAAAATGCTAATAATAACAGAAAAAAAATATTTTTCTGTATGGAAAGATTGAGACCAATGTTGATGTAACCCCACCCTAATTTGTTGCAAACTTAGTGTTCTTGTGGCATTGACGACATCGAATTTGGGTTTCGTTTTTGATTATGTAGTGATCCTTTCCGGCTAATCTTATCGAATCAGGCAGATTTTTCTTTGGCATAGGCATATTTCCAATCCGGTTTAGGAGAGATGACGATGCTTTGCCAAGAATCAAATAAGTTTGTAGTGTGTATCTTGTAAATGATAAAAAATCGCGAGAATCTTTAGCTTGACCTGCTGGTGATAGTCGGTACAACTGGTATGTGTTATTTGCACACATGTTTATCGGAAACATCTTCATTTGCCAATACCAGATGTTTTTTGATGACCATCAAAAAAAAATTATCTAAAAACCTCTTTATCTAAAACAAACTCTGGTGTAGTGGTTTCTTTTTCAGGTTTTGCTGGTATATCTGTGTGCCTCCACTTCCTCATAACCATAGTCTTAGCTTTTTAGCAGGTTGTTCAATGGCTTGAGATGAGGTTGGCTGCTTCTCCTCTTCTTCCTGATCAATACCCTCCACATTTTCCAGAATTCGTTCTAATGATGAAACCGTACGTCGAACCTCAGCTTCAGCTAACAATTGACGACGCCCAAGATTACTAATCTCTACTGCATCCTCGCTTCCACTATCTTCATCACTCAAATCGTCATTTTCAGGTGGCGTGATAAAAATGTCAGCAGAAATTGTAAGGTTATCGTCTTCCAAGGCTGATATAATTTCATGAACATTCAAACTGTAATAAAAAAAAACAAAAAATAACTAAATACATAAAAACTACGTTCAAATAAAAAAATTACAACAATACAACAAACAAACTACCATGGTGCCTCCTCTTCCTAACGCACCTCAAATGGGGCGTCCAATACAACCTTGTAAAAGTCACTTATAAAAACAAAATATCATCATGTTCTTATTATTACCTAATAGTATAATAAATATCCTACTAAAAACATTAGCTCACTATAATTGTAAAAAATAAAATATAAAAGTTATTACTTACTTTTTGCGGGAACTCATGTTGGTTGAAATTCATAAAACTCGAAGATTTATAAAAATGTAACGAATGAAAACAATCAATGTCAACTATCATTAGATTAACTGCAAAGGCGTCTAGTTTAAGACAAAATTATAACATCTACCTTCACTTGTTAAAATATAGGCTTGTCACGTAAAATATAAGCGCACCTTAAATGGGGCACTGGGAAGATATGGGTTAAAGGTTCATTGCTCACCCCCAATTAGAATTGACATGTATTGACCCGACCTCTTGGCTATGTTTATGCAAAATGCGACGTAAAAGCATGCAGTACCCTACTCTTAGAGTTTATTCGTAGCTGACAAACAGACTCTAAAATTCTAAAAGCTATACTTTTGGATTCGCTGTCGATCGTAGATTATGTTCATTCTAAAAATATATATTCAATGTACAGTTTCAATGCTACAATTTTATTATAAGTATGTATAGATTACTAGCTTTCCGCCTCGCGGTGTTGCTCGTTTACAAACAAAAATGGCGATGACGATACAATATAGCCTATATTACTCTGGATGAATGCAGCTTTCCAATTGTGAAAGAATTACACAACTATAATGAACGGGAATAAAACTCGACACATTTAGGTTCACAAGAGTTCTCTTATGACCACGGCCAGTGCAACCTGGCCGAAACGTCAAGCAAATCGAGGTAAATAATATCTAATATTTACCTACACGTGTAGCGTTTACTTCCCGTTCATTATATTTGTGTAATATGCAACGCGAAAGCCTAAAAGGTGAAAGATTTTTAAAATCGGTCCAGTAGTTTTTTTGTTACATACAAAAATACAAATCTTTTCTCTTTATAATATTAGTATAGATATATCTAATTATTTAAATAATCTCGATGGTCCAATGGTCGAGCAGCCTGCCTCTAAATCAAGAGGTCGCGGGTTCGAATCCTGGCTCACACCAATGAATTTTCGAAGTTAATTTGTGTTACATATCGATGACTGAAAACTTTGTGCCCGGTATGGCACCTATTCCACACTTGGGACGTAAAAATAACGGCGAGTCGAGGCTTAACATCCACTGCCTATACCTTCGTGTAGAAAAAGGCGTGAAGTTAAATTCTGTTATCTACTTATATTCTCTGCAACTCCGCATTCCTCATGCATATAGTAAATATATTTGTATACAATTTTTAACGTAGTCTCGTACTACGGTACTTTAATTCATATATGTAACGTACGCATATAATTAAATGTTGTAGTCTTAACTTTATCATTATGTTCATAACATATACTGTACATATATAGGTAGTATATGTATAATTTGTGTTACTCAGACCATTAACATTGGCCCTGTTTCAAATAGAGTAATAGTTGCAGTGTGAGAGTTAATTTTTATTTAATCACTAGTCAAAGATATGTTTTGCTCTACTTGGGTCGGTTAGAGTGGTATCCGGAAGCCCCGTCCTCCAGTCCCTTCTCTATCCTATTCAAAAGAAGAAACGGCGAAACTAAGTGTTACTCATATCCATGGGCGGCGCTAGTGCTTTACTATCAGGTGACATGATTGCTTCTTTGCCCCTCTATTCTCATAATATAGCGTCTATGGCTTCATGCTTGAACACTACTCCTGATTGACTGAATGACATTTCGGCAATATTTTTATAGATCAACTAAATTCGATGTGTCGAAACTCTTAGAAAACTCAGGTATTTCAAAATCAGTGACAATTAGTGTCCGACCGAAGGTCTATTTTTGGCCGAAGCCGAAGCCGATTAATCGGCGATCTCCACAACCTTCGGCCGAAGCCGAAGCCGAAGGTTATAAACTATTAGTAATTTAATAATTTTCTTCAATATTATCCACAGCTAAAGAATAATATCGGCGTAAAGTGGCTCTTGCCGCTTTTCAGTCAGTCACTCACTCTTTCGCAACAGTTCGTTTAATTCTGACTGTTTTTGGACCTTCGGCCAAATTCTGGGCCTAAGCCGAAGTTCTCGCCGAAGATGGATTTTTGGCCAAAGGTGGCCGAAGCCGAAGCTTCGGTCAGACACTAGTGACAATATATGTATATTAAGTTTTAAAAATGGGTGAGTGGTTTCATGGTGGCAGCGTAACATATATACTTATTTATATATATTATTATATATACTCGAGCGGGACTCGAACTATCGACCTTCTGCTGCATATCGCTTTATCAAATATTTAATTAATAATTTATTTTTGATTTCAGGTAAGCGCCAAGCCATCTTTCTAACAGAAAATCTGCATTAAGTCAGTGAGTGTATACAGACAGATTAATTTGTCCGACATTTTTCTTTATTACATAATACACATTATACAACGATTATAGTCCAAGTGTCGAGTTTCCTTCGAGAACTATATTTCCTATGTAATTTAAACAGTTAAATGCAGTCTTGTATCGAGGTTATCTCTGAGTGTGCCCTTGCCTCTGTCTTTATGATACTTTCACTTAGCGCGACATAAAAACTCGACAATAATGTGAGTAAGATTCAACCGTAAACTAGATCAAACTGGTTGTATTTAAAATACAAAACAACCATAAATAAAATAATAAAGAAATTCAAATCTAGTTTAACCATTCAGTAGCTCCCCCGTCAAAGTTAACAACAATAAAAGACGGCTAGGGTTACCACCTTGCCTACTATAAAAAAAAAAGAAAAAAAAAACACTCATTCGGATTTTGTTTTTAGATTTTTTTTGCTAATACGGAAATTGTGTTGACTTATCTTTTTTTGTAAACACACGCAATTTATAGCCCAAGACCAATATAACTACCAATTTAAGTAGTTATTTAGTATAGTAAGTAGTTAGTTATCGTAGTATCGCTTCAACTCGCCAGTTTTTTTTTTCATCCCAAATGTAAATTACAGTATCAGTCTTGACTTGTGAAATCGGTTCACTGGATTTTTTTGTTTGAAACCGATTGCCATATATCGATTTCAGTTTTGTGAGTTGCTGTTCCTGTTGATGTTAATCACATATAAAACTTCCGAAAGCGATTGGTATAATCAAAGATTCGAACCTGAGTTTAACTCAGGTTCGAATCTTTGATACAATTTCGTGTTCACAAGGATGAGAGGGCACATACTGAAGAAGTAATGTACTTTTGTTTCGATGAAGTAATCATGGCAATACGCACATCTGTTTTTTCGTAATTTCTATTATTAATATTCTATTATATTATTAATAATAGAAATTACGAAAAAACAGATGTGCGTATTGCCATGATTACTTCATCGAAACAAAAGTACATTACTTCTTCAGTATGTGCCCTCTCATCCTTGTGAACACGAAATTCAAGAAGTGCCTGTATATCGTTACTTTTCTCTTACTACTTACTTCAAATTTGAACACAAGATATTGAATTGACTATTCATTTATTATAATATAATATCTTGGACACAATATACACAGTGCCCTCTAGTTCCAAGCTAAGCAACTAAATGCTTGTGTTATGAATACTAGATAACGGATATTAATACACTTTTCTTTTGTAAATACATACTTATAATACATAGAAAAACACCCAGACACCACACAAATATTCATGTTTGTCACAAATATTTGTGCTCGGGTGGGAATCGAACCCCCGACCTCATTGCTGCAACCGGTAGTTTTTACCAATACGCCACGAGGCTTGTCGTTATTCGTTTATATATTCCATACGTTATTAGTTTAATATTGAATTAGTAAATTGTCATTATCATCTACCTGTGCTGAACATCAACAACTATTGATAACCCTATTTCCCTTGCGTTAGACTGGAGTAGTAATTCAATTACTGGCAGTGTGCTCGTAAATAGGTTAGTGGCCCGGCTTCGTCGCTACGCAACCCTTATCGTTATCTCATTATACTGCTTACCTTGTATTATTTAAAGCCAGTTGACTGCACCAATGGGCCGGCTCGACCTTTCTAATATCACAACGTAAAGCTGTTAAACCTACTTACCTCAAAAGATTGGCAACGGAGCTACTCGCATACCACCCGGGGGACCTGCATGCCCAGTTGACCCGTTAAAGAAAAATGAAAAATCTATGGCGTTCAATAATGATCTTAGAAGTAGTTGAAAGGAACCACATGTCGATACTGGAAATAAGAGACGAGGAAGACCTAAGAAAACGTGAATGGATTGTGTGAAAGATGATATGATTAGGAAGGGTGTACGTGTGGAAGAAGCAAAGAAAATTTCCTTAGGACTTTGATATTGTTTTCGAACTAGATGCAATTGTAGGGAATGTCTTTATTAATGAATTTGTTGTAATATGCAGATCTTAATACATACATCTTTTCATGAGTCTTGTTGATCTAATATTTCTCTACTATACATATAAATCGTCATTCAGAAAATAATTATCAATGGGAATATTCCGGGAATCTTGGGGCATAATAGCCGAACTAAAACACAAAACAATACGCAGCGGTAAACGTGTAATGACTATTCTTTGTGTGGCTCGTAAATATTAATTTATATTTATTGTACGTATTTTGGGGGAACAGGGTACCCTTTTGTGTTGTGGCACTCATACGTTCCTCTGGCAACGACCTTCCTCTGTGTATAGTCCTCTGTCTGACTTGCCTGGTTGAAAAATGATTTATGTATGTCTTGAACACCAATCCGGGTAAATATGACTGTAACTTTTCGAAAATTGTGCGTGAATATATGTATATCACTTACAAGATTGCCGGCATATAGGCTCTGCCATCCGTTCAATATGACTAAAAGTTTATATGGCATTGTTCATCGCGACTTCGCGGGGTTTATCGTCAACCAAGGAGGCTGTCCTGGTTGGGGTTTGTTAATTTGGTGATAGCAATGGTGCAAATCTAATTTTTATCAGTCTCTCGACGCTTAATTATAATTAATTAAACTTAGCAAAAGAAACATTTTTTTGGTGTTTCATATTTTGATTATCTATCGAAGCGAGTTTCTTGTTTGCCCCTAATATGTGTTACCCAAAGGAAAGTTGCTCTCAAATTAGTTGCGTCATATTATGGTTTAATTTCTATTCATTTCTAATGCACTCTTACGTGTATGTGTGGCGTTTGATTGACGGATAATACTTTTAGTATGAAATAATAGCGACATTGCTTGACTGTTGCGTGGCGCCACACATATTATCGACATCTGTATTATAACATCTTCTGATACATGAATTTCAATTCTATAACCAATGTGCCGTGAATAGCTTAACGACTGAACGAGTCACTTTCTTTTTTTTTTCCCGTTTCTCTCTCTCTAGAAAGCATCTCGTTTCTGCATAAACACTAGTATTGGGTAACTTTTTAAAAATTCAATTTTATAAGTTTCAAATTTACGTCGTGTCTTTAACGAGATTGATTGGGAGATTTTTATGTTGTCAGCCAGTTTGGACATTAAATGTCCAACCAGTCATTGAGTGAGATAAATCTGACAATGTGGTTGGCAACCAGGTGGCCAGCGCAGAACACCGGTGGCCCACAGGATTGTAAACCTGTGAAGGATTTGCTTTAATATTCGCAGGCCACAAGCATTAACTGTGGGCGGTATGAATTTCCTACCTAATTTATTTTTCTTATGAACCATGGTTCTGGCTAATGATAATAAATCAAACTGACCCCTGATATATAAACTATGGACAAAATTAATACTGTCTAACATAAACATCGTCAATCTTCGTTCAACATTTTATGCACTTAAATTCATTACATAGTATAACACAAAGTTGGTTTCGCTCTCCCTGTATCTCTATGTATGCAGTAATCTTTAAAACTACGCAACGGATCTTGATGCGGTTTTTATAATGGATAGAATGTGTCATTTCATGTATAATGTTAAAGAAAAAGTGATTCATCCAAAATTTACTTATTTATTACTTTGATGCGTAACAAAGTTCGCCGGGCCAACTAGTAACGAATATACGAATAATAATATTGTGGTTTTAATTTTCTATAACCCTATTAACAAATATTAAATAATGTTCTTTTCATCTTCTGTCCTTATTCAATGTAGCATTTTTTTTCTCAATATCTACAAAGTGTGTCGCTCTTTTTTGTGACATCTCCATAACAGTACATAGTTATAAATGCCGGTTTCCGAACATCTGTTCGCAAGGTGTGCTGTTGTAAGGTCAATTTATGCAGGCAGGTAAATGCTATTAATTCCGATCACGCGATCCTCCAACCGTCCGTAGTCTGCTTGAACGGTGCGCAGACATGTTTTTATCGAGTTGCGTTTGATATTTTGCCAGGAAAATGTGAGAAACTGAAGGAGACATGTTACAATTCTTTGTAGAAACTGATGTACGGTACAAGAATTTTAATCTCCGTCGTATCATTTTTGTGACATCACACAAAGAAACGAAATCGTAAAATCTATTTTTTTTTAAATGGAAAATGCGGACAATCGGATAACCCGGTGATAAACGACTAGCGCTGCCCATGTACACTTGCAACAGCGAAGGTTCAGTTTGGTTGCTGGCCTATAAAATGGCATCAGAGGGGATGGGAGGCAGAGGATGGGCCTCAGTGGGACATATTTCTAATCCATTAGATTTTTTTAATATTTTTTTTTTATGAGATTGCATACAATTAAACTGCAAAAATTTTAACCCCTCTACGAACATCTATTTTTTTTACTTGTTTATCAAAAACTTTATATTTTTGGCCCGACGTTTGCCGGGTCAGCTAGTAGGATAGGTATATATATTAAACAGGTTTGTGATCTACATCATAAATTACGTGTAATACTTATACTGCTCCGTGTATAATTGATTTGGTCAACTTTCTGCCTCAACGGTTATTCTATTCTAAATGGTTCTTTGCAAAACAAGCTTTGCTTTTTTTTTGGCGATAACATTTTTTTTGTGATCACACAAAACAACGGATGACATCGTAGCTGGGACGTTACGCTACGTAATTTGTATACACAAAAAACTCGCAATGTCGTTTGAAGTAAATATATTATAGTATGCAAACTATTGGTGCTTTAAGAAAATATTCCACCAGTTTTAAGATATACTAGAACTGTATGAGAGATGATACTTGCCTATCTGACAGCTGTCTATCAGCTATTATAGATAATAAATGTTCTATTATATTTATAAATATGTCGAAAATATATTGTTTGTTTTTTTGCTAGATTAATAAAATTGAATCTAAACTAGTAGTAGAGTTCTTACGGAAGTTACGGAACCCATAGTGCTCGAGATCGACGCGCACTTTACCGGTTATATTTGAATCATTGAACTCGAAGTCAGTAGGCTACTTTTTGCATGATCGTTGCTAAATTGGTTTCTTTTTTATTAAAGTGAAGTTGCGTTGTATACAATTTCTTATTGGTTACAATTTTTTTTTCGTTCGCGTTTAAATTCTGTTCCTAACTTACCAACCTAAATCTTTCTGTACTTTCTTTCTTTCTTGTTTCTGACTTGTAGAAGTAAACCCAACCTTAAACGTCTCTTATTGACCTCATTCATGGTATGTCTTCGATGAGTGAAATTAAACACCCTTCCTCTGCCCAAAGCTGACCCAGCGAACCTTGTTTCACCTCTGAAGCAAAAGATTAGTAAATAAAAGATTTTTTTTTGTGAACTAAAAGTAACCTTATTAAATCAGCTACCTGCCATTAAAAATCTCGTCAAAATCGGTCCTGCCATTTCAGAGATAAGCCACGACAAACAGACGGATAGGCAGACAGACAAAATTGTAGAAAGCAGCTACTTCAATATTACAAATGGACACTTCATTTTTATGTATATGTATGGATAATAATACTAGCCTTATTATTAAATTACTGGAACTTTACTGGTGATCAAACAATAATATAAAACCTGTTTAGTGTCCATTGTGAGTGCCAGCTGGGTCCCCGGCGAACAGTGACGTCACACAGTCATAGAGCGCGCGCTCGCGCAGCGGACCGTGACGCCGCTTCCGCCGGCGGTTTCCGCCTTCCACCACAATATTATGTGAAAATGTTCAATTGGGTATTTTTTTTTGATTTCGTAACATAAAATTAAATGTCTATAATGTCAATGGTTCCGACGACGTTGTTTGTTTTCTAACTGCCTATGCCACCAGAGACACTTTACAAATTGCCGAACTGCTTAATCATTACATAGTATAAAACAAAGCCACTTTTCGCTGTCTGTCCCCTTATATGCGCATATCTTTAAAACTACGCAAAGGATTTTGATGCGGTTTTTATTAATAGTTCGAGGGTGTCAACGGGGTGGTTTTGATCTATAATTCATGTATAGTGTAGTAAAAAAAGTGATAATTTTCAAGATTTAGAACTTTAATCGCATACGCTGCCTGAACCCTAAGTGATAAATCAAAACAATGTACTACATTATTATACACCTTTAAAAGGTCTACAAAAAAGTCCGCGAGGGCATATGTCTATCTCTTAGGGATAACCCACAATGACCATTTTTATTTTTTTACTTTTGCGAGAAATAATGGCCTATTTACGAAGCGATTTTAACCATTACAGTAGTAATTTTCATTTAATTAAGTATCCTAAATACATTGTACATGTAATATAGATGATCCTGGCCCTTTACAGCATGCAATTTAAACAAATATTTTCGAAGATATTGCAGTATTAACATAGCGGGACAGAAGTTATTACTTTTGATGCGGAACAAAGTTCGCCGGGTCAGCTAGTATGATAATAAATTTGATTTTATTGGTTCAGTTTCAAATATTAGCAGAACTTTTTCGCCGGGTAGTCGGAAAAAAAAATATAATGCCTCCCTCCCGCTTCGGTTCATCTTATCATATCCATTTTGTATTAAATCAAAATTGTAACTAGCGATGCGTGTGCGACATAAAAAAACCTGAGGAATGTGATACTTCACGACATTAGTATCCGTGGTTGTAGACAGCCGCATCGACATCACCTTACAGGTACTTAAGTATAAATTTCTAACTCGCCTCGATCTCGACGAGCCTCGTGGTGCATTGGGAAAACCACCGACTATAGAATCTAGGTTGGCGGGTTCGGTCCACACCCGAGTACAAATATTTATGACAATCATGAATGTTTGTATGGCGTCTGGGTGTTTTTTTTTATGTATTATGAGTATGTATTCACAAAAGGTATATCTTTATTAATATCCGTTATCTTGTTTTCATAACACGACCATTTAGTTGCTTAGCTTGGAACTAGAGGGCGCTGTTAGAATTGTTTCCAAGATAATATTATATTATCAGATGTATTCTACAAGTAAGTTATGAAGGTCATGATTTCGATGTAACACACAGTTGTGTCTGCTTGAATCAAATTAACTAACACGTAACAAGAACAAAAAAATAATAAACAACAAAAACATCGTTATTATGCATTCGGAACGACTTGAACGTGTTCTTAGTTGAATTTAGTTTTTTTTTGTTATTTTTATTGGCACTGCTGATCTATATTCCGTCATCATCATGCTGGTTAATTGTGCATAAATTATGCTTGTCCGCATCTTGGCTCTCGTCAACTTTCTATTGATCTATCGATCCCATTACGACCACGTATTCCTTCTGTGTTTAATGATTTAGATCAAGTAAGTTCCAAAGATTTCCGATTTTCCCATGGAAATAAATGATACAGGAGTTAATAGTGCCATCGTTGATATTATTATTAATAAACTAGCTCTTGTCTGCTACTTCGTCTGCGTGGACGCCATAAAGCAGCAAAAATACTGTACCTGTGACATAACACATAAGGGTTCATTGCTCACCCCCAATTAGTGATAGCGTGATATTATTTAACATATGTGTTGACCCGACCTCTTGGCTATATTTATGCATAATTGGACATAAAAGCATGCCGTACTTTTAGAGTTTATCCGTAACAAACATAGAGACAAAAATTCTACAAACTTTTTTTTTTGGGTTTGGTATCGATCGTAGATCATGTCCCATGTATTCGAAAAAAATTATATTCAATGTACAGTTTTGACTTTCCTACGCTTTTATTAGGTATATGTATAGATTATAGCCGATAATACCCATATGGTTTTTCCATGAGGCCGCGTTCAAGCACGTTCCTCTCCACTAGTTTTTCTCCATTCATCAAACATGGACCTGTAAAAAAATATACATAGTTACCATAGATTTACTAGGAGAATTTTGAACTGATAGAAAAATCTCTTCAAATATGTGTCTAATATCTATCATTGGTCTAATTGTCATTCACTGTAGTTAATAATGAACGCGATTATCAATGGCGAATCTATGATCATCCAATTCTTGGAAACTGATGGTGTAGGCAGCCGTTACTGTGCTTCGACACGCCGGATAAATTTAATTTCCCTTTCCTTTTATTATTAGTCCCAAATGGTATATGGTGGCAAGCTCTGCTATATCAAATAAAAGCCAAACCATTTTTTTACCATTTCTAAAAAATCATGTTATTTTTCTGTTAAATCAATCTATTATTGAGATGGTCATGCGGTCACTAAAAGGTCACTATATACAACATGTTGTATGCTGTGTACCTATATACAACATGTTATGTCTAGTAATATGACTTACCTAAGCTGAAATTGATTTTAACATGACTCAACGCAACAGGGGGGGAAGTCTACGACGACGGGAAGGTGATACCACCATGTATTTGTTTATAAAACAAGGCATTTGTGGACCGCAGCTGAAACCAGAGCTGGTAGGATTGCGTCGCGCTTCACCCCACCCCACCTCGCCTCGCCTCGCCTGACCAGCTACAAGTGACATATTGCAACGAGATATCGTATTATCCAATTTCATCCTACACTTTAATTAGATCGTGAATATTATATTTTTTATGAGACGTCTGGTGTTTTAGTAATAAGTCTCCTTACCATGACAATCTAGACTGTTCTTGCTGTTGGGTGATTACATTTTAATTATCACTAAAGTAGGTAAGTCCGCGTTGACACGGTTCTGGAGATTCATTTATTTTCGAGGGAAACCAGAGGATTTGACTACATGCAGACTATCTTTCGTCCTTATTATTTTATATTGGCTGGTGGTTCACTCCAACTTTAGTTCAGAGGTTAACAGTTCCGTATTTTGGCTTTATCCAACAAAATCAGATCAGATCTGTTTTGATATAAATAATGAATTGCACCGAGCTAATAAACGTCAATATATGTAATATGTATGTGGAAGAATACTAGATAGTTTAGCAGTCTAGAGAAAAGACAGTTTTTTTCTTATCGTCGAGGAGAGCTTGGGCGAAGCTGCGGAAGCAAATAATTACTGTTTTCTCTTTCTATCTTAAGCATTTTTAAAAACTCTTACTTTCGATTATAGTTACCTCATAACTTTCCGATTCGTTATTTCTAAACGGCTACACTGAATTTGTCATTAATCGATTAGTACGTAACCTGTAATTAGCCATTCACATAACTAAATAACTCTTCTGCTGAACCGCCCAACAGATTGTATAAGCGTGAACTATTAATTAATACGCTATAAAACATATAGTTACACGTTGATTAATTAAATAAAGATGAATCGATATTTGAACAATCGAGAAACGTAGAAAGTGTCGAATGTGGGTGTGATTGATTTCTTTTTGAATGACCTTTTTGCCGTGCGCGTTATGCATACGAATAATAAATAACAATGCGGACTCGATTTTAATCCGCTAGACTCGATTACTGTATGAGTTATATAGGATTTTGTATTAAATGACGCGAGTTGAGCCCCGGGGCGGACGGACGGCGGTGAAAGTGTCCCGGTCGTTCAAAACGATCTATTGTGTGATCTATGAAGTGTCGCCTAGACACACGACATTATTATATATTGCGCGAAGCTTGCCTCTTTCCATCTCGATTGTGTTGCAATAATGTTGGTGTGCACTCTCAATATGTCGCCACTTTTGAAGGTGTCACTAATGTAGCACGATACTCATAATATGATATGTACTCTTTCAGTACTACTTGCTGGAGAGTCTCCTATTGCTTAAGAATCGATATTTTGTATAAATAATTATGTAAATTGTTGATATTCTCATTACTGTTCTGCTTCCTTAGCATGTTTTACCTATAAACTGCTGGTTGAATACTTCTTAGGTATAAGACTGCAAAACCGTGATGAACCTTAGTAATCAACTTTCCTAAATCGGGTTATATTTTTCTAGAAAGGTCCCTATTTTCAGTTTTTTTTTTTACAATAAGTTTGTATGTCTCATTGTTCTAGCCTTCTGAAATGAAACTACTTTTTAAAATGCAGCACTGATGAATGTGTTAACTAATCAGTCGACAAATTTGCGATTAGGTAGGTAATATAATTAACATAAATTTTATATAGAGACCAGCCGTAATTATACAAACAGCTTCCGATTAAAAATTCGTTTTCGTTGGAATAAACAAACGCGTCGTTTTTGTCGGAGGTGAAAGAGTTATGGTTTAAAAGTTTAAAGACGACCCAGATAGTGGCGGACTGCAGGCGCCTCCCATCTCACGGACGTTTCCTTGTTTACTTGACACCAAATATCTTGCCACTACCACGACTGAGACAGTTGTTTATTATGGTCAAAATGTATTTATAAAAACTTCTTTGCTGGTGGATAGCTCCGGCTGAACGTTTTGTCTATGGAAATTTCACACTTGTCAGTGAAAAATTTGACCAAGTTGAACTCGGAATCTTTGAACCGCTACACGTCATCGAGACTCGAAACTTTTATTGATTAGTATAATGCTATTTAATAACCGACTTCAAAAGACTAGAAGTTTCGATATATTTTTATTTAATTTTTTAGTTAAAATATAGGTATTATTGGAAATTTCGATATAAGTTTCCAATAAAATAATAATGTAGTAAAGAGAAAGTCTCTGTAAAGAGTTCGAAACGTCGGAAATAAATAGGAAATAGGTTCTAAATAAACGCGATATGGTCCATAAAGGGTTGTTTTAATGTTATGAATGTGATTCGCGAAAATCTAAGAAATAAATATTGTAGTAAAGTTCATGTTCAGTGCCTCGAATAGAACATTTTTAAATCATTTGTGCGTTGACAATTCAGCAAGCCACATGGACATATTCGACTGGGAACCAAATAAGTCATTCCCCATAACGTTACACCTGAAATATCTTGTGACGAAATGGTCGAAGCTGGTGAAACAACGGTTTATTTTTGTTTCGGGATCACCGACCCATTGTGGGGATACATTTTACACCCAGCTGGGATGAGTCACTGTACCTACTTAAGTTGTTAGCGCCCGCCTCTCCGCGGTGGTTCCCTGGATTGGGGGCCATGTGTTTTTGAAGTCATTACTCGGCCAGAGCCCGGCCATGCTCATACAATATAGTTTATTTACAAGTGCGAAATGTTTTGACTGGTGTTATATTATAAGACTTATTAAGTCTGGGTCTTGTGAAGAATTGGTAAAACGACCGACTGCGGTGTAGGGGTGGTCGGCGGGTTCTATACCCACGCCTAGTACAAATATTTATGATTAGCACTAATGTTTATGAGTGTTTTTCTAAAGTATTTATATGTATTAAAACCCGTTATCTAGTTTCCATAACTCCGTTTGCGATAATTTCGTTGGAGCCGTGTCGCACGACGCCAAGCACCGGGAGCATTTCAAGCCGGGCAAATCCAATTACGACATTCATCATGCCAATATTGTCGCGTTCAAGGAGCTGCTGCGCTCATTTAATATCTATACATCTTAATAAAATTGAAAAGTCTGTTTGTAATATGGAGAAATAATATATTTATAATGATATATCATACCTTAAAACTCACCAAAATAACATTTTTTACAAATTTGGCTGTCTGTCTGTTTGTTCTTGGTAGTCTCTGTAATTTGACGGGACTTTTATTGACATTTAGCGGGTGTAATGAGGAGTAACTTAGGCTACGTTTTTAGATGTTTTTTTATTAATTTCGGTAGAGGTGAAACCTAGTTTGCTAGGTCAGCTAGTTCATAATATTAATGTTGTTTTGTGTGTTGTGACGAGTTAGTCAGACTGACACAAATAGCTGACAGAACGGGCGGTCCGTTCGCCGTCGTGGCGGTGCGAGGCCGGTATCACCAGTTCCGTTAAGGAGTTCCTTAAGCGTGTCACCACAACTGTACCTACTAGTGAACTGACGCACTAAATGTGGGATTATGTCAACTGCTGCTGTGTATTCAACAATAGATTATTTATATATATTTTGTGTAAATTTACCCTTTTTTTTCTACCCCAAGGCTTAGGCAGCAGCTTTTTAGTTCTCGCCTCGGCTCGGCGGAATCTATTTGGCTAACAATGCTCAATGTTGTCAGTCATAGAGATTTATCACACATAACTTTCAAATTAATTCCGCAAATTATTGGTCTTAGTCAGGATTCGGTTCAGAGACTTCTTAATTCAAATTTTCATAATAGGTAGGAATCTAATATCATATACGACGTAGGACTTAATACAACTTATAAAACTATAGTATACTGATATATAATATATGTAATTAGAAATTCGAGATTGTTCAAGTGTATTATTCGTCATTTAGCCTAGGCTAAAACTCTGCAAATAACAGAGGTGATACTTGTATTAAAACCCTGCATATTAGGTGTTTTCTTTTATCCAAAATATCTATCTGATCTATGTTCACATCCGCGTACTGCAATTTTAGTACCAGACGACTACTACATAATTCATTTATAATTCTATACGAAAGAAGTGTTGAAAAGTTGATATTAAGTCGCTCTCGCACTCATCGCTAGGACAGCTGAACCATTAAAGGCGTAACGTCTGACTAGTACGCATAAATGATTCATATGTGGTACATACATTAAGTAGTAAGTAAGTACAGACGGACGAGCGTAACGTTTGACGGCACTTACGAGTCGTTCACCGGCCTCCAAAAGTCAATTACAGCCAATTGGTGTTATCTCCCCGATGGCCATATAATATGACTGTGCTGTGGGCGCTATTCGTTCGTGTATTGAACTAACAAGTGGGGGAGAAGAATAATTGATCTGACTGTAGTTAATTTATAAACTACAAGCTGACCCGGCGGTTTTTGTTCCGCATCAAAGTAATTTTTACATCGTTTACAGCAATTAAAATACTAAATCTCGTATCACATTTCCTTTACCACATTATACATGAATTATATATGCCACCCCGTTGATACACTCTCGCCCGAATACTGAACCGCCACTCAAATCTGACAATCAATAAAGTGCTACTTACTGCTCAAATTTCACGTATTCTGTCTAATGTGACAGCTACTTAAACGCTTATTTAATTGAGTGGCGGTTCAGTATTCGGGCGTCTATCTATTAAAAACTGCATCAAAGTCCATTGTAACTTATTTAATATTCTGGGCAATCAACGGTTAAATCGGTGTAATATGATTTAAAATTTTACAGAGCTCATATGATTCGCGTTAAGTAAATTTAACTCTTCGTCATTTACCTGCTTTTCCCATCTTTTGACGTCACGGCTTTTCTTTCCATACAGTCCTTTTATTCGCTTCTTCCACATTCTTCTCTTGTCTTAGCTCTATCTACACATTACACTACTCACTCACTATCTCACGATAATTTACGATTTACATTAAAGCCCACCCATTTTTATAGTCAAAGTCTAATATAAAATAAGCTTTATTTTCGTAGTTTAAAAACTCTTAAAAATAGTCAAAAGTACAGATTAAACATATTATTTAAAAGGAAATACTAAATAGCAGCGCTTGAGGAAAGTACCCCCGTTGAACAAAAAAACAGGACCCAATCGCTACGATCGTCCCGTTTCCGATTGTAGGGGCTGTCATGTGAATAATCGGGCAAGAAACTTATGTGCCAGATACTCTTTTCCAATTATTAAAAATAAATAACAATAATATTATTGCTACTGAAAACAATGCAGTATATATTTGTAATTCGACATATTATTTCTATTAAACTCGAAGATTTTCTTCCAAATTAATTCGCCACGAGACCAAAACCACATTGTTTTCTCCGAGTCAATGTCCTTTAAATTTACCTCGTGGCCTTGTATGGACTTATGTGCCCGGACATTTACATGATAAATCTATTAATTTTATCGGTAAGGCACACACACACACTTTATAATTATTAATTACATTCTCAGATTCTAGACATCTTAGCACTTAACATATGCAGATTTACTAGGAAATTTAAAATAGATATATTTCCGTAATAATGAGTCACTAGTAAGTACTTCCGTTACCAGTATGTCCAAGTGGGTGTTATTTAGATATGTATTACAATGAGAAACAATACCTGTATAACATAACTTCACGCCTTTTTCTACCTGAAGGTTGCTGTTAAGCCCCGACTCGCCGAATCGTTACATCCTACACTTATTGCCAATTGCCGTACACCAGGCACAGAGTTGTTTGTCATCGATACAGAAAAGAATCCCAAAAAAATGTTGGTGTGAGCCCGGATTTGATCTCAGGATTTTTGAATCCGAAGCAGACCACTAGACCACCGAGACTTTAAATCAGAATTAGAATATTTGGTAGTTCTCCACCACAAATATTCTTTCGGAAGCTATGTTTAATAATTTTATTAATGGCTGAACACATAACGCCCAAGACTGACGAGGCTATGATGCCTACACTATCTGACGTTAAAGGCGTGACGTCCTAAAAGAAATTTAAATTAATCATAATAAGAGTGAATCATTTGAAATGCATTCAATGCTGTGTTTTGCATAGTTAGTTAACCGACTTTAATTTATGTATTATTTAAACGACGACATGAATGGCGGTCCTGAATTATGTATGACAACTCTCTGTATTAAACATGACCCATAAAGGGTTCATGTCTACGAACTTTTATAATTTATCATATTATCTATATTCCTACTTAAATGTAGAATATAAATATTATTAAGTTTTTATCAATAATAATTCTCTTTGTTTATAAACACCAATTATTAATAAATGCTCACAAAATCCGTTTAAAGAAAACTCGCAAAATGAATGGATTTCCAGAGATCTCCAAAGCATGTATCCCTTGGTAACCCGTCATCACCCGTCGTGTTTGTTTGTTACTATAGCAGTTTAAAAAAAAATACGTACAATTATTTCGACTAGAAAAGCAATCAGAGTGGGGCCAATAAATTAGCGATGCGTAATATTAACAAACATGTTTGATAACAGTTGTTGAATAACTAGGAGACAGTTAGTAAACCCTCTATAGCGATTCATTTGCATACATAGTTGCATACTACACGAATAGGGTTGCACTACAATTTTAAGTAACGTTACAATTAACGTTACAAACAACATACCTACATAAGTTTTAAAATTTTAAGATATATTTATAATTCTATGTATCAATGGATAAGAAAAAGACTTATTTTTATGTATCGGGCTTGTTCAACAAGGCCAGCGTGTAAGTTTAAAGGAAAACAAATACCTTATATATAACATAACGTCACGCCTTTGTTACCCGAAGGTGTAGGCAGCGGCTGTTAAGCCTCGTCTTGCCGTCATGTTTACGTCCCAAATGGAATAGGTGGCGAACCTATTGCCATACCGGGAATATAGTTTTTATTTATCTATATTTATTAGACACACATTACTTTCGAAATTGATTTCGAAAAGTCATTGGTGTGAGCCAGGATTTGAACCCGCGACCTCTGGATTCAGAAGCGGTGTGCTCGATTACCGACGCTATAGGTACCATCTTCATTAAAAAAAACATATACTACATTTTAGTAAACAATTAGGGGGTCATGTCAAGAGCGTGCACGTCGCGATCCCTGCCGTCCCAGTGGGACGCAATCTTGACCAAAGCAAACTCAGCCGGACGGGCTGCTAGGGCGTGCCCCGGAAGCGACGGGCACCGATTAGCCCCCGTCGGTGCGGCTGCATGCGCATGCGGCGAAGGGGGCCGCCACCCTTCACGCAGCGCCAATCCTGGCGGGACGAGGAGAGGGGAGTGCCGTATAGGCACGTGGAATGTTAGAGGTAGCATGGCAAGAAAGATGAATGAGATGATGGATGTATTAAATGAGAGATGCCTGGATGCCTTATGTTTGACGGAGACAAAGCGGAGGGGGAGGGAGGCCGAGGACCTCCCCGGTGGCATGGTAGCCCTATGGGCCGGAGTGGACCCGGACGTCCGTGCCAGTGGGGGTGTTGGAGTCGTTCTCTCCTGCCGCTTTGCTTCCGGAGTGAAAGAATATGAGTTGGTAGGCCCAAGACATCTTTGGGTTCGAATAAAACTGGGGATCACGCGAGTTTTCCTGGTCGCAGCTTATGCTCCCGTTAGCTCCGCGGATCCCCGCGAACTCGAGGAGTTTTGGGAAACTGTTAGGGATATTCTGGATCTAGCTGAGGGAAATGAAAGGATAATTCTGTGTGGTGATTTTAATGGGTGGGTCGGAACCAAGCGAGACGGCCTGGAGGCTGTCCTTGGTCCGAATGGTGACAAGAGAGTGAATGATGCTGGTAAGCCGATATTGGACGTATGCCTGGAACGGAACCTCCTTGTGTCTAACACATTATTCCGTCATAAAGATATTCACACGTATACGTGGAGACGGAATGAGCAAAAGAGTATGATAGATTTGATTTTGATAGATAGTCGTCTCCGAAATACTATAAGGGATACAAGAGCCTACAGAGGCCCCGCTCTTGATACGGACCACTACCTGGTGGTAAGCCGATTCGTGGGCCTTTTCAAGAAGTGGAGACACTGGCGAGTGCGTACCCATTTCGGAGAGCTTGAAAGGATAAAATGTGAGAAATTAGAAGATGAAAGTGTACGGAGTATGTATGTAGGCCTAGTCAGTAAAAGACTCAATGAGACGAGTCTTTCTGACCTAGGTGTTGAAGAATGCTGGGAAAGAATGAAAGAAAGTATAGTGAATAGTGCAAAAGAAGTATGTGGTAGTGCAAAGAGGCATAAGATTCTGAGAGGTGACGCCTGGTGGGACGCGGATGTGAAATCCAGCGTCGAAAGAAAGAAAAAAGCATGGTTGGATTATGTCTCAAGTTTGAACCAGAATGATAGTATGACAGAGAAAAAGTATGAGAGCTACCGCCGCTGCAGGAATGTTACCAAAGCCTTAGTGAAAGAGAAGCGTGAAAGACTTGTTGCGAATGAGGAAGTGAGGTTGACGGAGAACTTCGAGGCGAATAACAAACTCTTCTGGAGGGAAGTTAGAAAGTCTCGGGGTTCTTCGTCAACATCCAGAATGGACAAAATTATGTCTAAGTTTGGTGACTTTCTTGCAAACCCAAGCGATGTATTGGGCAGGTGGAGTGAGTATTTTGGGGAAATGTACGAGTATGTTCCGGATGTGGGCGCCGCGAGTGAGCCTACGGCTGACACCGCTGCGCCAGCATCTGATGAGGACATTACTATGGAAGAGATTGAATGGTCGATACGAAGTATGAACAATGGTAAGGCAGCTGGAATTGATATGATGTCTGCTGAAATGATCAAATACGGTGGAACCTGTGTCCGGGACGCTTTCCTGACCTTGAGCAATCTATGCTGGAGGTCGGGTAAGGTTCCCATGGACTGGAGGCGCGCTGTCATCGTGCCCTTATATAAAGGTAAGGGATCACGTATGCAGTGCGCCAGTTACAGGGCCATCAGTTTGATCAGTTTAGCAGCAAAAGTGTATGGGAAAATTATTGAAAGGAGAATGAGGGTGATATCTGATGGAGTATTGTGGGAGGCTCAGGGTGGTTTCAGAAGCGGACGAGGGTGCATGGATCAGATTTTTTCTCTCCGCAATATCGTGGAGAAACAACTGGCTGTTAACCGGAAGGTTTTCTGCGGTTTTGTGGATCTGGAAAAAGCGTTTGACAGAGTGTTACGAAAGGATCTGTGGGATATACTCCCGGGCTACGGGGTGAGCGGAGCACTGCTGCGCGCTGTGCAGTCCACTTATGAGGGCTGCACAGCGTGTGTGCGTGTTGACGGCGGCTTGTCCCCCTGGTTTGACGTCAATATCGGCGTCAGACAGGGTTGCGTGCTGTCCGCTCGACTGTTCATCCTGTACCTGGACAGTTGTCTCCAGAGAATGAGATCGATGGATGTAGGGATGCGAATGGGTGACCTAGTTGTGAGCTGCCTGCTTTACGCAGATGACGCCGTGCTTCTAGCCGAATCGCCGTCGGACCTGCAAACACTAGTCACTACTATGAAAGATGATTGCATGATTAAAGGCTTGCAGTTGAATGCGACGAAAACGAAAGTAATGGTGTTTGAAAGGGAGGAATCCAGAACAGATGCAAGGATAATGGTTGATGATGTAGTGCTGGAACAGGTGAATGAAATTGTATATCTTGGATGCGCTTTTAGCAGAGATGGAAGGTACACCGCGGATGTAGAAAGACGAGTGGCGATAGGAAATAGCGTAAACGGAGTGTTGGGCAGATTCCTGGGCGCAAAAAATATTAGCAGAAAGGCCCAGCTAGCAATCCACAATGCAGTCCTGATCCCAACACTAACTTATGGAAGCGAGAGCTGGGTATGGCAGAGTGTGCATGAAAGTAGAATAAACGCGGTAGAAATGAGGGCTCTACGCAAAATCTGCGGAGTGACTCTCGCTGACCGCGTAGAAAACAAGGTTGTAAGGAAGGAAGTTGGTTTGAAAGAGAGTGTCGGTGTAAAAGTAAGAAAGGGCATGCTCCGATGGTTCGGACATGTAGAAAGAATGGTTGACGCAAGACTGACTAAGCAGATATACAATGCAAAAGCGGACGGATGTAGGAGTCGAGGACGGCCAAGACACACAT
This sequence comes from Euproctis similis, assembly GCA_905147225.2. Lineage (NCBI taxonomy): Eukaryota > Metazoa > Arthropoda > Insecta > Lepidoptera > Erebidae > Euproctis > Euproctis similis. The sequence goes on from LR990114.1 coordinate 16,594,769, forward strand.
TCCAAGACCAAATAGAACGTGTTCTGGAGGAAGGTGATGTTAAGAGCCTCAAAAACCGACGCGCGTGCATGAAAAGAGTTATGAAAGTCAACGAAGCGAGTGAGGTGTGTAAGAATCGTGCCCTATGGCGCTCTGTTCTCTCTGCCTACCCCGCAAGGGATTTGGCGTGAAGTTATGTATGTATGTATGTATGTAGTAAACAATTTGATTAGATGATAAAAGAGTTAATTGAAAATCCTAGAAAAAAGAAGAGAAAACGAGAAAAGCCGTGTGTGGTGAGGAGGAATACCCCAGTGCTTTTAGCCCGAACAGTCCTATTTTGAGTTTGGCAGGCAGGGGAAGTTGGTGTCCGTTAACTATAAAAGGTCTCCACTGGGATAAAAAAGGTGTAGTAGGTACTCAATTTTAATATCGCCATGTAGTTTTCAAGTGTGGGTGACGTGACAACCCTAACTACATGCAATCAATTGTGAACACCACAGAAATAGATCAAGATAGAACGGCCGCGATGTCATATTTCCATACATTTCGAGCGTGTCACTTTTTTGAAAAACCACGCCCACAGCGTGACGTCATTTTCATTGTGAGCGGGGCGACTAGTTAGGAGACACTCACATTAGATTATCGATGTTAATATCGGCAACGTGTGTTAATTTCATTATTTTTACCAACTTTATTGATTTTGTGTAACGATAATCATAGAAAGTAAAACATGTTAAATACTTTAATCCGACATATTAAAACCTAAAAATATGTGGTGTCGTGGGACATCAGGTAGGAACGAAGTTCCTTCGGCTAATGTAGAATCGACACAAATTGCAAAAAAAATCGTGCTCAATTTTATGTAGGTTTTCTTGATTTTTCTCTTAAATTTTGCTGATTAGTTTTTATTTATGTGCAAGAAAGTATTTAGGAAATTCAGTATTTTAGGAAATAATAATTACTTAAAATAAAAAAACATCGTAATTCAAATTATCAACTAAAATAACAAAATATGTCTTTTTATTTTTGTTTGACAACATAAAATTACATAGAAATTGAAAAATAGAAATAATATTATACACTACTCGCTTGTGTATGCGACAGTCGCGCCTGCGCACGTCTCATTTAACGGTTTTATTCCACGCACTTTTTTCCACGGATTTTTTCTTACGGTTTTACTATCACATTTTTTTCAGTTCGGTCGCGCAGCAAAATCCCTATCCCCTCCAAGCCTGCCGTAAGGAACTTCGTTCCAAAAACATATTTTTCCAACAGTTTATAAAATTTAATTATAAATATTTTACTGTCCTTGAAACTATACACATTTATTAAATATTTGCCTTTTTGTAATGGTTGGCCTCACAGTCCTGGTTAAATAACGAAGCCGAACGTCTACATATACCTCGGTTACTGCCCGTTTGAGAAGAACGAGATGATTTTCCATCGGCGATTGGTCAAATTGGTGAAAACTTATACTATCAAATAAACTGCTGCCAATGTAATTACGAAACACTTTGGTTGAAATTTGTGGTGTTAGAATAAAGTAGGGACAAAGCAAGACATGAGCTGATACTCAAATTATTATTGAATTAATTTATCGATAAGTCCTCAGACTCAACGATACATGGAGTACCCATCTCTATCATTCGAAGACCAATAACAGCGATTAACAGACACAGCGATCAACTGGCAGGTGTATTGTGTATTTCGTTCGATTCGACGTACATTACGCGTATAATTTATACGCGCAATGTTTTTGTATACGAGCGTTGAATGCGGATAGCAATGGATATTTATCATAACGAAAAAATATACAACTTGTGATCGTAATTATTGAACATAGTAAAAGTAAAACAATAATTTATAATCGAAAAAAAATACTTTCTACTGATTTTCTGTACTTACTGATCATACGAAATATTTCCTTTTTTCATATTTGATTCACTACTTTTGTTTTTACAATTTGCCACAGTATAATAAGGCATATATATGGCGTTTTATCTATTTTTTTACGTCCTGAACGCATGGCAGGAACGCTCGTTGCGTAATGAGAGCGAGTTTCGAAAAGCATGCAATATAGTGCATGGTTTTGGCACGCTTGCCACGCCTATTCGCCGTTCTATCTTGATCTATTTCTGTGGTGAACACAGTAATAAGCAAGCGCAAATGTGCCTCTTATATATAATTTTTTCGTCTTTTTTATTTCGTTTTAGTAATTTTATTAATTGATACGTTTCGTTTCAGGCCATTGTGAAAGATATACCATTTGTATGGCGTAACATTCCAACGATCGTTGGCGAGTATTTTTTTAATGGAATCCAGCCGTTACACAACAACAACAACAACGATATCGTGTTCTGATGAATTCTGTCACGTCAATTGACAATTGGCAGTTCTTGTTATAAATGTATTTTACAACATAGATAGATATACGAATTTATAATTCTCCCACCCATATCCCACTATAAGTGGGGTCGGCACTGTATGTCATCCTATTCCATTCTCTTCTTACATCCTTCGTACGAATATCAACTTTTATACAATTAAATCATCTCTTTTTCGGACTTCTCCCGGGAACATGACTCTCTTTCCTTGTCATAACATGTCACACGTAATTAATTAATTAATTAGAAGTGATTGATTGGCACCACGCCAATCAATCACTTCTAATTAATTAATAAATTATTTTTAATAACAAATTATGTTCATATAGATATCTAGAAACATTCTGATTCGTTGACCCGCAACAAATATATTTTAGGAAATAATGTTTAAACTGATGAACGTATCGCGAATTTATAAAATTTAGTCTGATGTATGCCAATAGACTTGGCCAACTAGTATTCATGAAGCCAAAAAATATATGTAGCCTGCCAAGGCACAATTGCCAGCGCCTATAACCTTCGCCTTTGTGCATTAAATATATAAAGTTACGAAAAATAAGATGTTAACAGAGACATATTTTTAGGGAATAATTATTATTGATGGCTTAATTGCAAAGTAAAGAGGTGTCATTTCTATACGAAACATGTTTATTTCTGATGAACGTGGTGTCGGTGTAAAAGTAAGAAAGGGCATGCTCCGATGGTTGGGACATGTAGAAAGAATGGATAATGCAAGATTGACTAAGCAGATATATACAATGCAAAAGCTGATAGATGTGTAAGTATCGTGCCATATGGCGCTCTGTTCTCTGTGCCTACCCCAAAGGATATAGGGCAAGGGATTTGGCGTGAAGTTATGTATGTTGTTTTTATTGGTTTGTTATTTGGCAATAAAAATATACATAATATACATGTGTACTATTATGTCGATGGTTCCCACAACGTATTAAAACTTAAACCGCGAATTTTCCATGGTGATAATTTAACTGAGATCAAGCTATTCGAACAATGGTTTTATTTTATTCAGATCGTGTACTATTTACAATTAAGAACCGCCTTAAAGAACGGACGTATTTTTTTTATTGAAACCAGTTTTAAGTGCTTTGAAATCTAGTCGCTAATTTTAAAGTAAAGTTTAGTTCTTAAACACAACAGTATTCGAATCCGTCGAATACTGTCTTGAAGTTGTGTGTGATAAATATAGATGACATTTGCCCCTTATCAATGGCAACAACCTATTACATTTGGGAAGTAAATATTCGGAAGCTGGAGGCCGCCATATCAGCCGCCGCCTACACCTTCACGCGTGCAGTTATAAAATCCAAAAGCCAATTCGGCATTTTATACATGACGCATCGTCTAAATGTATGTGCATATATAGACATGCATATTAAAGAGAACCGTATAAGTAAGTATTTAACAAAAATAGTCAAAGTTAATTACTAATTGCGCAGATGTTTTGTTTTGTACATTACACACGATAAACGGCACCGATTTATTCGTAATTCACTATTTTTGGTTGCACCATAGACACAATTGGATGGGTGGTTTGTGGGTGGGTTGCAACAATCGTTCGCCCACACTCAAGTACAACCATCTAATCTTGAGACAATGGGAATAAATGCTTCCCCTTGTACAGTACATCCCACCAGTGTGTATCGCAGTTCCAATACCACAAAACACTAATTTGTGGGTCGTAAAACACTGCAGCTCGTCGCACTCGTCTAACTGCAGCCTTTCAATGAAAATTATTTAAGGAAAATTGTTTTAATTATAACAACTTTATAGGATTATATCGCGTTTATTTATTACATATTTTTATTTATTTCCCGACGTTTCAAACTCTTTATGTCATGAATGTGATTCGCGCAAAACTAAGAAATAAATATTGTTTTAATTAATATTCTTTGCGTGCAAGGCAGGAGTCGATCCAGAGACTACTTGATTCAGGAACGGAGCGATCTACGTCCAGACTAACTGACGAATTAATTTATTAAGGAAACTGGAACTACAATTATGAACATTCCTAAACTTATACAAAATTGAAGAAATGACTCCAGCCTTATTCTTAAAGCGCTTCACTCATCTGTAACGGAATCTTGCAACTCTTAGACGTCTCAATGATTTCATGACTGCGATGCACGCAACAAAAGTCAACGTCTACAGTCTCTGGTGCAATAGATCCATTAATTCTCAAATTAATATTCGATTGGTATCGGAATGAAGAATAAGATTAATTTTATAAAGATACTCTGGTACGCCAGATGTGGAAGATTATTCTTATAGAGCTACGCAGTTCGCTGCATAAATGGTCGGCTCGACTGGTGAAAAATACCACGGCCTCTCAGAATATTAACGTAAAACGCCTCATGCTGCGTTTCGCTCGGTGACAGAGGTATCCGGTGGGAGAACCTTCCCCTCTCCACTTCCAACCCCTTTGATATCCCATTGTAAGGGTCGGGCATCACGCAGCTGTAACACTATCTGTGTTCAGGTGTCCATGGACGGCGTTTGTTGCTTGCCTTCGGGTAACAGGCAGGCTCGTTTGCAACTCTATCCTATAATAAAGAAATATCAGTTATAATTGGCGTCGTCCATCCAAAAAAGAGATCGCCTTAGAGGAAGCCTACAGCCGCATATAGGAGAGAATCTGTTACTTAAACGCCGTCAAATGTTGAAAAATAAAATACTAAAGAATACGACCACATCGTTTCTTAACGTCAAGAAGATCAAGATTATAGAGATACATTAACTTGCAGAATTTATACGTGATAAATATCGGCGACTGACATATAAAATAAATTACCAATGTTTTTCCACACTCCTACTCGTGTACGTTGAACGTAGTTCCACTACGTCACAAAGCTTGTCATTATTACAAAAAGTGTCCTTATTACAAAAAGTGTCATTATTACAAAAAGTATCCTTAATACAAAAAGTGTTATTATTAAAAAAGAACGAATTATTTAAAATAAAGGTTGCCTTTAAAAGTTCACACTTTATTTTTTGTTTATGGGATAGGAAGGCAAACGAGCAAGCGTGTCACCTAATGGCGAGCAAACTGCGCCGCCCATGGACACCAGCAACACATAGTGTTACCGTTGCGTTGCCGACCTTCAAGGGAGTAGGATAGGAAAGGATGCGAAAGGGAGGTGGGCCTCTGGGTACCTCTCTCACCGACCGAAACGCGGCATGAGCTAATTTATTTTGATCTTCTGAGAGGTCGTGGTATTTCACCGGTCGAGCCGGCCCATTCATGCAGCGAACTGCTTGGCTCTACCACTGTTACAAAAGCTGTTTATCTGCAAATTCCACGTGCACGCACGTGTGCGTACGTTTACGTGTACGTGACGGGTCATGCGTTCAATTCAGACGCTGTACAATATTGATGTCGAAAATATTGATATAATTAGGACACCTACCTACATACATGACCTCACGCTTAATCTCTTGCGAGGTAGGCAGATGGAACAGAGCGCATAACGCACGATTCTTACCACGGCACTAGATTTAACAATTTTTTTTCATCTTTATACCTACATGCTATTAACTAATAAGGTCTTAAATGGATTAAGGATGATACCGTTCTCTCTAATCTCATTTATTCTATAAATAAGAAATTATGTTTTTTTATTAGGAGAAAGGAAACAGGTTGTATTGAGGTTGATGACATGATTTAGAATAGAATTTCGATCTAATCGCTAAACGCAAATATCGCACGCAACCAAATATAATAAATCAGTTTTCGCTCGCGTTAATATATATTTTTTTCTATCGCGGAACTGTAATTTCTTTGTCAAAGTTCTGACTGGTTCACATGGGACAGGAAGAAAAACCAAAAAAAAAAATTAAAATTATTGTAGGTATTTAGGTTTAAAGCATAACTTCGTTTGCAGTGTAGTGATGAACTAGCACAGTTATAGTAGGAGTCTTGTAAATTGACATATTCTTTCGCTGCCATATTGCGCGCTCATGCAGCTTATTGTGTGAAGCCAATTTACCATGCAAAAATTTAAAATTCAAAATAGTTGTGTGCCAATTGCATTGTTCTCTATATATTATTGTGATTGGCATAATAATACACAAAAAGTATGCTTCGTTGTCTTGTCAATGCGACTAGTTCTCTCGCTGAATTATCGCTCTTTGTCGCTGTTGCGTAAACCTGTAGATAAAGGTGAGATTTTGTCAAAGAAAACTCACGTTATTGTGTGTATATTTTTAAACACAAATTATACATGGGAATCGAGAACAAAGTTTCTTATATGAAACATATTAATTAAAAATTATTTTGCCGTTCCGTTGAACTTAACTCTGCAGATAATTGGCTAGGATTCAATTGTGATATTCCAAACCATGCTGAGTGTTGTCGACTATTTTAAGTTATTTAGTTTTTTTTCTTTTTAATTTTTATCATTAAAGTAACGGTACCTATACCAAACTCGTTTTAAGAATTTAGTCTTTTTATCTATTTCATCTAAAAAAGCGTTTTGAAAAAATATTTTTTACGTATATTAATGCTTGACAACACTTTATCTGATCGTATGCGATAGTGAAGGCACCAGAACTAGAGAAGACTAGAATTCACCTGCAACGACTTCTCGTTGCAGGTGAAATGTATTGTCCTGTGGACCTATCTATGCAACTTAACTTCCACTTTGTAGTAAATTTGCAAACGGTGATGGTGACAATTTATTCACTTCATTGACATTGATGAAGTAACATTCATTACGTTTTAAGTGGCAACAATCTTCCGTTCTTCCTCTCCTCCCAAATCCCATACATCATCTGTACTGACAATATGTTAAAGATGTACGTGGAACTAATCATAAGGCATATTCAGTCGGGTTTAACAATGTCATCTCCCTGCCACTTCCATCACTTAGGGTCGACACAACAGCTTTTTCTTTTCATCACTTTTCTATTGCTCGCTTTTTGCACTCTAATAAACCTCATAATCATGTCGTTCGGGATTTTATAACGCAGTACCAAAAACGGAACCTTGAAATGTTGACCACCGGCCACAGAGAGTGAAAGCCTGCAACGCTTGATTGGATCACGTTGCACCTCGTCTCTTTTTGTTGCGAATGTCAACAGTTTACCCAATAAATAATTTAGTTACGCCTGTTTACGTCAAACTTACTTGATCGCACTGTGTCCGTTAACGATGGCGTATTTAAAAAAAAAACTACTATACACTGTCCTAAACGGTTTGTAATTTCACGATATTTGGAGGATAATACATTTTTCGTCAAACGAAACGATTAGTCTTGGAATATACAGTCTTCACTCGTTACACATAGCCAAAGAATAACGCATAACTATTAGATTTATTGTATTTTGTGCCTTACCCATTTTTCCATTTGTTATTGCATTATCGACCAGCCCATCTAATAAAAGTGTAATTTCCGTCTGTAAATTTCACTTATTTGGGTAATTAAAAATTCATGGTGATCATATATTTAGTTGATGTATAAATATATTATGATTATTGCTAATACATAATATACAAAGTATTTAAGTGTAAACTAACTTTTAGTAAAAATCCGACAAAAATTATCTGAAAGATGTTAAAGACACAGACGGCTAAGCAACTAAATGCTTGTATTATAGATCAAGTATATAACGGATAACATAACTTCACGCCTTTTGTTACCCGAAGGTGTAGGCAGCCGCTATTAAGCCTCGTCTCGCCGTTATATTTACGTCCCAAATGGAATAGGTGGCGAACCTATTGCCATACCGGGCACAAAGTTTTCAGTCATCGATATTTATCACACATTACTTCCGAAAACAATTTCGAAAAGTCATTGGTGTGAGCCAGTGTCAGGAATCGAACCCGGACCTCTGGATCAGAAGTCGTGTGCTCTACAGTGGTACTACCAGTGGGGCTACCGAGACTGATATGATATTAGGATGTTAGTTAGTTTAGCTAATGATATTAGTTTTGATGTTGTTTTTATGGGATAGGAGGGCAAACGAGCAGGCGTGTCACCTGATGGTAAGCAACCAACGCCGCCCATGGACACCAGCAACATATTGCTGTGTCTGTTACTGTTGCGTTGCCAACCTTTAAAGGATAGCGGATAGGAAAGGATGAAGAAAAAACGCGGCATGAGCCACTTTACGTCGGTCTTCTGAGAGGTCGTGGTATTTCACCGGTCGAGCCGGCCCATTCATGCAGCGAACTGCTTGGCTCTACCACTGTCAATGATATTAGGATATTAATAATAATTATTATTTACTCAAATTACATAGAATAATACCTAGACGCCATACAAACATTCATGCTTATCACGAATATTTGTACTCGGGTGGGGATCGAACCACCGATCTGGATTTCACAGTCGCTATAGTTTTTATCAGTGCACCACGAGGCACGTCGTAATTTTTCGATTTATATTTTTGTTTATTTTATTACACCTACGGAAAATAATTCCGAAGTCAGTTAATAAATAAATATAATATGACTCACTGGTGCCTAGAAGTACCTACGAAGTATCATATAATTACCGCAAAGGTGCCTACTCTTGGTCTCAAACACACCGTATATTGACCTTCATTGTTGGCAATACATGACCAGTTGGTTTTTTTTTCCTTAGTAATTTGTCTGTAAGAAATAAACTAGTTGATAATTTTTATACTAGCTTTTGTTTGTGGCATTGCACGCGTGGAGTTTGGGTCTATATACATATATGACCATAATCTGTGGTCCCATCGACCAATTGGTAACTAGATAATGTTTATTTGATAAATCTATAATAGTCTGTAAGTTGGATGAGAATTCTCGGGTTCATCCTTGACTCACATAAATGACTTTTTTGAATCCATTTTAGAAATTGGTGTGATTGATGTCGATGACTGATCGATGTAATTGGCAAGATGAACGAAATTTTGGCGGGTCATGCCATAATTGCCGCAGTCTATCGGGTATAAAAAGTGTGATATTATCTAATATACGAAAGAACACTAATGTTGGAATAATGAAAAATAAGAACTTTAAGCAATCTTGTGACCACGGCCAGTGCAACCTGGCTGAAACGTTAAATATTTTTTACCTAAACGTGTCCCGTTAATTCCTGTTTATTATATTTGTGTTTTAATGAAAGATGTCTTGTAAGTAGACATTCTTTTGTTTTAAGTTGGGTGATGGGCATATCGTAGATACGAATATTCTAAAAATAATTATTTTGGTTTTACAATAGTATTAGTATTTATTCTATGTGTAAAATTTCAATTTTGCTGTAGGCAGATAACATAACATACATAACTTCACGCCTTTTTTTACCCGAAGGTGTAGGCAGCGGCTGTTAAGCCTCGTCTCGCCGTTATGTTTACGTCCCAAGTGGAATAGATGACGAACCTATTGCCATACCGGGCACGAAGTTGTCAGTCATCGATATTCATCACGCGTAACTTCCGAAAATTTCTATAAGTCATTGGTGTGTGCTAGGATTTGAACCCACTACTTCTTAAATCAGAAGCAGGGTGCCAGCCACTGCGCCACCGAGACTATAGGCAGGTAATTTATTCTAATCGGGGCATACAGTGACAACAATACACAAACTATCTACTGACAATATAAAAATAAACTGTTTTGAAAGTTGTACCATGACGAGGGTGGTTTTAGTTCGTGCGACACGCAGATGCTATTGAAAAGATTTTCAAAAAGTCTTTTTCTGTTTGGAAATATATGATTGAGAGTTTAAAGTTCAGGGGATTATATATTGATGTTATTGTTACCTACCTCAATATTTAAATACCTGCATTTAATCATCTCATACTCAAAAGATAATTTCATACCAAAGTTAAAAAAATACGCATCAGTATAAATGCTTGTTTTTGAAGCCATTCAATAAATATACAGGCTACTCGTGTTTTTCAAATGTCCTGTGTTTTTTTTACTTATTTGCTTAATAATAATATCTCCCAATGCTTCAAAACTGATTTCACGATTGACAGACAGTTCCTGAGTTTGAATCCGTGCAAAAATCGATAACTTTTAAAACATCATTTCTCAAGTTAGATATGTCATAAGTATTGAGAAAATTGTGTCCGGTCTATGCCAATAGTCTCTGGCTGCTTATAGAATAGAACCAGATCATGCTTTCAACGCGTGGAGCCATAATTGTCGCTGCCTTCACCTTCAGAAATTAAGCGCGTGAAGGTATTCAAGATAATATTAATAATAACAAATATAAATGAGTAGGTGCAATCATGTAATTATTCAGAGACACGCAGACTTGACGTTTTTGTATTACGAGTCAGTTTCTTGTAGTAGCAATTTAATATCAGAAGGTACTCCGCACTGCCTACTGGTTTTTATTTGATGACTCACTCTGTTGCCGTTTAAATGTAACTCAACTAAACAGCCTTATACAGTGATATATATATATATACAGTGACAGTTGACAGTGACAGTACTTAGACAGTGTGTCTTGAAGTTTAAAAAAATATTTTGTTTAATAATTAAAATATAATTCTGTTTATAACAAGCGCCTTAGTTTTTCACCCGTAGAAAATCTATGTCATTTAAATGGCCTTTAGTTAACAGCTCGGACTTCTATTAAAGAGGTCGTGAAGTTATATTCGGGTGAACACCAATGGATTTTTGCGGCAATGCCATAGGAAAGTTGTGTGTGATGTTAAAAAGCATGAATTGCCTTTTGGGTGCTGACACAATTGTGGCAGTTTGACCAAAATAAAGCATCCACCAATAAGCATTTCCAAGTGGTAGAGCCAAGCAGTTCGCTGTATAAATGGGCCGGCTCGACCGGTGAAATACCACGACCTCTCAGAAGACCGACGTAAAGTGGCTCATGCCGCATTTCGTTCGGTGAGAGAGGTACCCGGAGGCCCAACCCCTTTCCCCATCCTTTCCCTATCCCTTAAAAGTCGGCAACGCAACAGTAACACTATATGTGTTGCTGGTGTCCATGGGCGGCGTTGGTTGCTTGCTTACCATCAGGTGACACGCCTGCTCGTTTGCCCTCCTATCCCATAAAAAAAAACCACGAATTGTAGCAGCACCTATTGTGTTACCAAATATTACATTATAAGCGGTCTTACTAAAAGTGAAGCTCGATAAAAAATTAGTTGAAAATATGCGTATTTATTTCTCAGATTTTCGCGAATCACATTCATAGCATTAAAACAACTTTTTAGGATTATATCGCGTTTATTTATTACTTAATATCTGGATGACCGAGCTTTGCTCGGTATTTTCTTTTGTTTTATACATTGTGTTTTTTGAAAATTATATTTAAGTACGAATTACATACTAATAAAATAATGAAATATCAATAATATTTTTCGATCTTACCGACAGAATAATAAATATATACTAATATATACTATGTACTAACATATTATATTAGAAACATATACTTAATTTTTTGCAGTGATAAACTGTAATAAAAGCAAAGCAAACACACATTGACTTCGTGTTAGTTAACAACGCCATCTGCTGAAATAGAAATTTCATGAAAATCGTTGGAGCCGATTCCGAGATTCCAATTTTATATATATATATATATATATATATATATATATATATATACAAGAATTGCTCGTTTAAAGATATAAGATTTCTCGACGTTTCGAACTCTTTACAGAGATCATTTTCACGAGTGATGAACAAAAATTTTTTGTTCAACGTCGGGTAATAAATAAAAATAAGTTGTTTTAATGTTATGAAAATATGTGACCACGAACAATGGTTGATGTTTTAATTTTTTATCGTATGTATTAATTGTATATGTGTGAGTCGAAAAAAACACTTTATATTTACAAAAGTAAATGGAACTTACATTTTGCGCATACATATTTTACATGCAATCATGGCTCATTTTGGTTTCTTACACTGACCATCTGATTAAGTGCAGCTCCTTGACTGCAGCAAACATAAAATACATGGCTACACTTCATCTTTAAAAATTTAAAGAGGATGGTTTTGTTGAAATATAAATTTGAATGCGTTAAAAACGGTTAGTTGTCGCAGATTTGCAATAGTTGTTCGGATATAGCTGACGGAACACGTAACCTGCAGTTACGTACATGCATACTTAACGATCACCTACTCGAAGATTCCCTGGAGAGTATTTAAAAAGTGGTTTACACAAATACAGTAATACCTTATTAGGACGTCATTTGTATAACACTTCATACGTACAGTAGTTATGAAAGCCAACAGTGAAAACCATGGAGATAAAACTTTGCTACTCCTTAAGCTGAACACTCTTGAGAGACTGAGAATAAATTAGTCGGAAATCCGGGAAACAAGTAGAGATCATCACAGCCTATCAACCCGACATCGCAGTTATTAGGTTTTCTTTATGGGATAGGAGGGCAAACGAACAATAGGGCCACCTGATGGTAATCAACTGCTCACCGTCCATAAACACCGTCCTTTAAGCTAGGAGGGAAAAGGAAGGGGAAGCGGGATCAGACCTCCGGATACTTCTCGTGCCAAACGAAATGCGGCACGAGCCACTTGACGCCGATGTTCCGAGAGGTCGTTGTATTTCACCGGTCGAGCGGACCCGTTAATGTAGCGAACTGTAAGACTCTACCACTGTAAATATCTGTAAGTTATAAAAGTCTCTGAATTCAGACACAAGCATCTAAACCAGTAGGCCATAGAGGCAAGTGCACACGGCACTTGGTGCCGGCGGAAACTGAAACAATGCATTAAGAATTAATTACCTAGTTAAATATGTTTGTTCCTTGTCTACAACATGTATTATGAACGCAAACTTTAAAGCTCAGAACTCACAGAATGATAATTTGAGGCCACCGTGCCAAGTTGCGTTGTTACCTCACCGGTTTGGAGGTTAATTTTGGGGGTCAACTTTAGCTTTGTTGGCTATAATTGTGATAGTTGTTGTTACATTCTAAGAACATTTATTTGTTGGTGTGTTAGATACCGTCTCAAAGAATTATGCGTTTTCATCTCTTTATTATTTTGGTGCCGTAAGAGAAGTTCATTATGTGGACCATCTTTCATGTCTTACGATTCGATGATCTAGAAGTTAAGTATATTTCAAGTTCTTGTTCCGAGATTTGATTTCTGAGTACTGAGTGTCTTGAAATTTCCATGATAAGTATCGATGACTAGCAGAAGTGTGCCCGATGCCTCAAATCGCAAAAATATTTGAAAGAATTAGTACTGAAAATTACACACAAAGCTGTAGTAGGTCAATTCTTAATTAGACAATTAAACATGTATGCACTAGATTTGTGAGAAAACCGAGATTTATCTAAGAATTGTATAGCGATCTACTATTGACATAAACAACAGGCTCGGTGGTCTAGTAGTTGCTTTCAATTCAGAAGTCGTGGGTTCGATTCGATATATTGATGACTGACAACTTTTCGCTCGGTGTATGTCAATAGATTCCGCCACCTATTTATTGGGGACCTATCGAATCGGCGAGTCGAGCTTTACAGCCGCTGCCTACATCTTCATTATAGAAAAAGGTGTGAAGTTATGTATGTATTTATAAACAATGGGCAAATTGTTACTTTAAAATTAGAATGTACAATTTTGTATTCGACTTCGCCCAAATGTACCGTTGTTCTTATTAATCTGTCTAATTGAACGCCTCAAGTTTTTGTTCCGCCCGAAGGCAGTATAAATACATACCATTCACCACTAGGTACCACGAATTATACCAGCAATAAATTTGTTTAATATCCGTTTATATATATAACGTATGTATTTATTTATTTAAAGTATTTAAACGCACTTTCTATCGTCCATTTTAAAGAAGTCTATTATAAACTAGCAAAAGTTACATAATAATGTATTAATGTCGGTTTCACACACACACCGATTTTCTCACATCGTAGTACTTGGCAAAACTAAACTATGTACAAATAAATTATAAGTAAATCTCTCATTTATTGTCAGAAGGAAAGCGAACCAAATTTCACAGAGACAGAGATATAATAATAATATCTTGGACACAAATCACACAGCGCCCTCTAGTTCCAAATTAAGCAACTAAATGCTTGTGCTATGGATACTAGATAACGGTTAATAATACATGTATACTTTTCATTTGTAAATATATACATACTTATAATACATAGAAAAACACCCAGACGCCATACAAACATTCATGTCACAAATAATTGTACTCGGGTAGGAATCGAATCTGCCCACCACGATTCTGCAGTCGGTAGCTTTACCTATGCACCACGAACCTCGTCTATGTATATATATGTTGTTATTTTAATACTAGTATTCCGTGGTGATATTAAATATTTTAATAACAGTTACCTAATACAACAACGCCCGGGTATTATATTATATTTTCCGGTTCATTGTTTATGACTCCGGAGCAATCCTTGCCCCGGTTCTCATGGAGCTATCACGGATATAATTATAATATCTACCACTCAGGTCCAGTCCATATTTTACAGGTAATTAGTTTGATATTTTGGTTGTTTGTGTAAAATTATTATAATTATTAATATAATACCGCTTTCATAATTCAATTAGAAATATTTAAATACGGGTGGTTATGACATATTCAACATGTTATAGTCACAATTAATATTTAGTGGCCAAATGAATATAATTAAAAATGAGGATTGTGTGTGGGTGGGTGACTTCCTTTTTTGAATTTCTACCTTCAAGCTCTCAATATCCGAGGGCGTAGACAGCGGCAATCAGCGAACATGCCCAATCAATCCTGAAGTATTGCATTATATTGGTGACTAGCTGCTGCCCGCAACTTGGTCTGCGAGGAATTAATAAATACTATGCCTGTGCCATTCTAAGGGTTCATTACTCACCCCCAATTAGTGATAGCGTGATAATATGTATTTAGCATATGTGTTGACCCGACCTCTTGGCTATGTTTATGCAAAATTGGACATAAAAGCATGCAAGTTTATACATAACAATCATACAGACAGACAGACAAAAATTCTAAAAAACATATTTTTAGGTTCGGTATCTATTGTAGATCATATCTCAAGTATTCTAAAAAAAATAATCCATGTACATTTTCAACTTTCCTACGATTTTATTTTATGTGTAGATAATTCTGATTTAGGATAATATGTTTTCCTGTAAAGTTATTGACCTGTGTCTGGATTTGAACTCTGAACTCTCAAACTCATTTGAATCTTTAGACAGAGGCCAAGCAGTAAGCCACTAGGCCATCAAGACGACGCAGTCCTTTTTGAAGTCAATAATAAATATTAATTAGTTGTTAAACGATTTGATTATACTAAACTAAATCCTTATATAATTTTATGCGCTCACTTTGCATTGAGATTTGTAGGTTAAAGTGGGTAATGTTTATAATATTGACTTGACTTGCAAACTAATGAAAATCACCTGTCCCCTGATTTTTGAAGTCGGTTCATAAATAAAAAATATATATTATGTATTTACTTAATCGAGATCTGTTACCGCCCTAGAGAATATTGGCACCACATCTCATTCTGCTGATGTTGTAAGAGGGGACTAAGATATTTTACCTGATGCGGATTAAATTCGGAACATTTCTTGTTTTAAGAGATAGGAGGGCAAACGAGCATGCGTGTTAACTAATGGTAAGTGACCAGTGCCGCCCATGGACACCTGCAACACATATAGTGTTACAGATGCGTTGCCGACTTTTAAGGTAGTAGGATGGGAAAGGAACAGAAGTGGGCCTCCGGGTACCTCTCTCACCGAGCGAAACGCGGCTTGAGCCTCTTACGCCGATCTTCTGAGAGGTTGTGGTATTGTATTTCACCGGACGATCTGCTCGGCTCTACCAATTTTAAAGTGGTAGAGCCAAGCAGTCTCTTCTGTCTAATGGTTGATCACTGCCACTTCTGCTTTACCTGTTCTATAAGCACTATTTAGGACAAATTCTTATTTTGCAAATAGTTTTCTGCGCTATCGATGAACTCAATTCAATAGCTTCATCATAGGAGATTGCACATGAAATATTTTACTCACAATCATAATATCCGCATTTATGAAAGCGTAATTATGTTTATGTGTATTTTTTCTATCTGTGTGTGTGTAAATAATTTGCATACTGTTACGTCTAGTCTGGTGAAAATAAACAATCGACAGATCCGGTTGTAACGACGACGTCTAATCACTGCCTTACCTACTGAGTAACAGCCTAATGTCGTAGCGCATTAGCGAATCTCGTATTGTTGAGTATCCACACAGCTGCTCTTGTGCTGTTGCTAGAAGTGTATACTGTGTGTATTGCAGTTTCAATACTCGAAGGCAGTAAGCCGAGATTAATATGCCTCCAACACATGGATTTATTTAGTACCTCCTCCTTCCTCAGAATCAGGTTGATGAAACTTGAGCCACGGACTGACTTACTGGCGAGTCATGAATTTCACTAGAAAACCGTTCAAAAGCAGTGTCATTCATTATATGTAGTGGCATTTGTAGATTTGTTTGTATTGCTTCTGTAGATTTTTTAATATGATCGTTTCGATAACCCAGTACTTTAGCGTTCAGACATTTCTGAATGAAAGACATGTTAGCTCTTCGCAAGCTCCTAAATATCGATATTTATTTGGCAAGCACGTATGACGGATGTACCTACAGGTTATTCAAGTAATAAGTGGGTAAACTCAATTTTTAAACATTTCTAACAGTCGACGAAAATATTTTGTGACCATTTTTTTATATTTTGCGCAACATAATATTATTCGTACATCTATATAATTAATAGTTTTAAATAAATTATGTGCCAGTTGTCAGTGATTCAGGTATAATTGGAGACATAATGTATGTTAATCATATTATTATATTCCATACCTACAAGGTATATGGTAAGTTCTTAACTATATAGGGTTAATTACGCGAATTAGCAGCCTAAAAATTAATCTTCACATCAGTTTCCTAACCTCGTTTCCGTTACTGCGTTTGCACAAGTTTAAAATATTACAAATAATATAATCAATTAATTTACTATTCATATATGAAACATTACAAGTGCGTGACTTTGATTGCGCAAAAACTCAAAGCGCCTAGTAAAGTATTATATAATTAAATAATATTTCGTGTGATAAAGAAATTAATATAATTCTACTAAATTAATTTGTAGGTAGGTAGTAGGTACAATAATAAACAACTAAGTTCTAGAAAATATAACTTGTTATATAAATATGTTTTTTTCCAAAACTACCGCCTCTTGTGGATTCCTAAAATACTCTTAAAATGAAGTCTTCTAAGAATCGCCAATTTAGCACGTCGCGTCGTTTTCTTTTATACTAAACTAGTTTGGATAACTTTGGGAATCGCTGACCTACACTAGTTTGTACTGTCGTTTTTTTAAACTAAATTCGTAAATAGAGTTACGTGCCGCTGGAAAGTGAGTCGGTTGTCCATGGTCATTTACCGAGTTACGACACCAGCAGTACTTAAACTTCCTTAATGTTACGGTGCTTATATGTTGCCAACTAATGTCGAAAATAAAATAAAATCTCACATGAAGTAGGAAAGTGTATGTATCGTAACCGACAAAAAGGTAAACGGTAACACCGTGGTATGACCGATGGTCGCACTTAAAACTTGTGACAACATTTCAAAATTAAACCACAAGAGAGAAAAAACAACGAATTACCTAATTCAGCTATGTTTTATATAATGAATTATCCAAGTGAGTCATAATTTCGTAACTATGTATTATTCACGATGCGATATGTTATCTATTCCTATCTGATAGGTGTGACGGGCTATCGCTACTTAGGAAATGACATCTAAACCACTTTTGATAGGAGAGGAGACATTGACAAGCTTTTAGCAAGCTGCTGACGTGTTAAAACAGTGCTGATGAAACAATATGCGTGACAGTGTTGAAATATATTTTAAATCGTACCGAGTAATATTTATTTAAATAATTAAGTGATTAAATAAGCATAGGTGATTTTCTCAGAATGTGTCGAATAATAAGTGTAAGTGCACAGGTAATGGCAGAGTAATGTTTAGAATTGTTGCTTAATCTGTATGTATTACGTAGCCCGTTAATCTAAGAATTCGAAAAAAGAATGTATTTTATTTCTTCATTTATTCACAGTTTTGACAGTTAATTTTTTTTTGTTTAAATAATCGCTGGCTATTTTTTTGCCAATTTTTGGTTTTATTAAATAAATTTCACTCATTTATTTAGTATGTATGTATGTATATTTATTAATGTAGCATATGTTTTGACACAGAAACAGTTGTCATGACAACTCTTTGTTATAGTTGATATACCAATAAAATAAGTAATGGAGAGTCGAATATGAATTGGCAACGTGATTGCAAACAATAATCCTTGGTACCGGCTGTACCAGTGCCATCTTTGATTTCTGTTCACCGATTACCTACTTAAACTCAGTTTGCCAAACGATTATATTATTTCAAACTAGATGTTCAAGCTTAGATAATGATGATGGGCTCTGAATGCTTCATTTTACTTGACAATTTTCGATTGCACATAAAACTTTATTCAAAGGTTTTCTTATGTTTTACGAAATTGTCTTTTGTGTAGGTACGCCATTTGTTAAGTAATACGTAGTTTGTGTTTACGACGCAACAGTAAATACAATGGCGCTCGTAGGTAGACTGAGAGGAGGATTGTGGACGTAGTGTCCTGTGGAGCGCTCAGCCGTGACTGAATTTCACGGTGACAGCTTCACAGGGTCTTTAAAACCCTTCCTGTTGTGTTTGATGCTACGGAAACGATTTTAAAATGTTTGTGCAGTTTGTCACTATATAACATACACCTCAATATTTGCCTTTTGAGGTCCACTGCTGGACAGGCCTCCCCCATAGAGCGCCACAACTGCTGGTCCGTTCACTCATGGGGGTTTTTTGTCATAATCGCCACGCTTGGCAGGCGGGTTGGCGATCGCAGTAGGCTGTATTTTGTTGAGAGAGAATGCTGCTGCCAATTCTTCTAGCCTTTTCCCGTAGTCGCCTTTTACGACACCCACGGGAAGAGATGGGGTATATTCTAAGCCGGCACACAACATACACCTACTAGTTCCAAATTATTATATGTAGATTTATACTAAGTAATATCTATCTTTGATGCTATCATCTAAAACATATTCATTAATATATCTGATACTGCTTAGAGTGTGGTGATTTTGTCCAAGATACTAATATGCCAATACCGTATTTAATATAGCTTTGAATGAAGTAAAATCTACCTACCTAGTCTAGTTCCTGGCGGTGCAGCATTATATTTTTGATTCAGATGAAATCCGCCACAAGGGAACAAATATCGGCGCTTCGAGGTATAGTTGCCGCTGCCCACACCTTCGGGTGGCAATGGCGTGAAGATTGATGAACGTATTAAATATTGCCGCGTATATTGCGCTAATATTTTTTTTAACTTTACCGACAGTTTTACAGTACCTACCTGCGTACCAATAAACAATGATAACAGTAAAAGAAAGTCATGCTAGCTAGATAATATTTTAGATATGTTTATAAAATAATGTCTGTCCACAGGCGTTGTAAATGCGAGTAAATGTATACAAAATATATACAGTCGACTCTTGTTAATTCAAACCTGCGATAATTCAAACCTCTCGATAATTCAAAGATATCACGAGTTCCCTACAAAATCTCTTTATATTTCGAACTAATTCAATACATTTTTAAACTCTTGGTAATTCGTACGAAAATATCATTGCTATATTACAAAACGACGCGTTAATTCGAACTTATCGGCGTCCAACACTCGACAATTCGAAGTTGCAGAGAGAAAGATTGTATGTACATACAGTTTGCGACAAAATCAAACTTGTATTAACTTGTTTGTTATTAATTTGAGCCTTTGTTTAGGCTATGATTACGGTGTTTGACTAATGGTACTGTTACACATGCTTTTTATTAGTACGAAAGCATGCCATTACCAAGCAAGTGCTCAATAGTAGCATGTGTGTTGATACATTGCTAATAATGAGCATGTTAATGTGAAAATCGACAGCCATGCTAATATCGACCATGTATATTCTAATTCAAGAAGTAGTGGGTTCAAATCCTGACACTGGCACATACCAATGACTTTTCAAAATTCTTTTCGGAAGTTATGGTATTTTCGGAAGGTAAACCAGTATTACAGAATTCTTTCAAAATAATAATTAATTAACATCATGAATACGTAAGTGTATGTACACGAATGTACCTCTAAAGTTCTGTCATTGTTATAGAATAGCAGTTAATAAATAAGAATTGATCAACACTTAATAATTCGAAGTTTTCTTTAATTTCTCTCACAAATTTCGAACTATTTAATATTTCGAACACTCGATAATTCGTAATATTTTAAGAGTCCCTCGAGTTTCGAATTAACGAGAGTCGACTGTACATTACATTTAAGTAAATGCATAGTACTGACTTACTGCCGGGTTATTCTGCTCCTAGCTTCACTCGCTAATAAATGTTAAAACCATCTTCCTCTCCTAAAATCTAAATATAAATATGTCGTGTACATTTAACAAATTTTTGCAAACCCTAATTATTCAAATAAAAAAAGGTATACCTGAGCTACGTTTGAGTAAACTAGCTTCTAATTATTCAAATTGTTTGATTACTTATCGTTTATAATAAAAAAAAAGTAATCTTTCCCCTCGACAGGATTGAGAAATTAGAAAAACTGTAGCTAACTAGTTTCGTGTTGTTTTACAGACAGGCGGTGGAGACAGCGCGAGCGGCGGGTCGGGTGGTTCGGGCATGGAGTGTCTCCAACTGCGCTCGCCCCCCGGACCGTTCCATTATCTCATCTCGGAGCAGGCTAAGTCCCTCGTCGCTTTACAGGTGAGCAAAAATATTAGTGACCCAGCAAACATTGATCGTAGAGAGGTGAAAATTTAGTGTCGTGTGTATTTTTGGATGATTTTTCATAAAGAAATAGTAAAAAAATGGCTAAAAAGTGGGCTACTCTTAACATTTAGGGGGATGAAAAATAAATGTTGTCCGATTCTCAGACCTACTCGAAATACCCTTAAAATATCATGAGAATGTGTTAACATGTCTTCAAGTCGAGGAATAAACTCCTCATCGCGGTTTTGCTGAAGTTACAGGGATTCAAAACCTGGAAGGAAACGTGTGTATTGGTGTGTCCATAGGCGGTAATTCCAATATCAGATTTTGATATAGACTTTCGCATTTGCGAGATCTGATCTGATTTCATGTTTACCGTGGGCCAATATGGGGAACCACAGCCAACAGTCGATTGTAATTAATCCAAAAAGTTTAAACAATGTTATGCTACAGGAACTCCAGAATGAAGTCGGAGCTTTGCTCGAGTTTCGCGACCTCGTCATCGAGACATTCCCGAACCTACGGTCGAAGATGGCGCCATCGACGCCGGCAAGCGGCACGCGTCAAGATTGGGAGCCAGGGGTTCGTGTGCGACGCAAACTGGCCGCCGGCGGGGGCGACACCGCTCGCGCCAAACCACAACCCTCGGTGCAGGACTCTGGATTTAGTACAGAGACTTCTTGTGGCAAGGTAATCTAATTTTGTATAATACTTAGTGTATTGAGTTACATATTACGAGAATAACTTTTGGTTTTATAACGTACACAAACATTTTAAAACCACCATTAACCAAATTCAGATGGCGGTTCCTTTGAAATTCCAAAAATAGCTAATTTACTTGAAAAATCAAGTTTTTATATATTTTTAATATTATATTTTGAATTTCGCATTTTAGGATGCACATTCTTCATCCGCATCCGCATCAGCTTCTGCGTCCCGGACGAGGCCGCTCGAAGACGAGCTGTGGGCACTGCTCGATGTTATCCAGCGTAAGGGCGTACGACTGCGGGATGAAGCTGAGCAGTTGCGGGGAGAGCTGGATGATAGGCAGCCCACGGACACGGTGGAGGAGTCGTTTGCTCGAGCGCTGTCGGCAGAGACATGCAGCTCGTGCGCCGACACGGGCCGGCTGCGCGCCGAGCGGGACGCGCTGCTGGGCCGCGCGGCGGCGCTGGAGGCGGCCGCGGCCGTGGCGGCGCTGGCCCCGCCCCCCGCCTCGCCCCGCGCGCCCGCCTCCCCCGCCACGCCCCTCGGCCGCCTTGACGCCGCGCTGGAGACTCCCTCGCGCCTGCCGCGGGTCGCCACCCCGGACTCCAAGAAATTCGCGGCGATTCTCCTTGAGAGCAATCCCGTTGAACTTCAGAGACAACTGCTCACCTCCACCGTGCAGAACCAGGTACAGCTCTGAGTTTACCTCAATATTTAACTACCCATATTTGTATTTAATAGAATCACGATATTGCGTTCACGTTTGTACCTGTTATAATAATATGTCATTGAAGTCACACATCCGTATGTCAAAAAACTTTGAAGGTTTTACCAATAAGTCCACTGTAGTGTTACAATTTAAGGACCGAAAATTGAATTTTTTGGAGGACACTATTTTACTTTTGGAACATGTATTGGGTCAGTAGAAGCTTAACCACAAATTTGTAGCGTCGCAACACTTGTCCCCAGCTGCCATCTTGAAAGAAAGGGTGCAAAGACCTTTTCCGCGATAACTCGGCAAATATGCATTTAATGAACTACGATCTGATGTTTAGTTTTTTTGCTTGAAATACTTCAATATTTTTATGCACTTTTTGATACACAAACACAAAAACACCACATTTACTGCGAACGTGTAAATATAAAAATAGACTATTAGAAGACCTAACATGAAGATACCAAAAATTTTGCATAGTTTTTCATAAAACACATAGTGGGTAAAGAGCGGCACACAATTTGCGCACCAATTTAGAAGTTTCCTGTTCAAATGGCTCGTTACAAATCTGTTGCATTAATAGCAAGCTTAAAAAATATATATACATAAAAACTGCTGAAAATTGCAGAAGTAGTGAGGTAACCACGAAGTACGTGATGACCGATACTAACTTGTGTACCTACCGCCGGCGTGATGTAACCGCGAACACATTTCGGACAGTATTGCTCAGTGCCCAATATTAAACTGTACAATAATTTCCACAAAATATGTACGTTTTTGTATCACCTTTGTCGTCCTCAACCGGCGACGATTCATTAATTTTTACGAAATACACAAATTATTGCATCACAAATAACGTCATACCTGACGCTTATTTCTCTTCTTCTTGATAAATATGGAAATGTAATTTTGCAATACGTGTTTAATGACATTAAAAATGCTATTGGAATTTTGTACAAAGGTGGTAATTTCGGTACCGATCTGCAGTAACTTAAAGCTTAGTAGATAAATATATATTATTGACTTGACAACAAGTAACCTAAGCTATAGGCAAAGTTTTCTAGTTTTTTTTTATGAGATAGGAGGGCAAACTAGCAAGCGTTTCATCACCTGATGGTACCTGCGCCGCCCATGGACACCAGCAACAGTGTTAGCGTTGCGTTGCCTTTAAGGGAGTAGGATAGGAAAGGATGGGGAAGGGTGGTGGGCCTCTCACTGAACAAAACAAGGCATGAGCCACTTAATCTTCTGAGAGGTCGTATGTATATTATTACAGGTTTTAGGCTCAGGATACCAAGATGAGTATCTTGATATACTGAGCCTAAAACCTGTAAGAATATTATTAGGAATCCATTTGTACTAAAAGCATTGCATAGGACCTATTTTACATTGGGCCAGCTAGCTAGAGGTCTAGCTTAACCACTGTTATTTATATCCTTGCAACTTGATAAAATTAACATAAATTCACGCAGTCTGTATGGAGCTAGCAGAAGGAAACGAGTTTCATAAGATCACTTTGATTTTTATAACTCCTATTGATGACCGCTCGTATGTTCTTAACTGTCTGACTTTGTCAGATATTTTTCAACCCTAAACTGTTTAACCTTTTCAACTATTTGGCGCAGATCTATGTCCGCCACTGCCTGCTTATTTTTAAAGACTTTTAATCCTTACTAGCTGACCCGGCGAACGTTGTTCCGCATCAATCTGCTGTCCCGCTATGTTAAAACTGCAATATCTTCGAAAATATCTGTTTAAATTGCATGCTGTAAAGGGCTAGGATCGCCTATATTACATGCACAATCTATTTAAGACACTTAATTAGATGAAAATTAATACTGTAGTGTTTGAAATCGCTTCGTAAACAGCCCATTATTTCTCGTAAAAAGTAAAAAAATAACAATTGTCTTTGTGGGTTATCCCTAAGAGATAGACATATCCCTATATACCCTCGCGGACTTTTTTATAGACCTTTTAACTCTTTCAGTCTTGGTGGTTAGTAGTAGGTGTATAATA
Source organism: Euproctis similis (assembly GCA_905147225.2). Classification (NCBI taxonomy): domain Eukaryota; kingdom Metazoa; phylum Arthropoda; class Insecta; order Lepidoptera; family Erebidae; genus Euproctis; species Euproctis similis. Next base: position 16,619,364 of record LR990114.1, read on the forward strand.
ATGTAGTACTTATCAAAATCCGTTGCGTAGTTTTAAAGATATGCGCATATAAGGGGACAGACAGCGGAAAGTGACTTTGTTTTATACTATGTAATGATTTTAAGTAGAAAAGAAAATTTTATTCTACCCATTGGTTTAAGACCGAGCCTATTAGCTTGGATAACACTTCACACGATTTGCGATTCGAATCCTGCTATGTTTATATACAGCTCTAAATACCAATGTCTTTTCAGAATTTATGTATGACCCATATTGATAGAGGAACAAAATATTGCTAAGTTATGACTTCTTACATGAGACAATAAATTTCTGTCATAGACACGAGACTCTTAAAGGCATAAAGGTACAAACATTTTTCTTCATTTTATAAAACAAGCCATCTTGATAATGTTTCCAGGTGTTGAGTGAGCGTATGGGTCGCGTCGCCTCGCAGCGCACACAGCTGTTGGAGAGGTTGGAGCGAGCACGAGAACTCAATGAGGACCTCAAATTTAGAGTATGTGTATTGGTTTACTCCTTGGAATATATTGAAGAATCGATGGTACTTTCTGATTAGACTGTTAAGACAGTGCTTCTTCAGGGTGGGTGCGAATGATAGGAAAGTAAGAAAGCAGTGTCGATCCAAAATGATGGGAACGTTGCAGGAAGATGTTGATGATGATTTTTGATTTGGATAAAATTTTAAGAAAGTTGGTTTATGCGAGGCTTGCTCAATAAGACTTTCTGCCTGATAAACTACTAGGCAGAATTTTGATTAACAACTATGATCAATATCAGATACTAAAATTTGGCTAAATAGTCACAGTTGTCACTTTCATATTTGTGTGCTGTAAATATGTTCATTTGTGCTCATGCATTTTTTTTGTGTTCATGTAAATATTATGAATGTGCTAACCATATAACTCTGGATCAGTGGAGATACTAGGATCGTAACCACGAAGTATAGTCACACAGGAGTCCGAACGGTGTTAGGCTTTTCCATATTATCAATGTACAAAATAATAATCTGAGATCTTAGTTCTCTTTTCCGCCACTGGCTGCACTAGAATTTTGAACGCACCAATCATTGGTGCGTTCGTAAGTGCGTACGTCGCGGTTAGTATTAAACGCTGTCAACAGTGACGAAACTTTCCGTGTAAGGATTTAAAAGAACGCTTCTCGAAGGATGGCGCCCTCTACCGTCGAGGATTCATTCAGCTGAATGGAGGCCATTCGTTGAACATCACGTTCGCTCTCCCTGTCTATCTATACTTTGTGACCGTAACAATTAAGCAAAGAAAGCACAGTCTCATATTTATGGTGATAGTAAATGTAAAGGTATAGGTCCTTTATATTTCTTACATGGACGCATGGTATTTTCAGTTGGAGGAAAAGAGCATCGAACTGGAAGGCGCTCGAGCTCTCGTGCGTCAGCTGGAGGGCCGCGAGGCGCGGGAGGTCCGCGCGCACGGCTCCATGCGTGACATGGAGCCACTGCACATGCCCGAGGGCAGCATCGCCGACACGCCGCGCAGCCGGCCCAGCCGCATCCCCGTGCACGCAGGCCGCCCCACGTCCGCGCACTCGGGCCGCTCGGCCACGTCTGCCCGCTCGCGGGCGTCCGGCCGCTCCCGCGCCTCCCCCGCGCCGCCCGCCGGCCCGCCCCCCGCGCCGCCCCGCAAGGACAAGCCCCCCGGCTCCTCGCTGCGCCGCTCGCCCAGTGTCGCGCCCGACACCAAGGTGCGCCCACGCACCATCTGGCAAATGTTCTTCTCTAGAGATACCACCACGTGAGAGAGGCTCGCACTCGCTCTCGTCTTGCGACCACTTGCCATTATGTCTCTCGTAAGTTTTGATTTGTTCGCCAGTTCAGTTCCGATTAGTTTCCATTATTGCAGTTTGTTTACAGTTCAGTTGAGTTGCGTACGGAGAGTCCGCGTTTAAGCGAGCTTGTGGCTAACCGTTGTGTGACCCACCCACACTAACTGTGACGCAGTGACTGAAATCGATTCGTAGTAGACTAGCAGTAATAGATTTTGTGATAAAACGAAATGAGACATAGTGACGGCAATCGTTATAATATTGTAGAACTCTTATCATGGACATCATAGGATTTTTTGTATGAAAATTTATTCAATTAGCAGTTGAAATTTATATGAGATTTGTTGCCAGGTGTAATTTTAACCTTTCGAATCAACTTTGCATTCAATAATAACTTCATTACTTCGAAACGTCGCGTCGGCCGTCTTGAATTCCTCGCTCGTCTATAGTTTGGTGTCACTGGTACAGTTTCGTACTTGTCCTTTATAATGCGCAAAATGTCACTGATAAAATGATAAAAAGTCCTTAGCTTTTTTCTTGATTGAGTTAATGTCAATATTAGTGTAAAGTTGTTACACTGTTTTAGAATTAAATGTCTAATTTTGTTTACAACTTGAAAAATCTACTTAAATTTCTAAGACTTGGTTCCACCTAGTCTCATTAGTGGACTTATAAACATGCAATGCATGCCAAGCTTGCAGTCGAACTGGAGACATAATTGCTGCAATTTTACACCGGCATCTTTATTATAAACTTGCCATTTAAAAATATAAAGAAATCTGCCAGTTCTTTGCATAACCACTCAAATAACATTGAAAAGATCTGAATAAATTTCAGCCGCTAATGTGATGGGATTTCGGTATAACTACATTCCTAACTCTCTACACAAAATTAACGAATCCATTTTAGGGTCACGTTTTTTTCATAAATCATGTTAATAATAAATCATATATGTTCGTGAAAGTTGTTGTACACATGAAATTTATTTATAAATACGCCAAAAATATATTTAAATATGGCAAAACACAACACATAATTTCTCTGTACGACATCTTTAATTCGACCAGTTTTTCGCTATAACAATAAATAATTATAATATAACATAAATTTCAGCGTATAAAGTATTCGGTGCACATTTTAACAATTTTTCTTTGTGATTTACTTGTGGATAACTAATGAAGATTGTCGTATGGTAAGTGAGACATGAAAAAAAAAGCTTGTTTATGATTTGTGTCTATTATTTTTGCCACTACACTACTCACATATGTAGTTTGTTTACTTTTTTAAAAATTATTTTACGTTTTTATTTTATTGTTAATTTTTGTTTATTATTGACATAGTGGCATAATGGCAAAATAATGATTTTAACCATTTAATAAATATAATATGCTCTCACATAGAAATCACAGTGGTAAATGGTATCGAGTAAATAATGAATAATTTTAAGCACAATTATTCACATATTTTACATAGTGCGTTCATCACTCACTCATTGTGTGTCAGCTTACAAAGTATTTAGACGAATCAACATTATGAACTGTTCTTTAAGATTTGTCTCAACAAGTACTAATTATTATTAATCTTAACTATGTGTTCTACACAGTAATAATAGTATATAATGAAATAAATATAAAATCTGCGACTGTAAATTTAAAGTATTTATACAAAATGCAGTTATGTTGAAAGACAAATAGAACACAAAAATACTTTTTCATCATTCCGAGGCCGAAAGTTTGAATTTCTTCTTTTGTTTGCGGGAAGAAAGATGCATATTTCAGACTGCTCACAATTAGTGACAGTTTAAAATTTAGTCTATTTTTGTTTTAATTTTCTTCCCGTTATCTATTTGAAATAACTTATTACCATGGTAACCGTGCAGTTGTTATTTCAAGCCCATATTATTATACGCGCGGCAATAACATCATTTAATAATAATAAAATAAAATAATATTTATCTAAGAGTCAAATTTTCTGATTCTGATAAAAATTACATCAAAAATATACATAGAAAAAAACTTGTGTATAAAAAATAAGTGAATACAGCTGTGTAAAAAAAAACCCGACAATGAATTCATCGGATTATTCAAGTGACGACTCTGAAGATGAAGAAGTGCGACGAAACATTGCTGCGGAAGCTGCGGAAATAACTCAAAATTTAGCACCCTCCAAATCGGTACAGCGATATAAAAATTGTCGAATATTATTAATAATATCTATTAAGTTTAAGATAATTAAAACTATTAATTTTTTTTTTTCGTTTGGGGGGGTTTGCCCCCCCAACCCCCCACCGGGGCTTCGCCCCGGACCCCATCGGGGCTTCGCCCCGAACCCCCTCAATGAATAATTTGAACTACATTCGTTTTTCTTATATACAATGTCATTAAACTTTCGGTCCTGGTATGATGAAAAATAGTATACGCGCCACGGGAAGATAGCAGGACTTTTCGACCCACGCTTTTGTCACCCTCGCCTTCGGCTCGGGTGACAATATCGCGCGGGTTGAAATGTCCTACTTTCCTCCCTTGGCACGTAATGTACTATTCTTGTTGTCATTTTGATTGTTGGTTTGTTCTCTACAGAATACAAGTGCTGGATGGAGTGATTATATAGTATTTTAAAAAATTATTAAAGTTTATAATCAAATTAGGCGAATGAAATCTAATATTAAGTTAATGAAGTGTTTAAATGATCTTTTTTCTTCAATCAAGCATTATATGTTGAAATTTAAGGACTACTTTATTAAGGGGCTAAACCACGGGTGGCAGATAGTTTAGTAGAAGTATTAGACCAATATCACTATCTGCTGTTATTTAAGAAGTTGCAGGAGCTTGTTTGATCCAGCATGTATATCTTTTTGTTTCCACACAACACTTTTTTAAAACAAATTCAAATTCACTCAGTAGCTTACCTTAAGACATACCCTCTGGCACGCATATATAATGTTGCCAGCAGTGACCACACATTTTTTTTAATAATGTCATGCTAATTTAACAGTGATATTTAATAATGATGATATAGTAGTCCTGAAATAATTTATTTGTTGGCTATATGGGTTCGATACCCACCGTGTAAAGTTGCCCCCCACACATCCGTGTTTGTCGTATGCATGGGTCTGGATTATGGTTTCTATGTATGTTATGTACCCACATTTATAAAATAAAATTTAAATTATTGTATCAGTTATTTAGCCCCAATGATGTTTGTTTTTCTTGGGGTTATAGATAGTGTTGTGTGCATTAGTTGCGATCATGACAAATATTATATATCTGACCAGAAAAAAATATGGTGTTCAAATTCAAAACACTTCTGATTTTCTCTATAATTTAAAATATTTATATTTTTCTATTTATACAAGGCATGTCTTTTAAATATTGAAAATTAATTAAATTTAAAACACTTAACATTTCCATTATCTTCAGTGATAAGGTAACTGCAATATTTTCTGGGCAGAATATGATTGATTATATTCAAATCCACAAGTTGGGTAGGATTTGAAATGTAATGAACTAAGCAACACTGTCGACAGAGGTCGGACGTGGGCGCTTGGTGCGTGGGGGGCGACCCCGGCGCGAGTGGCTCGGGGGGCGACCCCAGCGCCGCTCTCGTCGAGTACGTGGCGCGCGCCGATCGACTCGCGCCTCTGTTAACACCCCTGGCGCTCCAGCCGCACAGGATGGCGCGGGAGCTGCACTCGTCCGCGCGACTGTACGAGCCGCGACCCGACTCGCTGTGGGACGGCCGCCCGCAGCTGTACTTCGAGAGCATTAACTACGATGAGTACGATAGCGACTCGCTCGCGCCATGAACGCTCGCTCAGTGTTATCAACACGCAGGATATTACCCATAAAATGGGGAAAAAACGTACTTGGGTGTGGGTGTGGAATATAGAATTTAACGTAAATGTTAAATTTTTGGGTAATATAGATAGAAAGCTTATGAAAGATTGCTCTGAATACATCAGCAAATAACATTCCATCGTAAACCGGGAGAGATGTATCTGGGGTAGCTTGCAGTGGGACGACTCTGCCGGATTGAGTGAGGGAGAAATTTATCTAATCAAATCTACTCAGAAATTGCTTCACATGTAACGCGAGTTCGTTAAATCTGTCTGTTATGTGTTACTACCATGCCGATTGCCTTCGACGTTAATTGTTATTGAGCCAGACCGGTAACTATACATCGTTTACTTTATACACATTTATAGCTTAAAATTATATTTAACTAATAATAATTATTTCCAATTACATATAAAGAGTATTAAAACATGAAATTTACATGTAACTGTAGCTATGTCTAACTTTGTCATTCCTAAACGATATATGGACAGACTGTAATTAGTTGATTTAAAATGATGAGAGCTGAGAAAAGAGTGTTAGCGGCTGTGAAACGTTGTTGTGTGAGGTTGATAATTATAATCGATAAGAATTAAATTGGGTGTGTATTTGTTTGCGTAAATTTGATGAATTCCCTAAACAACAGTATTATTTTCAAAGTGTTTGCAAAATTCCATATGACTGTTAATGTAACTGGAATACCGACTGTACCCGTTTACTTTTGATTTCTTTCGCGAGAATTTAATTGCTTGTCACAAGCATGACCAATACTTTGATTATTCATAGTATAGATTTAGTATATATATTCATTGAAATAGTCAATGTAGGAGACCATACCGTAATTGTATCTTAAAATTTATAATGGCATTCATCGAATTTACGTGGAATGCTGATAATTCTACACTAATATAGTTAGCATATGCGTTTCAACTGAGGATGGAGTTGTCAGATGTCATTTTGACAGTTCTATTCGTATTTGACACGTTCCTAGTTAGGATAAGGTTGGAGATGATGAAAGTGGCGTCTGTTTACAATCCCATCCCCAGCGGAAAGTTTGCGTATTATTGTATGATCGTCCAGTGCTGTACGTCCTAACGCGACATCGCGCGACTGCCCTCGTCTTTTATTTAATCTTTATGAAGTTTGATGATTTTATTATTAATATATATATATTACATCGTGGCGGACTTAAACAAATAGTAGGAGACTGATTTTGTAATAAATAAATAAATGTTAGAAAAAATGCTTTACCAAGTTAGGAAACCTCCGGTATATAAATGACAGTAAAATTAATTATTATTTCTGATTTAAGTTTACACAATGTATAAATGAAGTATCTATAAAAAAAATACTACCTTATTAAGCTTTTAAATTTTTAATACTTAATATGTTAATGATATATATAATAATTCGATTATGTAAATGGCTGTATTTAATGTAATTTAAGTATACTTGTTTTTAGGTTTTATGTAAGTAGGTAGTTTGTTTGTTTGTTATGAAACATTCGAATGATATATTATTATTATAAATAACTATTTAGAATTTGTAAATTATCAAGCCATTACCTACCTATTTTTAAGATACTCATAAATGTTATCTTATTTAGTTAGCTTGGATCTAGTTGACATATTGTGTAAAGTGTACAGAAATCCATATCATTATTATATACATATATATAAGGATCGTAAATAAAAATTGATCATATCTAATAATACACTTGTTTTATTTAAATAAACATTTCTTCTAAAAACAAAAGTAACTTTCTAAGTAACTTTCTAACAAATTATTATAAAATTTTTAATAATATTTTGTGTAGTTATAATCAACTGGCATTACAATATTCCGACCGTTTTATATTGATAGCAATTTATCAGTGATATTGTATTATAATTTGCATCAATATCTGGGTTATAACTTGGTTAGATGGTTGGTTATAACTTGTATTGTGATACCTCACAGTAACAACAGGAAAATATTCAAACAAATATAACATATTAAGAATATTGAAAATGTCAATATTGAAAAAAATATATAATATATCAAAGATACCAACTTAGGGTAATTAAAATAATATTATGTAATCAAAACGATAGTATGAAAACAAAATTCCTTTTTATGATTATACTCTGACAAAAAGATTGGACAGTTCCTCTCTTATTTAGTGTTACCAAATCACAACTGAATCCATCAAAAGTTGCTTAATTTTATAAAAGATCTGTTTGTTTTGTCCAAAACGTCTTATCTATAAAAATATATTCTATATTGCATATATTAAATAGTACAAATTACACTCGTTCCTGGGAAGCAGTTCTTGAGATCAACAAAGGTCCCAGTGTAATATCCTTTATTTCGAGCGTTTTGGGATCCTTGGTCACATTTATGAAACCGTGCTGCTTTAATTCTAAAACAAACAGTTTAAATTATTTTTGTTCTTTAAATGATTAAGTGTTCATGAACACTTTCACTTAATATTTGGAAAAATCCGCCAAAGGGCTGACTTTAAGAACTTAATAATAACACATTTTATAATACAAACTTACTATTAATATTATTTGTCTAAAATAGGTACATCGTCTCATCGTCTTTATTTATATACTAGTAGACCGCGCGAACTTCGTACCGCCATATTTTATTCATTTTCCACTAAAAAGATTATTGTCCCACTCATATTAATAACTTAAAGCTTTCCTCAATAAATGGACTATCTAACACTAATATTCTTGACGGGCCTCGTGGCGCATTGGTAAAACTACCGGCTGCAGCACTGAGGTCGGGGGTTCGATTCCCACCCGAGCACATATATTTGTGACAAACATGAATATTTGTGCGGCGTCTGGGTGTTTTTCTATGTATTATAAGTATGTATTTACAAAAGAAAAGTATATATGTATTAGTATCCGTTATCTAGTATCCATAGCACAAGCATTTACAGTGAAATTAGTCTCGAGAAATTTTTGCATATGTAGTGGTGTGTATATTACTCAAATCTTAGAGCGCGTTTCCACTATATCGTTCTGGCCTATACAAAAATGTTTCGATATCCTTACATTACTATTTAATTTTATACTTATCCCTAGCAACACTCTGATTTTTGTTTTCAATAAAAACAAGTTTTTATTTTAAAGAAAAAGGTTTTGACATTATAAAAAAAAAAATTCATTCTATTTCACGTCCTTGAGCAAACGACAAGGCGACTACCGTGAAACAATAAAATATCGTGTCGTTCTTTAGATGATAGTAGTTTAGCTATAAGTAAAAAGTTTTGACCATAATAATTACGAAACAAAACAAACAAACAAATCGTCACTTGATAGTGGAAAGTGGAAACACGCACAAAACCAGAATAAACCAGTTTACGCTGTCCGCAGGTCTGTGCCACGTGCAGTCCGGCGTCAGTCGCTTGGTACCGTTAGAACGTAAAGCACACATTTCATTCAAAAATTATAATTATTACGTAGTTTAATTGTTAAATTTTGTATTTGTTGATTGTTGTTATTGTTTGTTATTATTGTTATAATATTTGTTGGAGTGTTTAATTTGTGTGTAAGTGTTGTAACCACAGAAATAGATCAAGATAGAGCGGCGAATAGGCGTGGCAAGCGTGCCAAAACCCTGCACTATATTGCATGCTTTTCGAAACTCGCTCTCATTACGCAACGAGCGTTCCTGCCATGCGTTCAGGACGTAAAAAAATAGATAAAACGTTACATATATGCCTTATTATGCTGTGGCAAATTGTAAAAACAAAAGTAGTGAATCAAATATGAAAAAAGGAAATATTTCGTATGATCTAGTAAGTACAGAAAATCAGTAGAAAGTATTTTTTTGAGATTATAAATTATTGTTTTACTTTTACTATGTTCAATAATTACGATCACAAGTTGTATATTTTTTCGTTATGATAAATATCCATTGCTGTCTGCATTCAACGCTCGTATACAAAAACATTGCGCGTATAAATTATACGCGTAATGTACGTCGAATCGAACGAAATACACAATACACCTGCCAGTTGATCGCTGTGTCTGTTAATCGCTGTGATTCGAATGTTAGAGATGGGCACTCCATGTATCCTTGAGTCTTAGGACTTATCGATAAATTAATTCAATAATAATTTGAGTATCAGCTCATATCTTGCTTTGTCCCTACTTTATTCTAACACCACAAATTTCAACCAAAGTGTTTCGTAATTACATTGGCAGCAGTTTATTTGACAGTATAAGTTGTCACCAATTTGACCGCCGATGGAAAATCATCTCGTTCTTCTCAAATGGGCAGTAACCGAGGTATATGTAGACGTTCGGCTTCGTTATTTAACCAGGACTGTGAGGCCAACCCTTACAAAAAGGCAAATATTTAATAAATATGTATAGTTTCAAGGACAGTAAAATATTTATAATTAAATTTTATATACTGTTGGAAAAATATGTTTTAGGTTTTAATATGTCGGATTGAAGTATTTAACATGTTTTACTTTCTATGATTATCGTTACAGAAAATCAATAAAGTTAGTAAAATATAAAAATAATAAAATTAACACACGTTGCCGATATTAACATCGATAATCTAATGTGAGTGTCTCCTAACTAGTCGCCCCGCTCACAATGAAAATGACGTCACGCTGAGGGCGTGGTTTTTCAAAAAAGTGACACGCTCGAAATGTATGGAAATATGCCATCGCGGCCGTTCTATCTTGATCTATTTCTGTGGTTGTAACTTTATATTGTTAATGCAAAATGGCTCCAGTGTTAAAACATGGTCGAGGCAAGCCTTTGACTTCTCAAACTAAAGAAGTTTTGTACTGTTTGTACAAATATTTCGAAAACGAGTGTAATAACAACCCGAGCAGTATTATGACCCCCACTCAATTAGTTGCTAAATCAACAGGAATTTCAATAGCATCCGTCAGAAAGGTAGTATCAGAAAGCAAATGTCGTCCTGCAGATCAGGTAGTAACATTTAAATCTCCTAAAAAGAAACCGAATCGTAAACCTACAATAGTAATCGATAACTTTGATCAGCAAGTTATTAGAAGAACAATTCATGACTTCCACATCACAAATAAAGAAGTTCCCACTTTGAAAACTTTGCACGCAAAATTGAAAGAAGATATCGATTATAAAGGTTGTGTCAGCACGTTACGAAAACACGTCATGTCATTAGGTTTTAATTGGAAGCAAACAGAAGATAACCGGAAACTTCTTATGGAAAAACACGAAATTAGATACTTGCGAATTAATTATTTGATGAAAATTGCTGAACATCGTGAACAACGCCGACCAATTGTTTACACCGACGAAACATATATACATACATCACATACCCTCTCGAAATCTTGGTCAGATGGAAGCACTTCAGGTTTGAAGCAACATATATCGATAGGCAACCGCTTAGTCATTGTTCATGCCGGTGGTATGAATGGCTTTATACCAAATGCATTGCTTATGTTTAAAGCCAACAAAAAAAGTGGAGATTACCACGACAATATGAACTATGACAACTATTCAATGTGGATTCAAACTCAATTAATACCCAACTTACAACCAAATAGTGTTGTTGTTATTGACAAGGCACCATATCACACTCAATACAAAATCCTGCACCGAATAGTAATTCTAGAAAACAGCAAATGATTGACTGGCTGACATTTCGAAACATTGAGCATTCATCCACGTTGCTTAAGCCTCAATTATATGAACTGATTCTGCAAAACAAGGCGAGATTTGTAGAGTACAAGATAGACGAAATATTACGACAGCACGGTCATACTGTGCTGCGTTTACCACCATACCATCCGGAGTTTAATCCTATAGAAAATATATGTGAAAACATATGTCGCAAAAAAAGAATGTCGCAATGAATATGAAGGTTATAATGTCATTAGCTGAAGAAAAAATGAACGCCATAACTGTAGAGGAATGGAGAAAAGTTTGTCTGCATGCTATTGATGAGGAAAACAAATATCAGGGTAGAGACGCAGCTTTAGACACAATATCAGAACGAATCATAATTAATTTAAATAATTCATCTGATGAAAGCGAGGATGGGGATGATTGTGATATGCCTGGGGTTGATGAATTAATAGAATAAAACATTTATGGCCGGAGAACACCTAATTCATACACGTCTTCACTGAAGTGAAAACCGGCGTTCACTGCTTGTAATGTTTGGAACTGGCTTGTCTACCTCATACAGTTCCATAGATTACATAGATTAGTACGTAGTGCGTATGCGTAGACGTGTACACATTTGGTGTGCTCCAGCCACAAACGTATATTACCTTTAAAAAAATAAAAACTAAAAATAAAATGTTGCTTTTTTTATTTGCTGACCATACACTACTACATATGCAAAAATTTCTCCAAGCTAATTTACCTGTAGTTGCTTAGTTTGGAACTGGAGGGCGCTGTGTGATTTGTGTCCAAGATATTATCATTATTATTCTTTCAATTAAAACTAGTACATAGTTCCTGATACATAATTATATACATACATAACTTTACGCCAAATCCCTGGCGGGGTAGGCAGACAGAACAAAGTGCCATAAGGTATGATTATTACACGCCTCACACCCTTAGCTGTTGAACCAAGATATTGATAATACAACTTCAATTAACGGTTTATAATATTTATATCAATGCAATTCTTCCAAGTTTTTTGTCAACCTTTTGTTCATAAAAAAAGTTTACCTGCTAGCTGTCGCCTCATAAGACCGCGCCCGAGTCTTGAGTTTAAACACTCGCGTACTGTATAATAATACTTTACTACATTCCTAAGAAACGAATAGTTACATTTTGTATTTTGCGATATTTTTTGAATGAAATGTCCGAATTGAATCATTCAAAAAGTTCTAGAAAAGTATTGAATCTATCTTTTTATTGCAGTAATTTATTTTGAGAAGAGTTAATACCAAGGTACAAAATAAAGAACTTTGAAAACGACATTATTATAATTATTTAAAAAAATAAATATAATATAAAAACACTTATTGTGAGATAACTGCAATAGTAAGACATGGTGTCGCGAGCTTTTTTGTAGACAATTATATGTTCTGTAAATGTTATTAATTATATGTACATACATGGTTTTGTTCTGTAATCAATGAGATTAGCGCATTCAAACAAACAAACTCTTGCGCTTTATAATATAAGTATAGATCCGAGTAACGTCAGGATCGCAGATAAATAAGAGCGCCGTAACTTTGAACGTTTTTAAATACTGTTCGGTCTTCGAATTTTAAAAACTTAAAATTTAAATGCATGTAGTAATTAATGATTGAAGAAAAATCTAGTGTTTTTAGTGTTTTAGTAGCACTGTAGGAACTTATTGAAAATACTTGTAATTCCCTATTAGCAATTGTTATAATGAACATGAGCAGTTTTTGATCCAGTATGTTAGAAACAAATACCTTGAACCAAAAATGAAATACCCAACGAATACTGCGGTAAAAATGTAGCTTTCTACTCATCTACAGGTATAAATGTTACATCTGAAATTCAACCCTCGTCCTAATGCTGTGGGGTGAAAGGTATATTAACAGTGGTAGAGCCAAGCAGTTCGCTGCATGAATGGACCGGCGCGACCGGTGATATACTACGACCTCTCAGAAGATTAAAGTAAAGTTGCTCATGCCGCGTTTCGTTCGGTGAGAGAGTTACTCGGAGGCCCACCCCCCTTCCCTATCCCTCTCTTAAAGGTCGGCATCGCAACGGTAACACTATATGTGTTACTGGTGTACGTGGGCGGCGCAGGTTGCTTACCATCAGTTGACACGCTTACTCGTTTGCCCTCCTAAACCATAAAAAAAATGTAGTATAATATAAAAATAGTTCCTCACTGAGTACGGAGCTGAAGGCGCGCGCCACCACGATCCTGCCCAGGCCGCGCGGCGCGGCGCCGGCCAGCGCGCCCAGCGTCACGGGCGGGCGCCGCGCCAGGCGCAGGATCTTCAGCATCGTGCCCTCCGTGCCCCACTCCGAGCTGCAACAATATACAATATTGGTGGGAGTGCGCTAAAATCTTACTTTGAAAAGAAAAATATTGTGTGATGTTATTAGCTACGGTAAAAGTTAAACTTATTTAGCGTTGGGTATTAAACTCGTATCATCCCATTTAATTGTTTACTAGGAAAATGGGGAAAACTGTGTTTTAGGGTGTTCTGTCAAACGCTTGATGGCCGACCGTCACGCGACATGCAATAGATAGACGAACAACTCTGAGGCGATGTATTAAAAGTTTTAGATGTAATCTTTACCGTATGAGTCTGTGTGTGTCCGTGGTGTGGTCGGAGTCCCCGAGCGACACCTTGGTCCGGTCCAGGCTGCCGAGCGGCGTCTCGCTGCCGGCTGCGAGGAGCAGCTTCTCTGTATAGCGTGTCTATATACCGTATGAATCTGTGTGTGTCCGTGGTGTGGTCGGAGTCCCCGAGCGACACCTTGGTCCGGTCCAGGCTGCCGAGCGGCGTCTCGCTGCCGGCTGCGAGGAGCAGCTTCTCTGTATAGCGTGTCTATATACCGTATGAATCTGTGTGTGTCCGTGGTGTGGTCGGAGTCCCCGAGCGACACCTTGGTCCGGTCCAGGCTGCCGAGCGGCGTCTCGCTGCCGGCTGCGAGGAGCAGCTTCTCTGTATAGCGTGTCTATATACCGTATGAATCTGTGTGTGTCCGTGGTGTGGTCGGAGTCCCCGAGCGACACCTTGGTCCGGTCCAGGCTGCCGAGCGGCGTCTCGCTGCCGGCTGCGAGGAGCAGCTTCTCTGTATAGCGTGTCTATATACCGTATGAATCTGTGTGTGTCCGTGGTGTGGTCGGAGTCCCCGAGCGACACCTTGGTCCGGTCCAGGCTGCCGAGCGGCGTCTCGCTGCCGGCTGCGAGGAGCAGCTTCTCTGTATAGCGTGTCTATATACCGTATGAATCTGTGTGTGTCCGTGGTGTGGTCGGAGTCCCCGAGCGACACCTTGGTCCGGTCCAGGCTGCCGAGCGGCGTCTCGCTGCCGGCTGCGAGGAGCAGCTTCTCTGTATAGCGTGTCTATATACCGTATGAATCTGTGTGTGTCCGTGGTGTGGTCGGAGTCCCCGAGCGACACCTTGGTCCGGTCCAGGCTGCCGAGCGGCGTCTCGCTGCCGGCTGCGAGGAGCAGCTTCTCTGTATAGCGTGTCTATATACCGTATGAATCTGTGTGTGTCCGTGGTGTGGTCGGAGTCCCCGAGCGACACCTTGGTCCGGTCCAGGCTGCCGAGCGGCGTCTCGCTGCCGGCTGCGAGGAGCAGCTTCTCTGTATAGCGTGTCTATATACCGTATGAATCTGTGTGTGTCCGTGGTGTGGTCGGAGTCCCCGAGCGACACCTTGGTCCGGTCCAGGCTGCCGAGCGGCGTCTCGCTGCCGGCTGCGAGGAGCAGCTTCTCTGTATAGCGTGTCTATATACCGTTTGAATCTGTGTGTGTCCGTGGTGTGGTCGGAGTCCCCGAGCGACACCTTGGTCCGGTCCAGGCTGTCGAGCGGCGTCTCGCTGCCGGCTGCGAGGAGCAGCTTCTCTGTATAGCGTGTCTATATACCGTATGAATCTGTGTGTGTCCGTGGTGTGGTCGGAGTCCCCGAGCGACACCTTGGTCCGGTCCAGGCTGCCGAGCGGCGTCTCGCTGCCGGCTGCGAGGAGCAGCTTCTCTGTATAGCGTGTCTATATACCGTATGAATCTGTGTGTGTCCGTGGTGTGGTCGGAGTCCCCGAGCGACACCTTGGTCCGGTCCAGGCTGCCGAGCGGCGTCTCGCTGCCGGCTGCGAGGAGCAGCTTCTCTGTATAGCGTGTCTATATACCGTATGAATCTGTGTGTGTCCGTGGTGTGGTCGGAGTCCCCGAGCGACACCTTGGTCCGGTCCAGGCTGCCGAGCGGCGTCTCGCTGCCGGCTGCGAGGAGCAGCTTCTCTGTATAGCGTGTCTATATACCGTATGAATCTGTGTGTGTCCGTGGTGTGGTCGGAGTCCCCGAGCGACACCTTGGTCCGGTCCAGGCTGCCGAGCGGCGTCTCGCTGCCGGCTGCGAGGAGCAGCTTCTCTGTATAGCGTGTCTATATACCGTATGAATCTGTGTGTGTCCGTGGTGTGGTCGGAGTCCCCGAGCGACACCTTGGTCCGGTCCAGGCTGCCGAGCGGCGTCTCGCTGCCGGCTGCGAGGAGCAGCTTCTCTGTATAGCGTGTCTATATACCGTATGAATCTGTGTGTGTCCGTGGTGTGGTCGGAGTCCCCGAGCGACACCTTGGTCCGGTCCAGGCTGCCGAGCGGCGTCTCGCTGCCGGCTGCGAGGAGCAGCTTCTCTGTATAGCGTGTCTATATACCGTATGAATCTGTGTGTGTCCGTGGTGTGGTCGGAGTCCCCGAGCGACACCTTGGTCCGGTCCAGGCTGCCGAGCGGCGTCTCGCTGCCGGCTGCGAGGAGCAGCTTCTCTGTATAGCGTGTCTATATACCGTATGAATCTGTGTGTGTCCGTGGTGTGGTCGGAGTCCCCGAGCGACACCTTGGTCCGGTCCAGGCTGCCGAGCGGCGTCTCGCTGCCGGCTGCGAGGAGCAGCTTCTCTGTATAGCGTGTCTATATACCGTATGAATCTGTGTGTGTCCGTGGTGTGGTCGGAGTCCCCGAGCGACACCTTGGTCCGGTCCAGGCTGCCGAGCGGCGTCTCGCTGCCGGCTGCGAGGAGCAGCTTCTCTGTATAGCGTGTCTATATACCGTATGAATCTGTGTGTGTCCGTGGTGTGGTCGGAGTCCCCGAGCGACACCTTGGTCCGGTCCAGGCTGCCGAGCGGCGTCTCGCTGCCGGCTGCGAGGAGCAGCTTCTCTGTATAGCGTGTCTATATACCGTATGAATCTGTGTGTGTCCGTGGTGTGGTCGGAGTCCCCGAGCGACACCTTGGTCCGGTCCAGGCTGCCGAGCGGCGTCTCGCTGCCGGCTGCGAGGAGCAGCTTCTCTGTATAGCGTGTCTATATACCGTATGAATCTGTGTGTGTCCGTGGTGTGGTCGGAGTCCCCGAGCGACACCTTGGTCCGGTCCAGGCTGCCGAGCGGCGTCTCGCTGCCGGCTGCGAGGAGCAGCTTCTCTGTATAGCGTGTCTATATACCGTATGAATCTGTGTGTGTCCGTGGTGTGGTCGGAGTCCCCGAGCGACACCTTGGTCCGGTCCAGGCTGCCGAGCGGCGTCTCGCTGCCGGCTGCGAGGAGCAGCTTCTCTGTATAGCGTGTCTATATACCGTATGAATCTGTGTGTGTCCGTGGTGTGGTCGGAGTCCCCGAGCGACACCTTGGTCCGGTCCAGGCTGCCGAGCGGCGTCTCGCTGCCGGCTGCGAGGAGCAGCTTCTCTGTATAGCGTGTCTATATACCGTATGAATCTGTGTGTGTCCGTGGTGTGGTCGGAGTCCCCGAGCGACACCTTGGTCCGGTCCAGGCTGCCGAGCGGCGTCTCGCTGCCGGCGCGCTCGGGGCTGCGCGCAGCGGGCGCCAGGTCGGCCAGGCCGGCGTCACGCAGCAGCCACGCCACTGCGCTCGACATCTGCTCTCGCGGCGGCGGTAAATTAACACTCCGGTTTTCTTTGTCCGCCTCCAGTTCCTCTGAAAGTGTTAATACGAAACCGTTATGTTTTTTGTTATTAAGAAATTGCCTATTAGATAAAAACTACCATACGAAGCGTTATATTAGGTCTCTACCAATGAAACTGCCGCATCGTATGAAAAAAAAAATTGTTTATGTGATAGGACCGTGGTGCGTTGCCGTCCTTTAAGGGAGTAGGAAGGAGGAAAAGCGAAAGAGGTTAATTCGGTGAGAGAGGTGACCGGAGGCCCGATCCCCTTTTCTCTTCCTTTCAACGCAGCACGATGTTCATGGGCTGTGAGTAATTGCTTACCAACAGGTGACTCACTTGCTCGTTGACCATCCTATCCCATAAAAAAAGATAAAGCTCACCACTCTTATACTCGCTCGAATATGTGAAGCGTAATTTTGGATTAGTTGTTATAACGAAATAATTAAAAGCATAAATACGAGGGAATCCAATATTCTCAGTCTTGATTTTAACATACAATTGAATTAATGAATAGGTTAACTACTTTTATGAATTTCTAATATGAATATGAATGATATGAAATATGAATGAAATACTCACCGACCTCCTGACTCGACTTATTTTTATCCGATTGACTTTTCCTAAATGACACAGCACCTACAGTACATTGTTTCTTGGACTGAAAGAAGAAATATGGACAATTTAGAATCGACGTCACACCGATAGTTAATTAAAATAAATCATAGGACGAGGTATTCAAAGTTCCACCTTCTTCGACCTACCTATCCCATTTAAAAGGCCAGTAACAAAACTCTGATCATCTCGATATTCCAGATGTGTCGTTTACCTCAACCATGACACACCTGACCCTTTTCCATAAAAAAGCTTGAGAGCCATTGAACCACATACAAAAAGTTCAGTTCATAGAAACCCGACTTACGATTCTCTCATACTGTTGCTCTGCCTTTCTCTTACGCTCTTGTGACAGAGTTTCAATCTTCTGAGTTGGCATGTCAGCTATATCCAAGTCCAAAGTTTCGACAACAACTTCAGGCACCCTGGACATGTTCATGTGGTCACCAGTTACGTCCAACCCAGCTGGGATCGGAATAGGTTCCAATTGTTCTTGTTGCACATTCGGAGCTGGTAACTCCGGCTCTTCTTCTATATCTTCTAAACGTGTTATGGCGTGACGTCTTCCAGGCATTATTTCCTAAAAAGTTTCAAAAATTAGTCTAAGAATTGTGACTTGATAAAGCTTTAAAAAGACAAATCTGAGTTATTCTTGGAACTGTACTGCACGTAATAGTCTCGGTGGCGCAGTGGGCGAGCGCACGGCCTCTGATCCAGAGGTCCGGAGTTCGATTCCAGACACTGGCTCACACCAATGACTTTTCGAAATTGTTTTCGGAAGTTATGTGTGATAAATACCGATGACTGACAAACTTTGTGCCCGGTATGGCAATAGGTTCGCCACCTATTCCATTTGGGACGTAAACATAACGGCGAGACGAGGCTTAACAGCCGCTGCCTACACCTTCGGGTAACAAAAGGCGTGAAGTTATGTTATGTATGTGTACTGCACGTACTCGAAGGTTATGATGCCTACCAGAACATTTGTAAAAAAATAAACAAGGTTTGTAATATTTTTCATATATTTTCAGCAGGATCCAATATGGCAATGTTGCTAAAGAAGCAGAAACTGTCGCTCATGATTTCAAATACTAGAAATAGAATGTTCAGCGTATCTAGGCGTTTAATAGCCACGAGCTTAACCTGGTATTATGGGCTCAAGTTATTTCAATATTCCCAAGATACATTACCTAAATGTCACACCAAAATTAACAAACATGGATTGCCATGGATTATCAAAAACCAATTACATTTCATTTTCCTAGCCTTTATCCCACTGTAAGTGGGGGTCGGCACAATAACTTTGCGAACTATACATGCTGTAAAAAATTTTGGCTGTGGTTTATGACCAACCGCCTGCCTAACGTCAACCTTCCTTAGGAATATTTTCTTGGTGGTTTTATCCATCACCAGTAGCAAATGCAGCAAATATTGCTGTCTAATCTTTCTTAGCCTCCTCCTAAAAACTAATTATATGTACTTATAATTACCTCAATATCACGATCCTCTCTTGGTTGTGTAGAAATAACTCCAAGATTGCGCATAAAAAGGCGATTTATTTCATATGCAATTTCGAAAGTAATCTTTGATCCGGCCTTGCTTGACCGACGGAAATATAACTCGGGAGGCACCCGGATATTGATCACGTCGTCTATAGAATCCTAAAATTGTTTTAAATACCATAAAACACTCGAATTGTTTTATTGAAAATATGATGAATGTAGGTAGGTAGTTACAACATTAGTGATAAAATTAAAACGTATTTTTAAAAGTGAAATTGACAAAAATTATATAAAAATATAATAATGATTTCAAATTCATTAATTATATTATTTTATATTATTAATGAAAGATTTAAACAAAAAAAATACAGACAAATATAACAGAATAAATAAATGTGATTGTTTCCGCATTAAAAAAAATATATATCAAATATAAGTCCATTAAATCATAAATTTTGTTACAAATAAATTACTGGATTTTTAAAAACATAAAAAAACGGGAACTGATGTGGAGAATATATATTTTTTATTATATTTATATTTTTGATATTTTTTTTTCTACAATAAATCAGCATCCCGCGCAATAATTTCAAAACTCCGGAATATGTGGACCTATTTTTTGACTATAAATATATGGATGATGATTGCAAGGATGGACGGAAGGATTTACATTTTGCCCGGGCCAAACAGCAGACAGTAAAAAATCAATAAAGCGTCCATTTTTGGGTTGTTTTATGTTAAATTACTTACCTCAACTATACTATTTTACTCACCTGACATCTTGTCTCCACTAAAGGGTTTTCAAGTCTCGCCCGGAATTGTTTGGTGCTGATTTTAATCCTCTTGTCTATTATAAGTTTTTGACGAAATCTACGTCGTTTTATGGGTATATTTTCCAATTCCTGCTTTCATACAATATGTATAAAACTATTAATATAAACCCAAAGAAAGTAGGAACAGATAGGAAATTTCTGAATAAAGCATCTTAGGCTGGCTCGACCGGTTAAATACCACGACCTCTCAGAAGATCAACGTAAAGTGGCTCATGTCGCGTTTCGTTCGGTACGAGGGGTACCCAGGCCCACCTCCCTTCCTCATCCTTTCTCATCCTACTCCCTTAAAGGTCGGCAACGCAACTGTAACACTATATGTTTTACAGGTGTCCAAGAGCGGCGCTGGTCACTTACCATCAGGTGACACGCCTGCTCGTTTGCCTTCCAATCCCATAAAAAATAAAGATATTAAAATCGGTACATTTGAGTCTGTCAATTCAATAAAAAGATTTATAAAATGTAAAAGTGGCCGCTGCAAACACTTTTGATTATAAATGGTGTGAAGTATAAATAACAAATATATTAATTATTACATATTTATTATGTTCAACCCACCTCTAGTTCAATATCTTCCAATTCAGGCTCTTTACGCGGCTCGACCTGAACAAACCTGGGCTGTTCTGGTGCTGGCTGTTCCTGCATTCCACTAGGCCTATTACAAAAATCGAAACATCTAGATTAAAATGTTGGTTAGTTTTACTATAAATACTAGCTTATACAGCTATATCTACAGATAAAATATTTTTTTAAAATAAAATAAAAAACAAATTCTAAATGCTACTAATGTTCTACTACAAATTATAATTAACACATACAGGATGTTATAATTGTGTGATAAACTTTTAAAGAATTCATAAGACTTTGTTTTACTACCAGACTATGACTAATAAATAATAAAGTATCTACCCGCAAAAAAATACTTAAATCTTATTACTACTTTCAACGTCCGAAGTTTTATTCAGTGTTACACCGAATTAAGTATTTCGCACATAACTTCCGAATAATCCAGTCTATTAGAACCCAAGTGTGTGCTAGGATCCAAATCGGAGACCAACGGAGATCTCCTTGGTGAACCACAGAGTCACCGGTATTGATATAGCACATAATATCTGTAGGCATAGGCTGCAGCAATTATGACCAGACAAATCGTAGTATTAGGTCGCATGTAATGGGGTCGAGAATATTGCTAAACATTATAATTAGAGCTTAGAGATAAATATGTACAACATTATACTATAATAATTACTTCGAAATTTATTGCTGCGATTCGAACTCCGTACTATTCAGTGAGTAGTCCGATTGTTTAATTAAAAAACTAGGAAAATACAGCAGCTTCAAATAGATAGATACTTTACCAATCACCTATCGCTATTCTTAAAACTACTAATTATTAACAAACTTAGTACGATACTAACTTTTCTTGAAGAGGAAAGGATATTTCAGGAGGCAGGATTACGGATATATCAGGTATATCTGGTGGAAACATGATTGTTAGGGATAATAATAACATTAATATCTTGGACACAATACACATAACGCCCTCTAGTTCCAAGCTAAGCAACTAAATGCTTTTGTTACGGAAACTAGTTTACGGATATTAATACATAGGTAGGTATGTACTTTTCTTTAAATACATAGGTACTTATAGTACATAGGAAAACACCCAGACGCAATACAAAACATTAACGCTTGTTACACATATTTGTACTCAGGTGGTAATCGAACCCACCAACCTCGATTCTGTAGTCGATAGTTTTACGAATGCACCACGAGGCCTGTTTGTTGTTGATCCACATTTATTTTTAACCATTCTTTAATAATTTACGATGTCCATGCAAAAATTCAAGACAATAATATAAATTATTTATTTCTTAGATTTGATCTCTGTAAAGAGTTCGAAACGTCGGGAAATAAATAAAAATAAGTTCTAAATAAACGCGATATAATACTAAAAAGTTGTTTCAATGTTATAACTTCTTAAAAAATTACGCACATATAGTCAAAGAATTCACTGTGAGACAATTCTTCGATTTCTTTCTTTCAGTGGTCAAAGTAAATTAAGTAAAAGAAACATCCATTTGTCTGAAAACCTTAAGGCAATTAAGAAAGTGCTGGTGACCCTGGAATCCATCCATCGGTCCATTAGGTTAGGAGTTATAACGGGACAAATAGCTCTTTTTCTCAATATTACAATAGACATATTTGGTGATTTAGAGACAAATAGAGATACCTAATAGAATTATTATATTACCTTTTCCTATTTCTGGCATCAATTCATCTGGTATACCTGAAATATATTAATATTAGACTAAAATTATTTGAAATAATTCCTGAACACTCTAATATGGCATTTGGATTCTGCGTAAATATTCCAGGGAATAACATAGGTTAAGATTGTTAAGATAAATCTAATGACACAAAATCAAAATCTCGTAAAAAAATAAGACATATTTTTAAATAGTTATTTAAAAACAGTTCTAGTAACAGTGGTAGAGCTATACAGTGAGCTGCATGAATAGGTCGGCTCTACCGGTGAAATACCACGACCTCTCAGGATATCGACGTAAATGGCTGATGCTGTGTTTGTCTTGGTAAGAGACGTATTCGGAGGCCCAACCCCAATTCCTCTCCCTTCCCTATGCCATTTTAAGGGCCTGCAACGATACTATCTGTGTGGCAGGTGTTCATGGGCGGCGTTAGTCGCTTACCATCAGGCGACACGCCTGCTCGTTTACCAACCTATTGGATAAACTCTAAACTCAACTTCACGTCAAGTACCATGCGGAGTAGGCAGAGAGAAAACAGCGCCATAAGGCACGATTCTTACACACTTCACTCGCTTCTTTGACTTTAATAACTCGTACATTACACGTTCGTCAGATTTTAAGCGCGTAAAATTAACGTTAACAAAAGTTCTTAAGTAAAAATCTCTGTAAATAGAGCTTGAGATTCCACTACAATCTTAGTGATATCGCTATAATATGTGACTACGTCTTATGTCTGTTTTATTGTCTCTTTGTGTTACTGATTGGATGGAAAAAGATTGGTAGTTTGAGAAAATCGCTCATGATTTAAAAATATCAACGAGATGTCGCTAATAGTGCATGTAAGATACATACCATTATTGAGCATAGTAATGTCTTGTTCAGCAATGCTCTCAACATGCGCATGTTGTATGCGCAGGCGCGACTTGTCCCGCGACATATCAGTGCTGACGCGGGACATGTCCCCGGTTGAGAGAGCGCGCGATACATTGCCATACAACATCAACTCCGTTGTACGATCCAAGAGTTCCTCACCGAAACCGTCCTGACAATTTTATTGGACCAACAAAATAATTATAAATATAAACACAAGTTATTTCAAAAACAGAAGCCAAAACATTTCAATTTAAATCTGTTTGTCCAAATAATAATAATATTTTGGACACAATACTGGCAGTGCCCTAAAGGGCATTATTATTATTATTTTAAGCTAAGCAAAGCCAAATGCCTCTGTTATGGAAACTGGATAACGCATATTAATAAATTCTACTTTATTGTTGTAAATATATAGAAAAACATGCAAACGCCGTACAAACGCTCATGCTTGTCATTAATATTTGTACTCGGGTAGGGATCGAACCCGCCAATCACGATTCTGCAGTCAAAGTCAAAGAAGCTTTATTTTCATAGGTTTTCACAGACATTTAAAAATAGTCAAAATTACCTATTAATATTATTTAAAACGAAATACTAAACACGAGCGCTTGAGGAAAGTGCCTCCGTGGAACAAGAAACACGGACGCAATCGCCACGAGCGGCCCTATCCCGAATATAGTTGCTATCATGAGAAGAATTGGGCAAGAAAAGTCGGTAGTTTTACTAATGCACCACGAGGCCTGTCGTATGTTTGTAAACGCATAAAAACGATGCAGCAAAAGTAATTTAATAGGGCTGTAAACAAGGTGAAGATGGAGACCTAAATAGTACATGACCGTTTGCGCAAAACCAAATATCCCAGATTCAAATCCATGCATATAGAAGAATTTATAGAAATTGTGGGCAGCGGTAATTAATACCTCAATAATAAGGCAATTAGTTTTGATACCACGGAATAAGTGGAGCAGCCTGTATATCGAGAGCAATTTAGTCAGCTAAGAAAATTTGCCGTTAATATTTTAACATTGTTGTGTACGGACCCGGATTTGAATTAGGGAGCTCTCGATCAGGAGTCGGAGTGCTAGACTACTGGGGCATAGGGAATACGAATTCGTGAGAAATAACAAACTCACATCAGGTTTCAATAGCATATTAGATTCCTGTGCAAGAGGTTCTCTCAATGTTATATCGTCTATATTTGGTACTGCATTGCCGCTAGCCTGTAAATAAAACATAATTAACATAACATAACTTCACGCCTTTTTCTACCCGAAGGTGTAGGTAGCGGCTGTTTAGCGTCGACTCTCCGAATTGTTACATCCCTAATAGAATAGTTCCGAGTCCCGTAAAATTTTAAGTGGAATATTTCACATTATACCTAAGTGTTATAATATGGTATTTAATATATATAAAGTATTATATATAGGATAAGAAACAATTCATTCTGCGTGTTTAGTTACATATTTATTGCGTCTGCCTGCCAAAACCCCAGGTTTTGAGGTATGATGGTACAAAAAACTGTTGAATGTTATATCTACTACTGTATTAACTCAGTATAAAATAAGAATAATTTCCTCTTAATGGTTTAGCATTTTATGCAGCACACCAACAGCAATATAAAAGACAGCTATTAGGTATGGTCTTGTCACTTGAAATGATTTGATATACACCCAAAGTCAAGTTGAGGGAGAGTATGAACAGGAGAATGAGAGACAGAAAACTATAAACTATAAAGAGAATTGAAGTTCAAACCTGAATAAGTTCTTCAATTCTCTGTTCTCCTGGTGGTTCTTGAATCACTTCCTGTATTTCAAGTCTTGGTAGAGGCCTCAAGTCAATTCGCTGGTCAACATCTGACTCTTCTATAATCCATCTTAAAAAGTAAAATTATACTTATGGAATGGAATATATAATATGGAATAATATCTAATACGTGCTGGTGTAGTGGTATAGAACACAACCTCTTAACCAGAAGGTACAGATTCGAATCTAGACTCATATATAAATCTATCACTGAGAAAATTATGCCCAATGGAAGCTACACTAATATTATAGAGAGGAAAGATTTGTATGTTTGTATGTTACGAGTAAACTCAAAAACTACTGGACCTATTTCAAAAATTCTTACACCTTTGTAAAGCTGCATTCACCCAGAGCACCATAGGCTATATTTAATCATCGTCATCGCCATTTTGTTTGTACGCAAGTAAAACCGCGAGGCGGAGAGCTAGCATGATAATACAAGCTTAGACACATTGTTATAAAATTAGAATCACCAAAGGGTACAAAATATTTATTTTCTACACTAAGTGCTGTGAAGATTAACAAGACAGAAATTTACCTTTTATTGAAACTTTTAAAAACATTGGCCTGGATCATACATAAATCACCTGAAACAATATATGAATATGTAAATAATTTCTCACAGCAAATTAAAAGCCTTGGGTTCAACAGTATCTGGCATTGCAATGACTTTCGAGATGTTGTGTTTGATGATTTTTTTTTTAAATTAGCTGATAACTTGAAAATTATTGAAGTTCTGAATCTGCTTGCACCCCCTGCCTAGTTACCTGTTTTTATTTTTTTAGAACTGGTGATAAGTAAAATGCAATTATTGTTTTTTTCTGTTATACCATCTTAATCAGTCTTGTAATTACTCCAAAGTCATCACCAAATAAAATATTAAATTTTATTAAAAATAAAAATAATAAAATTAAAGATTTTGATTTGTTAATCAAATTCCCTTCAATTTGATTATAAAATCAAAATATTTAATTTGTTTACCTACTTTTAAAAATAGCATAGTGTGACGTTAAATGGTATATAATATTTTTTATATAGTAAAATGCACTTACCAAGAAATACATTAACTTTTCTCTGGTATAATCTAACAAGTCCTCGCATTAGCATCGAGCTGAGGCGTAGTGAGAATCTTTGAGTTGGCCGGCCAGATTCCTTCGTTATAACTTCTAATAGATCATCACTATAAGAAGAAAACCTGTTAACTAGTTTATTTTAGTGTAATGATTATTATAGTGTTAATGAATGATTTGCTTTTTTTTTAAATGGTTAATTAAGTAATACTAGGTTTAAAATCAACGCTAAGCACGGGTATACTAATGGAACAATGGGTATACAATAATAATTGAATTTTAAAATATATTACCATATTTTACGTATGTCTTGAGACCACAGTTGTCTGTGTGTTAAATTAGCAAAGCGTAGAGGCCAAGAATCCGCCACCCAGCACAAATAGAACCGTCCACCTCTTTTCAAAGAATCAACATGGTAAAACATAGCGAAGCGTTAATTCCCTTTATTATCCGCTGACGAAATAATTTCTGAAGATACTTAAAGAATCACAGCACAAGTATGTTTAAACTAATTCCCAATAATACTATGAATTAGCTTGAATGAATTATATAGTTTATTCCAGGTGCCTCCAACTCGCTATTGTCGCTAACGCTGAAATTCCCGCCAAAATGACACTTTTTAAAATTATTTTTACAGGTATAGGTACCAGACTTTGAGCCTTATGTAATAATGTTTAATAAAATAAATGTTTCCAATACAATTTAAAATTAATGTATACAGGATTTATATAATACATTATTGGGTGAAATTTCCTTAAAAGTTTCTTGAAATTCATTATTCTTTGACCTCAAAATTAGGTCATTCATAATTTTCCTGCCCTTGTGGGGGATCGGTACAACATGCCATCCTTTCGAATTTTCCATGTTGTCAAAAGATTTGGCTGTGGTGTTTTATATTTTTTTTTATAATAATTATGTTTTATGCGCCTTGTTTATTTACACGCAAGTGGTACCAAGCTTTCTTGAGACTAATTTGGCCTTGCTCTCTAGATGACCGCAAAACTGGACGTCACTCGACACCAAGAATTCCGTTTTCGGCTGAGGCGGATATGGGAGTACTGTAAAAACAGGGAGCCTCGACAAAGGTGTTTTAGCGGAAAAACGCAAACCTTTCTTCTTGGGTTGAATTGGACTGGTGAGGGGTTGTCACTGCCGAGCGATACGCAGCATGAGCTACTTTACGCCAATATAATGAGAGGTCGTGGTATTTCATTGGTCGAACCAGCCTATTCATGCAGCATACTGCGTGGCTCAATCACTTTAAAATCAGGTTGTATTATAAAATGTTAAAATATAAGATTTTTCTGTTTCAAAATAATATTATTATGGTCGTAATATTATATGCCGTTGCAGAGAACATATTTTAAAGTATTTTTAGGTCCAAGGAGACATTCCCAAAACACTGAAAATCAACTTATTATTATTACTTTGTAGGTAATGTTGGCGAGTTCAAAAACTAGTTGAGCTAAAACAATCTAATTAAAATAACTTAATCTAACTAATTAGAACAAACTGTGATCATATCAACAATGTAGGAATAGTTTTTTTTAATTGAATAATCAGGTACTTCAATACACGCTGTATACAATGCCTACACTCCTAGTAAAATGAATTAGGCCGACTGTAGGCATGTTACATTTCCATGCATTTTATTAAATGTTCAACATTTATTTCAACAATGTGGTTGTTGGAGTAGTACTCATGGGTGATGATCCAGTGACGAACTCACTCATTTCATAACTAATAGACATGACTCAATATGTGGGCTTGAATAATGAATGAATGATAATGATGAATGAATGAATAATAAAATCCAATTGATTAACTAATAATTTATTATTAAAAACTAAAATTAAATCTACATGGCTACAAATAAATTTGAGTTTTATCTGTTTCATACTTTGGTACTGCATAAAATCAATTATGTGTCAAAGATTTATTAAACAAAAACCATAAAATTACTACCTCAAGTAGTATACATTCAATATAGGAAAAATGTAATTATTGTATGTCCAGCATAAATGTCGAATTAGAACTTGCTATTGAAATAGATATATTGAAAAGGTAAATTGTGTTATAAAATTTACACATTAGGATGTAGTACTAATTGCAATTTTACGAATAATATAAATATAGGGACATAATTTAGTATAATACTACATATAATTGTTCAG
Organism: Euproctis similis; assembly: GCA_905147225.2. NCBI lineage: Eukaryota > Metazoa > Arthropoda > Insecta > Lepidoptera > Erebidae > Euproctis > Euproctis similis. The sequence continues at coordinate 16,647,706 of LR990114.1, forward strand.
TTCAGCATCACTTAGTAATAGGAGCATTAAGTGTAAATCATAATTTTCAACTACACTTTCTTTCCTTGCAAAATAAATATTTTTCGTAAATTATGTAAATATCATAAACAACTAAAATAATGTTGTAAAGAAATAAAAAAGGAATTATGTTTCTTGTCTCTTGCAAAATTAGTTTTTAGTCTCATTATAAATATTATTGGACAGGTCAATGATATTTCATTATCGGTATTTATAATTAATCTATACTGTTGGAAATGATAAGTTGGTAGATCCATATTAAAAGTACTAGCAAATGTAATTTGTGAACACTTACAACCAGCGTAAGACAACTATATAAAATGAATTTACGCCGATAATTCAAATTCTCGGCCCGATTCCTGAATGGCTTCTTTCAATCTCCTTATAGTGCTTTTATTGATATCCGCTGTGGTGATACCAAATTTTTGTGCTTCTCTAAATTTCTCTTCAGCATTCTCCAATTTATTCTCAACTAGTAAATAATTTAAAATTCTCGAGTAGACATTTCCTATAGCGGCATTGGTAACATTTGAATTGGTTTTCAATAATTCAATAAGAATTTCCATATATTTTGGCTCTTTTCTAATGTGACTCTCTTCTAATAATCTTCTGAATCTGATGGCCGGTGATTGCTTTAACCACTTTGTCCACAATTCATTGGCTTCCTTTTCTTTACCACATAAAAGCATTTCCATCCATAACAGATTAACTGGTAATAATTGTCCTTTCTCTGCAGCAATATTGGCAATTTTCACGCCTGTAAATTTAGATTAGTTAGGTAACATGCATTTTTTTTAAATATTTTTTATACTAAATAACTTAGTTTTTATCTTTAACTTTCGGCTATATACATATTTTACAAAGTTTCGGAATCATGACACTTTTTTGAAAAGTATCGCGAAGTTAGCCGTTTAATAATGGCCAAAACTGACTAGTAGTCATAGTCGCCAATAAGGAAAGAAGAAGATTAGTTATACATTAGATTATTTATTTTATTTACTTTAGAAAAAAATATTTGCAGTCCATAAATGCTTAATATTATACAGGTATCCTAAAATTAAGTCTTAAGGTGCTTCTGAATCTAGAGGTCAGGTAGCTCACACCAATGACTTTTCGAAATTAATTTCGAAGTTATGTACATATCGATGACTGAAACTTTGTGCCCGGTATGACTATAGAATGGCCACCTATTCCATTTGTGACGCAAACATAACAAGTTGAACCTTAACAGCCACTGCCTACACCTTCGGGTAGAAAAAGGCGTGAAGTTATGTTATGTTACCCAATTTGATTTTCAGAGTGTCAATAGATAAGTTGGTTTTATTGTGTGCATAAAGGTGCATTTCTAAATTACTCAACCATTCATCAATTCTTTTTATAAACCTAAAAGAATTGGTTATGGGCAAAAACAGCACAAAATTTGGGGCAACAGGTAAAATATGGTGTTGTAATACTTACATTTGGCGAAGAGGTCTTCATCTTCCATTATAAGTGCCAAGGCTGTACTGGGAGGGTATTGCTTTAACGCATTTTTCAAATCAGTTTCACTTTCAGAGGATTGTACTGTGTTTAGCAAATTGTCAATATGCTGTTGAGCAGAACCACTCATAAACGAAGCCAAGGTCAATTTGTGATTATATGTAATCCGCTGTGCTAATGGCTCATCGATTATGTTGCCCAATTTCTTTATATTTTCAACGTCACCAGCTTCCGCTAATAACTTTACAAGATACTTTAGAACATTAGGTTTTGGTGTATTGCCATTTTGTATTGATTTAATAGCAAATTCAACTGCCTGAGACAGTTGTCCGTTGTCAATAATTTTTTGTAGTTCAATAGTGATGTTATTTTTTTCTTCTGTTACTTTTTCTTTTTTTGCTTGTGCCTTAGCAGCAACATCTTTGTCTTTTTTTGTCTGAGTATTATTCAATATTCTTTTTTCAATGTTTTTCTTATCACTAACAACAAACGGTACTGATAAATTCTTTGATTTAAGATGCTGTCCCAGATATTGAAGGAACTGATCAGTAGGTATTTCGCCTTCCTCTTGAAGTATAGTCCACAATCCTAAAGCTTTGTCTGTATCATCAGCTTTACAATATGATACAAGTAAATGATAGAATATATTTGGACGGTCTATGTGCGATAAATCTTTAGTGACTTCTAATAAACCTTCTAAGCATTCGGGTTTTCCTTCCTATAAAACAAAATTAACAATTTTAGAGATGTAACTTTTTAAGTTACTTAAGTGTGTACAGTAATTTCAATATCCATACATAACGTCACGCTGAGCCCCTTGCGGGATTGATAGCGAAAACAGAGCGCCATCAGGCACAATTTTTACACGTCTCTCTCGCTTCTTTGAATTTCATAACTTTAAAAGTTATGAAATCTAAACACACACACACACACACACACGCGTCAACCTTAAGGCTGCTGACATCACTTTTCTCAAGCACTCGATCTATTTGGTCATGGAAAGTGAGTCGTGGCCCTCCTCCACTCCAACATCCATCCTCTTTTGTATCTTTTTATCCATTCTTTCTACATGTCCTAACTTTTCACATAGTTACACCGCCACTCTCTTACAATCCAACAATTAGCAGTTAAATAATATAATATGTAACATTAAGCTTAAATGCGTTGATATCAAATGATTATAAATAAAAAAATAATAGTCTAGACCACGAGTCAACAAATGAAAAAAAAAGAGAAAATGCTTTACCTCAACATATCTCTCGCAGGCTTTAGCCAATTGCTCGTGAGGAGTTTGTAATCTCAGTGTTTCGAGAATTCGTCGAGCTTGTCTCAGCCGACCGCATTCAACAAACGCAAGCACCAAGTTGTGAAGAGAACTTACTTCTCCATAAGTCTGTAATTATATATTCTCAGTTAATCAAGGTGTCTTTTTGGTCCAGTGGTCGAGTACCCCGCTTCTGAATCCAGAGGTCGCTGGTTCGAATCCTGGCTCACACCAATGATGTTTCCAAATTAATTTTTAAAGTTACGTGAGATAAATTACGATGACTAAAGTTATGTTATGTATGTTATGACTCCTTACTTAATAATAAATAAATAAATACTTATAAATAAATAAATTGAAAGATAAATTGACTTTACCGAGATTATTTTTCAAGCTATCCATTTATTTTGTGACAAATATAATACTCCCCTGCATCACATACGGAAGTGAGACCTGGTCTCCCTGCCACAGCCACAGAGAAAAAATACATATAGCCCCAAATTTTCGCCTCTCTATGATTATTATTTTTATTTTTTTTTGCAAGATAGCATTTGCTGGGTCAGCTAGTATTATATATATGTAATACCAACTTACAAATAATATACAAACAATGTACAAACCTCTGTGTTGAGATCTGCTACAAACTGAAGCTTGGTTGCATCCTCCTTCATAATAAGTGCTTTCATCAGCCCAATCCTCCAAGGTGTCTTTTTGTATTGCTTACAAAACTGCTCAAATAATTTCAGAGCATTCTCAACATCGTCCGCTAATATGTTAGCTTTAACAACACATCCCAATATTGCATTTGATGGTTCTATGTAATTATTTTCTATCAACACATTTGCCATTTCGGTAACCTAAAATTAATGTAATGGCTTATTTATTTAGCCTAGGACAAAGATTCAACATATTTGAATTGCAAGGGTAATCTCAAACACAGGTAATATTAACAAAACAGTGCGTTTTTAACAGTAGTAGAGCTACGCAATTCGCTGCATGAATGGGCCGGCTCGACCGGTGAATCAGAATATCGATGTAAAGTGGCTCATGCCGCGTTTCGCTCGGTGACAGAGGTATCCGGAGGCCCAACTTCTTCCTCACCCCTTCCTATCCCACTTCCAACCACCCCAATATCCCATTGTAAGGGGCCGCAACGCAACTTTAACACTAGCTGTGTTCAGGTGTCCATGGGCGGCGTTTGATTGCGTTTGCTCACCATCCAACCCCCTATACCGTAAAAAAAACTAAATAGATTTTTTTTTGAAAATTGAACTCACCTTCTCAACATTCTTTTGCTCCACTAGAGTATTCAACATGTGCCAACACTTTGAATTAGTCTTGTAATTTATATTTTCAGAAATAAGTACTGGTTTATTATCTTTTAAAAATTGTATGGCTTCATCAACTCTGTTCGCTTTTACTAAAGCATATGCCATGTACACCGCTCTGTTATTTAACATAAAATCGGGACTCTTTTCTTTAAGTTGAGCATGAAACTCTTGAGCTCGTTGAATATCATCCTGCTCAGAGTAAAATTCAAATAGCTGAGCTAACGTGCCTGGTGTCAGTTCAAATCCTGATACCTTCAATTCTTCTAAATAACTGTTCAATTTCTCAACATCACCATCTTTAATATAGGACAGAAGTAATTGTTTTTGCAGATGGTTCACATTCGAGATGCCCTTCTTCTGTAAGAAACTTAATTGAGCTGCAAGTTGCGCTGATGACATTTCCTTGGTTGCTCTACGTGGACTTTCCACTGGACTGACATCAAAATCAGACGAAGTCAGATCAGTCAACAATTGAGATAAAGTACTTGTCATATTTTCACCGAGATGTTTCTCTATAGCATCAGCTGCATTAGTATTGATTATCAATCCCTTATTATGAATACCTTCTAAAAGGGATTCACACAAATGTGGATTTTTCAATTCCTTTATAGATAATTTCACAATGCGGCTGATATTGTTGACAATGCTGTTTTCAGCATTTTCACTCTCTTCTTTTGCTGACTCGTCTTCTATTGACACCTGACCGGGCCCTTTACTAGTTATCACATGTAATATGGTAACAAAGGAATTCACATCTTGTGTTTGACCTAAAGCTTTAACAAGAGGGGCTTCTATATATTTCAACTGTGACCTTGGACAATACTGCAGAGCCACTTCTGCTGCCTTAGCAATGTTACCATCTTCCAATAGTTGAACCATAACATTTCGAGCACTAACTATAGTAGGAATTCCAGCAATTTGTAACTTGAGTATGGTATTCTCAGGGGTATCTTTTTTAATTAAATAAGGAATAATATATTTTTTCATTGTTTCTGCAGATATTGATAAGTTATTGGTAATCATATTTCGAAGGATTTGCATAAGACCTTCCTCATCGTCTTCCTTTGCTTTTTGAACTAAGAGGGGCCAGTAATAATGTTCCCTAATTTCAATACCTTCATTTGTCAACTCATTAAACAATTTTTGTGCTAATTCAGTTTGTCCATTAACAAATGCCGCTTCAGTAGCAATATAAAAGGCATCAGGAACTAACCCCTCTCGTTGGACTTCCCTACAAGTATTGATAATATCATCCGCCGGTTTGGGGACCCTCATTAGTTGTTTAATGAAAAATGCACCTTTGTATCCAGGCCTTGCATTTGGTGACACATACATTATTTTCATGATTTTTTTGGCAGTTTCTTCTTGACCCTTATTCACAAGTCTTAATACAGCATTGTAAACATCTTGATTGAAGCCTGTACTCTTTTGTAGATGTTGGAATAATTGATCAACTTTGTCTCCATGTCCGTTAACTGCAAGGTATTCCACTACATCCAATATGTTCTGAAAAAGAAATAAAAAATATATGTCTTTAATTTAAATTCACTGTCCTATTTTATTTAACAGAAGCACAGCAATAATCACCGGACAAATTTTAATACGAGAGCCATATAATGCAGTATATATTTTTTTTTTTTATGGGAAAAGGGGGCAAACGAGCGAGCGGGTCACCTGATGGAAAGCAATCACCACCGCCCATGGACATCCGCAAAACCAGGGGCGTCGCATCAGCGTTGCCGGCCTTTAAGATAGGAATACGCTCGTTTCTTGAAGGTTCCAAGGTCGTAGCGGTCCGGGAATACCGTTGCCGGCAGCTGGTTCCATATAGGAGCAGTGCGTGGCAGGAAGTGGCGGCTGAATCGCACTGTCGTAGATCGCCAACTATTAAGCCGATGTGGATGGAAACACTGACGAGTAGGGCGATTGCGAAAGTCAGCAGGCGGTATAAGTCCGAACAATTCCTCAGAGCACTCTCCGTGGTATAAGCGGTACATGATGCATAGAGATGCAACATCTCTCCGCAATGCCAACGCATCAAGCCGATTGGAAAGAGCTTGGTTGTCGACAAGCCGAACCGCGCGTCGTTGAATGCGGTCAAATGGAGAAAGCTGGTAGTGGGGTGCCCCCGCCCAAAGATGAAAACAGTATTCCACGTGAAGCCGGACCTGCGCTTTATACAGTTGCAAGCGATGACCTGACGTGAAATACCGTCCCGCTCTATTGAGCACACTAAGCTTTTTTGAGGCCAATTTGGCCTTGCCCTCCAGATGACCGCGAAATTGGACGTCACTCGAACAGTCGACACCAAGAGACGGCTAAGGGCTCTCAAAGCAGGGAGCTACGACAAATGGTGTCTTTTTAGCGGTAAACGCGCAAACCTGTGTCTTCTTAGGGTTGAATTGGACTAAGTTTAGTCGGCACCAGTCCGAAACCTGACTAAGCAGAGTTTAGATTTCAGACACAAGTTTGTTCCGGTACTCATCGACGACCCGAGAAATCCGCGGGTGGCCGGTATATAGGGCATCCCCCGTACTGTCATCCGCATAACAATGAAGACTGCTGTACTGCAGCATGTCATTCACATGCAGAAGAAACAGCGTAGGGGATAGCACAGATACACTTCTGTTTGAAATAACCATTTCATAATGCCAAACATTTTCTTCTTTCCAAGAAAATCTTAACTAATTTGAGTAGGTGGGCTTTCAAATCAGATTACTAGATGATGTGTGATAAATATTGAAATATTGTGCCCAGTGGCAATTGGATTTGTGAGAAATACAAATTTTAATAGAATTACCTTATTTGTGAAAACTTCCTCCTTCTGCTTTGCATTGGATATGATCTTTTCAACACCTTCAATATCACCATTTTTAGCATATCCACATGCTAACAAAGTGTAAGTTCTATTGGTTGGCTCCAAACCAGCACCTACCATTGTTTCTAATATAGCATTGGCACCATCCGTATCACCGTGGAATGCATGCCCCATGACCAAGGCATTAAGAACGGGCTCTGAGGCAGGCATATTCAGCTCTCGCATTTTTTCAAGAACTTTTGTAGCACCTTCAACATCACCCTCTTGGCAATATCTCCACATTAGTCTTTGATATGTAACTCTGAAAATTGTGATAGGTCATAAAATTAGTTTGATATTTATTTATACTTTTTGTACAAAAATTACTACACAAGGTGGACATAATGCCATAAGGCATTCTCTGCCAGTCATCTCTGATAGTTAATGTATTAGTTAGTGTCTTTAATGACCTGAATTGAATAAATGAGATTTTGATTATTAGAAATTATTGACAATTACGTTAAGAATTGTGGATTAATAAATTTGTTCATACACAAGTTATCATACTTGGACTACATTTGGTCACGGCTTTGGTCTGCCACAAGAGCTGAATAATTCATTTTTTGTTTGTCCACACAAGCCTCAATGTAAGTAAAACTTAAGTGGTCAGGAACCAAAGTGTGGACAACATATTGTGTCTATAATGAATCCTTTAGAGATATTACCTATTAGGCTGTAACCCTTTACTTTCCAATTCTTCAAGAAACTGTGCAGGTGAGAATGGATGTTCATTTTCCGTGTATACTTTTAATAAAGCATTGTAATGAGAGATATCCATAGGTATGCCACGTTCAATGAGAACATTCCATATTTTTTGTGCAAGTATTGTCCTTTGTTCTGGTAATTCTTCTGGCATAAGTTCCCCTGAATAAGATAAAGATTATTATCAATAACACCATTTATTTGACACATGAGTTTTTTTCTACCCATATTTTAATACCCATTATTTATAAAAGTGGCTATAAACCTTAAAATTGTTGATCACTTACCGCAACATCTGATAACAACCAATGACTGTGAACTGGTGATATCATTGTTAGACTTGATTTCATTAAAGATTTCATCAATGTCTTTCTTAGTAATTCTGCCAACCCTTTTTACGTCTGCATCTAATTTTTGCAGCAGAGGTTCTAAATTTTGGGATTTTTGTGATGACGCATAGTCTCTCAGGAAAACACTAAAATATAAAAAGAAAACTGATTTGATTTGTTTACGAAGACTTGTTATCTACATAAGTATATAAAATACAATTATTTATCTAAATTTGACCTGGAAACCTCTCAACCAGGAGTCCGTCAATCAGATAACTTAATGATATGGTATTTAAGTTATTTAAATATATTTGTAGTTAACGAGATACAATATGTTATTTACTTACTTATTGACAGCGCTCACAGTCTTTAGATTATGTAACAAATTTGATTCAGCCGATTTCGCTGAATTATGGACGAGTGATTTCGCCGCACCAGTAAAATACCGCACAAATTTAGTACAGCGAAGGAGCGACATTGTAACAAAGCCTTCAAGTCAGTTTAGCAGATAATGCTAAAATAATGAGAACTAATAAAATACCATACGAAAAGAATTGGATCAGGTATTACACGTTATAGATTGCTACTTAGCCAAAAGAAAGATTTTTATTCTAAATTCCTAACACAATTTATCACAGAATTCTACCTACCTACCCATAGATCACCTACCAAAGCTAACCTATAATTTTTAATATCCCACAGACAGCTACAGAAAAGTTGAGGTTATTTTAATTTTTTTTAGGACTCACTCGATTTAGTTATTTAGCACTTGGCCCATTCTTTTTTATCCTAAAAATAATTCACATTATTTTATTATTAAAGTTTCAATATGTTACTAAAAATGTCTTTATACTTTTATATACATATTGATTTATATTTTAAGGTTAAAAATTAGAATTTTTAACGATAAAATATATAGAAATATGTATTTTAAACGTGTAATTTTTTAGTAACATATTGATACATTATTATTATTCTTTAATACGAAAAAATAAAGGGAAGTATCATAAAAAAGGTATTTTCTAATGCTAAATCTGATAAAAGTCTAATATCTTCTAAAACTACACACTGTTTTTGTAGTTTCCCCGCAGACTAGTTTACTGATACTATGTTGAACTATGTTCTCCCGATTCTTCGCTGAGATTACTCTTCTAGGTCCACAAGATCACGCGTCAGGCGCCCAGGGGCTGTGTATGAAAGTGTGTGGATTTATTCGGCGACTTCGTCACGTCAATTGATGTACTACAGTTACTTCATAATATTTAATTTTTGCTTAGTTTAAGACACTTCCGTGTTAAGCTGTTAGATTTGCATGGTAACGTTTAATTAATAACGATATTTTAAGTAACTTTTACCCCTCCATCACTATATCATATCCATCCATATATCATTCCGTCACAAAAAATGTGACAGAGTGGTAACGACGGAGGTGTAAAAATATTTGCAAAGGTCTAATATTTATATTATCTTACTTGCTGAACCGGCGAACTTTGTTTCGTCTCGGAATCAATAAATATTTTATTCTTTTAAAGTAACCTCATTTACTCCTTATTACACCACCTACCTGCCAATAAAGGTACCGATTTGGAAGGGACCTTTATTGGCAGGTGGATGGTGTGAGTGGTGTCCCGTCGAAATCGGTACAGCCATTTCAAAGATTATCCGGAAAATTATGACGTTATAAATTATAATTAAGTAGTGAGCGATGTGGAGAAGATTTAGGAGTTTTAGGTAAATTTTTAAATTTTTATTTTACAGATGTTTAAGTTCCCGGGTGATTTCTCACTAGTAGTACACTACTTGCAAATAATTTTATGGCCGGAGGTAAGTTGAAAGGTTTTATTTGTTTTAAATTTAAAAATATTACATAATCTGTTTTTGTTTTCAAATTATGAATATACTAGTTGACTCGAAGAACTTTGTTTCGCCTCAGAAGCAATAAGAAGTAATAAAAATGGTCATTGTCATCATCAAAAATATCACTTTTTCACTACATTAAATATGAATTATAAAAATAACATATCAAAATACGTTGTGTAGTTTCAAAGATCTTAGCATATAAGCCGTCCATTAATCACGTGATGTTTTTTTCATCATTTTTTGACCCCCCCTCCCGCATGGTGATACGTGGTGACATTTAAACTACCCTCCCCCCCATCCAACATCACGTGTATTTTTAGTACATACAAAGAATCTTAAAATTTTTAGATTATTATTTTTCATTCATCATCAATCTCGCTGGTCGATAGTGTCCGACCGAAGGTCTATTTTTGGCCGAAGCCGAGAAGCCGATTAATCGGCAATCTCCACAACCTTCGGCCGAAGCCGAAGTCGAAGGTTATAAACTATTAGTAATTTAATAATTTTCTTCAATATTATCCACAGCTAAAGAAGGAAAATGGCTCTTGCCGCTTTTTTCTCGGTGATAGAGGTATCCGCACTGAATTAAGTGCAGTCCGGTTCGTCAGTCACTCACTCTTTCGTAACAGTTCGTTTAATTTCGAGTGTTTTCGGACCTTCGGCGGGACCTTCGGCTTCGGCCCAGAATTTGGCTGAAGCCGAAGCCGAAGCTTCGGTCGGACACTACTGGTCGAGTACTCGAGCGGCCTGCTTCTGTATCAGAAAGTCGAGGGATCGATTCTGGGCTCACACCAATCTATTTTATTCTAATAATATGGTGGAAAAAATAAATACACGCGATATCTTACTACACCCCCCTCCCCCCTCGTGATATATCGTGATTTTTGCTAGACCACTCCCCCCCCTTTCTAACCTCACGTGATTAATGGACGGCCCCTAAGGAGACAGACAGCAGAAAACGACTTTGGTTTATTTAACGACTATGTAATGACGATGATAATGACACCACAAAAACAATAATATTTTTTTATGGGATAGGTGGGCAAACGAGCAGGCCTGTCACCGGATGATAAGCGACCAGCGCCGCCCATGGGCACCTGCAACACATATAGTGTTACCGTTGTGTTGTCGGCCTATAAGGGAGTAGGAAAGGGAGGAGTGGTGGGCCTCCGGATACCTCTCACCGAACGAAACGCGACATGAACCTCTTCACGTCGATCTTCTGAGATATTGTGGTACATCACCGGTAGAGTCGGCCCATTCATGCATCGAACTGCTAGGCTCTACCACTATTAAATGTTTTAAAAATATAAATAATCATTACTACTAGTTCTACTGTCACAATGAACAAATACACAAACATTTTTTTAATTGATTCATCAAATTTATTTATAGTGATTACTAATCGGTAATCTATACTTACTCTAGATCTTAAGATTTTAATAACATTAAACATACCGATAAGATAACTTACCTATATTTGAAATAAATCAGTGTTCATTTTGATTCTTTACTAATTGCCCTAATACTCTCCCAAACACTTTAGACATTCAGTTTTATCAATTGATGAGGAAAATGTTCACTATTTAAATTTATTCAATTAAATCATTATCATCATTCAAAAAATGGAATTTAAGGTGATTTTTATTTATTTTATAACATTGACTACTGTCCATTGCCAAAGAACGAATGAAGCCATAGATTCTGGATATCATGAAGCTATATTGGACGCCGAAGAATGCGATCGACAGATCACAATTATCCAAGAAAACCTATTCATTTTATTACAATGTAAGTACTAGTAATATTTTTTTGCAGATATTATCATTACATAGTATAAAACAATCTCGCTTTCCGCTGTCTGTCCCCTTATATGCTTAGATCTTTGAAACTACGCAAGGAATTTTGATGCGGTTTATTTTAATAAATAGAGGATGTCAACGAGATGGTTTGTATGTATAATTCAAGTTTAAAATAATAATAAAAAGTGTTAATTTTAGAGATTTAACAGTTTAATTGTAAACGTTGTAAAATACTTTTGATGCGGAACAAAGTTTGCCGGGTCAGCTAGTTAATTAAAATAGTCTCGTTGGTCCAGTGGTCGAATTTTTGATTCAGAAGTCGTGGGTTAGTTTCCAGACTCACACCAATGATTTTTCGGAAGTTATGTATGTTAAATATCGATGACTGACAATTCTGTGCCCGGTATAATGGCAATAGGTTCTCCACCTATTCCATTTGGGATGTAAAGTAACGATTCGGTAAGTCGAGGCTTTAACAGCCGCTGCCTACACCTTCAGGTAGAAAAAAGGCGTAAAGTTACGTTAAACTACGTTAATTATACATTTTCATTTTAATAAATTTTGTATTTTTTTTTCAATATATTATAATTGAATGTTTAATTTATTCTTAATAAATTCAACATTCAATTATAATTTTAGCTTCTTTATAGCCAATAACCAATTAGTTTATCACGTGGTAGTCTGTTGTTGTTATCCTGGGTTTATGCCTACACCTTCGGGTAGAAAAAGGTGTGAAGTTATGTTATCTAATATATTATAAAATTCTCGTGTCACAATGTTCGTTCCCATACTCTTTCGAAACGGCTTTACCAATTTTTACCAAATTTTATAGGCGTATTCAGTACGTCGGAGAATCGGCTACTATCTATTTTTCATCCCCCTAAATGTTAAGGGTATTAGGGTACTTTTTTTTAATTTGTCGATATATTTCTGATTTTTGTTTTTTTTTATAAGACGGGATACAAAAATACATACTACCTTAAATTTTCAACCGCCTACGATCAACCCCTTTTTTTTAAATTTTATTTTTTGGCAAGACAACGATTGCCTGGTCAGCTAATAATAGTTATAATTATCGACGAGTAATTTACTTGTATCCAATGATAATATGTAACAATGAACTCAGCAAATAATTCCATGTGACCAAGTATATCACTCAGTGAAACATAGGTAATAATATATAGATAGTTTCACGCCAAATCCCTTGCAGGGTAGGCAGAGAGAACAGAGTGCCATAAGGCACGATTCTTACACGCCTCACTTGCTTCGTTGACTTTCACAACTCTTTACACCACCTTTCTCCAGAACACGTTTTATTTGGTCATGGAATATTTGTCTTGGCCGTCATCGACTCCTACATCTATCCGCTTTTGCATTGTGTATCCGCTTTGTCAATCTTGCATCATCCATTCTCTCTACATGCCGACACCGACTCGCTCACACCGACACCGCTCTACACCGACACTCTCTTTCAATCCAACATAGGTAACCTTTTGTCATCATCGTCAAAATTACAGCCGATGAATTCACAACTGTGCAAAAAATATTAACTAATTGTTCCAAACGTTTTATTTCAGTTGCTGATGCAGGCATAAGAATCCCGAAAGGTGTCCTCATAGGTGGAACACTTGATCTTGGAAATTATCACCAATGCTTAAACATAGAGCATTCTCTTAATGGTACTGAAATACAAGGAAAATTTTGTTCGATTAATGTACCAGTAAATCAAAGTATTGCATTGCCTGGTTTCAATACTGATCAATACACGCGGAGTTTTGCATCAGATCTATCGTTGATGGATCAGGAAAGGATAAATAGTTTAGACAAGTATAGCTTGAGACGCGCTCAAATTCTTGCTATGAGTGGTGAATTTGGAGCTTTAGAAGAATATTATTCTAGGTAAGTTAAGAAACTTGATATGTTATTAACCTGAGCCTAAGAAGACATGAGTGGCTTCCGCCCGCTTCTCTCACGGAATAGTGAACATAATTTGAGCCACTTTACGTCGATTTTCTGAGAGAGCGAGGTAAATACCAGTCGAACCGGCCTCGATGCTAGTGTTGACCATCACAAAAACCGCCTGTGAGTTTTGTTGCGGAATCCTTCCACCAATAAAACAACATAAGGACGCCTGCCATATTTTCCATACCTAACTTATTAAATATCAATTAATATCAAGTCTCGGTAGTCCAGTGGTCGAGCACACGGCTTCTGATCCAGAGGTCCGGGTTCGAATCCTGACACTGGCTCACACCAATGACTTTTCGAAATTGTTTTCGGAAGTTATGTGTTAAAAATATCGACGACTGAAAACGTTGTGCCCGGTATGGCAATAGGTTCACCACCTATTTCATTTGGGACGTAAACATAACGGCGAGAGGAGGCTTAAAAGCCGCTGCCTACACCTAACAAAGGCGTGCAGTTATGTTATGTTAACTTATTAAACTGATCCAAAAAAGTTTTCCAGGACTGTGCCACCAAACCCACTTTCATCTCTTGTATTCACTCTGGGAGTATGTATACCAAAACCTTGTACCACAGAGCAGGCAATCACATCATTGCTTTTTAACATAACCGATATTGGTTTTGAATATACTGACAATTTCTGTCGGATTCGTGGAGATAAACCTTGGTCGGGAGCTGACTATACCGCAATGTAAGTAAATTTTATACATGTACAATGTACATACATACACAACTGCACGGCAAATCCCTTGCGGGGTAGGCGGAGAGAACGCCATGAGGCACGATTCATGCACCCTTCACTCGCTTCGTTGATTTTCATAACTCTCTTCATGCACGCGCGTCGATTTTTGAGGCTCCTAACATCACCCTCCTCCAGGACACGTTCTATTTGGTCATGGATTGTGTGTCTTTTATTATTTTTCTTAAGTTTGCAAAAAGAAACCATCCATTGCATAAAAACTCTGACAAGTTTCAAGCATTAGATCGTGTTAGATATATTTTATACACACTTAAGACCGCGTCGAAAACAAGGTTGTAAGGAAGGAAATTGGATTGAAAGAGAGTGTCGGTGTAAAAGTAAGAAAGGGCATGCTCCGATGGTTCAGAGATGTAGAAAGAATGGATGATGCAAGACTGACTAAGCATGCAGGAGTCGAGGACGAGGACGGCCAAGACATGTGTGCCTTGGCCGTCCTCGACTCCTACATCCATCCATTCCATGACCAAATAGACCGTGTTCTGGAGTAAGGTCATGTTAGGAGCTTCAAAAAAAAGCATGATAAGAGTTATGAAAGTCAACGAAGCGAGTGAGGCGTGTAAGAATCGTGCCTTATGGCGCTGTGTACTCTCTGCCTAATCCGCAAGGGATTTGGCGTGAAGTTATGTATGTATGTATGTACTTATGACCGTACACATAGAGAACATAACCCTATTTCTGGTTCAATCTTATTATTATTTTTTTATGGGATAGGAGGGCAAACGAGCAGGCGTGTCACCTGATGTTAAGTGACCAACGCCACCCGTGGACACCTGCAACACATATAGTGTTATAGTTGCGTTGCCAACCTGTAAAGGAGTAGGATAGGAAGGGATGGGGAAGGGGGATGGGCCTCCGGGTACCTCTCTCACCGAACGAAACGCGGCATGAGACACTTTACGTCGATTTCCGGAGAAGTGGTGGCATTTCACCGGTCGAGCCAGCCCATTCAAGCAGCGAACTGCTTGGCTCTACCACTCTCAAATTCATAATAATTAATTCATTTTGACGATGTGGATATACAGATCTTGATTTTCAATGTTTTAAAGCCTCTACTTTCACAGTTTTATTCAAGAACGTGGTAGATCTTGAAGTTTCTAATATTTTTATTATACTTTCTAATGTCTAATAATTAATTAGTCATTATTAAAATCCTAAAATCTATGATCAAGAAAGACAGGGTTGATTTAGTTTTTACGGATGGCTTAAACGGCATGATGTCCACAAGGTCAGTTGGTTTGAAATACAATTGTTGTAAATTCTTTTTTCAGAGTCATATTTTCCTTGATCGGCATTATAACTTTGGTCAGCACGTGTTACGATCTTATCCATAGATTTGTGTTAAAAACTGGTAAGTAAATATTAACACATACATATTATACATTTGTAGAAAAATATGACGTCTTCTATAATCTAATATGTGCAAAAATTCCCATGTCACAGAGTCTCACAAACGGCTCGACCGATTGTCATGTAGGCATATCGAGTAGTTCTGTGAATCCGACAACATCTATTTTTTCATCCTCCTAAATATTAAGTGGGGCTAGTCCACTCCTACTGTCTTTACTCTGTTCTAAATTAATCACTCTTACAAATATAATATATTATAATTACATAGCAGAAAACAAAGTCGCTTGCCACAGTCTGTCCCCTTATATGCTTAGATCTTTGAAACTACGCAACGGATGTTGATGCGGTTTTAAATAGATGGGGCGTATCAACGGGGTGGTTTGTATGTATAATTAATGTTGTATGTATTTTATGTTATATTTTTTTATTTCAATATAACAAACGGTCACTCCAATTTTATTTATATGTATGGATTATCTTTATTTATCTAGTATACATTTAACAATATAGAAACAAATCGAATAGGATCTAAAGAACAAATAGTATTACCCAATAATGGCCAATAAGTATTACATAATATTTTAGATATTTATCAGATAAAAATTTGCCAACTGCTACTCAATTAATAATTACAAAAGGGTAATTTTCAGATGCGAAAGCAATTAATCCAATTTGTCAATCGTTTTCCGTTTACACAAACGGCCAGCGGCTCTCAACATTCTCAACGGGGCCAGGAAATATGCAATGTATTGACGGCATAAGAACCATTGCGATGTTGTGGGTAATAGTCGGACATTCTTTTGGTACAGAACCTCATATTGCCAATCCTATTGACTCTTTTACAGTAAGTACATACATAAATATAATTATTTTTAAATACATAACTTCACGCCAAATCCCTTGCGGTGAAGGCAGAGAGAACGGAGCGCCATAAGCCACGATTCTTACACATCTCACTCTCTTCGTTGACTTTCATAACTCTCTTCATTCACGCGCGTCGATTTTTGAGGCTCCTAACTAGAGATGTGACGGATAGTAGTTTGGCCGAATACCGGATATTCCGCAGAACTTAGCCGTTTGGTACATTGCACATTTGGGTGAACGATCGGGTGGACTCGGTTAGATTCGGGTCTTTTCGTGAAGAAAGAAACGCGATAACCTGTGAGCTGGATTTTTATCTCAAGTCAGTGCGAATTGATCGCAATCGTGACCCTTATTCTTGGTGGGCAGCTAATGGCAAACAATACCCAAATTTAACAAAGTTTGCCAAGATCTATCTTTCAGCACCTTGCAGCAGTGTGTACAGCGAAAGTCTTTTTCCGCTTGCTACCTCTCAATGCAGGGAAATTAGTATTTATTCACCATAATTTGCCCTTAGTGCAGTATGACGAGTACTAATTAATTAATTTTCTTTATATTACATTCATTTTGCAATTGTGTGATTAAAAAATAAAACTAATTATGTTTCCTAAGTGATACTAAAGCTAACTAAATAAAGCAAATAATTACTTAAAAATATTCTTTTTTCCAAATTTTTTTATTCGGCCGCATACCTATCCGGCCAAATAGAAATAATCCGGTATTCGGCCGGATAGTAAAAAGACCGCCAGATACCGGATAGTTACCGGATATCCGTTACATCTCTAATATTTACAACTACCCCCCCGCCCCTATCCAACATCACGTGTATTTTTAGTATCTACAAGGAATCTTAAAATTTTTAGAGTATTATCTTTAATTCATCATTAATCTCGCTGGTCGAGTACTCGAGCGGCCCGCTTCTGAATCAGAAAATCCGGTGTTCGGCCGGATAGTATTAAGGCCGCCGGTTAGGCCGGATACCGGATAGTTACCGGATATCCGTTCCATTTCTACTCCTAACATCACCTTCCTCGAGAACACATTCTTCATTCACTCGATTCCTACATCCATCAGCTTTTGCAGTGAATATCTGCTTAGTCAATCTTGCATCATCCCTCCTTTCTACATGTCCGAACCATCGGAGCATGCCCTTTCTTACTTTTACTTTTATTTTACTAAAAAAAATCATTTTATAGTACTATCTAATTGATCGGTGTAAAAGTAAGGAAGAGATGCTCCGATGGTTCGGACATGTAGAAAGAATGACTGATTAAGCACGCAAGAATCGAGCCTCATGGCGTTCTGTTCTCTCTGCCTACACCGCAAAGGACTTGGCAAGAAGTTATGTATGTGTAATGTGTGTTTAATCGTTACATCATTGCATAGTATTAAACAAAGTCGCTTTCCGCTGTCTGTCCCTTTATTTGCTTAGATCTTTGAAATTATGCAACGGATGGTTGTGGTGAATGCTGTGGCCGTACTCGTTACTTTATAAATATTTTCAATGGCATGTAATACATGACAATTGGTTCCGTAAGCTTTATTCGTTCGGTTTGTTTCAGTGGCTTCTTTCAGCCGAAAGTCTATGGATTGTTGCTGGTACAATTACAGTAGATACATTCTTCGCATTAGGTGGTATACTAATAGTGTATACTGCTGCTAAGAAAATGAATGGAAGTAAGTTCCGTGTATTATTAAGCAAGATAGTAATCCACAACTTAATTCCCACAGGGACGGTACTTAGTTCCGTGATAAAAAATGACATATTTTTAATGCATTTCTGCAATATGGGTATCAAATGAAAGGGTTTGTTGAATGTAACTCAAAATATAATATGACGTCATTCTAAATCCAATATGGTGGAATATCCAAGATGAAGGAATATATATTTTAAGCTTTCGTACAATATGGGTATCAAATGAAAGGGCTCATTGGGAAAACTAAAAAAATAATGTGACGTCATTCTAAATCCAATATGGCGGATAATCCAAGATAGAGGAACAGTTTTTTTTTAATGCATTTCTACAATATGGGTATCAAATGAAAGGGCTTGTTAATAGTAGCTCGAAAAATAATGTGACGTCATTCTAAATCCAATATAGTGGAATAAATATTTGCGTTTCTACTATATGCGTATCAAATGGCCCTTTCATTAAAGAGTTATATGAGAACTTCAAAAACTATGTCTCGGTGGTTCAGTAAACTAGCCCGCTTCTGAATCAGGAAGTCTTAACAAAATTAAGTTGCAAAATCAACAAATAAGTAACAAAAAAATTTGTTTACTTAGGCTCGAAACTCTTTGCTGATGGTCAAGCATACGCGGCCTAAGTAGAGAAAAGACTTTAGGAGGTCTCCTCATTGAAGAGTTGGACTGTTCGAAATTAACTGGCAAATGACCTTGTAACAATGATGCTTTGAATGAGATGAAGAGACTGAGAAACTTACCCATCGATAACTAAAAATTTGAAAATAATTTAAAGAAAAAAACTTTTTTAAAGAAGCTTTTATTTAAACGCTCTAAAAAGTATAAAATAATTTTAACCTTATACATTTTAACTATCAACTTATAACCTTATTATATACAATTTATGTGATAATAAAAGCTTGTCGCTATGTTCAACCCAACCCTTCCCCCCTCCTCTTCCCATCCCAGTTCCGACCCCTTCCATTTCCCATGGAAAGGGCCGGCAACGGAACTGTACCACTATATGTGTTCGGGTGTCCATATATATGTTATAAACCAAAAAAATATATTTGGATAATGCGATCCGTTACAGTAATCATTAAATCTAAAAAAATATTTCTAGATGGTTATGGATAGCCACTGATAGGTAATTAAACATAGCGACAAGCTTTTATTATCACATAAATTGTATATAATAAGGTTATAAGTTGATAGTTAAAATGTATAAGGTGAAAATTATTTTATACTTTTTAGAGCGTTTAAATAAAAGCTTCTTTAAAAAAGTTTTTTTCTTTAAATTATTCTCAAATAAAGACACTTTCGTACTTTTGATAGTTAAGCAATCTTATCTATAGCTTATAGTGGGAACCCGCCAACGTCTATTCTGCAGTATTACTACAGTCTACTACAGCTTTACAAATGCACCACGAGGCTCGACAATTAAATTAACAAGAGATTCTATTTAATTATGGTATAGTGCCACCTGGTGGTAAGTGATTAGCGCCGCCCATGGATAATTACAACACAGATAGTTATTTTAATTACGTTCTTGGCCTTTAACATAGGTAAAGGAGTGCGATAAAAAGGGAAGGGAAAGAGGGGTGAGCCTTCACCGAATGAAACGCAGAAGTCTGCGTATTCTGTTAGGTCGTAGTATTTCAACGGTCGAGGTGGCCCATTCACGCCGCGAAAACTGCGTGGGTCTGTCACTGGAATTATAATGATATTTGTTTTTCAGAAACATTCCTCAAAAACTTGCATTGGTTCTACTTGGGTCGTATTGTACGTATCACGCCGTTGCTGGCTGCCATTGTGCTGTTAGAGGCTTCGTTTTTCAATCAACTAACTGACGGACCCTCGTGGGGTACTGTCGCCAATCGCACTAATAGATGTCGCAATGATTGGTGGTATACACTTTTGCACGTACAGAACCTTATAATACCACAAAATATGGTGTGTATAAATTACTTATTTTTTTTTATAGTTAAACTCATTTTTTAATTAATCGGCGATTTTATGTTAAATGCATAGGTCGAAGCTTCGACTTCCGTGATATGACGATTTATTGGACTCTAACATATTTTTTTAAATTGGATAGAGGGGAAAACGGGCAAGCGTGCCACCTGATGGTAAGCAACTAACGCCGCCCATGAACACCTGAAACACTGATAGTGTTACAGTTGCGTTACCGAGATTCAAAATGGGATAGGGAACGGGTCAGAAGTGGGATGAAGAGAAGAGAGGAGGAGGAGTTGGGGCTCTGATTACTTCTCTCACCAAGCAAAACGCGACCTGATAATCTATAAATGTGCGTGAATTGATAACTGAACAATTTTTGCCTAACGTAAGGCATAAAGTGGCTCATGCCGCGTTTCGTTGGGTGAGAGAGGTACCCGTAGGCTCACCCCTTTCCCCATCCTTTCCTATCCTACTCCCTTAAAGGTCGGCAACGCAACTGTAACACTATATGTGTTGCTGGTGTTCATGGGCGCGCTGGTCATTTACCATCAGGTGATACGCCTGCTCGTTAGCCCACCTATCGCATAAAAAAAATGATAAAAGAAAAGTTTGTTACTTGATTTTATACATTTCAGTGTGTCGGTCATGCTTGGTACATCGCTATAGACATGCATCTGTATATTGTATCACCTGTGATACTTTTCTGGGTATTCACCGGTAAGAAACTAAATGCCTGGATGGCTTTGATCTCTGGTCTGGTGGCGATATTGACTGCATCTACCATTTTCAATTTCTTTAAGAACCTACAGGCTGGTGTTATTGTGCCAACGTAAGTAAAACTATTAATTTTCCCATAAGAATAAATAAGAAAGTGAGAATTATTATAATTCTTTTTCCTATTAATCGCTCCCCGTTTCTGATTCAGAATTCCTGGGTTCGACCCCGGACTCATACCAAGGATTTCACGGAATTCTTTTTGGAAGTTATGTGTGAAAAATATCGCTAACTGACAACTGCCCGGTGTATGGCAATAGGTTTGCCACTTTTTCCATTTGGGACGTAATGTAACGATTCGGCGAGTCGAGGCTTTAACAGTCGCTGCCTACACCATTGGGTGGAAAAGTGAAGTTACGTTTTAATAGTCTTAAGTCCCCGATTAGTCTAGAAGTTATCGAGTTTTCAGTAATCCAACTTTTGATTGAGCGGTCTCGACTTCGAATTCGCGTACAGACACACAAACGAAATCATGCCGATTATTGCCGATGTTTTGTTTACCATACAATTAAATAGTTGTGACAATGCATAATGATACAGCTGACTTCACGGGAATGTAAGATACGGTATTTAAAATATACATAAAATACATATTTATATATCATAAATATGTATCTGTATTTTAATTATATGAATATTTAGTAACTATTTATGATTGTATATAATTGTACTGTATGTTAATCCGTGAAGCTTGTATTGGTAGGAGCGCTTATCTACTATAGAAATATTAAATATGGCCACATTTGACTCTCTTCCTATGCGCAAATGGTCTTAGCACGGCTATAGATTCTTCTTCGGCTATGATTTATCATACATTCTCTTTGCTGATACTCTTGGAAAGCATTCAATACCAAACCAACTGGTGTTGCCTCGACGACCTGGTATTGCCTTACTGGTATTACCTCATACCTGATTAGAAATTATCTGGATAGAATCCGGGTGAATGAAAACTAATGAAATTTTCGAAATTCTTTTCCGAAATTATTCGTGATAAATATAGATGACTGACACAATCGTGCGCGACGTTAGCATTAGGTTTCGCTACCTATTAAATTCGGGACTATAAAGTTGATCTGAACCAACGAGAAATACCGCTGCCTACACCTTCGGATACTGAAGTTATATAAAATCGCAAATGTTTCTTCGCAGCCGAGGAGAGGACTATATGTCAATATATTACTTCAATACACTGACAAGAGCTTCACCATTTTTTGTGGGTTTGATATTTGGTTACGTTCTGCATCTTTATCGTGACCAGAAAGTAAATATGCCATGGGTAAGTCAGTTACAAAGCGCACTGTGTTTAATCTTCTTGTTTAGTCAATGATGAGTGGACCCTGGATATGATGTGCATATCTATAGTAGCAGAATCACGACCCGAATAAAACTAAAAGTTTGTCCTGTTGGAATCAGATTACGAATTTATTCTAATTAAATGATTAATATCTATATTTGATATCAGTTTTGTGACAGATAAAAATGTTAATTAAAGACATAACAAGGAAAATTCATTATATAGATTATTAAAATGGTACTTCCTCAGATTTTCGCGAATCACATTCATAGCATTAAAACAACTTTTTATGGATTATATCGCGTTTATTTAGAACTTATTTTCTATTTATTTCCCGGCGTTTCGAACTCTTTACAGAGATAATTTTCACGAGAGATGAACAAAATTATTTTTCTCATCACTTGTGAAAATACGCGATATAATAAATAAAAAGTTATATGATGATATGTTGTGCCGAACCGCCGATCCCTGGTAGGGCATAAACCACCACCGATTCCCAAGGTGGTCGCTAATAAAACCTTATCCAAGTCATTAGACAACATGGATAGTTCGCAAGGATGACATGTTCTGTCGATCACATTTAGAGTGGTATAAGAGCAGGAGAGTGATGAATGATAAATAAAGACAATTTATTCACACATCACGAAAAGTTTCCAGGAAAGAAATTTACGAATTGAATTGATTGATCTGACTGGTTCGTTTTCTTTTCAGTTAATAGCAGTTTTATTTTGGTTATGTTCTGCCGGTGTTGTGGCAGCAATATTATATTTCAAGTATATAATTATGCAGTTTGATTGGGATAATCAGTTTATGGACAATTTTATGAACTCGTTCATGAGGCCAGCATGGGCTTGCGTCATAGGATGGATGATATTCGCTTGTGTACATGGTTATGGAGGTAAGACGGCAAAATATACTTTTATTACTGATATGAAAACCTTTTTAAACGGTCCTCTGAACTTTGTACTTCATAATTGTGGTGACTTTATTTTAATAGGGCTAAAATGGTGCCTGATGTGTGGCATTATTAGGACTAATAAAAATGTGCTTCCAACATTTCTGGATATTAAAAGCGCGATGTTACAAATTATACCGAAAACCCAAATTTAAAGGTATTTAAAATATTGGACGTTATTGGAAAGATAACAAATGGTGTTTTGTTATTTTTGTACAGGTCCGATAAATTGGTTTTTAAGCCTTGACGTATGGCGGCTGCCTGCTCGGCTCACTTACGGGATGTATCTCTTCCACTATCCACTTATGTTCGCTATCAATGCTACAGCTGTCACACCTGTTTACTTCTCTGTCGGACTATTTGTAAGTATATGAAAGAATATTGTGTTTAAGTTTTTTTTAGAGAATATTAGGCACTCATTATTGTTTGTAAGAGGAAGCTTGAAAGTTGCGCCGATAAGAGAACTGAGAAGATAAGAGGGAATCGCCTAGCGTGGTTTGGGCAAGTATTGAGGAGGGATAATACACGTGTTGCGAGAATAATGATAAATCTGAATGTGGAGTGATGTAAGGGAATAGTAAGACATAAGAAAATATTTAAGATAAGAAAGGCAGGTTAGTGTGGAAGATGTGAGAGTTAGGGATGTAAGGAAAAGAAAAAAAGTGTTGTGCCGACCCCAAATAATGGGAACGAAAATGAATGATCACCGGTATGGGTTTATGGTACTTCCAAATAAAGCGCTAGTTAAAAGAGACTCATCATAAGTAGTATTGGTCTTGCCTTAATACTTTTATGCCTATTGGCGGGCTTATGGGATTTCTTTCTGACACTAAGATTGTGGTCAGTGTCGATTGAAAGTGGGCAAAATTATTATCTATACAAATGAATAAGAGTGGAGTGTCTGTGTGTAATATCAAAGTAACCTCCTTTTACCTAATGCATATGAATACATACACGGTAAATAAGATTTATTTTGCTGGCTTAATATAAGCCATTTTCACTTTAGATGGTTTTTTATTATTAAATCAATGCAAAGGAATAATAAATCCAATTTCAGCATTTAGTGTTAATGTGTGTGTTTTCTATTTTCTAGACCTTTAAGTTCCTGGCACATTTGGTCCTAGCTGTAGTGGGGTCCTACATATTGACAGTTGTGGTGGATTCTCCATTTTCAGCTCTTTATAAGCAGTTAATGATTACAGGTAAACACTATTATTCACTGGACTAAGGATCCTAATAAAAAATAAAAAAGTCTGATGTTAGAATTATTAAAAAAGTTCTCAACTAAAAGCAGAATTTTGTCGATGAAATGTGTTCTTTTTTCAGTTGCAAAGAAGAAACCAACAGAGTCAGTAAATAGAACAGCAAAATCAGAAAATGTGACAAACGAAGACCAATTAGATGCGGATAAAAAGCCTGCTGAGGAAGAAGTTGAACGAAAAAGTTTGAACGGAAATGACGTCACTACAAAATGATATCTCATATTAAGCATATCCTGTTTTCACAGTTTATTATATATCTACCTGGCGGCCCATTTGAACATAAATGTATACATTCATACATACGCTTAAAATAAATGTTAATCTATGAAAATCGAAATAATCAAATAAAATATCAGTGTAGAAAGTATTAAGTGTAAATCTAAGGTCCTAAAACTAAGCCTAAGTTACTTAGACTTAGTTGACTTTCCAGCCTTTGAGGGTTTAAATATAGGAATAATATTTTTAAGTTCTTAAGTTGCATAAATAAGCAAATCTCTATAGTTAAGTATTTTGAAGTGTAACTTCTAATGTCTCCGTCTAATGGAACCGTTTAACGCTTTTAACGCCCCCTTGCGGCCACAAAACATAATATATATTATTTAAAGGGACGAATTTGAACCAGTCTATATATAAATCCAGGAAGAGAATTGCTTAAGCGTGATTTTTATCTGTACATAGACATCTAGTAGCTAGTGGTGGCACTATACCACTCATTTAATACTTATAAACCATAATAGTTTATTTCTTTGCGCTAATCTCAGAAACCGCTGGTTCTATTTTAAAATTCTTTCAGTGGTGGATAGTCCATTTATAGAGAAAGGATTTAGGCTATATTATATTTTCTAAACAATTAGGGATCTTTACTAAAGTTCCGATAATGTAACCCAAGTTGTAAAAAAGGACCTAAAAAATGATTACATCGCGTACGCTGCAAAAAGTATTAATTGTAGAGCAAAAAATGTACTACAACTTTGCAGAATATATAGTTGTCTACACAAATGGTCGCGACACCATGTGTCTAACTATTGTAGTTATCTCACAATAAGTGTATATTTACTTTTTTTAAATAATTTGAGTGATGATGTTTTGAAAGCCCTTTATTTTGTACTTTGGTATTAATCTGATTATAATAAATTATTTATAATTCAAGATAGATTCAATAACTTCCTAGAATTTTTTGAATTATTTAATTCGGACATTTCATTCAAAAGATATAAAGCCTCGAACAGGGCAAAATTTGGTATGAACGGAAAACAGGAAAAACAGCCCCATCACCGTCGATTATGATAGTACAGAAAGTTTACTAGCGTAGATAACTGACCCAGGATGCCCTCCTTGCACATGCCAAAGTCGGCGAGCTTGCAGTGGCCCTCACTGTCCAGGAGTATGGGATGGGAAAGAGGGTGGCCCTCCGGGTACCTCCCTCACCGAATGAAACGCGGCCTCAGCCACTTTACATCGATCTTCCGAGAGGTCGTGGTTTTTACCAGTAGAGCCGGCCCATTCATGCAGCAAACTGCTTGGCTCCACCACTACCATTCAATTTGTTAAGCTTGAATTTCATTAGTACACAGATATCAGTGGCAGGTTTAGGTACTATAATTGATTTGTAAAATCAATCATAATCAATCATCCACCCGCCACTAGATGTATGGAGGTACTATAATTGAGACTAGAAACGCGGCCTTTAGTGTCAACTACATTCCTTAATAACTGTATTTGATTGAATTTATTATTTTATTTCTAAAATCTATTTAAGAAATAAATACATAACATTTATTATTATGTGTTGTAGAACTGATTTTTTTTATATTTTACCAATTTTTTTTTTAATATTCTTAAATACTCATATAAACTCCATGAAGTGAAACCATAGCGCGATTTAATAAATTGATGAATAGTGACCTCTATGGCCGAGACGAATAAAACATTATAATATAATAAACTAAAATCAAGACATGATACTCATTTATATACATGGTTTACTTAACCATGTATATAAATGTATATAAACCTTATAAAAATATTTATATAATAATCTGTTTATGATCCTCGGTTCAAATAATCTTCATCTGTATGTTGCGTTCTTATACACAAATTTAAATAAAATATTAGATAGGAACTTAGTTACCATTTCTCATAATCAGTCCTATTTTTAATAGTACCTTTAATATATTAGTAATAAGTATTAATAGTCTCGGTGGTCCAGTTAAGTAGTCGTTTCGTGGTCGTCGTTGGTATCTTACTATATATAGTTAATTTTAGGTACCCTATGGTATTTTTTCATGGGATAAAAGACAAACCTAAGGGAGTAGGATATGAGAGGATGGGGAAGAAGGGTGGGCTACCGGGTACCTCTCTCACCGTACGAAACGCGGCATGAGCCACTTTACGTCGATCTTCTGAGAGGTCGTGGTATTTCACCTGTGGAGCTGACCTATTCATGCAGTGATTATTTTTCTCTATTTCTGAATCAATTTCTTACCCTTTTTAAAAGCTTTTATTTAACTTACACTGTATGTATGTATGTAATACATACATACTTACATACATACATACATCTATGTATGTATGTATGTAAGTATGTATGTTCGGTGGAATCTTGCAACTCAATTTTGAAGTAGATATCTTCAACCGATTGAGCTGAAATTTTGTATACACGTTTACTTTGGATGACAATTCATGATATTATGTGTGACATTATTCTATATCCAATAATGCGGACCACCCAAGATGGAGGAATGGATATTTTGAATGCATTTCTGCAATATGGGTATCAAATGAAACGGCTTATTGAGTGTAACTCAAAAAATAATATGACGTCATTCTAAGTCCAATATGGTGGAATATCCAAGATGGAGGAAAGCATAT
Source organism: Euproctis similis (assembly GCA_905147225.2). Classification (NCBI taxonomy): domain Eukaryota; kingdom Metazoa; phylum Arthropoda; class Insecta; order Lepidoptera; family Erebidae; genus Euproctis; species Euproctis similis. Next base: position 16,675,080 of record LR990114.1, read on the forward strand.
TTTTAAGCTTCTGTACAATATGGGTATCAAATGAAAGGGCGCATTGAGAGTAACTGAAAAAATAATGTGACGACATTCTAAATCCAATATGGCGGATCAGCCAAGATAGAGGAACAGTTTTTTTTAATGCATTTCTACAATATGGGTATCAAATGAAAGGGCTTGTTAATAGTAACTCGAAAAAAATATGACGTCATTCCAAATCCAATATGGCGGGAAAAATATATGCATTTCTACAAGATGGGTATCAAATGAAAGGGCTTGTTGAGAATAACTCGAAAAATAATCTGACGTCATTCTAAATACAATACGGTGGACCATCCAAGATGACGGCATACATCTTTTTGATGCATTTCTACAATATGGCTATGAATAAAAATAAAAAAATAAATTAAAACACAATTATGTATATAAATTGTATATACTGAGGCTCTAAGTTGATACTTGAAGTTTTTAAGGATATATTATTTTCTTATTTTTAGAGCGCTTAAATAAAAGCTTCTTTAAAAAGGGTTTTTGCTTTTAATGTATTATTTTCTTTTCTACAACAGGAAGTTATACTTCCAACGCGCGGAGGGACTCCACGCATTTTTTTTATGTATTAAATGTTGATTTACATATGACTTGCAATTTTTGTTGAATTTAAATTTAAAAAATGTACTCTATTCATTTATTAGAGTCATACCAATTATTTATATCATTAAAATATAAATGCATTGTCATACATACATGATTTCTAGGGTTTTTAACTAAACGATTTTTTTATTGAACGTTGAACTCCAATTACTAATGCGGATGTGTATATCATTATTTATTACAGTACGAAGTTCAAAGTACAAATAATACTGTCAAAATACAAAATTAGCTTATACTTTGAACTGAGTAATCTTCGGGATGATAATAATCAAAATATTTCACACGACTTATAACTATCTAATAACTGATTTATCTATTTAATTTCTAAAAATATCAAATAATTTAAATTATAATCAACTAATGCGGCGAAATATGTAAAATATTTATAATAATTGTGTTGGTTCTTAAATATCTTTGAAGATAATCATTGGATTTTATTAATTTTAATAACAGGTGGTGATTATAATGTAGAAAAGATTGTATGTCTGATGATAAGCATCATACGGCTATTATTTACGTAAATCATTTACGTAAATAATCGCAGTATGATGCTTATCTTTGTTTCCTCAAATCGGATTTAACTAAAAAAAACGATATTTCTTGATACATAAATACATAACTACACAGAGAACAGAGGCCAATTATAGATAGCAAGAGAGAGACTATTCTTGCACGTGGCACTCGCTTCGTTGACTTTCACAACTCTTTTCATGCAGGCGCGTCGATTTTTGAGACTCCTAACAGCATCTACCTCCAGAAAAAGTTCTATTTGGCTATGGAATATGTATCTTGGCCGTCTTCGACTTTTACATCCATCCGCATCCATCCATTCTTTCTACATGTCCGAACCATCGAAACATGCCCTTTCTTACTTTTATACCGACACTTCTCCACATCTTCCAGCTAAGTGCCGGTTGCTTCTCTACGATGTTGCGGAGTGGAAAAATCTGGTCCGTGCACCCTCTTCCACTTCTGAAACCACCCTGAGACTCCCACAATACTCCGTCAGATATCACCCTGTTTTCCTTTCCATAATTTTCCCATACAATTACGCTGCTGAGCTGATTACACTGATGTGACCTGACTGTGATCCTTTACCTTTATACAATGGCCAAAGTACTCACTGTACCGACCTAATACATCTTTTGGGTTTGTAAGAATGTCATCTGCCTTAGGCTTTGGTAACATTCCTGTAGCGGCGGTAGATCTCATACTTATTCTCTGTCATACTATCATTCTGATTCAAACTTGAGACATAATTTAACCAGGTTTTTTTCTTTCTTTCGACGCTGTATTTAACGCCCCTGTCCCACCAATCATCACCTCTTAGAATCTCATGCCTCTTTGCATAACCACATACTTCTTTTGTACTATCCACTATACTTTTTTTTCATTGTTTCTCAGAATTTTTCAATACCTAAGTAAGAAAGACTCGTATTATTAAGTATGGTCAACATAGTCTCTGTCACATACAAGGCATCAATCATCTTATTCATCTTCGCTGAACATTACTCTTGATAGTAATTTTTTCATAGAATTATGTAAAGGTTTCAATATGTAACTCCGACAAAGTACCACGCGGTATCATTCTCAGAATGAGTTGGCACCACCTCACGCCTAATCCTCTATCATCGCGCGCGCTTATTTGTCAAATCAAAAAATGCACCTATACCTAGTTTTCCAATTACAGCATTTTAGCGCATTAACGTTGATGTTCCAACGTGCGTAGCGATGCTGTAGCATCGCTACGCACGACACGACATGAAATTATTAAGTGTTTTTCTTTATGTTGGCATTGATCACAATATTTGAAATACGTTTTCTTTAGTAATAATAATATTTGTTAAAAAATTATAGCTTTCGTTCCGTTGTAGATTTTTGGAAATAATCAAAGTTACCTAATTCTACCTGTGTTAAAAAAGTAATGTATATATGGATGAAGGTACAAGCATTGACTTTTTTATTCCACATTTAATGTGAACACTTAACGCACTCTACTGGCGCATTTTAACACCAATTCGCGTTCCAATTAGGCTTCAGCACAATTCGGCATTGTGCGGCACTGAGTCACATAATGCTCTGTAATTGGAAAACTAGCAAGTAATTTTGTGTTCCATCTCACGGTATAATTCCCAGCATTCATCAGAAAAGATTTTTGACTTGAGAAGTCACTTCAAGAATTCAAAGACTTAATAACATCCTATCTCCTTAAAGAGGTTAATTACTTCATCCTATATTAATGAAGATATTTCGTATTTATAAAAGAAAATGCTTTTTTCAAATATACAACAGTTTTAAATACGTATTAGATTAAAAATTAATTACTTAATTTGCGTACATATTTGTATTATCTTAGGTTATTATTACAGATAAAACAAGTGACGTCCGGAACATAATATACAAATAATAATACGACCTATTGTATGTATACTAATCAGTATTAATTATGGATATAATTGTATGATTAGATATTAATTAAATGTAGATTAGAGAAAAGGTTATCATTATATAATAACATCCTGACTTAAAGAATTTATCTATAGTATGAAATGAAAATTATTCCATTGATAAATAGTCAGAACACGGATTTCAAAATGGAAAAAGTACAAAAAATATTTTCTGATTTTATAGATGAAATAAATACATACTTATTTAAATGATTAAAAAATAGTTGTAGTAATATTTTTCGACTTTAATAAGGACTTTGTAACTTTGGAGATAAAGAAGTTTATCAATGCCATACAGGAGTATAGAGTGGACAAATCTGTAAACGAATGGTTTCGAAACTACCTTACGCGTTCTTATAGGGTGAATGTTGGCGATACCCTGAGTATAAATGAAATGGTACGATCCTGGGTTCCGCAGGGATCTTGCTGTGGTCCTATATATTATCTAATGTAGTGCTCATGCATGCATGTAGCTCATGTGGTGTACTCAAATATACTTCAGAATACATGTATGTTCGTAGAAGTCTATGTATACTGCGCGCCGGAACTGCCATCATCATCATGTGGTATGAAGCAGAAAAATAAAGAAACTGTTTTTAAATAGTCACATGATAACCGACTAGTGCTGAATCCCGAGAAAACTCAACTATAGTCTTACATTCACCCTATTGACGAGCCTCGTGGTTCATTGGTAAAGCTACCGACCGCAGAATCGCGGCCGGCGGGTTCGATACCAGTACAAATATTTGTGACAAGCATGAATGTTTGTATGGCGTCTGGGTGTTTTTCTATGTATTATAAGTATGTATTTACAAAAGAAAAGTATATATGTATTATTATCCGTTATCTAGTATCCATAGCACTAGCATTTAATTGCTTAATTTGGAACTAGAGGACGCTGTGTGATTTGGGGCCAAGATATTATTATTATTGACTACTAAAACAAACTCACTTAGAATTATTTTTCGAATGCATTCAAATCAATGACTTTGTTTTGTTAACTGTGTATACAAAGCAGAAAAATATACTCAGATATGAAAATTGATAAAAATTTCTCATGTGAGGAGCATGTAACATACATGTGCTCCACACTTAGAGCATTGCTCAGGAAAATATCGGGTTCCTATTGGGACACCACAACTACCGTACAAGTCTTTGGTGGACCCTATTTTGGACTATCACTACATTACATAATATAAAACAAAGTGGCTTTCTCTCTCCCTATATCTATGTATGTTTAAATCTTTAAAACTACGCAATAGATTTTGATTAGAGTCCAACCGAAACTGTTTTTCCGGCCGAAACCGAAACCGAATGTTCGGCCGCCACTTCAGTTTCGGCCGAAACCGAAACTCACATGTTCGCGTATAAAATTCCATAAAATACTGAAATATAAAATTTCAGTATTTAATGGAATTTTAAACTTAACTTTTCCCATACTTTTGTGTCATTTAGAAGAGGAAATGAAAAACAATGGGTATATCTATTAATTTTGTTACAATCAAGAAAAAGCCTGAAGCCTTTTTCTACCTGAAGGTGTAGCAAGACACAAAATGTTTACTAGATATAAAAAAGTAAAAAAAAAATTACACTTTTTTACATAACACAAGAATTTAGTTGCTTAGCTTGGAACTAGAGGGCGATGTGTGTATTGTGTGATGTGTGTATATTATATTATATATAGAAGTACTAGCAGACCGCGCGAACTTCGTACCGCTATATTTTATACATTTTCCACTTAAGATTGTTACCGCGATCATATTAATACCCCAAAGCTTTCCTCATAAATGAACTAACACTATTTTTTTTACAATTCAAGTTCCTGATACATACATACATAACTTCACGCCAGATCCCTTGCGGGGTAGGTAGAGAGTACAAAGAGGCCATAAGGCACGATTATTACACACCTTACTTGCTTAGCTGTTGATATTAGCGACTAACAACCTAGATATGATGAAAATAATAGCAGTTAAAATAATAAGCAGTTAGCTGCAAGAATGGGCCGGCTCAACCGGTGAAATACCACTACCTCTCAGAAGGTCGACGTAAAGTGGCTCATGCCGCGTTTCGTTCGGTGAGAGAGGTACCTGGGGATCCACCTCGCTTCCCCATCCTTCTCCCTTAAAGGTCGGCAACGCAACGGTAACACTATAAGTGTTGCTGGTGTCCATGGACGGCACAGGTTGCGTACCATCAGGTGACCCGCTTGCTCCTTTGCCCTTCTATCCCATAAAAAAAAAATTATCAACTTCAATTAATAGCATTACCAGGGACTTTGTCAGAAGTTTGACATCAATCTTTAGTTTTTTTTAATACTACTTGAACCTTTTTTTTTATCTGGTCATTGTCGTCGATTTAAAAAAAAACCTGGTCACCACATGTTCTTACCAGTATGGATAACTCACAGTGAGTGTTTTTTTTTTATATTTTAACTGATGTCGATTTGGCTCCTTGGTATTACCCTTATCAAAATAAATTCACAAAATTTTTAAGCAGATCACGATATTAAAAATGTAAATATATATAGATGGGCAACTATGTGGTATGCAGATGTGTAACAAAGTCGTTAAGTCTTTATATTTTAGCAAAAGACGCCAAGATCGAGGTGCGTGGACATATCTTGCGCTTCGTCCATTTATATGAAGTTGCAATATTGTAAAGGATTATAGATAATATTATAATATCTGCTTAAAGAACTAACTGTAAACTAACTCTAGCTTTGACCCATGGTTACCAACTTTGGTTACTTAAGTATGAAAATATTTTTAAATATTTTAATATTCGAGTTGCTTAATACATAAATATTATGAACGGAAAATAACGCGACACATTTAGGTAAACAAATCTCTGCTTGTGACTACGGCCAATGCAACCAGGCTGAAACGTCAAGCTAATAATAAAAGTAAGTATTTGTTTACCTAAACGTGTTGCGTTATTTCCCGTTTATTATACTCTTAAATAGATCAAATTCTAATCTATGTGACTAAATAGACACGGGGTCTTAGATGTTATATGTTCACATCACCTATTAATTATTACAAAATAAATATATATATATACCCCAGAAGACGATTAAATACAAACTCATTAGGACAAAAAAAAAAAACAAAAAAATGTCTAAGAAAATTAAAAAAAAATTACCTGCCAGCTATGAGCGCCGCTCATGACCGAGTCGGGCGGGACTCCCGATCATATATTGTGTGCGCGGAATATTTGCCTCAGAAACGAATACTTGCATTTTGTATTTTGTGATATCTTCTGAATTAAATGTCCGAATTGAATTATTCAAAAAGTTCTAGAAAGGTATTGAATCTATCTTTATATTGAAGTAATTTATTTTGAGTAGAGTTAATACCAAGGTACAAAATAAAGAACTTTTAAAACGACCTCATTATAATTATTTTTAAAAATTCAAAAAACACTTATTATGCGATAACTACAATAGTTAGACATATAGCGTCGCGGACTTTTCTGTAGACAATTATATGTTCTGTGAAACTGTAGTACATTGTTTTTTTCTATAATCAATAGTTTTTGCAGCGTTCGCGATGTAAGATTTTTTTTCGGGTCTTTTTCTTACACCTTGGGTTACATTATTGGACTTATAGTAAGGATCCCTAATTTATTTGAAAATATAATATAGCCTAAAGCCTTCCTCGATAAATGGACTATACACCAGTGAAAGAATTTTTGAAATCGGACCGGTGGTTTCTAAGATTAGCGCGTTCAAACAAACAAACAAACAAACAAACAAACAAACTCTTCCGCTTTATAATATAAGTATAGATAAAAGTGGAAGGATATTGGAGTCGATGAGGGCAACCACTTTCCATGATCAAATTAAACGTATCCTCAAGAAAGGTGATGCCAGGAGTCTTAAAACCCGGTGAGCATATGTAACAATGTTGATTGAAAGTCAAAGAAGTGAGGGATGTAAGAATCGTGCTTTGTTCTCTCTGCCTAACCCACAGATACTTAGTGTAAAGATATGTACTATTAAACTCTCAACAACCACAAGTCAGAATTCAGTTTCGGTTTTCGAAAACGAAACTTCCGCCGAAACTTGATTTTTGGCCGAAACTCGGCCGAAACCGAAACCGAACTTTCGGTCGGAAGCTAATAAAAACCCTTGACAACTTCTATTTAATAAAATAACCGCATCAAAATGCGTTGCTTGGTTTCAAAGTTATCTGCATATAAGGAGACAGACAGTAGAATGCGACTTTGTTTTATTTTATTATTACTATGTAATGATTATGCTTAGCGGCACTCGGCACTGTCAACATAGCCCACCAACCATATTGTAGTAAAGTGAATTTTTCTACTAATTACATTTATATAACATGCTGGATTATTGCGAGATCTTTAGAAAATGAAATCATAATTCAACAAAGATTTTCGATAAGCCAGCTGGAACGGTAAACAATGTTTATCAATAGATTTATTATTAATCAATCAGAGTAAACGATAAGATTAAATAACAATTTAAACAATTTTGCAATTATCACATAGAGAAACGGATGCGTGTCGTGAAATCTCATTCTAGTCAAATAATGTAACAGTTAAAATAGCAAATAATTAAATAAAAAAATAAATAAAATACAACACAAAATGATTTCAAAAGTGGTTTTAGCCCTTTCTATAAGCCTTCTGTGTGGTGTAAATGGTTATTTTGAATTCGAACCACCCTATGATGCATTGGATAATAATTTATATGACGAAGTACTAGACGAGGAACTATGTGCAGAACATATTGATATAATACGGTCAAATACTTTGTTATCAATGTACTGTAAGTATATTTATCAGGTTATTTAGATGCAATAAATTTTATTTTAGATGCAGTAAAAAAAAAATTGGAAATTTCTCTATCATTTGAAAAATATAATAAATTTAAAAGTTTGAAAGGGGACCATTTAAGAAACAATATTTATATACTAAAAATAAAAGAGAATTATGCGAATTCGTCTCGGTGACGGGGTTATTCTGGAATACATACATGTAAACATATATGTAACCGAATCTATAATTTCAAATGATACTTATTTCAATTTCCACTAATAACGTATATTAGTGAAATTTTAAATAAGTATTTTTTGGTCCTGTATATTAAGCGGGGTAATCTATTGTCAGAGGTGGACATGTTTTTTCTTTCATTTATCATGAATTATTTCGGTAAAGGTTTCCGAAACGTCGCAGCAAACGTTCAGAAGCGGTGTTAAATCACCAGCCCATCTTGGCTGCAAGTCTGGGTTTTTCTTGATAACCCTTTTCCTGAAACGATGATCCGAGATGTCTTAATTAGTTTGTTATTTTATATTTAAATTTTGTCGAAAATGAAAAGGTTTTTAATAACACATTTATAAACAGTTATTTAAACAAAGAAAAAGAAAGGTTTAAAATATTACGGCCATTTTGTATAACAGTTGCAGACGCGGGCATCAGGACTCCCAAAGGAATACTGGAAGGCAATACTGTTGACATGGGAAATTATCATCAATGCATAAATTTTAACGTGCCGCTACAGGATTCAGAGTTACAGGGAAAATACTGCGCTATCAGAGTGACTATTGATCAGAATTGGCAGTTGCCAGAATTACCATTACCACAGACTTTGGATAACACTAATTTTGACCCAAGACTATTGCAAATGGATAGTGAAACTATTAGAAAATTGAATGAATATGATTTAGTAACAAAAGGAATGAAATCATATACAGGAATTATTAACAATGACAGGTACTAAGACAGTGTAAATTTTAATATACCTACCATTACGTATCAAAATTTGAATTTAATTTACGATAGTATTATAATTAGTTCAAATCTTGGAATTTTTAGAAGTTTCTACTTAAATAACACTTTCACTTGATCAAAGGTTATCACAGGAAAACTTTTGTCCAGATGAAATGTGACTCATAATAGTTTTAAAAAATTCTGGTGAATACATAAAAATAACATAACTTCACGCTTTTTGTTACCCGAAGATGTAGGCAGCGGCGTTATGTTTCCGTCCCAAATGGAATAGGTGGCGAACCTATTGCCATACCGGGCACAAAGTTTTTTAGTCATCAATATTTATCACACATAACTTCCGAAAACAATATAAAACAATAATATGTTATCCTTAGTTAATTTAGCAATATTTTTATTTTTTTAGGATGCCTGGGGGCAATCCTCTATCTGGTTTACAATTGATGCTAGCAGTTTGTATTCCAAAACCTTGCACCACTCGTCAAGCTTTTGACTCGTACTTATTCAATATAACAGCTGTAGGATTCGATTATACAGACCTGTATTGCAGACTACCCAATGATAAACCTATAGCATCAGCTGATTATGCTGCAATGTAAGTAATAGTTATTACCTACTACTTTAATATATTTAACAAATTCATCAAATTTAAACTGGAAGGATTTTGCCGGTGTATCTTCATTAGTCTATTGTTGTGTTACATTTTATAAATCTTTATTTGTGTCTAATTGAAGTGTAACTTCTAATGGCTCGTGCAACCATTTAACGCTTTTAACGCCCTCTTGGGGCCGCTAATAATATTATATATAAGTAATTCAGGCGAAACCGAACCGGTCTATATATAAATCCACGAAGCAAATTGCTTAAGCCTGATTATTCGCAGTATATAGACATCTAGTAGCGCATAGTGGTACTATTAGCGTATAATTGATAGGTATAAATTATTAGTGGAATAGTACCACCATCCGCTGCTAGATAGTGCCACAGCCGCAGCTCTAACCACTAAGATGATAAAAGTTATTATATTGTGAAAATATTTATGATTACATTATAGCTAAAGTCATTAAAATACAAAAAATCCTTTCGACTTTAAACCGGCGAATAATTTATATTCGCCGAATTAAGAACGAACATTATTTTGTTCAATAATAGACATGTAGTGGCGGGTGGTGTTAATTATAATGCAAATATAATTAACTCAGTTAGGTTTGATCCTAGTAACTCACGGGATTGCCTTATTGTAGGTACTATGCGTTTCCATATTAATATTAAAGATATAAATTAATTTAAAATGTGCTAAAATATAATATTATCTGTTTTACAAGGACATCGTTCAAAACATACTTTGCAATCAAAAACTTATGTAGTCAATATTTTTTATATTGTGATGTTGCTAGAAGCTACATGTTGCCACGCCCGCTGCTATCACGATTAAGATAAAGTAAAAGTTATATATTGTGAAAATATATATGATTACATTATACATCATATTACAAAAGTCACCGAAATGAATCAGTCAAAGTCTATAAATCAGTTTTAGATAATAAAGTTTCAAATATTGACGCAGAGCGCTATCTAGCGGCAACTGTAGTTAACTATAGCCGTTTATCATTTTAGGTAATTGATTTATTATACATAATTACATGTTGATATTTATGTGAATATATTACTAAAATCTAATATGGACATCGGTGAAATACACTACATTTATAATTATGAGGTTAAAGTAATTTTCCAGTTATATAGTAGTTTTGATGATAATTCCACAGCACTCGCTTAATTGTAGTACCACTAGTTTCCAATAGATGTCCTTGCTATTAATACTTTTTATCTATCTTTTTTTTCTAAACTTAAAACACATAGAAAAGCACCTAGACATCAAACAAACAATAATGATTATCATAAATATTTGTGAGGTCAGATGTTTCCAAATATGTATGTAATTCAATTTGCAAAAAAAATGTTAGTTGTTTCTTTTGACGGCAGAACATTACAAAACGAGAGGAAAAGAGAAAGAATGATAAAGGTTAGAGAAGAGGAAAGAGAGAGAAGAGGAAAGAGAGAGAAGAGGAAAGAGAGAGAGAGAGTCAATTTCACTCAAAAAATATTGTGTTTTGTGATTTTTCGCGAAGCGAAGTTAGCAGTGTGTAATTAGTTTGTTTACGTGTTTATAATATTTATATCATCGCATAATTGTTTTTTTTTTTTTAATTTAATTTAACTCTTATAATTTAATAGTGCAGTGATTTTATTTTCGAATTTAGTGGATAAGATTTATAAACAATGAGTGATAACAATCCAAGAGATAATGCGACGAATTTAAAGTTACAATGCCAAGGTACGTGCCTTGAAGATTTATTTAATTGTTTTTTAATTTGAAAATATTTATTAACGCATTCACATACATCTACAATGTACAAATAAGCAGAGATGTGACTTATTTGAAATACTTCTATTTAAAATACAAATACAAAATACCTATTTTGTATTTAAATACCTTTTTGTTGAAAGCATTTTGCTAAAGTTATTTTATTTGAAATACCTCTCGAGAGGTATTTTGTATTTTGATTAGTAATTTCAAATTACAAAATACTTTCTGATTAATTTTAGCCAAATTCATGCCATTTTTTTTGTAAGTACAATTTTACTATAGTTTATTATTTATCGTATGTATTAAAATTTTAAAGTTTTTATAGGTTATTATAATTTTATAGGTAAAATTTTATAGGTGGTCCAGTGGTCGAGCACACCGCTTTTGAATCAAGAAGTTGTTGTGGGTTCAAATCCTGGCTCACACTAATGACTTTTCGAAATGATTTTTGAAAGTTATACATACATACATAACCTCACACCAAATCGATTGCGAAGTAGGCAGAGAGAACATAGCACATAAGGCACGACTCTTGCACGCCTCACTCCCTTATTTGATCGTAATTGTTTTTTTTAATGATATAAGAAGGCAACGGAGCTTGCGGGTCACCTTATGGAAAGCGACTACCTACTAGCGACTACTACTACGCTCATGGACATCTGCAACACCAGGGTTATCACATCAGCGTTGCCGGCCTTTAAGGTGGGAATAGGCTCGTTTCTTGAAGGTGCCTAGGTCGTAGCGGTCCGGAAATACCGTTGCCGGCAACTCGTTCCACAACGGAACAGTGCGTGGCGAGAAGTGCCAAGGGGCTAAGCTGATCTGACACAGTTTGGTTGACGGCAAGAAGAACCGCGCGTCGTTGGATCCGTTAAAATGGGGTAAGCTGGTATTCATCTTTTGGCAGGGGCACCCTGCCCAAAGATGAGAACAGTATTCCATGTGAGGTCGGAAATGCGCTTAATATAGCTGCAAGCGATTACCTGACGTTTAATACCGTCCTTTTTCTCAGCCAATTTCGCCTTGCCCTCCAAATAACCGCGAAACTGGACAAGTCGACCCCAAAAATTCCGATATCGGTTAAGGCGGGTAACCGAGTGCCCTCAAAAACGGGAGGCAACAAAGTGTGCCTTTTCAGCGGGAAAAGCATTTTGCTAAAGAACGCGCAAACTTGTGTCCTCTTAGGGTGGAATTAGCTAAGTTGAGTCGGCCTTAGTCCAAAATCTGACTAGGCAGAGTTTCGATTGTAGACACAGTTTATTCCGGTACGAATCGACGTTTTCCCGAGAAATCCGCGGGTGGCCAGTATATATGGCATCCGCCGTACCGTATCCGCATAACAATGAAGATTGCTGTAATGCAGCATGTCATTGATATGCAGAAGAAACAGCGTAGGGGATAGCACACAGCCCTGGGGGACTCCAGCACTCACGAATTTTAAGTCGGAGCATGACCTGTCGACAACGACCTTAATGCGCCGAGCCGCATGAAAACTGGAGACCCAATCGCATTATTTCAAATCCGCTTCTCGATCTACTGGCAGAGTGCCCAGAAGACCGACCGCATTGCCACGTCAAATGGCAATGCTAATCCCCTGTGCGAAGAATAGATCAGCCCCCTGGTCGAGAGAGCCCTCGATCTGTTTATTTGCAAGATCTTTATAGAGTGTACGAGCACTCGGACCCCATGTTCCTAGATTCTCAACCCCAAACGCTCAACCACTGGACCACTGAGACTCATTCAAGATTTCATCAAAAAGTATTTTGAAAATACCTATTTTGCATTGTGCATTTGAAATACAAAACGAAATCTTTAGCCAAGCAGTTCTCTGCATGAATGGGCCGGCTCGACCGGTGAAATACCACGACCTATCAGAAGACGAACGTAAAGTGGCTCATGTCGCGTTTCGTTCGGTGAGAGAGGTACCCGGAGGTCCACCCCCCTTTCCCCATCCTTTCCTTTCCCCTATCCCTTAAGGTCGGCAACGCAACAGTAACACTATATGTGTTGCTGGTGTCCATGGGCGGCGTTGGTTTCTTACCATCAGGTGACACGCCTGCTCGTTTGCCCTCCTGTCCCATAAAAAAAAACGAAATACTATTTAGTATTTTGCATTTGAAATAGTAAATCTGCAAAGTATTTTGTATTTAAATGCTTTTTTAAATCCATTTTTTACATCTCTGCAAATAAGTAACTGAATGTGTTAGTAAGTACAAAACTCTAGAAAAGCTGAACCGATTTCGCTAATTTTTTTTAAAATATTTCTTGAAATACGAGGTTGGTCCATAAACAGGGATGATGAATATTATTATTATTATTACTCAAACAAAAAAAATGGCAAAATAGAATAAAATATAATGTTATTTGTGTTTTTTATAGTTTGACATAATAATATTAAGTCAAACAATAAAATTATTGTAGGATTATTATTTCTTTTTTAGAATCAGTAGTTCTCAGAATGATTAGAATCAGCAGTTCTCGAATTGTAGAATAAGTATTAAAAAGAAAGAATATACTTATAGCAGGTACGAAGATCGCAGGATCAGCTAGTTATTAAGATAAATCCATTTTTACGGGCGAGACGATGAGGCAAGCACTTCCACTGGTTTAAGAGGTCCCAGGAGTGAATGCAATTTTTTTTTACAATAGAAAGTTACACTTCTTTCGCGCGGAGGGACTCCACGTACGGTTTTTTTATTTTTGGGAAAAAAATTCTAATTTTGATAGTCTTCTGTGGATACTTCTGTCTATGTATAGATGAGGCTTTATTCTTATGTTCTTTATTCTCACATAAGAATCTCTATAATTTACATGAAAAGACTATTTCTCTCAAGAGTGCTGTGCCTTCCTACATCAGTCGTTACATTAGCAATCTCTTAACGATATGGTCTGAGTTTTTCTTATTTAACCGAGATACTTTTAGAATTTATATGTTATTGTGTGATTTATATTTATACAATTGTTTTATTTTATATTGTGTTTTATATATTAATCGTAATTTTTAGCGTTTTACCTTCATAGATTGAAGGTCTAAGGTTTAGTTGAATAATATAATATAATCAAATTATATGTTGCATTTAACATGTTTAATTTTTACAGAGTAGTTTTTTCTGTTATCGGATTGTTGACTTTATTGAGTACTACATATGATCTGTGCCATCAATTTATTATGAAAACAGGTAAATAATTACGTCATATAATTAATATTTACCAAAAATATTAGACGTTTGTATTTACATGGGTGATATGCTTTTCAGATCCTAAAACGCTGAGCCCAATTGGTAAATCTTTCTCAGTATATACTAATGGACGTCGTCTCATGACGTTTAATTCAGGCCCTGATACAGTGGAATGTATAGACGGTATCAGAGCGTTGGCTATGGCTTGGGTATTATTGGGTCACGCGTTCACTTCAGAAGTATCATTTTTGAATCCGCTCGATACGTTCACTGTAAGTGATTTCAACTAATATTTACGATAAATTAGTGCTAGTAATATATTTCAAGAATAGAAAGCATGTGAGTGTGTCACAACTGGTCCGAGCGGCAGTGGCTGACCACTGTGATCTATCTGGTACAGCTTTTAAAATAATGTGACAAATCTGTGACTGCCAGCAGAATTATTATTGGAAAATATGGCAATGTGCACTATTACCCTACTATTACACCTGTTACTGTTGCGTCTTAACGACAATACTGCAGTGGTAGAGTCACACAGTTCGCTGCACGAATGGGCCGGCTCGACCGGTGAAATACCACGACCTCTCAGAATATCGATATAAAGTGGATTTTGCCGGGTTTGTCATTCGTCAGAGAGATATCCAAAGGCTCAACCGTTTTCCCCTTCCCCTTTTTCCATCCTACTCCCAACCCAGTCCATATCCTATTGTAAGGGCTGGCAACCCAATTGTAACACTAGATGTGCTCAGGTGCCCATGGGCGGAGTTTGTTGCTCACCATCAGGTGACACGACTGCTTGTTTTCTACCTATAACATAAAAAAACATCCTCTAAGGCTACCAATACACTTTCTAAGAGAAGAACTTTGGTCTGCTTGCTGCTCACTTTTATAATCGTCGGCTAACTGGTTCAAAAACGTTCTGCTCACGTGATCGACACGCTTGAATGCTGATTACTACCCGTATTATAATGAGTTATGACACCAAAAGTAGCTCACGAATACTCTAAGAGCTACTACAATATTCACGCTACGACGCTAACCAAAAACAATTACATAAGGCTTAAGTACAAACCTCGATCACTTAAAAAAAAACCGTTATTGATACGCGGCAGTGCTTTAGACAATAGTGTCAAGAATCTCCCTCTGAGTGTCGTAAAAAGTGATTTCATGATAACTACCCTTCTAAGACTTAAGTATTGATTGCGTCTCAGACATCTAGTATAGTTTGAGGTAGCGACTTTTCGGATGTTTTTTGTGTGATTATAATTTCTGGTGCATACACTTCCAGGTATTAAGAATGCGAAATAATAGTTATAATTTTATGTTTGCATTCCAGTGGTCCGGATCTTGGCAGTCTTTATGGGTCGTAGGAGCTCACTACACTGTGGACACATTCTTTACATTAAGTGGATTTCTTGTAGTCTACACCACCGTTGGGAAACTAAACGGAAGTAAGTTTTAAAAATATTCTTTTCATCATTATTAGCATTTCAACAAATTAAATTAAAAACTTTTTAAAATACGTGGTAGTTTTCATATCGATCTCATTTTTTTGGTAGCCCTATTGGCATGCGTTCAGCAACACATTTTCTTTGCTGAAATTGAATTTTAATTCAGTATGTTCATGAGTAAAGGTTGATTTTAGATGGGATCATCTATTACTCCTCAGGCATATAGAATTCCAGTGGAATCCAATGATTCGTGACGTGACCTTGACTTGTTGCTTGATTAGTTCGATTCTGAAATTTGATTACAAATCAATTAAAATATTTTAACTAATCCAATCACCACTTTAATACATTCATTTTACAGTCGAATATTATCGATATGATCTTTATCTATATATTAATTCCTTTGTTTTGATTAAAATTAAATTGTTTCCCAATTATCCCCCTAAGATAACTAAGACTAAAGCCCGAATACTGAACCGCCACTCAAATATATAAGCGCTACTTAAGCGTTTAAGTAGCTGTCACATTAGACAGAATGCGTGAAATTTGAGCCAGTAAGTAGCACTTTATTGATTGTCAGATTTGAGTGGCGGTTCAGTATTCGGGCGTAAGATTGTCAAATTAGCAATATATTGATGAGTGATCAATTTGTGTCAGATGTGCAGAAATCGGTTTCGACGCGTATAACAGAACAAATTCGGAATGAGCAGGAATAATTGACGCTGTCTTCACCTTCGGGTGTTATGGGCATGAATTTACAAAAAAAAAACAGATACGATGTCTAATAAAGTGTGTGGAGACTTCTAAATCAGAAGCGTGCTGTTCAATCACCACACGGAAGTATTAAGTAATGTAATATATAAAATTCTCGTGTCACAGTGTTTGTTACCATACTCCTCCGAAACGGCTCGATCGATTCTTATAATTTTTTTATGCATATCCAGTAGGTCTGAGCATAGGACGATATCTATTTTTCATTCCCCTTAATGTAAAGGTCTACCCTTTACGTTAAGGGGGACCCACCACTAATTTTTGAAGTGGAACTTCTAATGTCTTTTGCAATAGCGTTTAACGCTTTTAACGCCCCCTCGCGGGTATTATAGGTAATATAGACAACACTAGAACATAAATCGGCTTAAAAATATTGTTTTTAATTTTAAAATTTATAATATTATGTTAATATATATATATATATATATATATATATATATATATATATATATATATATATATATATATATATATATATATATATGTTATATTATTTATATTATGTTAATTTTTTTAAAATTATTTATTTGAAAATTTGGTTATGGAATAAATGAGGCTGATTATTATTTAATAATAATAATCAGCCTCATTTATTCCATAACCAAAAATAACATTAAAATAAATCATTACAATCACTTACAATTTCATTCCAATTTAAATAAAATAAAATTACACAAAAATTTAATTAAATTTCAAATAAATAATTTTAAAAAAATTAACATAAAATAAAATTACATTCCTTTCCCTTAAAATAATTTGATAACGCATAAAATATATATACTCATACACATGCATACATACACACTTTCATATATATTCATACATACACATACATATATATATATAGATATACATATATATAAGCTTCGAAAATTTTTCTTTTTCTAAAATATAGTTTATAATTTTTGGTTTAGGACCTCTCTACGAGTAAAGGCCTCCTCCATTTCTTTCCAAGAGTCTCTATTATTTGTAATTTTAAACCATTGTTTTCCAGCTGCTCTATTTATTTCATCAATCCACTTTTCTCGTGGTCTACCTCTATTTCGTTTGCCAAGTGGAGCTCCCAATGTAGTTACCTTGTGTGTCCACTTACATTTATCCATGCGCGCTACATGACCAGCCCATTTCCATTTCAGTTTTTTACAATGTTCCAAAGCATCAAGTACATTTGTTATTTTTCTTATCTCTGTGTTTCGTTTCTTATCTCTCTTTTTTATATTCAAAATGCTTCTCTCCATTGCTCTTTGACATACTTGTATTTTCTTTTTTGTAGAGTTATTAAATATCCATGTTTGGCTGCCATATGAGAGACATGGTAGTATACATGTATCTAAAACCTTTTTCTTTAGTTCAACAGGAAGTTTTGATTTCAGTACTTCTTTGAAAATCCAGAATTTGTTCCATGTGATATTTATTCTTCTTTTTATTTCATCTAAATGTCTGGATATATTATATTTGTTTGCCTAAATAGATGTATTCCTGTACGTATTCTATTTGAGTATTATCTACATGAATTGGTCTTCTTGAAGTATTTGTCATGACTTTGGTTTTTTCGGTATTTAGTACCAAACCGATTTGTTGACTCACTGTAGAGATATCACATAGCATTCCTTCTAGTTGTGTTGCCGATTCTGAAAAAAGAACAATATCGTCTGCAAAACGTAAGTTGGTTAGAAATTCACCTTTTATGTTTATTCCTTTCCTTTTCCAGTTAAGATTTTTCATGATACTTTCCAAAACTGTTATAAAAATTCTAGGCGAGATAGGGTCGCCTTGTCTTACACCTCGATCAATTTTTATCTTTGAAACTTTCGACTCCAACCTAACGCACGATTCACTTTTACTATAAATGTCTTTTAAAAGATCTATTATCTCTGTTGGTACATTACACTCGCGGAGTGCTTTCCATATACTATTATGGGATATAGAGTCAAAAGCTTTGGCATAGTCGATGAATGCTAGGTAGAGTGGTTTTCGGTGTTCTTCATATCTTTCTATTATTTGTTCCAGGGTGTGAATGTGATCTATTGTAGAATAGTTTTTCCTGAACCCTGCTTGTTCTACGGGTTGGTGTTTCTCAGTATATTCAGCGAGGCGTTCTTCAAGACAGGAAGCGAATAATTTGTAAAGGTTTGGTTGTAGGCTTATAGGTCTGTAGTTTGCAACATTTGCAGGATCTCCTTTTTTATACAGCAAGATTATATCGGATTTTGCCCATTCTGTAGGTATTTTTCTGGTATCAAGAATCCTGTTAAATAGGTGGGTTATATGAGGTATTAGTATGAATCTACTTAATTTTATTGCTTCATTTGGTATTCCATCTGGACCGGAACTTTTGTCTGTTTTTAATCTATTTATTTTTTTCATAATTTCTGACATTTCAAATCTCTTTATATTTGTAGAGTTGTATATGAGCGGTAAATTTTGGTCATTTTCTGTCTTTCGGCGCGAGTAAAGGTTCTTATAAAAGGTAGTGGCTGTATTAAGTATTTCATTTCTTGAAAAATTTTTACTATTTTTAGTAGAATCTTTCTTAAGACAAGGTATCCATTTTTTAGGTTCATTTAACATTTTATAACCTTTCTTCAAACTACCTGAAGCTGTAAGATACTTTTCTATTATTACTAATCTATACTCTTGACGTTCCTTCTTAAGAAGTTTATAGACATTCTTGTATAGAAAACTACGTTCTTTCCTTTCTTCAACTGAAATGTTTGCTTTAGTTGTTAATTCGTATCGTCGCTCAAGTAGCTTTTTTATATAATCTGAAACGATACGATTTTTCTCTGATTTACTCTTAATACTGCTTAAACTTTCTATTAGCCATGTTTTTATTTTATTACTATAACTCTCAACGTCTTGTGATTCTATTATTTTTTCTTTACTGACTCTCTCTTCTAAGTTATCAAGGAATTGTTCCTTATCTTCCAGTGTATTCAGCTTGGATTTATCGGTTTTATATTTGACTCTACTTTTCCTTGTTTTTGATATTACAACAGTGCCTCTCACAAGACGATGATCGCTAGGAAATGACAATCTATTTAAGATTTCAATGTTGGTGAACTTATCCTTACGGTTGGTTAATATGTAGTCTATTTGACTTTTTCTTTTTTTTAAGTGATAACCATGTCCACATATTTTTAACATTCTTTTTGAATAAGCTGTTCACTACAAACAGTCCACTGTGACAGCAAAATTGCAACAGTGTTTCGCCTCTTTTGTCTCTTTTTCCATAGCAATAGTTACCCAATATTTTTTCTTCGTTAGCTGATCGTTTTCCAATTCGCGCGTTGAAGTCTCCGAGTATTATTTGGGTATTGTAACATTGTTTTAGTGCCTGTTCAAGTTGGTTGTAAAATGAGTTTATCTCTTGGTCACTTGTCTCTATTGTTGGTGCATAGATTTGAATTATAGATAAACGAGAGTTGTCAAAGTTAAGATTTAAGATGCATATTTGTTCGGATATTGCCTCAAAACTCACAATATTTAATTTATATTTTTTCTTTATAAGGAATCCGACGCCATATTGACCTATCGTTTCACCATAGTAACAAAATATATGTGCATTATCTTCTTCGATAATATACCCAAAATTTATATGCTACTTAAAAAAAAAAAATTGAAACAAGGCATTTTTTTTTTAATGTTATATAATAATGATAAAAAATAATAATTAGTTTGACGTCGCTATAACTAAAAAGCCAACCTTGGGAATTCAGTATTAGAATTGTAAAACATGTTTAGTAAACATATAGTAATTAGTTAATAAATAATATAGTTAATAAAATGCAATAGGTAGCAGGTAAAATAATGGCTTTTTTATTTCTGTATTTATTACTGTATTTAATTTCATTACATAAACTAAATTTTAATTTGTCTTAATTATTTTTACCTTATTGCAACCATTAGTGTACATGTACAAAAGTACAATTAGATTACAAATACGTTTAAGAAGTATAAAAAACAAAATGGGTAAAATAAATAATTTCTTTCTAATGTGCCGCCAAATAATCTGTACATGTAATAAAATTGTAGGAGAGTTGAAATTATATATTGAATATTTTTTGGCGTCCACGCGGATGAAGTAGCGAGCAACAACTAGTATAGTTATTAAAATGCATTATGTAGCTGGTAAAATAAGGGCTTTTTTATTTCTTTGTATTTAATTTCATTATATTAACTAAATTTTGATTTGTCTTAATTGTTTTTACCTTATTGCAATTTCTTTCTAATTAATTCTAATTCTTTTTGTGCTATCTGTACTACTGTGCTACTGTGTTTTTTTTGTAAATATCTAATTTTTTTTGTAACACAACAAGTAGTTACGAAGTGGCTACCGAACATGCCAGACGTATATTTGTTATTATAAAGATAATTAAATCGATATTTGTTATTTTGCAATGTATGTATTACTTACATACATACATTGCAAAATAAGTATGTATATAACATAACATAACATAACTTCACGCCTTTTGTTACCCGAAGGTGTAGGCAGCGGCTGTTAAGCCTCGTCTCGCCGTTATGTTTACGTCCCAAATGGAATAGGTGGCGAACCTATTGCCATACCGGGCACAAAGTTTGTCAGTCATCGGTATTTATCACACATAACTTCCGAAAACAATTTCGAAAAGTCATTGGTGTGAGCCAGTATCTGGAATCGAACCCCGGACCTCTGGATCAGAGGCCGTGCGCTCGCCCACTGCGCCACCGAGACTAAGTATGTATATATTATGTATGTAATAAATATTTATTATGTCAATACATTAAAATTGAGTTCTAAGATTCAATAATCTTAGAACTCAATTTTAATGTTTTTATACACGTTAAGTTTGGATAATATTATTAACAGTCGTAGAGCCAAGCAGTCCGCTGCATGAATGGGCCGGTTCGACCGGTGAAAATCCATCGCCTCTCATTCAAATATGGTTTTAATGTTT
Source organism: Euproctis similis (assembly GCA_905147225.2). Taxonomy (NCBI): domain Eukaryota; kingdom Metazoa; phylum Arthropoda; class Insecta; order Lepidoptera; family Erebidae; genus Euproctis; species Euproctis similis. Next base: position 16,696,632 of record LR990114.1, read on the forward strand.
TTTACAATATGGGTATCAAATGAAAGGGCTTTTCGATAGTAACTTGAAAATGTGACGTCATTCTAAATCGAATACTATAAGCATTTTAATGCATTTTACAATATGGGTATCGAATGGGCTTGAGCTTGCGGGAGTACCTAAATCAAAGAACAATGCGACGTCGAATATGGCAGATCCTCCTAAATAAAGTAGTCACCAAAGTCTACCCAGACCTATATTAAGAATTATATTCGAGTGGGGATCGAACCCGCCAATCTCCATTCCACAGTCAGTAGTTTTGCCGTGTATTGGTAAAACTACCGACTGTGGAATGTAAGTAAGTTGTGCTCTTTATAAAATAAGCGCGTTATAAATGTAATGGTGTATGGTGTTTGAAAGGGAGGAATCCAGAACAGATGCAAGGATAATGGTTGATGATGTAGTGCTGGAACAGGTGAATGAAATTGTATATCTTGGATGCGCTTTTAGCAGAGATGGAAGGTACACCGCGGATGTAGAAAGACGAGTGGCGAAAGGAAATAGCGTAAATGGATCGTTGGGCAGATTCCTGGGCGCAAAAAACATTAGTAGAAAAGCCCAGCTAGCAATCCACAATGCGGTCCTGATCCCAACGCTAACTTATGGAAGCGAGAGCTGGGTATGGCAGAGTGTGCATGAAAGTAGAATAAACGCGGTAGAAATGAGGGCACTACGCAAAATCTGCGGAGGGACTCTCACTGAAAGGGCATGCTCCGATGGTTCGGACATGTAGAAAGAATGGTTGATGCAAGACTGACTAAGCAGATATACAATGCAAAAGCGGATGGATGTAGGATCGAGAACGGCCAAGACACACATTCCATGACCAAATAGAACGTGTTCTGGAGGAAGGTGATGTTAAGAGCCTCAAAAACCAACGCGCGTGCATGAAAAGTGTTATGAAAGTCAACGAAGCGAATGAGCCGTGTAAGAATCGTGCCCTATGGCGCTCTGTTCTCTCTGCGTACCCCGCAAGGGATTTGGCGTGAAGTTATGTATAAATGAACGTCTGATAAAAAGTTCTACTTCAGTAGCGCGGAGAGACTCCACGTAATATTTTTTTTCTTATTATTTTAATATTGTTTTTTAATTTTAATACATAATAAATAAACTTTTTCAATGATGGCCACAGCTGACTTTACACGGAATAGGTATTCCTTTGCAATAGGTGTTATTTAGCTACTCGTATTCCAGGACTTGGAGAAATTCATTGATGAATTGTTTCAGAAAGTCTGCTCAAGAACATTCACCTGTTTTATCTCAATCGTCTGCTGCGCATGTTTCCACTGCTAGCAGCTGCTGTTCTCTTAGAAGCGTCATATTTGAATCATATGACTGACGGTCCAGATTGGACTGTTGCAGCGGATCACGTCAATAGATGTAGAGCAGCCTGGTGGTCTACTCTGTTACATATACAGAATTATATGAATCCGAGAACTACGGTAAGATTGTTTTTATTTTGCCGTCTTTTATTTTAAATCATTCTAAATTATAACCTCTGTGCTTCCAAAACAAGAAATTTGATATTTTTTGAATGAGTTAAGGGGGCAAACGAGCAAACGGCCGTGGACACTTGCAACACAGATAATAGAAAGGGAATCGCAAGTGGGATGGGGAAGGGTAGCAGATTGGTTGGGCCTCCAGATATCTCTTTCAGTGAATGAAATGCGGAGATATCTAATATTCTTGTACTAAACAGTCTCAACTTGCAAAAAAATCATTTCTCTTCATTCATCAATTTTTCTTCCATGTTAAATTATATACGTATATATGTTTGTGGTTAAGTCATATAAACCAAAAATATTTTTCACAGTGTATTGGTCAAAGCTGGTACCTGGCAATAGACGTCCAGCTTCACATTCTCTCTCCACTCATACTTTTCTGGGTCCTCTGGGGTAAAAGGAAAGTTGCATGGACGGCGTTATCCGTTGGCATACTTGGTGTTCTGACTGCGTCCACGATATACATATTTATAAACGAATTTCCTCCTGTAATGATTGCTGCAGGGTAAGATTGCTTAGAAAGTTATTTAAGTTTGGATATTTATTATAATACGGTCAAGCACCCTGCTTCTGAATTAAAAGGTCGCGGGGGTTGAATCATGGCTTACACCAATGACTTTTCGAAATTAATTTCGAAAGTTATGTGTGATATATACTGATGACTGGAAACTTTGTGCCCGGTATGGCAATAGGTTCGCCACCATATTCTACTTGAGACTTAAACATAACAGCGAGTCGAGGCTTAACAGCCAATGCCTACACCTCCAGGTATAAAAAGGCGTAAAGTTATGTTATGCTATTATTATAAACTACTGGGCTATGTAGACGATCTAGTGACAGCACTGACTTAAATAAATATTACTTAAAAAGTGTACGAAGCAAATGTGAATCCAAAGACCAAGAAGAGAGAAGAGTTACCACGACCAAACAGATGGTATGTTTCAAAAAGGAAAAAAACCTGAAAATGATGTGAACGCATGACTGTGACTGAAGAAAATGTGCGTTAGGATCGTAGCTTGCAAAAAGCTAAAGTATCTGTCTACTCCTATGGAATATTTGAAAAGTTAATAATACTTGGCACGAATTAATTCTTTGATTCCTATTATTTTTTTAGGCGTGAAGATGAGATGTGGACATATTTGGTATATTATTATGTAAACACATTGACCAGAGCACCCCCCTTTCTTATTGGAATGGCCTTCGGATACGCAGTACGAATGTCGAAGATCAAATTAACAGGGGTAACAATCGAATTATCAATTTGAGTTAATTATGAATTTGAATTGTGTCTATTTACAAATATTCGTCATTTTATCTCTCTGTGTTTAATAACGAATATTATATTCAGCATAGTAGAATAATTGACGGGCCTCGTGGCGCATTGGTAATACTACCGGTTGCAGCAATGAGGTCGGGGGTTCGATTCCCACCCGAGCACAAATATTTGTGACAAACATGAATATTTGTGTGGTGTCTGGGTGTTTTTCTATGTATTATAAGTATATATTTACAAAAGAAAAGTATATATGTATTAATATCCGTTATCTAGTATCCATAACACAAGCATTTAGTTGGTTAGCTTGGAACTAGAGGGCGCTGTGTGTATTGTGTCCAAGATATTAATTGGAAACGCCTCAGTGAAATATTACGACCTCTCAGAATATCGGCGTAAACTGGCTCATGCTGCATTTCGCTCGGTGAGAGAGGTATTCGGTGGCCCAAACCCCTTCCGCTCCTCATCTTATTTCCAGTCCCTTGCCTATCCCACCAACGAAATCATTTCCAAGGAGGGTTGACGTCAGACAAGCGACAGATATTTGGCTACGTGGATAATTTGAAAGGATGATATGTTGTGCTGACCCCACTGAAAGTCGGATAAGAGCAGGATAATGATAGTAGATTATTATATAGTTTTGGTTAATTGAGTTTGTTTTGAAAACAAATTTTGGCTATCAACAAATTATGAAGTATAAAAGCTGCCACATTGAGTAGCATCAAAAATTAAAGTCAATTTGTTGGTTTGAATCGGTTAATTACTGAAACAACTAAAGCGATTTGCAATATTGATTTGCATGATTAGCTAGCCAATCTATGCTAATGGCAGTTAACAGTAAATATATTATTTTCCTGCCAGAATAAGATATCAACAAGTAAAATAATATTTAATTAGTTGTGTTTCTTTATAAACCTATAATTTTAATAATCCATTAAATCTATGAGTATTAATTTAAAAAATGTTGTGCTAATATTTTTTAGTGTAGGCAGTAGTTGTAATGCTTCGACTTGTAAGCGCAATTTCGTCAGTTAGATATTTAGCACCAAAAAGAGTTGACATCTCGATTATTATTTTTTTTAAATTTTATTTTATTTTTACAGATTTGGATGGCCGTTTATTGGATCTTATTCTTCGCTCTTACAACTTTTCTGATGTACTTCAACCTTCCAATCAACAAAGTTGACTGGGATAACCAAGTCGTGACAAGCTTTTATAATTCTTTCTTCAGAAGCTTCTGGGCTATTGCTGTGGGTTGCCTGGTTTACGCGTGCATGAACGGATTTGCAGGTTTTTACTTTATTATTGTTACTTTCATTAAATTTTAAGTAAAGTTCTTTAAATATATTAAAAATAAATATACTTATTTTATACATAAAACCTTGAGAGTTTCGTAATATCAGAAAATAATATTTTTGAACTGGATACTATAAGTAAGAGATAATAATTAAAATGGTTGGTTGTCGAAAGCATGTGTGTCGAATTTGATAGGATTTTCACTTAAAAATAGCATAAAATAAGAAGTAGTAAATAAGGTACCTTTACTTGAATTAGTTGTTGTTTGTTTTTCTTAATTGTAAACACAAAAAATTAAAGCACCTAATAATTGTATTTTATTTCCAGGTCCAATCAATTGGTTGTTATCACTGCAGGTGTGGAAGTTGCACTCGCGTCTTTCATATGCGATGTACTTGTTCCACTACATGCTAATGGTTGCTTTGAATTATACAGCTGTATCACCTGTATATTTTACACCGGGTTTGATGGTGAGTGCTGTTATTATCAACAATTCTTAATAACGGGAATGGGGCCAAACGAGCAAAAGAGTGTGACCCGGTGGCAAATGACGAGGGCTTTTAAAGTTTGGTGGGCAAGGTTATCGACAGAAGCCGCTGGCTAATGCCGCATTTTGTTTGGTGAGAGAGGTTTCAGAGGCCCAACCAATTTTTTGCTATCCTACTCCCTTAAAGGCTGGCAACACACCTGTAAAACTATTTGTATTACAGGTGTCAAAGGGCGGTGGTAGTTGCTTACAATCAGATGACCGGCTTGCTCGCTTGCCCCCTATTCCATTTAAAGAATCAAAACCAGATCCCGAAATCCAAGTTCTATTTACTTTTGTTTCATATATTTAAGCATGATTAAATTATATGAATTATTTTCTGAAAAATAGCTTCGCTCTTAGAGTAATTCGGGTGGGTATCAGTGATGAATAGGGTTTAAAGGGATATGCCCTTGAGGCCATTGGTCGCGGTAGCCTATTAACATTAGTCTATCTGTATCCTATTTTATCGTAGTTTTACAAATAAAACTTATTTTATGTAATATAATTTGCAGACATTCAAATTCTTGGCGCACTACTCTTTAAGCTTCGCTGTATCTTTTCTGATGACACTCATAATAGATTCACCATTTTCTACTATATTCAAACTTATGCTTGGCCGCGGTAAGTAGACATAATCACGAATCATAATCATGAACTAATCATAGTGTTGATACATTTGTTGGGTTATTATTTGTACCTAATAGATTTAATCCGAAAATAATGATCTTTATGACTACTTATATTTTACTTATACTTTTCCTATATATTTTTATAAATAATTATTTTTGTAACAAAAATAAAAACCACCTAATGTTGTATTTACCTTAATCTTGTGCGTATTATGTTTATGGCAGGCAATTTTTTTATTTTTTTTACTATTTTCTACCATTTCGTAGAACCTTAACTTAAAATAATATTTTCCAAACAAAATATTGAGATCTATAATGAAATAATATTAACTCAACTGTCAGATATGATTGTTTGAATATATTTAGATTTTTTTTTACAGGCGTGAAGAAATCCATCAAGAAAGATGAAGACGCTGGAAGCACGGAAATTGACAAAAAAGTTTAACACATACATAACTTACCCGAATAAATACACAAAACTTACTAAAATTGCTCCAGCGGCTTAGAGGCGGCTCATATTTAGAAGAAATTCTTATTTAAATTTAACTTTTAATAGCATAATAACATAGGCAGAAAGATGAAAATTTAACCTTAGGAATTGTATTTTTTCTACGCTGAATCAAATAAAAACATATTTGTAAGAGCACATATATTTTTCTTTATATGTGCTGTATGTGACTCAATATCGATTTTTTTTATGCGATAGGGAAAACGAGCAGGCGTGTCACCTGATGGTAAGCAACCAATGCCGCCCATGGACACCAGCAACACACATAGTGTTACAGTTGCGTTGCCGACCTTTAAGGGATAGGGGATAGGAAGGGATGGGGAAGGGGGTTGGCCTCCAGGTACCTCTCTCACCAAACGAAACGCGCCATGACCCACTTTACGTCGATCTTCTGAGAGGTCGTGGTATTTCACCGGTCGAGCCGGCCCATTTATGCAGCGAACTGCTTGGCTCTACCACTGTTATAAACATTATAATAAATAATCATATAGGGTAATATAATCCCGTTTGAAGCTGTATAGATAAAGCTCATTCTAGTATATTTATTTGATTAGTACAAAAACACAAACCATGCATTTTAATTGTAGAACATAACGACATAACCTATAATCTTGGTGGTCCAGGGTTCGAGCACACGGCTTGTGAATCCAGTGGTCTCAGGTTCGAATCCTGGCACACACCAATGACTTTTCGAAATTAATTTCGAAAGTTATGTGTGATATATATCGATGACTAAACATTTCGTGCCCGGTATGGCAATAGGTTGCCACCTATTTCATTTGGGACGTCGGCATAACGGCGAGTCGAGACTCAACAGCCACTGCCTACACCTTCGGGTAGAAAAAAACGTGAAGTTATGTTAAGACTACAAGAAGTACATACATACATAAATTCACGCGAAGCCGCTTTTAGTTCCCTTATCCTCATACAGAACAGAGTGCCTTAAGGCACAATTCATACATGCTGTCCTATTTCAATACCATTTATGTTCAAAACTATCAAAATAGAAAAAAACATAATCAATACAATGATACTAAAGTAATATATAAGTAAAGTACAATATAAATAATATAAATATAAATAATAATTTATAGTCACTTGATAGTCTACTGCTAAGATCTTAGTAAAATCTCCAAGTATTAATTAGCTAGGGACAAAATGTTAAATAAAGCAATTGAATGGTCAAGAACTCCACCTGAGCTGTATATTTTTTCAACAAAAGCCCTGACTGCAAACGATGGGAGCGTTTACGCTTTCAGATGTCGACCCACAAAGAGTAATGCATTCCCCTCTTGTATAAGAATGGGGCCCTACTGAATAGGAAAACGTAATGTATGCGATAGTGATGTGCCAACTGGAAAAATAGAGTTGACTCTAGTTAAAATACACGTAACTAGAGGTAAAATACGAGTTAGGTAAGTGAAAATTATCTACTGGGTAACAAAGAAAAGGACGGCAGAGGAACTCGTGACGTGTCTGTAACTCGGGTTACAGAAATAAGATTTTATTAAATTTCTAAGATATAAATAAAATCTCTGATTAGTTCTAGAAAAAAAACATTATTCGTCATCATAACTAAAGCAATAACCGGCAGTTTTAAATTTGTTATGAAAGAAACAACAAACTTAGCCCCTTGTCAGAGTGGGTATTTGTACTCGAGTCGGAGATTATCAACTCGAGTTGACTCGACTCAAGACCAATTTGAGTTGAACATGACTAAACGTGCTCCAGCAAAAGGTAGGTATATTTCTGCTTGTACTTGTTTCCAGGAACTCATCTGGTATAGTCTTTATAATGATATTTAGTGATTCAATAGATATCGGATTCTATTTGAGCAAAGCCTAAATTATTCTCTAAACTGAAGTCAGCACTTTTTGAAAAATGACTCATTGTATCGACGACGGAAACCAGAACTGGTGTATATAAAAAAGGACCATTTCACACCAGAGCAAAACTGTGAATTGTGATCTAGGTTTATAAATGTTCTCGATCTATCGTATTCAAAATTCTTCATAGGAATCTTTTAATTACATGCCAAAATTAGTTTCTATTAACAACGACATTCATTTCATAATTAATTAACATTATATAATAATACTAAATATAACATAACATAACTTCACTTAACCTTTTGTTACCCGAAGGTGTAGGCAGCGGCTGTTAAGCCTCGTCTCGCCGTTATGTTTACGTCCCAAATGGAATAGGTGGCGAACCTATTGCCATACCGGGCACAAAGTTTGTCAGTCATCGGTATTTATCACACATAACTTCCGAAAACAATTTCGAAAAGTCATTGGTGTGAATGTGCCCGTGTCTGGAATCGAACCCCGGACCTCTGGATCAGAGGCCGTGCGCTCGCCCACTCCAATTAAATTTCAACAACATTAGCCACAAAATGCTTTTACGTTTTCCGTGGTAAGTTTTCTCGTCGTTGTTCGCCGCGGTTGGGCGGTCTGATCCACAAGAAAGCCAAAATTAGTATCTGAACGAAACCTTGCCGTATACTTTGTAGTTAGATTCCCAAAGCAAATGAAGCAATTGGCCCATATTTTTTAGATACCCCTGCCCTGTCCTTTCCTATCCTATTAACTTAAAGGTCGGTTATGCAACGGTAACACTATATGTGTTGCAGATGTCCATGGCTGCATATCCCTATCCTCGAATCCTCAAAAATATATATAGGTCCTAACGAATATATTTTTTATGTGGTAGACCGGTGAAATACCACGACCTCTCAGAAGACCGACGTAAAGTGGCTCATGCCGCGTTTCGTTCGGTGAGAGAGGTACCCGGAGGCCCACCCTCCTTCCCCATCCTTTCCTATCCCCTATCCCTTAAAGGTTGGCAACGCAACAGTAACACTATATGTGTTGCTGGTGTCCATGGGCGGCGTTGGTTGCTTACCATCAGGTGACACGCCTGCTCGCTTGCCCTCCTATCCCATAAAAAAAATATATATATTATAAAATGAAATAGAATATGAAAAATAGATTGAAACCGGTCAACATAAATTATCGTAATTATAATACATTTACAGATAGTAAATTCAATTTCCGTTCAGCTTTTGGGTTGTAACTCGAGGGAATACCTACCTGTTTGGCCTTTTTACCTGTCTGGTAGCAACGTCTTGATCATTATTCACAAAATACTTGGCAGGCCTTTTTTGACAGATTCACGATCTTTACATTACGTTTAATTTGAAATGTCTTCGACCGGATATTGAGATTGGTCATTTCCAGTTTGATGGAGGTAAACGATTCTCTTGATCTTGGCAATTCAATAATTTTCAAAATTGATTGCTAGTAGATAAGTCATTTTATATACTTAATGTATTAATCCGCGTATATGTTATGGCAGTTGTTATAAAACGATAGTAACATGTAAATTATTAATTCCTTTAGACTAAATCATTACATAGTATGAAACAAAGTCGCTTTCCACTATCTGTACCCTTATATGCTAAGATTGCTTAGATAGAAAAATATTAAAGATGTATTGAAAATTAACGACAATGTAACAAAATTTAATATTTTATTTAGATTTACGATAAAATTTAATATAGCTGTTTTATTATTTATACTAAGCATTAGCAATGTTAATAGCGCCTTAATCTATTTTCATGTACAAGGGCGTTCATAAGATAAACAAAATTACAAATTTAAGGGAACCGTTTTCACAGCACCTACTTTGTCTTAAACGTAGCGAAAATGTATCTTTTATACAGCATCCGTGTTTATTGAAATAATGTATAAATTAGAATTTACTTTTTCAATTGAATGGTTTTGGAAGACACAAAATTAAATTTGACTGGTAGGTAATCTGGAAATGGAGAGATAATGGATGATTCGAGATTGACTAAGGAGATATACAATGTAAAGCCCATGGATGTAGCAGTCGAGGACGGCCAAGACATACATTCTATGACCAAAGAGAACGTTTCCTGGAAGGAGGTGATTTTAGGAGCTTCAGAAACCGACGCGCGTGCATGAAAAGAGTTATGAAAGTCAAAGAAGCGAGTGGGCATGTAAGAATCGTGCCTTTTGGCACTCTGATCCCCCTGCCTACCCCGTAAGGGATTTAGCGTGAAGTTATATATGGACATGGAATAAATAGTAGATGAGTCAAAACTGTATAGTGAATTTTTTTTTGTTTGTAGTACTTGGGTTCTACTATCGAACCTAAAAATATATAATTTTTGTCTGTGTGTTGGTTACGGATAAACTCGAAAAGTATTGCATAATTTTATATCCAATTTTCATGAATATAACCGAGAAATCGAGTCAAAATATAGGCTAAATATTATCACGTTGTCATTAATTTGGGGAGAGCAATACACCCTGCACAGGCATATTATTTTTACTGCTTTCCCGGGAAACAGCTAGTATTGTTATAAGTATGTAATTTTAATATCGTTAAATACCATAGGTAAAAATAATTATAGCTTTTACGGTCACTAAGACCTTTAATTAAAAAAATAATGCGTAATCTATTGTAATTAATAATACCGTTTTCAAATTAAAGTTCTAAACAAAAAATGTGAGTTAGAAATTCAGTAGTTTTGAATTAGAAGTCTTGCAAAAACAATGCACTCTGCCTTTGTACTCTAACGTTTTTTTCTTTTCTATTTCGCATGAATGCCGACACTGGAAGCCCGGTGTTTTTTGAAATATTGCTCTCAGCTACTAATGGTGCATGAATTTTTAACCTACTTTGATAAAAGCGCCCTCCCCTATGACGTCATATAGAACCCAGTTATGCTAGGTTACTGCATTTTGTACCAAACGTTGAGAATGTGAATAAGCTATAATCTTTTTTGCTCCCCGATTCTGAATTAATCAATTACTTACTGCCATACATCCAGTCTGGCAGTAAGTTTCGCCACCTATTTCATATGGGACGTAAATAAAAACTTGGCGAGTCGAAGCTTAATAGCCGCTATTTACATCTTCGGGTACAAAAGACGTGTAATTATTTAAATATTATTTTATTTCAAAGTAAATAATTTAGACAGTATGTAGTGAGAGAAGCAGACGCGATGGTGAGAAGTGAGACTATTAAACGCTCCAAGTCTCACAGCAAAACCTTGTTATTAGTTACATTTTGTGTTTAATTAAATTAATTGTGAAAGTATTGGTTAGTAGAATGTGTTCAGTAATTAAAGGTTATACGTTATAAGTTATACTAGTTACTATTATCAAGTCGCTACTTTAAGATAACCAAATGTACAATTCAATTTCTGGCTGGTCGGTATATTTATTTGTATATTATGCAGAAGGTGATGTCAGGAGCCTTAAAAACTGACGAGCATGTATGGCAAGAGTTATAAAGCGAATGAAGTGTGTTAGGATCGTGCCTTATGGCGCTTTTTTCTTTGCCTACAGCAGAAGGGAAACGGCGTGAAGTTAGGAACAATATCTTCGATTAACTTTGCAAAATGTCATTGGGTTATCGAGTCATACGTTTAACTATTCAACTAAACATTCGGCACGAAGTTTGCCTTTGTCGAGTTCCACGATGTTATCGAGACAACAGAACGAGTTGCAAAGTTTGTATTACACCAACAATATGGCCGGTTATCCAGCAGATCTATTTGAAGGTTGCCTATTTTGGAATTTCAGCTTCGACAACAAATGTTTTCTTTGAAGTACAATTGTTATGTAAATGTGAAATTACACCCGCTTACACAATGTTGATTCGAAAATTTCAAGAGATAAATTTTATAGTAGTAAAAGGTCCGTACATTTCGTGGGCAACTGCGCGCGAATTTACTGGTATTGCCGCGCACTTTTCTCAGAAACGGTGTACAATTAGAATATCAAGAATTGTTTATAGACTTGTAAATTTTATAATCTAAACAGTAAATAGAGATTAAAATAACACATAAAGGAGCGAGGTGGTTATCGTAACCTTTTAGCCGAGTTGGGGATGAGAAGTGCTTTAATAATTATTATCTAAAGCCTATTCATACTTGTCCGGTATTTGGTACCATGCTGGGGATCAGCTGGGGGTTGGGTAGGCTTTATCACGCGAATCTTACTGGGGCTTATTGTATTAAGTTTTTACTTCGGCAAAACTTATACCGTTGTACAGCTTAGGGAGATGGTATCTTTGCTCGTATTGCGTAACAACCTTCTGGAAATGCAGGACTACACAGACAGTTAGATTCAGTTAAAAAACTCTTTACAGTTATCGTTTAATTAGTTAAAAACTTAATTAAATGTAAGTATGTATATATTCCATGTATATCAGTAAAATAATTTCACAGAATTTAAAAATCCTTCATAACTTCACGCCAAATCCCTTGCGGCGTAGACAGAGAGAACAGAGCGCCATATGCCCTCCATTATACTTGACCGGTATTTGTTAAAATGCTACAGATACGCTATATCCATCCCCATCTATATATCAGCAAAATCCATGCTATAGAAAGTGTTGTAATTTTTCGCGTACATTCAGAAGAGACAGAAATAAAAGGAAAAAAAAACAAAAGTTCTTCGATCTTTTGTTGCTTTATCTGGTACAAGTATTCAATATTTAAAAGATAATCTCAACCGTAAACTATGTAACATTTTATTTGTTATAAAAATAAATTAATCTTTAAATATTAATCTCGATGATCTAGTGGTCGTGCTTGCTTTTGATTCAGAAGGCGTGGGTTTGATTTCGGCTTAAAAGAATGATTTCTGTGATGATGAATCAATGATTTTGAACACAGAAATAGATCAAGATAGAACGGCCGCGATGTCATATTTCCATACATTTCGAGCGTGTCACTTTTTTGAAAAACCACGCCCACAGCGTGACGTCATTTTCATTGTGAGCGGGGCGACTAGTTAGGAGACACACACATTAGATTATCGATGTTAATATCGGCAACGTGTGTTAATTTTATTATTTTTATATTTTACCAACTTTATTGATTTTGTGTAACGATAATCATAGAAAGTAAAACATGTTAAATACTTTAATCCGACATATTAAAACCTAAAACATATTTTTCCAACAGTATATAAAATTTAATTATAAATATTTTACTGTCCTTGAAACTATACATATTTATTAAATATTTGCCTTTTGGTAAGGGTTGGCCTCACAGTCCTGGTTAAATAACGAAGCCGAACGTCTACATATACCTCGGTTACTGCCCGTTTGAGAACAACGAGATGATTTTCCATCGCCGATTGGTCAAATTGGCGAAAACTTATACTGTCAAATAAACTGCTGCCAATGTAATTACGAATCACTTTGGTTGGAATTTGTGGTGTTAGAATAAAGTAGGGACAAAGCAAGACATGAGCTGATACTCAAATTATTATTGAATTAATTTATCGATAAGTCCTAAGACTCAACGATACATGGAGTGCCCATCTCTAACATTCGAATCACAGCGATTAACAGACGCAGCGATCAACTGGCAGGTGTATTGTGTATTTCGTTCGATTCGACGTACATTACGCGTATAATTAATGCGCGCAATGGTTTTTGTATACGAGCGTTGAATGCGGACAGCAATGGATATTTATCATAACGAAAAAATATACAACTTGTGATCGTAATTATTGAACATAGTAAAAGTAAAACAATAATTTATAATCTCAAAAAAATACTTTCTACTGATTTTCTGTACTTACTGATATATAATATTTCCTTTTTTCATATTTGATTCACTACTTTTGTTTTTACAATTTGCCACAGCATATTAAGGCATATATGTGACGTTTTATCTATTTTTTTACGTCCTGAACGCATGGCAGGAATGCTCGTTGCGTAATGAGAGCGAGTTTCGAAAAGCATGCAATATAGTGCATGGTTTTGGCACGCTTGCCACGCCTATTCGCCGTTCTATCTTGATCTATTTCTGTGATTTTGAAGTTATGTGATAAAAATCGATGACTGACAACTTTGTGTTTGTTGTGTGCCAATAGTTTCGCCATTTTCTACTTGGGACGTAACATTCAGGAAGTCGAGACTTAACACTGCTGCCTACACGTTGGGGTAGAAAAAACGTTATGTTATGTCTCACAACAAAGATATTAGAACTTAATTCATCATCTTCCTGCCCTGTTCATCATCATCATTCTAGGGTCGGCACAACAGGTTCTCTATCATTTGCTTCTTCCACAGCAACACCCTTCTTAGTCATATCGTCTTGCACACAATTCATCCAAGTTTTTTTCGGTCTCACTCTTCTCTTGTTTCCTTCCACATTCAGGTTCATCATTCTTTTCGCAAAAAAATTACATTATTTAAATATACAATTTATTTCACGCATGTTATCATATAAATCCTTTTAATTTACCAAAAGTGTTCTACAATAAAAAGGATTGTTGCGAAAACCCCTTTTTACGTTAATAATGTATACAATTTTCATTAGGACTGCGCATATTTTATTTTGGACCTGCCGACGCTTTGCAAATTACCCGCACTTGTCTTGTACTGAGACAATTTAGTGAGGAATAATTTTGGAAGGCAACGCTAATAAAACCTGAATTAATTAACGAAATAAATATAAACAGGTCGAGAGTGGTAAATAAAATTGAAAATGTACCATTAAATGAACATTTTGTAATTAAAATAAATAATTAAGTGTAGAAACTTTATGTAAAATACAATATAAGATATAATATTATATTTTAGTATTTTATAATCCATAATCTTAAAGATGTATCCGTTTTAAAATAGTAGACATATTTGAAACTAAGTATTTTGTTTAATATACGTTATTAAATTGGAATACTTTACAAGTAAGTTAATTAAATCTTGTGACCCTCTCAGTGTTGCGGAAGTCCAAGAGTGTCGTTAGTCTTTCTAATAAAAAAGCTCTGCATCTATTTCGCGACACCAAACCGAATATAGTTAAGCCTCAGAGTAAGCGATGTAAAACTTTCAAAATGTTAATTTGCAAAAGGTATGTTACAAAAGAGGGAAACCATTACTTTTATACTTACTCCTGCATTTCCGAAATGTGATTGTTACGCAAAACGAGCAAAGATATCATCACGCTAAGCGATAGAACGGTAAAAGAATAAACTAAAGTTAAAACTTGATAACCAGCTATAGCATGGTAGCAAATGCCGGTCAAGTCTAAGTAGACTTTAAATAATAATAATTATTATTAAAGCACTTCTCATCTCCAACTCTGCCAGAAGTTTATGATAACCGCCTCGTTCCTGTATGTATTAACGTAATTTTAATCTATATTTACTGTTTAGATTATAACATTTACAAGTCTAAAAGTCTATAAATAATTCTTGATATTCTAATTGTAAACCGTTTCCAAGAAAAGTGCGCGGCAATACCAGTAACTTCGCGCGCAGTTGCTCACGAAATGTACGGAGCTTTTACTACTATAAAATGTATGTCTTCAAATTTTCGAATCAACATTATGTAAGTGGGTGTAATTATATAATACATAATAACTTCACGCCAAATCCCTTGCGGGGTAGGCAGAGAGAACGGAGCGCCATAAGCCACGATTCTTACACACCTCACTCGCTTCGTTGTCTTTCATAACTCTTTTCATGCACGCGCGTCGATTTTTGAGGCTCCTAATATCACCTTCTTCCAGAACACGTTCTATTTGGTCATGGAATGTGTGTATAGGCCGTCCTCGACTCCAACATCCATCCGCTTTTGCATTGTATATCTACTTAGTCAATCCATCCTTTCTACGTGTCCGAACCATCGGAGCATGCCCATTCTTACTTTTACACCGACACTCTCTTTCAATCCGACTTCCTTCCATATAACCTTATTTTCCACGCGGTCAGCGAGGGTCTCTCCGCCGATTTTGCGCAATGCCCTCATTTCGACCGCGTTTATCCTACTTTCATGCACGCTCTACCATACCCAGCTCTCGCTTCCATAAGTTAGCGTTGGGATCACTTCAAAGAAAACATTTGCCATCGAAGCTGAAATACCAAAATAGGCAACCTTCAAATAGATCTGGTGGATAACCGGCCATATTGTTGGTGTAATACAAACTTGTGCAACTCGTTCTGTTGTCTCGATAACATCGTGGAACTCGACAAAGGCAAACTTCGTGCCGAATGTAAAATTTAATAATTAAACGTATGACTCGATAACCCAATGACATTTTACAAAGTTAATCGATAATATCATTCATAGCTTCACGCCATGTCCCTTCTGGTGTAAGCAGCGACAAAAGCGCCATAAGGGACGATCCTAACTTCACTCCTTTTATAACTGTTAACTAATTACAAGGTATTGCGCGTTTGCTGTGAAACTTGGAGCATTTAACAGTCTCTTATTTCATCGCTTCTCTTTCTCATCTCACCGCTTTTGTATTGTTTATCTACTTAGTCATATTAAAATAAATGTTTAACGAAAAAATATGAAATTTCATACACATACATAACTTCACGCCAAAGCCCTTGCGGGGTAGGCAGAGAGCGCCATAAGGCACGATTCTTACACACCTCATTCGCTTCGTGGACTTTCATAACTCTTTTCATGCACGCGCGTCGATTTTTGAGGTTCCTAACATCACCTTCCTCCAGAAAACGTTCTATTTGGTCATGGAATGTGTGTCTAGGCCGTCCTCGACTCCTACATCCATCCGCTTTTGCATTGTATATCTGCTTAGTCAATCTTGCATCATCCATCCTTTCTACATGTCCGAACCATCGGAGCATGCCCTTTCTTACTTTTACACCGACACTCACTTTCAAACCGACTTCCTTCCCAACCTTGTTTTCCACGCGGTCAGCGAGGGTCACTCCGCAGATTTTGCGCAATGCCCTCATTTCATTTTCATTTTAGTTATATTTTATCTAACGCCTATAATATCCGGCAATACGTAGTATGTTGTTGTTTTTTATAAGTTGAAGTTGATATATAAAATATAACTTATTTATGTTGAAGTTAAAGTTTATATAAAAATAAAACATTTTGAAATAAACATCAGGCGATTAACTTCAAACTTATATAAATATATTTGTTTACTTGTCCATCATTTGTTTAATTTCTGTAATAAATAAATATGTTTAAATTGCGAAATTTTATGTGACCTACTTTTATTAATCTACAAAAAATGTCAGAGGCCAATTATTATTTATGCGACCGGATCAACCTGTCCGTCACTCAAAATGGCTTCATTTATTCTTCAATAATGATCAAGTTTCAGCTTGTTATATGTTTAACTCGCTGCTTAGTGGTTTGAAGGAATTACAAATGGTATTTTTCTACCTACTATAGGCTATTTCTCTTTAGAATATCGGTATGAATCCTCTGCAGTTAGCGGATGGATCCTATGAAAAATATTTGTATTACATTCGTTTCCTTTCTATGTTTTCTATATATTAGGCACTAGCTTACTCCCTAGCTATATTTCAAGTCGGAGAAAACAATATGCAATGTATTTATTTTATTAAAATCAGTTTAGTGGTTTAGGGGTCTATAGCGGACGATCGAAGTGAGATTTATAAAAAGAATGTATGCTTTTAATAAAAAAATGTGTATTTAATTATTTTGTGTCATTAGCAAAAGCTTAATCTTAGACCAGATGGAGTTGTGTGATTTTTTAGATGATGGGTTGATGATATGAGATTTTTTTAAATGAATTAAAAAAAATGTGCCAAAATTTAAATTTATGGACAATTATGGTGGCAGCCGTAATTGGTTACCGCAATAAATTTCGGAAAGCTTCTTGACTGAAATCCTCTTATAAATTGCCTATCTTACTTTTGTGTAAAATTACAGCAAACGGTTCTTTATTTTAAACATAACATAACTTCACGCCAAATCCCTTGCGGGGTAGACAGAAGGAACGAGCGCCATTAGCCACGATTCTTACACGCCTCACTCCCATCTTTGACTTTCATAACTCTTTTCATACACGCGCATCGATTTTTGACTTCTGTATTTTGTAACTTGATTTCGTTAATATCCAAAAGCGTATATGGGTAGTCATGTCTGATCCATACACCGACCCTTTTTGTTGGTTCCATGTATACGGTTATAAATCTATTGTCATATATCGCGCACACTTCCGTTAGTGTAAAAGTGGTAGAGTCTTGCAGTTAGCTGCATGAATGGGCCAGCTCGACCGTTGTAAACCACGACCTCTCGGAATATCGGCGTGAAGTAGCTCGTGCCGCGTTTCATTCGGTGAGAGAAGTATACGCAGACTCGATCCACTTTCCCCTTCCTTTGCTCTCCTAATCCATTGAAAGGACTGCAACGCACCACGGGCGGTACGATAAAAAAGCCATCGTTGATACGTATACGCTATAAGAAACCTTTTGAAAATGTTTTTCTAAAATCTCAGATTGGCACCCGGATCCGAACTCAAACCGATTACGGCTTCAAAAATAGGTTGGCACGATTCTTAGACATCGTACTCGCTTTTTCGATTTTCATACCTATTGTCATACACGCTTGTTGGTTTTTAAGGCTCTTGACGTCATCTTCCAGAAGTATACGTCGAATATAGGCTATGGAAATTGTGACGTGGCCATCCTCGACTCGTAAATCTTCCATTATGCGCTGTATATTCTAATATTTAAAATTAGTTGGGAAAAATGCAGGATTCATAGAAATTCAATTCGAAACTAGAATTGGGTCACCGCTGGATAAACAGCTATTTGAATTTGAGGCGTGTGTTTTATGTATGATGTTATTCTTTAACTCGAAAAGTGGATTTAACTGAAGTACCATCCGATGTTTTTATATTCAGTTACGCTTAAATCGCTATATCCAAAACTACTCTACTATATTCATTGTGTGAGTAAGTTTTCGGGTTAAATGTAAACAAACAAATTGTATGTAAACATTGATTCATCTGTTCTTGCCTTAGACAAATATGTAGAATGTAAATATTTGCAATGTTAAGTTTTGCTAATATTCGGAATTATCGTATACTACAGTCGCGTCAGTAATCCAAAGGGCGAGTACTGGCGTACTAGCGTTTCTGAATCAATAATTCTTGGAATCGAATACGGGTTTTACACTGATTAGTTCTCGGAAATACTGGTGATAAATATCGATGTTTGTCAATATTGTACCCGGTATATGGTATTAGGTTCCGCCAACGCAATCCATTTGGGACGATCGCCGAGTCGAAGCTATACACCCAGGTAGAAAAAGATGTGAAAAATGCAATTTTATTTCTAACATATTTTGTTGTTTAATTCCCTTGAACTGAATTGTTCCGAGAGTGCGGTATGCGTAGAAGCTCGAAATGCTTCCCTAATGGCTATTATCCTGGAACTTTATAACTCTCGCTTCGAAAGCAAAGTACGTTGACAAAAGTTAGTTGTATGCGCTTCAAGATAAACTGCTTTGAGAGTTTGGAGAGTCATGGCATTAGATGTTATGAAATATCGCAATGATTTTAGTAAAAAAAAATGTAATAACGAAGTAAGTTTATCGAAAGAAGAATTTTATTTATCAGCCTAATATACATTGTATACGTATTTAGTCAGTTATTGCTATTTCTATAAGTCATTCATTCATACCAGGATTTGAAGTTGGAATTTTCCAGTACTTATATAGTGCTATATTAACGATAAATATACCTTTTTTTACGCGAGGAAATGCTTTATGCACACCCTTCGTCTGGAGACGGCAGGGGGTAGTGTGGGACTCCCAAAACAGTAAACTGCAATCCGATCCTAGGGTTACCCACTAAAACCTAGCGGCGGCCTTCCTCCGGCGTTAGGGTGGCCCAGGACAGTGCGTCAGCCCTCTGGTCCACCCTGCCGTCGCCCCCTTCTGTCACGAGGGGGTGCTCATGCTCAGGGAGCCTCGACAAGGCTCCCCTAGGCGGGGCGGCTCCGACCGCGCGCTGTAAACAGGCGGAGGTTCCCAGCATGGATCCATGCGGAACCCCGCACTTTATCTCCTTCCTTTGTTCGGTCCCGTTGCGGTCGACATAGTCCACCCGTCTCTCCTGCAGGTAGGCCACCAGCTGATATACCTATCAATCAAATCAGTGAATGTCTTATTCAATTTTTAATTCTAAAATAATTTTTGTTTGAATTTCTTTAAACAGTAAGTATTAGATATTATTTTCACTAAATTAGGTGTATTAATAAAGCTTTAACAATATTCAACATATTTTAATTTAATTATTTTTCGTTCGTAAAATAAACGAATTCATGAATTCCAGGAAACAGTTCCCAGAATATTTTGTCTTAAACGAGACGAAAACGTTACATTGACAGAACCTGCTTGTTTATTCAAATACTTTGTAAATTCAAGTTTGATTTCCAATTACAGAATCGTTTTGTTTAATTCTGCTATTCGACTTCACTTGTGTCTTAATCGAGATAGGTTCTGGATGAAATGCTGAATGATGAGAGCCCGGTTTGATTTTCACCCTATTTCTCTCTCACCCTCATCCTATGTCCTACGACTTTATTTATTTAGAATAGGAAAACCAACAGGCATATAGGAATACCAACGGGCCTCGTGGCGCATTGGTAAAACTACCGGCTGCAGCAATGAGGTAGGGGGTTCGATTCCCACCCGAGCACAAATATTTGTGACAAACATGAATATTTGTGTGGCGTCTGGGTGTTTTTCTATGTATTATAAGTATTTATTTACAAAATAAAAGTATATATGTATTAATATCCGTTAACTAATATCCATAACACAAGCATTTAGTTGCTTAGCTTGGAACTAGAGGGCGCTGTGTGTATTGTGTCCAAGATATTATTATTATTATATTATTATTATATGAAACCAGCGATTAGAGTTCCATTCATTTTAACTGCGTGTAAACCTTTTATAAGTACCATCAGCCTACAAATAGGATTGTATACCGGCTAAAACCATTGGGACACCCCAATCCTACTCAGCGGCCCTTCCGGATAGCGTTCTCACCGAACAGATTGCGACATGAGCCAGTTTACGTCGATATCCGGAGACGACGTGGTTTTTCCTCGGTGGACTGAGTGGCTGTACTACTGTTGATTATCAAATAAATGATCGATTTAACATAACATAACATAACTTCACGCCTTTTGTTACCAGAGGGTATAGGCAGCTGTTAAGCCTCGTCTCGCCGTTATGTCTACGTCCCAAATGGAGTAGGTGGCGAACCTATTCATCATATTTACACATAACTTCCGAAAACAATTTCGAAAAGTCTTTTGTCAGGAATCGAACCCGGACCTCTCGATCAGAAGCCGTGTGCTCGACCACTAGGCCACCGAGACCTTGATTTATTTCCAAAATAAAACTTTTCACGCAATTAACAAGTTATTTGCTAATATATCTAATTTATTATCTTTCAAATGCGGCATATTACCTATCGGTAAGTGATTTAGTTCCGGGCAAAGTGTCTTGCCGGGTGAAATGTAGCCCGAGTTGACGACAACTTGTGAATACTAAACGACTCATGTAAATTGTTGTTTTTTTTTTTCATATTTATATCGGGCAAGTTGGAGAGTTGGGTTCGGCAGTTCCCGGGCGGACGTGTCGGGAATTACTGTCGTAAATCATGCCCAAAGTTCTTTGTGAGGCTTTACACTGGATGATTAGTTGTTGAAGTGAATGTGTGGATTTATTTAGAGTGGGAACGGTTAAGATGTTTATTAAATAAAATAAATGGTTATGATATATTGAATTCTGTTTTGTTATTCTTTCTATTATATGGTGTTTAATTTGCACGTGTATCACCTTTGTTAATATATAAAATTCGATATTTTTTTAAACTAAGCACTTTTGGATAAAAAATAATTGTTAGTTTTGGCCCTGTTTATGTGTTTATTCAATGCTATTAACGAGAATCAAATCCCAAGAAAGAGTCCCTTGTCTGTGGCTCGCGAAGACTGTGTTATTCATGATAAGCAGAGGTCTAAATCTCTTGACTAGCGACCTTGACTTTCGTTGACCTGTTTTTCGACAGTGGTAGAGCCAAACAGTTCGCTGCAAGAATGGGCCGGCTCGACCGGTGAAATACCACGACCTCTCAGAAGATCGACGTAAAGTGGTTCATGCCGCGTTTCGTTCGGTGAGAGAGGTACCCGGAGGCCCATCTCCCTTCCTATCCTCTTTCCCTTAACGGTCAGCAATGCAACAGTGACAATATATATGTTGCTGGTGTCCATGGGCGGCGTTGGTTCCTTACAATCAGGTGACACGTCTGCTCGCTTGCTCTCCTATCCCATCAAAAAACAAACCTGTGTCGGAGCGAACGATTCTGAAAATCATCTTGAACAGACACTAGTGCCATATTCCGTGAGGCTGTCAAAGAACTTTCACAGAAGTAGTAAGGAGACTGTTAGTGTGAACCTGTTCTAGCCAATTCAGCTAGAGGAGTCAGGAGTTGGAAGCATACCCATGGTATATGGAATAAATGGTCGGCATTATACAGCTTCAAAAATGGTGTCTGTTACTTCACAAAAAAATTCAATTCCGTATCAATTATTCATTTTGTACGTTATTTAAGGCATAAATGTCTCATAAATTACGACGTTTAATATATTTTTTGATGTAACAGACGAAAACTGGGCTGTGTGTTATTAAAGCGATAACTTATGTAAGATAATGAGGATGAAATTGGTATTCATGACGTACCTATATTTTGGTGTGATGGAGGATATATGGTAGGTATAAAAGTCTCGGTGGTCCAGTGGTCGAGCGCCTTACTTCTCAATCAAGAAGTCACGGGTTCGAATCCTGGGTTCACAACAATGACTTTTCGATTTTTTTTTCGAAAGTTATGTGTGATAAATATTGATGACTGAAAAGTTTGTGGCCGGTATGGTTGGCCACCTATTCTATTCGGGAAAAAGGCGTGAAGCTATGTCATGTATTGTATATATGGTATGAAATTGGAAAAAAAAACGTATTTGTCTCAGAAAGTCAGAAAGTAATAGCTTCAACTAATCAAAGTTGAGCTATATCTCTCATTGAACTATGAGTAGAGGAGAGAGTGTGAGAGGATCGATACCTTCACTTGTTGTATAGGTACAGGGGGCATATTAAGAGCTCTTAATTCCAGCCAGCTTGGTCGCTGCCTAGCGAATTCGTATTTTCAACGACTAATTTCAGCTTGTCGGTGATGAGTAGTCACTGCCAAATTCACTCTAAATTCGATTTATAAACGACTAATTCCATTTAGTCACTCATGAGTAGTCTAGACTAGCTGCAATTAGTCGTTAGAAATACGGATTCGCTAGGCAGCGAACAAGCTGGCTGGAATTAAGCGCTCATAATATGCCCCCAGTACTGTTAAACAGAGCCATACAGTTCACTGCATGAATAGGCCAGCTCGACCGGTGAAATACCATCGTAATCGTAAAGCAGCGTTTTGTTTTATAAGAGACGTTTCTGAAGGCCCTCCGACTCTCCTTTTTATCTTCTCTCTTTATTTTTTAAGGCCCGCGACGCAACTGTAACATGTACTCTTGCTGTTAAATGAATATGTTCACGCGCTGCTAGACGCTTACCACCAGGTGACTCTTAGACGTAGATTTTTTTTCTTTTTTAACGGGATAGGAGGGCAAACGAGCAGGCGTGTCAACTGGTGGTAAGTGACCAGCGCCGTCCATGGATCCCTGCAACACATAGTTACAGTTGCGTTGCCGACCTTTAAGGGAGTAGAATGAAAAAGGATGGGGAAGGGAAGTGGGCCTCCGGGTACCTCTCTTGCGAACGGAATGCGACATGAGCCACTTTACGTGGATCTTCTGAGAAGTAGAGCCATCCCATTCATGCAGCTGTAGTTGCATTGTATTTTTTCTCCTTTTTCCATAACAAAAATTGTTAAAGGTACAGAAAATTCTTTATTATATATAATCTTAACAAACTGGTTTTGATGATACTACTGGACGGTTCTAATATTTCTATTAGCGTGATGTCTCGTTTAGTGAATCTGTATCTGAGTCACGTAGCCACTTCGCTCAGGAAGGAAGCTATCTAGCAGAAGTCCTCTTGTATCTCCTTTGTTGCTTACTGCTGAAATGGTCACAGAGCATTATCAGCGGTTTCAATACCAAATAAAAAAATATCTTTGACAAAGTTGCACCGTTTTATGTCTTAACAAACCAATTAAGTACTAAGTAAAAAATACGTTTATTGATTTTCACTAGTTTTTTTTTATCTGTGAAATATCAGTATTGATTCGACGGTCCGGTTAACTTCTGTTCGCTAGGGCTCAGGTTTAGATCCAGCAACGATTTAAATGAGACTTTTTAAACGGATAGTTTGGTTCTTGTAGAAGGAAGGGAGGTATACTTTTCACCAAAGAAATAGCACTGACGCGGAAAAGAGGCAGACAATTTGAACGGAATATCAATCATCTCTTGGGTGAGTAATATAAAAGTTATTATAATTTTGACGAATGATGATCCTAATTACCAAACAAACATCTTTAAAATTTATTTCGTGGCATATTCTCGCCTCTAATACAAGAAGTTGTAAGCGACGAACATTTACAGCTTCTTGTATTGTTGACACAGGAAATCACAAAAATACTTATATTTACAAAAACTTTATCGTATTACAATAGCTTTACACTCGGGCAACAAATTAAAACAGTTAAGCATACTAGGCAGCATTAAACTATGAATGGCTTATGATGGGAAAATAATATTATGTAGACAAATCCGGAAGAAATTACTAGTAAAAAGAGATACGTAATGTTGAAATACCAAATTCGACGTCAAGATACATTTGCATTAATTAATTTTGGCTGACTTAGTTCAATATAAAAGGGAATCTTAATAAACGTGACTAGCGAAATAGAGTCTTTACGATATAAAATGATATCATGAAGAGTGATTTTTTTATAATAAACGTAACCTTCATCCTTAAGGAAGTTTTAAGCAGCGGAGATAGTGTGTTAACACGACAAAAAAGTCATTGCCGATCGCACTGAGGGACTTACCGTCATATTGAAACACACTTTTATAGCTTAAAGCCTAGTACCTCTCAAGGTAGGCAGAGAGGTAGGCAATGCTGGCGGGCGAGGAGGAGTGGAGGGCTGTGGTCTCCTTCTGCGAAGCTGTGATAAACTCCAGAAGGAGGCCGTCGAGCAGGGTCGGGAGAGAGCCGACCCCGCTCGAAGGCGACGGCGGCGAGCTCAGTGATCGGCGCCGCGAGGTTTTAGTGGGTAACCCTTGGATCGGATTGCAGTTTACTGTTTTGGGAGTCCCACACTACCCCTGCTGTACCCAGGCGAGGGGTGTGCATAAAGCATTTCCTCGCGTAAAAAAAAGGCAGAGAGAAAAAAGCATCATAGGGTTTTCTTACACGCCTGACCCGCTTTATTGCGCAAAGTCATCGCTATTAATAAAACTTAAGTACAGTCATTTATATACCTGGATTAGAACTTGAAATCTCTAATTCTAAACTACTGACGCATTGATAAATATTATTCAAAAAGTTATTCAACAAACACAAGTCACGTTTCAAATCTTTCACTTCACTAAAAGTCTAAGGGCTCTTAAGAAAAACCCATAACTCTACTAATGCAGACAATTATCATTTGGCCCATACATATTTTATTTCAGTCCGCTTAGTAAATTACTTGTAGAAGACCCACAGAAAACCTTGTTTGTATTTGTACGTAATAATTGAGGGGGAAATAATTTTGCGTGACAGATTAATTAAACCGGGATTAATTAACGGAATGAACGTAAACGTAAAAAAAGGTGCGGAGGCACAAAAACGTAAAAAAAAAATAGAATGCTGATGTCACGAATGAGACTTGAACATATGACTTAATGGTGATCCCTAGAGTACGATGCAAATGAGTAGCCATGACAGTAATCTATCTAGCTTTAATGAACATTTATTTATTTAGACAAGACACTCAAATATTAGATATTTTATTTTGTAAGAGTACTATAATATTGTCCAAAGACCATTTAAAAATGTTATGCTGGCTGTTTTAACAATGTACGATACCAAATAAAATTCCACAGATTTCCTGAAAACCGACTAAGAGTTTGAAAAACCAACTTAATAATAATATAATTTCACACCGGTAAAACCTTCACACAATAAAATCAAGAACAAGACAAGATAGATTTTATAGTTTTATTAGCTTTTATAAAGTTGTTAAGTATTTTTAACCGACTTCGAAAAAAGGAGGAGGTTCTCGATTCGTCTGTATGTTCACCGATATTCTCGTCAATTATGGACCGATTGCAATTTTTTTTTGTTGTACAGTGTTTACTTCCGAGATGGTCCCATTTTCACCAAGTCAGGATCTAATGATGGGAACCAGGAGAAATCGAAGGCATCCACCTAAAGTTGTATGCAAGTATGGTGTTTTTGTTACGTAATAGTGATGTCTTAGGGATATTCTGTGTGGTGTCAATATCTGATGCTGCTGTGCTAATGAAGAAGCCACAAAACTCCTCAACGGTTTTGTCGGTCAATTGGTCGATAGAAACTACTTGGTAGTATGCAGGGCTGGCGTGTTGCTTGTGAAGTATGCTGGAATATATACCTGATGCCGCTATGTTGATGAAGAAGCCACAAAATTCCTTAACGGTTAGGAGTTGGGAGACAGTACTGCAGTTAGTCGATGGAAACTGTTTAGTAGTATATAGGAGTAACGTTTTGCTTGGATGCTTGAAGGTATGCTTGAATCAACGTCTGATACTGCTGTGCTGATGATGAAGCTACAGAACTCTTATCGGGTTAGGAGTTAGACACAATTCTGTGAAAATGGTTTTATTCTATTTTCTGAAATAGTTTCCAGGCTACGATTGGCCTTCATTCGGGCTGTAGTGTTATTGGGTCTAGCCATTATAATTACAAAAATATAAATACTTAGCAAGTATTATCATACACTTTTATCTAAGTACCTATTTATGACAATTATAGCTCCCTAAATATATCAACCATTTAACAAACGGACTTGTAATTAGTGAAAATATACTTATATTTACTAAACTGAAAGCCATGTAAATGAACTAACTTCTATTGAAGTTCACACCTCATTAATATCACTAGAACTCGTGAAAAAAAATACTTTAAAAAAAAAGTTAAACCGACTTCTAGAAACGCAAACCACATAATCTATAAGTATATGAAAACAGTCGCTCTATAACTAAAAAGCGATAAATAACGTAACTTACTCATTCGTATACTTAATACAATATACAAAACGTAACACCTTTATAAAGTCATCTTTAACTAATTGTCATTTATTTTGGGAGTCGGTGCCAGCCTTGGTAAAAGACCCTATTGTATTGCACCGACTTCAATAATGAGATCACTATAAAAATAGGTAGGTAGGTAGTTGCTGGTAAAAAGTTACCCCGTATTCTATGTTGCCGTGTGACTTTGACGGCCATGCATTTCATAAAACACAACAGACGTTACTGAGGCTGGCACCGACTCCGAAAATAAGTGACAACAATTTTAATAGTTAAAGATGACTTTATAAAAGTATTACGTTTTGTATATTGTATTAAGTATACGAATGAGTAAGTTACGTTATTTTAGTTATTTATCGCTTTTTAGTTATAGAGCTACTGTTTTCATATACTTATACGAGTAGATTATGTGGTTTACGTTTCTAGAAGTCGGTTTCACTGTTTTTTTAAAAGTAATTTTTTTAGATCTTCTTCCGCCAACAACAAGACAAGCCGCAGACAAGCCGCAGCGCGTTCCCTGATCACTTCACAGAGTAAGCCTGCTTTGACCTATTTTATTAATAGTTGAAGGTTTACATAACAATTTAATGAGTCCACAAAATCATTTTTTATTGCAAATTTATCACTTTTCGTTGGTGGAACTGGAATTTGGTGTCCACCTTCATTCATTCACATCTGATCATGTCATTTAAAATCTCATTGTTTATCTATGGATTATTATAAGCTAGGTCGTCAGTAAGTCTGTCCCCTTAAATGCCTTAACCTTTGAAACTACCCATTGGATTTGAATGAGTTTTTTAATAGATATAAAGGTTTAACAAGGTGTTCAGCTTTGCAGGTTTGCAGCTTTAATTGCAAACTGATTTTGAAATTGATTCAATTTAATTGTAAGTGATATATCCAATTCAGCTACACTACATATTATACCATTAATCCTCGTCCAATTAAGTACCTTGAATGCATTATGCATTGCAGATAAATAGCGACAAATTAACATGATAAAACAATACTGATTTATTGCAGGAGATACAAAGTTCACCGGGTCAACTTGTTGTAAATAATAAATAATATATCAATTCGAGTATGGAATAACAATTATGGTATGTAATTCGAAGTCCTACAAATGGTTGATAATAATGTAAGGTTACAACAAGCCAAGATGTGTGTTTGCGATAGGTTTGAAACCGTGTTTGTATAGCGTGAGACAGCCATCAAGATCTGATAATGTGTACTTTGACTGCTGCTATTATTTGATTGAACATGTTATCTGTAACATTATATCTACTGAGTGTTTTATATACTGTGGCGTTGGTATTTGTGTAGAAGAGGATTGATTATTGTAGCTCGAAACACTAATACTGAATATATGAAACTAATGCTTTGAGACTTATGATTTTTATCTACACTAATATTATAAAGAGGAAAGATTTGTATTTTTGTATGTAACGAATAAACTCAAAAAGTACTGGACCGATTTAAATAGTTCTTTTTTTCTTTAGAAAGCTACATTATCACTGAGTAACATAGGCTATGTGTAATCATCGTCGTCATCGGCATTTTGTTTGTACGCGAGTAACACCGTGAGGCGGGAAGCGATATACAATATAGACAATTGGTCTTTAAAGTACTTATCTGATAGAAAACTAAAATACAACGACTCAGTAGTCTCATCTCTCTCAGTAGTCTCTCGGAAGTTTCATTAATCTACTTCAGAATCAGAGGTTTGGGGTTGGAATCCGGAGGATACACCGGTCCGATTCATAAAATAGTACTTGATGTATGGAAGTCAAGACTTAAACACTTTCAGGTATAAAGGGATGCAAGTCCATAAAAACTTAACATTATTTGAAAGACTCAAGAAACATTACACCCCCTTCAGTCGGCTAAGTACAATGTTGAATTATTCTTCAGACATTTGTTAAAGCTTTGCGTGTCAGCCGTCCATAATACATACTAAGTATAGGCACATAAGTAGCTAGTAGTAGTAAGCTTTATTGCTTCTTTTTTTTTGCAATTTCCCCGCCCAAGACCGTCTTAGTTAAACAGAGGGAATGTTAATCTGAAGGCTTCTATGTTGTAACAAACGTTTAATTTTGTATATTTCCTTTATATGTACCAGAAATATAATATATAATTATTTTACTTAGTATTATTATGTATGTCTATATCCTCAATACCCTAAGTTGTAGATATCATCATCATCAGGAGCCTATTGCAGTCCACTGTTTGACATTGGCCTCTCCCAATTTGCGCCACAACATTCGATTCTCTGCCTTCCACATCCAGTCTTTTCCAGCAGCCTTTCTGAGGTCGTCTGACCATCGGGCTGGTGGGCGGGCCTACGCCCACGCCTTCGCTGCATGAATGAGCAGGCTCGAATGGTGAATACCACGACCTCTCAGAATATGGCCGTTAAGAGGCTTTTGCCGCGTTTCACTCGGTGAGAGATGTATCCGGAGGCCCGACCCCCTTTTCTCATCCAACTTCCGACCTCGTCCATACCCGGCGACGCAATTGTAAAACTATTTGTGCTCAGGTATCTATGGGCAGCGTTTGTTGCTCACCATCAGGTGTCGCTTGCTTGTTTGCCTCCCAATACCATATAAAAAGTCCAAGCCGTTTGCCACACATAGGCCACAACTTCGTGGTTTTTTTTATGTGATAAGTAACGCCGCCCATAGACATCAGTAACACATATAGTGTTACTGTTGCTTTGCCAACCTTTAAGGGATAGGGGATAGGGAAGGGTGGGGAAGGGGGTGGGCCTCCGGGTACCTTTCTCACCGAACGAAACGCGGCATGAGCCACTTTACGTCGATCTTCTGAGAGGTCGTGGTCTTTCACCGGTCGAGCCGGCCCATTCATGCAGTGAACTGCTTGGCTCTAACACTGTAAGATAAATATCGATGAGTTACTATTACCTGATATATGGCAACCTATTGCCATAGGTTTTGTAACCTAAATCTCTTCTAAAATTACCATTTAAAGTTACCTCCCTACTCTAGATGCCAATTTTTGGGAGGCTGAATCGAGTCGAGGCAGAACTGCATTTGATTAGTTTTTAGAGCTTGATGGGGTAATGAAATATATTTTATTATATAGTCTCGGTGGCCCAGTGGTCGAGCACACGGCTTCTGATCCAGAGGTCCGGGTTCGATTCCTGACACTGGCTCACACTAATGACTTTTCGAAAATGTTTTCGGAAGTTATGTGTGATAAATATCGATGACTGAAAAATTTGTGCCCAGTATGGCAATACGTTCGCCACTTATTCCATTTGGGACGTAAACATACCGGCGACACGAGGCTTAACAGCCGCTGCCTACACTTTCGGGTAACAAAAGGCGTGAAGTTATGTTATGTTTAATTAATTATACCTGAACGTTTTTTTGACATCATTTTGAAACCACAATTGATATAAAGAAATTACAGACGATGTTTTGGTTGATATAAAAACATTTTGAAAACTGATTTCAATTACAAAGGGATCCATAAATTTTCAGTTTGAAACATAAAGTGGGTCACCGCTGAATAAACTATGATTTGAATATGGAGCTCGTATTTTGTGGATGATGTTGTACTTATAACGGAAAGTAGATTACATATAAAGTTTGTTTTGAAACGTTTGTAGCTTCACACCTATTGTGTCGGAAGGTATAGGCAGTTTCAGTTGAATTTCATTTTTGGTTCGATATGTTATACGTTCGTACTATTGTAATACGTCGGACACAAGTTTATGTATACAAATTATAGCTATATATTAGCTTGTTTACCTAAAAAAGTGTTGCGTTAATTCCCGTTCATTATTTCTGGGTAATATGCAACGCGAAAGCCTACAAGATTTTACAAGTTTATAGGTCACAAATATTTATTAAACGTAACATTTGAAAAATGATTGGTGTCTCAACGGTTTTCGATCTGAAACCTCTAATTCAGAAACGGGTATTAAAGATTCAGTCGACTGTTGACTTCTGTTTTATTAGTGGTTGTTACTGGTTTGTTAACCATTTTTGATTTGTCAGACTTTTTGATTTATTATAAACCAACCAATCTAAAAGCAAAGTGAAGACCTGAAGTTAAATAAACAAATTGTTTTTCAGGATTCAAAAATGAAATAAAAACCGGTTACTCTATGCTTATATATAGCTTATATGATATAATGTAGTAATACACGAACAGGTAAATAAAAGCAGTACAGTTAGCGACAGTTAATTATAAAGAGAATACTAGGAATAATACTTTTTTTTATGGGATAGGAGGGCAAACGAGCAGGCGTGTCACCTGATGGTAAGCAACCAACGCTGCCCATGGACACCAGCAACACATATAGTGTTACTGTTGCATTGCCGACCTTTAAAGGGATAGGGGATAGGAAAGGATGGGGTGGGCCTCCGGGTACCTCTCTCACCGAACGAAACGCGGCATGAGCCACTTTACGTCGGTCTTCTGAGAGGTCGTGGTATTTCACCGGTCGAGCCGGCCCATTCATGCAGTGAACTGCTTAGCTCACTGTAATTGTGATAAGATACCAAAATAATTTACGTTACATAAATAAAGTATAGTTATATAAATCTATTCCTCAAAGCACATTAAAAGTATTTCAGCAGTGTTCAGAGTAAAATGACAGACCAAGTAAATATAGTCTAGATCGTATAACTGAGAATCTGTTCAAAGTTAGTTCCATGTATAATTAACTGCTGAGCCCAGTTGTTGTGGTCAGAGATGTACAGAAACTTAACGAGCAAATGTGGATCTTGGCGAAGTTTTGTGTGTGAGCACGTTTGCGGTTCGTATATTCAACTGCTTTTCATGAGTATTGGATAGTGAAGGGGAATGAGTTCACAGTCAATGTTAGTTGTGAACTAATATAAGTGGGATGTGAGAATAATTTGGCTACTTGAAGACTGACCATTGCGACATATTAGTAAATAGTTGATGCCCGCGTATCGTAACCTGAGTGATATTTCTAAACAAGATAACTTTTAATTGATAACAGAATTTAATGAAACTGTTGATTAATGACTTTTTGAATGCTATTTATTTATACAAAAATATTATGCACTAAATGTAAAAAAGTGTTCTTTTCATATTGTGATTAATTAAATAGTAGAAGTCGTCAAGTTACAAAAAAATCTCTAGGCCAGCTTATAAGCTAAGATCAATAATTTTTTTTTATGTCATAGGAGGGCTAACGAGCAGGCGTGTCACCTGATGGTAAGCAACCAACGCCGCCCATGGACACCAGCCACACATCTAGTGTTACTGTTGCGTTGCCAACCTTTAAGGGATAGGGGATAGGAAAGGATGGGGAAGGGGGTTGGCCTCCAGGTACTCTCACCGAACGAAACGCGGCATGAGCTACTTTACGTCAGTCTTCTGAGAGGTCGTGGTATTTCACCGGTTGAGAAATATCTAAAAGGTAAATAGAAACTAGTCTAATAGCTTCAAAATCCACAGAGCACATAGAAACATATTTTTTATTGTTCCTCATTTTTAATCAACCACATAATGTTTTTCGTATCATTTTATTTTGGCTAGACCTAGTTTTTTTAAAGGGTCCACATACATATACACGCCAAGTTCCTTGCGAGGCAGGCAGAGAGAACAGATTACCATAAGGCACGATTCTTACACACCTCACTCGCTTCTTTGACTTTTGGCTCTTGTCTTATACGCTCGTCGGTTTTAAGGCTGTTTTTAAATCGTTTAAACATTAATACACTATATATAAAATAGTCGCTGTGAGAGACTCATACTGTTTTATTACCTAACTAGTGTACCGAAAACCGGAGTGTACATTTTATCTCACTGGTCAGTACAAATTACCAAGGAGTGCAGTTGTATAGATCAGAGTTAGAGTTGTGAGAAATATGGTTGTGGGGACGTTTGATAACTGGCACGCGTTTAATGCCAGCGACATTATTTTAAAGTTCAGATTTAGAATTTCAGATAGACACACAAAAAGTATTTAGCTACTTTATATATATTATTTAAATATCGTATTCATTCGGTTATATACTTCATTACTGGCTGATTGAAATGATCTAGAATCGACAATGTCTCTTGTAAATTCTGGGCCCACCATCATCTACTTATTTACTTTTATTTACTAAAATTCTCATTTGTCATATAAATACCCGTGTTTATCACATATAATTTATATGTGGGTCTCAATATTACCATCCCCTTGTACCTAGCGACCCTTCAGATAATAATCTTTATCTTCCCTCAGAAAGGAAAATGAGTACTATATTATGAACTTCGAAAGTAGATATATTGGCGATCTTGTTGGATAATGATCTTTAACGTACAATTCTTAGAGGAAAAGACAGCAATGTTCTCCCACGTCCACGAGACCTTTTTGGCAAATACTGGTCAGATAATACAGTTAGATATACAAATTTTAGTTCTTGGTAGGTAATATTTATTATTTCTTATTTTTTGTATTTACCAACCGACCAAGTATTTTGTTAATCCTTTGGGCGTACCCAAAGGATTAACAAAATACTTGGTCCTTAAGGAATAAATAGCGCCTTAATTACCAAACAGAGAGCATTAATAATAAGTCACAGATAATTATCTCTATTGACTTCCTCAAAAAGGTTTTAGTCCTATTTAAATTTGTCTGCATTAAATATATTGAATTAAAAAATACTAATAGAAGCTCTCCAATTACCAAAACAAGAAAACATGAAACGATATGATATTTTATATATATTATTGTACAGATATAGATATTGTAATAAACACTCTCTGGGCTTTCATTAAAGAGGTTGTATATTGGCGCTTCCTCGGTTTAATTAAATATCCTTTCTTAATGTAACGAAGTTCACGATGAACACAATATTCTCGAATAATTATAACTGTATTCTTTAATATTTTATAAATGAGTGAATGTGAACTTTATGCCTTTTTCTAATCGGAGGTGTAAGGTAGCGGGTGTTGTGCCCGACTGACGGAATTTTTATGTCCCAAGTTAATATTTTATTTTTATGGGATAAGGGGCAAATAAGCAAGCGGAACTCCCACATATCTTGAAGGCTGCGTTGCCAGCCATTCAGAGAGTTGGATGGAAAGAGAGGGGTAAGGGGTATGGGCCCCGGGATGAACCTATTAAATCAGCAAGGGAAGAGCTACTTTACGTCGACATTCTGAGGAGTGGTGGTATTTCACGGATTAAGTACCGCACGTATGCTGTTCGCTATCCGTACTGCGTGGCTACCACTGTTAAATATTATAAATAAATTTGTATATTTTCTGTTATCCAATATTCACAAAAACTATAAAAGAAATTGACAATTAGTAAAGATAATTGACTTTATTGATGGCAACAAAAAATTACACTTTAATATGGGAATTAAACTTAAATTAGTCGAATAGAGACATCATTATAATGTAATTTGTTCAAGAAGCATTCGGAAGAGGAACTAATTATTACTTTTGAGAATGTTTTTAGTGAGTTTTCACGAGGATCATTTTGTGAGTCTCATGTCGAAGCCAAGACTCGGAGTAACATAAATGAATGTATAGATTTCATCTTGACTTCACGGCTTTTTCTACCGGAAGGTGTAGACTGCGCCTGATAAAGCCTCGTCTCACGAAATCGTTAAGTTGCGCATCCCAAATGGAATAGGTGGCAAACCTATTACCGCAAATCGGGCACAGTTAGTCATCGATATTTATCACAAATATTCCCAAAATT
The DNA here is from genome assembly GCA_905147225.2 of Euproctis similis. Taxonomy (NCBI): domain Eukaryota; kingdom Metazoa; phylum Arthropoda; class Insecta; order Lepidoptera; family Erebidae; genus Euproctis; species Euproctis similis. Next base: position 16,731,175 of record LR990114.1, read on the forward strand.
ATTGGTTTTAGCCCAGAATCGAAGCCACTTCTGAAACAGTGGTGATCAATCATAGGGCCACCAAGACGATTCACTGAATATTATAATGAATATATTATTAATATATTTCAGTCCCTCTGTATTTTATAAAATTCTTACCAACGTTGCATTTTCTTAATACTGTGAAGTAAAAACCTCCCATTTTAATAGGAAAATTTCGAGTCGAAAATCTTGTAAAGTAAGCGTACCCATTTATGTGGAACGCGTCTTACATGATTTGTTAAAATTTAAAATTCGACCAAACTTTCCGTTAACTTAACATTAAAACAACTTTTTAGGATTATATCGTGTTTATTTATTACTTATTTTTATTTATTTCCCGACGACGATTTTTTTTAAACAAATACTTACCTTTAAATTTAAAATCAATCAATATTTAATAATAGTGAAGAATAATAGAAGACCGACGTAAAGTGGCTCATGCCGCGTTTCGTTCGGTGAGAGAGGTACCCGGAGGCCCACCCCCCTTCCCCGTCCTTTCCTAACCCCTATCTCTTAAAGCTCGGCAACGGAACAGTAACACTATATGTGTTGCTGGTGTCCATGGGCGGCGAAGGTTGCTTACCATCAGGTGACACGCCTGCTCGTTTGACCTCCTATCCCATAAAAAAAAATAATAATAATGGTTATACTATGATTTCAATTAACTTAAGAAAATAAGATAATTATCTAATAATTAAAAAGAACAACTGTTACCTATTAAATCATACAACAAAGGATCTTTACAAACATAAAAAAAATTCTTTATTAAATATATCTTATAAATAAATATTCAATTTTTTGTTTCATGGTCTGATGTGGGTTACCAATAGTAAAAATCATATTTTTAACATCAAATTTTTGATTTTTATTTCCAAAAAGTGGGTGCTCTCTGTATCAATGAAAATAGCTTTTGAACGAATACCATGTTTTTGTTCATCACTCGAGAAAATGCTCTCTGTAAAGAGTTCGAAACGTCGCGAAATAAATAAAAATAAGTATTAAATAAACGCGATATAATCCTAAAAAGTTGTTTTAATGTTATGAATGTGATTCGCGAAAATCTGAGATATAAATATGTAAACAAATTTCCGTTAACTTTATAACAAGCAATGTTAACAACGTTTCCATTCAGCAAATGTTCCAATGAAATGGAAATATTTCCAATTTCAATAATTGGCTAGTATAAGTTCCAGTTGCTGTTTTGTATGTAACTTTACTCTTTGCGAAATCAACCTATCTCACAGTTTGTTTAGTTAATTATAGGGTTAGATTGAAGTTTAATTTGTAAATAATCTTTTAATGTAATCACGCTTTTAATTATTTTAGTGTATAGTCAGTATAGCATATTGCAAATGAAATATAATCCTCAGAAATTGACTGAGGGTTGATTGTTATCATTTGTTCAACAATCTATTATAATTTAACAGACATTGTAACGTGGTCGGGGGTTCCAAAATAAAAAATTCACTCGTCAATTAATAGTTTTTTATTTTAACGACGAGTTGCTCCTCAATTTGCGGTTACCAAAATTCTTAGAAAGGGAGCAGGTACAACCTGATGCCGAGTGACCCGCGAAGGCTCACTGCAGGGGTGTCCTGGTGCTCCACAGAAGTCTCCTCCCCGATGTTGTTGAGCTGCCTTGCACTGTCAGATGGCCGACAGGAAAAGTTGAGAAGAAGTCGAGATGTAGGCGAAGGTAGAAATGTGAAGGTAGAGTTGAGGGTGAAGATTGAGGTGTAGAGTTGAGATGAAGGCGAAGATAGAGATGTGAAGTTGAGGGCAGCCAGTCTGGAAGACAACCAATAACAGCCCCTGAGCATCCCCATTCACTGGCATCGACAATCAGTGCCACCACCGACCCCCATTTCTCAGAATGGGTAGACAGTGGTGTCACATGCCAGTAATTTGGAAAATGCCCAGGGTGGATCAAGCATATAACCCTACCTTAAAAACAATAATATCAATTTGGAAAAGATATAAAATAAACTATTATGCAACATAATTAATAGTGTAGGTAGGTTACTACTACCTACTTGATTTGTAAAATTGTCTATATTGTACAGAATAATTCATATAAACAATTACTGTAATATATACAAAAATAATATGCTGCTATTAACAGAGTCTTAACATGTAATAGTAAACTTTAATAATTTTGATGAAACTTTAACTTTAAAACTTTGATGAAATAATTTTAATAAATTATGCACATCAAGCTCACAGCACTGCAGGCAATAATATCTTAGCTATTAGGGTGAAATGAATTGGTTAAAACACTCACCAATAAGAACAATATTTAGGTTAAATTAATTTTCTAGTAATCTGGCTCCTTTCTTGATAAAGGTTTCAAATTAAATGGCCGAACATCCTGTCTAATTGTAAAATGTCTGGCCAGTCTCTCATATTAAATAATTAACTACCTGCTATAAAGATTTAGATTATAATTATTAACTTCCGCATACTACCTACAGTTGTATTTTTTTTTATGACCTGGAAACCGTGTCTTTGAAGCCTAAATTTATTATAATAAAAATTTACCTTGTCACTCAACGTGACAACATACGCCCGATTACTGAACCGCCTCTCAAATCTGACAATAATTAAAGTGCTACTTACTGCTCAAATTTCACGTATTATGTCTAATGTGACAGCTACTTAAACGCTTAAGTAGCGCTTATATATTTGAGTGTCGGTTCAGTATTCGGGCGTTAGTTACCTATTTGACAATATATTCGAACCCGAGGTCTCTTATCTAGATGTCCCGTGCTCAACAAATGAACTGACGATAAGATTTATGCGGATTATAACTAAAGGTATGTTTAAAAGATGCTTTGCCTACGCCAGCTCAAGAAGAGGGCCGGCAGTACAGGTGTGACATTTTAAATAAGAGGATAAAGGAGGGTTATCCACGATCAAAGCCTTAGATTTCCCAATAAGCTTGCAAGATTACCGATGGCTTTGCATGAAATACAGTACATAATGTTATGGAATTTATTGTTGGAGGATTTTCTGTTTACCTTTATTTAACTATTACGTGTCTATGGTATTTGTTTTATCCAGTAGAAACCTTTTATGGATATTATAAGCTTGAGAGACAGGTTGTTGTGATGGACTCTTTCTTCGTACCCCTACTAGCGGTACGATCAGTATTCTAGTAAATCTACTAGCGTGTGCTTATTATCACAAAGTGTGGTCGCAGGAACACCTCCTCAATAGATTTGTGTTTTAACACTCCATCATCTTACATAAATAATTGAACTTTGGAAACCCTTTCGGTAGTTAATGTGTGATAAATGTACAAGTTGGACCAAAAGAAGTCTCCCAATATTGTTTGGCTGCTGTTTGTTTTTTTCATAATGAAAAACTTCACATCTGTATTTTGTTTATTTTTATTTGAACCTTCAGGATTTTATTGGTGTATCTTGACTTACAAGAAGATGATATCGGCTCCGTCACAATTGATTCCAATACGGTCTCGTTTTATAGCCTTTTTCATCAGTTCGGCAAAACTCCGGGCGACAGATTCTCTCATTCCTGTCGAATGTTATACATGAGTACTTCCAAGGTACTTGCTTGGTCAAGTACCATTATTCTGCATTCCTGGGCAGTGTATCGACCTATGGTTTGTTTACGTGTATCTTACATCTAATTCACAATTAACAAGAGAGATTTTCTGTTTAATGGGATAGAAGGACAAACGAGCAAGTGGGTCACCTAATGGTAAGCAACTGTTTACCACCCATGAACGTCGTGGTGCGTTGCCGTCCTTTATGGGAGTAGGAAGGGAAAGGAAGGGGAAAGAGGATCGGGCCTCCGGATACCTATCTCATCGAATGAAAGGCGACACGAGCCACTTCACGCCAATATTCCGAGAGGTTGTGGTATTTCACCGGCCGAGCCGGCCCATTCATGCAGTGAACTGCAAGACTCTATAGCTAATGATTTGACATTAAATACTTTATATTAATATTTATAAATGACAACCAGCCCTTAAAGTTATAGAAATATTCATTAAATTCAACACATAAATAATCAACATTCAATATTTAAATAATAAGATATTATTAGAATACGATACGAAAATAACTTCCCCAGGTACACGGCTCAATAAATTGCTGAACCGTGTCTGAACTGAACTCTTGTAGATCCCGATATAAATATTATAAAGCACCAAGAGTTTATAACTACCTTTTACTATTCACAGTGTATCGATAAATTGTGTTGTATTTTATAAAGTGGAGGTAAGTAAAGTAAAGTAAATCCATACTAATATTATAAATGCGAAAGTAACTCTGTCTGTCTGTCTGTCTGTTACTCTTTCACGCCTAAACAGCTAAACGGATTTTGATGAAATTCGGTATGGTGATAGATGATTCCCTAGAAATGGTCATAGGCTATAAATAATCACGCCATCGTTCTTAGGGGGTAGGCAATAGGCAGATAACTAAATTGAGTTAGTGATTTTTAGTCGTTTTTGTTGGGAGTTTTGCTCTTTCATACGATAGTGGGACATTGTTGCAGGGGGACTTACAGTCGGGAGAAAACAAAAAAACTTATGCGGACGAAGTCGCGGGTAAAAGGTAGTAATTAATAATAGCGTTCTAGCTGTACGCCTTTTCTGACTATCCTGGGTGCGTTTCTATCAAATGCTTTACAAAATAATCTTTACTATCGCTAGTTTTTGATAGAAACATATAGATACTCTATTTTACTTCTATTTGGTAGAGCCAAGCAAGTCGCTGCATGAATGGGCCGGCTCGACCGGTGAAATACCACGACCTCTCAGAAGACCGACGTAAAGTGGCTCATGCCGCGTTTCGTTCGGTGAGAGAGGTACCCGGAGGCCCACCCCCCTTCCCCATCCTTTCCTATCCCCTATCCCTTAAAGGTCGGCAACGCAACAGTAACACTATATGTGTTGCGAGTGTCCATGGGCGGCGTTGCTTACCATCAGGTGACACGCCTGCTCGTTTGCCCTCCAATCCCATTAAAAAAAAATATTTGTAGCTGTTATCCAGTAAAAAACTTAGAGTCGATCCATTACAACACACTTTACAAGCAGTAGGGAGCAGTGATGAGCCTTCTTTTTTTTCTTCACCGCCAAAAGGTTCAATATGGCGGAAAACCGTAGTCGTTAAGAGGCGAAACGATACACATTCAAATATAAAACTTGTTGAGTATTTTTATGTAAATGTATATAATATAACATTGACCTTTGTTACACGAAGGTGAAGGTAGCGGCTGTTAAGCCTCGTCTCGCCGTTATGTTTACATCCCAAATGAAATAGATGGAGAACCTATTGCCATACCGCACAAAGTTTTCAGTCATCGATATTTATCACACTTAAGTTCCGAAAACAATTTCGAAAAGTCATTGGTGTGAGCCAGTCTCAGGATTCGAATCCGGACCTCTGGATCAGAAACCGTGTGCTCGACCACCGAGACTACTAATATGACTAATGACTACTAATGTAAATAACAACATATATGTCGTTTTCGGTTCTCGGTTATCTGCAAGTTGCGCACCAAGCTTTTCGGACTCGGTTTCGAATCCTGTTTTTTTCATTATATTCATGACATGAATGACACAGAGAACGTTAGTTATTCTTAATGACGACAGAGTATTCCAACGAAAGCAGGAAATCTGAAGGAGTCATGTAAATGGTGAGCTAGTAAGATATGTAGGTTATGTTTTTGAAGTTTATAATATTGAAACCACTTTTTATGGATTATATCGCGTTTATTTAGAACTTATTTTCTATTTATTTCCCGACGTTCCTAACTCTTTACAGAGTTCAAAAAAGTTCTCGTGGCGCATTGGTAAAACTACCGGCTGCAGCAATGAGGTCGGGGGTTCGATTCCCACCCGAGCACAAATATTTGTGACAAACATGAATATTTGTGTGGCGTCTGGGTGTTTTTCTATGTATTATAAGTATGTATTTACAAAAGAAAAGTATATATGTATTAATATCCGTTATCTAGTATCCATAACACAAGCATATAGTTGCTTAGCTTGGAACTAGAGGACGCTCTGTATATTGTGTCCAAGATATTATTATTATTATTATATTATTAATCCATAAAAAGTTGTTTCAATGTTATTAATGTGATTCGCGAAAATCTAAAAAATAAATATTTTTGAAGTTTGTTTTAAAAAATATATTAATTGTTTGATTCAGATTGGTGACATTAAACACACTTCACAACAAAGGCCGATCGAAGATCAATTGAAAAATTTTCACAGCATATAAATTTTGTGAATTTGAAGGTAGGCAGTGCCAAATATGACTCGATAGCGGTTTAATTTTCTAGTTCTAAACGTAGGTAATTGTTAATCATCGTTATTTCTCACATACATGTCTCGGAGTAGTAATGCTCTAGGAGGCCGCCGAGCAGGATCCAGAGAGAGCCGATCCATGCCGAGGCTCCCCGAGGATAAGCCCCTCGCGTAACAGGGGCGGGGGGCGACGACAGGGTGGTCCAGAGGGCTGAAGCACTGTCCAGTACCACTCTAACCCTAGAGGAAGGCCGCCACGAGGTTTTAGTTGGTAGCCCTAGGATCGGATTGCAGTCTACTGCTTTGGGAGTCCCACACTACCCCCCCTGCCGTACCCAGACGGGGGGTGTGCATAAAGCATTTCCTCGCATAAAAAAAGGATAAGAACTCGAGCCCTTTGAGCCAATAAGAAAGATAGTCTGCATCACATCAATCTTATTCGCGTTTTAGCACGCACATGGCAAGAGACGGTATGGCGCTTCACCCTACAGTTAAACCACACATAAATAAAACTAAACAGATAAACCGTGTTGCTTCCTTTGAAAATTTTTTATATCCGGAAGCCGACTGACCTATCTTTTAAATGGTCGGGGCTTTAAATCAATTTTTAATGAATAAAAGAAGTTTTGACAAAACGGGTGAAATGGAATTGTCAGGCTTTTTACGATATCGTTTTAATTCGTGTCATTCGCAATTTAACTTTCGAGCCTACGAAGCTTTAATGTAGAATGTTTTGTTTTATATAAGAAAATATCATTGAAACCATTAACACAATTTCAAATTGATTTATTTAAAATGACTCTTAAATAGGTAATACAATTTTCATGCTTTGTTAAATTATTTTTAATTTAAATTTCTTATAAATGTTATCCATCCATTAGAAATGTATACCAGAAATATGCTATATTAATATAATATTGTCTCGGTGGTCCAGTGGTCGAGCACCCTGCTTCGCAAGAAGATGCGGGTTTGAATCCTGGCTCACATAAATGACTTTACGAAATAATTTTAAAAGTTATGTGTGTTTGATGTCGATGACTGAAAACTTTATGCCCGGCATGGCTATAGGTTCGCCACTGAATCCATTTAGGACGTAAAAACAACAGCGAGACGAGACTTAACCGTCACTGCCTACACCTTCGGGTAGAAAAGGCGTGAAGTTATGTTATATTAAGTTTTATCAGCATTTCATATAGCACTTCTTAAACTCTCTGAATGTTATGAAACCATATTTGCTTTCATAGAATTATCACTTAGAATTATTTAATTGTAAATTGATAATCTCATCAGGCTTCTCGAAATCACTTTTACGTAACTGCATACTTGAATTGAAAGAACCCTTTCGACCGTGAACCTGTACCAATTATTTGACGCCTGATGACACCGATCGAATTGGTCTGTAAGGTCTGAAAAAAGAGTACGATCGTAAACAAAATAAAGACGCAATAACAATAAAATCCAGTTCAATCAAGCCAATATTTACTGACAATTCTGTATAAACAAAAAAAAATGAATCGTTCGTTTGTGTGCAAAAACCTTAAATTTAGTTGACGTATCCTCATCAATTACTTTGAATTATTCTTAAGACGTTATATTTGATGGAGGTTTGTTTTTATTTACATACATAACTTCACGCTAAATATTCTAGCGGGGGAGGGAGAGAGAGCAAAGCGCAATTAGGCTGCATGAATGGGCCGGCTCGACCGTCGAAATACCACGACCTCTCAGAAGACCGACGTAAAGTGGCTCATGCCATGCGTTTCGTTCGGTGAGAGAGGTACCCGGAGCCCTACCTCCCTTCCCTATCCTTTCCTATCCCCTATCCCTTAAAGGTCGGCAACGCAACAGTAACACTATATGTGTTGCTGGTGTCCATGGGCGGCGTTGGTTGCTTACCATCAGGTGACACGCCTGCTCGTTTGCCCTCCAATCCCATAAAAAAGGCCCAATTCTGTCACGCCTCACTTGCTTAATGGACTTTCATTACTCTTTACCACGTCGATTTTTAAGGCCCCTGCTATCACATTCCTCCAGAAATCGTTCCATTTGTACATCGCCGAACCATCGTCTAATTCACACAAGCAAAGTCGCGCGTAACATCAAGCAGACTATAAAACAAAATGCGCTTCTAGCTTAAATTCAAAGATTTCGTAAAATACTTAAAGAGATCTGCGCGAGAAACAAAAGGCTTTCAAATCTATCCAGATCTGGAATTATTTTGTTCGGTTCGAGATATCCTCTCTCAATGTCATTCGTAACTTTCTATTCATGAAACAAAAATAAATTACACTGATGCGTGATTATTACTGATTATGTTATCAAAGAAAACTTTAGTGTGGAATTTATGGGTATAGTAGAGAGCGCATGAAAGTAGAATAAAAATACAAGTACTGCGCACAATTTGCGGATCGCATGAGAAGAGGTACATTACAAAAGTCAAAGAAGCGTATTGTGAGAATCGTTCCTTTGGCAATTCATTCTTATTTGACTATGCAATATACTTGGCGTACAACTAAGTAATTACGGAATATAAATTTAAATACATTAAAAATTTAAATTGATATTTTCATGGTCTAAAGTTACATACTATTTTTGCAACAATTCAATATTGCTTAATATTTCGTGCCTTTCGTAGATGGTCTACAATAAAGCACAAAATAAAGCAACTGAGATCGATCACCCAGTAAATAAATTCCCGGCTACATAGATCTATCACAAGCTTAACTTTACGCCTGTTCTTGGCATAGAGAGCAAGGGAGCATATAATATCAATCTCGCACTTACTTCATATTTTATGACTTGTTTGTTAAAATCAATATTATTACAATGTATCCAGACAAAATTGGCATGATGTGTGTTCCGCTTTTTTGGAGAAGCTGTTGCTGTCTTTTTACGATTGATCGTATAAACAGAAATAAAAAGGACAGAAATAAACTCATAAGATTCAGTCACTCAATGTTTGTAAAAATTTTCTGACGTGCTCCAAAAAAATGAGATCAGAACGCAACATTGATTCTATTATAAAGTAAAACTTTGATGATCCTTTAGGTACTGTAACTTCACGACTCTCAAGGTGTAAGCATCAGCAATTATATATTGACAAGCTAAATACGTTTTCTGGACTCAAAAGCTTCTGGTTTGCAGAGATTAGTTAATTATCCACATTTAATAGCATATAACTATACTAGAGAAAAAGTGGAACAGGTGAAAGATTTTATGTATTTAGACACAAAGTTTACGAGAGCTGAAAAGTATGAATATAGCATTCATACTAATTCCAGCTCTCGCAAACTTTGCGAGAAGACGGGTTTTAGCTAGAAATCAAGTGAATGAACAACTTTATGAAAGTTTCGAAAAATTCACGACTGGCTACACACAGGGGTTTTGGGTCCCACGCTAATGTATGGTAGTGAATGTTTGGTATGGTAGCAGAAGCACAGAAGTAAGGTTAATAGAGAGAAGTATGGGAAGTATAGCTGAAGCTTAGTGGATAACATAAGAAATAGTGTAATTAGAGATCGTTGTGGTGTGAAAGAAGATATAGTGACAAGGATAGAGAAAGGAATGCTTAGATCGTTCGGACATGTAGAAATGATAGAAGAAAAAAGACTGAATAAACGAAGTGAGGAAAGGCGAACAGCTAAAGGTCGATCTAGGTGGACCTATAAAACATAAAAAAAAACATAAACATAACTTCACGCCTTTTGTTACCCGAAGGTGTAGGCAGCGGCTGGTAAGCCTCGTCTCGCCGTTATGTTTACGTCCCAAATGGAATAGGTGGCGAACCTATTGCCATACCGGGCACAAAGTTTGTCAGTCATCGATATTTATCACACATAACTTCCGAAAACTATTTCGAAAAGTCATTGGTGTGAGCACTGGCTCACACCAATGACTTTTCGGGGTTCGATTCCAGACACTGGTCTGGAATCGAACCCCGGACCTCTGGATCAGAGGCCGTGCGCTCGCCCACTGCGCCACCGAGACTGTTGTGGACTGTTGTGGACCTATCACCATCAAATTAATGATCTGTTGGTTAGAGGCCAGGTCAAGAGTGACCATAACTGACGAGAATGTACGAAAGCGATAATGTGAGAGGTGGAAGCAAGACATGTCTGTCAGGATCAAGCAAATGGAAATAATTAGCCATGGGAAAACGGCGTGATTGTATGTATCGATACCATAATTTGCATACCTAAAAACTCATTTTTTTTACAAAAGTGTAATTTTGATACAGATAGATATAATGTATATAATATCTAGTTTCTGCCGGTATCAAAATTTCATTTTCATGAAATACTGGACTTATTAGGTTTGCAAATTAAGGTATCGGTATGTATGTATGTAAAACTTCCGAAAAGTTATTGGAGTGTCCCACGATTCAATAACAAAGATGAATGATGGGAGGTAGGCCTCAGGGTACCTCTCCCACCTAACGAAGCGCGGCATGAGCCACTTTAGTTCACCCGTCGAGCCGGCCATACATGCAGCGAACTGCTTGGTTCTACCAGTATTGAAACTATATATATATTCATGAACATTGTTATCTTTAATGATATTTAATTACTCCTGAATATTTATTAAGAAGTCACGGTCACTTCTTTTCCATCCAGGTTTTCACCACGATGTCAAATTACCTGTCCGATTTAATCTGCTACTCAACATATCTGAAAAAAAAACGACTATTAAAAAACGAAACACGATATCAAACTTAATTATGTGGTTCTATTGTGACACTTCTGGTGTAATGGCACCCTAAAAAGCAGTTCCATCTAAGAAAAGTGGATGAAAAGATAAAATTGACTATATTATCGCAGCATCAAATATTATGTTCATAATGTCCCCGAGGATCGTAGGGGTCGCGTTATCAAACTTAGCAAGTAACTTTTTATTATTGCTTTTCCGCAACCCATATTAAATTTTCAATAGACATTTTTTCCGCCTAAATTATATTTGCATAGAAAATATTAAAAACAATATTTTTAACTTCACGCCTTTATTCAATCGAAGGTGTAGGGAGTGGCTGTTACGCCTCGACCTACCAATTGTTTAAACTCTCAATATAAATTTATAACACCTACATTTCGAAAAGGATTAGTGACAGCCAAGATTCTATCCCACGACTTCTAGATTGACAAACGGGTTGCTGGATCTTAACACCACCAAAACCACATTGAATGTAACAGTTTGTGCACTGGACTGGAATAACTAAGGATACAGGGATGCATCATATGACTTACCTACTAATTAATTTCTTATAAGACCTTAATAACATCATGCATCATTACCACCTGAGCAGTATTTAATCAGTAGTCACGTCACCAACTCATATTTAACAGAGTATGTATGTACATCTAGTCAATAAAAGACTCAATGACACGAGTCTTTCTGACCTAGGTGTTGAAGAATGCTGGGAAATAATGAAAGAAAGTATAGTGGATAGTGCAAAAGAAGTATGTGGTTGTTGGTTGTGCAAAGAGGGATAAGATTCTGAGAGGTGATGCCTGGTGGGACGTGGATGTGAAATCCAGCATCGAAAGAAAGAAAAAAGCATGGTTGGATTATGTCTCCAGTTTGAATCAGAATGATAGCATGGCAAAGAAAAAGTATGAGAGCAACCGCCGCTGCAGGAATGTTATCAAAGCCTTAGTGAAAGAGAAGCGTGAAAAACTAGTTGCGAATGTGGAAGTGAGGTTGACGGAGAACTTCGAAGCGAATAACAAACTCTTTTGGAGGGAAGCTAGAAAGTCTCGGGCTTCTTCGTTTACATCTAGAATGGACTAAATTATGTCGAAGGCTGGTGACATTCTTGCAAACCCAAACGACGTATTGGGTAGGTGGAGTGAGTATTTTGGGGAAATGTACGAGTATGTTCCGGATGTGGGCGCCGCGAATGAGTCTACGACTGACGCCGCTGCGCCAACATCTGACGAAGACATTACTATGGAAGAGATTGAAAGGTCGAAACGAAGTATGAAGAATGGTAAGGCAGCTGGAATTGATATGATGTCTGCTGAAATGATCAAACACGGTGGAACCTGTGTCCGGGACGCTTTCCTGACCTTGAGCAATCTATGCTGGAGATCGAGTAAGGTTCCTATGGACTGGAGGCGCGCTGTCATCGTGCTCTTGTATAAAGGTAAGGGATCACGTATGCAGTGCGCCAGTTATAGGGCCATCAGTTTTATCAGCTTAGCAGTGAAAGTGTATGGGAAAATTATTGAAAGGAGAATGAGGGTGATATCTGATGGAGTGTTGTGGGAGGCTCAAGGCTGTTTTAGAAGCGGACGAGGGTGCATAGATCACGTTTTTTCACTCCGCATCATCGTGGAGAAACAACTGGCTGCTAACCGGAAGGTTTTCTGCGGTTTTAAAAGCATTTGACAGAGTGTTACGAAAGGATCTGTGGGACATACTCCCGGGCTACGGGGTGAGCAGTGCACTGAGGGCTGCACAGCGTGTGTGCGTGTTGACGGGGGCTTGTCGCCCTGGTGTGACGTCAATATCGGCGTCAGACAGGATTGCGTGCTGTCCGCTCGGCTGTTCATCCTGTACCTGGACAGTTGTCTCCAGAGAGTGAGATCGACGAATGTAGGGATGCGAATGGGTGACCTAGTTGTGAGCCGCCTGCTTTACGCAGATGACGCCGTGCTTCTAGCCGAATCGCCGTCGGACCTGCCAACACTAGTCACTATTATGAAAGATGATTGCATGATTAAAGGCTTGCAGTTGAATGCGACGAAAACGAAAGTTATGGTGTTTGAAAGGGAGGAATCTAGAACTGATGCAAGGATAATGGTTCATGATGTAGTGCTGGAACAGGTGAATGAAATTGTATATCTTGGATGCGCTTTTAGCAGAGATGGAAGGTACACCGCGGATGTAGAAAGACGAGTGGCGATAGGAAATAGCGTAAATGGAGCGTTGGGCAGATTCCTGGGCGCAAAAAACATTAGCAGAAAAGCCCAGCTAGCAATCCACAATGCAGTCCTGATCCCAACGCTACCTTATGGAAGCGAGATCTGGGTATGGTAGAGTCTGCATGAGAGTAGATTAAACGCGGTAGAAATGAGGGCACTGCGCAAAATCTGTGGAGTGACTCTAGCTGACCACGTGGAAGAAAAGGTTGTAAGGAACAAAGTTGGATTGAAAAAGAGTGTCGGTGTAAAAGTAAGAAAGGGCATGCTCCGATGGTCAGACATGTAGAAAGAATGGATGATGCACGACTGACTAAGCAGATATACAATGGATGTAGGAGTCGAGGACGGCCAAGACACACATTCCATAACCAAATAGAACGTGTTCTGGAGGAAGGTAATCTTAGGAGCCTCAAAAATCGACGCGCGTGCATGAAAAGAGTTATTAAAGTCAACGAAGCGAGTGAGGCGTGCAAGAATCGTGTTTTGTGGCGCTCTGTTCTCTCTGTCTACCCCGCAAGGGATTTGGCGTGAAGTTGTATGTATGTATGTACTGTAAAACGTGAATTTTAACATCACAAATTTCTCTCAAAAATCTCTACGTGATTTGACAAAATAAATGCTTTAGAAAATATTACTAAAGATTTTCTGACTTATTCGTTGTTGAATATTCTACAAAACGCTTTCCCAGCCAAGTCATGCAACGCCTGAAATGTAATTTTAAATTTTTGTTTATCCTCAGTAGCTTATAATCCTATGACTATATAAAACGCTCATTTGGCTTTGGGAATAAGCTATTAAATGTGTTACTACAAGTGTGATTGGCCGATGCAAATAAAAATAAAAGGGAAATATAACTTAACGAAGATATAAAGAGAAGCAGTTAATAGCAATAATCTCTAATGAAAAGCCAATGACAGTGAAGTTTTTCTTACGTCTTGTGTTTTTTATAAATTATTTTTGTGTGTGAAATCTAAAAAACTAATTTTCTAAAGATAAAATCACTGGTTTGTATTTAATATTTTTTTTTATGAATACAGAAGAAAATATTTCGCATGACAAAACAAAATACGAAGAAACCGATGAAATGTACACTCAATCTTTGACAATTGTTTTAACTTTGAAACACGATTTGATATCCAATCATACGTTATAATGATGCAACTTTATATTTTGTACAAAGTTCTACTTTGTCTGTTCAAATATTACTCAGACAGCGAAATGAAACATAAACAAGACTTTGTTTTCAACAAAAGACCGAAATCTGCGGAGGCTCTTATTTCAAGTATCTAGTTTCCTCAAGTTTGAACGTTGACGTTCAAGTTATTGTGTGTACTTTCATCCATACAGGTAATATAAGAAACAGTCTTTTACTTAAAACTAAATGGGATGGTTGTTTGTAAAAAATGTAGTGTAGTATGTAGTGGTACCTATTGTAGTAGCAGGTCTATTACATTTTTAACATATTCTCGGTCGTATTTTGTAAGTGTTTCCTAACATTATAATCTATATAAGTTTTTGTATATTTAACATGTATTACGAGTATACTAGTTATCAATTCTTCAATGTTAGCCAACATTGATAAAAGAGTAAAAGATATAAGCCCGAATACTGAACCATCACTCAAATATATAAGCGCTACTTAAGCGTTTGAGTAGCTGTCACATTAGACTTGATTAGACAGAATACGTGAAATTTGAGCAGTAAGTAGTACTTTATTGAATGTCAGATTTGAGTGGCGGTTCAGTATTCGGGCGATAGATGTATATAAAATCCATAATCAATTCTTGTCATGTAATATTCGGTTCGCCCTTTGCGTCAATTAATCACAGCAATACATCACAGTTCGAAATGCTCTCTCTCGTGCTGACCCGTGTTATGTCTTCATTTAGCCTCTATGATGTATAACTTTTTGTGTGATTTATAACTCAATTTTTATTTTTATTCTAAAGAAATGTATATTTATCTAAGTAAACTTATTAAGTAAAAGACCGTTTATTTGTGAATAATAATATCTTGGAATAATATAATAATTTTCAAATCTAAACCATCCTCGATTTCTCTTGAACACACACAAAAAAAAACATTCAAACACGCCCAGGATAAAATGAAACAAATATTATTATTTAATATACAAATGTTTGCAATAATTCATACATAACTTCACGCCAAATCGCTGGCGGGGTAGGCAAGGAGGAAAAAGATGTTATTTCAAAATAAACAATAACAAAGGTAATATATTATTTATGTCTCATTTTTGTCTTTGTTTAGTAACCTAATCGCTTGGTATATTAAACAGGACGACGTCTGTTGGGTCTGCTAGTACATATTTAAAATAAAAATACATAAGTGAACTCGATAAAGGCATAAATTGTTTCCTCAGCCTCGGTAACGTGCCGTGAAACATGGAAACATTACCTCATGAAATGACAATGGCTATTCTCTATACAAACTATATGCAAGTCTTCTGGTCACGTGAAACCTCGATTGGCTGACTTTCCTATTTCTGGGAATTATTAACACTCTGAAGGCTAGGTCGTTTCTATTGTGTAGTAATATAAAACACGCTTGGAGGTTGATCAAAGACTATACTTTATCGTTTTAAATACATAGACAATTAAAATACAGTGTTGCCATTAATATATATCATATATAATTTTGACAGTAATTTTAACACTTCCACTTATCAAAATCATCCAAGCCGTAACTAACAGCCTAAAGAACATACAAACTATTCAGTAAATGTTATCTCATCAACATCGTTACTTATCTACTTAAAAAAAATATGTTTTTGCGTAGATCACACAATAACACGCATACCTAGCTTTTATCAAAATAGATGTTTGATTCTACTCAAACCTTTTGTCAGCAGGTCTGCTGGCATTTCAGATGTTGGCAGATGAACTATTTTTATATGTTTGTCATCAAGATACGTTTATTTTGGTTCTATCATCAACAGTTCAATGCGATAAAATTTACCTTATGGCAAAATTTGACTCTTTCTTAACAGTGGTAGATCCACACAGTTTGCTGCATGAGTAGGCCGGCTCGATCGGTAAAATCCCACGACTTCTCAGAATATCGACGTAAAGTGGTTCTTGCCGCATTTCGCTCGGTGTGAGGGGTAACCGGAGGCCCAACTATTTTCCATCTGCCCTTCCCATCCCACTCCCGACCCCTTTCATATCCCATTGTAAGGGCCGGCAACGCATTTGTAACGGCGTTAGTAGCTCACCATCAGGTGATACGCCTGCTAGTTTGCCCCTCTGTACCAAGAAAAAAACTCTTATGTTATATTCTGATGCTCTTCTAATCCATTCCATTAATTATATTTATTTTCTCAGTTTCTTTCACGGAAATTTGGTTAAAATTCCTTTTAACTTGTCTTATTACAGTTCTAAATTTAATAAATAATCAAATCAATTTCTACATAACAATACACTTACAGATAGTTAATATTTTTACACTTCAGAAATTCGGTAATATCCCGAGGGAATCGTTCCCGTTACATTCCTGTTACATTTTAATCTTGTCCTCTTTTTGGCAGATCACGCTGTACATCACGTTTCATTTGAAGTGTTTTCATCCAGAAGGTGGGACGAATTATTTTAGGTTCGATGAAGGTAAAGAAAATGATATTGTTTGATTTTGGAATTTAATAATTTTACGACGAGTAGACTAGCTTTTCTAGGCGACTTTATATCCATAGTATCAAATATACACACTACTACTTTTACATAGATGCTGGTTACTGAGTCTTATTGAGGGCAAACGAGCAAGCGGGTCACCAGTTGGTAAGCAACTACCGCCACCCATGGATACCTGATAGTCACAGATAGTCTTACAGTTGCGTTGACGATTTTTAAAGGAGTAGGATGACAAAGGAGGGGGAGGAGGTTTGCGCTTCTGGATACCTCTCTCACCGAAAGAAACGTGGTATGAGCCACATACCGTCGCTATTCTGGGAGGCCCGTTCATTCACCGCTTCGTCATCCAACCAAACTCTATACTAATGGCTTCTCCGACAAATATAAATTACAATTTTATGATGAATGTATTAGTGTTTGATGATTTATCTAATTAGGTAAAAATGAAAAAAAAAAACGTCAAAATTGTCAGCTTCAATTCGGACGTTTTTTATTTGGCTCCGCGAAATAATTTTAATTTACTTCATTCTGAATTAAATTTTTTGGTTTTTTGTAGGTGGAGCTGATGGCCGTGCTGCTTGGCGTCCACTGCAGGGTGGAGTGCGTGATCGATAGTGCACAAAATTAGTGACTGTTTTTGATCATACCGTGAAAAAATTTTGACGTTTGTAATTTTCGGTCTTCGTAGTGATAATTGTGTTTATATTGTAAGTATTATTAGATATTATTTTTATGAGCACCAACGAAAATCACGATGCGGAAGTAAGTCTAAGTCAACCGACCACATCACGAACTACTTTAGTTCGGTGCCCACACTGTTCCCAGGCACGATTTTTCAAAGGTGAACGGGGTGTGAAAGTGCATTTTGGGAAAGTGCACAGGTCATAAAGTGTCTTATGTAATCCCATAGTGACTTCCAACTCCGTTTCACCATTAAATAGTAGTCAAATTCCTTTTTGGAAAACATTATCGAATTTTAAAAATTCTGTTCCGGTTATAAAGAGAATCCCCCGTGGTGCAAGACCTACAGTTGCCAAGAAATTAGTAGATGGTATTCATCTTGTTATTCACGAAAATTCTACAACAGCCTGGGAGCAGTTACTCACATTCCCTTACAGATTTTAACATATTTCCAGAGATACATGTAATCTATCTTTGACCAATCAAATTAAAAACAATTGTAATGTTTCATTTCACGATTTTGATACAAAATTTTATCAAAATCCAAAAAAATCACTCTACTAACATGTGGAGTCGAAGTTAAGGGAAGGTGATATAAAAGGAGCATCGAAGCTATTGTTTAGTAGTATGGTACCTTGTTCTTCTGAGACCCTAACGGGTCTAAAAGACAGGCATCCAAGACCCATTGACAATCTTACTTTCCCAGATTCTCCTGATTTTTCAAACCAATCTTCTCATTTGATAACTTCAGCTAAAGATGTAATTTCTGCTGTTGGCTCCTTCAAAAGTGGTTCTGCCGGTGGTTTTGATGGTTTGACACCACGACATCTGAAAGATCTTGTATGTCCAACCGCCGGAGAAGCCGGTGATGCTCTCTTGAGGGAGCTTACTGCTTCAATGAACCTTATGCTGCCCGGCACTATGAACGAAAACATAACCGATTTGCTTTATGGTGCAATTTGTGCACCCTTTTAAAAAAGGATGGTGGCATTCGTCCCGTTGCGTCCAGTGTATGGCAGCCAAACTATGTTACAGAACATCTCTCGCATCCAAATTTCAGCCTACCTAACTTGGTTTCGGGTTCCGAGGAGGCTGTGAGGCTGCCATACATGCTTTGACCACATATTTGGGTTCTGGTGAAGGTGAGGTCGTTTTAAAGGTTGATATCAAAAATGCTTTCAACTCTGTAAATAGGGATACTCTGCTGAGTCAAGCCAAAACAGAGACATCTGAAATTTTCAAATTCCTTTGGCAGTTCTATAGAAATTCTTCAAAATTATTATATAAAGTTAACCTTTTGGAGTCAGCTGTTGGTTGTCAGCAGGGTGACCCTCTTGGACCAGTAATTTTCAGTTTAGCGATACATCCTATCATAAAACAGCTGAATTCCAAATTTAATGTCGGGTATCTAGATAGTGGAACTCTTGGAGGTACAATAGAATCAGTTTTCAAAGATTTGGCTATGTTAAAAAATAACTTTAAGTCTATTGTCTTGGAGTTAAATACATCGAAATGTGAAATCTATTTTAATGATAAAATAGATAAAATTTCGGCTTTGTCAAACTTTAATTCTTTGGCACCCAGTATAAAAATAGTAAAAAACATTACGCCTCCTAGGGTCTCCAATCTGTGAAGATGCCTAAACTCTTTCTTAGAGGAAAAAAGGCAAAATTAACATGCATTCAGCTTTCACCATTATTCGTTATTGTTTGTTTGGTCCAAAATTTACACATGCTATTAGATCATCACAATTTTTTAAACATCCGGCACTTTTAGAAAAAATAGATGATATTGTAAAAACCACCCTTAGTAAATTTCTTAATATATCGCTAAACGACCGGGCATGGCAACAGGCATCCCTACCGGTTCGTTTAGGGGGTAAATTTTTTCGAATACCTAGTATTCGTATTTATTTCTGATGTAAGTTTACCGGCTTTCTGTCTTCAGTCCATAGCACAGAAGAATTAACCAGGAAAATTCTCACTCATACACTGGGTAATTCTGAAGTGTTATGCAAGACTGACGCAGTTAATGCCTGGAAACTGGCCTGTCTTAACTCAAATTTACCGACCAACCCATTTTCCTAGACACAGTGGGACGACCCACTCTGCGCCATCTTAAAAGAATCACTTATTAGTGGTTCTGTAGGTGATGCTGAGCGCGCTCGTTTGCGGGCTGTGGGAGAGTGGGAGTCCGGTGTTTGGCTTAAGGCACTGCCTTCGCTCAATATAGGAACATTATTAGATAATACGACTTTCCGTATCGCAACTTATCTTCGTTTAGGTGCTCCCTGTGTTTCCTTGCATTTATGTCGCTGGGGAGAGGTTGTCGACAGCAAGGGACATCATGGCCTCTCATGTGCCAGGAGCGCCGGCCGCATTTTCCGTCACGCCAACATCAACGACATTATCCGATGTGCTCTTGCCACCGCCGGTGTACCAGCCGTTCTGGAACCGAACGGTTTGGTGCGCGATGATGGCAAGAGACCCGACGGGATGTCTCTTTTGCCTTGGAGGATGGGTAGGCCTTTGGTGTGGGACGCTACTTGCGTCGACACCCTTGCGCCATCGCATCTTCCAAGCACGGTAGAGGTGGCCGGTGCTGCTGCTGCTTCGGCAGAAAATCTCAAGCGGCACAAATACAGAAACCTTGTAGGTGATTATGTGTTTGAGCCGTTTGGGGTTGAGACTTTGGGGATAGGGGTCCGAGTGCTCGTAAACTTTACAAAGATCTTGCAAAGAGGCTGATCGAAGCCTCTTGCGACCAGAGGGCTGGTCTATTCTTCGCACTCAGGATTAGCATTGCCATTCAGCGTGGCAATGCGGCCAGTCTTCTGGGAACGCTGCCAGTAGACCGAAATGCGGAGAAATTTGATTTCAGGTAGTTTTTTAATTGCATATATTGTAAATAATGTAATTAATTTATTTCTTCTTATTATTGTAAATAAAGATTAGGTATCTACATACAAGATTGAGAGCAATGCTCGCACAATTATCGTAAAAAAATCACTTTACATATTTATTTCTAAGACTTTCGCGAATCTCAATCATTGATCAAAACAACCTTTAGGATTATATCGCGTTTATTTATTATTTATTTATATTTATTTCCCGACGTTTCGAACTCTTTAAAATGATCTCTGTAAAGAGTTCGAAACGTCGGGAAATAAATATAAATAAATAATAAATAAACGCGATATAATCCTAAAGGTTGTTTTGAACAAAATCACTTTACCTAAGTGATTGCTGATTGATCGCTATCTGACACTTTTTGCTATGCTGTGATGGCGTGGCAACCAAAGAAAATTTTCAGTTGTGAAAAGGTCAAATATTACGGCTAGTTTTATCTTAAGAGTGTCGGTATAAAAGTAACAAAGGGCCATGTAGATATAGATATTACAAACAAAACATACATCTGTCTGTGTATGTATTCGTAATATCTTCAATAAAAATAATTATTTTATTTTCATAGTACGAATTATTGGAATTAGTTTAAAAAAATTGTTTTATTTTATCTCAGTATAGCATGTAGTATTGGCTCTATTGTGTTACTGATACGAGCATCGCTAGATTAATTTAATCTTACTGATATTAATTTCACAAATTACCGTAGATCTCTACTAATTAAGTACTTTATCTGATGCATTTCATAATATAAGCGTATAAAATGTAAGTAAAATTAAATTATGCCAATAAATTCCCACCGGTATTATATCTTAACGAAAAGAAATTCTCATTTACCCAGCTACCGTGTCCATTGAAATGGATAGTAAACTTTAATTAAATTTCTAATTACAAGATCATTAATAGACCTTAATCTTAGTTATTTCCTTAGATGTAAAATGTATAAATTATGCATAACATTTTGAACTTCTTCTGATTCTCTTTAATGTTATTGTGATCTGGAGTCTTCAGGATGATGTTATGTTATTGATGTTAGAGGGGTAGGGCACAGTTCATTTGGTCTCGCCTTGATTGAAGCAGCTTGGTGAGACTTTTACTCCTCTTTACAGAGATCATTTTCGAAACGTCGGGAAATAAATAAAATTAGTAATAAATAAACGCGATATAATCCTAAAAGTAGTTTTAATGTCATCTTTTAATTAAATCTATTTGCTGTTCTGTTCTCTAATCTTTAAAATTACCTATAATACAAGCATATTACGTATATTATAAATGAAAATCATTCCACTCGAATGGCTGTCAGCTGCGGAAACTTATCTACTATTAATAAACGTTCACAGCAGAGCTCATCATAAACTTCCTCTTTTTATCATTTTGAGCTGGCACAAGTTTCCTTTAACCACTCATTCCTTAGCATTCGCTTCCTCGAGAGGAATACCTTTACTAAAGTTTGTCTTTTACACTATCTATACGTACATTCCTAGGAATTCTTCCTTCTTCTCTTCTTTTTTCCTGCGTTCTGATTAATAATTAGGCGACACGTGTATAATCTCCCCTCATGAAAATTACACAAAAAGCCGTTTGAATGGCAACATCGGCAACAAAGTGTTACCTTTATAAATAATCTAGGCATTTACAAACCTGTACTCATATTAAAATGCATAAAATTTTGCATTAGAGCACTTTTTTTGAATATGTTACCACGTATAAAAAAAACTTAAAAAAGTTTTCATTTTATACGTGGTAATAATTAAAAGCATTCCGGAATTCTGTATATCTTCGATATAAAACAGATAGCAAATTATATCAAGGGAAATTTATAAGTTATACCTAATATTATAAAACTTATAACCTAACAAAAACCCACTCTAAGTAGGGCCGGCATAACATAATAATATCACGCTTTCAAACAATGTGTCAGAAGATTTGGCTTGGGAACGTTTTTGTTGATGGTCTATCCTCCACCAGGAGTAAAGCTCACAAGAATACCGTAGTACATTAATCATGTACCTATTAGATATGTATGTAACGTAAGAAAGATGTCTCAAAGATAAAAGTCTAAAGGAAATATTAAAAGTGTTGAATTTCTTCTACAGCTGCAAATTAGGAATAAGGCGAAAACAATGCGCTCGGCTCGCCTCTTTCAAATATTTTCTCTTTGCTATTCGCATGAATGCTGCTGGCCCTGGAAAGTTTTTAAGATTATTTGTTCTCAGCTACTAACGGTTCATAAATTTTAACTTACCGATTTTTACGAACCGATCATCATGAAACTTTGTACATATACTCTTGAAGGTATTAGAAGTAACATAGGATACTTGTTAATGCGAGCGAAGCCGCGGGGATAAGCTAGTATATGAATATTTATTAAAATCAAGAATCAAAAGCAATGACTCGTGGAGGATTTGAACCTCCGTCCTCCGATGGTCAAACATTGAATTATATAGGCACTCTAACCTACTGAGCTAACGAGTCTTATTGTTGGATGCCAAAAATAATTATATATTTTCGCAAAATGACGTAACCGCCACCACCGTTACTGATTATAACTAGTACTACTGACTGAATAGTATGACATCTCAATAAAACGTGTAGCTAATCTTTGACAGAAAGTGTTAGTTAATAATAATTCACTCAATTGACAGAAAGTGAATAGCGCTTATTATTTCTTACTAGCTGTTGCCCGTGGCTATGCTGGCAGAAAAAAATGGTTAATATCTTTATAAATTCTCCATGGTCTAGTGGTTCAGTCCGCAAGTCGGTTTCTGATTCAGAAGACACCATTTAATTTCGGTAGTAAAATATGATCAGTATCGATAATTTACAAAATTATTCCTTAAATATTAAACGTATTGCGTCCTATTACACGAGTTCCAATAATACACTCCACTTATTGACCAATATTCTCTTCTGCCGATGCTTTTACTGGTAACGTGAAGATACGACGCCAGAATAGAACAATGTGATCATAATTTTTGAGGGCCCAAATTCAACCGATTTCAACAGCGTCAGTATTCATTTGCATAAATTAATTACAGTTGACATAGCTCAAAATACAAGGACAATTTTCCGGTAGACGTCACTGGGGAAAATAAAATTTTGGTGGTATATTAGTCTATATAATTTTATAATAATAATATCGCTAATCATATCTTTCTTCCGTTTTAGTTTCATGTTTTTTATGTACCTACCATACTCCAAAACTTTAAAAAAAACATTTTTTAATTATTCTTCCTTTCTTTAATAGTCTTTTATAGTCTCGGTGGTCCAGTGGTTCGAGCACGCGGTTTCTGATCCAGAGGTCCGGGTTCGATTCCTGACTTTTCGAAATTGTTTTCGGAAGTTAAGTGTGATAAATATCGATGACTGAAAACTTTGTACCCGGTATGGCAATAGGCTCGCCACCTATTCTATTTGGGACGTAATCATAACGGCGAGACGAGGCTTAACAGCCGCTGCCTACACCTTCGGTAACAAAAGGGGTGAAGTTATGTTATTATCTGCATCGTAGCATTCTGCTGTTATGCATTCAGCTTTTATTAGTATACTAGTTTACCCAGCGAACTTTGTTCCGCATCAAAAGTAATTAAGAAGTGAATTTTGTATATCACTTTTTCTTTACATACATGAATTGTAATAGATAAAAACCACCTCGATGATACCCCCTATCTATTAAAAAAAACCGCATCAAATTTCGTTGCGTAGTTTAAAAGATATAAGCATATAAGGGGACAGACAGCGGAGAGCAACTTTATTTTATACTACGCAATGAAAAATTGTACATATTGATCCTTGAAATTTTCAAGGAAAAAATATTTTTTCTTTTTAGCGTGTTTAAAAGAATAGCTTTTTGAAAAAGGGCTTTTGCTTATAATTTATTGATGCTTTGTATTGGTAAAATAATTTTGTGAAAACGCGACTATAATATTGTGTATATATTCAATATTTTTAAAATTATGTTGGTCCAATTGAAATACCTACTAATGTGTTAGACTGAAATATATAGTTATACCTTTGATTAAACTCCGTGACTATAGTTAATATTATTAACTAAATTATCTACACGCTATCTACTAGTGGATAAGCGTGAAGACTTCTATTTATCAGGTCTCTGATTTGAATCAAATAGTGTCTAATATATAGGAACGTGCTACCCATATACTTCATAGAACCATATTGCATTTCTATGAAATTAAAATGAGTTGGTTTTATTTTAATGACAAATCGTGAGAGCCTCTTAACTCACACCTCAACTACTTTTACAAAATAATCTTTCAAATTCAGCTGTGAAGGTGTGAAGAACCGGCTGTGAAGCCTCATCTCGCAGTTATGTTTGCGTTTCAAATGGAATAGGCGGCGAACCTATTGCCATAACGGGCACAAAGTTTTCAGTCATCGATAATTATCACACATAACTTTCCGAAAACAATTACGAAAAGTCATTGGTGTGAGCCAGTTTCAGGACAGGAACCCGTGGCTTCTGGATTCAGAAGCAGGGTGCTCGACTTGGTGGTCCAGTGCCACGGAGGCAAAAAGTCAGTCTGTTCATTAGTTTATTATAATAAACTTCCTCTCGTGCGTATTCTTTTATATTTACTAAAAATAATAGCTCGAATTTTGTTGACTCTCCATATGTTTTATATTTATGTGCTCAATTAATTCAGGTTTAATTACCCTCCCGGAATTATTACCATTTAAATGATCACGTACAAGACAAACGAGGTTTTAGTGCCCTGTCCTAGTAATTTGCTAAGTGTCGGCGGCTCGAAATAAAATATGCGTGGGTCCAACGAAAATTATATGCATTATTAAACCAGGTAGACCTTCTGCTACAACCCTTTTTGGTCGTTATGGTGTTTAGGTTTACTGAATAGCATGATTGATACTTACCATTGCCTGCGACTTTATTCGTAAATATTATATTCTGACATTTGATTTCAGTTTGAGGGTCTTATTGTAGAATAAACGAATGATTTGAAAGTATAAATAAATTAAAGCAAAAACCCTTTTTAAAGAAGCTTTTATTTAAGCGCTCTAAAAATAAGCCTATTAGAGCCTAATAGAGCCTCAGTATGTACAATTTATATAATAATAAAAGCTTGTCGCGCGAGTTGTAAATTAACTTAACTAATTTTATAATGTCAAATCAAATCAAAATAGCTTTATTTTCAGACCCATGAAACACACACAGTTAAATATAGTCAGTAAATACAGATATTTAACTTATTATTATATTTAAAGCATAACATATTAAAACACGAGCAAACAAAATTGCCTCCTTGGAACAAAAACGCACGGACGATTCTGAGTGTAAGGTTGTCATGAGATGAAATGGGCAAAACACTCATGTAAATTAATCTACTAACTTTACTATATTATCTATTGCAATTTAATTACCTACTGATAGGGAGTCAAACCTCGCGACAAGCTTTTATTATTATATAAATTGTACATACTGAGGCTCTAAGTTGATACTTGAAATTTTTAAGGAAATATTATTTTCTTGTTTTTAGAGCGCTTAAATAAAAGCGTCTTTAAAAAGGGTTTTTGCTTTAATTTATTTTTTTATTTTTAGTTATAGCTGACTAGTTTCGTGTCATTTCATTCATCGCATTATTATTGCAAGTTAGTTTTCCGCTTAATTACAAACAGTCCAGCTCTTCAATAAGGAGATCATCTAATTCAAATTCAGCTTGGAGCTTTCTTTTCCATTTAATCGCAATGATGATTTTTAATTCATAGCCATATTGTAGAAATGCATCAAAAATATGTATGCCATCATCTTGGATGGTCCACCGTATTGAATTTAGAATGACGTCACATTATTTTTCGAGTTATTCTCAACAAGCCCTTTCATTTGATATCCATATTGTAGAAATGCAAATATGGTGGAATATCCGCCATATTGGATTTAGAATGACGTCATATTATTTTTTTTAGTTAATTTCAACAAGTCCTTTCATTTGATACCCATATTGTAGAAATGCATTAAAAAAACTGTTCCTTTTTCTTGGATGATCAGCCATATTGGATTTAGAATGACGTCACATTATTTATTCAGTTACTCTCAATGAGCCCTTTCATTTGATACCCATATTGTACAGAAGCTTAAAATATGTTTTTCTCTTTCTTGGATATTCCACCATATTGGATTTAGAATGACGTCATATTATTTTTTGAGTTACACTTAATAAGCCCTTTCATTTGATACCCATAATGCAGAAATGCATTCAAAATATCCATTCCTCCATCTTGGGTGGTTCGCCATATTGGATATAGAATAATCATATTCGAGGGGTGAAAGGCTATTTGTTGTAAGCGACATTTTTGCAACTTTACAGGAGAGCCATTTAAAGTTTGAAATTTTGAAAAAAAAATCATAACTTAAAAACTTCTTGAGCTGTTTGAACGGGGTAAGCTTTGTTGAAATTCAATTAAAAATATCTACATGCTGATGCTATTATTAAATTAAACCGACCTGTAATCACAAAAATACATGTCGCTTAATTCAAAATGCCCTAAGCCCTTATTTTTCAGGGAATGGAAAAATTATTTAAGTGACTTTAAAACTACAATTAGCTTCAGGAAAAAACAAATAAGCGACAATGCATTATGTTTTCAGAGTAAGTCTATAAGAATGAAATGACATGACCCGGAATTAATAGTAGAAAGCTATTTATGTCAACCACCACTTTAGACTAAAATGAGTAGGCGGCTTATTAAATTATGTAACATATAAAATTGAAAATATAACGTTTGGTGTTCCATTTATTAACATATAAGGCTATAAACGGCTGTTAAAACAACCTGGATATAGCGCATTTGCCGAAAATCTCACGTTCTTTTATTAAAATAACAAATTACCAACGCAACATCAGTTAAAGTGTTTGTTTAGTATAATAATTATAAATTAGAACAGTCTCAATTAGAACTTTATTATACTTATGCTTTCTTTTCATCTAAATGTTCTTTCAATTTTTTACAATCCTCTTCTTCAAAATACATTGTTATATAGGTGCAGCTGAAATAACTTAAGCGACGCCCCATGTCTTATTTGGCTGAAGACTAAATGGTTTAAGCGACATTACACGGTATAATTGGTGGAAGTGCAAATGATTCAAATCCGTACCTAGTAAATTTAAGAAACAGGAAAAATGTTTTAAGTCTTATTGACTTATTTACCTGGGAAAGGTTAATTGGCTTATGTCTCAGTTTTTGATATGAGTGTATGGCTCAAGTAACTAATTTAAAAAAAATGCAAAATCCATGTCGCTTAAAACACTGCTACTATGGAAACTTCCCAAAAACAGGGATGTTTTAAGCGCCAAAAAAGTGCTCCGATTTAAATGAAACTTGTATCAGTCGTCGCAGAAAAATTTGCTGATTCCAAATATGTATATAACTCAATATCGCCCAAAATGTCGCTTAAAGCAAATAGCCTTTCATCCCTCGAATCATGCATTGTCATCCAAAGTAAACGTGTATACAAAATTTCAGCTCAATCGGTTGAAGATATCTACTTCAAAATTGAGTTGGAAGATTCCACCGAACATACATAGGTACTTACATATATTATATACATACATACAGTGCAAGTTAAATAAAAGCTTTTAAAAAGAAATGGGTGGGAAGATAATGATGATTTCATGTCATTTTAATAAATTAAAACTGTATCAATAACAAACATTCATGTTTCATATGAATAATAATGTACATAAGATAAGATAATTCTGTAATCAAAAACGGTATCGATACTCTGTTTTGAATACTGCCATAACGATATTGAAATACATATATTTGTTGAATATATTTTGATAAATAATTTATACGTGAATCTTCAGCGAGGGTAAACTAAAAATATTACCTAGCAAAAGTTGTTTTTAGGCTCAGACAGTTTTTAATACTTGATAATAAAAGTCTGAACTTTAATATATCTGTGTGAATAAATCATTAACACGCAATCAACTATCCAAAATGTTAACAAATAATGAATATGTGTAAGGATTCGATCTTGAGAGCTATCAAAGAGAAGTCTTCTGATAAGAAGGTAAAACAATGCTCTTCCATGTTCTAGGAGGTCCATTTCAATGGAAAACATAAAGTAAGTAGCCATACCAAACAACTGAATATTTCCTCAAGTTGTGGTCCAGCGGTTTACTTTTTGATCGTCGAGGCTTTTAATCAATTTTTAATGAATGCAAGAAGTTTTGACAAAACGGGTGTAACGGAAACGCCAAGCCTTTTATAAGATTGTTAAAACAATCTTATTCAAGCTAAACGCAATTTCTCTTTATAGATTGCTTTGAAATTTTACAAGTTGCGAGAAATTTTGTTATTGAAGATGAAATTGTTGGTTGAACAGAGAATTTTCTTTAGTTATATCGGGAAAAAACATGCATAACTTCAGGCCTTTTTCTACCCAAAGGTGTAGGCAGTGGCTGTTAAGCCTGGTCTCGCCGTTATATTAACGTCCCAAATTGAATAGGTGCCGAACCTATTGCCATACCGGGCACAATGTTTTCAACCATCGATATTTATCACACATAACTTTGAACAAAATAATTTAGAAAAGTGACTGGTGTGAGCCAGTATTCGAATCCGCAACTTCTTGATTCAGAACAAATGGCTCGACCTGACTCGGCTGACTACCAAGATGTTATTTAATGTTGACATTAAACAAAAAATATCATTTCATTGCATTCACCACTTTCTCTCTGTATTTCCGACATATTATATTTATTATATTCAAAAGTTTATATATATATACGAATTTATAAAATAGCCATGAAATTGAGTCTTGCAGTCGTTATTGGAGTTCCAAAGGCTGCAAGATAAACTGATTTGGAACTCTGTTCTCTGCGAAGTTAGTTGGGTTTCGTTGTGTGTCGATACATGGTACACGTTATAAGGTTTATCGGTAATATTTATAATATGTTTCATATGTGGTATTTAATATTTTGTTTATTTTTTGTTTTTTTTTTTCATCGAGAACTCTTCACGAGTAACGGCTTTTATCATTTTGTTTTAATTGTAATGGAATTTGCTTAAAATTATTTCTAATATACGAGAAGTATTGTTACGTTACTGTAAATTTTCACACTGGCTCATCTTGACGAAAGATTTAATAGGTCGGGGAAAAAGTCTTTTCGCATAACGTAGGTATAAACTTATTATAAAATTTCTTTGACTGTACTATTTGTGTCTGGCTGGTTTTGGTAACATTAAAAAGGTTACATTATAAAGAAAAGAAAAAAATAAAAAAAAGGTTGTTTCCCGCTATTTTTCATTTGTTTTTCTCTCCGTAAAAATGAGTGAATCTAATGAAGAAATTCGATACATTTTAAAATTTTATTATAAAAAAGGCAAAAATGCAACTCAAGCAGTGAAAAAAATTTGTGATGTTTATGGACCTGATGCAGTGTCAGTAAGAGTAGCACAAATTTGGTTCAAACGTTTTCAGTCCGGAAATTTTGATGTTAAAGATGCACCTCGCTCTGGTCGCCCTGTTACGAATAAAATGGACGCCATTTTTGAAAGAGTGGAGCAAGATCGGCATATTAGTAGTTACGATGTAGCTGAAGAACTGGGAATTGACCACAAAACAGTTTTGACCCATTTGAAGAAAGCTGGTTATACAAAAAAGCTCGATATTTGGGTGCCACACGAGCTCACTCAAAGAAACTTAATGAACCGTGTACTCATTTGCGATTCATTATTGAGACGTAATGAAACCGAGCCGTTTTTGAAGAGATTGATAACTGGCGATGAAAAGTGGATCACGTACGACAAGAACGTGCGAAAAAGGTCGTGGTCGAAAGTTGGCCAGGCTTCACAGACTGTGGCCAAACCTGGCCTAACACGAAATAAGGTGATGCTGTGTGTATGGTGGGAGTGGAAGGGCATTGTTCATTATGAGCTTTTACCGTCCGGCAAAACCATCGATTCTGATCTTTACTGCCAGCAACTGATGAGATTAAAGGAAGCAGTCGAGAGAAAACGGCCGGAATTGATCAACAGGAAGGGTGTGGTCTTTCATCACGATAACGCTAGACCACACACATCTTTAGCCACTCAGCAAAAATTAAGAGAGTTCGACTGGGAGGTCCTAGTGCATCCACCATATAGCCCTGACCTTGCGCCTTCAGATTTTCACCTGTTTCGGTCTCTTCAGAATTCTTTAGGTTCTGTAAGGTTGACCTCAAGAGAGGACTGCCAAAACTATTTGTCCCGTTTTTTTGATCAGAAGTCCCAAAGTTTCTACAGTAACGGGATAATGTCTCTGCCCACAAAATGGCAGAAAGTTATTCAACAAAACGGTACATATATATTGTAAATAAATGTAAATAAACTTTGAAAAAAATGTCTTGACTTTTCATACAAAAATACGAAAATACTTTTTCCCCAACCTATTATTTTGTTAATTGAATTTCAGGGAGCGTTTATATCAAAGATTTTACAGACGCTTAATGCTTATAACTTTGAGCAAAAGTAAAGCTTAGAGTTTCGTTCTGAAGCCGGAATTAGTTCTGCGTCTGTGTTTAAACTACAAAGCCTTGCGTTTAATTCTAGATATGGCGAAAATATAGAAAACGGATATTTTCGCGTGGACGAAACTAAGTTCTCAGCCAGACAGTAGCGTCACGTCTATTATTTCGACAAGGTTTGGTGACTGTTACGTCATTATAATAACATTCCTATTTATTTACTATGCATTTTTCTGTGTGCTCACAGCACACAACATACACAGAATACTGTATATAATAAAACAACACAGAACACTGCACACGGCTTCTGATCCAGAGGTCCGGGTTCAAATCCTGACACTGGCTCACACCAATGACTTTTCGAAATTGTTTTCGGAAGTTAAGTGTGATAAATATCCATGACTGAAAACTTTGTGCCCGGTATGGCAATAGGTTCGCCCCCTATTCCATTTGGGACGTAAACATAACGAGATACGAGGCTTAACAGCCGCTACTTACGCCTTCGGGTAACAAAGGCGTGAAGTTATGTTATGATATGTTAATACTTAACAATACTAATAATTAATAATCGACCGAATTTAACTACTTGCCACAAAAATCTGTTTGTTAGTGTTATGTTATGTTCTTTTGTTTTCCAAATTACCTCCTTTATTACGTGTGCGGTTTTTCTTTCCAGAAAAATAAACCCGGCCGTCTTATTTCTTTTCGTCTCTTACCGCTACTCCTTTCCGTTGCTACAATTTTTATAATGCACATTTTACTTCTCTTGTTGTGACAATCATGAAGATAAGAATTAAATAAAGTAACAATTATATTACCTTCTCTCTGATCATAGCGATTTCCTAAGTAGTAGTTTATTAAGACTTATACTTTTTTAAGGAAACATACATCTCTTGTACGTA
The DNA here is from genome assembly GCA_905147225.2 of Euproctis similis. NCBI lineage: Eukaryota > Metazoa > Arthropoda > Insecta > Lepidoptera > Erebidae > Euproctis > Euproctis similis. Next base: position 16,763,010 of record LR990114.1, read on the forward strand.
TAATACAAACAAAGACGTATATTCAAAGAATCTTATAGAGATCTGCTTTACACACGACGGCTTTCAAATCGATTTCCATGTAGAATATGCCGTAACCTAGTGCAGTATGAAACAGAAGTACTGCTGATGCAAGTGCAAAGAGATTTTAACATATAATTTATTCGTGATTATATGAATATGTATGGCAGAGTGTGCACGAAAGTAGGATAAACGCGGTTAGGACACTGCACAAAATTTGCGGAGTGACCCTCGCCAAACGCGTCGAAAACAAGGTCGTAAGGAAAAAAGTCGGATTGAAAGAGAGTGTTGGTGTAAAAGTAAGAAAGGGCATGCTCCTATGGTTCGGACATGTAGAAAGAATAGATGATGCAAGACTGACTGGCAGATATACAATGCAAAGGCGGATGGATGTAGGAGTCGAGGACGGCCAAGACACACATTCCGTGATCAAATGGAACGTGTTCTGGAGGAAGATCTAAAATCGACGCGCGTGCATGGAAAGAGTTATGAAAGTCATCGAAGCGAGTGAGGTGTGTAAGAATCGTGCCTTATGGCGCTGTGTTCTCTCTACCTACCTCGCATGGAATTTGGCTTGAAGTTAAGTTTGTATGTATTTATATATTACTAGCTGACCCGGCAAACTTTGTTTCGCCTCAAAAGCATTTTATGAGTTAATAAAAGATTTTTTCCATAACAAAAGTAGGTAATAATAGTTACTTCTTATTACATCAGCTACCTACTAAAAAGTCCCGTCAAAATCGGTCCAGCCATTACAGAGATTAGCCGCAAACAAACAGACAAAAATTTAATAAATATATATTTTGGTGTATATACTGTATATATGTATATTAAATGAATATATATATATATATATATATATATATATATATATATATATACCGTGAATACATGCACTTTTTTAACACACAAATTAAAACCGTTATGTCAATATTACAAACCGACACTCCCGATTTTATTTAAAGTATATATATAGATATTGATTGGCCAAGAATTACTTAGAATTATTTTCAAACTCAGAAACTAAAGATGTTAAAGGGTCTGCTGGTGGCACCAATTGTGGTAATTTTACTTTGCCTCCGGCACAACATAAAAAAGTTTATAGATCATTGTATTTCAACGCCTACAATATTTATAAATTATTATCATTTCTCCAATTTTTACTGATAATAATCGGCACAATAATCTATTTCCGGATCATAGTGAAATGCAGCTCGTTCCAAAATAACTGGAGTACTGCGTCTGTGGAATCGCTTAATTTCTTTAAGTGGTGCGGCTGTTTTTGTGTTTGACGTGCCCAATATGGTTATATTAAAATAACACAATTCTGACATATCAATACGGCTTTTCTTTTGATCAATCTCTCTCTAGTCATCAGGCACGTGAATTGACTCGGCGCACATTACATTGACTGCGACTACCATCGTCTTCTCCTCAGTATCATAATATCTAATTAATCATAGAAAGAAAAGTTCAACAAAAATAAATCACGTAACGTATATTGTTACAATTTGTAACTGTAGTTATTTGACTAATGTCAATATTCATAATTTTTTATTTTCCCATACGAACTCATCATCATTTTCCTGCCCTTGTCCCATTCTTAGTGGGATCGGCTCAACATGTCATTCTTTCCAACTATCCATGTTGTCAAAAGTTTTGGCTCCTTCTAATTGTCCTAATAGTTGGTGGTCTTCCAGTATCCTGTCGATCCTAGTAGCCAGGTTGCTATGTTAAAAACAACACTTCTAAGGGAGTAAGTACCATTTCTTCTATTAAAGAATAAGGACGGTATCGGTACAAATTGATAAATTTGTGTGAAATGTGTGTACTCGTAATTTGTTGATCCGTTTTTGAGTTTCACGGTGAGAAAGTTGGACTGATCAGAGAGAGACGACTCACCACATCTTTTTCATCTATAGTGGATGCCATCTGAGTTGATAAAACATCGTCATCTTCTTCGTGGTAACCTTCAACAACTTAGACAAAAATGGCAATCCGTTGCTTGATAATGTTACCGCCACTGCGATGCTCCCTCCAAACCAATGCATTATTTAAATTCCATTACAGTTTTATTACTTCAAAAATAACTTTTCAAAATATTTACATGACTATAATAATTAAAAATTGCAAACATTCAAACATATTACATGACACAACAAATTTTGACATTTGATTTGAAGCACTGAGTTCAATATACAAGAGGAGCAAACCTCATACAAATGCGTCAAAAAATGTGTGTCCACTTTTTAGATGCAATGACGTAGCTTTGAAACCACTAGACATTTAAAATTAAACATATATCTATCTCAGTCACACAAATCGCAAATACATTGCCGTCACTTTGATTAGACAAAGATGGCAATATAAATTTGCAATGGCGGTGTGGGGTGGCCAGCCCATGCGAAATTTTGCCCAACTTTTTCAAACATGGCTTGAAAAAGTTGGGTAAAATTTCGTAAAAATAAAAATAAAACGTAAAAATAAAACTCGTAAAAATATTTAATAAATATAAATTCAATATTTTATTTATTTATTATTAGACTGTTTGACTGTTGTTGTTGTGACTTTATTGTTAGACTGGAAGCCGACCCGAACAAAATTGGGAAAAGGCTAGGCAGATGAATTATTGATCATACACCGCTGTGTAACATAAGTTTTGTATAAAATTGCCTTTTAGTCTCTTTTTTATAAGTTTGAGTGAATAATTTGCTTTCGTGATACAATCTTATTTTTAAGTATTTATTAATTATGGCATTTATTAATAAGAGCGAATGATCAACTTGAATTGACGATAAATGATCACCCGGGTGCATCGCAAATTCTTTTAAAATTTTCTTTTCTTTTAAGTTTTCTAATGTTTTCGTAGCTAAAATTAAAGGGCCAAATTTAGGAGACAAAGATTTGCTGTCTGAGAGTGTTATGGCATGTCTTAGAACTCTTTCGCAAGTTATACAAATTTCGAATACATGTTCTGATGGGTAACACAATCCCCCTTTATCTTTTATATAAATTAATTTGTGAAACCATTTTAGTTCTGTAGCCAATAAAGCTTTAATGCATGTTTCTCACATTTAAGGTCTTGACCAACCCTGTCAACGACATAGCCGGAGATGTATCCAACGACTTGTTTTGTTATATTTGTGAAAAAATTGTTGTTCGTTTGCTGCTCGACCCATTCTTTCTCTAAATCTTGTGACTTTTCAGAATTACTATACGTATCATCACGATCAAAGCAGGACTCATTGATTTCTTGAATATGGTCTTTAGTTGTGGTTGCCAATATATTAATTTTTTCAAGGGGCACACAGTTTCCTCTAAAATTGTTCCTTAGCTCAAGGTGGTTCAATAACTTTTTGTAGGCTGATCTGAATTGCACTACGTTTGGGTTGTTATTGTAGCCACCTTTCTGCCGGATGCAACCAAAGAACAATTCTAAGTGATCTTGGGATAGTCTGTATGTCGCAATATATTTCATAATTTTTGTTTCAATTAACCTTGAATACAATACTTTAAGGCTTTCTAAACAAACTAAAAAACCCAAAAAACCTGTTTTAAATTTACAATCTAACACTTTCTTCATATTTCTCTTAATTATAATATTTTGTATTTGACCTCTTCTTTTAATTGTTTTTTTTTTGTTGTTACCTGTACTTTTAAATTGATAATGTACTCTTTGTATTTTTCACTTAGTTTGTATATATTAGTTTTAGTCTCTTGTTTTAGAGTTTTTTTAAAACCAAAAGCTTTAGGGTCTCCTTTTGAATTTAAAATGTCGAAAATGTCATTATGAATTTTGATAAACTCCGCTGTGGGTTCACTTTCTGAAAATTCTGAACTTAAGTCCTTGGCCAGATGAAGTGACTGAGCAACACTGTTACTAAGTAACTGAGATGCCAACTTCACTTTCATAATCTGGTTACTGAAATTAATATGGCGGTTAGTAAGTTTGTTTGCTGTTCTTAGCCCTTCCATTTCCTGAATTTGATGTAAACGGTCTACGTACTTCCACTCAATCTTATTGTTGTTACTGTCGTAAAACGTTTTCTTGGATGCAAAACTATTTCTGACTAATTTGAGCATATGGCAAGCGTCTAATAATAGCACCACATCGTGCCCTGTTGTTGGGTGTTTAAAACTGGTTTTCAAATTATTTGGATCCTGTAGCTTGCACCCTAAAACTCTCATAGCAGCAATATTAGTTTGGCTGCCATCACATGTGATTGAAACCACTTCTATGTTAATGTGTGCGCATTTTACCAGTGCCAAATTTATTATGTTAGCAAGTTTAGTTGATGTTAGGCCATGTGTGAAAAAATAGCCAATAGGTATCTTCCACGTTTGGTTTAAGCAGGTAAGAAGTAATACTAACGCCGATGATGCTAAATTTTGTTCTTCTGTTATGTCACCTAATCCATAATCAACATATCCGTGGTGCACCTTTCCATCAAAAATTTTTTGTTGACGGATAGCCATCTCATCGATCACTAAATTGCAGAAAACTTTGGACTCAGTATTGTCACTTTTGATTTTTAAAACATGGAAAGCTTCAGACGTAAATCCAGGATTGCCATTTATTTTGCTGTACCAATTAGCAAGTGTTCTCGGATGTGGTAATGAGTTATTTAATGCAGATCTCACATATTTATATGCAGCAGGAGAGTAAAAGTTTAACGTTAAAGCAAATTTTTTTAGGATAAACGGAAATTTTTTAAGTTCTATTCTTTTTGAAAGTTTTTTTAAATTCTTCCATCAATTGCACTGTTTCTTCATTTAAATTTAGTTGCATTTCATCTTCTTCGCTCTTATACGTTTTTTTTTTTAAGGTTGTCTATAACATCTTTTAATTTTTTATTTTTTGTTTGTATTCTTTTGTTTTTTTGTGTCATAGTTTTTATTTTTCTGGGTCTTTTAGCTGATAATTTTTTTAAATGCTCAATTGTTTTTCTTATTTTGTGCTTTCGGGGCGTTTCAGCGATTTCGCGTATCTCTTCGTCGGTTTCTACATCCACGTCCATATTTTGTTCGACTGAACGCTCCACCTGCTGTTCCGAATAAAGGTTGTCCTGAAAACAGCAAGAAATAAAAAAAATACAAAACAGACTTCCGAAAATAGAAAAGTTAAAAATAAACCTTCATATCTATCTAGAAATGATAAAAGTAATGAATGTAGTTCATTTTTAGTAAATGATAGTCTTAAGTTAAAACAAAGGCCGAGATTTGTTACCGAGACAAATTTTTACGAAACCGCTGAACTACCTAATTTCTTGCATAAGTTCAATTATTACTTACAATAAGTATTGGAATTGCATCATTGGACAAATAAACACGGCCACCTTCGGTTTTTGGACCTATTTTGTCTTGATCACGGAAGTGCTTCGAACAAATGACGGTATATTTAGCAGGTAGCCAGTCAGTTTCTTTTCTCAGCAATCGGATAATTTTCACCCACTTTTCACGGCGTGCTGCATCTTAGGCACCCTGCAGCGTTATTATTATAACAAAAAATATTTAAAATCTCCTTTTCCATAAATTAATAACTCCCACAATTAGTTTTAGTTTCCCACAAATGTGGGAAACTAAAACTAAGTTTTTAGTGGTATCACTGACGCTAATTATGAAAATTCAACATTTTATCTATTTTACTGTATTTTAATATTAATGTAAACATTAATATTACGTGTGGAAAGTAATTCCGGTTAATTTCTTATGGGTTTCCGATCTTGAATCGCACTCTTTTACTACGCATTTACCCATTTTGTACCTATTGTTATTCGGTTCGCGTCTGACAGATGACTGAATTGACATAAGCTTCGCATAAGCCTGTAGACTTATGGCCAGTGGTCACACTTTGAGAAGGTTACTACAAGTCTATATCATATAGGTCAATGATTTGAAGTGTAATGCCAACATTAATCCCATTGTTTTGCAGTTTCCATAGTTACAGATCATTTGTATGGGAAAATTAAATTGTATTTTTTAGTATTTCACTCGCAATTTATCCATATTTACCTATCCTATGTCCGATTCCTGGCTCTAAGCTACTTCCCCACCAATTTTTAGCCAAATCTGCACAGCCGTTCTTTAGTTATAAGTGGTGTAACTAACACGACTTTCTTTTATATATATAGATGTGAAAAAGTGTTTGAGTATTACCTACACGGAAATTTTCTTAACAGACTGCCTACACCATTGACCTATATGATATAGACTTGTATTAACCTTCTCAAAGTGTGACCACTGGCCATAAGCCTACAGGCTTATGCGAAGCTTATGTCAATTCAGTCATCTGTCAGACGCGAACCGAATAACAATAGGTACAAAATCGGTAAATGCGTAGTAAAAGAGTGCGATTCAAGATCGGAAACCCATAAGAAATTAACCGGAATTACTTTCCACATGTAATAATAATGTTTACATTAATATTAAAATACAGTGAAATAGATAAAATGTTGAATTTTCATAATTAGCTTCAGTGATACCACTAAAAACTTAGTTTTAGTTTCCCACATTTGTGGGAGAGTTATTAATTTATGGAAAAGGAGAATTTAAATATTTTTTGTTATAATAATAACGCTGCAGGGTGCCTAAAGATGCAGCACGCCGTGACAAGTGGGTGAAAATTATCCGATTGCTGAGAAAAGAAACTGACTGGCTACCTGCACCCGGGAGATCATTTATCGTCAATTCAATTTGATCATTCGCTTTTATTAATAAATGCCATAATTAATAAATGCTTAAAAATAAGATTGTATCACGAAAGCAAATTATTAACACAGACTTATAAAAAAGAGACTAAAAGGCAATTTTATACAAAACTTATACACAGCGGTGTATGATCAATAATTCATCTGCCTAGCTTTTTCTCAATTATGTTGGGGTCGGCTTCCAGTCTAACCGGGTGCAGCTGAGTACTAGTGTTTTACATGGAGCGACTGCCCATCTGACCTCCACAACCCAGTTGCGTGGGCAACACAATCCCCCTTGGTAAGTCTGGTTGTTAGACTTTCTGGCTTCTGACTACCCGTAACGACTACCAAAGATGTTCAAATGACAGCCAGGACCCACCAATTTAACGTGCCTTCCGAAACACGGAGGAACTCGTCATGATAAGATGGTCACCCATCCACGGACCGACCGCGCCAAGCGTTGCTTAACTTTAGGGACCGTACCCATACTACGTGACCCGTTTAGGGGGGGGGGGGGGGGGAGCGGAGTCTTTAAAATACTACGGTTAGTCACAGGAGCGGGGGGGGTGGCTCAGGTTTTTGTCACGTAGTCGATTTTAATGAGAGAAATCTCGTATTTTTTCGACCTAGATGAATATTAATGTGATTAAACAGAAAATAATTGTTGTGTTCGTAAATTAAGTTACTGTAAGTTACATACTGTACAGCAATATGTTTTCACAATTAAAGTTGTTCTTTTTCATAATACATAATATTACGAGTGGTCACCGATGGGAGGGAGGGGTCGAAAAATCTTAAAAAATAGGTCACGTAGTATGGGTATGTTCCCTTATGAATGATCGACCCGTGCGGCTGTTAGGCCCTGTCCACGTTAAATACAATAATTCCCTTTCAATATAATGAATGTAAGTACATTATTTTAATACTCAAGCGTTTTCACTATTTTGTGTATCTGTACCTAATTGTGTACACCTTACCTACAGCGCTTTAAATCGCCGGTCTAAGGTCTGGTCTGGTGTACACAATTAGGTACAGATGAGTGTGATCCAATTTTTTTCGGAACAGCCTATCTAGTACGGAGTACACAGAGAGCGTGATCCATTCATTATTTCAGTTATCTTGTAATACATCTGATATGAAATTAATAAGTAATAGTAAAATATTGAATTTATATTTATTAAATATTTTTACGAGTACATAGCTTGAAAAAGTTGGGTAAAATTTCGCATGGGCTGGCCACCCCACACCGCCATTGCAAATTTATATTGCCATCTTTGTCTAATCAAAGTGACGGCAATGTATTTGCGATTTGTGTGACTGAGATAGATATATGTTTAATTTTAAATGTCTAGTGGTTTCAAAGCTACGTCATTGCATCTAAAAAGTGGACACACTTTTTTTGACGCATTTGTATGAGGTTTGCTCCTCTTGTATATTGAACTCAGTGGCCTACACTTTATTGGCGTGTCTTCCTAAAAGTCTTCACTGTGTATCCGAATTACTGTGAACTGCTTATCAAAATTCAAGTTGCTAAACCAAACAAACGGGTCATCTTGTAGAAAGCGACAATTGCCGCCACAGTTGTTTTGCCGACCCTAAATATTTGATAGGTAGGTGGGATGAGATTTATGGAGTAAGGAACGGGTCTTGAGATGCCACTATCATCGAATAAAATGCGGCATGAACACTTGAAGTGGATTTTAGGAGACGTTGTGGTACTTGTTGACTCTACCACTGTCGCTGTAATTACTAAAACATAAAAAAAGTTAGTGAAAAGTCACGTTCAATATACGAGTATCCAGTTAATATTATATAAATTTTATTGAGATATTCGTTTGGGCTGTGTCTATGAATTTAAAATTGAATTTCGTAATTCATATTCAATTAACTTCATGATGAGTTGAAGATTAGATTGAATGACAGATTAGATGACTGTGCAGAACAAATGGAATTGAAAATAAAAAAGTTTTCTATGCAATTTGTGCGACCAATTCGTTTGGAGACGCTTGGAAACTTTTATGTATTTGTCCTTCTGTACCTGCAAAACCTATTTCAGTATTGTTGATTTTTGCAAACAAAATCATTGAGATCATTTTCCCCTGTAAAACACTTCATGGATTTACTGGTGTTAAGATAAAAGAAGATGTAGAAAGACGAGTGGCGATAGGAAATAGCGTAAATGGAGCGTTGGGCAGATTCCTGGGCGCAAAAAACATAAGCAGAAAAGCCCAGCTAGCAATCCACAATGCAGTCCTGATCCCAACGCTAACTTATGGAAGCGAGAGCTGGGTATGGCAGAGTGTACATGAAAGTAGAATAAACGCGGTAGAAATGAGGGCACTACGCAAAATCTGCGGAGTGACTCTCGCTGACCGAAAACAAAGTTGTAAGGATGGAAGTTGGTTTGAAAGAGAGTGTCGGTGTAAAAGTAAGAAAGGGCATGCTCCGATGGTTCGGACATGTAGAAAGAATGGTTGATGCAAGATTGACTAAGCAGATATATAATGCAAAAGCGGATGGATGTAGGAGTCGTGGACGGCCAAGACACACATTCCATGACCAAATAGAACGTGTTCTGGAGGAAGGTGATGTTAAGAGCCTCAAAAACCGACGCGCGTGCATGAAAAGAGTTATGAAAGTCAACGAAGCGAGTGAGGCGTGTAAGAATCGTGCCCTATGGCACTCTGTTCTCTCTGCCTACCCCGCAAGGGATTTGGCGTGAAGTTATGTATGTATGTAAGATAAAAATAATATGTCTGTATTAATTAGTTTTCTTATTTATTGAGCAAATATCTATCAAAGAATGACATAAATAAAAATCCTGAAACCATATATTTACTTATGGGTCAGTGACAGAAATACCACGTGACAACACTAATACCGCGAAGAAATTAGATTAAATTCAAAGTTAACTAAGAACCTGGGACAAGTTTCGTGTAACTAACTACCAAAGCCGTCGTTGTGGTCAGAGATGGACAGAAACTTAACGCGCAAGTGTGGATTTGGGTAAACTTGTAATGTGCCTGTAGGTTCGTGGTTCACTTGGTTAGTACCTTTGAAAAAATATTAGTTACTTAACTATGTAAGTAACTAATATGTAAGTAAAAATATTAGTTACTTACCTATATAAGTAACTAATATTTTCACGATAGTTCCCTTGCAGGATAGGCAAAAGTAACAAAGCACCATGAGAGCGATTTCTGAAACACCTCATAAACTGCGGATTTCAAAGCTCTAGTCTGGTCGGGTTTTAAAGCTGGGTAATTTTAGCAGTGGTAATTCACTGGATAATTTTAGCAGTGTGTTCTGTGAGTATATGTAAGAATATTAATTAGTAGCTGAATTTTTACGAAATAGCGCCTAATAATAAGTTTAAAATTTTCATAGGACTGTGAAACTTATATACTAAATTTGACAGACAACAGTGGTAGAGCCACGCTGTTCGCTACATGAATGGGCCGGCTCGACTCGATTATTACGTTATATTTTTATATGATGCATAATTTCCTTATTTTTTTCACCCCTTCCCGAAGTTTTATACGTTAAAGTGCAGGCAGAGGCTGTTAAGCCTCGAAACACCGTTATTTTACGTCACAAATGGTATAAGTAGCGGAACCATGCCTGACACAATATTATCAGTCATCAATAGGTAATTATCAATATAATTTTCGAAAACAATTCTGAGAAGTCATGGGTATGTGCCCGGAATCGATCTAACGACTTTTTGATTCAGCGGAGAGCTTGACTACTGGACCACAGAGACGACTTAAATAATTAATTTCATAAAAAATATTTCACAATAATTTCAACATTCATTTGAATATTTTATTTAGTTTCTCCTTAAGAAACTCGTCAATATAATTGACAATTAGTAAAGATAATTAGCTCAACTGGGTAAAATAAGGCCCTTGATGTAAATAGGCCCCGTCTGAAAATTAGGAAAGTTAAGACGTCATTTAAATTTAACTTCTACAAGAGGAATTTTTGAAGATACTGTTTCTTTCTGAAGAATGAAACTTTACACTTATTTATTTTTAACCGTCTTCGTTTTCAATTAGTTTGTATGTATTTTTTTTTGTATGTTTACTGATATTTTCATCTTTTATAGACGGATTGAGAAAAAAAAATGTTGGATAGGGTTCACCTCCTAGATAGTCCCATTTTTACCAGGTATCTGTTGATGGAAACCAGGAGAAATCGATGGTAACCACCTATAATTGTACTCTAGTATGATTTTTTTGTTACGTAATGGTGATGTATTAAGGATATGCTTTCAGGTGTCACCATCTGATACTGCTGTGCAGATGAAGAAGCTACAGAACTTCTTAACGGTGAGGAGTTGGGAGACTACTGTAACTAGTCAATGAAAACTATTTAGTAGCATACAGGACTAACGAGATACTTGGGAGTTGGGCTTTAATCAACATCTGATACTGCTGTGCAAGTCAAGTCAAAATAAGTTTTATTTTCATAGGTCTTCACAGACACTTAAAAATAGTCAACAAGTACAATTTAACTTTATTATTTTAAATTAACTACTTAACACGAGCGCTTGAGGAAAGTGCGTCCGTTGAACAAGAAAACACGGACGCAATCGCCACGAGCGGCCCGAATCCGAGTGTAGGGGCTATCATGAGAAGAATCGGGCAAGAAACTCATGTGCCAAATACTCTTTTTAAAATATTAAACATAAATAACAATAATATTAATATCGCTACTGAAAACAAAGCAGTAGACTGATGCATAAAAGGTGTAGCAGCCAGAATACTCGACCATCACAGCAATTAACATCAACGTCCTAAAAAGAAAAATTATGCAAATATATTAGTCGAGCGCAACTGATGCGACATCTTTTATTTAGAGTGGTATTGTTGTGCAATAAATACAACTTATATGTACATATGTTATAAACAATATCAAGGCAAATTTTAAATTAGAAAGTGTATATACATAACTATCAGAAATTATTACGGAACGCCTCCACTCCAGAACATGTGAACAAATTTCAACACGCAAACTACAGAATCCGCGTTGAGCAAGCAACTTGACGATCCCAAGATGACTTGTCCGTCATGAAGTCATTGATGGTGTAATAAGCACCAGCAACAAGATCCTTCACCGCCCGACTAAACCGATCGAATGACAGAGCCAGGATATGCGCAGGGACTCTATTATAAAATTGTACACCCATTCCCAGAAAAGACTTATGTACTTTGTGCAGGCGATCACACGGCAACACAAGTTTATGCTTGCCTCTGGTATTAAAATTATGAACATCACTATTTTTAGTATATTTATTCATGTTTTTCCTAACAAACATTATATTGGCATATATAAATTGAGAAACAACTGTTAGTATGCCAATTTCCTTAAAACGTTCTCTTAGAGAGACTTTGGCCCCCAAATTATAAATTGCCCGAATAGCTCGTTTCTGAATAACAAAAATCGAGTGAATCTCAGCTGCTCTACCCCATAGCAAAATACCATAAGACATAACGCTATGAAAATATCTGGCGGTTGCAACATCGGAAAGTTGTCGAACTTTTCGAACCGCGTAGGCAGCAGAGCTGAGTTTTCCCGCTAAAGATTTTACTTGAGGACCCCACTGGAGCGTATTATCTAGAATAATACCTAAGAATAGAGTTGACTTCACTGGGTCTAAAATTGTGTTATTCAGAGATATATTTATAGCCGGACCATTAACATTAGGCATAGTAAACCTTATTATTTTAGTTTTATTGGAATTTAGAACTAAATTATTAGCCGTAAACCAATCATGGACATGTGTAAGGGAGCTATTCACATCATCAAAAACGCTTTTTTTACGGTCTACCTTGAAGAGGAGTGAAGTGTCATCAGCAAATAGTACAATGTTACAAAATTTCTGAACGCAAAAAGGCAAATCATTGGTATGTATAATAAACAGCAACGGACCGAGAATGGAACCCTGGAGAACGCCCATAGACACAGATGATCCAGATGATCTCACTCCATTTACATCAACAAACTGTAACCTGTTATTTAAGTATGATGCAACCAGCCTAAGTGCAGTGTTCTTAATACCATAGTGACTGAGCTTACGTAAAAGAGTGTGGTGATCCACGCAGTCAAAAGCTTTAGAGAGGTCACAGAATACGCCAATTACGTCCTGCGAGTTCTCCCAAGCATCGAAAATATGTTTGATAAGAGCAGCGCCAGCATCGGTTGTAGAGCTACCTTTTGTAAAACCGTAAACGTGCTTTTGATGAAGCTAAAGAACTCTTAAACGGTTAGGAGTTAAGTCACAATTCTTGGATAATGTTTCCAGGCTACGAATGGCCTTTATTCAGGGTACAGTATTATTGGTAATACCCATGATTTTTTTATGGGATAGGAGAACAAACGAGCAAGTGGGTCACCTGATGGTGTAACTTCTCACCGTCCATGAACACCGTGGCGCGGTGCCGTCTTTTAAGGGAGTAGGAGGGGAAAGAAAAGGGGAATGGCATCGGGCCTCCGGATACCTCTCTCACCGAACAAAACTCGGAACGAGCCACTTCACGGCGATATTCCTAGAGATCGTGGTATTTCACTGTTGGAGCCAGCCCAATCATGCAGCGAACTGCAAGATGAAATGATGATGATATGACACAAACATAACATAACTTTACGCCTTTTGTTACCCGAAGGTGTAGGCAGCGGCTGTTAAGCCTCGTCTCGCCGTTATGTTTACGTCCCAAAATGGAATAGGTGGCGAACCTATTGCCATACCGGGCACAAAGTTTTCAGTAATTGATATTTATCACACATTACTTCCGAAAATAATTTCGAAAAGTCATTGGTGTGAGCCAGTGTCTGGAATCGAACCTGGACCTCTGGATCAGAGGCCGTGTGCTCGACCACTGCGCCACCAAGACTCAATGATACAATGATGATAAAAAAATATTGATACTTAATAAGTATTATCAAACTCTATTAAATTATTACCTATTAATACACACCTAATAATTATAGCTTCCTAAAAGTATAAAAAATTTAACAAACGGACTTGTCATTATTGTTTATATATTTAAAAAACTAAAATCCATGTGAATAAACTAACGCTTATTAAAGTTCAAAACTCATTAACATCACAAAAAATCGAGAAATAAAATTACTTAAAAAAACATACGTGAAGTTCCTCCGCGCCAAAGAAGTAAAACTTTATAAAAAACATAAATTTATAACACACTATATGTAATAATAGCATTATCTTACTAACATTACGATGGACCTCATAGTGCATTGGTGAAACTACCGACTGTAGAATCGAGATTGGCGGCTCGATCCCCACTCAAGTATAAATCTTAATCTGGGTCTGTTACTTCTTTATTTTAGAGGATCTACCATATTCGAGGTCGCATTATTCTTCGATTTAATCCCACCAAGCCCTTCATATGCTGTGCTTCATTCTGCTGTGTGGCGCCGGCTTAGAATACCGCCACCCCATCTCTTCCCGTGGGTGTCGTATAAGGCGACTAAGGGAAAAGCTAGAAGAATGGGCAGCAGCATTCTCTCTCAACAAAATACAGCCTACTGCGATCGCCAACCCGCCTGCCAAGCGTGGCGATTATGGCAAATACCCCCCATGGTTGAACGGACCAGCAGTTGTGGCGCTCTATGGGGGAGGCCTGTCCAGCAGTGGACCTCAAAAGGCAAATGATGAAGCCCTTCATTTGATACCCATATGGTAGAAATGCTTAACAATACTTATTCCGACATATTAGATTTAGACTGACGTCCCTTCACAATAAAACAAATAGTTAATGAGTGAGTAAGAATATTTACAAGACTTCACCAATTTTTACGCGTGTGTTTGCATACTTCAATCCAAACTCAAACTTAAACAAAAACAATGAATTGATGCTAGACAAATCGTTGTTTTTGATATCCGGAGGGCCACCCCCCCTTCCCCATCCTTTCCTATCCTACTCCCTTAAAGGTCGGCAACGCAACAGTAACACTGTATGTGTTGCGGTGTCCATGGGCGGCGCAGGTGTCTTACCATCAGGTGACACGCTTGCCCGTTTGTCTTCCTATCTCATAAAAAAAAGATAGCACAAAAAGTAGTCATTATAAATTAAATTATTTATATTTACCTGTTTTGGTTTTTATACCATATACATATTTATAATCTAATTGTATTTTTGTACATGTACTCTAATGGTTGTAATAAGTTAAAAATAATTAAGACAAATCAAAATTTTGTTTTTATAATGAAATGAAATACAGTAATAAAAGTAGAATTAAAAAAGGCATTATTTGACTTGCTACATATTGCAAATTAATAACTATATTATTTATTTACCAATTTCTAAATGTGTTTTACTAAACATGTTTTACACGTCTAATTCGAAATTTACTTAGTTAACTTGAGTTATTCCTATGCTTGTATGTATACTTCCTATTTTGCAAGGTCCAAGGTATTTAACAAGATTGGGTAAAGGCATTTCAGTTATAGCGACGTCAAATTATTAAAAATCTATCGGTAATAGCACACACACACACACACACATACACACATAACTTCACGCTAAATCCCTTGCGGGGTAGGTAGAGAGAACGGAGCGCCATAAGGCACGATTCTTACACACCTCACTCGCTTCGTTGACTTTCATAACTCTTTTCATGCACGCGCGTCGGTTTTTGAGGCTCCTAACATCACCTTCCTCCAGAACACGTTCTATTTGGTCATGGAATGTGTGTCTAGGCCGACTAGGCTCGACTCCTACATCCATCCGCTTTTGCATTGTATATCTGCTTAGTCAATCTTGCATCGTCCATCCTTTCTACATGTCCGAACCATCGAGCGACTCCGACTTCCTTCCTTACAAACTTGTTTTCCACGTGGTCAGCGAGGGTCACTCCGCAGATTTTGCGCAATGCCCTCATTTCGACCGCGTTTATCCTATTTTCATGCACGCTCTGCCATACCCAGCTCTCGCTTCCATAATTTAGCGTTGGGATCAGTATTGCATTGTGGATTGCTAGCTGGGCTTTTTTGCTAATATCTTTTGCGCCCAGGAATCTGCCCAACGCCCCATTTACTTTATTTCCTAACGCCACTCTTCTTTCTACAGCAGCGGTGTACCTTCCATCCCTGCTATACAATTTCATTCACCTGTTCCAGCACTACATCGTCAACCATTATCCTTGCATCGGTTCTGGATTCCTCCCTTTCAAACACCATAACTTTCGTTTTCATCACGTTCAATTTCGGCAATAGCGTCTTTGGATAAGTTGTCAATTTCGGGTATAGCGACTTTGGATATATTGTCAATTTCGGGTATAGCGACTTTGGATATATTGTCAATTTCGGGTAACACGACTTTGGATATATTGTCAATTTCGGGTAACGCGACTTTGGATATATTGTCAATTTCGGGTATAGCGACTTTGGATATATTGTCAATTTCGGGTATAGCGACTTTGGATATATTGTCAATTTCGGGTATAGCGACTTTGGATATATTGTCAATTTCGGGTAACGCGACTTTGGATATATTGTCAATTTCGGGTATAGCGCCTCGTTTTTAAGAACCATTTATGACCGATGCCCAGAACTACCTTACGGATGACGATAAAACTATTAAGCTTTTTTTATATTTTGTTTACATTCAGAAATGGCTTTGTTTGTTTGTTCCTAATAATTTTTTGGTTTATATTCTTAAGCAGCGATTAAATAAAAAAAATAATAAAAATTGAGACATGGTGCGCTTAAAACAATACCTCTATTCTCTTAGTCGGTTTATATAGAACGGTTTATGTTCTACTGTTCTATATAACTTATTTTACCCGCGTGGGGGCGTTGAATGCGTTAAACTATTGCACGTCGTATATAAAGTTCAACTTCAAAAAAGATAAAGCGACTTCTAGAAACACAAGCGACAAAGTGTTTACGTGGACGAAGACAGTACCTCCATAATGAAGAAGCGATAAATACGTTAATTGTATCTTTAGAACTCGGTTTAACTTTTGTTTAAAGTATTTTTTATGTTGAATGTTGTATGATATGTAAAAAGTATAGACGTGAAAAAAAAATTATAACTTTACTTAAAATCACTGACTCAACTCCTCAAGTCTTGTAAAATTATATTTCCTAGACCCACCCTCAACGTTTTGAACTTACCTTATTTGCTGATCACTATTGACGAACTAAACAAATATTGTATATAAAATTACACTACGTTCATTTTTATAATTTATGCCCATTTTTATCCACGGGCAAAGCATAAAAAATAATAGACACATAGAAAGAGTTATGGTCTCATTTATAATTTTCAATATAAACATTGACAAGACTGTGTTTTTATTAAGGCTGGATAATAAATTTATGGCAGTGGAATAAGCCGTATAGATAATACCCGGGACGTAGTGGGCTAATATCTAAATATTACAAAACTATTTATATCTAAGTACATTTGTTAAAGCAGTATTCTCCAGTCTATGGTCTCATTGAGGCTATAAATTATATTATGCTTAACATTGCAATAAGGATTCTAAAACGGTATTATTTCTCGTTCAGAGCAGTTCTCCAGTCACACTTCAACCGAACACTTGCTACGAACTGCCATTTGGAGTCTTTGACAACCTTCAGCCATATTTATGTGCGTTAATTAACAAACTTGAGAAACATTACACTGTTACATCTTGACTATTTGTGAATTTACCGGCAGTAACTAGAGACATTATAATATCTTTAGTATTTAAGTTTGATATGCGTCTCACGACTCCAATTTCACAAAGTTTTACAGCTAAATTATACTATACTAGCTGACCCGGTGAACTTTGTTCCGCATCAAAAGTAATCAATGAGTAAATTTTGGATATCACGAGGTTCAATTTGTGCTATGTATCGGCACGCGTCTTGGCCGGTACTACTGCGCGACGTAACTGCTGTCCCGCTGTTAATACTGCAATATCTTCGAAAATATTCGTTTAAATGACATGCTATAAAGGGCCATATTGATCTATATTACATGCAAAATCTATTGAGGACACTTAATTTGATGAAAATTAATGCTGTAATATTTAAAATCGCTTCGTAAATAAGCCACTATTTCTCGTAAAAAGTAAAAAAATAAAAATGGTCATTGTGTGTTATCCTTATGAGATAGACCTATGCCCTCGCGGACTTTTTTGTAGACCTTTTAAAGGTGTTTAATAATGTTGAACATTATTTTGATCACTTATCACTTAGGGTTCAGCCAGCGTTTGCAGTTAAAGTGCTAAATCTTGAAAATTAACGTTTTTTCTTTAGTACAATATACATGAATTATAGATGAAAACCACCCCGTTCAAACCCTCTATCTATTAAAAATCCGTTGCGTAATTTCAAAGATATGCGCATATAAGGGGACAGACAGCGTAAAGTGACTTTGTTTTATACTATGTTTAAGAAATCATTTCTTAGAAACTTTTTGTGCCGTGTAATATCGGTTCCGGACGGTTCGGTTCGGGTGGAAAAAGGCGTGAAGTTACCCTTAACTCTATTAACTAAATTATTTATCATGCGAGTCATCTATAGAGAAAGTTTATATCACTCAATATTCTCAATTGATATAATAATATTAGCACTATCTAAAATGCAAGGTCACCTCCCGTACCACCTATTTTTTTGCTACGCGAGGAAATGCTTTATGTACATCCGCCGCTGCGACTCCTTTCAAGTACTATTTGTAGTAGTTTGTCATCCTATACCATAAAAAAAAAAACACAAAAATCATTAAAATAAATTCAAAATAGTGACTAAATTTTTCATGTATTTCATCATTGACATTTCACTATGAATAAGCAAGAAATAAAAGGCTTTTTATTTATATATTTAAATTCCATAGCCTTAAAATATTTACCGAAAGAATGGAAACGGTAAAAAAATTGAGTAACCGAATTTGAACTGGAGACTTACAAATCAGAAATCAATTGCTAAAGAACGAGTAAATAAGAGACCCCTAATTATTTTATAGTCTACCCAAAAACTTAATAAATATACTCGTTTAAAAACGACTTGTAAGAATTTATTCTATAATGACATCTAATTCAAATAAATCAAATTAACCTTAAATAAATTCAAGCATAAAATTAACCGTTCAACTTTGAAATACCATCAATAAAATGTGGGATTTTCTTCTTTGAAGCTACGTCGAGTACGCTTGTTGTGCATAACTTATGAGAGCGAACCTATTAACGATTCTTGTAGGACCTTTTGTACCGAGTCCTTTATGTAAATTCATTGTGTTTGAAACATACTAGATCGTTTGATAAGGTTTTTTTAATTTATTTCTGCTAGTTTGAATTTGATTTCTCGGTGGTCCAGTGGTCGAGCATCCCGTTTCTGAATCAAGAGGTCGCGGGTTCAAATCTAGACACTGGCTCACACCAATGACTTTTCGAATTTGTTTTCGGAAGTTATGTGTGATAAATATCGATGACTGAAAACTTTGTATGGGAACCGGTATGGCAATAGGTTCGCCACCTATTCCATTTGGGACGTAAACATAACGACGAGACGAGGTTGACAGCCGCTGCCTACACCTTCGTGTAAACAAAGGCGTGAAGTTATGTTATGTTTATATTATCGCAATGGTACTAGTAACGTTTTTTTTTGTCACAAATATGTAGTATAATTAGCTTCTACCCTAAATTTTGTCTAGTAATTATGTGTATAACGCATGAACAAAAAAGGGGCTTGAAGGGGCTGACTTTACTTTTCAGGAAATCGACGTAATGTTTTTATGCCGCGTTTCTTATGGTGATAGAGATAACCAGAGGCTGACCCATTTGTCTCTTCACTCACCGCCCCGGCCACACAATTATGACTTTATCGGTGTTGCAGATTTCCATGGGCGGCACTAGTTTCTTGCCATCAGGTGATTCGCTTGCTTCTTTACCACTGAAATAGTATCATGAAGGCTTAATATGCATACGTGAGCAAACCAGAGCCAACTTAATATGATAATGATAGTTACACTTCGGTGAACAATATAATACAGTGTTTGCATGTATTTAAAAAAAAATACCCAATTTCTCCACGTGGATATTATTTTTTTAAACACCAGTTATTCAGATTTTAACGTCTATAAATGAAATTAAACTGAAAATAACGACACTCGTACAGCCGGGGTGGATATATAAACGTACACATACACATCAATCTGTAACTTCACGACTTTCAGCAGAGGAGCAAATAGTAGATATATGGCGGAGTCCTAAGTTTGCTAGACTATATGTTAAAGTAATCTGTTTGGATAAGTAATAGTATGTCAATAGTAGTAATATATGAATAAAGACAATAGTCACGGTGATCACTCCTGAATGAAGAACTGGTGGAATGAAATCCGAGCTCACACCAATTACTTTTCGAAATTATTTTCGAATTTTAGGTAAGTGTGATAAATATGGGCACATTATATCCCTATGCAATTTAGGTAGTAAAATAGGTGATTCAAGGTCGGCTTAATAGCCTCTGGTCAGACTTTCTGGGAAAAAGCTGTGAAGTTATTAACCAGTATTTAAAAATTTAATCATCTTCGCATTAATGACCCAAAGTAAAGTCGTTTTTATCTACGATTCGCTTCACTGGAACAACATATTTGATGTATTTTCAAGTTGGGTTTGTTGACAAATCTCAAAATGCATTACATGCCTCGGTTGTCAACACAATTTTTGTATAGAAATTGAATATAAAAATCTCCAAATAAAATTTGCAGCAATATTTTATACAACCTTTATTCATTCGAAACATGTGAGAGAAGATTTATGACACAAAAGTCAGGTTTTACAGTACATTAGGTAATTGGAGGTTTATGGTGTGATTTACTGATAAAATATTTTAAACCAGTCCATTACATGAGGTTTAAGACCTCATCTTTTTGTCATTTTTATATGCCTAATGGATAACGTGTTCTTTTCATGAATCACAGTAATTAGCGCTTTTCTAAATAAAAGGCCCATAAAAGTTTAAATAAATATGTATTCTGATTCTGAAATCAGCAGTCATGCATCTGGAACATTCAGTAGTAACATGGTAAATATCAATGAATGACATCGTATGTCCTCGATGTATGTCAACAATATCTGCCACATATTATAGTGGTGCAAGGGCATAACATGCGCAGCCTATACCTTCAGCTATAATAAGCTTTAAGTTCCAAAAATAAATTCACTAGATTTATCTCAGCGGATCTGCTCGAAATGGTTGTTAGCGTTGCGGAATACGACAGACTTCCTTATTAAAGGAATCTTTTAATTCTATTCCGTTCTTAATTCACAGCAAAATTTTCTGCAAGTTATTTACGAATGAGCTATTAATTTGAGAGTAATTTCGCTTATTCAACAGATGTCTGCAACAAACGAATTTAGAAAGGATTATTATATAAGGTTGTATCATTACTTTCAACAAACATAGTAAAATAGTCATAAGTTATTGTGTAAGCCGAGTACTTTCTTTCTAAAGAGCCTAGTACCTAGTGCAGAATTTTAGATGAAATTTGAAAGGGGGAATATTTGAAAAGGGAAAACCAAGTGCTTTATTTTCGGAAGATACTCATTTTGTAGTATAAAACATAATACATATTCAGCTAAAATATATTATGGCCTAAGAGTTCATTCTTTTTTCGAGTTCAAAAATACAGAGTTGGAATCCTGGCCCATGTACCTAATTGTTAATGACTATTAAAAACACAATGTAATCCTTTCTAATTCCTGTTACCAATTAATACACTTTCAAAGTATTATCCTCTTATTTAATCAGTTGGTTTCAGGCCATAACATTACATAAATATACAATTTCGCAAATAGATATTTGAGATTAAATTATGTTAATATTAAAATCAATGAAATAAAGACAAGAACACGAGTTTGTTAACAAAATTTGCCAAAATTTGTTTAGCATTACAAAAATATTTGAACTTTGATTATAATCAAGCAGACCTGTTTTATGATTCCGTTGTGTAATGTTTGAATTCAAGATGAAAATTGTTGTATTTGCAATTCCCGTTAAAATAAACGTTTTCTGATTGGCCTATAGAATGTTATACCGCTTGGTTGATAGAAGAGATTAATAGGTTTTCCAAAGAATTCCAACGCGGATGCTCTTGGTGTTGAGTGCCTGCATAGATTGCGGTAACCGCTTACCATCAATCGAACTAATTATTAAGTAAATCAAACTGTACGCAGTCTCGAACAGATTTCCACCAGTGCCGTAAAAGGAGATAAATTAATTAAAGATTCATACATTAACTTATAACGATATAACTTTTCGCTAATTCCCCTGCGAGCTAAGCAGCTAAAATTACGTACAAATATATATATTATGTGTACGTATTATGTGTTAGTCGATTTTTATCCCTCAAAACTTTTGAAAAGTCAATGGTCTGAACCTATATTCGATCCCACTACTTCTTGATTCAGATATAAGTTGATCGGACTACAAATCACCAAAATGTTGATACACATCACGTCACACTGTTACGATTCAAATTGATATCTTCAAAAACTACTTCTACACAATATTGTTTCATTTATATTAAATTCAGTTATTTAAGTTGTAAATGTTGTACTTTTATTGCGACGATCTATCACAAAGTTAGTTCAAGTAAAGTTTTCTTCGGATGTAAATCAAAGAGAACGTCACGCTACTTGCTGACTTAGTTAACACGAGTTGTTTTAAGTGAGAACTGTCGCGAATTTTTTAGATATTTAATATAGAGGAGGGGTCCTGCCTTTCGAATAACAATAACCTATCTCCATCTCTTTCCACTGGTGTCCTAAGAGGCGAATAAGGTATCTAACGTGGAGCATCTCTCGTATTATATTTCTCGAGAATGTAGAGATTCGGGAGTCCGCTACTTTCAGCTCAGAGATCTTTAGTATAAATTCTTGTTCATACCAATGACTTTTCGGAAGTTGCGTGTCATACATTGGTGACTATCAAAATTGTGTCATATGTAATTATTTTAGTAATATAATTTGGGACGAGAAAAATAATCTGACTCTTATTAAAACCCTTTACACAAAATAATATGCAGCCTTTTTTCATTCCCCGATACTATATTCTTGAAATGTATTTAAGAGAATTTTCCGAATGTCTATTCGAAAGCGATTATTGCAAACATAGAAAAATAGACTTATATAGTTCAAGGAGTATAAATTGCTTCCTTCCTGTTCGAAGTGCCGACGTGACTCTGATAATCATCAAAAATATCTGTGTTCTAGCACGATTTTAAGGATTGTTTTATTCCTAATGTATCCTCTGATCTAGAGTAATGCTGTGTAAGTTATATATATTATTGATGCTAAAATAGCTTTTTCAGATATTTTCGGACTGTTATCTGAATCTTTATTTTACAATTTCATTGTGAGATATTTCATTTTCTTATATTCAGGACATGTTTTAAGTAAATATTCCTAGAATTTATTTTATGTCCATAGATTTTAGAACGATTCTAATGTACTACTGAACGTATTTCGAGAATCGAGAGGTTCAATGAATTCTAATTTAAAAATCCAGTGTTTGAATTCGGTCAAAACAAAAACTGATGAAAAAAATATCACGTAATGGACGGCCCCTAAACATATCAGCAAGCAGCAGAAATCTAGCAGTTTACATCATAAATTGCTTTTAATTTGTTTCTTAAAACATTGTATAGATTCCAGAATATTGTGTGAGTTAAATTAATTTTGTAATGTTATACAAAACATTTCACCCTCGGGGCGACAATCTATCACAAAGTTAGTTTTGAAAAAGTTTTCGTCGAATGTTATATTGGAGAGGACGTCGTCCTATCTTCCAATCATGGGTCGAAAGTTCGATGTCCATCTTGAGTTGGCATTTTTGTAGTAAACATGGTTATGTTACTAGTGTATTGATTTTATATACCTAATATATATGTTAAAATGTTTAACAATCGTAGAGAAACGCAGTTCACCTCGAATGAATTGAATGGACCGGCTCGACGGGTTAAATACCACGAACTCTCAGAATATCGACGTAAGTGGCTTAAGTGGCTCATGCCGAGTTTGCCCTCCTAACAAATAAAAATAGTTCTTATGGATACAACTTTGTTTCATACAATGTGAATATTTTCCTCTTAGACAGCGAGTCGAGGATTAACAGCCAGTGCCTACATCTTCGGATAGAAAAAAAGGCGTGAAGTTATGTTTTGCTAAGACTGCATTAAATGATGTCATAAATATATTATATTTGCTATTCATTATGATATCTAATAATATTACGTTCATATTTATTTCTTTAACGCAGATTATTTGCTGGTGTTTTGAGAAAAAGATAAATTCCTTCATATTTATTTATATACCGCCAGAGGCCTGGACCTTGGACGTTTGAAGTAAGGGTAAAATGGGCTCATATTTTATTTGCGCTTATCCTAGAGGGGCGATATATTCAATTGGTATAAAAACTATGTTCCGTGTTAATGAATCTTCCCATAGTTTGTTAATTCAATAAAACTACGTTGATAGCATTCCAATTTTGATTTATAATTATTGCTGTACAATTGTCTTATATTGATTTAATATAACTTCAGGCCTTTTTCTACCCGAAGGTGTAGGCAGCGGCTGTTAAGCCTCGTTTCGCCGTTATGTTTACGCCCCAAATATAATAGGTGGCGAACCTATTGCCATACCGGATACAAAATTTTCAGTCATCGATATTTTTTACACATAACTTCCGAAAAGAACTTCGAAAAGTCATTGGTGTGAGCCAGTGTGAGGATTCGAACCCGTGACTTCTAGATTCAGAAGCGGAATGCTCCACCACTGGACAACTGAGAATTTTAGCTATATAGATTTTTATACGAAATTATGATAAAATTACATAAGTGGCAAAAAAATTTACAGAAAAACATGAAACCGATTACCAGATATGTAAATGGGATGGAGACATTCCGATTTTGAAAAATTAAATGATTTTGACTTTTTTTGAGATATTGTCATATATCTAAAATGTATATATGAAATTGAGCCAGCAGTAGATATTTAAATAGTATAGGAATCCCTCTATCTGCATGTATAATTAATTTTTCAGGTCAATGCAGGTAAATCCAACAAAAAGGATTTTATGAATCTAGCATACGTATATTTATGAAAGCCAAGTATGATATAATATCATTTGTTGCTCCGAATCTCGGGTCGAGTCAGGTACTTTTTTAAGTGTATTTTTATCATCACATAGTATAAAACAATGTCACTTTCCGCTGTCTGTCCCCGTGGATCTTTTGTAATATATAGAGGGTGTCATCGGGGTGGTTTTTATGTATAAATGTAGTAAAGAAAAAGTGATAATTTTTAAGATTTAGCACCATAATTGTAAGCGCTGTAAAAATAATTTTGATACTGAACAAAGTTCGCGGGGTAAGCTAGTGTAAAATAAAAATAAAAGAGATTTATAGAGTGGTAGAGCCAAGCAGTTCGCTGAATGAATGGGCCTGCTCGACCGGTGAAATACCACGACCTCTTAGAAGATCGACGTTAAGTTGCTCACGCCGCGTTTTGTTCGGTGAGAGAGGTACCCGGAGGCCCACCCCTCTTACCCATCCTTTCCTATCCCTTATCCCTGAAAGGTAGTCAACGCTACATAAACACTATATGTGTTGCTGGTGTCCATGGGCGGAGTTGGTTGCTTACCATCAGGTGACACGCCTGCCCGTTTACCCTATACCATAAAAAAGGTGAATTACTAAACTATATTATGTATACTTTGTTTTCATTAGAGTATGTTTCACACAACAAACGTATACAGTTTTGTCGACAATGAACGTTTTATAATTTGAAATTGATTGTTACAACATCTTTGTGCGTGTCTGAGGTTTTCTTTGTTCAATTTCAATAGAAAATAACTTATTAAAAGCTGTTGATATTCCTACGATTGATTTCACGAATAAATATAAATTGCCATTCTACGTTGAATTGAAGTCTCGGTGGTTCAGTGGTCGAGCGCCCAGCTTCTGAATCAAGAGGTTGCGGGTTCAAATCCTGGCTTACGCCAATGACTTTTCAAAATTATTTTTTGTTATGTTTCATAAAACAGAAACTGTATAATACTTATCTACAATTCATTGTCGAGAAACCCGTATTAATTATTAATTTCATAGTTAATTTACATATATTTTTTATAGTCTCGGTGGTGTAGTGGTCCAGCATCCCGTTTCTGAATGAAGAATTTTGTATACAAGTTGTATTCATCGATATTTATCGCACATAACTTCCGAAAAGAATTATGACCAGTAATTGGTGTGAGCCCGCATTCGATCCCACGATTTCTTAATTCGGAAGCTTTTGACTTTAGATTACCAAACGACTTTGACAAATAATAACTGCAATATTACATATTTTCAGATCATTACATAGTATAAAACAAAGTCACTTTCTGCTGTCTGTCCCCTTATATGCTTATATCTTTAAAACTATGCAACAGATTTTGATGTGTTTTTTTTTAATAATTAAAGGGTGTCAACGGGGTGGTTTTGATCTATAATTCATGTATGATGTTGTAAAGAAAAAGTGTAAATTTTTAAGATTTGGCACTTTAATTGCAAATGCTGGCTGAACCCTAAGTGATAGTTTTTGATCTACATTATTAAATACCTTCAGAAGGACTACAAAAAGGTCCGCGAGGGCATATGTCTATCTCTTAGGGATAACCCACATTGACCATTGTTATTTTTTTACTTTTTACGCGAAATAATGGCTTATTTACGAAGCGATTTTAATCGTTACAGCATTAATTTTCATCCAATTAAGTATATATATATATTGCAGTATTAACACAGCGGGACAGCAGTTAAAGCCGATAAATAGCACAAATTTAACCTCATGATATCCAAAATTTACTCATTTATTACTTTTGATGCGGAACAAAGTTCGCCGGGTCAACTAGATGAAAATAAATAACAAATTTGTAATTAATTACTATTTGGAATGTTGCCAAATATTTCAAGTTCAAACCCACGTAATATACGCACCAGTAATTATGATGAATTTATTAGAATAATAGATTGTTAATTATATTCTATTTTGAACGCGAAACAAAACATTATACACGCTCATCTCAACTTTTAACAATCGTTCCAAGGACTGATTGTTTACGATTATCGAGATACAAATAATAATGTCTTCAAAAGTAAAACATTTTTTTTTTCAAATTTATTTTGTCTGAAATAAGTATAACCAAATTTGGAATACTACAGTCAATTTATTAAATAAACAAACGTAATTAAAACAGCAAATGTTTAATAAACTTTTATAAGAACCAAGTTTCGTAATAAGGCTTTTTTACACAACGCCTTCTAGTTTTACAAATTAAGCAACTAAATGCTTATCTGTTATGAAAACTAAATCACAGTTTTTTTTTGTAAATACATACTTATAATATACATATAAACCTAATCCATAGCATTGAAACAACTTTTTATGGATTATATCGCGTTTATTTAGGACTTATTTTCTAAAGTAAACTAATCTTATTATCAGCTGTTCTAAATAAACGCGATATAACCCATAAAAAGTTGTTTCAATGTTATGAATGTTATTCGCGAAAATCTAAGAAATAAAAACCTAATCCTTGATTAAATTATATACATATATATGTACTCAAGTGGAGATCGATCCCGATCTACTTCGTAGTCGGAATTTTTACCATGTCTCTAATCAATTGTTGGTTGTACTAAAAAAATAATATTATTATACCGTGAAGATATCATACTTGTAAAATATTTTATACTCAGTAATAATATCCCGACTGACGTAATGCCATTAGCATTTCTTGCGATTCATTGTCTGATCATTACAGTCTGGTAACGAGATAATACAAAGGCAAATCTTAATTGGCCACTCACAAATCTGTATTACAACAATCTCAGATTCGCTTCAATAAATTTCATAGTCTATCGCTCCTAAAGGCATTTCGGTTGAGTGTCAAAGGTTGTCTGCAATATTAGTCTGATCAGTCTGAACAGTTATATTTCTGAGCCAGATATCTTGTTACAGTTTAAAAACGAAATCTAAATTGGCTGACGTAGTACTATTTTGGTAACCTGTGGCGAACCGTTTCTAGTAACATAAATAATTCAGAGCTCTTGAGCTAGAATCTTGACTTATACCGATGAGTTTTCAGGAGACATCTTAATGCTTACATCGCTAGTTGCTGCATCTACCTTGAAACTTCTTGATTAGGAGCAGATCTCCAGACCGCCGAGACGAAGCGATTTACCTTTTCATTTTTACTCAAATAGCCATATGTCTGCTATCAACGTGTGATACACAAAACACACATACATAGTATAAAATAAAGTTGCTTTCCGCTGTCTGTCCCCTTATATCTTTAAAACTATGCTACGGATTTTGATGCTGTTTGTTTTAATTGAAAGAGGGTATCAACGGGATGGTTTTTATCTATAATTTATGTAATTAAAAAAGTGATAAATCCAAAATTTACTTATTTATTACCTTTAATAATAATAATATTTTATTTATTAAAAACAAAGTACATTATTTTGGACAAGTTAACAATAATGGTTTCTTTTATTTAAATGTATTTGACAGTTGATTGAGGTCCTGTGTAACCTAGCTAGGCTAACTAGCCTGTGTTTAGGTCACAGCCCCATTCCTCTATGATTGGTAAGAATACATAAATATAAGACTTCATACACAATACAAAATACCAATACAACCTTTGTTGGGGAACAAAGTTCACCGATTCAGCTAGTATATTATAATGAAAAGTAAACATTAATAGTTCTTAATAAATGGCTAGTATTGTTGATAGCAGATGCAGAATATTTCGTTTACAAGTACACAATATTAGTATATACTTTGATCCCCTGTTGAATGGCTCAATCCTGTAATCCATAACCAGGCGTTGAGATTAGTGAGGATACGTATGTAATTTACATAGTTGTGATGTGAAATAAGGGCACTACGCAAAATCTGCGGTGTGAATCTCGCTGACCGCATAGAAATCAAGTTTGTAAAGAAGGAAGTTGAATCGAAAGAGAGTGTCGGTGTAAATGTAAGAAGGGGCATGCTCCGATAGTTCGGACATGTAAAAAGATTGAATGATGCAAGATTGATTAAGCAGATATACAATGCAAAATCTGATGGATGTAGGAGACCAAGAATTATGTGGTTAAATACTAATCAAAAATAATAATAATTTATTTATTTCTTAGATTTTCGCGAATCACATTCATAACATTAAAACAACTTTTTAGGATTATATCGTGTTCAACTAACTTAGAAAAACAAGAAAATTATCTAAAAAATAACAACTGTTACCTATTAAATCATACAACAAAGGATCTTTACAAACAAAATTTTTCTTTAGTAAATATATCTTATAAATAAATATTTTTTTTTTTGTTTCATGGTCTGATGTGGGTTACCAATAGTAAAAATCATATTTTTAACAACAACTTTTTGATTTTTATTACCAAAAAGTGGGTGCTCTCTGTATCAATGAAAAGAGCTTTTAAACGACTACCATCTTTTTGTTCATCGCTTGTGAAAATGATCTCTGTAAAGTCGTCGGGAAATAAATAAAAATGTTTTAAAGTTAATAATAATTAATTAAATTGTAGTGTGAAATATGATTATGATAGGAAAGTGTGGAAAAGAAAAACCTTTTCTGCCGACTCCAAATAATAGCAGCAGGGCAGGAAGTTAAATCCTTTAATCCTTTGACAGTGGTGGAGCCATACAGCTCGCTGCATGAATGGGCCGGCTCGACCGGTTAAATTCCACGACCTCTCAGAAGACCGACGTAAAGTGGCTCATGCCGCGTTTCGTTCGGTGAGAGAGGTACCCGGAGGCCCACTCCCCTTCCCCATCCTTTCCTATCTCCTATCCCTTAAAGTACACAGGCAACGCAACAGTAACACTATATGTGTTGCTGGTGTTCATGGGCGGCGTTGGTTGCTTACCATCAGGTGACACGCCTGCTCGTTTGCCCTCCTATCCCATAAAAAAAATAGTATAAAACAAAGCCGCTCTCCGCTGTCTGTTACTACGCAACGGATTTTGATATGTTTGTTTTATGGATATAGGGTGTCAACGGGGTGGTTTGTATGTATAATTCATGTAAGCAAATAAAAAAAGTGATGATTTTAGTGATTTAGCACTTTAATTGCAAACGCTGACTGAATTCTAAATAACAGGTCAATTAAATTATACTACATTATTACACATCATGAAAAGGCTTACAAAAAAGTCCGCAATGGCATAATATGTCTATCTCTTAAGGATAGCCCACAATGACCATTTTTATTTATTTTCTGGGGTGGATCAAATTTCGATGGGTCAACTAGTCCAATATGTTAAATTTTCCTGTCAGAGTATTTGTTACCATACTCCTCCGAAATGGCTTGAGTCGGATGAATTGTGAAATGAAATTTTGTGTGCACATAGGATATGTCTGAAAATAGGAAAACATCTACTTTTCATCCCCCTAAACGTTAGGGGTTAAGCCCACCCACCATTTTTTTCCGAAAAATTTTCGGTTACCAAATTTTTTATGAAACAACATACAAAAATATATACAACCCTGAAGTTTCACCCTTCTACTATCAAACCCAATTTTTATTTGCCCAATTTTTATTTATGGAAGGCTTTATTTTTTTTGGAAAAAAACAAAGTTTGCTGGGTCAGGTAGCAATTTATAATATTTGCTTTCATATTATTAATATGATTTCGAAGTCTTAATAAAAAAAACCCGATTCATTCCGATATTATTTAAGACCTCTTTTAGTCATTTAATAGTTTTTCTTGACCTAACGCAAGTAACACCTGGTCATCGGGGTACAGTAGGCACGCCGATGACCAGGTTTTACTTGCTTCGTCGGCGTCAGAGTTACAAGACATGGTGGTGGTAATCTTGGTGAATGCAGGGCTTAGAGAAAAAGGTATGAAAATAAATGTAAGTAAGACGAAAGTTATGGTTGTGTAGAGAGAGAAAGAGGTAACAGTATGTGATATGGTTTTGGATGGCGAGAAATTGGAACAAGTGAATGAGTTGGTATATTTGGGAAGTATGTTTACTAGAGACGGAAAATGTGAGGAACATATTGAAAGGAGAGTGACTGCTGGTAATAGAGTCAATAGTGCATTACATGCCCTGATGCGTAGTCAGGCTGTATCTGAAAAGGAACGCTTGACAATTCACAGTGGTGTTTTGGTACCAACTTTAACATACGGGAGTGAGTGTTGGGTGTGGCAGGCAAAGCATGAAAGTAAGGTGAATGCAGTCGAAATACGTTTTCCGAAGAGTATGTGGAGTCACCCTTGCGCATCGAATGAAAATAGTGTGATAAGGGAGAAATGAAAGCTGAAGGATGATGTGGTGACCAAGGTAGAGAGAAGTATGTTAAGACGGTTTGGTCATATTGCAAGAATGAATGAAAGCCGATTGACTAAAAGAGTATACAAAGCGAATGTGAGTGGCAGGGTTGGGATCGGGAGACCAAGACGGAGCTACCGCGACCAAATAAATGGTCTCTTTCAAAGAGGCAATATGCGTAGTACACGAAACCGTCGTGAATGCATGATGAGATGTATGACTGTGGATGAAGCGAAAGAAGTGTGTAGGGATCGTAGCTTGTAGAGAGCCAAAGTCTTTGCCTACCACTATGGGATACAGGCATGAGCTTATGTGTATATGTATGTACGTATTTATTGAAAATTTTCATCAAATAAAAAAATAACGTATAGCAAATGCGAAACATTAATTAATTTAATATTGAAATTAATTTGATATGAAATAAATGAGCTTCGTCAAATTCGAAATCAATGTCCACGATATGCTTCATTTTATGAATATTTTCTGAAATATAATTAAAAAAGAAAAAAACCTTCAATAAGCCTTAAAATTATAAACCCTGTAAAGAACCTTTAATAGAAGTTGATAGGTTCTTGTACGTGGGATTGGCTTCTTTGATTTCCCGAAGTCTTGTCATACACACTTGTTCATTTTTAAGACTCTTGATCTCAACTTCCGATAAGCGCGATCAATTTCATGTCAAAGAATTCATAGCAATTCTCTCTCTTACGCTTTTCCATTCTTACATCCTGTTTCTTAAACAGCCTTTTATCTTCTGTTCTTTTAACATGTCTAAAGTAGTGGAGAAGCGTATTTCTTACCTTAACTCTTACCTGTCTTTCAGTATAATTGCTTTAGGTTATTGTTTTCAACATGATCCACGAGTATCACTCTTAACATTTTCTAATTGAGTCTGGAATAAAAACGTGCTCGGTAAAATTTGTTTGGAAAAACAAACATACTTAAATTAAATTAAATTTAAACATTTACATAAATATATAAAGTCTATAAATCACAGCTCAAAGAAACGAATTTATTCACAAACTTTATCAATAAATGTCACTTTATATTCTAAAGCTAATATGGATAGGTTGGAAGCGAAGTCTAGCTAAAGTTATCCAACTTTTATTACATTTCGTTTGTCTTTTTCTATAAAATAGTAAAATAAATTACTTTTAGTCGCTTAAAATGTAATTACACCTTTTCCTGCTAGATAGGGTAGGCTAGTTCCATAACTGCATGTGCTCGTATTTGAGATGAGTACAATATTTCAAAAAACTAGGTATCTAGTGCAGACTTTGACATAAAGTTCCAAACACGGATTGTTTGAAAGGGGAAAGCCGAGTGCATTGTTTTCAAACGAATTTGAGAAAAGTATAGTTATTACAGGCAGGCATATTTTGCTTTGTATTTAGCAATAGAATTATTTTTATAGGAATAGTAGGGTAGAGACAAAACGGGTCACGCGATGGTCAGCAACTACCACCCATTTAGAACTGAAACATATATATATCGTTATAGTTGCCGGCTTATACTTATAATATAAATAAAAAATAATTATATTATTTTTAGTAGACTTTTTTATGGCAGAGAGGGGCAAACGAGCCCAGCTGAAAAAAATATTTAGGCATAGTCAGGCACTACGTTAAATGAATGTGTCGGGTCGACCGTTGAAATACTACGACTTCTCAGAAAGTAAATGTAATGAGGTTCGTACGGCGATTCGTTTGTTCACAGAAGTATTCAGAGGCTCACTTTTCTAAAGATGGTCGGTCTCAAGTGACACTCTTTTTGCCGTCTTTTTCCACACAAAAATATCATTTTTTAAAGTACCTAGTTATCAAAGTATCCAATAGTCTGACGATTGACTGACAAATAGAGCGTTTGAGTACACACTGCGATACGATACGCAATGCGACTTTGTTTGAGAAAGAAAATTATTGAAAGTGTAATAAAATGAAATTAATTTTGTCCAGAGTATGAATATAATCCGCCAGCGAAAAAAGTAGTAAGCTCTTATCATAACATTCCTGATCTTATTCCACTCCAAATAGAGTCGGCACAACATGTCATCCTTTTGAACTATCTATTTTGTCAAAACTTTTTGCTGTGGTTTTATAAACTGCTGACGTCAACCGTCCTTGGAAATGGTAATGTTTTTTTTAGCTCCTTCAACAATTTACTTTAATTTGTCTTAATAGTTGATTGTCTTGACGATGTTCTTCCATTAACCTGGCGATCTGGACATCATCCGGCACGCCAGTAAGCTCTTATATTGAATGCAAATAATAATACATAAATACATATATCATTTATCACAAAAGCCAAATGTTGTCGCATTAATTTAATTAAAATAAACATTGTATAAATACAGGGTGTTAAAATAACAACTCTCGTAATCTTTTAAACACCTCATATATAAAGACGGTAAATACTTGAGCAACACTGTATTTTATTATTAAACATTTAATTTAACACTGCCTGTAAAATTTAAATTTAATATGTCGCGTTTACTTTCAGGATAAACTACGTGTTCTACTTTAGTCTATATTTATTTATAGTATATATAAATTGTAAAAGGGTATGTACATTGGAACTACTCGAGAAAAACGTTAATAGGTATATGTATATATCTGCAATATATATAATACTATAAACAGACAGACAACAAATTTCTTAATACTATTAACTTTCACTGCTGACGAAGTTTGTACAAGAAAAACTCTAAAATTATTGCAGAATTTTAAAGGTCGGATACCCCGATGTGACCCCTTTGGTACAGCGGATATCTATCCGCAAGCAAGTTTATCTCATTTCCAAATAAAAAAATAAAAGGTAACAAAATTTCTTATAACTTTTCGAATTATTTATACGAATTCAGTATTACTCAAATTCCGCTTAAAATAACACTCTAATTCCTACATTGTCGATTGGTATCCACACTGAAAATAGGTACAGTTTGAATTTTTCGTTCGATTTATTTATATTTGCCTCAAAGTGAGTTCGTAAACAGATATAGAGGTAAACGATTTTATATCCCGCTGAAACTCTCAACTATATATTTCGAGTATTTTCCATAATCCTCTCTTTCACTTCCATCCTGAAAGTCCTATTTGGAGTTCTCTTTCTAAACTACCCACTTCTACTACGTTTTACGTTGTAATAACATGAATGTATGGACAAAATCTTAAATTATCACTTGGTGATATATTAGTATTCGGTCAGACTAAATTTGTTCAATTACCGATAATTAGAATGCGTAATTTAAAAATTTATTTTTTCAATATAACATACATATACATACATACATAACTTCACACGAAAACTTTTGCGGGGTAGGCAGAGAGAACGGATCGCCATAAGGCACGATTCTTATACACCACACTCGTTTCATTGACTTTCATAACTCTTTTCATGCACGTGCGTCGTATTTTGAGATCCTATTATCACCAATATAACATAAATTGCTCATTAAGAAATTTATCTTATAATAAATTGAGATGGTACTTTTAAACATATAGTTGACCCGAAATGTGTCTTATTAACACCATTATTAACCGAAGGAGTAAGCAGCGGAAATTGTGCCACAAATCGTCGTTATTATTATCTCCTCAAATGTAATAATTAATAGCTGGCCGATTCTATTGCCATCATTTTCATTGATTAAAACAACTTTTAGGATTGTATCGCGTTTATTTATTTATATTTATTTCCCGACGTTTCGAACTCTTTACAGAGATCATTTTCACGAGTATGAACAAAAAGATGGTAGTTGTTCAAAAGCTATCTTCATTGATACAGAGAGCACCCACTTTTTGGAAATAAAAATCAAAAAGTTGATGTTAAAAATATGATTTTTACTATTGGTAACCCACATCAGACCATGAGAACAAAAGTTACATACTTATTTATAAGATGCATTAATATATCCTGCTTCTAAAGATCCTTTGTAGTATGATTTAATAAGTAAAAGTTGTTATTATTTAGGTATTACAAATTATCTTATTTTCTAAGTTGGTTGATATTAAAGTATAACTATTATTAAATATTCATTGATTTTAAATTAAAAGGTAAAGTGTTTATTAAAAATGTACCACTGGGTCATTGTGGATTCTCTTATATCGGACAAACAAAGAGGTCCATTAAAACCAGGATCAAAGAACACATAGCGGATGTGAAGCACAACCGCTATAATAAGTCTGCTGTTTGTGAACACTGTAGGAAGGGCTCAAAACACTACATCAGGTTTGACAAACCACAAATCCTCGCCAAAGAACAACATTATCGTCCCAGGATGATACGTGAGGCTATTGAAATCAAAAAACATCCAAAGAATTTCAATAGAGAAGATGGCTGGAAACTATCACCTAGCTGGAACCCAGTCATAAGTCTCATCAAACCTAGCCCACAATCAAACAGCTCAAGACAGCGAGATACTATTAGTATAGTTTGCAGGTCAGACCCACATCAGGAACCAAAATAATGTAGAATTTTGAGTAGTGCAGTAATAATCAAAACAAAATAATTTTAATTTAATTTTATTAACCTAGAAACCAAGTCCCTTTCTTTTTCTCAAAAACTTTATAAATAATAACAATATCAATAGCCCGTTCAAAATGAAATAATAATCAGCTTTGCAGAACAGCCGCTGAGTTTTCTTGCTGGGTCTTTCTCAGGACTGGCCGCGTTTTTGACCCAGTGGTACATTTTTAATAAACACTTTACCTTTTAATTTAAAATCAATGAATATTTAATAATAGTTATACTTTAATATCAACCAACTTAGAAAATAAGATAATTTGTAATACCTAAATAATAACAACTTTTACTTATTAAATCATACTACAAAGGATCTTTAGAAGCAGGATATATTAATGCATCTTATAAATAAGTATGTAACTTTTGTTCTCATGGTCTGATGTGGGTTACCAATAGTAAAAATCATATTTTTAACATCAACTTTTTGATTTTTATTTCCAAAAAGTGGGTGCTCTCTGTATCAATGAAGATAGCTTTTGAACAACTACCATCTTTTTGTTCATACTCGTGAAAATGATCTCTGTAAAGAGTTCGAAACGTCGGGAAATAAATATAAATAAATAAACGCGATACAATCCTAAAAGTTGTTTTAATCAATGAGTGAGATTCGCGAAAATCTTAGAAACAAATATGTAAATCATTTTCATTGACAAAATTTATCATAAGTTACTTCCAGAAATTGATTGGTGGGAGCTAGGATTAGAATCTAAATCCTAAAAGCATGCTGCTCAACTTGTAGACAACTGAGGTGAAATATATGTAGCTATATACTGACATCCATAATAATATTATAAATGCGAAAGTAACTCTGTCTGTCTGTCTGTCTGTTACTCTTTCACGCCTAGACGGCTGAACGGATTTTATTGAAATTTGGTATGGTGATAGATGATTACCTAGAAATGGTCATAGGCTATAAATAATCACGCCATCGTTCTTAGGGGGTAGGCAATAGGCAGATAACTAAATTGAGTTAGTGATTTTTAGTCGTTTTTGTTGGGAGTTTTGCTCTTTCATACGATAGTGGGACATTGTTGCAAGGGGACTTACAGCCGGGAGAAAACAAAAAAAACTTATGCGGACGAAGTCCGGACTCAAAGCTGTCAGTCATCAATATTTATCACAAGGAAAAGTTATGGTCAAAAGTATTGGTTTAATTCTTATTTGTGTGGTTTTATGTTTTAAGGCCTTAATTAGTTTAATACTGGTTCATGAGAAAAATAATCCATACTAATATTATAAATGCGAAAGTAACTCTGTCTGTCTGTCTGTTACTCTTTCACGCCTAGACGGCTGAACGGATTTTGTTGAATTTGGTATGGTGATAGATGATTACCTAGAAATGGTCATAGGCTATAAATAATCACGCCATCGTTCTTAGGGGGTAGGCAATAGGCAGATAACTAAATTGAGTTAGTGATTTTTAGTCGTTTTTGTTGGGAGTTTTGCTCTTTCATACGATAGTGGGACATTGTTGCAGGGGGACTTACAGCCGGGAGAAAAGAAAAAAACTTATGCGGACGAAGTCGCGGGTAAAAGCTAGTATTATATAAATTTACATAAACATACTTCACTAGGTTATATATATTTGCACGTGTATCGTTTCGCCACTTAACGACTATGGTTTTTCGTCATGTTAAGCCCTTTGGCAGTGAAGAAAAAAGAGAGTTCATCACTCCTTCCTACTACTTTCAGACAATTGTCATCTATTTATTTGTTCAGGCTTTTGATAGAAACGAATCTATGATAGTTAGTATAGTGAGATGGTCATTTGTTAGTTCATAGGATTATTTATCCTAGATCTAGCTTAGCCTCTATTTAAGGCCTTTAAAGCCTAAAAACCTATATTTAAGTGGTAGAGCTAAAACACTGAACTAATATAAGTAATGCTATAACAAAATTTATAACATAGCTAGAGAGATACAATTCAATTTATCGAGAAACTGTGAATAATAAAAGGTAGTTATTTTTAAACCCGTGTTGCTTTATAATATTTATATCGGGATCTACAAGAGTTCACTTCAGACACAGATCAGCAATTTATTGAGCCGTGTACCTGGGGAAGTTATTTCTGTATATCAGCCAATTTCGCGTTCTATAAATATTGTTTGTAAATTATTTGTGTATTTAATTGATTTAAAACTTCTTTAACTTTAGGAAAATAAAGACTGGCTGTTTAGATTTGTCATTAATAAATCTTCATATTTAATATAAAGTATTGCCCACAGAAGTTCACCGGTTCAATACCTGAGCAGAACATACAAACGTAACAGTGTATTGTCCCTCAAGTTTGTTAATTAAGGCACATAAATATGGCTGAAGGTTGTCAACGACTCCAAATGGCAGTTCGTAACATGTGTTCGGGTGAAGGGTGACTGCGGAACTGTTTAACGGGAAATGATACTGTCTAAGAAACTTTATTCCAACATTATATTCTTTATAACCTCAAAGAGACCATAGACTCAAGAATACTAATTTAACTTATGTATATAGTATGAGATAGCTTGGAAAATTATCAATTTCTTCATTAGTCCAGTGGAGCAGCTCCCAGCTTCTCATTCCCCAATGATTTCTTGGAATTCTTTTCGGTCACACATATTTACCGAAAGAATTTCCGAGGTTCTTAAGTATATATAAAGTATCGAGATTCAATCCTGGAACATTTAAATAAGATGTTGGAGTATTAAAGCAGTAAGCTATTGACAGGGATCTCACCAGCGTGTGGTGGTGTTCTTGCGACCACGCCTAGCGGTGATGCGGAATCCGCTTATGAATTTACTAGAATACCGATCGTACCGCTGCCTGTTAGAAGGACAAAAAGTCTATCACAACTACCAGCCTCCCACGTAGGTGGTATCTATGAATAGTTTCTACGGAGTCGAAACAAGTACTATCGAGCCGAAATAGTTATATAAAGGTGAACTGAAAATCCTCCAACAATAAATAATATAACATTATGTACTGTATTTCATGCAAAGCCATCGGTAATCTTGGAGCTTATTGGAAAATCTAAGGCTTTGATCGTGGATAACTCTCCTTTATCCTCCTATTTAAAATGTCACGCCTATCCTGTCTGCCCTCTTTTTGAGCTCGCCTAGATAAGGCATCTCTTAAACGAACCTTTAGTTATAAACCTTATAAATCTTCTCCTTATAAATAATCAATTGTGTATAAAACGATTATGATCAATAAATATATTTCATTTGCTATATTCTGCACTGACCACACCTTCAAGATAAGCTTGAAGATATTAATAGATTGTGTACTAATTAAACTCCATCCTAACCCTATAATAGACAAACCTTAAGATAGATTTGATTTAGCAAACAGTCAACTAATAAACAAAACGGCAACTTTTACTTGTCAATTATTGAAATTTGACATATTGCCATTTCAATGGAAAATTTGCTGAATAGAAACGTTGCTAACACTGCTTGTTAAAAAGTTAGCGGCGAGTTTGAACGAATTTTAAATTTTAACAAATCATGTGAGACGCGCTTTTCACTTAAATGGGTACG
The DNA here is from genome assembly GCA_905147225.2 of Euproctis similis. NCBI lineage: Eukaryota > Metazoa > Arthropoda > Insecta > Lepidoptera > Erebidae > Euproctis > Euproctis similis. Next base: position 16,802,114 of record LR990114.1, read on the forward strand.
CTTACTTTGCAAAAATTCCGTCTTGAAATTTTCCTATTAAAATGTCTTTACATTTTACTTTACAATATTATGAAAATGCAACGTTGGTAAGAACTTTGTAAGAGACAGTAGGACGGAATGATTTCCATAATATACATACATACATACATAACTTCACGCCAAATCCCTTGCGGTGTAGGCAGAGAGAACAGAGCGCCATAGGGCACGATTCTTACACGCCTCACTCGCTTCGTTGACTTTCATAACTCTTTTAATAATATATTCATTTTAATAATGAGTGATACGTATTAATTTATTCTTGGCCTTTGTGTTACATGTTAATGTCTTTATAGCTTAATGATTCGATACAAGGCTCACTTTTAGAAATCCTATTCTGCCATCGAAAGTTAGGTACTTTTGTGTAACTTCACGTTTTTATGCGGTATCACAAGTAATGCGTAGTGACAATTAAGTGACATATTATACTGTAGTCCTATGTTAAATGTGGATAAGCTTATAACCACATATGGGACACACAGAGTATCTTTATTAGGTACATCTAACTTTTAAATATTGAAATTTAAGATATTTATACTCTATACTATAACTCACTAAAACATTTTAAAAAGTAATAATTAGTACCTCTTCCGAATACCTCTCGAACAAGTTAAATTTTAATGACGTCTCTATTCGACTAATTGTGTGACGAGCCACTATTTCATTCGAATTTCTTGTCCCCATCAATGAAGCCAATAACTTTTACTAATTGCTAATTGCATTGAAAAGTTTGCTGGACATGAAATAACTGAAAATATACAAATAGGTATTTTTATAATACATACTAGAGGTAACCACGCAGATTGCTGCACAAATGGGCCAGATCATCCATTGAAATACACCTCTGCTTACCTCTCAGAATATCCAAGTTCATGCCGTTCCGTGAAAGAGGTACCAGGAGGCCCACCCCCTTCCCGCTCTCCTCGCATCCCACGATTAAAAGGCCGCAATGTAACTATGACGCTGTATGTGTTACAAGTGTCATGGGAGGAAATAATGACTACCAGGTGACCTCGTTTGCCCCTTGTCCACAAAAAAGCATGAAGTTAAGTGATCTTCATGCTTTCATTTATGAAAGTTATAATTGTTCGAGAATATTGGGTTCATCGTGAACTTCGTTACATTAAGAAAGGATATTTAATTAAACCGAGGAAGTGCCAATATACAACCTCTTTAATGAAAGCCCAGAGAGTGTTTATTACAATATCTATATATGTACAATAATATATATAAAATATTGTTCTATTTCATGTTTTCGTGTTTTACTAATTGGAGAGTTTCCATTTGTATTATTTATTTTTATTTAAAAAAGCTCGAATTAAATATTTTGTGTGGATAAATTTAAAAAGGACGTACAAATTTTTTCGCAAGTTATGTATGATAATTTGTTAGGATACATTTGTAATTTTATTAATTAGGTTTAAATTTAAATGAGAAAGTAGAAATAAATTAAATACATTATTTAAAATATATACAATTGAAAAACTATCTGAAATCTAATTTCTCCGCATCTCGGTCTACTGGCAGCGTGCCCAAAGTATGATAATTATTTAAGACTGTACATTGACTTTTAAGCATGAGTTGGGTAGTGCAATCGACAAATCTACACGTCTTCTCATAATATCGACGTAATTGAGTTGGCTTATCCTGCGCTCCGTTCGGTGAGATAGGGGCCCAGAAGCCCAACGGTTGCCAATACAAAGGCTGCGGTAGTTTCTCCAAAAAATAATTATTACCTTGGAATAAGACCTAAAAAGAATGGGTAAGAATATATGTATGTAAATGTACATTGAATTTATTTTCTCCATGTCGTATGGAAACAAGATTATAGAACAGGAGTCTGAACGGTCTAAGCCTTATGTTATGAATGTACACAATAATAAACTGTGATCTTAGTTTTATTTTCTGCCACTCGCTGCGCTAGAATTTCAGACGCAGCGATGATTACATACGTACGTCGTCGTTTATTAATTAAACCGAGGTGTCAACGCGACAAAACTTCCCGCGTAAGGATTTGAGCGCGTGCTTCTAGTGCACTAGACCTCTGATAGCGAAAATTCTTTCTCCTAAATAGAGACCATTCGTTCAATATTACTTCCAGACTCCAATGTTATCTTATTTTGTGCCTTTCTCGAACAAAAACTTGTATATCCTGACTAGCAAGCGTCTGACAAGCAATTGCCACATTGGCTAGACATTTTTTTTTTGTTTCTGTAAGAATTGTACGTTTAAGATTCTTAACCAATATGATCGCCAAGTTTGAAGTTCTCACATAGTATTTTTTTCTTTTGTGAGGGTAGATAAATTGCAGTGTTGTGATTGTAGGATCTCTTGATGCATGGCGCTTGATTGTGTTCTACCCATTCTTAAATGTTTTTTGTTAAACACGGGTATTTATATGTTAAATGGGTATTTTTTAAGAAAAATCATAAGATTTATTTTACTGAGTAAATATTGATATCTTCTGTCTAGTTGCATAATATATGTATTCCTTTATTAGCTTGAAAATTAGATGGCGCTCCCAGAATTTACAAAAGACTTTGTGTGAGGATATTAATGGTCTTTTTGAGACGATTTCAGATCATCTCTATCAGCCAGCAATGAAATATATGAACGAATAAATGCGGTTTTAAAAATAAATTATATATCTTAATACGTGTTGTGTGTGCAGACTATATAAAATACAAATACTCAAAACTTTAGTAGTCTCGGTACCCCAGCGGTCGAGCACACGGCTTCTGATCCAGAGGTCCGGGTTCGATTCCTGACACTGGTTCACACCAATGACTTTTCGAAATTGTTTTCGGAAGTTATGTGTGATAAATATCGATGACTGAAAACTTTGCGCCCGGTATGGCAATAGGTTCGCCACCTATTCCAGTTGGGACGTAAACATAACGGCGAGACGAGGCTTAACAGCCGCTGCCTACACCTTCGGGTAACAAAAGGTGTGCAGATATGTTATATGTGTTGTTATGTTACTCAAAAATATTTTGAAATAAATGTCGCTGGTATTAAATGCGTGCCAGTTGTCAAATTTTCCCAAAACAGCACTAACTCTGTTGTACACAACTGCACTCCTTGGTAAATTGTACTGGCCAGTGAGATAAATCGTACACTCCAGTTTTTGGGACATCGGTTAGGTAATAAAACGCATGTCTTTCTCACACAGACTATTTTCTAAATAGTGTTTAATGTTTGAACCATTAAAAACCAGCCTTAAAAACCTACAAGCGTGTACGACAAGAGTTATGAAACTCAAAGAAGCGACCGTGGTATGTAAGAATCGTGCCTTATGTCGGTCTGTGCTCTTTGGCTACCCTGCAAGGGACTTGGCGTGAAGTTGTATATGGATTGTAAACTATTTAATAATAACGAATTCTAGCGAAAATAAAAGTAACACGACTATTATATTAAGGGAAATGTGGAAGGAAAGTTATTAATTCCAAAAACAACGTACAAAAATAATTCCAAAAAGTCATTGATCAGGAGCGTCAGTTTCGTTATAATCTGATGCCAGTTAAAAGTTATTTTCACTAGAAATCGGGTATCAGCTATTTACTAATATGGTGCAATGGTCACCCTTTATATAGGGGAATTATTCTTACATCGCCGTAATATTAGTTCACAACTAACATAACTGTGAACTCATGCCCCTTCACTATCCAATACTCATGAAAGGCGGTTGAATATACGAACCGCAAACGTGCTCACTCACAAAACTTCACCAAGATCCACATTTGCTCGTTAAGTTTCTGTACATCTCTGACCACAACAACTGGTCTCGGCAGTGAATTAAACATGGAACCAACTTTGAACAGATTCTTAGTTATACGTTCAAGACCATATGTACCTTGTCTGTCTTTTAATCTGCATGTATCTTATCTTAGACGTAGCACTGGTGACTTACTTTCAAATTTATGAAATAGAGCTACGCACTTCGCTGTATGAATGGTCAACTCGACCTGTGAAATACCACAACCTCTCAAAATATTGCAGCATGCAGCATGCGATTCGCTCGGTGAAAGAGGTATCCGGAGGGCGAACTTCTTTCCCTTGCCCCTCCCCATTCCAGTTCCACATCCTTCCCTATTCCACCAACGAAGACATTTTCAAGGAGGGTTGACGTCAGGCAGGCTGTTGGTAATAAAACCATAGACAACATAACATCTTATGACAACATGGACAGTTCGAAAAGATGCCATGTTGTGCCGACCCTACTTAAAGGGCAGGAAAATGATTTTTTCTAAGGAAAATGCAACTTGTCCCTTTTTAGATATATAGTTTGCCTATATCTTGGTTATTTCCTTTTTATTAGCTTTTTATTAGCTTCACCTGTATGTTTGTATGTTTGTTTGTAACTGACTTCTTTGGGCGCAATTTTGACCCACTTTAAACGGCCAGATTTCGTTCAAACTTTGTAGATTTATTGAGGACCGATGACAATACACTAATTTGATAAAATTATTCCATTTTCCAATTTGCAAAATATGATTTTTGTTAATTTTTTAGTGTTCATAGTTCACTTCTCGCACCATCTAGTGGCAATCAGCGGAAAGTCTACGTTATCAACTTGAAACGAGTTCCTTGTATAAGTCACAGATGGCGCTATTCCTCAAATTCGGTTTTGATATACGTTGTTAGCACGCTTTAAAATAGTTAAGCAATAATTTAAAAAACTAAGAAACGCGCTTGTTATAGAAAACCGAACTAAAAAATATAAAATAAATACGCTTTTTTTAAAATAAATTTTTTTTTTTTAATCACACTATTATTAATTTATATTCATTGAAATTTTTAACACTATTTTCTTAATTTAAATTCATTAAAATTTATTTTCTATTTTTTAGTTCGGTTTTCTATAAAAAGCGTGTTTTTTAGTTTTTTTAAACTATTATTTATTTAATATTTGCCCGTCTATCAATAACTCGTACTGGTAGCATGAGTTTTTGTTAGCTGGGAAATATATTTATTCAAATTTTTAGGTCTGTTTTCTTTTTTTTGGAATCCTTAAATCCAATAACAAAATCTTTACAATAAATAAAAAAAGCTTTGTGAACGAATATTTATTTGGTAGTGGATTATTGGCCCTGGTGGATTTTGGGAGGCTTCGGGTTGGAATCCGATTGTTGCACACCAACGATTTTTTCGAATTGTTTGCGGAAGCGATGTGTGTAAAATATTGGGTTCTTAAAAATTGCGATCGATGTTTGACAATGGTATTATGTATCATTTGTCAGAGTCAACATTCAAGGTGTACGTGCAGCAGCCTATACCTTCAGATATAACACGCGTGAAGCTACAAACGTTCTTTAACAAATTTTATGTGGAATCTACTTTCTGTTATAAGTACAACATCATCCACAAAATACGAGCTTCATATTCAAATCATAGTTTATTCAGCGGTGACCCACTTTATGTTTCAAACTGAAAATTTATGGATCCCTTTGTAATTGAAAGCAGTTTTCAAAGTGTTTTTATATCAACCAAAACATCGTCTGAATAATTATTAATTTAGTATGTTAAATGTGGTTTCAAAATTATTTTAGATATGAAAAAGGCTCAAGTTTAATTAATTTATCCTTAAAAATGTACATTAAATATTGACTAAAGTAATTACATCATTTACAATATGCATATACAATTAAAAGACCAGCTGAAATCAAACTTTTCTACATGTCGGTCTACTGGCAGCGTGCCCAGAAGACTGGCGGCATTGCCACGCTAAATGGGAATTCTAACCTTTTGCGCGAAGAATAAACCAGTCAGTCTCTTTGTGATATTTTTCTTGAGTGCACGAGTGCTAATGAATGACTTCAAGACTTATATTTGTCTTCTATCTATTATTTCTATTTCTAAGTTGTGGAAGCTAGAGTCGGGTGTGGCAGAGTGTGCTCCAAAGTAAGATAAACGAGGCTCTGCTTATTTGGGATTTGACATGAAGTTATGTATGTTTGTATCTCGCACCGTTTTTCATCCGAATGTTATGCCGAATTATTAGATCCCAAAACTTGGTATTTAATGTTTGCCATAAATACCATAGGATGATAAAGTTATAAATATAAGCATAATACCTTTTATACATACCTTTAGGATAGTGGAGCAATCGAGCAAGCCACCTGTCATCTCATGGAAAGCAACTAAGGCCACCTATAAATACCTACAACACAGTTGCGTTAGTGGGTAGTGGGATGGTAAGGAATAGCGAAGGAGGGTTGGCATCCAGATAACTCTCTCAACGAGTGAAACACGGCACGAGCCACTTTACGCTGATTTTCTGAAAGGTCGTGGTATTTCACAGGTCGGCCTACTAACTAAAGATACAAAATACTACGTAATATAATTGTAAATTGTATTTCTGGTAGGTATAAAGGAAAAATACAAAATTAAACGTTTGTTACAACATAGAAGCCTTCAGATTAACATTCCCTCTGTTTAACTAAGACGGTCTTGGGCGGGGAAATTGCAAAAAAAAGAAAATAAAAGCAAATGAAACTGGTCTACTTATGTGCCTATACAAAGTATGTATTATGGACGGCTGACACGCAAAGCTTTAACAAATGTCTGAGTAATATTTCAACATTGTACTTAGCTAACTGAAGGGGATGTAATGTTTCCAGAGTCTTTCAAACAATGATAAGTTGTTTCTCGGTGATCCAGTGGTCTAGCACCCCGCTTCTCAAATAAGAAGTTGTGGGATCGGATACGGACTCACACCGAGGACTTTTAGAAATCATTTTCGGAAGTTATGTGTGATAGTTATCGATGACTGAAAATTTTGTGTTCGGCGTATGGCAATAGGTTCGCCACCTATTCCATTTGGGTTGTAAACTTAAAAGTGAGTCGCGGGTTAAAAGCCGACAAATTCGAGTAGAGAAAGGCGTGAAGTTATGTGTTATGTTGTTTTGTCACTTTCACCCCTTTTATACCCGAAAGTGTTTGTCTAGACTCGCCAAATTTATTTACTACCATCAGTTTCTTCGATATTTATCACACATTAGTTCAAGGTGTGTTCACCGGATCCCAACACCAAATATTTGATTTAAAAGTGGCTGGTTGAACTTCCAGACTACTACTACTACTACTACTACTACTACTAAAAATCCAAGGTAACGGATTTTTGTTACAATATCCATTATTAAACTATTTTATCTATATATATATATATATAAGAGATTTCCACCTATATATGACTCATCACGATATCTCTGGAACCATAAGGCGTAGCGACTTGAAATTTGGTAGGATTATTCCTTTCGCCGAGTAGAGGTCAGCTAAGAACGGATTTTACGAAATTCCACCCACAAGGGGGGTTGCAGGGGTGTTAACAATGGAAAATTCCCATTTTTAACCTATAGCTGCTATCGACTTCAAATTTGTCGAAGATATTGCAGTATTAACATAGCGGGGCAGCAGTTATTACTTTTGATGCGAAACAGAGTTCGCCGGGTCAGCTAGTTTATTATAAACCCTCAAATCTTCTTTTGTCCAAAAATCTTCTTATTTTTGACCATAGATTAGAAAGGTAACAAACTCAATAAGTGAGAGATTAGAACATTTATTCGCTCACGTCTGAACCTCCTTAGTTAAATTCACTCATCTTGTTTGTCGAGTTAATACATTACAGTCTAACTAATGAGTCCAGAATTATACCTTATTTAACTATCTGACTAAAGATAAAACATAGGTCTGTAGCTAAATGGGAATAATTTGTTAAGTCACCGTTAGGTCGAGATAAAATATTAAACAACTAAAAGTCGTCTAAAATAATACTGGAGTGAAGGATGGAAGGGATTTTATCACAACTGTGAAATCATTTTTAGAATATGTAAAGCAAACATGTTTTTATTTTATTTTGTGGTATCTATAGGGGGTCAAACAAACTAGTCTTTGACCTGATGGTTAACAACTAATGTCGCCCATGGGCACCTACAAAACAGATGGGAACTTTAAAATGGGAGAAGATTAACTTCAGCATTCTGAGAGGTCGCGGTATTTCACCGATCAATTATTTTAATTTTTAATTTACTTATTACTTAACTTACTATACTTATTGGTCTCGGTGTTCCAGTGGTCGAATAACCGGCTTCTGAATCAAGAAGTCGTGGGTGGGATCCTGGCTCACACCAATGACTTTTCAAAATTATTTTCAAAAATTATGGTGATAAATATCGAGGACTAAAATCTTTGTGCCCGGTCCGGCAATAGGTTCGTCACCTATTCCATTTGGGAAGTAAACATAACGGCGAGTCGAAGCTTAACAGCCGCTGCCTACACCTTCGGGAGAAAAAGGCGTGAACTTATGTTATGATATGTTACTACTTAACAATACTAATAATTAATAATCGACCGATAATTTAACTACTCGTCACAAAAATCTGTAGTTGTAATAAATTGTGTCTCATATATTATATAAGTATAGCAACAGGCGTTGCAATCTCTTCCATCCAATCCATTAACTGATTGGTTGTACTTGTAATTTCAAAGACTAAGGACGTCAAGTACGGAAAAATGGTTTTAAAAATGGAAATGGCTTGTTCTGAAAAGCTAATTATAATAGCACAACATAACATGACTTCAGCCCTTTTTCTACCCGAAGGTGTAAGCAGTGATTGTTAAGCCTCGACTCGCCGTTCTGTTTACGTCCGAAATGGAATAGGTGGCGAATCTATTGCCATACCGAGCACAGAATATTCAGTTAGTATTTATCACACATAAATTAATTAATTCCACAAAATAACACAAAACTCGTACAAATTTAATAATTACATAAAACCTTACTGAACAGGTTAAACCCACACAACACACGAGTCTGTTTATTGAAAGAAAAATATGTTCGTGTAAATTTGCGCCTCTTCATATAAAGCTGTACAATATTCCGTATAATTAATATTCACGTAAACATAAACAGCACCCGGAACATAATGGGAACAAAAGATTTCTTTAACAAATACCTTTATGACGCCGTGATTGTGCGGTGTTACGGAGAAATAAATAAGTAAGTATATTAATTTGTAACACCAATTAAAGCACTTTTCACTTAGAAATATTTTTTAAATCACTGCGTTTTGTAAGATAATTGGCATCTATACTCACTCAATATCCAAAGACTTAGGCGTCGTTATGTGGTCTTGTAGAGTAATCGGGTCCCAGGGAGTAGGTGGTAAGTTTGGTTCCAGAAAAGAGTCACATTATAATAGTTACATTTCATAAACATAATACTTTTTGTGTAAAAATCGTGCCTTATGGCGCTCCGTTCTCTTTGCCTACCCCCCAAGGAATTTGACGTGAAGTTGTGTGTGTATGTATGTAATATTTTACCACGGAGCCAGTGGGCCTCTGGATACCTAGATTCTTATCTTATTAAACAAAAGGAATTGAGTTACTTTACGTCAATTTACTGAGATGTGATAAGTCTGTTATATCTGTACTGCTTTTTATGTTATCTCTCTGTTTATTTGGAGTTCTTAGTGTGAGGGGCGTTGCAAATTGATAAATTAAAGAGATAAACCTTAATTAAAGGGATGCTACGCCGGATGAAAATTTGACAGTGAGTGTGTGACACTCCAGCTAACCCTTAATTAGATTAGTAGTCTTGCGAGATCTAATGAAAAAGATTATATTCGATCGTCATTTTGACCACCAAAATAATATACAATACTTAAAGCATGATTACGTTTCAGTTCCTTGACATATAGAAGACTTTCATATAATTTGTTGCAAATAAACATTATCTTGGTATTAAATCTGTAAAGAAGTAAAGTATTTGTCAATAAAACTTAAATATAATGTTCAAACGTATAGCTTAATTAAATAAGGTCGCATGTCAATAACCGCGGGACCAATAGTAAGCTCAATAACTCATGATTGCATACACTAATCCTTTTTTAAAATTAATGACTACTTAAATTATGATTGTGAATTGTGGCGCAGTGGCTAGCACCCCGCTTCTGATTCAAGAAGTAGTGGGTTCAAATCCTGGCACACACCAATGGCTTTTCGAAATTTTCGGTAGTTACGTGTGATAAATATCGATGACTGACAACTTTGTGCCCGGTATGGCAATAGGTTCGCCACCTATTCCATTTGGGACGGAAACATAACCGCGACACGAGGCTTAGCAGCCAGCCGCTGCCTACACCTTCGGGTAGAAAAAGGCGTGAAGTTATGTAAATTATTATTGACATATTTGCTCCCACACTTTTATTTGAAAATTTAATCATCGAGTAAGATAATAATTTTTAATATTCATCACAAGCTCTCACTAATCACAACGCCTAATTGTGGACTATTGGATCGAGTTATTCAACGGAGTTTTAAGTTTATTCATAAATTGTATATTTATGAACTAAATATTCTTACATCTGCCATCAACTATATTAACAAACCCTTAGGAATTATTATTGTTTACTTTTCCCTATAATATTATATAAAGATAGATTGATAGCAGTCATTTAGGTAGTTGAATAAATCGTATAAAGTTTTAAGAGTGGTAGAGCCAAGTAGTTCGCTGCATGAATGGGCCGGCTCGACCGGTGAAATACCACCACCTCTCAGAAGATCGACGTAAAGTGGCTCATGCCGCGTTTCGCTCGGTGAGAGAGGTATCCGGAGGCCCATCCCCCTTCCCCATCCCTTCCTATCCTACTCCTTTAAAGGTTGGCAACGCAACTGTAATACTATATGTGTTGCAGGGGTCCATGGGCGAAGTTGGTCACTTAACATCAGGTGACACGCCTGCTCGTTTGCCCTCCTATCCCATAAAAAAAAGTAGGTAATACGTTTTTGCTCTAACAATAATAATTTCAAAATTTTCATTACCGTAACTTATTTTTGATAAAACCATGAGTGATGATCTCGGTGGTCTGGAGGTCGAGTACTTTACTCTTCTTCATGAAGTCTCAAGGGAGACGCAGCATTTATGTCACGAAACACCGTATTAATCCGGATTATTATATTCTCACACGTGGCAAAATCTTAAGCGATGTAAGTATTAAGATATCCTCTTCAAACTCATTGGTGTAAGTCAGGATTAGAAGCCGGACTTATGTTACTAGAAATAGTCCGCCTCAGATCCAATCCACTAGTCTTATACGACACTGGGAAAGAATGGGCCATCACCATTTACGAAAATAGTACCACGTTAGCCAATTTAGATTTCTGTTTTATAATATAACCAGATAAATGGCTCAGAAATATAATGGTTCAGAATTATCAGTCTGGATTTGCAGACAACCTTTGACACTCAACCGAAACGCCTTTAGAGCGATAGACTATGAAATTTATTGAAGCGAATCTGAGATTGTTATAATACAGATTTGTGAGTGGCCAATTCAGATTTGCCTTTGTATTATCTCGTTACTAGACTGTGATGAGTAGATCATGAATTGCAACAAATACTAAAGGTCAGAATATTAATATTGAATATTAATATTTATACTACATGATGAAATATTTGTAGTATTTAATCATGGGGTTATAATATTGTTTCTTTTGTACAACCCTCAATTGAGGGTAAAATATTTAAATAATCTTATGACCGGCTTTGCGCCTCGCGGTGTTACCCGCATGCAAACAAAATGGCGATGACCATGATTAGGTACATATAGCTTAAATGAAGTTAAATGAGCAAGATAGCTTTTTATGGCTGAGTTGCCAAGGTGTTTTACTGAAGAAATAGAGTTCGTTGTCAACTATTTATTTACTATCGTAACTTTGTATGTCACTATTATCGAACCAAACAAATAACTGTAAAAAAGAAGAGTCATATTCAATACAAGAATTATGCTTAGCTGTGAGTTTCGCCGCAAAAAGAATGGCGATCTAAATGAGTGTCAAGTTCAATGCAAAATTTAAATATGTATTTATAGGAACAAAATAGCATTATGAACAAGTATTAAAATTAACAAGTATTAAGTCTTAAAGTAGGTTAGATTTTTATTTATGAGAGGTTTTTATGTATACATGTAGTAAGAAAAAGTGATAATTTTCGTGATTTAGCACTTAAATTGGAAACGCCGGGTCAGCTAGTAATAGGTAAAGTATTTGCGTAAATGACCAAATTTTTAAGTCTTTTTCTAGAAGTAAGTATGTATATAAATTTATGGTTTCATACATAATATAATTTTTAAACCTCTGTCAAAGTACTAAAAGGTACGTATATATGTTTTTGTGTATGTATGTGAGTATGTTTTTCTAAGTTTTTCCGAAATTTTACATCTAATACTCATCTACAAGCAGTACATCTGGAGCTTTTTCAGTCGACATTCGGTTGCAAATTACACAATTTATCATGTCGGCTGCTTGTTGAATAAATTTCCCTTTTGGATGGATGAAAAAATCACTCTCAATCAACAACCAAGGGCCTTGAGTATTTGTAAGGGTCCCTGGCTTATTTCTGACTGAGTATAAGCACTATTATAATTTATGTTTAAGGGACTTAGTTAACTAAGTTAACTTAGTTAATACTAGCAAAAAAGTTTCTTTCAAAGTCTAAATTATGCTGTATCATTAGGCATTTGAACGTGGAAGTATCTGAAGAACTGCGTGCACACTGATGCAGTTCCCATTTCATGACTTTGTAAAGAACTTCATTATGTGTGTTTAATATAAAATCTGGTTAATATATATCGCTATTTAGTAGGAATTTTAAGAGTTTTTAAAGATATCTGCAATCTACAATTAGGATTTTTTTGTAAAACTATTATCAACAGTGACTAAACTCAGATCTATTCGTTCCAGTGCATCAAAATATTATCAATCATTATTAGATATGGTTTTAATTGCTGAAACAGTTTCTGTCCGATAAAAGGAAGTGTGACTATTTCATTACTCATTTAATTTTCATTAGTACTATCAATCGTAGTTCTTTTATTTTTATTTGAATACACCCAGACTCATTTAATTTCTTAATTTATTTTTGAATATCGTACATCTTTGTATCGTTTATATTAGTCGTAGGAATATTATTCGTAACTGAACAAACAAAACCTCAGACACTCACAAAGATCTTGTAACAATTAATTTCATATTATTACAATACGTTCATTGTAGACAAAACTGTACACGTCTTTTGTGTGAAACATGTTTATATGAAAGCAAAGAATACATAAAATAGTTATTTATTCAGTTTAATTTAAAAACTATTTTCTTTTTTATATTCAATACACAAAAATATAATATCACTCGACGAGTTTCGCAGCAACCATATCATATTTGGCATTTATATTTGTATGTATGTAGATATGAAAGATTTATTCACAAAAACCTTTCTGTTGGACTATCATATATACACCTGAAAACTGCATTCAAATCCTTTCTGTTTTTTTTTTAATATTTAAGCATGCATGATATGAGAGGAATTCATATATTATTCAAAGATTTTTATTTACTTATGGCTTGTGAGAATAAGCCTTATATTTATTTAAATAAAATATTGTATGTGAACATGATAACGTTTAAATAAAATCACACAAATAAACATTTATATTCCTAAATCGTCATGTTTCCATTCCTTAAACGTATTCGATTTAATGTTTGACTTTTAATTTTTATTGATATTATATTTTTTCTTATTAGTACATCAGATAAACTATTAATTATCAATTTAATAAACAAACTATGTGAAGATTCATTCATTATCACGAAACATAGTTTTTATACCAATTGAATATATCGCCCCTCTGGGATAAGAGCAAATAAAATACGAGCCCATTTTACCCTTACTTCAAACGTCCAAGGTCCATGCCTCTGGCGGTATAGAAATAAATATGAAAGAATTTATCTCTTTCTCAAAACCACCAGCAAATAATCTGCGTTAAAGAAATAAATATGAACGTAATATTATTAGATATCATAATGAATAGCAAATATAGTATATTGAGATCATTTAATACATATGTTGTAGCGATAGTATATTGGTTTAATATCTATGCTTTTGTTTGTTAGATCCCGGATTCACAGAATTATGTTAATTACTTCCTGGAAAAATCGTGGAGGAGGAGGAAGTGGTGGAGTTGAAAATTCCCAGGTACCGAATTTTCCTTGAAGGGAAGAGGCATCTTTGGGTTTTAAGGGCGTAAATATATACAAATTTGATAAATACTATTATGTTAACAGCTTTAATATCCCAATGTTGCCAGCCATTGTATCCGTAATAATATTTTACGCATTTGAATTTTAAATGGAGTTTACTTTATATAAGGGTTACGGATATCATACGGTATCCGCACAAGTCATACATATTTATCACAAATGCAATAAGGTTTTGGAAATAACATTTTTCTATATCCTAGTTTGAATCCTACTCCTTTGATATAGAAGCAGACATCTCAACAACTAGCCAATTATTTTAGTATATAAAACAGCAAAAACAAATAAAATAGTCAAAACTTTTGACAACATGGATAGTTCGAAAGGATGACATATGGCGCCGACCCCACTTAGTGTGGGATACGGACAGGAAAATGATGAACTAGATTATAATAACTCCCTAACGTTAAGAGAAGAAGGGGTGAAAGTACACACCGACCCATGAATCTTATTACGAACAAGCGGCGTAATAATTTGTCTGCACCTATTTTGCGTTACGACTCGTTGTTTTGTGACCCAATAAATTATGTTACACTCGACGAATGTATACCGATTTTAGATTTATCTTTTTAATTGTTGTGAGAATTTTGTTGGTTTATTTTAAATTTGCCGGAATTAATCTTGAATTACAATTATGTAACACTTACACTATGTGACTTTATAGGTATTTCAATTAATTTAATGTTAGACTTTGAAACTGAATGTAACACAATTGCAGGCGTAGCTATATAGGCTGTAGCTACGCATATATAATTTGCTTTTCACTATTTGCACAAAAATAATTTCACGCCTTTTTTGCCCGAAGTCTCGGTGACCGAAGGTGTGCTCGACCACTGGTGTTCGAGCACACCTTTGGTCACCGAGACTCAATATTTAGTTTATATTGTATGGCTAATTTTCTTGACACTTATCGCTATATGAGATTATAATATACAATATCTATATATGTTATTTGGATGTAACTGTCAAGTTTCATCAAAATCCATTCTGTAGTATTTGGGTGAAAGAGCAACAAACATACTAAAAACAATCGTGTTTATAATATTAGTACAGTTAAGTTAATACACAGATGTAATATATTTAATACAGCTATATTTATTACAAAAAGGCAACACAACTTAATGGAAATCGAACACTTGACCTCTAAATAGAAGATAGGACGACGTCCTCTCCAATTTAACATTCGACGAAAACTTTACCAAAACTAACTAAGTGATAGATTGTCGCCCCGAGTGTGAAATGTTTTGTACAACATTACAGAATTAATTTAACTCACACAATATTCTAGAATATAGACTATGATTTAAGACGAATTAAAAGCAATTTATGAAGCAATCTGCTAGATTTCTACTGCTTGCTTATATGTAGAGTGGATTTAATTAAGCAACCGAATTAGACACTATAACATCAAACATTTCGTAATTACGGAGTAAAGTAGTAAACACTGTAGTATTAAATTTCTATGAAGTATTTATATAATATCGTTTTGAAAAGAATTTCTATTGCGTCGTACCTATATGCAAAAACATTATTATTTTGACATATATTTAGGTAATTTAAACTGTTAGAAACAGTAGAGTTGAATAAATATAGAGGGAAAAAGTTAATTTATTTTATAAATCCGTCCAAAAGTCGTTCGTACCTGGATTCCAACACCGCATTTCTAAATCATAAGTCAAAATACGTTTAGTTGTACGTGAGAATCATTACAAAATAAAAGTCTATCGACTTATAATAAATTCTAGGAATATTTACTAAAAATGTCCTGTATAAAAAAAGGTCTTTAAAATAATATATCTCAGATTAAATTCTAAAATAAAGATATAGATGATGGTAGAAAATATCTGAAAAGGGGTATTTTAGCATCAATAGCAGATATATTGTTCTCGGCATTGTTTTAGAGCAGAGGACAGACACAGTGGAAAAAAAAAATCTTAAAATTGTGCTAGATCAAAGATATGTTAGATGTTTATCAGAGTCACGTCGGCACTTCGCACAGGAAGGAAGCAATTTGTACTTCCTGAACTATATGAATCTATCTTTCTATGTTTGCAATCGCTTTTGAATGGATATTTGGAAATTTTTCTTAAAGACACTTAAAAGAGGCCCGTTTTTTGTTCAAAGTTTTTAACTATGTCTGGTATAAAAAAAATGTTCTGGAACGTAAGCGATTTTGTTTTTATTTCATTAAATACATTGTATTCTTCAAGAAACAGATGTTGTACATCTTGCAAAGTGATAATATATTTATAATTGGAAAATAAAACACGTATTTTGAATGTACCATTTTATTACGTAAATAAAAGTTGTAAATCTAATAACATTGCAGTTTAATTTATGAATCCGCATTAGGTGATCTAATTGTTTACATAATTCTAGATGGAATAATACATAATTTAAGGTAGATTTAGAGAAAATCAGGATTTTTTAAACATATACCCACAAAAGACCCCTTCTGTGAACAGTCCTTCAGAGTGTCGACACAGATCCGCCACACAGTCCGTCACAGACTCAAAGTTAAAGAATTACAGATCTGATATTGATCTGAGATACAAAACGCTGCCTATACTAGCGGGTTATAAAAAAAAATGTAAAAAGTTATAACTGTGACTTCACACCAATAATTTCCGATTGTTTATTTAGGCAGCGGTAATTTTGCTCCGACACTAGATTATTTTTCATGTCCCCAACGGACATAAATCGGACACAATTTTGTTAGTCACTGATGTATGACACGTACCTAATTTCCTAAAAGTCATTGTTGTGAACCAGACATCATACTCAAGCCCTCTGGACTGGAAGAACCGAACTGCCTGAATCCCTAGATCATCGAGAAATACGAGAGATGGTCCACGTCGGATTCCTTACTAGTGGCAAGAGATGGAAATAGGTTATTATTCAAAAGGCAGAACCCCTCAACTATATTAAATCTCTTAAATATTCGCGACAGTTCTCACTTAAAACAATTCGTGTTAACTAAGTTAGCAAGTAGCGTGACGTCCTCTTTGATTTAGGTACATTCGACGAAAACTTTACGTGAACTAACTTTGTTATAGATCGTCGCAATGAAAGTACAACGTCTACAACTTAAATAACTGAATTTAATATAAATAAAACAATATTGTCTAGAAGTGTATAAGTATAAGTATAAGTAGTTTCTCGCGTTTTGTTTTTAATTTGAATCGTAATAGTGTTACAAGATGTGAATGAATATCTCGGTGTGTTGGACGTCGGACAATTTGCTTCTGAATTCAGAAGTATTGGGATCGAATCTAGGTTTATATCATTGACTTTTCAGACATTATAAATGATGAATATCTATGACTGACAACATTGTACCCAGTGTCTGGCATAGGTGCTTACATACATATGCGTGTAGGTAGTTTTAGTCTGCCTACCTCGAATAACTCGATTTCGCGTAAAGTTGTACATATAGCTACGATATATAACATCTTCGTGAATCTTTAGTTTTACGTCACTCGTAGAAATCTGTTCCACACAGCGTATAGTTTAATTTACTTATGGGGTTGCTCGATTGATTGTAAGCGGTTACCGCGATCTATTGAGGTACTTATTACGAAGAGCATCCCCGTTGGAATTATGTGGAAAACCTACTTAATGCTTTTGAAAAAGGCGGGGGTAGACTTGGTTGCTGCACTTTGGGCGAGTCAAATATTCTTCTATCCTATTTGTGAATTAGTTACAGATGGGTATACAAATATGTAAACAAGTGTACTTCTTCCTATACCCATCTGTAACTAAAAAATTATATTACTTTTATTTGTGTTTGTGTAAGTTCAAAAGGTAGAATCAACCAAGCGTTATAACATTCTATAGAGCAATCAGAAAACGTTTATTTTAGCGGGAATTGCAAATAGAACAATTTTTATCTTGAATGCAAACATTACGCAAGGAAAATCATAAAACAGGTCCGCTTGATTATAATCAAAGTTCAAATATTTCTGTAATACTAAATAAATTCTGGCAAATTTTATTTACAAAGTCGTCTTCTTGTCTTTGTTTCAATGATTTTATTAATAAAATATATATATCTGTTTGTAAAATTTTATTATTTACTAGCTGATACGGCGAACTTTGTTCCGCATCAAAAGTAATTTTTCATTGTTTACAATTTAAGTGGTAAATTTCGATAATTATCGCTTTCGAATTGAATTATACATACAATTTACAAACCTCCCCGTTGCCACCTTTTCTCTATTATAAAAACCACAACAATATTCATTGCGTAGATTCAAAGTTCTAAGTAGGTACACAATATCAAATAGTGATATGATATAATAATATTAAGACTTAATGTGATATAATAATGATACAATCCCTATAATAATTATAATTTCCAAAATCGTTTGTTACTGATATCTTTTTAATAAATGACATTATTTTCAAAATAGCTGATTCGTAAATAGCTTTCAGATTATTTATCATAAATAGGAACAGAATAGAATAAAAAGAATTTTATAAAATTTGTTACATTTTGTATGGAAGTCTGTTGTTTTTCGCAATGCTAAAAACCGTTTCGGGCAGCTCGACTGGGATAAATCTAGTGAATTTATTTTTGGAACTTAAAGCTTTTTTATATCTGAAGGTATAGGCTGTGCATGTTATACCTCTGTACCGTCTGGTTCCGCGGAATACGTGGCAGATATAGTTGACAAACATCGAGGAAAAACCATGTCAATCATTGATATTTTTCAGACATAACTACCAAGTTCTTGATACCAAAATCGTGGTGGGTTTACATAATCTTATAGATACTTAGGAAAGAGCTGAGAGTGAAAAGAACATGTTCTCCAATGGGGCGCAAAATAACAAAAAGTCTTCAGGCATATATTTTATAATGACTGGCTTAAAATATTTTATCAGTAAATAACACCATAAACCCCCAATTACCTAATGTACTGTAAAATCTGACTTTTGTGTCATAAATCTTCTCTCACGTGTTCAGAATGAATGCATATTTTATACAACCTATAGGTTGTAATCTTATTTGAAAATTTTTATATATTCTATTTCTATATAAAATTATGGCAACAACTGAGGCGTGCCACGCAGACGACACTCTGGTGGTCGCCACGGGGCCCGACTTCGAGCGTACGCTCAGGTTCGCCGAGCTGGGGGTGGCAAACGTCGTCAGACGGATCCGCGGGCTGGGCCTGGAGGTGGCGCCTCACAAAAGTGAGACGCTGTGGTTCCACCGGCTCACTCGGGCCGGGAACCACCGGCCTCACGGATCCAGGTGAGTGACACGGCTGTCCCGGTGAGGCGGTACATGAAGCACCTCGGCTTCACCCTGGACTGCAAATGGAGCTTCGAGGAGGACTTCGTGAGGATGGTCTCTGAGCCCGACGGGTGGCAGGCGCGCTAAACCGCCTACGGCCCAATCTTGGGGGACCGGGAGAGGGAGTTTGCCGCCTCTACGGTGGCGTTGTGCGATCCGCGCCCCTGTACGGGGTTTCCGTTTGGTGCAGAGATCTCGCCGGTGCCTCTCGCTCCAGGGTTCTGCTGAGGAGCCTGTAGCGGGTCATGGCCATCCGGGTCGTACGGGACTACCGTACGATCGCATACGAGTACGAGCGCGTACGATCTCGGCTGGGGCGAGGGGGAACCGGACGCGCGGGGACACGAAGTGCGAAGGCGGGAGGCCTTCCGGCGGGTCCTGGGGGTCTGACGCGACGCGCTGGTCCTCCAGGGCTGTGCGCGTCAGCGTGCCGTCGGTGCCGTCCTTCCTCATCTCGAGGCATGCGTGCTCCGCTTCGCTCTATTGTATTTCATTCATAAATATCCACGATTTTCATCGCTTGAAAATTTTATGTATCTGCCCCAGCTGTACGAGTGGCGTTATTCTGACTTCATTCATTTGATTTACTGAATTGAAATTCTGAATAAATGGCATTGAAAAAAATAATATTAATGCGGTGAACTCTAAAAAATGAATGTAGGTAATACAGGATGATGACTTTGTTCTGATCTGCATACAGTATTATCATATTAAGTTGAATGATATTAAAGCCGTGAAAAAAAGGAAGAGGAAAAAGAAGAGGATGGACTTATTAACTCTCTCATTGAACGAAACGCACCATAAATCACTTTACGAAGAATTTCTAAGAGGTTTTTTGTTCATGCGTCGAACTAGCAGAATCAAATTGAAAAAATGTTATCAAAAGATCTAGTATTTTTGAAACACAATGAATTTACATAAAGTACTCGGTACAAAAGGTTGTACATGAATCAGTAATAGGTTCGTTCTCATATTTTAAAGTTGAACGGTTAATTTTATGCGTAGATTTATATAACCCTTAGCCACTTAAAGTCGGTCACAGTGACTCCAACGGTTATTGTTTTTTGAAGTCCTAGTCCAGGATTCGGATAACCCGTCTGGTCCACCTCGCCGTCGCCCCCCCCATGGATCGGCTCTCTCCCGATCCCGCTCGGCAGCCTCCTTCTGGAGCATCACAGCTTCGCAGAAGGAGACTACTACCCTCCACTCCTCCTCGCCCGCCAGCATTGCCGCGATCAACGCTGGCGGCGACAAGTCTCACCCGATCACGTCGACCAGGACTCGGCACTCGGCCGCCCAAGCCGGGTAGACTTCCAGCGTGTGCTGATCCGAGTCCAGGTGGGATGCGCAATGGTGGCATCTCGCGGTCTCTTCTCGTTTTATTCAGACTCAGATACTCACCGAAGTACACGTGCCCGGTGAGTATCTGAGTCAACCTGTAGGTGATAGACCCGTATACGGAGCACACAGGCTTCGACGTGGGGCAGGACCCGCCGGAAGGCCTTCCGCCTCCGCACTTCGTGAGGTCGTATGCGGCAAATTCACTCAGCCTACCCCGCAATGGATTTGGCGTGAAGTTATGTATGTTTAAAGATTCTAAAACGGTATGATTTCTCGTTCAGAGCAGTTCCGCAGTCACTCTTTACCCGAACACTTGCTACGAGCTGACGTTTAAAGTCGTTGACAACCTTCAGCCATATTTATGTGAGTTAATTAAAAAACTTAAGGAGTTCCATCTTGATTTGTGAATTTACCAACAGTAGCTAGATACACTATAAAATCTTTTGTATTATAGTCTGATAGTGCGTACATGTCTCTAATTTCTTAAAGAATTAAATCTCATTCCTAAATTTAACATAACTTCACGCTTTTTTCTACCCGAAGGTGTAGGCAGTGGCTGTTAAGACTCGAATCGCCGTTATGTTTACGTGCCAAGGAATAGGTGGCGAACCTATTGCCATACCGGGCACTAAATTTTTATTCATCGATATTTAATCACACATAACTTTCTTAGTCATTGGTGTGAGCCAGGATACGAAACCGCAACCTCAGGATTAAGAAGCGGGGTACTAGACCACTATACCTAAATAGTTTTGTAATATTTATATGTTAGCCCACTACATCTCGGGTATAATCTATACGGCTTATTCCACTGCTATAAACATATTTTATAGCCTCAACGAAAATATTGACTATATCCTAACTGTATCTACTTATATATGTCTAGTAGGGAATGAATTTTACAAGAGCGGAGTTAGTAATTTTAAGTAAAGTTATTAAAAATCTTTCTTATTGTCATGTCTGTACTTTCTTCAAATACCGACACCATCGTGTGCGAAACCGCCAAAACTGTATGGATTACCGAAAATACACAAGCAAACGTACCCCTACGCCCAATTGTAAGTCAGATTGATACACCGACTTATAAATTAGCTCAAACATTGGCAAAAGTATTCTCACAACTTCGAGAACATACAAGTGCGTTTGTAAAAGACTCATACCACTTTGTCAGGGAGATTAAAGATCTACATCTCGCAGACAATGAAACAATGGTCAGTTTTGATGTTCAGTCCTTATTTACTCGCCTACCTGTACAGGACTGCATCAATATTATATCTAAGAAGCTAGCAGAAAATCAAATAGCCAAAGAATACACTGAACTATTAGAACACTGCCACACATCTGGCTACCTACTGTGGAAGGACAAATTCTACAGGCAAGTAAATGGAGTGGCCATGGGCTCACCGGTCTCTCCTGTCGTGGCCGACATATTCATGGAGGACTTCGAGGAGACTGCTTTGGTGAGTTTACCTGTAAAGCCCCGTTTCTACAAGCGGTATGTAGATGACACTTTCACAATTTTACTATCTGACAAAGTAACTGTATTCTTAGACCATCTTAACCCCATAAATCCCAAAATACAATTCATAATGGAACTGGAGTCTAACAAATTCTCTAGCATTCTTAGATGTGTTAGTTATTCGTAACTCTAATAACACCTTGAGTCACACTGTGTATAGAAAGAAAACCCATACAGATAGATACCTGAATGGTGAATCTCACCACCATCCTTCACAGTTAGCTACCGTGTCAAAATCTTTGTTTCAGAGAGCACGAGGGATTTGTGATCAGGAACATATAGCAGAGGAGATTCAGCATGTGAAAAAAGTCTTACAAGCCAATCAGCTTAAAGTTCCCAGAAATCATCACAAAACCGAGTGAAGCGAGCCACAGTTGAGCGCCAACGTGCCATCTTCCCGTACATAAAGGGAATCACTGACAAAATTGGCTATATTTTAAAACGTGCTTCGATTAAAACATACTTTAAGCCACCCAAGAAAGTTAGCCAATTTCTACCATCTGTCAAGTGCCACATCCCTCTGCAAGACCCAGGAGTATATAAGCTGGACTGTGATTGTGGATTCTCTTATATCGGACAAACAAAGAGGTCCATTATAACCAGGATCAAAGAACACATAGCTGATGTGAAACACAAGCGCTATAATAAGTCTGCTGTTTGTGAACAATGTAGTGGAGGGCCCAAAACACTACATCAGGTTTGACAAACCACAAATCCTCGCCAAAGAACAACATTATCGTCCCAGGATGATACGCGAGGCTATTCAAATCAAAAAACATGCAAAGAATTTCAATAGAGAAGATGGCTGGAAACTATCACCTAGCTGGAACCCAGTCATAAGTCTCATCAAACCTAGCCCACAATCAAACAGCTCAAGACAGCGAGATACTATTAGTATAGTTTGCAGGTCAGAACCACATCAGAAATTAAAATAATGTAGAATTTTGAGTAGTGAAATTAAAATTATTTTGATTGTATACTATTCAAAATAATTTTAATTTTTATTAACCTGGAAACCAAGTTTCTTTTCTTTTTTCTCAAAATATTACAAATAATAGCAATATCAATAGCCCGTTCAAAATGAAATAATAATCAGATTTGAAGAACAGCCGCTGAGTTTTCTTGCTGGGTCTTTCTCAGGACTGGCCGTGTTTTTGACCCAGTGGTAGATCTTTTAACAAATCCTTTACCTTTAAAGTTAAAATCAATCAATATTTAATAATAGTTACAGTACTTTGATTTCAACCAACTTAGAAAAATAAGATAATTTTGTAATAATTAAAGAATAACAACTTTTACTTATTAAATCATACAACAAGGATCTTTACAAACAAATTCTTTTTCTCTGGTGAATACATCTTATAAATAAGTATTTGACTTTTCTTTCCATGGTCTGATGTGGGTTACCAATAGTAAAAATCATATTTTTAACATCAACTTTTTGATTTTTTATTTCCAAAAAGTGGGTGCTCTCTGTATCAATGAAAATAGCTTTTGAACAACTACCATCTTTTTGTTTATCACTCGTGAAAATGAGCTCTGTAAAGAGTTCGAAACATCGGGAAATAAATATAAATAAGTAATAAATAAACACCATATAATCCTAAAAGTTGTTTCCATCTATCAGTGTAAAGTTTCATTCTTCAAGAAAGAAATAGTATCTTCAAAAATTCCTCTCGTAGAAGTTAAATTTAAATGACGTCTTAACTTTCCTAATTTTCAGACGGTCCCTATTTACATTAAGGACCTTATTTTACCCAGTTGAGCCAATTACCTTTACTAATTGTGAATTATATTGACGAGTTTCTTAAGGACAAACTAAATAAAATATTCAAATGAATGTTTAAATTACTGTAAAACATTTTATCAAAACAATTATTCGTCCATGTGGTCCTGTCGTTGCGCTCCCCGCTGAATCAAAAAGTCATTGGTTCAATTCCGCATACCGATGACTTCTCCGAAGTTATCTGTAATGAGTGCTTATTAATGATTGACAACATTGGCGCCGGCTTAGAATACCGCCACCCTATCTCTTCCCGTGGGTGTCGTAAAAGGCGACTAAGGGAAAGGCTAGAAGGATGGGCAGCAGCATTCTCTCTCAACAAAATACAGCCTACTGCGATCGCCAACCCGCCTGCCAAGCGTGCGATTATGGCAAAAACCCACCATGATTGAACGGACCGGCAGTTGTGGCGCTCTATGGGGGGGGCCTATGTCCAGCAGTGGACCTCAAAAGATGATGATGATGTGCCTGGCATATGGCTATTAGTGCCACTACTTATACCATTTATGGCGTAAAATTTGGGTGAGTTGAGGCTTAACAGCCTCTGTTAACAACCTTAGGACTGTAAAAGGTAAGAAGTTATAAATAAAAACATTAAGAAAATAATGTAGAATAAAAAATATATAACGTGATAATCAAAATTCAAGCATTTTAATACTAACTATTACATAACATAACTTCACGCCTTTTGTTACCCGAAGGTGTAGGCAGCGGCTGTTAAGCCTCGTCTCGCCGGTATGTTTACGTCCCAAATGGAATAGGTGGCGAACCTATTGCCATACCGGGCACAAAGTTTTCAGCCAGCGATATTCATCACACTTAACTGCCGAAAACAATTTCGAAAAGTCATTGGATTGGTGTGTGCCAGTGTCAGGATTCGAACCCGGACCTCTAGATCAGAAGCCGTGAGCTCTCCCACTGGACCACCGTGACTAACAATCGTACATTAATGTATTTGTTTTGTAATGACATATTATAAAAAGCACTGCTTAGATTTTTCATAATTATTATTAATTTTAATATTTTCATCCATCCAATTAGCCATTGTTAATCAATTGGAAATAACAAAATATTATATACTTCTGTCTCAGAACAGTTTCATAGATGAGTGGGTCATTTACCTTACTAGATAACATACGCGACTTCAGCTCATTCCCGATCCAACGACAAACAATCTACCCACATCCATAATAATATGAGGTTCAGGATGTACAATAGGATACATTACAATAGGATGTACATTACAATGGGATGCTACATCCATACCGAATTTCAGTTAAATAATTTTAGCAATTTTTGGTTGAAAAGGTTACTTTCGTAAACAAATATGGTTCCCATTATTATTAGGCTTAAAGATATTTGTACTTTGGACATTATTTTTTGGTTTAAGTGTTTTGTTTATGTGTAGCAATTATTTATTCAAAGTTAAAAATAAACTAGAAACTGATGTTCGAATATCTTACAATTATATAAAAATTCTATGGAACTTAAATAATCGTAAAAATCCCTGTAAACATAAAAACAATGTAGGTATAACGTGATAGTGGTAATAATTTTATTTTGAAGTCGTTACAGTAGAATAATAATATTTGAACGGCCTGGTTGGGATTTATATGCTAAATTAAGAGCACACTACCATTCTGACTGATAAGGAATTAATTGATCGATTTGATCGGCTTTAACATGAGAATATATATGTAAAGAAATACCTAGAAATAATGTCTAGGTAAAGCCACGCAGTTTGTTACATGAATTGGTCGTCTCGACCGGTAAAATCCCACGATCACTCAGAGTGTGGCTCATATAGCGTTTCGTTTGGTGAGAGAGATCCGGAGCCCCCAGCCCCAGTCCTTTCCCATCCTACTCCCTTAAATAGCGGCGACGCATCTGTAATATGTATCTGTT
This sequence comes from Euproctis similis, assembly GCA_905147225.2. Lineage (NCBI taxonomy): Eukaryota > Metazoa > Arthropoda > Insecta > Lepidoptera > Erebidae > Euproctis > Euproctis similis. The sequence goes on from LR990114.1 coordinate 16,828,088, forward strand.
GAAGGTGTTCATGGATGGTTACTTACCTTTAGGTGACCCCCTTACCCGCTTGCCCTTCTATTACACAAAAATAAATTTATTGCAACTTGATCTTTATACAAGCAGTATTCGGAAAATTGATAAAACAGAATTATTATTCCCATATCTTTGGATTAAATAATAAATAAAATATTAAAACTATTATGGGGTATTTTTGCCATTTTCATGTTGTAGTAGGTTTTTTGATTGAATAAAAAAATCCTCTAATGTAAATACCCTGTTAGAAACGAAATAGGATTTTGTGTTTTGCTCCAAATTATATTGTTATGTCAATTAAATTTAATTAAATCGTTGCTTAGTTATAGGACGTTAAATATATGTTTTAGGTACGTTTATTTCTTTACCTTAGCTGATACAATGCTAAAATTACCCAGTGACACATGATTATGTATAATCTAGTTAATATCTTGTTGAAATTCAGTTTAAATCTATCGGATCTGAGAGTATCCATAGCAGCCGTGCTGAAATGTCGAGACCTTCGAAACTTCCAAACCAATTTATGTGAAGCGCATACAATAAAGTGTTGCCAACATACTTTCCCCTCTTATGGGAAAGTTTAAATCTGTTTTACATGATAAAAGCTATTAAGGAGTTTTCGAATTTTCGATGGTACGGTATATTTACAGTATATATATCTATGAATATGATAAAAAGAACTTATGTTAAAATCTGAAATAGTCATTACAATTTTATTTATTTTTATGGATCAAATATCAAAGTTGGGGATTTAATCTACATTAATTTTGACTACAAATCCAATTCTCACTAACTAGTAGGAAGGTTAGACCGTTAACCTTAAAACTCTGCCAGCATGTATATGTGCCACAATAGTTATGAAAGCCGCAGAACTTGGTGAGGTGTGTCAGAAATCGATCTTATTTATTGTGCTCCATTCTTTTTGCCTATCCTGCAAGGGTACTACACTACCTTGAAGTAATATGTAAGTATTTTTCAAAGGGACTAACCAAGTAAACCACAAACCTACAGGCACATTAAAGTTTACCCAAATCCACATTTGCTCGTTCAGTTTCTGTCCATCGCTGACCACAACGAGGGCTTTGGTAGTTAGTTACACGAAACTAACTGTCCCAGGTTCTTAGTTGTCCAACCTTGGATATATTGCGACATTTAACTTTGAATTTAACTAATCTTCTTGGTATTAGAGCTGTAACATGGTGTTTCTGTCACTGACTGAAACTTCTAATTACAGAGAAACCTTTGGTTTTTAATTTTATTTTCACTCCACTGCGTCAGGAAGTCATTTAAATGGTTAAAAAAATGGTTTGAATGGATTATGATTAACTACCTATTAACTGAAATAGGTTTTGCAGATACAAAAAGACAAATAGATAAAAGTTTCAAGCGCCTTCAAACGAATTTTTCGCACGAATTGCACAGAGAACTTTTTTATTTTCAATTCCATTTGTTCTGTACAGTCATCTAATCTTTCATTCAATCTAATTTTCAACTCATCATGAAGTTAGTTGAAAATCAATTACGAAATTCAATTTTAAATTCATAGACGCAGCCCGAACGAGTTTTTTTTCAAAAAACTTATATTTAGTGGACACTTGTATATTGTACATGACTTTTCACGAAATTGTTTTTATTATGATGACAACTGCTACAGTAGAGACATGAATGAACAGTTCGTTGCGTGAATGGACGAATTCGAGTTGTGAAATACCACGACATGCTGCATTTCATACTTCTGTTTCATACTTCATCGTTACGGTAACTACACTTCATAAGCAGAGAGATCTCATCACACGAGAAATGCTTTAAATTTTCTAGACTTTTATGCTTTGCTGATGACATGAATATTTTCTCTGCTCTCACGTCATCTAATGATGTAATCGCCTTGGAATCGGACCTAGATCGCCTCTCTGATTACTGCACACGCAATAGTCTGGACTTAAACCCTTTAAAATATTCTGTGTTGACTTTTACGCGCAGAACCAAAGCTATTCAATCTAATTATACTCTGAAAGGGCATAATCTTGAGAAACTGAATATCATACGTGATTTGGGCGTTACACATGATACGAAGCGAGCTGATATTTGACGAGCACATAAATAGTCTGATTACTAAAGCTTCCAAGGCATTGGAGTTCGTCTTACGTAGTTCCAGTGGCAAGACCATAAAAATTTTCTACTGTACGTATATTAGAAGTAGTCTTGAATACGCTGCTCAGGTATGGAATCCCAGATATAGTATATATTTAACCAGATTAGAGAATATACAAATAAGGTTTTTAACATATTTATGTTATCGACTTGGCATTAAGTTCGCATCATCCACTTATAATGAAATTTGCAAAAAATATCACCTATTACCGAATTATATTCGTCAGGAGATAGCCGACATAATATTTCTACTCAAAATAACACAAAATAAAGTTGACTGCCCCGAACTGTTAGTCCAAAGTTCCACTGCACGTACCAAATAGATCTCTAAGGCATAACCGTCCATTGCAATCTCAGTTAGTATCAACAAATTATAGACAAAATTCTTACATGTGGAGGTACGTAGAAACTTCAACAAATTGTCAGCGGACTATGATATCGACTTGTTTAACAAAAGCATTGCTTCAATCTAAAAATATGATAAGCAATAGATTCTTTTTGAATAAATATTGAGGCATCAGGGGTTACCATATTTTGTTAAATTTATTAATAATTGAAAGCATTTATTGCGTTCTCTATTTGATCATAGCAAGTAATATTCCGCAATTGATCGATGTTAACATAGCTTGAAATGAAGTGTATTAGCAAGAACCTGTAATTAGCTTTATGTTACTATATTGTTACCTTCTCAAAAAAGTGTAAGCTGTTGGTTCTTCTTTCAATTAAATAAATAAACATGGAAATCGATTTGAAAGCCGTCGTGTGTTAGGCAGATCTCTATAAGATTCTTTGAATAAATGTTTGTATTATACGTACAAGAGATGTATGTTACCTTAAAAAAGTATAAGTCATAGTAAACCACTACTTACTTGGGAAATTGATATGATCAGATGAAAGGTGTAACGCGGAAATAAGATATTTGAAGTAAAAATCTATAAGTTAAATAATAATATGTAAAACTTTATAATTTCTCACTTTACTTAAAATCTCTCTCTCTCTCTCTCTCTCTCTTAAAAACTCGCTTCCATAAGTTAGATTCCGTAACTTATGGAAGCGAGAGCTGGGTATGGCAGAGCATGCATGAAAGTAGGATAAACACGGTCGAAATGAGGGCATTGCGCAAAATCTGCGGAGTGACCCTCGCTGACCGCGTGGAAAACAAGGTTATAAGGAAGGAAGCCGGATTGAAAGAGAGTGTCGGTGTAAAAGTAAGAGAGGGCATGCTCCGATGGTTCGGACATGTAGAAAGGATGGATGATGCAAGATTGACTAAGCAGATATACAATGCAAAAGCGGATGGATGTAGGAGTTGAGGACGGCCTAGACACACATTTCATGACCAAATAAAACGTTGTGTTCTGGAGGAAAGTAATGTTAGGTGCCTCAAAAATAGACGCGCGTGCATGAAAAGAGTTATGAAAGTCAACGAAGCGAGTGAGGTGTGCAAGAATCGTGCCTTATGGCGCTCCGTTCTCTCTGCCTACCCCGCAAGGGATTTGGCGTGAAGTTATATACATATACTTAAAATCTTATTTTGTATAGGATTTTTTTAAAGTCAGTCTGAGCGTGCGAGAAGTAAGACTAGAAAAAACAGGAAAAATGTACAACAAAAATAGCTTTGTGATATTCAATTCATGTTTTGATATTTTCTAAATGAATTAAAGAAGACCAAATATCTCTTTCTGAAGATATCCGTAGAGGATTTTAGCAAATGAAATGCCTTAAAAACCATATGCATCATAAGAGCTACGAAAAGGAATAGCAGTAAGAGATGAGAAGAGATAGAGTAGACGAATTAATTTGTGGAAATAAGACACCAAAACCATTACGTAAAAAATGCTATTTTAATAGACAGTAATCAAATAGGAATGATATTACAATGAAGTAACAGCCACTAAAGCTTGTTGAAATAATAGACGTTACGCTACTATCTGGCGGAGAAGTTAACTCGTCCTCAACGCGAAAATATCAGTTTTCTTTAAAATTCACCATATCTAGAATTAAACGCAAGGCTTTGTAGTTTAAACACAGACGCAGAACTAATTCCGGCTTCAGAACGAAACTCTAAGCTTTACTTTTGCTCAAAGTTATAAGCATTAAGCGTCTGTAAAATCTTTGATATAAACGCTCCCTGAAATTCAATTAAGAAAATAAATCTTTCGTCAAGATGAGCCAGTGTGAAAATTTACAGTAACGTAACAATACTTCTCATAATTTTAAGCAAATTCCATTACCGTTATTCATAACCTGATTACATAAATTATCAGTAACAATAAACAAATCAAGTATAAGTGAGTTAGTAAATGAATAGGCAACCCTCATTTTGCTATCACAGAGTGCATCATTTGCACCTATCAATCATAATCTATTAAAAAAATACTTTAAAAAAATGTTAAACCGACTTCTAGAAACGTAAATCACAAAATCTTTTAGTATATGAAAACAATACTTCTATAACCAAAAAGCGATAAATAACGTAATTTACTCATTTGTAGTTTTATAGTCTCGGTGGCCCAGTGGTCGAGCACACCGCTTCTGCTCCAGAGGTCCGGGTTCGATTCCTGACACTGGCTCACACCAATGACTTTTCGAAATTGTTTTCGGAAGTTATATGTGATAAATATCGATGACTAAAAACTTTGTGCCCGGTATGGCAATAGGTTGACCACCTATTCCATTTGGGACGTACCTAAACATAACGGCGAGACGAGGCTTAACAGCCGCTGCCTACACCTTCGGGTAACAAAAGGCGTGAAGTTATGTATGTTATGTTACTCATTTGTATACTTAATACAATATACAAAACGTAATACTTTAATAAAGTCATTTTTAACTGTTAAAATATATACAATTGTCCTTCATTATTGAAGTCGCTGTAAAACAATAGAGTACGTTACCTTTTTTTTTTTTTTTTTTTTTTTTTTTTCGCGAGGAAATGCTTTATGCACACCCCCCGCCTGGGGACGGCAGGGGGTAGTGTGGGACTCCCAAAACAGTAAACTGAAATCCGATCCTAGGGTTACCCACTAAAACCTCGCGGCGGCCTTCCTCCGGCGTTGGGGTGGTCCAGGATTCGGATAAACCCCTCTGGTCCACCCCGCCGTCGCCCCCCCTCCGTCACGAGGGGGTGCTCATCCTCGGGGAGCCTCGGCGAGACTCCCCCGGGCGGGGCGGCTCCGACCGCGCGCTGTAAAGAGGCGCGCGGCCGGCGGCGCCCCCGACGACCCTCCCCGGCCGCACCGGGGGGTCATCCTTCCCGGGCCGCGACCCGGGCGCACCCGCGGGGTGTGCACCCTCGCGGCCCGCCGGCGGCGGCGATCACTGAGCTCGCCGCCGCCGCCTTCGAGCGGGATCGGCTCTCTCCCGACCCCGCTCGGCGGCCTCCTTCTGGAGCATGACAGCTTCGCAGAAAGAGACCACAGCCCTCCACTCCTCCTCGCCCGCCAGCATTGCCGCGACCAACGCCGGCGGGGACAAGTCTCGCCCGATCCCGTCGACCAGGACTCGGCGCTCGGCCGCCCAGGCCGGGCAGACCTCCAGCGTGTGCTGGGCCGAGTCCAGGTCGGATGCGCAATGGTGGCATCTCGCCGTCTCTTCACGTTTTATTCGACTCAGATACTCACCGAAGCACCCGTGCCCGGTGAGTATCTGAGTCAACCTGTAGGTGACAGTGCCCCATTTACGGAGCACCCAGGCCTCGAGGTGGGGCAGGACGGCCCCGACGGCGCGTGAACGCGTACCGCCCTGGAGGACCAGCGCGTCGCGCCAGTCCCCCAGGACCCGCCGGAAGGCCTCCCGCCTCCGCACTTCGTGTCCCCGCGCGTCCCCCCCTCCCCGGCCGAGATCGTACGCAGCTGCGTACATCTCGGCCAGGATGATGAAGGGGGGATAACTCGCGAGGACCGTCGCCGCCTCGTACGAGATGGTACGGTAGCCCCGTACGACCCGTATGGCCATGATCCGCTCCAGGCTCCTCAGCAGAGCCTTGGAGCGGGAGGCCCCCGCGAGGTCTCGCGACCAAACGGGGGCCCCGTACAGGGCCACGGACCGCACGACGCCACCGTAGAGGCGGCGAACTCCCTCCCCCGGTCCCCCGAGGTTGGGCAGCAGGCGGTGTAAAGCGCCCGCCACCCGTCGCGCTCGGGGGACCATCCGTACGAAGTGCTCCTCGAAGCTCCAGCGGCTGTCCAGGGTGAGGCCGAGGTACTTCATGTACCGCCCCACCGGGACAGCCGTGTCACCCACCTGGATCCGCGAGGCCGGGGGTTCCCTGCCTCTGGTGAGGCGGTGGAACCACAGCGCCTCACTTTTGTGAGGCGCCACCTCCAGGCCTAGCCCGCGGATCCGTCTGACGACGATTGCCACCCCCAGCTCGGCGAACCTGAGCGTACGCTCGAAGTTGGGCCCCGTGGCGACTACCAGAGTGTCGTCTGCGTAGCAAACGACACTCACGCCACGGGGCAGACTGGAGCGGAGGACCGGATCGTATGCGAGGTTCCACAGCAGGGGCCCGAGCACGGACCCCTGCGGAACCCCGCACGTCACCTCCTTCCTCTGCTCCGTCCCGTTCCGGTCGACATAGTCCACCCGTCTCTCCTGCAGGTAGGCCCCGATGACCGACCTGAGGTAGGGAGGCACCTCGTGGTATACGAGGGCCTCCCTGATGGCCGGCCAGGGGAGGGTCCCGAATGCGTTGACGATGTCGAGTGACACCGCCAGCGCGACCCCCCCCGATCGGACTGCCGGTTCCGACAGGGCCCGCACCCGACGCACCGCGTCGTTGGTCGAGCGCCCCTGCCGGAACCCGAACTGGCAGTCCGATATGTCCGGGCCCACCTGCGACAGGTGGCTGCTGATACGGGCGGAGATAACCCTTTCAAAGAGCTTCCCCGCCTCGTTCAGCAGGCATATCGGCCGGAACGACGACGGAGCATCTCCGGTCCTCCCTTGCTTTCTGATCAGCACCAGCCTTGCCGACTTCCAGTCGAGGGGGAACACCCCGCGGCGGAGGCAGTTGGTGAACAGCTGCCTCGCCTTGTTCCCCAAGACTCCCAGAGCGAGCGCCAGGACCCGGCCCGGAATTCCGTCCGGGCCGGGAGCGGCGCTCCGGGAGGCGAGCCGCGCGATGGCTCGCCCGAGCTCGTCCTCCGTCACCTCCAGCTCGTCGGACCACGGAGTGTGGTCCGACTGAGACGGAGGATCCGAGGGACCGCCCTGGACCCTAGGGAAGAGTACGTCCACGACTCTCCCCACGACTTCCGGGTCCAGGGATTCTGTCAACGGAGGGACCCACGGGGTCAGCTTGCCCAGTACTATTTTGTACGGGCGTCCCCATGGGTCCCTATCCAGTCCCTCGACGAGCTCGTTCCAGGACCGCTCGCGAGCCGCAGCGATGGCGACGCATACGGCGTGCGCGGCGGCCCCGTATTCCCGTCTGGCTCTGAGAGCCTCCTCGACCGAGGTTCGCCTTCTTCTGCGGGCTCTCAGGTACCGGCGGCGAGCGACGAAGGCGGCCTTCTTGAGCCGCTCAATCTCCTCACTCCACCAGTACACGGAGCCCCGCCGGGGCGGCCCGACTCGCGGCATCGACGTGTCACAGATCGACGTCATCGCGCCGCGCAGCCAGGCCGCCTGCGCCTCGGGATCGGGCGATCCAGCTCCCTCCGTCCAGTCCGCGACGCTGGCGGCGGCCACGACCATGTCTCGGTCGAGCCGCTTGAGAGACCAGCGCCGCGGAGGGCCGCTAGTCTGGCGCGGGCGGCTTGGGCGGCGGAGCAACACATCCAAAAGGATGTGTCGGTGGTCCGACAAGTTGACCACCTCCTCCGCCACCCGCCATCCGGTCACCATGGCGGCGGCCGAGGGAGTCGCCCACGATAGATCGATGACTGACTCCCCCTGCCACCGCACAAAGGTGCTGACTGACCCCCGGTTGAGTAACCGGAGGTCGAGTCCAGCCGCCCACTCCAGAACGGTCTCTCCCCTGACGTCGTCCCGGGCGTCACCCCACTCGCTCGAGTGAGCGTTGAAGTCACCCAGGACGAATACCGGACGGGCTGCGTAACCGCTAAGGCGGCTCGCCAGTCCGCCCAGGTATGCCTCAAAGACATTGAGGCCGCAGTTTGGAGAGACGTAGCAGCCCACTACGATCGTGGATCCCCACTCCACGGCGACGTAGCCTGGACCTTTCCATAGGAGGGAACAGTAGTTCCCTTCCGCCCAGTATATCGCCACCGAGCCCGTGTCATCCCCGAACCATCGCGGGTGGACGGGGACGCGGTAGGGCTCGGCGACCACCGCCAGGGCAACCGACCATTCTACCAGCGTCTGCGCAAGTAGATCTTGCGCAGCGCGGCAGTGGTTTAGGTTGCCCTGGAGGAAGCGGGCGCGGAGGTCCGTGGTTATTGGACCTCCATCGCGCCCGCCTGTCCCCTTGTGGGGGAGGGTGGCCTAGCGGCCGCCGCCTTCCTTTTGGGAGGGGAGCATTTCTTACCCCCCATCCGGTGATCCGCCCTGCACCCCAGGTCCGAACAGACCGGGCAGCGAGGAGCGGGCGCGGTGCAGGCACTAGCGATGTGGCCCGCCACGCCACATCGGTAGCACCGCCCGCTCCTGTCCACGGCGCAGGGGCACTTAGCACGAACGTGCCCCTTCTCGAGGCACCGGAAGCACTGCAGCGGCCTTGCCGCCAGTGCCTCGACGCGCGCCGACGTCCACCCGATCAAGACCAGCCTCTGAGCCGCCAGTTTCCTGGCGACCCCAAGCGGGCATCGGACCCAGGCCGAGCCCAACCGAGACGGGCTGGAGCGGATCTCCCCGACCTTTATGTCGGTCGAGGCGCATCCTCCCGCCTCGGCTATCACCGTGGCGACGGCCGCGGGTGTGATGGACTCATCCAGGTCCATCACCCTTAAATCGCCCATTTTGCACGGGCGCGAAATTATCGCGCCCGTGTCGGCGACGGCCACCCTCATTTTATCCGCCAAGGCGTCGGCCTTGGCGGAGCTGTCCGGACCGGGGACCTCCAACATTAGAGCCCCGGTCATCGTTCTTCGGGGCTTTATCCCCCCGGAGATGCCAAGATCCGCAAGTTTGATGCGGCTCTTGGCGATCTCCATAACCGCCGCGAGTGTGGTGCCGGCGTCCGGAGGCACCGTCACCACCACCGCAGCGGTACTGGGGGGCTTCGGCAGCCCCGTGGATTTCTTTATCTTTTGCGCCGGAGCAGGAGCGGCCGCGACTGCGCGAGCCTTCCTGGCGGTGGCAGCGGCCTTCCGGCTGACCACCGTTGCCCAGGTCTCGCCGCCAGCTCCTGCTCCCGTCGCAGGCCCAACTGCAGGCGCAGGCGGAGGGGGAGGCGGAGGCGCCCACGAACATTCCGCCGCCGCCGCCCTCCTCTCCCTTCTACTTCTCCTTTTTTTACTCGGGGGCATCTGCGGCCCCGGCGGCGGCAGATTTGCCGCGACGTCCCGATTTCGCCCCAAAGGAGGCTTCTTCCCCATACCGGGAAAGAAATTGTCCAGCATTTCGGACTGGTTCCGGGCGTGCTGGCGGTCCATAAACGCCAGGACTTGGGACCAGTCCGGATTGGCGGAAGGCTGCGGCGGCGGAGCTCCCGCGTGTTTCGCGGGGCCACTTTCCACTCTGCTGGCCTTCTTCTTCTTATTCGTAGCCGGCGGCGGCGCCACCGGGGGAAGAGAGTCCCCCTGGGATGTCTCCGCCGCCTGCGATTGAGGCGCCTCCAGCTTGGCCGCCATCTCGGCCATTTTAGCTCGAAGTTCGGCATTTTCTTTAGCGAGCTCTAACATTCGGGCCGATAGCCCCGCGATCTGCGAGCGGAACGACTCGTTCTCGCTATCGCGGGTCCCGGCCCGAGCGCAGAGCTCTGCGATGCCGTCCCTGATTGGGCCGAGGCTCGTTCGGACGACCTTCGCTAGATCGGCCCTCGAGCCTTTCGCCCGGTCAGCCGTCCGCTCCATGGAGTCTAGAGTCTCGAGGATCTCGGCCCCGAGCTCAGCGGACTTCGGTGCTTCCTCCTCTTCGGCGAGTTTTCTGCCGTTAGAGGGCCTCTTCTTGCCCCCCCGCGGGTCTACGGGGCTCCGCGGTTTGCGCTTACGCGCCGCCCGCACCCCGAGACTACTGGAAGCCTCCGAGGCGGCGGAGACGGCGGACATAGCGCTATCGCTATCCCCGCCGCCATCCACCGTTGTGGATCTCCTCGTCTTCGGACGAGGCGAATCCGGCCTCTTGAATCGAAGCAGGGGACCACCCTGCTTCTCAACTTCGTTCTTGCTCCTGGAGGAGCTACGGGAACGGCCCGAGCTGGGCTCTCCCCCCTCCGACACTCCCTCCCTCCAAAAGCGACCTCGTGTGGTGACGCCTGATGCGTCGGTCGCGACTGCAGTGCTGCCCCCAACGACAGTTTGGCAGTTGGTGCCCCCCCCAGATACGGTGGGGCTGCCTGACGGGACTCCGTCAGGGTGGGATTCTCCGGCTTCGCCGGTACCCACCTGGGGTAATATGTTGTTCCAAGTTGCCATATTGATATTACTTTGATTAACGAGGGTGGGTTCCCTCGGCTTTTTTCCCTCCTGCCCAGGGGTGGGCTCCCCTACAGCGATGCCCTAGGGTCCGACCTACGCGTCGAACATGCATCCCCTCGCCGGGCATCAAAGCTTAGGATTCACGGATTTTTTATAGTGGTTTACTCCACGCGGTCCAATGACCCCCGCGCCTCTCAATGAGGGTTGCGGGCCGGGCCGAACGGCGGGGTCTACGACCCACGGTCCGTCGCCCCGGATCGCCTTCCTCGGAGAGGACCGAGTGGGGGGGTTAGCAACCCCTAGTCCATCGCCCCTCTCCAGAAGACCGTCCCGGGTAGGGCCAAACGGGGGGGTTCACAACCCCTGGTCCGTCGCCCCTTCCCTCCTCGAATACCGGGACAGACCGAACGGCGGGGTTCACAACCCCTGACCGACGCTCTGTCCCGCGCTCCTTCGTTTCGGTAGGGCCGAACGGGGGGATTCACAATCCCTGGTCCGTCGCCCCCATCCCGAAACACGCTGCAGGCCGAACGGGGGGGTCCACGACCCCTGGTCCGTCGCCCTGAGCCGTGGCAAAATGCCACCCTACGCGGTAACGTCACACTCTACCCTCTGATACGCAGAGGGTAGGCGGAGCTCCACAAGGTGATTTTTTATAGAGGTTTTCTTCCTCGCGGCCCCCTTGCGGCGGCCATCGTCCCAGCCCCACGGACTGGATTACGATTACACCACTGGTGTCAGACTCTCAGCCAGGACCCGACGGAATTTACTCCGCCAGGTCCCGCCCAGGGAGCACCGGCCCGGAAGGAGCGTCCGGGCGCTCGTGGAGGTGGTCTGACGGCGCCCCCCAGAGTACGTTACCTAGGCTTGCACCGACTCCAAAAATAAGTGACATTTGTGCATCTCGGAGGTAAACACTATACCTACAACGAAAAAAAAAATTTTAAATCCGTCCATAATTGACGAAAATATCGGTGAACATACATAAAAAATAAACATACATACAGACGAATTGAGAACCTCCTCCTTTTCGAAGTCGGTTAAAAACAAAAGGATAAAGCCGTTACTCGTGATGAGTTCTCGATGAAAAAAAAAACAATAAAAATAAAACCAAAAATAAACAAAATATTCGGTTCGCCACCTATTCCATTTGGGACGTAAACATAACGGCGAGACGAGGCTAAACAGCCGCTGCCTACACCTTCGGGTAACAAAAGGCGTGAAGTTATATTTTATGTATGTATGTTTAAACAAAATATTAAATACCAATAGACAAATATAAAACATATAAATATTACCGATAAACCTTATAACGTGTACCGTGTATCGACACACAACGAAACCCAACTAACTTCGCAGAGAACAGAGTTCCAAATCAGTTTATCTTGCAGCCTTTGAAACTCCAATAACGACTGCAAGACTCAATATTATGGCTATTTTATAAATTCGTATATTTCATATTTTTTTGACATACTAAATATAATAGAATAGAATAGAATAAACTTTATTGTACACCACAAACAGAAAGAAACTATAAAATAACTTAAAAATAAGACACACACACACACACGCACGCACGCACGCACGCACGCACGCACGCACGCACGCACGCACGCACGCACGCACGCACGCACGCACGCACGCACGCACGCACGCACGCACGCACGCACGCACGCACGCACGCACGCACGCACGCACGCACGCACGCACGCACGCACGCACGCACGCACGCACGCACGCACGCACGCACGCACGCACGCACGCACGCACGCACGCACGCACGCACGCACGCACGCACGCACGCACGCACACACACACACACACACACACACACACACACACACACACACACACATAAGATAACTTTACGCCTTTTTTACCCAAAGGTGTAGGCAATGGCTGTTAAGCCTCGATTCGCTGTTATGTGTACATCCCAAATGGAATAGGTGGCGAACCTATTTCCATACTGGGCACAAAGTTTTTAGTCATTGATATTTATCACGCATAACTTTCGAAATTATTTCATTTCTAAAAGTCGTTGGTGTGTGCCAGAATACGAACCCGTGACCTCTGAATGCAAAAACCGCGTGCTCGACCACTGGACAGTTGAGACTATAAAATAGACTAATATTTAAAATTTGTCTATTACTCGACTATGCCTAACGACGACACAGCATTTGCCCAGTTTTTTTTTTATTATTTCCCATTTCAATATTAAGTCAATATTTCAAAGACATTCTCGATGTAAGTAAAGAAATTTCCTATCCACTGTTTAACCAACAATTTCATCTTCAATATCCAAAATTTCGCTCATTAAACTCGTAGAATTTCAACGCAATCTTCAAAGATGAATTGCGATTAGCTGGAATTAAAACAATCTTGTAAAAGGCTTGGCGTATTCATTCCACCCGTTTTGTCAAAACTTCTTGCATTCATTAAAAATTGATTAAAAGCCTCGACGATCAACAAAGTAGGCCGTTCAGTCACTGCTAACGACAAATGTTCAGTAGTTCAGATCACTACTTATTTGGTGCATGCCGTTAAATTGAGCCTCCTAGAACATTGAAGCGCATTACTTTAGATTCTTACCAGAAGACTTCTGTTCGATAACTCCCAGGATCGAATACTTACACAACAATTATTCGACATTATTTTTCATATTTCATGGTGTCATAACCATTCAATCATACCAACTCAACAACCAATCAATCATCAATAGCCTTTTGAGGTCCACTGCTGGGCAGGCCTCCCCCATAAAGCGCCACAACTGCCGGTCCGTTCACTCATGGGGGGTTTTTGCCATAATCGCCACGCTTGGCAGGCGGGTTGGCGATCGGAGTAGGCTGTATTTTGTTGAGAGAGAATGCTGCTGCCCATTCTTCCAGCCTTTTCCCTTAGTCGCCTTTTACGACACCCACGGGAAGAGATGGGGTAGCGGTATTCTAAGCCGGCGCCACACAGCAATAATACCATATAACAAAATGTTATCTTTTCTAGTCACGAAAGCCACATATAAATCAAAATATAATATGTGTGTGTAAATACACACACATATATATTATTACTATATTTAAACACAGTAAAGTGATGACTGTATTTAAAACAACATACATACCTGTAAATAATACTTTTGATTACAGAATTATCTTATCTAAATCTTATCATTCATATAAAAACTGAATGCTTGTTAAAGATACAATTTTAGTTTATCAAAAATGAAACGAAATCAAAATAATCTCCCTACACTTTTCCATTTCATACTTACCTATAATTCATGTCTTTCAAACTAAAATAAAATCCAATGTCAGAATATAATATGATACGAATGAAGTCGCGGGCAATGTTAAGCAGCATTGAAGCTATTCAGTAAACCTAAACACCATTACAACCAAAAAAAGGGTTGTAGCAGAAGGTCTACCTGGTTAAATAATGCATATAATTTTCGTTAGACCCACGCATATTTTATTTCGAGCCGCCGACACTTAGCAAATTACTTGGACAAGGCACTAAAACCTCGTTTGTCTTGTACGTGATCATTTAAATGGTAATAATTCCAGGAGACTGAGTAATTAAACCTGAATTAATTAATCCAAATAAATATAAAACATGTGGAGAGTCAACAAAATTTCAGGCAGTATTTGCAGTAAATATAAAAGAATACACATGAAAGAAATACTTGTTCATAATACAAATGAAAAGACTGGATTTAAAAGTTTTTTTTTGTGAAAGAACTCGCGGTGTGAGTTAAGAGGCTCACAATTTCTCATTAAAATAAAACATACCTATTTTAATTTAATAGAAATGCAATATGGTTATATGAAGTTCTATGGGTAGCACGTTCTTATATATCAGACACACTTTAATCCAAATCAGAGACCTGACAAATAGGATAATTTAAATTAATAATAGTCATAGAGTTTAATCACAGGTATAACAAGATATTTCAGTCTTACATATTAGTAGGTATTTCAATTGGACCAATATAATTATATCAAATATTGAATATTATATACATAATATTATACTCGCGATTTTGACTAAATAATTTTGCTAATACAAAGAAAGCTACGTCATTAGTTTCGCGAGCTAGATACACACATTACACACACATAACATTACTTCATGCCAAATCCCTTGCGGGGTAGGCAGAGAGTACAGAGCGCCATAAGGCACGATTCTTACACGCCTCACTCGCTTCGTTGACTTTCATAACACTTTTCATGAACGCACATCGATTTTTAAAGCGCCTAACTTCACCTTCCCCCAGGACACGTTCCATTTGGTCATGTAATGTGTCTTTGCAGTCCTCGACTCCTACATCCATCCGCTTTTGTTTTGTTTATCTGCTTAGTCAATCTTGCATCATCCTTTCTTTCTACATGTCCGACCCATCGTAGCAGGCCCTATCTTCCTTTTACACCGCGACTTTCTTTCAATTCAACTTCCTTCCTTATAACCTTGTTTTCGACGCGGTCAGCGAGAGTCACTCCACTGATTTTGCACAGTGCCCTCATCTCGACCGCGTTTATCCTACTTTTATACACACTCTGGCATACACAGCTCTCGCCTCCTATGTTAGCGTTGCTATCAGTACCGCATTTAGAGTAGCTAGCTGGGCTTTTCTCTTAACATTCTTTGCGCCCAGGAAGCTACCCAATGCTCCATTTACGCTGTTTCCTAACGGCACTTTTCTTCCTATATCCACGGTTTACCTGCTATTCCTGCTAAAAGCGCATCCAAGATATACAATTTCATTCGATTAATATTTTTAAACATATTTATTGGATTTGTTAATTGTTGAACAGACTGCTACAATGCAAAATAATAAAAAATAAAATTATTATAGCTTTGAGGCCTACCTTAAGCCAAAGTTATAATCTATCGAATATTTAAAATTCTTGTGTCATGGTGTTTGTAATTCTACTCGCCAGAAACGGCTTGACCTATTCTCATAAAATTTTCTGGGCACATCGGGTAGGTCTGAGAATAGGACAACATCTATTTTTCATCCAAAATGTAGCCCTTAGTATTTTATTTTGCGATAAATAACGTAACATATCAGCGGCTGTTAAGCCTCGTCTCGTCGTTATGTTTTACGTCCCAAATGGAATAGGTGGCGCACCTATTGCCATACAGGGCACAAAGTTTTGAGTCATCGACATGTATCACACACAACTGCCGAAAACAACTTCGAAAAGTCATTGGTGTAAGCCAGTGTGAGGATTCGAACCCGCGACCTCTAAATTAGTTTACATTCAGAAGCGGGGTGCTTGACCACTGGACCACCGAGACTTAAACTTTTGTTTTGTTTTATAGTACAGTCATTTGGTCGAAAAAATAGAGGTTGCCTGGAAAGTTTTCCGGGAGTTTTGAAATTTTGCAATTTTATAGATTTTGGTATGCTCTTGCTAAATTTCAACTTTGCCACCTCGTATGGCTGCCGCTCGCGCCGCCATTTTGAAAAAATGGCGCCTAAAAGCAGTACTCCTTTCTGGCGCATTCATATCTAATCAAAAACAGACGCGTACGTTATGTGAACGTAATATCGTTTATAGTGTGCGTAAATTGTCAATGAAAAATAGTATTTCAGAACTTTACGGCGCTCCTACGCCGAAACTATTGATTTTAGGAACGAAAAGGTTAAGACATAAATTGTAGGAAATTTTCTCTAATTTTATTTTGAACAATATGTTTTTCCTGTAAAATGCGTCAGAAAGGAGTTATTATCAAAAAAACTGCTTTTGGGCGCCATTTTTTCAATATGGCGGCGCGAGCGGCAGCCATACGAGGTGGCAAAGTTGAAATTTGGCAAGAGCATACCAAAATCTATAAAATTGCCAAATTTCAAAACTCCCGGAAAACTTTCCAGGTAAAAATACTAAATGACTGTACTATTATGAAACTACACACAAAAATACGTATAGCCCCAAATTTACTTTTCTGGTAAGACAACGTTTGCTGAGTCAAAATAAGGAAGACACGAAGATATATTATCAAGAAATACAAGAATGAAACATAGAATGGTATAAATCTATGAAATCACTATATCATTTGGAAAATTTTATTTTTCCCGGCGACGTCTACCGGAAAATTGTCCTTGCATTTTGAGCTATGTCAACTGGAATTAATTTATGCAAATGAATACTGACGCTGTAGAAATCAGTTTGGGTCCTCAAAAATTATGATCTCATTGTTCTTTTTTGGCGTCGTATCTTCACGTTATCAGTAAAGGCATCGGTGGAAGAAAATATTGCAAAATAAGTCCAGTGTATTATAATTGGACCTTTAGTATATAGAGAACATTTTTGTGAATTATCGACATTGATCACATTTTCCTACCGAAAGTCATTGGTGTGTACCTTAATTTTAATGTATCGCTTTCTCTAAATCAGAAACCGTTATGCTGACTAAACCACTAGACTATCTAGACGTTTACAGAGATATTGCCTAAATTATTTTTTGGATTAAAAAATTAAACTCTATTCACTTTCTGTAAAAGATTAGCTACCTACACGTTTTATCGTGATGTCATACTATCAGCATAGTACAATCAGTACTATTTATAATCAATGGTTACGTCATTTCGCGAAAATATGTAATTATTTCTGGCGTTGGACAATAAGACTCGTTAGCTCAGTAGGTTAGAGTGCCGATATAATTCTATGTTTGACCATCGGAGGGCGGAGGTTCAAATCCTCCACGAGTCATTTGTTTTGATCCTTCAAACGAACATAATAAATATTCGTATCACTACATAGTTTAAAACAAAGTCGCTTTCCACTATCTGTCCTCATAAAAGCTTAGATCTTTGAAACTACGCAACCGATTTTCATGCTACTTTTTTAATGGGTAGAGGGTGTCAACCGAGCAGTATAACCGATAATTCAAGTACAATCACGTAAAGAATAAGTCACAATTTTTGAGATTTAGCACTTTAATTGTAAGAATGACTTTGATATGGCGTCGGGATAGCTAGTAGGCTATAATATGCGAATAAAACTTTAATTTAATTAAAACTAGCTGACCCGGTCAACTTTGTTCCGCATCAAAAGTGATTTTTAAACCGTTTACATTAAAAAGTGTAAAATCTCCCAAATTACCACTTTTCCTTTACTACATTATACGCAAACCACCCTGTTGACACGCTCTATCTATCACAAAAAACCGCATCATAATTAAATTGCGTAGTTTTAAAGATTTTATCAGATTCTTAGAGCATTTATGGAGACAGACAGCGGAAAGCAAGTTTGTTTTATACTATGAAAGGAAACTGATAGTAAGAAGAAAGAAGAATAGTGCCTCTCTCACTGAAGAAATACGGCAAGCGCAGTTTTTTGTCGATTTTTTGAGACCTTAAGGTTTTACACAGTTCTTCATGTTACTCTATTGTAATATCGCTGCTAGAATGAGTCGCCTACTACCCCTGTACAAAATACATGATTTGTTTGTAATTTTGTTGGGTGTGTAATGTATGTAATAGTTCCTAGCAAATGTTTTAAAATGGTAAGTTCATTCATCTAAAAGTAAAAATATACTTATTTGATGAAATAGGTATCAAATCGCGTAGAAAAGCTAGTATTGTCGTCGTAAAATTATGGAATTCCAAAATCAAACAATATCATTTTCTTTACATTTATCAAGCCTGAAATAATTCGTCCCACCTTCTGGATGAACACATTTCAAATGAAACGTGATGTACAACGTCAATCTGCCAAAAAGAGGACAAGATTAAAATGTAACTGGAAGGTTTCACGGGAACGATTCCCTCGGGATATAACCCAATTTCTGAAGTGTAAATTATTATCTATCTGTAAGTGTATTGTTATGTAGAAGATGCTTTTAAATTTAGAATTATATTAGAACGACTTTTAACAAATTCTGATCAAATGTCCGTCAAAGCAAGTGAGGAAATTAACTTCATTGATTAAGTCATACTAATATAATAAACACCAAAAATTTTACGTTTGTATCTATGGATAGATGTTTGTTACTCTTTGAGGTAAAAACCATGAATGTATCTTGAAACTTTACAATCAGATCAAAGAGCATCAGAATATAAGAGTTACAGTTAGTACAAAAAAAATTAGCCTTAAAATATCTTTCACCGCAAAACTATTGATGATGGTACAAAAATTTGTTCCACTATATTAACCCTTAGCCACCTAGCGTCGGTCACAGTGACTACGACGGTTTTTTTTTTAATTACTCTGTTGCTATGCGAGCGACGCATCTGAAACTTAGTATACTTTACCACCCCGGTCTTGAGTACCCGTAAAGCGCTCCACCAGCTGAAACGTTTGGGCTTTCCAGAATTACAGGTAAATATTTGTTGATTGCGGTCATTTTGACCGCCGTTAGCTGGATAAGATATTTTAGTGAAAAATTTATAAACTGTTTTTGTAGGTTTATTATGTCTTCAAGAGACTTAAATAACGAGAAATGGTTACAAGAGTCTGTTTCAGACTGACACAACGTGAAGAATGTGTGTCATCATCAACTATAAGTACCTAGAAGTTTGATGTTAAAAGGATTTGTTCAACCTTTGATTAAAATAAAACGTAAATATATGAAAAAGAAAAAAAAAACATATGTGTTTAAAAAACCAATTTGCGTCGCAAAAAAGTGTAAATAATGCCACCAAAAATTTTGAATGTTTACCCACTTGTAATTTACCAAAATTGTGATTTAAGAGTGCTATTATTAGTTTTCATTAGTAGCTTATATATCTTAGTATCGTAAATTACTAAGTATAAGTTTATATTCCTTATCGATACCAGATTTTAAAAATGCCTTTTTTGTTTCCTAAAGTGTTTAATTATCGTTACAAAAACTAATAACTTTTAAAGATTGTAAGAGTAAGTAATATTAAAAAATGTAAAATTTATATTCAATCTGTAATTATTTCCATGTATATTATTATCAAACATTAAAATTAAAAATAATTTCAGGGGTCACCATGACCGCCGTTAGATGATAATGTTACTCAAAAACACGTTAGGTAGCTAAATACATTTGGCGTAAAACTTACCTAAATAAATGAATTAATCCAAAATAAATTTACAGGTATTTATACAGCTTTACTGCGTCTACCCTACTTTTGTACACTCTCTGCTGTAACCAACTCTCGCTTCCATAAACTAGCGTTGGTATCAGTCTCGCATCATCTCGCAGTCAAAATCATGCCACTGCGCAAAATCTGCAGAGTGGCTCTCGCCGATCACGTCGAAAACATGGTTGTAAAGAAGGAAGTTGTATTGAAACAGAGTATGCGTTTAAAAGTAAAAAAGGCATGGTCTGATAGTTCGGACGTCTAGAGAGAAAGTATTATGCAAGATTGACTAAGCAGATATAAAATTCAAAAGCGGATGGATGATGGAGTTTAGGACGGCCACAATACACCTTCCATGAGTAAATAAACGAGTTCTGGAAGAAAGTGATGATAATAGATTAAAAAATCGACGGGCGTGTATCAAAAGAGTAATGAAAGACCAAGAAGTGAGTGAGGCTTGTAAAAGCGGTTAAAATTATTCAATGAATAAAATAGAAAACACTTGTAAAATAACCTGTTAATCAAAATGTTAATGTGGTAATTGTTCCTAGAAATAGGAAAGTCGGTTCCACGAGGTAATTCTGCCAGGTTTCACGGCACGTTTCACACAAAGAGGCTGAGAAATTAATTTATACTTTTATCTAGTCCACGTATTATTATTTTTATTTAAGTACTAGCAGACCCAACAGACGTTGTCCTGGTTTTTATACCAAACGATAAGTTATTGAACAAAGAAAACTATGAAATACACATTATATAAAAATTTTGTTATTCCTTATTTTAAAATAACATCTATATTTTATTGCCTACCTCACTAGAGATTTAGCGTCAAGTTATGTATTAATTATTCTAAAAACAATTAGGTTTATTCAATATGATTATTTAATTTTTAACTCTAGTTATCTCAGCGAACATTGTTTTGCCATAAAAGGAATAAGAAAGTAAATTCTGGATTTTATTATTCATTGTGGTCATTGCGGGTTATCCCTAAGAAATAAACATACATCGTGGTGGAATTTTTGTAAATCTTTTAACGTTTATAATAATGTAATCTTTATTGTAATCTATCACTTAGGGTTCTGTCAGCGTTTTCAATTAAAACTGTAAACCTAAAATATCAGTTTTCCTTTTCTGTATTGTGAATGCATCATACATACAACCCAGTGTGGGTGTTATGCCCAGACTAGTCATGGGCAGACTTCATTCCCTCATCAATCCTAAGTCGAAACTGTCACTTTCTAACAAGGTTAGGCTTTACAAATCTTGTATTAGGCCAATCATAACATACGTAAGCACCGTATTCGCTCACATACATCCACACAGGATCCATAGGCTACAGACATTACAGAATAGATTCTTACGAAGAGCCACGGGGGCCCCGTGGTTCGTTCGTAAGCTAGACCTCCACGTTGACTTGTTTCTGCCTACTATCAGGCAATTCATGAAACAGTGTTCTATTAAGTTCTTTGACTCTGCTACCACACACTCCTACCCGCTGCTGGTTGCGGCTAGTCTCATCCACACCGAGCAGGATGACGCCACCACCCTCGCGCAAATCGTGGCTCAAAAAGCTCGCGAAGCCATCTCGACACACGGTTGGCCGCGGTTTCGTCCCCGCCGCCGAGGGCGCAAACACGCTCACTAAAAAATCAGAAACGTGGCAGAGACCACTTTGTCAGCGACCACCCAAGCCGAGGTTCGTATCCCTCCTTTGGGGCCCAGGGACCAGGCCGCTTAAATTCTTTGGGTGAATCAGCACTCCCCACTAGTCCGGTTACACGTCGCGTTAAAATCACAAAAAGTGTTACAAACCACCCCACAGGGGGTGCCCTTGGACCAGGTTGTTTAAACTACCTTAGGCTGAGAGCCCTCTGCGCTCACCAAAAGTCCGCGTAAAATTGTAACAGCCGTCAGGCTAACAATTAGAAGTCGTTCCAAAAAAAAAGGTATACCAGGTAGGTATATAAAATAAAGGAATCCGGCCGAAGCCGAAGATGGATTTTTGGCCGAAGGTGGCCGAAGCCGAAGCCGAAGCCGAAGCTTCGGTCAGATACTACTACGTAATAATAATAATAATGTACTTATGTGCTAAGTAATTTTATCCAAAACGACTTTACGTGTTTGGATGTTTTTTGTGTGTTCAAGTAAATTTGAGGGTGGTTAAGATTCACAGATACACAGACTGCTTACTTGCAGTATAGATAAATAATCAATATATTGGCTGTAATCCGAAAGCCATCGTATAATATTTTTTTCTTGTAACATAAAAATAAAAAATGCTTTATAAATCACACAAAAAGTTATTTATTATTAAGGCGAAATGAAGACATAACACAGGTCAGCACGAGAGTATTTCGTACTGTGATGTATCGCTATGATTAATTGACGCAAAGGGCGAACCGAATATTACATGACAAGAATTGATTATGGATTTAATATCAACATTGATAACAAGAGTAAAAGCGATAATGTCAATTTTAGGTTTATAAATACTCTAGTTTGGTGCACGATGATGGCAAGAGAACAAACGGGACAAAACACCTTCCAAGCACGGTAGGGGTGGCCGGTGCTGCCGCTGCTTCAGTAGAAAATCTCAAGCGGAACAAATACACAAAACTTGCAGGTGATTATGTTTTTGAGCCGTTTGGGGTTGAGACTCTGGGGACATGGAGTCCAAATGCTCGAGAACTCTATAAAGATCTTGCAAAGAGACTGATTAAGGCCTTTCGCGACCAAAGACTGGTTTATTCTTCACTCAGAGGATAGTCTGATATTTACTGCTTGTCTTTTAATTTTATATATTGTAAATAATGTAATTAATTTATTTCTTCTTTCTAAACTCGTAAATAAATCTTATTTAATTATTTTTTTATAAGGAAATAGGTAGATATATGTATAATATATGTTCAATATACAAAATATCGAATAATTCATTTTTTTAGGCTTCAAAGTCACGTATACATAATTTTCTTGTGTTTTTTGTCGAATATTAATATTTTGCAACAAAGTTACTTATAGATAGGAAAATTTGGAAAGGAAAAAGACGTCTATATTGAAATTTCGTGGAGTAAGATATATAGTCTATCTATGTATCTTTTCTATACACTGTCTGTATGTATAATCTACATGGTACCTTAAACATTATTATTAGTTCACTTTTTATTATATTTTTCGTTATTTTCGCCGTCAAGAGTAAAATAAAATCGTACGTAGATATGTAAAATCTATAATGATATCATCAATAAAAATTTATAGCCAACATACATACATACATACATAACTTCACGCCAAATCCCTTGCGGGGTAGGCATAGAGAACAGAGCGCCATAGGGCACGATTCTTACACGCCTTACTCGCTTCGTTGACTTTCATAACTCTTTTCATGCACGCGCGTCGGTTTTTGAGGCTCTTAACATCACCTTCCTCCAGAACACGTTCTATTTGGTCATGGAATGTGTGTCTTGGCCGTCCTCGACTCCTACATCCATCTGCTTTTGCATTTTTTGCATTTATAGCCAAATTACTACATTATATGTAATGATAGCTATCAAAATAAATAAGTCATAATTTATATAGATAATAATAAACACCTGAAAATACAACAGCCAATATCTTAAAAGTAATGTAGACATTTCTACTGCAAAACAACAATTTTCACAAATGGCCATCCCATTTAGTTTTAAATAAAAGACTATTTCTTATATTACCTTCATGGATGGAAGTACACACAATAACTTGAACGTCAACTTTTAGGAGACTAGATACTTGAAATAAAAGCCTTCGTAGATTTCGGCCTATTGTTGAAAACAAAGTCTTGTTTATGTTACATTTCGCTGTCTGAGTAATTTTTGAACAGACAAAGTAGAACTTTGTATAAAATATGAAGTTGCATCATTATAACGTATGATTGAATGTCAAATTGTGTTTCAAAGTTAAACAATTGTCAAAGATTGAGTGTACATTTTGTTGGTTTCTTCGGTCTTTGTATAATAATGTGAAATATTTTTTATTTATCTATGAAATAATATTATTATTAAATACAAATCAGTGATTTCATCATTTGTTTATAGAATTTTTATTGATTACTGAAGTCGGTGCAACACAATAGAGTACGTCACCTAGGCTGTCACCGACTCCAAAAATAAGTAACATTTGTAAATATTCTAACAGTTAAAGATGACTTTATTAAAGTATTACATTTAGTATATCGTATTAAGTATACAGATGAGTAAGTTACGTTATTTATCGGTTTTTAGTTATAGAGGTACTGTCTTCATAGACTTATAGATAGTGTGCTTTACGTTTCTAGAAGTCGGTTTAACTTTTTTTTTAAAGTAATTTTTTTCACGAGTTTTAGTGATATTAATGAGTTGTGAACTTCAATAGAAGTTAGTTTATTTACATGGCTTTCAGTTTAGTAATTATATTTTTACAAATTACAAGTCCGTTTGCTAAATGTTTGATATATTTAGGGAGCTATAATTGTCATAAATAGGTACTTAGATAAAAAAGTATGATAATACTTGCGAAGTATATATATTTTTGTAATTATCATGGGTAGACCCAATAACACTACAGCCCGGATGAAGGCCAATCGTAGCCTGGAAACTATTGCAAAATATAAAAAAAACATTTTACAGAATTGTGTCTTAACTCCTAACCGTATAAGACTTCTGTAGCTTAATCATCAGCACAGCAGTATCAGACGTTGATTCAAGCATACCTCTCAAGCAACACGTTAGTCCTGTATACTACTAAACAGTTTCTATCGACCAATTGCAGTTTTGTCTTCAAATTTCTAATGGTCAAGGAGTTTTGTGGCTTCTTCATCAGCACAGCAGCATCAAATGTTGGCGTCATATAGAATATCTTTAACACATCACTATTACGTAATAAAAATACCATACTCGTATACAAGTTTTCGTGGATGCCTTTGATTTCTCCTGGTTCCCATTATCAGGTCCTGACCTGGTGAAAATGGGACCATCTCGAAAGTAAACACTATACAACGAAAAAAAAATTTTTGAAATCGGTCCATAATTGACGAAAATATCGGTGAACATACATAAAAAAAAAATTTTATACATACAGACGAATTGAGAACCTCCTCCTTTTTCAAAGTCGGTTAATTACATTTCAGGCGTTGCGTGACTTGGCTGGGAAAATGTTTTGTGGAATATTCAGCAAGGAATTAATGCGAAAAACTTTGGTAATATTTCTAAAGCGGTTACAGTGAAATTAGTCTCGAGAAATTTTTGCATATGTAGTGGTGTGTATATTACTCAAATCTTAGAGCGCGTTTCCACTATATCGTTCTGGCCTATACAAAAATGTTTCGATATCCTTACATTACTATTTAATTTTATACTTATCCCTAGCAACACTCTGATTTTTGTTTTCAATAAAAACAAGTTTTTATTTTAAAGAAAAAGGTTTTGAAATTATAAAAAAAAAAATTCATTCTATTTCACGTCCTTGAGCAAACGACAAGGCGACTACCGTGAAACAATAAAATATCGTGTCGTTCTTTAGATGATAGTAGTTTAGCTATAGGTAAAAAGTTTTGACCATAATAATTACGAAACAAAACAAACAAATAAATCGTCACTTGATAGTGGAAAGTGGAAACACGCACAAAGCAGAATAAACCAGTTTACGCTGTCCGCAGGTGCCACGTGACCATACACTACTACATATGCAAAAATTTCTCCAAGCTAATTTACCTGTACCTATTTTGTCGATGCACGTACACATTTTTGATGTAAAAATTCACGTTTTATAGTACTAACTTGTGATAAAATATTCGTGGGGATGATGCATGATAAAAATAAGGTCTTGTTAGAAAGTCAGAAGTTATCATCATTGGATTACAAGATCGCGAGACAGACCAACGGTATTTATTAATCGTATTGCCAGTTTCGATACGTAAAAAAAAAGTTTCCGATCTTGTATGGCAATTAGCACCGACAATAATTTTATAGGAACAAATAATTAATTCAGCGTATCGTAGCCACTGCCTACTTCATCGATTAAAATAAAAGCGTGAAGTTTATTTCTATATTTTTTTTTTTTCAATATTTTACTTACAAACATAATCCAGCTTGAGGAAATTTTCTCTTCAAAATTTATTATGGGTTGTGGACAAGCAGTAATAAAAAATTACTTGCTAAGTTTGATAACACGACCCCTACAAACCTCGAGGACATTATGAACATAATATTTGATGCAGCGATAATATAGTCAATTTTATCTCTTCATCCCCTTTTCTTAGAGGGAACCGCTTTTTAGGGTGCCATTACACCAGAAGTGTAACAATAGAACCACATTATTAGGGTTGGTATCGTGTTTCATTTTTAAAGAGTCGTATATTTTCAGATATGGTGAGCCGCAAATTGTATCGTCCAGCTGGTTTGTCATCGTGGTGGAAACCTACATGAAAAAGAAGTAACTGTGACTTCTTTAAAAATATTCCGGAGTAGTGAAATATCATAATTGATAGCAACGTTCTTAAATATTCTTACTCTATTTATTTTCATAAGTATCGGAAGAAGTGACTGAGGAATTTTTTGACTGCTCTCTTTTTGATCACAAATATCGATAGCTAATAGATCACCACTGTGACATGGAGCTTTCAGGTTCCGACATTCCGAATCGTGTCTCACTCCAATAACTTTTCAGATGTTGTATACGATTTAATGAAGATGCTTGCCTAATTTCTGCAAACCAAAATCTTTTTGAACAAGAAAACGTATTTAGTTCATCAAAGTATAATTGCCGATGCTTACACCTTGAGGGTCGCAAAATTACAATATAACTTGATTAAGGTATAACATTCTAAATTATAATAGAATTTATGATGCGTCTGATCTGAGTATTCCAGTTTATTGTAATTCTTTTCAGAACCGCTGCAGTCATTCGATACAAGTATTTCGTCGTTTTATTTCTATTAATACGACCAATCGTAAAAACAGCAACAGCCTCCCCAAAAAAAACAATACTGATCAGACATCATACCGATTTCTTCTGCTTACATTGTAAGAATATTGGTTAACAAACAAATAATAAATTATTATGTAAGAATAAGATTAGAGAATATTTTAAGTAGATTATCTATCAAAGCTACTTTTTTTGTACTTTGATAAAGTCCTATGAAAGGCAAGACTTTAGGTACTTAGTAATATTGAATGGCTGTAAAAAATATAATCGAACTTTTAAGCTTGAAAATGTGTATATTAATTTTCTACCCAAAGGTGTAGGCAGTGGCTTTTAAGTCTTGACCCGCCGTTATGTTTACGTCCCAAATGGAATAGGTGGCGAACCTATTGCCATACCGGGCACAAAGTTTTCAGTCATCTATCATACATAACTTTCGAAAAGAATTTCGTAAGTCCCTCAAAGAATAATGGAACTCCATAAGACACGATTATTACCGCAGGATTCTTTGACTTTCATAACTCTTCTTATTTAGGCTGCAATTTTGGCGCAGTGCAGTGCAGATGCTATGACCATAAATTGCATATTAAAGTTTTCTTTTGTAAACATAGACGTTGTGTGTCTATGTTTACATAAAGAAACTTTGTGTACAAAAAAAGTGTAAGTTGTTTTTGTTTCATGAATAGAAAGCTACGGACGACACTGAGAGAGAATATCCCGAACCGAACAAAATAACTCCAGATCTGGATCGATTCGAAAGCCATTTGTTTCTCGCGCAGATCTCTTTAAGTCTTTTACGAAATATTGAAATTTAAGATAGAAGTGGATTTTGTTTTATAGTCTGCTTGCTGTCACTCGCGACTTTGTTTGTGTGACCTTTAATTTGAGAATGAATGCTCAATATTTAATCATTATCAATTATAATTTTAATGTCCTATAATACTACATCTGTCTTTTTTATCAATATTAGCATGTATTTATGTTATTTTTTACACAGTCTCGGTGGCGCAGTGGGCGAGCGCACGGCCTCTGATCCAGAGGTCCGGGGTTCGATTCCAGACACTGGCTCACACCAATGACTTTTCGAAATTGTTTTCGGAAGTTATGTGTGATAAATATCGATGACTGACAAACTTTGTGCCCGGTATGGCAATAGGTTCGCCACCTATTCCATTTGGGACGTAAACATAACGGCGAGACGAGGCTTAACAGCCGCTGCCTACACCTTCGGGTAACAAAAGGCGTGAAGTTATGTTTGTACGTAATATTTGTAACGTTCCTACTTAACCGATATTCACAAGATAGAAATAAAGAACAAAGTGACGTAGGACATGATTATTTTATACCCCATTCAATTTTTTTGACTCTCATAACTCCTCTCATGCTCTCACGTCTTAACTTATTTTGTTCCTGTGGTAATTTCCAGAAATAATATGACTTATTAGGTCGGGGAAAAAGTCTTTTCGCATAACGTAGGTATAAACTTATTATAAAATTTCTTTGACTGTACTATTTGTGTCTGGCTGGTTTTGGTAACATTAAAAAGGTTACATTATAAAGAAAAGAAAAAAATAAAAAAAAGTTGTTTCCCGCTATTTTTCATTTGTTTTTCTCTCCGTAAAAATGAGTGAATCTAATGAAGAAATTCGATACATTTTAAAATTTTATTATAAAAAAGGCAAAAATGCAACTCAAGCAGTGAAAAAAATTTGTGATGTTTATGGACCTGATGCAGTGTCAGTAAGAGTAGCACAAATTTGGTTCAAACGTTTTCAGTCCGGAAATTTTGATGTTAAAGATGCACCTCGCTCTGGTCGCCCTGTTACGAATAAAATGGACGCCATTTTTGAAAGAGTGGAGCAAGATCGGCATATTAGTAGTTACGATGTAGCTGAAGAACTGGGAATTGACCACAAAACAGTTTTGACCCATTTGAAGAAAGCTGGTTATACAAAAAAGCTCGATATTTGGGTGCCACACGAGCTCACTCAAAGAAACTTAATGAACCGTGTACTCATTTGCGATTCATTATTGAGACGTAATGAAACCGAGCCGTTTTTGAAGAGATTGATAACTGGCGATGAAAAGTGGATCACGTACGACAAGAACGTGCGAAAAAGGTCGTGGTCGAAAGTTGGCCAGGCTTCACAGACTGTGGCCAAACCTGGCCTAACACGAAATAAGGTGATGCTGTGTGTATGGTGGGATTGGAAGGGCATTGTTCATTATGAGCTTTTACCGTCCGGCAAAACCATCGATTCTGATCTTTACTGCCAGCAACTGATGAGATTAAAGGAAGCAGTCGAGAGAAAACGGCCGGAATTGATCAACAGGAAGGGTGTGGTCTTTCATCACGATAACGCTAGACCACACACATCTTTAGCCACTCAGCAAAAATTAAGAGAGTTCGACTGGGAGGTCCTAGTGCATCCACCATATAGCCCTGACCTTGCGCCTTCAGATTTTCACCTGTTTCGGTCTCTTCAGAATTCTTTAGGTTCTGTAAGGTTGACCTCAAGAGAGGACTGCCAAAACTATTTGTCCCGTTTTTTTGATCAGAAGTCCCAAAGTTTCTACAGTAACGGGATAATGTCTCTGCCCACAAAATGGCAGAAAGTTATTCAACAAAACGGTACATATATATTGTAAATAAATGTAAATAAACTTTGAAAAAAATGTCTTGACTTTTCATACAAAAATACGAAAATACTTTTTCCCCAACCTATTATGTCAATAACACAGTTGGGATTTATCGACTCTTGTATAACTAACATTTATCCAGTAGATTAAGGCTATATTGCTTGCCAAATAATTTTATTTTTATGATTTATTTTATAATATATATTTTATTTTATTATTATTATTTTATTTATTATATTATCTTATTATTATCCTAAGTTTGACATGAGGGACCTCATTTTGCTCTATAAATTATTCTAATTTGTAATTTAGTTTACATAAAATTTAGCAAAAAAAAAGACTCCCGTGAATTTCTTGCCAATTCTTCTCAGGGCGTGAGTAATCGAATTGGCGGATTGTATATATTGACCTTCTTATGTGTCTTTAATGAATTGAATAAATGACATTTTAATTTGATTTTGATTTATGTGGGTACACTCAAAAAACAGAACTCTTCGTGTTCAATCTGGAGGGGAAAAAATCAAGTCTGGAAGAAAATAAAAACATACCTCCATTAAATATAACGTCTTATGAATCATTCAAAGTAATTTATGAGGAAACCTTATGTAAATTTAAGGTTTTTGTACACAAACGTACATTTCCATTTTTTTTTCTTTATACAGAATTGTCAGTAAATACTGGCTTGATTGAACTGGATTTTATTATTATTGCGTCTTTATTTTGTTTACGATCGTATTTTTTTCAGCCAGTTTTGACCAATTCTATCGCTGTCATCAGGCGTCAAATAATTGGTATCGGTTCACGGTCTAAACGATTCATTAACTCATTCAATAAAAGTGAATTGTTCATTCAATCCAATATTTAGGTACGTAAAATGTAATCCCGAGAAGCCTTATAGGATTATTAATTTACAATTATAATATAATTCATGGGTAAAAATGAAACAAATTTCGCAGTTGTATTGAACAAACATAAGTTATGACATAGACTGTAAATTATTTTCTCTTTATATGAAAAAAGTGGTTTAATTTATTTCCGGTATAAATAGCAATAAATATGTAATATACTAAATTGTAAATAATGTATCAAAATGTAAAATATGTTATTTTTATACTTTCGAGTTTAATGAATGAATT
Organism: Euproctis similis; assembly: GCA_905147225.2. Taxonomy (NCBI): domain Eukaryota; kingdom Metazoa; phylum Arthropoda; class Insecta; order Lepidoptera; family Erebidae; genus Euproctis; species Euproctis similis. The sequence continues at coordinate 16,858,555 of LR990114.1, forward strand.
TAAAATTGCTTTCATTAATTCTTTAAAATTTTATTCTCAAAAACAAAACATTCCACAATGAGGCTTCGCAGGCTCGACAGCTGGATTGCGAACGACAAGAATTAAAACGATCTCGTGAAAGGCCTGACATTTCCGTTTCATCCGATTAGTCAAAACTTATTTTATTCATTAAAACTGATAAAAAACCCGAAGGTTTAAAAGATAGGTCAATCGGCTTCCGGATATAAAAAGTTTTCAAAGGAAGCAACTCGGTGCGTCTATTTAGTTTATTTAAAATAATCATCTGATATTTTTATAGATTTTTTTTATGAGACTTACTTCTAGGATGAAGTGTCACACCATCTGGGCGTTGTAAGGGGATAAAAAGGGGTTTAATTTCATGCAGATCATCTTTCGTACTCTCGATTTCTTAGAGGGCTTTATTTATGATTTCAATTCACATAAATGAAATTCTAATTCGTACAACGACTCTCGGTGGTGCAGTGGTCTAGCTCGCGCTTCTAAATCAAGATGTCTTGTGATCCCGAGCTCACACCAACTTATTTTTGGAATTATATTCGAAAGTTCTGTGTGATAAATTTCGATGACTTAAAAATTTGAGCCTGCGGGTAGAAAAAGGCGTGAAGGTATAATAAAAAGCAAAATAAACAGTAAATTATAGTACAAAATAAACAGTAAATATTCTAAAGCATGAATTTTGTCAAACAGTTTCAATTGCCTTTGGATCGGTACTTAACATACAATATTTTTAATACCGTCAATATATATAGTCATTAGATCGTTTCAGAATAAGTTTCTCGCATAACCCTTGTTTTAATTTGTTTTGTACCATAATTTGATTTGTTTTTTAAAACTTACTTCAATAACATAACCTACATAACCTATTAGTGAGCATTTACAACCCTCGTGAGCTGCTTCAATAGTCTAAGTTATTTATAACACAATCAGTCTACAGTTAATCTCCCGTGTAACAACCAAAGCTCGCAATATCCAACTAATTTTCACTCAAATGATAAATAACAATGCAAATTATCGTCCATAATGTTTCGAAAAGGATTTTATTCCCTCACATTTTAACTTAATAATGTACTAACATGTTTGTTTATTTGATTCGAATTGTTGGAAATGTTATAGGGAGTGAGTGTGGGGGTTGAATGTTTTACATTCGAGGGATACAAATGAATATATGAGCCAAACGAACAGGCGAGTTACCTGATGGTAATCGACTAATGCCACCAAACCATCTGCTTTGGCGTCCTTTGCAGGTAATAATTCACTCGTTTCCTAAAGTTCCTTAAGTCGTATGGGTCCGGAAATACCGCTGCCGGTAACTGGTTCCATAATGGTGAGCGATAAAAGTAAGAAAAAACATGTACCGATGGTTCGGACATGCAGAAAGAATGGATGATGCAATTGACCAAGCAGATATACAATGCAAAAGCGCAGGAATTAAGGACGACCAAGACACACATTCCATGACTAAATAGAACGTGTTCTGGAGGAAGGTGATGTTAGGAGCCTCAAAAATCGACGCATGTGCATGACAAGGGCTATGAAAGTCAAAAAAGGCATTAAGGTATGTAAGAATCGTGCCTTATGGCGTTCTACTCCCTCTGACTACCCCGCAAAAAAATTGGCATGAAGTTATGTATTTATGTATGTAATATTTTACATTAAACCAGTATGTTCCAAGCATCAACAGTAACGTATGTGTATCATACGTCCAAATAAATTTGCTTTAAAAAAAAATTAAAGCGACTTCTAGACACGTAAACCACAAAATCTTTAAATGGATGAAAACAGTACCTCCATAACAAAAAGCGATAAATAACGTAAGTTACTAATTTGTATACTTAGTACAATATATAAAACGTAATACTTTAATAAAGTCACCTTTTCAAAAAAAAAAAAACTGTCCAGAAAAACCTCTTCCCTTTTTCTAAGTCGGTAAAAAAGAACTCTTATAAAAGTATTTTATAAGAGTATTTATAAAAGGATAGAGGACCTCGTTGATAGAGGGCCAGAAGTCTAAACCACACCCAAGCATATATGTTTGTGTGAACATAGGTCCTTTTATTTAGTCTCCTTAGAACAGTTGTTTGATACGATAACAAAAGTATTATCGTTGTTTAAATACTTCGAGAAGTATAGGTATGTACCAAAGAGGTTATTAAGTATTCCTTTGAATTAATTATGCACACAACTTTCATAAGGCACGCGCGTGTTTTATATCAACATGGCAACACTTCGTCAATTACTCGGGTAAAGTAGCCAAATCTCATTTGTCTTGTACAAGATAATTTAAGAGGTAATAATTTATTTTGTAAGATGGCAGTTTAATTAAACTGTAGATTGAGTAGAACTTGTATGTTTAAGCGAAGTCGAATATATAATCCACTTTTTAAGTTTTTTTTTTAAGTCGTTTAAAGAGCGAAAACAGTTCGCTGCATAAATATTTCAGAATCTCGATGTAAAGTGGCTTGTGCAGGGTGAATCCGGGGGCCCATGTCCCTTAACCCCTCCTTATTCTATCGCCGACCATGGGGTATATATAAAGTGGTCCCTCTCCTATATTAAATACCAATAATTCAACTGTGAAGCTATCTGTGTTGCAGGTGTCCTTGGACCCTTGTCGCATAATATTTAAATATAAAGAATAACAAGCTCAGAGCCCTCATTTTTATTTACAAAACAATCGAAATATAACATTATCGTCTTCAAACTCGGATGTTCGTTGAGAAAACAATAAAATTAGCTCATAAATTATACGAATTTAATTTTAAAATAACATTTAATTCAACCGCCACCAAGAAGATATTTCTTCCAATAAAATTATAGATAATGCAAATAAACCAGCCCATTGTTTGACACAAACTTTAGAATCTCATTTTCTTGTGTGAATAAGCTCGCGAATATAACAAAGACAAACTTTTGTATGGAATAGAAAGTTATAAAATTAAAAGCCTCAATCGATACTTTAATATTAGATGACATTTTGCAAAAGTTAACGAACTGTAACCTACAGTGAGCAATGATTGTTGGTGCGAAGATATTTATCGCGTGAACGGAGTTGGCTAAAAGACGTTTATTACCAATAACATTTTACAGTATTATTTAGTTCGATTTTAAATGATGCGCTTGTTTTATGTACCTTCACATCTACTATATCTTTAGGTGTATTCTATTCTATTTATGATTTGATTCTTTAAATTTTATCTATGCGCTTAAATTATTGTTCAATCCACAACTATAGCAGTTATATAAAGATTTAGTGTGATCTAGGATTCGAACTCAGAACCTCTGAACTGGAAGTTGCGAATATTGTATTATCAGGCCATTGAGATGTCGTCTTCAGTACAAATGCCCTAGAAATACACTACTGATTAAGATATACAGATTTAAAAAAAAAATTATGTTATAAAAAAAATAAAAAAAACTATATATTAATAGTTTAAGAAAAGAAAAACTTCACAATTAGGCATTGAGTCGCGTGACAATAAAAAAATATCGTCTCGAATTAATTCACGCCGTGCTAAAAATCATTGAAAACTTCATTACACAAACACATATATTTGCCACGGCGAGACGTGATTCGAGACGCCATGACAGTCTAGAACGTTTGTGTGCAAAATTTATTTGATTTCTTAAAATAAAATATAAAAATATAAAATGTAAGTTTAAAAAAAAATTATAGATGTTATGTTTAATATAAATTATGAGTATTTTAAAGTCATCTTTCATTCTACTGTCTATTTTTTTACGAGTGCTGTAAATTAGTAATGGCAGATAGTTCGCTTCTTATTTCAACCAACAAGCCACAAGGATATTCTCTTACTAGATGACTTCCGTTCTGAGTAAAGTGCCGACGTGACTTTGATACGAATAGTTTTAACAGGATGTCATGATCATAGAACGGCTGAAATGGTCAAATGGACTGGTCTATTTATATTGAACTTTTCCTGTAACTTCTCGATAGCCTCACTGCAAAATATCGGTAATATTTTTTTAGTTATCGATTTGTAAGTCTATAAGCCAATTGTGTCCCACCTGGGCTTGTACCTTACTGAAGCACAACTCCAGAAACTTTTCATCGAGAGACGTTGCATGAGCCACTTAAATTAATATTCTAAGAGGTCGTGGTCTCTCACCGGCCGAGCCGGCCCATTCATGCAGCTCGTACAGCTCTCTGATGCGATTTACATGGTTACATAATTTTTGTGATTACGACTGTCTTGTCTAAATATTTATATTGTAATAAAAAAAATACTAATTACAAAACAAATACCGTAGAATACACAAGTCGAACGGAATACACAAGTCTCATGAACTCAGTTCATCTGTTTATTTAATATACATCTAGGGCTCTCCAACCTAAATCCACTAAACACATTCCCTTCAATAAGTAATGACCTTTCTTGGCCCCTACCAAAAAATTGGAACCATGATTTACAGCAGTGATTCCTAACACGTCCGCTCGGGAACTGCTGAGCCCAACTTTTGAAGGTAGCGATATAAATATGAAAAACAGCAATTTACATGAGCCCTTTAGTATTCACAAGTTGTCGTCAACTTGGGCTACATTTCTTCTGGTAAGACACTTTGCCCGGGACTAAATCACGCGCGGATGCGTAATATGTCACATTTCAAAGTTGATAGATACCAAACTACATTTTTGGGGATGCCAGACCTAATTCGTCTTGTAATAATTTGAAGAGAGTGATAATTTTAGATTAGTATTCTATAATAATCATGTTGTGTAATAATTCGTATTTATGATTACTTTATGACTTTTAATTTAATCACTACCCGACTAAATTCTTTCGTATTTGTCCGTATTTATGCATTTACAATGATAGTAGGAGAGCTGGCATTAATTTTTGACTAGTTCAAACATCTCCTGTTATATCCCAACACGGAATTGCAGACCTGGCTGCTGAGTACCGGGGCTAAATCAACCTTTAAATTTTTTAATTTAATTTTTTTTTATTCCAATAAATGTATTTGAGGCAATACGCAATTTATATATGTTGTAGTTTAATACACAATGTATACGGAAACAAATAAGCCAGACCATTTAATCGGGGCTTTTACACTGTCAGACGCGTGCAAAAATATTTTATAAAAAAAGCGGCAGCTTGAAATTTTGATGGAGTGTTATGTATAACTAAAAAATAAGATTCCCAAAAAGACAGACCATTTCGGTGGGACTTTCTACCTGCCAGGCGATCAAACAAATAATGGATAGGTTTGCTGCTAGTGCTATAGACAAGCTGTAGTGTGAGAGAGTCTTCGTTCTTACTAGCCGCGTTACTATTGGTTCTGGCGAGACCACGTGACTTACAATAGACATGAGGTTTCTTGACAGAATTTCTTAGTCGATATTTTCAGTCAATGTCAACACGTTTTAAAACTGAAATATCTAGGAAAAGTTAGTTTGTGTTATTTGTAAAAGAAATGGTGGTAAAGTGGATGCTTTTGTGGAGAAAGCTCTCAAAAAAAGTGAAGAGGCACCTTACAGATGGTTATCACACAACTACCGAGATGCTGAAAAGTGGCAAAGGGGTTGTTGTAAGATTGCTGCGACTACTTTTCAATGTGTGTTGGCGTGATGGCTGTGTTCCGGACGACTGGACCAAAGCAGTCATTGTGCCCTTGCACAAGGGGAAGGGGTCGCGGCAGGACTGCAAAAACTACCGAGGCATTAGTCTTCTCAGTGTTGTAGGTAAATTGTATGCGAAGATTCTTATTGAAAGAGTAACGAATGTAACAGATGAGAAATTGTGGGATGTACAAGCGGGATTTAGGAGAGGAAGGGGGTGCATCGATCAGATCTTCTCTCTGCGGACCATCTGTGAAAAACATTTAGCCAAGTCCAAAAAAGTATTTTGTGCTTTTGTAGATCTGGAGAAGGCCTATGATCGTGTACCCAGGAATGAATTATGGTCAACGCTGTTGAATACATATGGGGTTGACGAGCGCCTGGTGCGGGCTTTAAATTCTTTATATGAGAATTCTAGAGCCTGCATCAGGGTGAATGGGGCGCACTCAGACTGGTTTAACATCTATAAAGGTGTTCGACAGGGATGTGTTGCGTCACCATGGCTCTTCAATCTCTATATGGATAGTTGTCTGACAAATCTGAAAGAGACTGAATGTGGTTTAAGCATGGAAGAGGTGCGTGTCAAGTGCCTACTGTACGCCGATGACCAGGTATTACTTGCTTCGTCGGCGTCGGAGTTACAAGACATGCTAATCTTGGTGAATGAAGGGTTTAGAGAAAGAGGTATGAAAATAAATGTAAGCAAGACGAAAGCTATGGTTGTGGAGAGAGAGAAAGAGGTCACACTGTGTGATATGATATTGGATGGCGAGAAATTGGAGCAAGTGAATGAGTTTGTATATTTGGGAAGTAAGTTTACAAGAGACGGAAAATGTGAGGAAGATATTGAAAGGAGAGTGACTGCGGGTAACAGAGTTAATGGTGCACTGCATGCCTTGATGCGTAGTCAGGCTGTGTCTGAAAAGGCACGCTTGACGATTCACAATGGTGTGTTGGTACCAACTCTGACATACGGGAGTGAGTGTTGGGTGTGGCAGACGAAGCATGAAAGTAAGGTGAATGCAGTGGAAATGCGTTCTCTGAGAAGTATGTGTGGAGTCACCATTGCGGATCGAATAAAAAATAGCGTGATAAGGGAGAAATGCAAGTTGAAGGATGATGTGGTGACCAAAGTGGAGAGAAGTATGTTAAGATGGTTTGGTCATATTGCAAGAATGGATGAAAGCCGAATGACTAAAAGAGTATACGAAGCGAATGTGAGTGGCAGGGTCGGGATCGGGAGACCAAGACGGAGCTACCACGACCAAATAAGTGGTCTGTTTAAAAAAGGCAAAATGCGTAGCACCCGAAACCGACGTAAATGCATGACGAGATGTATGACTGTGGATGAGGCGAAAGATGTGTGTCAGGATCGTAGCTTGTGGAAAGCCAAAGTCTCTGCCTACCCCCATGGGATACAGGCGTGAGCTTATGTATTATGTATCACACAAGTTGTTATAAGAATTTTATAGCTTTGATGAAAAAATATATTGAAAATACTGTGATTGGATCTAATGTTTCTACTCCTACAAATATAATTATTGTTTTAATTTAATTATTTTTCAAATAATATATGCTGACAAATAAAATAAACTTTTCACTGTACTGAGTTTGCCTATTTTCTACTGACAAAATAAATAGTTCAGTATACTTTTATCATTATTGTATCTTTTACCTATATAGATTGCTCAATTCAAAAGCTGTAGCATGTATACATACATAAAAACTATATGCTCGTTTAATAAGAGTCACTCAAAAACGATTGGAAGTTATTTTTAAATAGAACTTTTTAACTTACTTATATTTCATATGTAATTAAACTTACTTCTTCTTTATGTAAAAATAAATTTCTCATAATAGGCTTAAAATCAATGCATTTTTTTTCACAATAAAATAAGGATATTTTCAGTTCATATTTTATACCCTTATAAACATGTCATTTCAAATTTTACTTGCATTTACAGCTTTCAGCTTGCTCAAACACCTACTCAAAAATTGGTGTCAGCTCTCGGACCATGAAGTTAATTTAGCAGGAGATTCCCTTAAATGTCAAATTGCAAAAGCTTAAGAATACATTTGTAATTTTACTTGCATTTTTTATGATTTAGTTAATTCACATCGAAATAATTAAGTCATTTTTGTCACTGCTAATATAGAGTATACAACCCGCTACTTGATGACAATATACAGACAGTTTTTAAAAGTCGCTATGTTTTTTCTTTAAGTTTGTTATTATATTGACCGGTTTATCTTACCTTTATATATTACTTTTTGTAGCCGCATTAAAAGTGTCAAACGATTGCAAGAGAGATTAGAAGTTACACTAAAAAAAAGAACTATAGAAAAAGTATTTTTTGTTTTTACCTTCGGAACAAAATGTAGTGTTTTCGTAGACAAAGTTACCCCGACTATTTTCATGTTGAAAATTAAATAAAAACACTAAACGTTAGTAGGTACTCGCCACTTTTCCTTTAATAAAAGCAGAAAAACTATTGTGTAGTATAAACCAAACTTTTTTAATCTTTTTTCTTTGCTGTCTTGTTCAAACGTCGTAATTTCATTGAAAAAGCAACTGCTCATAATTTTAACAAGGAATAGCTTTTTAAAATAGATCCTTCACGGAATTTACTTTCTTATATATTAAGAATATAAATCATGGTATAAAATATATAACATACCATCACTTCACGCATTTTGTTACCCCAAGGTGTTGGTAGCGGCTGTTAAGCCTCGTCTCGCCGTTATGTTTACGTCCCAAATAGAACAGGTGGCGAAGCTATTGCCATACCAGGCACAAAGTTTTCAGTCATCGATATTTATCACACTTAATTTCCGAAAACAAATTTCGAAAAGTCATTAGTGTGGGCCAGTGTCAGGATTCCAACCCGGAACTCTGGATCAGAAGCTGTGTGCTCTAACTCGAAAAATAATGTGTCGTCATTCCAAATCTAATATGGCGGCAAAAATATTTGCATCTCAACTTTATGGGTATCAAATGAAAGGCCTTGCTGAAAGTAACTCAAAAAATAATACGACGTTATTCTAAATCCAATATGGTGGACTACGTAAGATGGCGGAATACATGGCACGGGATTTCTACAATGTGGCTATCAAATAAAGAGGATCATGGCAAGTAAATACAAGAGTAAATACAAACTGAAATAGAATTTTTATGATCTCCTTATTGAAGAGCTGGACTGTTCGAAAATAAGCGGTAAACTAACTTACAACAATGATGCATTGAATGAAATGACAGTAACCTAGCCAGATATAACTAAAAAATGAAAATAAATTAAAAGCAAAAAACCTTTTTGAAAAACCTTTGATTTAAACGCTTTAAAAAGATAAAATATTTTTGTCTTAAAAAATTTAAGTATCAACTTTGAGCCTCAGTATGTACAATTTATATAATAATAAAAGCTTTAATTTAAGTTCATCATCTACCCAATAAGATTTTTATATACATTTTCTTTATGAAGCAAGTCCATACGAATAAGATATTAAAGATTCATATTATTTAATATGTTCATAATATCCTATCGGTTACCTGCGGCTTAGCCTGTATGGAGTTCCAGCTCACCAATTTACTTATAACTCGTTTTATCCTTAGTTTGAACCATACCAAGTCTGCTAAACTTTATTATCATTTGGACTGAGCTGGATGTGTTAGTTTGATTGCTTTTAAATAGAGGCTTTTCCTATTTGACTGCAGGTAAGTGATATGCAGTTCACTGGGTGATGATTAGCAGATATTCATAGAAAATTCCCAATAACAAGCCTTTGTTTTAATCTGTCCTGTATTCTACGAATCTTTTTAATATTTAATTGCACATTAGCCACACGTCTCGGTAGTCTTCAGGATGAGCACTCCTGAATCAAGAAGTCTTAGGATCGAATCCTAAATCATGCCAATGACTTCTCGGAGTTCTTTCAGGATTAAGTAATTTGTGATAAACATCAATGAGTGCCTTCACTGCGCCCGTTGTATAGTAATAGGTTCCGCGTCATGGCTTAACCGTCGCTGCTGCACCGAAAATAAAATATCCAATAGGGCACAATTTTCGTACTGGCCCAAAAGGGCTTTTCTTTGATTAAACTTTTTCATTATCATCAGCAGTATTAAGAGAAGACTTATTGAAGACCAGCTGTTACCGTCCGAATTGCCACATGAGAATTGACACATCAATACACTCACGTCGTGCGTCTAACGAAACGTGAAAAGGGTGTATTTTATTAAATGCTCATCTATGTTTGTCTTAAATTTTTGTTTGCTACTTAATTATTGAATTTTTGCTTGCATATCTCCTCACTATAAATAGTATGATATAACATAAAAATAAATTATACTTATTAAATGTAGGTCTTATCCAAAATCTCATACTTTCAAATTTATGCTAAGTTTAACTATTAGCAAATATGTGTCGCAAAATTTTAAATTCCACCTTTTTATATAGATTGGAAGAAACATAAATATATATAATAGACTCACAGACATCACAGTTAAAGCACTCCTCTTTTCGATCGAGCGGCAGACATACATTTAATAGAAGATATAAGACAAATTGTCATCGCCTATAGCAATAAACTCTTGATTTAATAAAAAGATCAAACAATCTTTTCCTCCAAACCTTGACCTAAACTCTAGACGATCAAATAAAACGTAATATACATCATCAATATGTCCAAAATGAGCGACTGAGCATGACATTATACAAATCTAACAGGCAGGTAGACCGGACAAGCGGGTACACCCTCGGGACATAACCCTAAACCGAACAAGGCTCACTATCTGTAAATATATTATGTATCTCGTGAGTAGTAGAGCCATGTAGTCCACTACTTGAATGTCCCCGGATAACTATATTCCGGACATCTGGATGCCTGAGGCGTGATACGGAGGTATTACAGAATATATTGTCAGCTCGCTCAACATACATTTAATTCATATATTATAGACAAAAATATAGGAAACGAAATGATGACCGTTCATTCAAAAAAATTCCAAGTTCCAAGTTAGAGGTATCAAATGTCAACTGGGCCTAAAACCTATTAAGTAAATCTGAAACTATATTTTCACCACAAAAAATATAGTTTCAGATTTAGTTAACTGCCATCCATTCATATAATTCGCTAGATTTTTAGAATGACAGAAAAATGACATGAAACATGACAGTATTTTGTTTAACTTCACACAGAAATATATACGGTTTTTAAATACAACGTCTGAACCTAACATATTGCGTAAAATATGTTTAATAAATGCTAACAATGACGTTTTCAGTTCACAGTAAGGGCGTCGCGATTGTGATAAGTCACGTTTAAGCTTCTTGCCTCAGCTCCTTGTGTCCAGCTCAAATGTTTCACGTGACACTTTCTTTCATTTCCTTTGTTTTGTAAGCTGTTCTACTTTTGCAAAACATAATTCAAGAAGCGGCAGAAAGTCTCGAAAGCCTGGAATCACACACAAATGACTATTTCAAAATCTTTTCAGATGTGATTATATGAGTTAGATATTTTACCGTTATATGCGAGTAGACTCATTGGTTATCCCTCAAAAACAAAGGCCATAGGATACCTCTCTAATCAAATAAAATTTGGCATGACTCACTTTACGCATATTTTTTGAGAGGTCGAATTTTTCCGATTAAGTTTTAAAGCAGAGCCATTCAAGTTGTGAACTGTGTGTCTCTATCACAGAATCCTCCTTCGGAGTCGGAGTCACAGTCGGGTGTAAATAATACTAAATATTTTCTTTTAATTATTTTTTAATAATTCTCGGTAGTTAATTAGCGGTCCAGCAATCCGCTTCTGAATCAAGAGGTCGCGAGTCACACCAATGAATTATTGAAGTTAATTTCGAAAGTTACGTGTGATAAATATTAATGACTAAAAATTTTGTGCCAGGTATGGCAATAGGTTTGCGTACCTATTCCATTTAGGACGTAAACAAAACGGCGAGTCCAGGCTTAATAGCCACTAACAATGCCTTCGGATAGAAAAAGGCGTGAAGCTATGTCATTTTTATTTTCAGTTCCTTTTCCTAAGGTAAGTTAGGTCAAAGTTGAATTTAAAACGCGTTTAATAATATAATGCATACATAATAGTGTTATTTGGAAACAATACAAATGAGATTACCGTAAAATAGTTCAAACTTAATCGTTTTGGACAAACTAACCACGTTTGTTTATGAACTCACTGCATATATATCTGTACTGAGCGAGAATTAACTGGAATAAATTTAACCAGACCAACCGTTGTTGAGTAAACAAATTTGCTAACTAGGTTTAGTTACGTGTACAGTTAAACCAAATATTTTAACTGCGGTTTTCAGCTAGGAAACCAGCCGCGTGCGAGTTAAATCGTTCAGCTATATTGTCGCTCGCGCGTCAATCAGGTATTGTGACTTGAGTAACTTAAGTTGTATTACTTGTACATTTGTTTTTTCTAGGACATAAAAGTTTACTTGTATTTCTCTCACCAAACAAAACACGACATGATTCTGCAGTACTGGACATTATGTTTGGTAATAGAAACACATCGTTTTATATGAAAATAAAAGTTTAACGTTTAGAGCATACTTACAGTAATGGTGCTTAATGCTTTTATTTATATTTAAAATACCCTGAAAATATTATATTTTCAAAAGAAGCACCAGTTTGTTTACAGCCCGCTGCTAAAAATGCGATGTAATAGGACTAGATACAGTTTATTGAATATTAATGAAAGTAGAATGAAATATACCTATTCCGAAAGAAACGACCGATACCTGAAAACTCGTAAAAATAAAACGGCTTACAGTAAATAATTTTACGTTTAAACAGAGGAAAATTTCTTTATGTAATGATACTTTTGAGTTCAGTGGAAAAATACTAACATAAGGATGCCATGTTGTACAAGAATAAACGTTTATTATTTATAAAATATTGCGAGGACGGCAGCTGCTGTTTATGGGAGGTTAAAATTTCGAAGGATTGATCAATTTCGTAAGTTTATGCTGGAGACAAAATGTAAAAAATTGCTTGATTTCATTGTAAATATTGGTTAAGACCAATTCTTTGCTGAGATTGATTGTTAAAAATATAGACACACACACACAACTTCACGCCTTTTTCTACCCGAAGGTGTAGGCAGCGGCTGTTAAGCCTCGTCTCGCCGTTATATTTACGTCTCAAATGGAATAGGTGGCGAACCTATTGCCATACCGGGCACAAAGTTGTCTGTCATAGGGCGACATAGTGACTCTACAAGTATCTGTAGTCTGCAAATGACACTCAGATCGTAAATCAATAGCTACTTCGTTCCGTAATAAAATATAACTTCCCTCTTTGCAAGAATGTTGTCAACATGCAAATATGACAGCTTCCTGAACAATTTCAACATCAGCAGGAGAAAAGTCTATAAAACTAGATACCCATTTGTGAAATAACAGCCTCGGTAAATTCAGCCTATTGTTAAAAACAAAGTTTGTTTCACACATTTTGCCGTCTGCGTAATATTTATACCGAAGAAAACTTCGCACCGAATACAAAGTTGTACCATTAAGTCTGTGATTGGATATCAGAATTGTGTTTCGCAAAAGTTAACCAACTGTCACAGATTAGGTGTTAAAGTCACTTAATCTGTGACATTTTACCGGAGCCGATGTGCACAAAGCGGTCTTTAGGAAGTTTATACGCATATCTGTTAGACCGATATTTGATCATAGCATTCCTTGCTATTTTTATTTTCTTCCAAGTTCCAAATCAACATTATTATATTAGAAAAATAATATATTTACATTGTTATATATAATTTATACTATATATAATCATCATTTGGGAAGCTTCACAAACACAAGGCATCGCAAGGAGTGCATCATAAATATATCAGGATAATAAAAAACATAATAGGTTGGGGAAAAAGTATTTTCGTATTTTTGTATGAAAAGTCAAGACATTTTTTTCAAAGTTTATTTACATTTATTTACAATATATATGTACCGTTTTGTTGAATAACTTTCTGCCATTTTGTGGGCAGAGACATTATCCCGTTACTGTAGAAACTTTGGGACTTCTGATTAAAAAAACGGGACAAATAGTTTTGGCAGTCCTCTCTTGAGGTCAACCTTACAGAACCTAAAGAATTCTGAAGAGACCGAAACAGGTGAAAATCTGAAGGCGCAAGGTCAGGGCTATATGGTGGATGCACTAGGACCTCCCAGTCGAACTCTCTTAATTTTTGCTGAGTGGTTAAAGATGTGTGTGGTCTAGCGTTATCGTGATGAAAGACCACACCCTTCCTGTTGATCAATTCCGGCCGTTTTCTCTCGACTGCTTCCTTTAATCTCATCAGTTGCTGGCAGTAAAGATCAGAATCGATGGTTTTGCCGGACGGTAAAAGCTCATAATGAACAATGCCCTTCCAATCCCACCATACACACAGCATCACCTTATTTCGTGTTAGACCAGGTTTGGCCACAGTCTGTGAAGCCTGGCCAACTTTCGACCACGACCTTTTTCGCACGTTCTTGTCGTACGTGATCCACTTTTTATCGCCAGTTATCAATCTTTTCAAAAACGGCTCGGTTTCATTACGTCTCAATAATGAATCGCAAATGAGTACACGGTTCATTAAGTTTCTTTGAGTGAGCTCGTGTGGCACCCAAATATCGAGCTTTTTTGTATAACCAGCTTTCTTCAAATGGGTCAAAACTGTTTTGTGGTCAATTCCCAGTTCTTCAGCTACATCGTAACTACTAATATGCCGATCTTGCTCCACTCTTTCAAAAATGGCGTCCATTTTATTCGTAACAGGGCGACCAGAGCGAGGTGCATCTTTAACATCAAAATTTCCGGACTGAAAACGTTTGAACCAAATTTGTGCTACTCTTACTGACACTGCATCAGGTCCATAAACATCACAAATTTTTTTCACTGCTTGAGTTGCATTTTTGCCTTTTTTATAATAAAATTTTAAAATGTATCGAATTTCTTCATTAGATTCACTCATTTTTACGGAGAGAAAAACAAATGAAAAATAGCGGGAAACAACTTTTTTTTATTTTTTTCTTTTCTTTATAATGTAACCTTTTTAATGTTACCCAAACCAGCCAGACACAAATAGTACAGTCAAAGAAATTTTATAATAAGTTTATACCTACGTTATGCGAAAAGACTTTTTCCCCGACCTAATATACAGGGAATCAACGGCAAAAATCCAGACTGAAAACAAAGGAGCAGCCTTCAAAATAAAAAAGGGAGTACGACAAGGCGACCCCTTGTCACCAAAACTATTCTCGGCTGTACTAGAACATGTATTCAGGAAAATTAATTGGGATGACTTTGGGATAAACATAAACGGAGAAAAGCTTAACCACCTTAGATTTGCAGACGATCTCAATTTATTTAAGGAAAACCACGAAGGCTTAAAAACGATGCTAACGCGATCAGAAAGGGAAAGCAAAACTGTGGGTCTGACTATGAACCTAGACAAAACCAATCTAATGACCAACCACAAACCACAAAAAAACACCTATTTTGTTAGACTCTAATCAAATAGAATATATTAATGAATACACATATTTGGGACAAATCATAGCACCGGACAATCAGATGCAGAAAGAGATAAACATAAGAATAAATAAAGCTTGGAATAATTTCTGGTCCTTAAAGGAAGTAATTAAGAACCCACTTAATCACAAGACTATAGTGTTCAATTAATGCATATTACCTTGTCTAACATATGGAGCACAAACTTGGGCCCTTACTTGCACTCAGAGTGTGCCAAAACGGAATGGAGAAGAGCATTTTAAATCTTAAGCTGAGAGACAATGTTAAAGTTAATAACATAAGAAGCAAGACAAAAGTCATAGATGTCACTTACACCGTGAAAAAGCTGAAATGGAACTGGGTAGGCCATATGATTTCCAGAGGGGTTAACCGAATCCTGGACCACCCCAACGCCGGAGGAAGGCCGCCGCGAGGTTTTAGTGGGTAGCCCTAGGATCGGATTGCAGCTCACTGCTTTGGGGCTTTGGGAGTCCCACACTACTCCCTGCCGTCCCTAGGCATAAAGCATTTCCTCGCGTAAAAAAAAACGCAATATGATAAGAAACAAAAAGTAAAAATGGACTAAAGCTGTAACTGAGTGGTACCCGAGATATGGTAAAAGAAGGAAAGTTCGGCAAACATTACTGTGGGAGGACGATATCAGAAAAGTAGCTGGAAGAACATGGCAATGAAAAGCTGCAAACAGAAATACATGGAAAATTCTAGGGGAGGCCTATGCCAAACGGCAAACTGATAATACTGTTACTGATTTCGTAGATTAAGATTGTTGTCGGATTGTTGGATCATTCATCATTAAAGTGCATAAAATTGGTTGTATTGTAATTGTGATGTAATGGCATGTACTGTATCGTATCATATTATAAAATTAAATAAATTACAACAATATACTGAGTTTGAGGCTGTTACATTAAGCATTCATTATTGAAATGCATGGAATTTATTCTATTGTAATTAAGTTATATGATATGAATTGTATTTTACTAATGGATAGATAAAAACAACAACAGGCATGAGGTTTGGAGTTGTTAGATTAAATATTAATTATTAAAATGCATGAAATTTATTGTATGATTGTGAGGTACAGTATGTCTTGTATCGTATCATATTACGAAATTATATAAATTACTTAGTTTGGGGCTGTTAGATTAAGCATTGATTATTGAAATGCATGGAATTTGTTGTATTGTATATAATTGAGTTATATGTTAGGAATTGTATTATACTAATAAATTGATTAAATTAACAACAAATGTGAGGTTTGTTAAATTAAACATTAATTATTGACATGCATGAAATTTATTGTATAATTGTGATGTGTTAAAAAAAAAAGATAAATGACAAACAATATGTGAAAAAAAAAAGCGGCTGTTAGGTCTCGTCTCGCCGTTATGTTTACGTCCCAAATGGCAATACCTGGCACAACGTTTTTAGTAATCGATATTTATCACACATAACTCCCGAAAACAATTTCGAAAAGCCATTGGTGTGAGCCAGTGTCAGAATTCAAACCCGCGACCTCTGGATCAGAAGCCTTGTGCTCGACCACTGGACCGACTGTTTCAAATTTCTGCATTTTCTATTTGCTGTGCCGACAAAAATCTTTATTTATGTGTGATAATTAAGAGACTGTTTCGGATGTCGGTGCCAAACTAATTAAAGTACGGAAATAAAGTTAGCACCGCAAGAAAAGTTATAACATATAATGTAATTGTAACTTAAAGATTGTAATATATTATGAAGCCGTAAAACAAAAAAATTACAACTATTCATTGTTCTAGAAGCTATGAATATATTATATAATATATTCAATCAATCAATCAATCAATCAATCAATATATCAATATGAATAATATATTCATAGCTATGAATATAATATATAACATATTCATAGCTTCTAGAACAATGAATAGTTGTAATTTTTTTGTTTGATTGACAATTGATCTACAAATCGATAGTATTTTATATTATAAAATACTATCGATTTGTAGATCAATTGTCCTCTCACCATGATTGTAAAGTAAATCATGGGAGTTCCTGAAATTCATCTACCAAAATTTCCTAAGCTTACAAATATTGCGTCTTGTTGACTTTTCAACTAACTAATCAAGTTATTGTGGATAACAAATTTTCACTCGACTGGATAAATTATTTTAACTCATAATCAAGTCAAAACAACGGCAAATTCTCTTATCACAAGCTTAGCAATTATTTTTGCACTTGAGAATATGCCACAAATGAGATTGACTATTCCTTCATGAGCATTTTCATGACCGCTGTTGAAATAATCATAAATTTAAAAAGAAGAGTAGCTTTAAGAAAATGCGTAAATAGAGCGTTAGGCAGACTTCATGGCTTATAAATTGTTGGCAGATAAGCCCAGTCGACTACTATTCAGATTGCGGTATTGATTCAAACACTAACTTATGGAAGCGAGAGTTTCGTATGGCAGAGTATGCATGAAAATAAAATGAACGCGGGCAAAGTGACGGCACTTGGCAAAACTTGCTGATCTGACTCATGCTAACCGCGACAAAAACTTCGTTTGTAAGAAAGTTTCTACAGTGGTAGAGCTACGCTATTCGCTGCATAAATGGGCGGCTCGATCGGTAAAATACCACGGATTCTCATAGTTTCGATGTAAATTGTCTCATGCCGCTACTCTCTCAGTGAGAGAGAGATATACGGAAGTCACTGCTACATACGCATATCAACCCTGGTTTGGATAATATGAGACTTATTTAAGATCAGGTTTCGACTTGTCAAAAGTGTATTATTCTTCATTTTTCGAACCCAGATACGATTCTTAATATTAGTGTCTGGACTTTTTGCAATTTTTTTTTTTCATTCTAATCAGGATGTGAGTAGAAAATCTAAAATATTTTATAAATGTTCAATACAAGTAACATTTAAATAACGTTTTGTCATATCAAAATTTATTCATTGTGATGTAAGATTCACCCGCATAATATCTGAGCACAAAACAGTTAGTAAATATGTAATTGGGGCGCTGTTTCTACACACTGTATAATATCCTTGTTTGTATGTGAACTCCTTTGTTCAAGGTGTTATTGTGTAATCTTGTATATTTAAACAGAAGAGGGCGAGTGAAAACGGAAATTGCTTAACACTTGACAAATTTCATTGTTTCGAAGACTTAATAATATTTAGTAGTAGGATAATAAAAATTGCGCTAATAACGGATATACATAACGAATTATTTTTAAATGTTATAATATAGTAGAAGTTATTGGGCGTAATTTTGTGGAAAAAAGGGCGTAACTTGACTTTAATTTTTGAATTTGAGACGATTCGAAAAAGAAATATTTTTTTTTAAACATAATATCTCACTAAGTGCATGGAAGGGCCTTTAAAAATATCTAACTTAAGTATAAAAATAAGTAAATATATCTAACTCTAGCATAAGAAAGACCTAAATATGTAATGATGGATACTTATCAAGTTTTCCTAGTGGTTCAGCATGCCTGCTTGGCAGGTTCTGAGATTGCAGTTCAAGTGCTGATAATCACACACGTTGCTGTTAAAATTAATTATTGAACTGGTTGCGAATCGGCTCGTGGCCTAACCCATATGACTAAATTTTGACTACACTTTTGAGTAATATCAATAACAAACTTAATGTACAAACGCCTACAGCGGTATAAAACACCATTATACTTATAGTTTTTACAGTAATGCCCGTAATATAACTTAGCTACAAAAACTTTTTGTGCTATTGTCTACCAGCATACTAATGTTTTAATCAGATTACCTTAGTACGCAAAAGTAACGTATATCATTCAACCTTGGCGGTAAAGGGTTTTGTTATAATCACCTCGATGGTGGGGTTATGAACAGCGAGATTTATTAACCTTAAAATGTTAACTTCCACTGTCTTCCACAATTTTTTTATGTATGAACCGATAACCATTGGGGTAGAAAGATTCTCGAGTGGTGACCACAAAATGGTTAACGTGCTGAATACCGTCTTCCCACTAGGTGCCTCGAAGACCTGATAAAAACTACTGGAAGCGAATGGATGCGAGTGGCACAGGATCGTGGTGTTCTGTGGGGGAGGCCTACGTCCATCAATGAACTCGTTGAAACCCATATGAGTGAGTTTAAGGTTCCAGAGTTAGTACGTATGTATTGTCCTCTCTATGCTCGACACTGCCAGATGGAATTATTCCTCTGGTCAACATTTGTACAACCATTTGATAGTTCTTGTTATTCTCATAATTTGTACCGACTGTTTATGACCTAAGGTTTTTTAAATGAAATCTTGCGTGTTATGTTATGTTATGAACGACAATCTTACTACTTACTATTTTAAAATAGTATAGTATCAATAAAAAAAAAACAGTTTCCCCCAGTTTTTTTTGTGTCGCTAGCATTCACTACATCAAGTACACTATATTAAGCTAAATGTAAGTATTAAATTCCGAACAGGGGTTATTTTATAGCCTCACTCCGTCTGATGGTAAACACTAGTTAAATCTTTGGAGAATCAGCACACCCATTTAAAAAAAAAATCTTAAAATCTATCCAAAACAGCCGTATTCGTTCAAAAAAGTCGTCACTGTCAGTTTATTCCGCTCATTAACAGTTAAATTTTATTTATCATTCAATTGAAATTCTAAATAATATTTCAAAGGCTCACAGTTACATTATTATGGTGAAGGTAATAACAGACGTAAGGGAACCCTCAATATAAACTCTCAATATTAACCTCGTAAACCCATTTTAGAGGTTGATGAGCTTAATCCCGTAATCTACGACTAGGCGTGAAGATTAGATAGGGCCTGTGATGGATTATGAGAACTGGTTTCGCACCCTCTGATTGAATTCGGAAACGAAAATTTGTCACAGATAAGTTCCGAATCGGAAATAAGTATGAGTATTTAGAGTAGTGAATAGTAATTTATTGTAAATATCAATTAAAATTGTGCATTTGTCAGTTTTAATCTGACTACGATATAAAGAGAGTTACGTTTTTAAAAGCATACAATGTTGCGCTTTTGCAACATTATCCATTTTTGTGGTCTTTGACCCTAAATATTTTTGATGTGACAACGTCATATAATTTAGCCGGCTGCACGCACGAAATCATTACTCATGCGGTGTTATCTCAATGTGGCGTTACCTCACTCGGAGGGGTTCTAATTAGGAGCGCCAAAAATTTAATTATAAAAATATTTTTGTTAATTGTCGTAGTATAAATAAAATTTACTTTTTTATTTACTATTTCTGATTTAGAATTTAAGATGTTCGCGGAAAACCCAAATCAAGTAATACATATGCGGCTTTTGATATGAAGTATCTGTGCTCTATTACTGAAAGAGTAATCACCTAGGCTGTTGGCATCGCGTGCCTTGTACACAAACGTTCTTGTTTGATAAACCAAAAATACCACATTTTCTTGAACAAGCTTTCACAAGAACTGATGTTCGCGTTAACGTCTTGATAGAATCAGAATCGTTTAATTTACTAAAGAAAGGTAAGTGACTTGTGTTTATTTAAAACCTATTTGTTTCAAAAGCAATGTCGTATTGCTCATTGTAAGCAATATTTGAGACATATCTTGTAGATTTACCATATAACGTTGGTATAAAAAAAGCAGAAAAGTCCAGATAGCTATTTAAAATGTGGTAGGTACTGATCTAAAATGCTGGCTTATGAAAGCGAGAGTTAAAGAGAGAGAATATAATACATAGTAATATGCTCAGTAAGACACGTTCTAAGTCGAATTTCTTTTAACTCACCCCGATCTAGTTTTTTTCTTACAGACCTACCTTATAATACCTTTAATAAAACAGTGATAGGGTCATCAGAACTTAATTTAACACTTTAAGTTGAAGATAGTGGCTGCGTAAATTGTAACCCGATTGATATATTTTTTTTTTTAGGACGGAGATAAAATAATACTCATTAGATATATAACAAATTTTATTTAATTAAATTTTATATTATAATTTATTATTAATTAAATATCTATTACATTGGACAATATTTCTAAATATTATGTATTATATTTACATCAAATTAACAACACACCTGCATTAGTGTACCATAGGGACTAACAATTTGAATAACTAATAGGAATAAACAAAAACAAAAAAATATTAAAATATATTTGTAATGAATTTAGTGCAATATTTAATTATATTTCCGCCTTTTTCTACTGAAAAAAGCGGAAATAGGTAGGTAGGAAAAAGGTAGTGAACAGCGGCTGTCAAGCCTTGACTTTCGTTTTTTTATGTCCCAATCGGAATAGGTGGCAGAACCAATTGCCATACAGCGGGCACAATTTTGTCACATCATATTTATCATATTTAACCTCCGAAAGTAATTACGAAAAGGTTACTAAAGCCCGGAAAAGATCCCTCGACTTCTTGCTTCAAAAGCGCGTCTAAGCATCTGTGATAAATCAATTATTTTCAAAAATATATTGAAATAAACTAAATAATACACCATGCAGGTTTAAAGTAACACACAATAAACATTTCTCGCTTTTATATGTATTTTAAGTATGTTTAGCTTGGAAAACTAGAGGACGCTGTGTCTATTTTTAAATTATATTCCAAAGAGAGCTATATACACCTGATTTTATTATAAAATATACTTCTTCAATATGGTTTCTATAAATAAAATCATGTCAAATAATTGCATAATATTTTATACATTAAATTATTTCTATCTACACCTTAATCTGATACATTTGAGTTAGAATTAGATGAGTGAGAATCTTGGTTATTACTATTTAGAAATTTTAAAAATAACTCTCATATTTGCCTACATTCAAAATTATTTCAATTCTCTTAGATTTGTCAATCATTTGTCAATCATATTGTTTTATTGTAGACATACAATATATCTAGTTTAATTTTATCAAACAATAAAAATACAGGCATTCAAAATACGAGAAGTAGGAAAAGATTTTTAAGTAGTTTTAGGCATTATAAAATTCTTTGTCCTTTCTCTTTGATCAAATCAATACATTTCATAATATCGTACATTTTATATGACCATCACATAGATTATGGTCAAGCTCTGAATTATTCAAATTAAGGTCTTAATTTTAATTTAAAATAATAATTCAACACTGGATTAATTGCAATTAATTTAAATTTGTATTCAATATTCAAGTACCGAACCTAAGATTACTGACCGAATGCTTACTTAGTACAAATAGCATTAGTATACAACAGAGAAATGATATTGTTTTATCTAGAGTAGATTTTGCGCATCCTTGCTGCATGGCTGCTGGATGCTCACCTAGAAAAAAAAAATTTTCATTAGTGATTTGTAGAATAATCCCTTATCTAGGTGCTATTTGATATAAGAGTAGTACGAGCTGCATGAATGAGTAGGATCAACCTGTAAAATACCACGACTTCTAAGAAAATCAACGTAAAGTAACTCTTGAAGAATATCGTTCTTTCGTTCGTTCGGTACAATGTACTCCCCCTCTTCTTTATCTCATCTCAATAGAATACGGCAAAGTGACTGTGACCCTCTTACTCTTAGATTAACTGTAGATGTTATCGGGCACCGCTAGTACCTTATCATAAGACATGATGAACGGTTGCCTTTTTTCTAAATATAACAAATACATTTAAAAGTACTCTGGAAAATGTGGATTAAGTGGAAAACTAAGTACCTGATAAAACATGGACCCTTGTAGACGCAGACGGAGCATTATTGGGTCCACATGTGTAAACTCCGGCGTCTGCACCCATAGCTCGTTGGACTAACAGCCGGCTAGTACTTTTGAGGCCCTTTTCTGTGACCAAAGATATACCACCGCGAGCTGAATCGAAGTTTATCACCTAAAAAGAAGATTAATTTTGAAAAAAAAACATACGGAATTGTTACTTTTTTTCTATGGAACCGTGATCTGATGGTAATTGACTAACGACAAATCCTTTTATGAAAGTGTGTTGTTGTAACTTTTTAAGGCACCGTTAAGCGTTTTGTTCATTCAAAAAATAACCAAAAAATACTACATGTAAAATTTGTCTGTCATTTAAATGTAATCTTTTGTAGAAACTTGATTGGTAATATCTTTGCCGACATTATGACAAATTGAAATTTGTTCAACAAGCTGTTCATCACGTAATTACTTTGAAGCCATTGAATTGATCGAGTCAAAATTAAGTCCCCCAATTGCCTGCATCGTCGTATTAATTCTACAAAAGCCTGGCTGACGGGGATTTGTCAATAAATCACATTATTAGCGGCGGGATTTACGTTTGTAAGGCTTTTTAAAGGATTTTATTGTTAATCTAATGATTATAACGTAATGAATTTTATTTATATACGTTACTGAAATATGTTTGACGGAAATTATTTTATGTATGTTTTTTCAATGTGTAAAATATACTAAAATTATTACTTTATGAGAGTAGAAAAAAAAAGAATATTTTCAATTATTAAAAGTCCCTTTTTAATTAATATAAAATATACATGTATAGTATCGCGATCATACATAAGTTGTTTTTTCAATTCAAATTACATTAAGTAAGAGGTCATGATAGAGTAGTGGCTTAGCACATAGATTTCTTATTGAGAATATCCGGGATAAAATCCGAAAATACACGAACGATTTATCAACCTGAAGCGAACCTTAAGCGTTAAATCAAAACAATGTACTACATTATTATACATCTTTAAAGGGTTTCCAAAAAAGTCCACAATTTTGTGTGTCTATCTCTTAGGGATAACTCACAATGACCATTTTTATTTCTTCTTATTACTTTTAAGGCGTAACAAAGTTCGCTAGGTTAGCTAGTATAAAAATAATTTTATAACTGGGAAATAAAAACTATAAGCTGTTTGTCTGAATTAATTTTTTTATAAGAAGTAATAAGGTACTGCCACCTGCTCTCCGTGAGTCCACGTGATGGTGCTGGGCGGTTCCGGTGTATGCCGCACCGTGCAGGTTAAATTAATGGTAGAACCGGCTTGAATGAAGAGTTCTGGCCCACTGGATATTATTGTTTCTGGTTCTAGAAAAAAAAAATCAGTAAATAAAATATTTGAAAAAAGTTCAAGGCTCGCCATCTGTTCCTGTGAGGAAGCAATGAGAACCCTTTCTCGTTTTACCCTTTTTTACCTAAGTCCCGATGCCGATGATCTTAGATAGCCTAGCTCGTATCAGTGACTTGTATTTAAATATTTCAGTTTTTTATAGTTTGTATTGCAAAATATTACGTAATCGATTGCCTATCTATACGCTCAATTTCATCTTGAAGAAAGTAGTTAGACTTTCTTAATGCGGAACTACAATAATAATTTTACGAATTGAATGACATTTAACGTTGGATTTCTCTATAAAATAATGAATATATTTTGAGTTCAGTTGGTATAACTAAACTTCACGAATCCGGTTTATTTATCAACTGAAACAATTAATTCTTTTAGATATTACGTTAGAACTTAAAATTTAAAGAAATGTTACTAAGTACTTCGCAATAATTCATTTCGTATCGAGAATGCGGAATATAATTTAGCCTACATCAGATATTGAGGTTACTAAACGTGTCAAATAATTAAAAATACATAGAAATTAAAAGCTATTTATATTCAAATACACACTACGAATGTTATTGGGTAAGTAAAATGGTACATTAAATTTGTAAAGTTTGCCTGCTTTTGTACCTTTTTGTACCTACATTAGGTTATGTTGGTTTTGTATAATACAAAGGACAGAAGGTAGAATTCTCTGGGGAATGAACAAACATGTCCATGCCTGTATGTTACATATCATTGTTTATGTTATATAGTAAATACGTTCTTAATTTGTGTACAGAGTAGAAATGTATTGTTTTGGCTAATATTATTTGTTGTAATATTTACTTAATATTTATTTTATAAAAGATAATAATTTGTATACTTTTACGTTAAGCATAATTGGAATCTGAAATGAGAGATGGTATTCTCAATTAATTATAATTAATATTTATATGTTGTAAAATAATGTTGAAGCCAAAACTCAAAGGACTTTGATAATTTCAATATTATATATCACTACTGAACTAAACAATGATGATTATTATCCAATCTAGCTAGTATACAGTAATATCTCTGATTAACTAATCAAATTGAAGTTCATTGGGTCTGTTGAGATCATAGATATAAGAATAATAGATCGACAATAGTCACCCAAACAATGAGACCAAAAATGGGTTGTTGATGATGTGAGTGACTTATCAATGTGTGCGTAAAAAGCGCTTCAAAGTGTCAACTTTTTCATAGTTAATGTTCATGTGTTGAAATGTAAATATCCTGAAAATCTAATATACCTACGCGGTCGCGCTGTCAGTGATGAATATTAGTACATTTTTCTTGACATGTGCCGTCTATGCTAAATCTATGGTTGAGATTCTGTTGAGATCTATTTGTTGACTAGCTTTTGTCTCGCTGGTCCAGTGGTCGGTTCAGAATTCGTCGGTTCGATTATGAACTCACAAAGAATTCATTTTCAGTATTCTTTTCGGAAGTTACGTGTCATAAATTTCGATGATAATTTAATGCCCGGTGTATGGCAATAGGTTCGCCACCAATTCCATTTGGGACGTAATGGTACGTACTGTATGTAAAATACTGCTTACACATTCTGTAGAAAATGGCGTAAAGTTACGTTACACCACTGCTCACTGGTAACTTGCCCAGTAGGCTACCAGCATTGCCTTGTTGCTTGGCAATGCTATTATTTTTGCAAAATATAAGCCAGCCTCATTCCCGTTTAGCGTTAATCACTTATCTTGCAATCTCTTTGTAAAGAAGAATGACTGTTTTGACCTAATGCTTGTACAGGTACTCGTATATATAATACATATTTTTATCAATTTTCGTCAGTTTATTGTCTCAATCACAATGAGTATACGTCGATTTAGCAAGTTTAAGAGTAACAAAGTAACATATTTAATAACTGGATGATACCTTGAAACTCATTTAGTGTGTTAAATTTAAGCTTGTCCTATATTCACAATTATCATATTTTACAGCTTCAAAAAACGAGTGTAGTACAATTACTATATATTTTATTATTGTATTCTGCCTATTCCACAAGTTATTTGGCGTGTATCGTGCCACATATCTTAATGCAGAGAAAAGGAAGAAATGATGTTTATACCAACCTACGATATTTAAGAAGACAGCATGTCCGATAGGAGGTGTCGTAGATATCTGGCACTCGTATTGTCCAGAATCGCGACGCTGTGGACTGCGTATGCGCAGCGCCCACTCTTCAGACCGAGGTTTATGCAATGCCTCAAAGCGCTGGTCTGATGTATACGTATAGCGGCCAACAGTCAACAAGTGAATGTCTCGATGACGTACCCATGAAACCTGCGTGTAAAAAAAGAGTTTGAATGTTTAATTGTTACAGCAATTAAATAAATAAATGAAATAGCGGAAGTAACTCCTCGGTGGTCCAGTGGTCGAGCAATCCGCTTCTGAATCAAGAGGCCGCGGGTTCCGAATCCTGGCTCACACCAATGACTTTTCGAAATTAATTTCGAAAATTATGTGTGATAAAAAACGATAATTGAAAACTGTGTGCCCGCTATGGCAAAAGGCTCGCCACCTACTCCATTTGGGAGGTAAACATAACGGCGAGTCTTTACAACCACTGCTTACACCTTCGAGTTGAAAAAGGCATTAAGTTATGTTATGTTAAGTTAATGAAAGAAATTGATTTATGTCTAATTTGCCACAAATTCGTTCTGTATCGAACTGGACCAAAGCAAAGCGTTACTGAAATTATTATATAGTAGAACAAACAATTTGACGATAAAGTCAATTAAAACGTATACAGGTAATATCTCCAACTGCAAAAGTTTAACAAGTAAATGCTATCATCGTAACCATAACGTTCAAACCGATTAAAGATATTCAGCATTAAAATCACATCTGTATTCTGAGAGTAATTTATTGTTCAATAAAACATTTTCCTTGAATATATATTTACGCAGATATAAAGGACATGTCTATGCATAAAAGGTCATAGATAAAATTGTTTTATCTTTTTACTTCTGTTTGTTAGCAAAATGTGTCCTGTTACGTGTTTAAAAAAACATACAAAAATTACACCACATAAAAGTCTTCCACGTAATATAGAAACACAGCAGTCTAAAGGTAATTTTGAACGAATGGTCTCTATTTTTGGGAAAGAATTTTCATCGGTAGAGGGCACCATGCTGAGAGAAACACTCATTCAAATCTTTAAGCAGGATGTTTTGTCGCCGTTGACAGCTCTGTTTAATACTAAACGCGACGTAACTACGTAATCATCGGTGTATCCAAAATTATAGCGCAGCAAGTGGTAGAAAATAGAACTAAGATTTCAATTTAAAACCTAGACCTTTCCTGTGATTCTATACTTCGTGATAAACACACACACACACACAGTCATGGTAGTATTATTGTTATTTCAAAAATAATTCTAGATAACTTCAACTGCATGTTATATCTCGACAATACTGAACTCATTTCTTTTGCTCATTATCATAGCGAGTTTGGGTTTAAATTTATTCAAGCTTTTGTAGCGGCCATTTTTGTATGTTTTATTAAAGACTTCTTTCATTAACTCCGGGGAGTTGAAAATGCTAATGGCGATTTTATAGTGATCTACATTAATCTCTTAATACAGAACGTAGTTGAAGTAGAGCGGAATGAATAACGATCTCGGAACAAAAGCAAACGTATTTAACATTTCAAAGAGGTGAAGATTTTTTATTAAAATTTTTATTTTGACCGTATTCAAAGACAAGTTATTAACGAGGCTATTGATTCCTGAGATGAAAACGCAAATTGATATCCTTCTTTGGTTGCTATTCGTTAAGGTTTTGCTATTTGGAACTCAAAAGAAAAGTAATAATAATGCAATCACGGAAAGTTTAACTGTCGTCTTTAGAAATTTAAGATTTTACGTAGATTTACGTAATAATATTTGGTTTTGTTTAACTTATTTGGATATTTCTCTTAATGTATTGATCGTGATCTGTCGTAATGCTTGAAAAGAATCTACAGAAATCAAATAAAAGAGGAATGGAAGATTATGGTGCAAGTGGAGTATATTGCAACATTTCCAACTATATTTATTGAAATCAAAAATTATTGTAATGTAATAATTTTGCAATCGTGTACGATTCACCTCATTTTTGATGCCCATGAAGATCTTTGGTGTTTTTTCTAACATTTTCGGTGAAATTTTATACGTAAAAGAAATATACGTAGAAATCCGGCAATATTGGCAATCGGATATGATACGATATTATTATCTACAAATAATATTTGCTAGCAACTTGCGGGCTCGACCTCGAGACCTCAGTTCACTGACTTGTAATACGAAGAATTGTAATAAAAATATATATATTTTCTAGGAATTGAAATTATCGTTAGACAAATTAAATATGTCTTAGTGTTATGATCTATTGATTTGTTTCAGCCTATATTGAGCATTCTATAATTATTTCTTGTGAGGGAGATTTACATACAAAGGGGAGTTTTTAGTGCAGAATTCAAAGGCAATGCAAAAAATGTTTATGCATGTACTAGAAAGTTGTGATGTGAATTTAGCATTCTAAAATTATTATTTCATAAAAGTGACAGGTATACTTACAACATAAAGTTTTAGTGCAGAATTCTTAAAAGGTGATACAATAATGTTTGTTTCAGATATTAATACAATATTTATTAATAAATTGTAACAGGACGAGACGTGTCTGTCCAATGTACTTAGTGACAATATTAGAGAAAAACTCATCAGTCATCCCGGGGATTATTAGGTATTAGAGCTATAGAAGCCGAAACAAGAACTAATACAGAAATGTCTTTCGGTTTATATATTTTTGTACTCAGTATTCCCAAAAAGTCGGTTTCTTCTCTAGTACGGACTGCATCGGTGTTCTTTATGGTTTGAAAAGGATATTTGGCATATGATTTTCTTGCCCGATCCTTCTCATGATAGCACGGAGACTTGAAATTGGGCCGCTCATGGCGATTGGTTTCGTGTTGTATTATTTCACGGAGGCACTTTCCTTATGCGCAGGTGTTTTAATATGTAATGTAACTTTACTAATGAGTAAGATCTTAGTATTTATTGAATATTTATACTTATGAAAATAAAACTACTTTAATTTGTATTAATTAGATTTATCTAATAATGTGTAAACAAGTACAATTTCACCACAGAAATGTCATTTACTCCTAAGTATACGAAATTAATTAATTAAATGCTGTTTTCTTTTGTCTATCTATTGCCCATTTTTATTTCATTACAATTAAATATTATGATTTCAAGTAATCATCTTTTATAGAACTGTCGTAGGCGTCGTATTTAATATAGAATAACATTTTTTTTTGTAGTACAGTTGACATTTAAGGATAATTATGAATTCACAAAAGAAACTGCGTGCTTAAGATTTTGCACGATTCAGTTCAGGAGAAGTAGCGACAAACTTTTTTATACGGGTACTATACTGAGGAAACATTTTCTTCAAAGTGTTCCACTTAACTTTTACTTGCTTTCAAAAACATCTGTGTATTATTTTTCATCTCGAATACAGCGCACGTAAACTGTCTCGGATTTCAAACGATATTTTAATGGAGACATTACTGTATACAATTTAGTAAAGCAATTTCAGTACTTGTCTCTAGTATATTCATTTCTTATCTACTTTCATGAGATTAGTGTAGTGAATAAATGAAAGCGTTCTTTGTAACTTAACCGGATGTAATGTATCAGATACTGAATACGATATGTAGCTTTTGCAGACTACTGTTTGGTTTTTTGAGTCTTATTATTTTAAATCCCTTTTGGTTTGTCTTGATAATTAGATTCAATGCTCTATTTACTCGTTTGAGGTTTGCGAACTATAATAAATACAATATTTGACGGACAAGTATTATATCGATATTGGTTAGGATGTATTTAGGAGTCATTTTCAGTGGTAGAGCCACGCAGGGACATGCCATGAATGGACAGAATATCTGCGTAAAGTGTATCATGCCGCGTTTTGCTCGGTGAATGAAGTTTTCGAAGGTCCAATCCCTTCTTCTATCTCCTTCACAACCCATTTCCAACCCCTTCCCTATACCACCAACGAAAACACTCCCAAGGATTGTGGACGTCAGGCAGGCGGCACATGATAAAACAGCCAAATCTTTTAAAAGCATGGAGTTCAAAAGGATGACATGCTGTGTCGACCCCAGTTAAAGTGGGATAAGGGCAGGAAAACGATGATAGTTAGGATGTATTTTAAAATGCAAATTGAGTGTCAGAAAATCGTTAGTGCCCATATAACATAAAGAAAATACCTATCCCTTAAAGGTCGGCAACGCTACAGTAACACTATATGTGTTGCTGGTGTCCATGGGCGGTGTTGATTGCTTACCATCAGGTGACACTGTCACGTTGAGTGACAATGTCAATTTATATCATAATATATTTAGGCTTCAAAGACACGGTTTCCAGGTCATAAATAAAAATACAACTGTAGGTAGTATACGAAAGTTAATAATTTTATTATCAATCTTTAAAGTAGGTAGTTAATTATTTAATATGAGAGACTGGCCAGACATTTTAAAATTAGACAGGATATTCGGGCATTTCATTTGAAGCTTTTACCAAGTGAGGAGCCGAATAACCTATACCTTCAACTAAACTTTTGATCTTATTGACTGGCTGCCCTCTACCTTCACATCTCTACCTTCGCCTTCATCTTTACCTTCACACCTCGACTTTCATCTTTACTTTCACCTCTACTATCATCTCAACCTTTTCCTGTCAACAACTGACAGTGCAAGGCAACATCTGGGAGGAGACTTCAGTGGAGCACCAGGACACCCCTGCAGTGAGCCTTCGCGGGTCACTCGGCATCAGGTCGTACCTACTCCTTTCTTAGAATTTGGTAGCCACAAATTGAGGAGCAACTCGTTGTTAAAATAAAAACTTTTAATAATCGAGTGAATTTTTATTTTTGGAACCCCCGACCGCGTTACATTGGCTCTCCGGCATAGTGTTCCTCGATTTGTGGTTATTAGTAGGCAGTGGTGAAGGTTTTAATTTATTAGTGTAAGTTCAGGGTGGCTGGTCAATTTATTCACGCGGGAGGGTATAATTGCCCTAGGACAGAGAGTAGACCCGACTGGTTCATGTTACCGCATGCAGGGTAACAAGATGGTATATGTATATATACCGTCCCTGCATAACCAGCGAGTGAAAGGGACCGCGTGAATGAGGGTGCGTCAATTTTTTTTATTATTTTAATAACTTAAATTCTTTTTTTTAACTTTAAATTATTAATGGTATGTGACCACCCTAAAACTTATAACAAAAATTAAGCTTGTAAACAGTAATTTCCACAATTTTTTCTTTTTTTTAATTCTTTTAGGATATCAAATTCTTAATTTAAATCTGTGTCAATAAATTGTGTACTCAGGCAGGGTGTTACTCATCATTTTTATATTTATCTTTAACTGAGACTATATGTGCTCTAATAGTTAAATAAAGTAATTATTGTGTTTAGGAGTACCACACTTTGTCCTTGTTTTTATTTTTTCATACTGAGTATGTTAATTTGTAAATCCCTAATATAATAGGGTGTACTAGATAAATTGCACAGTGATTAATTGATATCTGAAGAAAATATAATAAAACATTTGTTTTGTACATGTGGAATTACAGATAATAAAATAAATTGAAGGTAATTGTAACTTAGTGTTGTTTGGTAACTTTTCATGATACTTAGGTATCATTTTAGTGTGCATCAGGTAAGTGGTACTGCAGTAATTTTATCTGGCTCCTAATTAAACTGAGAATTTCTATTTTTCTAATAAGAAAATTATACTTTAACATTTAGTTTTACTTATAATTGTTTGCATAATTTGTAAATATAATACTTCATTTAAATTAGTCTGGCCCAATTTAGAATCAAAACTTAATTTTCTTTTGTTTAATAACTTAATTTGATTTCATCAACAATATGAATAAAGATATTAAATATTTAGCTCTCAGAAAGGCAGAGTTAGCCTATCAGATAGCCCTCCGTGGCTTAGAACCATCAGATACAGTAGTAGGACTTAGATTGTTTAATTTACATAACAGAATGTTATTCTGTTCATTTGTTAACTTTCAAAATTTTAACTGCATAAAGTAGGGACTCGCACATAGTTTTTGAATTAGTGGTTGATTCTCCATTTTATGGGGCAACCGTTTAGGGTTTGTTTGCCTCGCCGGGCATGTACGGCGTAGACTGCTAGGCCTAGCTTAGTCGGTTTAGTAGTGAATTGTTTCCCGATTATAATGGGCAATCACTTAGGGGATTTTAGGGTTTTTTGATTCGAAGCTAGTTGTGACCTCTCTATTTTATGTAGTGTCTTATGTATAGGATGCTTTAGGATAATTTCCCCTTTGAGTGTTCCTGATCTTAGTTAAGGAAACACTCATAGTATAAAAGATCAGTCATAGTCGTGAATTTTGAATATGATCTGTATATGTAAGTTTTTTTTTTTTGAAAGAATGATGGATGAAAGTGTATGGAGTTATTGTCCGGGGCATGTTATTAATTTAGACAAAACTATATTTGGACTTATTTTACTTATTATTTTTTTTCTCTTTCTTTTTCTTTCCCGGATTTTTCTTCCTTCCGGAGGAAAAATCCTCCCATTGGAGGGGGGTACTGTCACGTTGAGTGACAATGTCAATTTATATCATAATATATTTAGGCTTCAAAGACACGGTTTCCAGGTCATAAATAAAAATACAACTGTAGGTAGTATACGAAAGTTAATAATTTTATTATAAATCTTTAAAGTAGGTAGTTAATTATTTAATATGAGAGACTGGCCAGACATTTTAAAATTAGACAGGATATTCGGGCATTTCATTTGAAGCTTTTACCAAGTGAGGAGCCGAATAACCTATACCTTCAACTAAACTTTTGATCTTATTGACTGGCTGCCCTCTACCTTCACATCTCTACCTTCGCCTTCATCTTTACCTTCACACCTCGACTTTCATCTTTACTTTCACCTCTACTATCATCTCAACCTTTTCCTGTCAACAACTGACAGTGCAAGGCAACATCTGGGAGGAGACTTCAGTGGAGCACCAGGACACCCCTGCAGTGAGCCTTCGCGGGTCACTCGGCATCAGGTCGTACCTACTCCTTTCTTAGAATTTGGTAGCCACAAATTGAGGAGCAACTCGTTGTTAAAATAAAAACTTTTAATAATCGAGTGAATTTTTATTTTTGGAACCCCCGACCGCGTTACAACACGCCTGCTCGTTTGCCCTCCTATTCCATAAAAAAAAAAGAAATATAAATGATTGCAACTTTAATAACATTAAATATACTCACCGTTCTGTTTTGTAGATTTTTGACTCTACACAGCAATCGAACAGGATGACCAACCAGCCCTGTTATATTTCTGGGTGTATTAGCATCAAAGTAAGGTGCATCTGATGAACCCTGCCATTCTTGAAGGAATTCAGCTTTGAAATGTCGTGATGACATATTCAGTGTGGTGACGTCTTGAGGTGATTCGGTGCCGGAATCAGCTGTTGAAAAATTACTTGGTTACATTTCAGTTAGAGAACCTTAGAAGCTAAATTAAAACCATTGTTGATTGGGTCTATATTAATACACTTTTGTGATAGCGCCACACGCTGCAAAAATGACCTATCTAAAACGGTAATCCTTAAAAATCGACGTTAATTGGCACATCTCTTATTTGGTTCCTAGAGTGAGGTATCTGAATCATAGTTAACTTCCAAAATGTTATCAGGTTATAATCAAACTCGAACCCGAAACGTATTCTAAAACAAGCAGTTAGAAACACTAGCCACTGGTACTACTAATAATTATATTGCGGATCATAATATTATTACAAAAGAAGATTAAAACAATGTAATAATGAAATAAGAAAACTTCTACCACATGAGAGACCTTAGTTAGTTTATACAGAAAGAAAAACTACTTATATCAGCTACAAGCTCCTTATACAGTAATTCGTAACAATTCTCAATTATGTAGTAGAGTACTTATATCAATCATAAATGTCGTCATATATTCAAGTTTATATTATTATATTAGCGTAACTAATGTATAGAGGTTCAAGACTGCTTCAAGTTAACAATGAGGTTTAATCAAATTTTGTGACACACTTGACAATATCTTGAAACCGACATTATTTATATATACATACTTAACTTCACGCCAAATCACTTGCGGGGTAGGCAGAGAGAACGGGGCGCCATAAGGCACGATTCTTACACACCTCACTCGCTTCCTTGACTTTCATAACTCTTTTCATGCACGCGGGTCGATTTTTGAGGCTCCTAACATCACCTTCCTCCAGAACACGTTCTATTTAGTCATGGAATGTGTGCCTAGGCCGTCCTCGACTCCTACATCCATCCACTTTTGCATTGTATATCTGCTGAGTCAATCTTGCATCATCCATCCTTTCTATATGTCCAAAATATCGAAGCATGCCCTCTCTTAATTTTACACCGACACTCTCTTTCAATCCGACTTCCTTCCCTTTAACCTTGTTTTCCACGCGGTCAGCCAGGGTCATTCCGCAGATTTTGCGCAATGCCCTCATTTCGACCGCGTTTATCCGGTTTAATGCACGCTCTGCCATACGCAGCTTATTTGTATATAAATGTATAATTTGAAACAAAAGTTTATCTGGCAGTACGGAAACCAAAATGAGTAACAGTCAAAGAGAGTAGAAATATTTTTATTTTTTATTATTATATGAAATATTCTAGTATTGATTATGTTTCTAAATTTATAATAAAACATTTAACAAATGTGTAATTCTTTAGGATAGATAGAAAACAAGTGGGCACCATACTGACAAGAAAGAACCTGTAGATCTATTTCAATTTTAAAAAAGACTTTTTTTGAGAAGAAATTGATCGTTAGAAAATAGTCTGCTCAAGTAAAAAAAATAAGGCAGACGTTTTCACCCAAACCTGGAAGATGTTATTATACTCATTATTACTCGCTCATTAGGGTTCGCATGTGTGATGACCGGTTACTTGAGAGTGCTTAAAAAAAGCACACTATGGATTGGTTATATTATACCAATACTTTATCCGATTTTTTGTAGAGTAAGTACTCTCTTTTACGAAAGACCGATTCATTAGTGAATTTGTTGGAACACATCAGCAGAAATTCCATTGAATGTTAAGGAACTTTATACGAAGTACCAATACGAGTCTTTTTTCATGTAACGTTAGAAGAAATACGACAACGATCCGGGATCCTTTTCATGACACACGGAGCTGTGAGCATCATAAAAAGTGACTGAGCAGGTCAACAAAAAAAAATATACGTAACTTCAGCGCCAGACGTGACTGAAAAAAAAAACATAACTGACTGATGTTGTGTGACGTTATATAATATGATTTACCTATTTTCCAGATGAAATGTGACATATTTCTTCAAAATGGCCGAATTTTATTACCCGACTCCGTCAGAAGAAGGGTTATATATTGTGATATTACACTGACAAAGAAGAAAGAGAACACACAAAACTAGTTTGATAATAACGCAGTCAAATTTAATTCAATGTCTAATCTCAGGTATATATTCATTTTTTGCACCTTCGTGAATTTTTATACGTGAAGGTGTAAGCAGCGACTGTTACGCGTTGACTCGCCGATTTGTTAAGCCATTTATGGATTAACGCCATTTATGGCGGAATCTATACATATCCCAAATATAGGGTGTTTTTTTATGGGATAGGAGGGCAAACGAGCAGGCGTGTCACCTAATGGTAAGCAACCAATGCCGCCCATGAACACCAGCAACACATTTAGTGTTACTGTTGCGTTGCCGGCCTTTAAGGGATAGGGAAGGGTGGCGAAGGGGTGGGCCTCCGGGTACTTTACGTCGATCTTCTGAGAGGTCGTGGTATTTCACCGATCGAGCCGGCCCATTCATGTAGCGAACTGCTTGGCTCTACTACTGTTAAGAATAAAAAAAAAAGAAAATGGATTACTAAATCAATTATCTCTGACATAGTAAATGATACTAAACAAATAAACAAGAAACCTTTATCCAGATAATTAATGATGCCGGAAAGGAAGTGTCCTTCATCTCGCAGCTAAAAACTACTTGCGCTAAGGGGATCAAGGAGTTCACTCTATCTTGTTTGTCAAACGAAGGCTACTTAACTTTCTAGTGAAAATAAATCCACAAATATAAAGACCAAGCTTCTATTTAAAACTCAGCATCTATTGAGAGCCAGTCGAGTGAAACGAAGCTATACAGATACACAAAATTTATATATAAATATCCACAAATACAAAGGCTTCTATGATTTACGAGTAGCGGAATCGTACCCTCATCTTGAACAAGGTCGAACTTTTCTTATTTCAGATAATAATAGTTAATAACAAGGCATGTTTATAACGGATGAGAAGTAAGATGATTTCCATTTGCATACTTATATATTTCTTTAGATACCGCTGTTCACATACTATATACTGTAACTTAACGCGTTATATACTTGAAGGTGTAGACAACAGTAGTTATTCCTTGACACACCGGATCTATTTTCTGGTATAAAGAAATAGCTTGAAGTCGCAAAAATTAAAAGATCAAGCTAAAGGCAGCGTTATGAAAAATTATTTTCTAAATTCTAATTATTCGCCAAATTGTTAGCTCTCTGTATGTACACCAAACTAATATCAGTACTTTTTCAAGCTGAAGGTGCGGGCATCGGGTGTTAAATCTCGATTAACTACATGCTAACTTCACGTCAAACCCCTTGCGGGGTTGGCAAAGAGATAATCTCGACTTGATAAGTTATAAGTCGCAAATGAAATATGAGGTGGAACCTTTTGCCATACAACGGGCACAACTTTGTCATACATTGATAATAATCACACATAACATACGAAAATAATTCAAAAAAGACATTGTTATAAGCCTGTAATCGATCCCACAACCTCGTGATTCAAAAGCTCGAGTTCAACCGTCGAGACTTGAATCTATTAAAAGTAAACTAGTCCTTTAATATTACTAAAATTAATACTCTCCTTATATTATTAGTTATTTTTTCTGGAGACAACAACACGGCCTTTTTTAACAAAAATATCGGTTAACACCAAAAATGTATCCTCCCACCACACAAAAAATAATAAATACACTGGGTCACAGAAGAGACTCAGCATCAGGTGCACTGTACCTAAGCTCATCATTACCATAACTGGCGGTATAAAATAGAAAAAGTGGAGCTGTGTCACGACACTATGAAAATTAAATTTTCTTCTCAGAGTAAATGCACAATTTGTTGTATATAAGAAAATATATTTTTTGAAGAGTAAGGTTTGTAGGCTTTTAAATATTAAGTGACTTTTTGCCGCAAGATAAATGCTTATAAATATATTATGCCATCTAAACATTTTAATAAGTAAATTTCATTTTTCATAAATAGCCCTTTTATAGCTATTTTTCTAGTAATTTTCTATATGTAGTGTCTTGATTTATAGAATTTTTAACTTCAAAAATTTTGTATTAAAAAATTAGCGCTATCCATGGACACATGGTGAGCCTTCAGATACCTCTTTGACCGAAAGAAACGCGACATCTGCCACGACGTCGATAGTATGAGAGGTCGAGGTATTACACCAGTCATTAAAAAATATTAATTTAAAATATTATAAAGTTAATAACAACTGTTTTATGGTGCAGAATACGTCAATCATGATGTTGAAACATAAATTCCGCTGCCTACACTTACGAATATATAAGCGGGAAGGTGCAAAATAAAAGAAAAATATTTGGAATGGCAGTGTTGTATTAAGCAAAGAAAAGATAACATTTTGAGTAAAATATTTAATGGAGACACAACATTACCTTTTGTATTCCAAAACATAACAAAAATATTTTTATAACCGCTATGCTTAAGCTTTCATTTTAATGTTCCTATATATTTAAGAGAGGGTCGTTACGTTAAAAAAGACACTGCCTGGAAATATTACTTTTCTAAAATGACAATAACGCAAATTAATGTTTATGTTTTTTTGTAAGTATCATACAAATTAAATATTATAATAATTATCAATATTCGAATATTAGAGTCTCGGTGGTCCAGCGGTGGAGCACACGGCTTCTGATCCAGAGGTCCGGGTTCGAATCCTGACACTGGCTCACACCAATGACTTTTCGGAAGTTAAGCGTGATAAATATCGATGACTGAAAACTTTGTGCCCAGTGTGGCAATAGGTTCGCCACCTATTCCATTTCGGACGTAAAACATAACGGCGAGACGAGGCTTAGCAGCCGCTGCCTACACCTTCGGGTAACAAAAGGCGTGTAGTTATGATAAATAATATTTTTAAATATTTCGCGAAATATCTATACTTTGATAGAATTTTTATGGTGAGATTTCTATGTCTAGCTTTCAACAGTGGTAGAGCTTTGCAGTTCGCGGAATGAATGGGCCGGTTCGACCGGTGAAATACCACGACCTCTGGGAATATCGGCGTGAAGTGACTTTTGCCAAGTTTCGTTCGGTAAGAGAGGTATCCGGAGGCCCGATCCCATTTCCCCTTCCTATTTCCTTCTACTCCATTAAAAGACTGCAACACACCATGGTGTATATGGGCGGTGAGAAGTTACTTACCATCACGTGTCCCGCATGCCCCGTCCGCATAAAAAAAAAA
Organism: Euproctis similis; assembly: GCA_905147225.2. NCBI lineage: Eukaryota > Metazoa > Arthropoda > Insecta > Lepidoptera > Erebidae > Euproctis > Euproctis similis. The sequence goes on from LR990114.1 coordinate 16,897,394, forward strand.
CTACGTCGTTTATCCCTGCGAGGGTAACATTGGATGTAGTATATCCAGGTTTAAAAAATGGCTAATATTTTACTAGCGAATTATTATAACTCTTTTTATAACTCTTTTCGTACACTCAGTAGCTGCGCGTTGCGAGGTACGGAAGCGTCAACTGTCGTTATGAACGCCCGGCAAATGGGTTACACCAAATTTAAGCTGACAGCAGGTACGTGACATCCACCTTACGCTTTTGGATTCGCTTGTTACGGATTTGAGCAAACACATTTTATTTTCTTTCTATTATTTAATGTATTATTTCGCTTTATTTTAAAAACTAAAATGTCATACGAAGAGAAACAAAACAGAGATTCATGCCTATTCGAAGAAGCTGAATATATGATATTTAGAGTGAGAGCCTGCGACAGCCAGACCTAATTTATTTAGTATTAAAGAAAATAACTGTTTATCTCTAAGACTTTCGCGAATCACGCTCATGAGATTAAAACTCGCGAAAATGATCTTTGTAAAGAGTTCGAAACGTCGAGAAATAAATAAAAATAAGTAATAAATAAACGCGATATAATTCTAAAAGTTGTACTAATGTCAAAATAACTGTTAATAATAATATCGTAAAAAACCTCGTAATCAGTATCTGGGTGTAACACACCCACGTGGCCCTATGTGTAGCATATTCTCACTTGACGCTCGCCGGTATATATTGTACATAGAAAGGTTGATCAAGCAATTAATTCAATCACTATCTATTTATCTACCAAAACTTCATCTCAATTAGTGCAGCGAGCGAGCGAAATTCAAAAGGTTCCAGTCTTTTAGACGTAGGAACATTGACGTATAGTGTATTTTTTTAACTTCCATTCAGTGGTCGAGTTTCCCGTTTCTGATGCAAAAGTCGTGGGAACGATTCTGGCCTTACAGGCCTTACCTTTCTCGGAAGTTAAGTATGACAAATACCGATGAATAACAAATTTGTGGCCGGTGTATAGCAATAGAGTCCAGCCAATTCCATTTGGGACGTTATATAATGATTCGGTGAGTCACGGCTTAACAGTCCCTGCGTATACATCTTTGAGTAGAAGAAGGCGTGAAGTTATGTTGTGTTTTTTATTACATACAATTATCATCATTTTAATTCAGATTACTACGATATGCATTAACAAATAAAACAACATAACATATAAATAAATAAATTTCATTCCTCTACAATATTAGTATAAATCCATAATAGCATACAGAGTTCACTCAAACCGTTATAGGTTAAATCAAATGTAAACAACAGATTTAATGGTGTCTTAAAAATATTATTGAATACAATATCGTAACAGTAGGCAGTAGGGGAGGCGTAAGCACTTACCGACGAGGAAGAGGAAGCCATGTAGAAGAGATAACCGCAGAGCCGATTTCACTCCGTTCATTGGCACGCCCATTACGATCACCACGATGGAAACAGGTTCACTGAAATATAAATATCACATTTACCAAATTGGAAATATATATATTTGAATAATGAAATAGGATCGCTATCTGTATTAACATGAATATTTTTATCATCTTAGCGGTCTTTAGGTTTTACCTTTTCTGTATCAAAAGGTCGTGAGCTCGAATCCGGGCTCACAACAATTTCTTTTGGAAAGTTATTTGTCATGACTATCGATGACTGATCACGTTATGCCCGGTGTATGGCAATAGGTTCCGCTTCCTATTTCATTTGGGACGTACAAATTCGGTGAGTCGAGACTTAACAGTCATTGCTTACACGTTCTGATAGACATAAGTAAAAATCAAATGATGATGAAGCTGAAAATTTGGTTCATAGTTCTGAAGAATAGTGCCATCTCTTGGCGTAAATATCAGGATACGATTAAGACATTTGACCATACTAAGAAAAGAAAACTGAAAAAGAATCGGTACAGTAAAACAATTTTTTGTTCTAGCTAAGCAAAAGAAAAAACTTAAGGAGCTGACTGGTAACCTTCAGTAATGGAGAGGCACTTAAAGAAGAAGACTATACTATCTCGATGATTTAATGGTTAAGCACTCCCAGGAAGACTACCCAGTTTGAATTCTGGCTCATAAAATGTCTTTCCTAAACTAGATATATTTTTATAAATTTCACTACCGTTTGGGAGTTGAATAATGCTCCGCCTACACCTTAACATATAAAGGTTATATTTACAACCTATATATCTTAATTTGTATGTAAAGATTAGTGATGTTACGAATGTTGGATTTTGGACACTCCCGAACGCGATTGCGAATGCGAATATTTCTTTTAAGTCTTCGCAAACGCTTTCCAACGATTCTCGGACCTACAATGGATACAAAATCTCATCAAAATCGCTCAAGCCATATTGTTGTAGTTATTCAGTGATTAATATCACGCGAAGAAGAATATTTTGAAAGAAGTTTCGTACTTAATAAAAATCTATAATAAGTTGTTTTAATCATCTTGCTTACATACAATTTCTTTATTTTTTGTTATTAAAAACATTCGCCAAACATTCGCAATATTTCTTGAGAATGCGATTGCGACTATGAAAATCCAAAAATATGCGAATATTCTCGGACGAGAATGCGAATATTCGCGAACGAGAATGCGAATATTCGTTACATCACTAGTACAGATATGTCGTAACCATCCGATATATATGATCATAATAATCTATGTTAATATTAGCTATAACACAATGTAACCTCAAGGCGAGTATATAGGGTATTACACCCCATAATACATCCATATTTGCTAACATGACCTGTGCAAACTTGTGTTGGTTAGATATTCTAATATAACATTTTGGAATAGAACAAGGGAGATTGATGATATTTTATTCCTGAAAATTGTGTAATTTTCAACAGAGGTGAAGAATGGTAGAGTATATTTTTTTAAGAAGATTATTGGGGAATACCCTACAGGTGAGACTTGATAGGAATTTTCGTCGAATATAAGTGAAGGGTCTGCAGTAGGTCTGTAGTCTGGGACGGATCTTACCATGAATTCTCACATTTAGTAGTCGAGTCGAAAATTTGGGGCGCCCAACAAAAGTTATAGCTGAAACCTTATCTAAATTGAACTACATCGAAAATCTAATATTGAATATAGTAAAAGGGAAGGCTTTTGTTCAAAATACGATAAGTGCTAACACTTAGAGTTAGAGAGTTATCTGTGAAAGATAGGGAAGCCAGACAGATTGGCGACGTAACGCGTTACATAATGAAGTTCACCTTCCGCGACGTCATGAGTAGTTGTCACCTCATTTTTTTCAGTAAAATTGCTTATGAATTTATTGGAAATTAGGTTATATTAGTATTATGAATATGGATCCTAAAAGTTACAGTTATTCTAATACAATATGGTTTCTGTATGATAAAGATATATTATGTTGTTAGCAAAACTTAACTTTTATGTTGTCATTAAGGCTTAATGTTGTCCCCGATATTACTTTGTCCTTGGCTTGTCTGTTACAATTTAACTACTATCGTACAACGTTAGTATGTTTTATATTTCACGTAATATATGTAGTTAATTTCGCAATGTTTTCTATGGAATTAATATTGTTATAAACCGTTACGTATTTTATCATTACTAAATAATATTTATCCTGACACTGGCTCACACCAATGACTTATCGACATTGTTTTCGGAAGTTAAGTGTGATAAATATCGATGACATGATAATACGAAAACTTTGTGCCCGGTATGGCAATAGGTTCGCCACCTATTCCATTTGGGACGTAAACATAACGGCGAGACAAGGCTTAATAGCCGCTGCCTACACGTTCGGGTAAGAAAAGGTGTGAAGTTATGTTACTAACTAATATTTTAAACATAATAAACATAGCGCCCACTAAAGCGAATAGAGTTTTAATAAACAAAGTTTACTTAAAAAAATAATAATTTAGTTAGTAATTAGTAATAATTTAGTTAGTAGTTAAAAATGAAATCTTACATTTCTGCTTACAATGTAAAATATTTTCCACGTCATGATATGAATGGTGAATAAACTTAAGGGTACATTTCATAGTCTCCGGCTTTTATGACGTTATATGCTCTGACATACATACCTCTTAGTGGTTCTATAAAAGTAAGTAGGTAGGTACTAACACTGACATTTATGGGATAGAGGGCAAACGAGCAAGCGGGTCACCTGATGGTAAGCAACTGTCGCCGCTAATATAGTGATAGTGTAACAGTCGCGTTGCTGGCCTTTATAGGAGTAAGATAGGAGCGGGAAAGGAAGATGCATATATCACCGAAGGAAACGGAATTAGAGCAACTTTGTGTCGATATGATGGATCTGAGTGGTCGCGGTATTGAATTGGCCAAGCCGGTATGTACATTCATTCAGCGAACTGCGTAATTCTAAGAATCTTTTAGTAACCCAAGGAAAATCTTGATTCTATTCAATATAGATACGTATATAACTTTCTGTCTGACTTTCTATCTTACATCTTTGTACTATAACATAACATAACTTCACGACTTTTGCTACCCGAAGGTGTAGGCAGCGTCTGTTAAGCCTCGTCTCGCCGTTATGTTTACGTCCCAAATGGAATAGGTGGCGAACCTATTGCCATACCGGGCACAAAGTTTTCAGTCATCGATATTTATCACACATAACTTCCGAAAACAATTTTCGAAAAGTCATTGGTGGGTGTCAGTATCTGGAATCGAACCCGGACCTCTGGATCAGAAGCCGTGTGCTCGACCACTGCGCCACCGAGACTGTCAAACTGACTGACTTTGTACTATATTTTTTGCTTAATATTTTTTTATGGGATAGGCAGGCAAACGAGCAAGCGTGTCACCCGATGGTAAGTGACCTGTGCCGCCCATGGACACCAGCAACACACACAGCGCTACCGTTGCGTAGCCGACCTTTAAGGGAGTAGGATAGGAAAGAATGGGAAAGGGGGGTTGGCCTCCGGGTACCTCTCTCACCGAACGAAACGCGCTATGAGCCACTTTACGTCGATCTTCAAAGAGGTCGTGGTATTTCTCCGGTCAAGCTGGCCCATTCATGCAGCGAAATGCTTGGCTCTACCACTGTTATTTTATTTTTAGTTTACTAGCCGAAGCTACAGAATAGTACTTAAATATCCCAGACTAAATGGTCTTTCCGTCACCGTTGCGCACATTTCTCAATTCAAATAGGGAGCCCTGGTGACCTTTTTACATACATACACACATAACATAATGACAAAGCCCTTGCGGGGTAGGCAGAGAGAACAGACCGCCAAAAGGCATGATTCTTACACGCCTCACTCGCTTCTTTGACTTTCATAACTCTTTTCTAATATAACCTTCCTCCAGGACACGTTCTATTTGGTCATGGATTATGTGTCTTGGCCGTCCTCGACTCATACATCCATCCACTTTTGCATTGTATATCTGTTTAGTCAGTCTTGCATCATCCATCCTTTCTACATGTCCGAACCATCATGCATCAGCATACCCTATCATACTTTTACACCGACACTCTCTTTCAATCCAACAAATCCTTACAGTCCCATTACTTCTTTACAACCTTATTTTTTCTGTCCTTTTTATAAATTAAACGAGATATTTGTTATTATTACTGTCGGACCTAAAAATTTAATTTGGCTGTAGCAATTGATTCCCAATAATATATGGCAACACGATCGCTACATGTTAAATTAAATGTATTTGTGAAACAATATCTTATTTCAAACAGTTCTCAAAAATATTTCTCTTCCACGATTCAAAATAGAGTCTTTACTGAATAGTGACAATATTAGGTCGACCGTTCGACAGCTTGCGCAAGTTACGTAAAATTTTACTACGCTAAGCGTTGGATAGATACGTTTGGGACCTGTTAATCTTCTGCAGCAGGCTTTCCTGTCGGCTTTTTGTAACCGCTGTGGATTCTCAATAAAATTTTACTTATATGAATATTACACGTTAGATTTGACTTTTCTTTTTATGAAGAAAATAACCTTTTTCATTTTTGTAAATTATAACATGAAAAGGGTCGTACAAAATCGACGCAAATGTTTTTGGATTTTAAGTGTATATAATATGGACAGAAATTATGAACGACAATAGCATTCAATATGACCGATAAGTTTAATTAGCGTGTCCAGAAATGATTGTACCACTGTAGTTTTTAATAAAATATTTTTCGGTTAGTATTGGTCAGATATAAAGTTAGGCACATACATATTTTGTGTATAACAAAATATAAATGTGCCTAACAAATTCAATAAAATTCTTACAAAATGCTTTTAGTCATTTTTTTCCGTGAAAAAACGTTTATCACTTATATAATCCTAAAAAAATTGTACATCCTCTTTTTGGAAATGAAGTTATGTATGTACATCCTCTTTTTGGAAAGCCGATTGAATCAGAAAAAAAACACATATACAACTACACGCCAAATCCCTTGCGAGGTAGGCAGAGAGAACGGAGCGCCATAAGGCACGATTATTACACGATTCACTCGGTTTGTTGACTTTCATAACTCTTTTCATGCACGCACGTCAATTTTTAGGGCTCCTAATATCACCTTCCTCTAGAACACGTTCACAAAGGATATAGCTAGAACACGTAGAATGTTGAATGTTAGGATGTTGGTCATCGAATGTGTGTCTTGGCCATCCTCGACTCATCTATCCGCTTTTGCATTGTATATCTGTTTAGTCAATCTTGCATCATTAATTCTTTCTACATGTCTGAACCATCGGATCATGCCCATTCTTACTTTAACATCGACACTCTCTTTCTATCCAACAACCTTCGGACGCGGTCAGCAAGATTCACTCTGCAGATTTTGCGCAGTGCCCTCATTTCAACCGTGTTTATCTTACTTTCATGCACACTCTGCCATACCTTCCTTTTGCTTCCATAAGTTAGCGTTGGGAACAGTACCGCATTGTTTAGCTGGTTTTTTTTCCTAACGTTCTTGGCGCCCAGGAATCTGCCCAACGCTCCATTTGCGCTTCCTAACGCCACTCTTCTTTCTACACCCACTTAAAGCTTAACCAAGATATACAATTTCATTCACCTGTTCTAGCACTACATCTTAGACCACTATCCTTGCACCGGTTCTGGATTCCTCCCTTTCAAAAACCATGCCTTTGTTTTTACCACATTCAATTGAATCAGAGAAAATAAGTATCAAAATGTCTTTTTTATGGGATAGGAGGGCAAACGAGCAAACGCGTCACCTGATGGTAAGTGACCAGCGCCGCCCATGGACACCTGCAACGCATATAATGTTATAGTTGCGTTGCCAACCTATAAGAAAGTAGGCTGGAACAGGATAGGGAAGGGAAGTGGGCCTCCAGGTACCTCTCTCACTGAACGAAGCGCGGCACGAGCCTCTTTACGTCGATCTTCTAAGAGGTCGTGGTATTTCACCAGTCGAGCCGGCCGACTCATGCAGCGAATTGCTTGGCTCTACCACTGATGTCTTTTCCGTAAATAGATTTGAACAATTAGGCTCCATTAATGCAATCTTATTTTGGAACCTAAGTTTTCTGGACTGAAATTTCCCTACTTTATTGAAATAGACAAGTGTAAGACCTATTGCTTATGTATGAAGATTACGAGATTTACCCGGCAGATATATAATGAAAGGAAGAACCGCCTAGATTTTTTTTTGTTATGTAAAGCCTTCATGATTTATGATATAACCTTATTGTCGAGTGTTTGTTGTGACACGAATGAAAGACGACAGTTCTTACATCATTGAATAACTGTTATTGTAAGAGTTTTTTTTAGTAACTAAAAGCTTCAGAGCTGAGATTGAAATTTATTTTTGTGTGTAATGTACACTAGTATAACTAAATTTTATTAGTCTAATTTTTCTTCTCCTCAAAATATACTGTAGACTTAATAGAAGTTTTCGTGACAAAGTAGTGTTTTATTTATTGCCTTATTTAAGATATAAAAGGATGATTTATAAATCTCCCTCCGATAGAAATAAAGTGTAACATATTAGTTTCAAACAAATCCGGTTAATTTAAATAGGAATAGATATTATTTAGTATCTCAATGCGATCACGCATTTAAAATCTAAAGGTATCAGCAACGTTTGTTTGAGTTATTGAAATAAATATCTTAGTACCATGACATTATTCTATTTTTCTAAAGCAGATGATATTTATCACGCTTTAACTCCAAGAACTTCTACGTAAAGGCCTTATATTAAAATATTAATTGAATATTAATTAAATATATTAGGTGGTCTCGGTGGCGCAGTGGGCGAGCGCACGGCCTCTGATCCAGAGGTCCGGGGTTCGATTCCAGACACTGGCTCACACCAATGACTTTTCGAAATTACTTTCGGAAGTTATGTGTGATAAATATCGATGACTGACAAACTTTGTGCCCGGTATGGCAATAGGTTCGCCACCTATTCCATTTGGGACGTAAACATAACGGCGAGACGAGGCTTAACAGCCGCTGCCTACACCTTCGGGTAACAAAAGGCGTGAAGTTATGTTATGTGTTAATTGAGCCATTGGAATAACTATAAGATTACATACATTCATATAACTTTACGCCAAATCCCTTGCAGGGTAAGCATCTCTGCTTCTCTGCGTTCTCTCGAACGGAGCGCCATAAGGCACGATCATTACACACCTCACTTGCTTCGTTGACTTTCATATCTCTTTACATAATTCACTATTCTTTCATCTATAAGATTGTTGATTGAAAATAAAAATATACATTGTACTTATGCCAAACACTGTGTAATAAACTTTGCCATAACATAAGGATCCAAAATTAAATTCTAGCTGTCAGGACACAATTACCGCTGTATATAAATTTAAGTATTAAGACCATGAAGTTACAAGAAAAAACCATGACAAACTTTTCTATACACACACTCGAACTGTTTATCTTAATATAACGTTCAGAAGCAAACAGCATAATACATTTTATTCATAGTTATTATTTGATAAGCCATTGCGAACAGACAATAAAGAAAGTTCGCTAGAGAGAATATGAGATATCGCTGCCAATATATCAGGAGGAGCAAATGTTTTTTTTTATGATCTCACACGCATGCCTCGATTATGGAACACTCGTGTGATTCAATGTAGCTATTATTTTTATGATAATACTGTCAACCCCTTTCATAATACTTTGAGAGCGTAACTATATTTATAAACTCACACTTATTTTTATACTAGTTGACCTGGCGAACATTGTTTCGCCTAAAAAGCAATAAATAACAAAATTTTTGATTTTATTAATTTCAATTAGTGCGCGTCGGCCGGGAAAAATATAAAAACGGTAATTGTAGCTTACTGTTTCTTTACAATATTGTGCATGGATTATACATAAAAACCACCCTGTTGATTATTTCTGTCCATTAAATTAAACCGTATCAAAATTCATTGCGTAGTTTTGACTTTAAGCATTCATGTAGATATAGGGACAGATAATGCAAGTTTATTTTATACTACGTAGTAATTAAGCGTGCTTTTTATTTAATTATGAATATAAATAATCATAGACATTTAAACCGAAATTTGAATTCAACAATAATTCTAGTTGACAATATCTATTTAACATATCAATAGTTATTCATCTTTATAGATTCAACTTACAAGCTGTGTACATAAACTTCAGAGCACCGAAGAAACAAGATGTGTTATTAATAAAATATTTATTGAAACTTCGGATTTTATCAATATTGTCAAAGGATATTTCCCTAAGTAACCTGTATGTTCCTCATTTTTATTCAAAGTCGAGTCGCATACAGCGCTTACGGCCCAACCTTGCCAGTCCACGCTTACAGCACCGGCTGCTAGTAATTGCATGTGTTGTAACATTTTCTTTATGTGCTAATATCTCTGAAACCGTTCCGGGGTAACTCCGTGTTCTCTCAAATTGAATTGCTAAGCCTCTGCTACTTCCATTTGGCATAATTTTATTTTTACCTTCACTCTCTCCGCAAACAGTAGTCCATAATAAATGGCGAGGTATAAAAATAAATATTGTGCAACCCTCCAAGATCTAAATATAAGTGAAATATACATAAATACATGAAACCTAACCGAAAAAAAAAAACTAAAACATGTAGTAACACTAAATGTTTTACTAATATTAATAATTAACTAACGATATATAATGTTAAAATGGATATATAGATTCAGGAAAACTACGGTGTACTTTGACAAATACCGTACCATGGCCTAAACGTTTTCTATTAGAAATTAAAGTCTGGACTAGTCTGGAATTATGAGTGCATATGATTTGTTCTGCCTACACTGAAAGGAACTTAGCATGAAGCTATATTAATATTGAACAATTGTTTAATAAGCTTACAAGTTATCTTACAGCATTTATTATTTTATACGATGACAGCTAGTACTGTTTATATCATTACAAAATAAGGTTGAGATAGTATAAAATAGATTTTTTTAATTCTAATAAAAGTTTATAAATGGTGGTGAGATCCCTAAAGTTGAGCTGAAAACACGAAAAACACTTTAGTTAAACAAACCACGAACGCAGAAACCTTTTGTATTTTATATTAAAAAACGAAAATAAAAACACGCCTAGAAAGGTTACATGAAACAATTACAAAATGGATGTTTTTGTTCGGTGTTACTTTTAAAGTATTTATACCCTTAACATCCACTCACGGGAATGTGACACCTTTTTTTATTTTTTAAATTTAAAATTGGTGTTTATTAATTTACAAAAACAACGTTGCGCAGAGAAGTTTGCAATTAATAAGCAATGGAGGCTTTCCACTCTTCAAAAGTACAAGATCCGAAAGAATTTGTTTCAAATAACAATAATTTCGGAGATTTGTTAGTGAGTTGATTTTTTAAGGTGAAATCTAAACTAGTTCTGCAAAGATTGATGTTGTTTGTCACATTATACGTACTATCTATGCTATTAACTAGCTTTGCCTGCTAACTCATCTTTTTAAACATGGTATCGGGGGTCAAACGAGCAGGCGTGTCACCTGATGGTGAGCAACAAATGCCGCCCAAGAACACCTGAACACATGTTGTGTAACAGTTGGGTTGCCGGACTTTACAATGGGATATGAAAGGGGTCGGAGTTAGGATAGGAAAGGGAGGAGGAAAAGAGTTAGGCCTCCGGATACCTCTCGCAGCGAGCGAAACACGGCAAGAGTCACTTTACGTCGATATTTTGAGAGGTCGTGGTATTTCACCTGTCGAGCCAGCCCATTCATGTGAGCTGCGTGGAGATCAACCACTAACGAGCTGCGTGGTTCTACCACAATTGAAAATTAATCTGTTTGAAATTTAATAACAATTCTATGATCAAAGTTCCACATGCAACAAGCTATCTATCAACAAAAGTCGTTTCAAAATCGGTCCATCCATTTAAAAAAAATCATCAAAATAAATACATATCTATAAGAATGTATGTATTTTGATATATGTACTAATAGTAAAATGAAAGTGATAATGATAGTGGACGAAGCAAGATTTGTATCAGGATCGTAGTAAATGGAACGTAAAGATTCAGTCTCTGCCAACCCTCATTAGAAAAATATATGATTGCATAAATGTATGTGTGTCATAATAAAATATATAGTAAGATATATGACATCTGGTCCATCTAGTTACAGCGACCAATACTCGGGTAAAAGAGTTGTTATAAAAACTTATACATAAAAACAAAACGGATATAACATTTCCGTCATCACTGAATCCTAAAAACGAAAGTTCTATAAAACCTCAATATTGGACTTATAAAAAGAAAGTTCTTGAATATAAAAACGATATTTGACACTTCGGCTCGTGAGATATTATTCGACTTTGAGCCAAAAAAAAGAAGTCTTTGTGATTTATAACACACATTAATCTTATCCTGAAATGAAATTCGGATCTTCCAAGGCTATTGACCTGTTAATATACCGTGGGCGTGAATTAAAACGAGTTGTAACCCACTAGAGTAGGGCCTCTAATTGGATCCGGCGCGGACTCATTCAGGATGAATAATAGAGTACATTAAAAGTAAAGTATTACGTTGTTCTCTAAGATTTAAGTATGTACACAAAGTTTGGCCATTGCCTTAAATACTTCAGCTAAACTAAGAGAAATTTTAATGGTGTTTGAACATTTTTAAAAGCTTTTATTTAACTTGCATTTTATGTATGTATGTATGTATGTATCTATGTATGTATGTATGTATGTATGTATGTAAGTATGTATGTAAGTATGTATGTTCGGTGGAATCTTGCAACTCAATTTTGAAGTAGATATCTTCAACCAATTGAGCTGAAATTTTGTATACACGTTTACTTTGGAAGACAATACATGATATGATGTGTGACATTATTCTATATCCAATATGGCGGACCACCCAAGATGGAGGAATGGATATTTTAAATATATAATATATAATTATATAGTTAAATATATAATTATATAGTGTTACTGTTGCGTTGCCGACCTTTAAGGGATAGCGGATAGGAAAGGATGGGGAAGGGGGGTGGGCCTCCGGGTACCTATCTCACCGAACGAAACGCGGCATGAGCCACTTTACGTCGGTCTTCTGAGAGGTCGTGGTATTTCACCGGTCGAGCCGGCCCATTCATGCAGCGAACTGCTTGGCTCTACCACTGTATTTTTGTGTTTTTTTTTATGTAAAACTGGTTTTCGCACGCGTGACTTGGGAGTATGCCAGTGAATGTGCAAGGCAAAGCATCTCCGAGCGAGGTGAACGGAAGTTGGAAGTCAGCAGAGAGTCGAGAGATATGTTAGCGAATATGTATAAATAAATAAAATATTTGAGATTTGATGCACAAGGGTGAGCTTAAGCCATATAAATATCAGAGTACTTATTGGTTTTGTTACCGAGCACTTGTTTTCTATTTCATATAAAGCTACCGGTTTTGTATAAAATGCGGCGTGAGTGGCGGCGGCTTAGAATACCGCCACCCTATCTGTTCCCATGGGTGTCGTAAAAGGCGACTAAGGGAAAAGCTAAAAGAATGGGCAGCAGCATTCTCTCTCGAGAAACTACAGCCTACTGCGATCGCCAACCCGCCTGCCAAGCGTGGCGATTATGGCAAAAACCTCCCATGATTGAGCGGACCGGCAGTTGTGGCGCTCTATGGGGGAGGCCTATGTCCAGCAGAGGACCTCAGAAGACTAATGATGAAATGATGAGAAAACGACGACACGTATTTAAAATCATATGAAAAACATTAACGTAAAACTAACATCCCAGGGTATGGATCACTCTCACAGTATGTCTTATGGTAGACGACATTTACTAATAAAGTTTAGACTGAAGTTTTGTTAAAATAACATTAAAGTTGAAATTTTATCCTGAGGGAACTATTACTCTTCCTGTGCTGAAAATATGCTTTATGTTAATCCAAAAAGAAAAAAACTTCTTATATCCGATATTTCTTCAAGTTGATCCATGATTTAGAAACAAACATTCAAACATCTGCCTTAATTTTCACATTTATCACCACGACAGGTAAAGTAACAACATAACATAACATAGCTTCACGCCAATAGATTAAGTTGGTAAACCTATTGACAAACACGGATGCGGATTCGAGCCCACGACTTTTTGATTCAGAAGCGCGGGGCTCGATCACTGGACCACCGAGACTAAAATAATTTTATCATAATCGATGATTTAAATAATCACACGAAAACACTTTTTATTAAATAAATAAAGCGGCTACTAAATATATAAAGCAAAAGCTACTATCCTTATTAAATAAAAAGAAGGAAATAAACTTTACTATTAAATAGCTAAATCTATGACACGGTTCGTAGCCGGTGCAGAAGATAATACAAAAAAACGAAACAAAGATAAGTGTTGTGCCCTCTTGGAGAAGTGGACTAACCGTGAAGATGGAAATCTCAAGACAATCTTAACATTAATTATAGTTAAAAGCATTTGCAATATAAAAAAAGTATTTTCAGTTACTTATCTATATTTCTTAACATCTTATTTCAGCGTTTCTTGCTAATGAACATTTAATATTCAGTACGATGAAGGCTGATATTAAAATGACTTCCATTTAGATGTTTAAAAATTCATACAAGTGTCTTCGTGAATTTATTTATGGATTTCATCGCACCTGCATGGATTTAAATTTTCACAAGTTATAATGATTTAACATGGATGAAAGGTCTCGGATCCAAAATCCTGGCACATAAAATGGCTTTTAGCAATTTGTGCAGGCGTGTCACCTGATGGTGAGCAAAAAACGCCGCCCTCACAATGAGATATGGAAGGGTTCAGAAATGGTATAGGAAGGCGACAGGAAAAGGGGCCTCCCGATACCTTTCTCACCGAGCGAACCGCGGCAAACATTACTCTTCTAAGAGGTAGTGGTAGTTAGTTCACCGGACGAGCAGGCCCATTCATACAGTAAACTGCGTGTCTCTACCAATATTAAATGTGTATGATGATTTTTGATTGGTATTAGTGTAAATGTTACAGTTTTTAGAATTTTGCTGTCGATATACACTCGAGAGCAATGAATCCGGGTCACTTAAAGAATCCTAAAAATCTCAGAAACTAAAAATGCTAGGTTAATGCAATAAATTGTATTTAATAGACAATGTAATACTCCTTAAATGAAGGTATTAAAACTTCTTAGTTATTGTAAAGTTATATCATAAAAAAATCAAATTTGAAAAAAGGCCACTTTCGAAGATGGAACTACGAAATTACAGCATTTGGTTTTGCTTTTGTTTGTAATCTGTCATTTATGTGGGTACATAAACCATGTTGATAGTGCTCTATATTCATTATTCAAGCTGAAATTATGTCGCTTACGCCTGAAGAATGCACCAGAATACTTACAATGCTGGAAACCGGCCGGAGTCAGCGCGATACAGCCAGGACTGTTGGTGTGTCGCTGTCAACAGTACAAAGAGTTCTCCGACGTTACGAAGAAACTGGTTCTAACCTACGCAGACCAGGAACGGGCAGAACCAGGTATACCACAGCACGAGAAGACCGATACTTGGTGAACACCATGCTTCGAAATCGCTTTCTCACAGGAACTGAACTCACCAATCAGTTTCGACGCCTCGGAGGAAGTAACCCAAGTGCATGGACAGTAAGACGTCGGCTTGCTGAATCTAACTTAAAACCCCTTAGACCTGCAAACGGCCCTAAACTGGAGCGTGGGCATCGTATTTCAAGACTAAGATATGCCCAGAGCCACGTAAATTGGAGTATTGAAGATTGGTCAAAAGTTATGTTCTCCGACGAATCAAAATTTATGCTCTACAAGCACGATGGAAGACACAGAGTGTATCGAAGACCAGGGGAAAGATTCAAGCAAGCATGCATCGAGGAAAAAGTAGCCTACGGTGGTGGGTCTGTACTTGTGTGGGCCGGAATTTCTTCTGAAAGTCGCACAGAGCTGGTGATCATAGAAAACGGCTCTTTAACTAGCGTAAGATATGTGGAAGAAATCCTCAATGATCACGTTGGTCCATTTATGGTCAATTTAGGTGAGGATGCTATATTTATGCATGACAATGCCCGACCTCATACAGGTAGGATTGTGAATGACTACCTTCAAGAGATGAACATTACTCGTATGGAGTGGCCAGCGCGCAGCCCGGATATCAACCCGATCGAGCATGCTTAGGACGAGCTAGGCAGATGCGTAAAACAACGAAACCCTCCCCCAATCACGCTTCGTGAGCTCAAAATTGCTCTCACAGAGGAATGGGAGAATATTCCCCAAAATCGTATAAGGAACTTGGTGTACAGCATGCCAAACCGCGTAAACGCAGTAATGGAAGCACGAGGAGGCAATACGAAGTATTAAAATTCAAGAAAATCGTAATAAAGTTCAAAAATTTCATGTTTCCTATTTTTGTTTTAAGGAGAGATCAGCAGATTTTTTCTTTATGTAATTTTGTGTTAATAAAATGTATGGTGACTCATATTTTTTTTACTTTCATTTAAGGAGTATTACATTGTCTATTAAATACAATTTATTGCATTAACCTATCATTTTTAGTTTCCGAGATTTTTAACATTCTTTAAGTGACCCGGATTCATTGCTCTCGAGAGTATTTGTAGCTAGATTTCAGTCTAAGTTTAATCGTATTCTTATACTTGCGAGGACCACTAGTTTATATTTAAGTGACGAAAATACTTCATTAAAGTAAAATCTACTGATATCACTATTGTTAGATCTAAAATTAGCCCTCAGACTTGATTATCAGAAACAGTCAAACCTCAGTATTATACATATTCCGGCATCATTAACAACAAAATCTTATTTGACTCTCAACAAACTCTTTAATAAAAGGGACGAAATTGGCCTAACGACTTTTCCATTCACCTGTGATACTCAAACTGAAATCACCCCCCATTCAGCACAATCAAGTTCATTGTCAGTCATTTACTAGACCATGTCGTGTTAGCAATGAATGTCCGTGTCTGGAATTTGCCGGATAGTACACAATAATAGGAAATGGGTTTCAGGTTCTTTATTATGAGGATGAGGTAAATTTGTAGAGATACGTCTGCCTGTAAGTTCACCAGAGTGAATATTATAACATCGTTATGAATACAATTTTGACGTGATTCTTTTGTTTATGGGATAGGGGCAAATGAGGAAGCGGTTCGCCTGATGGTAAGCGCTGCCCTTGAACACCTGTAACACATATAGTGTTACAATTGCGGTCCCGGCCTTTACGTGATTGGGATGGAAAGGGTAGTGGGATTGGTACACCTACAATAGTGAAAACAGTATTCAGAAAACATAAGTGCAGCTCTATGAAAAATATTACTAATCTTGAAATCTATTCACCTTCAAGATAAGAAAATTGTTTAAATTTTCCAGGACGCTAAAACAAATTCATATATCTAGATCATGCTGGCTTTACATAGATCTTCTATTCGTATCGTTTGCAAGCACAAGTTAGATCTCTCCCTAGACGCCGTTCTGAGCCCCAAACGAATAGAACTTTTCTAATAAGTGTCGTAGGAAATATTGAATATATTGTGACCTTTGCCAAAGCAACAAGAAAACAACAAAAAAACAAATCAGATTTTGCAAATGTTTCTGCGGAAGAAAAAAAAACTGAATCGTACCTTTTTTGCGGTTTAATCCCGATTCATGATCCCCTAGAGATGTACAGAATCGAATCAGGATGGTTTATCCAAATTAGCCAATGGGCTTATCTATATTACGGTTCAGAGTTTGCTTCATTTAATAAATTGTTCATCTAGCTTAATTAAAATATCGAGGCACTGCAAAATTTTTATTTAAACTTTAAAAAATCATATGATGGATTGACTTTTGTTTTGAGCACAGAAGGCGAGAAAAAATCTTCTATAAACATGATCCTTAGATGCACTTGTGAAATTAAAGATGAATGAAATTCCATTTTTGGAATAAAGTAGTAACTTTACCAAACGAGCAAGTGGGTTGACTACTTAGGTGACCACCTAGTGGTAAGTAACTTTCTATGAACACCTTGGTGAGCTGCCGTCCTTTATAGGAATTGGAGGGGAAAGGAAGAAGAAAGGGGATCAGGCCTCGGGATACCTCTCTCACCGAACGAAACGCTGGACTGAGCCACTTCATGCTGATATTTCGAAAGGTCGTGGTATTTCACCGGTCGAGCCGGCCTATTCATGCAACAAACAATGCAAGACTCTACGACTGTTACGGTTCTATGATGATGATGATAATCATGATTTTTTTTCAAGCTGGATATTTAAAAATACATAATTAAATCTCACTTTATTAACATTCAATTAAATGCAAAATTGTTAGAAATGAAGATTGCTGTTCCCAAATTTTAAAGACCTCACCGCAATGATTTTTTTTTATATTACTTATATACAATGGTAGGCGATATGACAAACTACAGAAATAAATATAAAATATAATACTAATATAATAGTCTTTGGTAAATTCATGTTGTAGTTGATTACTTAATTAAACTATATTTTGTAAATGACACACGCATTTTGAATATTTGTGTACACCTGAAATACGATCGTTTTTTTTTCAAAATTACATCGAATGTAGATCAAATGAAGGAATAGTCATTTTTTAATGAGCTAATAACTATTATTTTCGAGTAAAATATAGGTGCTCGGTGACCGGGCACGTAACTACCCACATTCTCATTCATAATACGGATAGCTTGGGATCGAAATCTCCTTCAGACGTTACTTGAAACTCTTGAGTGTAAGGGTAAGAAGTACTTGAGAAGAGAATTTTATCGGTTTTCCCAATGAATAAGATTTTGAGTACATGGGTCTCGTAAAAAAAAATACAACTCTTGAACATTTTCTCATAAAGCTAAATGCCCTTAGAGAGTTAATAAAATATGTCCTGAATAAAAACATCTCAGACATTATAAACATGTTATTGAAAAAAACTCAAACTAATGTAAAAGTTGGAAAATAGGTATTTATTTATTTCTCAGATTTTCGCGAATAACATTCATAACATTAAAACAACTTTTTAGGATTATATCGCGTTTATTTATTACTCATTTTTATTTATTTCCCGACGTTTCGAACTCTTTACTGATCTTTTATGATCTTTTAAATGATCTCTGTAAGGAGTTCGAAACGTCGGGAAATAAATAAAAATAAGTAATAAATAAACGCGATATAATCCTAAAAAGTTGTTTTAATGTTAAAAATAGGTATTTTATCCAAAACATATTTTATAGACCAACTATGCAATATAAAATATGTTTTTGTACTTTTCGGATATTTTTCAAACTTGTCTTATTTTTACTTAGTAAGGAGGATATTTACTTTTGTTAGAAAAGGGTACAAACGAGCAACTTATTTTACTAATGTACTATATTCATAGGACGAACGATAAATCATTCGGGTTTTCAAGATATTTGCCGTTGCCTACATGTTAGGATATTGAGGCTAAGACTGACCAATATATAAGTAATTTTAACTGTGAAATTAAATCAGCTATTTTGAATACCTCTAAAGTAAATAAAATAAAATAAGCCTTTATTGCTGAGTTTACAAATTTAGTATCTTAATCAGTTTTATTTATAAGGATCGGTACATTTATGCCCAGCTTGTGCTTCCACATAGCCCTCCTCTAAAGACCTTCACTCATACCTGTCCCTCGCAAATCTCATCCATTCTTTTCCAGCAGTTTTCTTCCCAGCGTTTTGATTGTCTCCCTTTGTACTCCTGGGGTACCATTCTGTTATTGTTTTTGACCATTTCACGTTATTCTCTCTAAGGATATGTCCAGCCCATTGCCATTTTAAAGTTTTGCATCCCGCAAAACATTAAAATGGAAATCATTATTTAATTTTAAATAAAAATGTTTCATTAACCTTTTATCTTTTGCCCCAGCGGAATATGAAGGCGGCTTAGTGTCACTCACCGGGTATAATCTATCAAATCATCGGTAATAATTGTAATATAACTTCCGTATCGAAATCCGTATCATTCAAAGGAACAGTTTTCTTAGAAGGCTTATGTAACTTTTGTAAAAGCTTTCTAGGAAATATTGAATATTTTGCGACCTTTACCAAAGAGAGAAGTAAACAAAAAAAAAGAAAACCCAAATCATATTTAGCAAATGTTTGTGTGGGACAAAAAAAAAAGAGTGGATTATATCCTCTTTGTGGCTTAATCCCGAATCTTGGTCCCGAGGGACCCCTCGAATCGCAGTTTATAGATTATGGATGCTTTTCTGAAATTAGCCAAGGACTTACTTTATCTTTCACGATACAAAGCTTTATTCATAAATTTCTTTTATACCCATTTTGGTTAGCAAAAAAATATTCTGTTTAATGCGTAATATCATATATCTAAAAATATTCTACAGATTTATAAAGTGTGTTGGAAGTACGGTCATCTTATATGAGCGGTTTTTTGGACGTATTCTTGACCTTATTTACTTGCATGATACTTTTTCCAAAATGTTATGATGTCCTCCAGCTCATTAACACCACGGCTGCTCCAACATTTCACATTGCATACAATATATATAAAATAATATATACATAGATTTATGTCGAAGTATATTTATATATTATTTTATATTTTTTGTATTTCGATAATTTAATACATCAGACACCATTTGGAAAGTTACGAAACAGTATTGTCATGTTTTTCCACATAACAAGGTAATGTACTATCTATAGTCAGACAGACATCAGAGGCAAAAGATTTAATATGTCGAAAATGTCCTTCAGACGTTCCTTACAAATCGACTTCTTTGTTCTTCAATGTAAAAAGAGCCATAGAATGAATTAAAGACGAAGCCAAGTCTTGGCTGGTACTACTGATCGACGCAACTGTTCTGTCCCGCAATGTTAATACTGTAATATCTTCGCCTAAATTACTTGCTGTAAAGGGCCATTTTGAGCTATATTAAAGACACAATCTTTTTAAGATACTTTACTCGATGAAAATTAATGCTGTAATGTTTAAAATCGCTTCGAAAATAAGCCATTATTTTACGAAAAAAAAATAAGAAATTAAATGTGGGTTATCCCTAAGTGATAAACATATGCTAGTCGCGGACTTTTTGTAGACCTTTTCAAGGTGTTGTACATACGTGTACATTATGTGGTACATCTATCACTTAGGGTTCAGTCAATGTTTGCAATTAAAGTGCTAAATCTCTAAAATTATCATTTTCCTTTAGTACATTTTACATGAATTATAGATAAAAACCACCCCGTTAAAACCTTCAATCCATTAAATTATATTCGGAAAAAACCTTACCATCGTCTATACATCAGAGATATTGGAGAAATATTATTAATAAGCATCTTTATAAGAGTCAAAACATTGGATTAATGAACTGTTGTCATACTTCATAGATGTGTACCCAAACATGGACCCTTAAATAACAAATCCACTTGCTAAACTACTAGGCGATTGCGAAGATTTTATAACTGATTAATATTGTTATAATATTGAATATCTACTTAGGATGTAAATACAGGATCACATACCTGGCAAGTATTCAATAGGTTATTAATTATGGTCGTTAGAGCAGATAGTACACTCAAACTGGGGCAACCGAGATATATCTCCTGATGTTTATTTAACGTTCAATGCTCCCTAATGAAGGTTGCTTCTGCCCTCATCTTGGTTAGGGTTGGCATTCACCACCAATGTTTGCAGAGTTTCATCAAAATTATAAGTAAACTTGAAAACACATACACTTTTTTAAATATAAATATATACACTTGAGATAGGAAAATTTGTTAATTTAATTTAGTAAGGCTTCTACACAGCTACTGGTTAGCGTTCCAAAAGGCTAGTATGTAATTTGGTTTGCGTGATGTATATTTGTAATTTAGCAAATATAGTTGCTAAGTTAGTTTATATCCTTCCTTCATAAGTCAAAGAAAAGTCTGGAAAATATCATACTAATTGAAAGTAACTTCATAATATACAGCCTTAAGAAAACTCTTAGGTAGAATGTGGTGAAGGAATTTATCAACTGTGTTACTTTGAACATACCCTGGACGTATTTTGTGACTCTAGTTTTAAAGGGACTGGTGAGGTCCAATAGTCCTAGTCTTTTTATGTTTCTAAGTGTTTAGTGTAGGAGTATTGAATTCGATCCTCAAAAATAACGCTTTTTAATCATTCCAAATTGTGCTATGATAAATAATTTCAAAGTTTTGAACGTGAGGGTACAGTAAATATTATGCCTAGACACTTCGGCACGTCGTATAGAGCTATTAAAGCTTTATAAGAAAAGAAACAAAAGTTTTTTTTTTTAATTAAAAAGATTGTATACATGTACTGTAATTGTATGTGGGGCCGTGTTAGACATACTCAAAGTAATTTGGGTCAACTACGGGATTAGGCTGGGCCAAGTTACGATCAATAATTTTCGAGTTGATTACAAAGACTGGTAGTTGGTGATGATTTCTTATTAAGCCCTAAAACCTTCTTCATATGCAGGAATACAATACTAGCCAAAAGGCTGCGGTTTTCCCTAAAGCTAATACAGACACGACTAATAAGCTTGTAAAAAAACTGCTGATGAAAAGTGTTGCTGATATCCGTGGGTGGGGGTAGTGAATCGCTCGACTATTTGCCCCTTTTCGCCTATAAAAAGCTGGAATAACTACCTGCACGGACTGTTGCACTTTTACAATATTATGCCCACCCTCTATAGCTATTGAAAGTGTCGAATACAGAGCCTATTTTCCGCTTCCTTCTAGAAAATAGGTTCAAGCCAAGCCTAATGGTTTGTAATGAATTATTCAGGGATGCGTACATCAAACGCGTCATGACCCTTGTCAGATGGAGGTAATGGGTAGGGGGATTTGTCAAATCTAAATTATTATAAATGGTAACTATATCGATACATTTCTTGCGTTAACGCGTCAATCAAAATTTACTTTATCTCCTGGATATCGAGAGAGTTGTTGAAGCAGTTCATCTTAGACGCTTTTGAAGTATGCTTTTTCAGTCGTAGCTATTCAGTTTTTCCCTTTTATACGGAAGGAATATTACGCTATTGTAATAATGAAAAGGTTTACGTTAAAAATAATATACAATATAGTAGCACAATTAGTATTATATACTACATTATATATGTATGTATGTGTTATGTATGTATGTTATTATATATTAGTATTATGTATTACACACATTTTATACAGGGCTAGTTATTCTGATTTGCTTACGTTCCACGTATTAATTAGCGATCTATAGTGAAACAATAATCAATTAATAATTAGTGTTCGTTTGTATATATATACACTTAAATAATTGAAAATGAAAATATTTATTTGTTTATAAAAGTAGACACAAGGTGGTAGATTCACGTGTGCTAGCCGTGGCTGTGTTTCAGCTGACAGATTTTACTTATTTTCAATTTTTTTTTTTCTTTTCTATATAACCCTAAGGGAATATTATAATGCCCAAAGAAACATGAGTTATTTGGCAGGAACATGTTACTTTACGTTAACGGTAACTTATGTTAATGCCACAAACCAAATGGAAATTAAGATTTTCTTTTATTTATTAATTCTTATGATTTTCTTATAAAATATTTCTATCTTATTATAATAGGCGTGTCACCTGATGGTAAGTATCTTACACCGTCTATAGATACATGCAACACAGATAGTGTTACAGTTGCGTTGCTGGCTTTAAAAATGGGATAGGGAAGGGGTCAGAAGTGGGATCGGAGAGGGGAGAGGTTTGGGCCGGATACCTTACTCACCGAGCGAATTATTATCGATCAAAATGAGTCACTTTACGTCGATATTTTGAGAGGTCGTGGTATTATACGCGTCGAGCTGGTTAAAAGCATGTCCCTACCGCTGTTGAATGACTGATTAATTTTAAATATGATTTTTGAAATGAATTAATCTTAGCCTGACACCAGATTTGAAGTTTGAAAAGGTTATTGATCTGTTGAACACCTACAGCTTGAATTAAAAGGAATTTCACCCTACTTGTAAGGGCCAATTAGATTTGGCACGACCTCATTTATTATGAATTATGAAGGATATTTTGAGTGAAATTTAACGCTGTCCTCTGAAGTTTAGGTGGGCGAAGTATTTGATCATTGTCTTAAATTATTGAAATTTAATTTTGCGATCACGAATTATTTTGTATTAAGATTAGCGTAACAGTGATAAGTAAGTCCACGCAATTTGTTGCGTAAATGGGTCGGCTCGATGGGTGAAATACTATGACCTCTCGGAAAATCGACGTAAAGCGACCCATGACGCGTTTTGATCGGTGATAAAAAAAAATAAAAGATACTCACCGAAGCACCCATGCCCGGTGAGTATCTGAGTCAACCTGTACGTGACCGTGCCCCATATACGGAGCACCCAGGCCTCGAGGTGGGGCAGGACGGCTGCGAAGGTGCGCTGTCGCGCCAGCCCCCAAGGAGGCGAACGCGCGAAAACCGTCGCCGCCTCGTATGAAATGATACCACCATGATCCGCTCCAGGCTCCTCAGTTGAGCTCTGGAGCGGGAGGCCTCCGTGAGGTCTCGTGACCAAACCCGTACAGGGCCACGGACCGCACAACAATACCGTAGAAGCGGCGAACTCCCTATCCCGGTACCCCGAGATTGGGCAGCAGGCAGTGTAACGCGCCTGCCACCTATCGCGCTCGGGTGATCATCCGCACGAAGTGCTCCTCGAAGCTCCAGCGGCTGATCAGGGTGAGGCCGAGGTAATTCATGTACTGCCCCACCGAGACAGCCATGTCACCCACCTGGATCCGCGATGCCCGAATCCAGGCGGTTGACCCGGGGGTTCCCTGCTTCTGACGAAATATGTCTATATTCTTTAAACGTTCATACAATCCTTTAAACGAAATAAGCCTATATTATTTAAAGGATTGTATGAACGTTGGCATATATTGGAATGGATATATACAATAGAAATGGAATATTGCAAATATAATGAAATTACTCATGAAATATGAGGACGACGGAGTAACAATATCAGTGTGATGAGTTTAGGTATTGAATTCATATACAATAACAATGTAAGGGAACATTTGCATATAGTAATATTGAAAGGTATGTTAAAATAGATTATTAATTACATGCATAACTTCACGCCAAATCCCTTGTGGGGTAGGCAGAGAGAACAGAGCGCCATAAGGCACGATTCTTACACACCTCACTTGCTTCTTTCACTTTTATAAGTGTTTTCATGCACGTGCGTTGATTTTTGAGGCTCCTAATATCACCTTCATTCAGAACAATTATTTTTGTGTAAATTAATTCGCAACCGGAATCAGAAAATGCAAGATTGAATATGTTGGACACGTAGATATATGCCGAGTAAAGTATAATGAAGAAGACGCGCTGGACGTGTCATCGTTGCCAAGTGAGTGAACCGGTAGAGCTTCCGTGGAACAACTCTTTTACTAAGCCCAAAACAGAGAAAAATACGGGAAGCTGACGGCCAACCTTCAGCAATAAGAGTTACAAGAAGTAAAAGGAGAATGAGGTACCCTTGCTACATATCTGAATTTGAAGTGGGGTGCTCAACTGCCAGGTCATTAATGACGTACTTCTTTTGCCACTATTTATACTAAAAAAATGGTTCAGAACCCTTTGTGAGCCAGATCAACTCTCACTTCACTAGTGTTTCAAGTACTTGTCAATATAGAGACTCCGACATTGTAAATTTCAATTATAGTTAAAAGCTTTTGCTTATCAGAAAGTATTTTGAGCTTTTATATTTTTTAAAACATCTTACTTGGGATTTTATTTTTAATGACCACTTAATATTCAGCTAGCTTGTGGTTTATATTTAAATACTTAGTTATCAAGGGACGTTTGTGAGTCTAAATAAATTTATTAATCTTTTATCAGATATCTATTTAATGTTGGTTGTGAATTAAATTAAGCCTGGGGGTAATTAGAATATTATCATTGACAACGAAAATAGTATTTATAAAATAATATTTAACTCTCTAATTAATTACATTGGGTATAGGTGATTGCATCGAATTTAATTTATATGTATATAAAGAAACATAATATAACACGCCTTTGTTACTCGAAGGTGTAAGCAGCGGCTGTTAAGCCTCGTCTCGCCGTTATGTTTGCGTCCCAAATGGAATAGGTGGCGACCCTATTGCCATACTGGGCACAAAATTTCCAGTCATCGATATTTATCACACATGACTTCCGAAAACAATTTCTAAAAGTCATTGGTGTGAGCCAGTGTCAAGATTCAAACTCGCGACCTCTGGACCAGAAACCGTGTGCTTGACCACTGGACCACCGAGACTAAATATATTTCAATGAAGAATATTACTCATGTCATTACGTCATTAAATTTTTAATGGCGTAAACCAGTGGTCAGCACACGGTTTCTGGTCCAGAGGTCGCGGGTTCGAATCCTGACACTGACTCACACCAATGACCTTTAGAAATTGTTTTCGGAAGTTATGTGTGATAAATATCAATGACTAGAAATTTTAAGGAGCAGTTTGAATTGGTTTTTATCACTATTTCTTTAAGTACCTCTCTATTTTTTATCAGTTTAGACCTTACAAAGATAAAAAACAAAAGAGAAAGCAATTTTATTTGGCCTGGGATTGCCGCTAGTCCCAGTGTGGGTAATGTACTTTCATATAGAGTCTTCAAAGTGAGGTAAAATGTGTTCATTGAATGAACATTAGTTTGATCTTTTCAATTTCAAGACCATCAGTGATAAATTTGAGAACATTCGCCAGAGTGTGAGAATGATCTCGTGACTTTCCGATTCAACCTGTAATCTGAGAGAAGAAAATAAATCACCTATTTCAGCACAAACGAGTTCATTGTCAGTCGTTTACGAGACGATCTCGGGTTAACAACGAATGTCCGTGTCTGCCTTTTATTCAATTTACTGCAGAGCACATAATGATGCCGAAGATGGGCTTCAATTCCTTTGTAAGGAGATGAGGTAAATTTATATATATATATATATATATATATTGCTAGTATCTTTGCAACAGTTGGCTGGCTCATCTGGTGAAATATCACGACCTGTTAGAAAATTAACGTAAAGTGGATTATGACGATTTTTGTTCGGTGAGAGAGACCGAGGTACCCAAGGGACCAATTCTTTCCACTTCCTCTTACCTCAAAAAGATTCGTAAACACAACAGTGACCCTTCAGGTGTTGCAAATTTCCCTGGATGACGCTTGTCAGTTACCATTAGGTGATCCACTTCGAATGCTCAATTTTACAATTTTTTCAATACTTATAAATCTCAGTAGGTATAATGTCTCGTTAAATAGGTTTGTGATTTAGTGTTCCGAGCCACTTCACGCCGATATTACGAGACATTCCGTGAGGTTGTGGTATTTCACCGGTCCAGCCATTCATGCACTAGCGAGACTCTACAACTGTTAGAATTAAATATGATATATCATATTTTTTGTTTTCTTTTTTTTTTATAAAAGAATACCTGTCATTTTTGTCACATGTCTTGAGTCAAGGTGAGAGTGGGACGTGTTAACATAATGTTGACGAATTTTTTCCATGTATTGTAGCGTCGAATGCGTAGCCCATCTTCACATTTAATATGTCTTTTAGATATTTCTTTGACGTCTGTGATAAATATAATTTGCAAGGAAAAAGATAAAATTAAATATTTTATGATATTGAGGGAAGCTTTCAGATTTCTTTTATTTTTGGCTTTTTAGTATTTACACTGTACATTGTTACATTCTTTAACATACATACATAACTTCACGCCAAATCCCTTGCGGGGTAGGCAGAAAGAACAGAGCGCCATAGGGCACGATTCTTACACGCCACACTCGCTTCGTTGACTTTCATAACTCTTTTCAGAACACGTTCTATTTGGTCATGGAATGTTTGTCTTGGCCGTCCTCGACTCCTACATCCATCCGCTTTTGCATTGTATATCTGCTTAGTAAGTCTTGCGTCAACCATTCTTTCTACATGTCCGAACCATTGGAGCATGCCCTTTCTTACTTTTATTCTTTCTTATTTTATTAATTCATCTATTTAGCGATTATGGCTACTTGGCAATTCTATATCAATATAACCATACTGGACAATAATTGACAGTATTGTTAAATAATATTTTGAAGTCGGTATTAAAGTATAATATTAGCTCTGTATTATTACACTACTACCTAACGTAATAGAATAGAGGACACATACATACATACATATCTTCACGCCAAGTATCTTACTGGACACAAAGAGAGAACAGAGTGTCATAAGGCATGATTCTTAGGTACGTCCCTCGATTCTTTGACTTTAATATCTTTTGCCATATATGCTCGTCGATTTTTAAGGCTACTGCTAGTAAGACCTTATTTCAAAGACGCATGCAAAGAAGCGTGATAGATTGTTGTTATGTGCTAAGTTATATGCATCCAAAGAGTCGTGACCCTTGTCAAATCAAAAAGGAACCTGTCAAAATGTAAATGTACTGTGAACTACTTCTATTCGAATACCTTTTTCACAGCAATATGTCAATTTTAATTAACCAGTTCTAGGAGGACATTATTTGAAAGATTCTTTCTAGCTGTTCATGTATTATTTCCACGCGGAGAAGGAATTCAGTGCCATCTTAAGGAGATATATTACATCACATTTGCTTCTTTAACTTCTATATTCTCCCGGACAGCCCTATTGTTGACGTGAAGTATCTTTGGAATGTAGTTCCTTATGAATCGATGCTCAAGGGTAGTAAGAGCCAACAAAAATCGTTCGTTCGAACCACATGCTTCACTTGATGGTAAGCGGTTACTGCGACCCTAAATATGTAATTTTTCTTTTTAATATTTTTTCATTGTCTATGTCTTCAAAAGAAAGTCGTGAAAATGGAAATGTTTACCTATTATACATACAAAATACATAACAATTTAGGTGAAGTAATTTATTAGCCCAGTTAATGGAAGGGTTAAGTTGATTTATTAATGACCTCTCATGAGTTTGAAGCTTGTTATTTGGAACCTTTCCGAAAATTATGTAAATTGAGTTGTGATTACCAACCTACTATTGAGGAGTTTGTTATGTTTACTTTGGACTACTTTTGGTATTGTGGGGTAATTATTTTTCGTCAAGTGCGAGTTGATTTTACATACGCATCTATTGAATTATTATTTGTACCAGCATAATAAATAAGTTACAATATGAACACAGTAACTATCTTTAGAGTTCTCGCGCATTACTTTTATTTAAATAACTCATTTAACTAAATTTGATTTTACATTAATAACTGTGCTGATAGTTTCAGGAATTATATTTTAAACTACACCAAAGGCTAAACTCTTTTGCCTATCCTGCAATGGACTTGGCATAAAAAACGAGTACGATGTACCTAAATATAAATACCTAATAATATTATTATACATCGGAATTGTAATATTCATTTATTAAGCCAATTAATCACGAAGCCAAGTAATGATTGTGTTGGCGTTCTAAATACAGGAGAAATCGTTATGTTTTTTACCAAATTAAAATAAAACCTCGAGGGAATGTTGATAATTTATACGAATTGTTAAATAAATATCAACTCTATTGCTATACATATAGAGTTTTATACAAAAAATATACCAACCTTCGTACACAACACAAGTATTATTATTTATTATGTGTAATTTGGATAATGGAGGGCTTGAGAATTTCACCCCCATTTTCACCCAATTAAGGTATAACACCATAATTTCAGGGTGGCGACTTCCATAAAGGTGTTTTATATGACCGGTTGTTAAATAAAGAAAAAAAGGTTTGTGAAATATTTTGTGTTTACTTATAGGTGATAAAATTATATTGGCGTCTGTCTGTACAATGGAGATATTGGCGGAAAACATTTATTTTTACAGGTATTGTATCATTCTTTATATTTAAAAATTAGGGCATTGTGCAAAATTTGCGTAGTGACGTTCATCAAATGCAACTAAAACAAGGTTACAAGGTAGAAAGTCGGATTGAAGGAGGCAGATCCATTTTTGGAGATAAGTTCAACGTGAACCAAGACACTAGGAGGGAGATCTAGATCACTAGTTTTAACATACGTATATAAATAAATAACATCACGCCAAATCCCTTGCGGGTTAGACAGAGAGGACAGAGCGCCACAAGGTACGATTTTTACACGCCTCACTCGTTTTTTTTTAACATAATGTTTATTTTATTTACTAAACATTGTTAGAAGAGGTATTTTAATATGTTTTTTTCATAATTTAGATATATTTAACGTAACCTCTCAAGAGAAATATGAACATGTAGATATAAACACTTTAAATGCATTTTTTTATAACTTTCGTCCTTTTTTAAACCAAGGTATAGGCAGCTACTGTGAAGCCTCGACCTACCAAATTTATACCCAAATGGTGAAAGAACAATATTTTTGCCATCTTTGAAGTGGAACTTCTTATATACGAGCAAATGGGTCACCCGATAGTAAGTAACTTCGTAAGTAGGAGGGGAGAGGAGGGGGGAAAGAGGAACGGGCCTCCAAATACCGCTCTTACCAAACGAAACGTGGCAGAATTCTAGTTATTATAACGGATTCTACCTTATAGATAAATATTTATACTCGGGTGGGGATCGAACCCGCCAATTTCGATTTTACATCAATGCACCACCAGGCCCGTCGCAATGTAAGTAAGATATGCTCTTTTTACATTTAGTATGTTATAAATGTATGTATGTTACATAGTTTCACTTCTTTAGCGCGGAGGGACTCCACGAATATGTTTTATTTATTACCATTCTTGAAAAACATAACCATTTTTGGCACTGGCACTTTGTTAGGCATATTTAAAAAAAATACATGATGAGTAATATTAATCTGAAAAAGAAAAGAATATCCTCCTTAAATAACATAAGACGAAGAAGAAGAATGTCAGGTTTGACGAGATGTACGCAGTTGATTTAATATTATTTCTAGAAGAACGCCAGACGTATATTTATTATAATAATACAGAGACTATGCTTTATTCTGAGAACACAAGGCTTGTAACAATTTTGAAATATGGTAAGGTTCTTACACTTTAATTTATACACAATATTACTTATATCCTTTGCTCAGATATAGATTTAGGTATATTAAAATTATACTTGACTAATTGACCCAGCGAACATTGTTTCGCGTTAGAAGCAATAAAAATAAATAAATATGATCATTGTGGTTTATCCCTAAGAGATAGTCACATACCATCATGAACTTTTTAGTACATATTTTGAAGGTGTATAATAGTGTAGTACATTGTGTTGATCTATCACTTAGGGTTCAGCCAGCGTTTGCAATTAAACTGCAAAACTTTGAAAATTATAATTTTTCTCTACTATGTACATAAAACCACCCCGTTGATACTTTCTATCTATTAAAAAAACCGCATCAAAATCCGTTGCGTTCTTTTAAAGATATATAGGGATATTATTTATAGTCTGATAAATATCGATGACTGAAAACTTTGTGCCCGGTATGGCAATAAGTTCGCCACCTATTCCATTTGGGACGTAAACATAACGGCGAGACCATGCTTAACAGCCGCTGCCTACACCGGGTAACAAAAGGCGTGAAGTTATGTTATGTCATAGGGATATATGAACAGATGAAGGTTTTTTGTTTTATAGTAAGTAGTGTTTACATTTAATATGAGAATGTAGAAAGAAAGGAGAATAAAGCAGATAACCAGTGCAGCAGTAGAAGAATGTAAGAGTTGAGAACATCCACGATACACTTCACATGACCAAATTGGCATATCCTTGCGGAAGGTTATGTCAGAAGCTTTAAAAATTGACGAGCATGTATGCCAAAAGTTCTAAAAGTTGAAGAAGTGAGTGATGTGTAAGAATCGTGGTTTACGGCAATGTTCTGTTCTCGCGGCCTATCTGCATATGCCTAGGCGTGAAGTTGATAAGTGATACAGAATTGTCCTTTATTTTAAATTTTAAATAATACATTTAAACATAAGCAACAAAACAAAAGCTCTGGACAATATTTCGTATTACTGCTGAAAATTTGAAAACGAATTTAAATAAATTACTCTAATGACATACAGTGACCAATTTTTAACCAATTTGGAAGTAATTTAACTATTTTGTTAGTTCGTTGTAAAATGTCAAGAGATTAATATGTTCTCATGATGGTAAATTTCTTCACAGTACTAATCAAACTAATCCTAAGTGACTCCCTAAGTTAATCTACTAAACTCTTAATCTCTGGCAGGCGTGAGGGAACCTATTAAGTAGTTTTAGAGTTTACCTATGACATACATAAATACTAGCAGACAAAATCAGTCATCGATATTTATTAGATACAACTTCCAAAAGGAATTCCGAGATCTCATTGGTTTTCCCGGATTGGATCCCACGTTTTCTTAATTCACAAACGGGCTGCTCCACCACCAGACCACGAAGGCATTTTACTCATATAATACATATATGACCCGCTGACCCGGCGAACTTTGTTCCGCATCAAAAGTAACAAATGAGTAAAATTTGGATCTTAAAAAGTTAAATTTGTGCTATTTATCGGCACGCGTTTGGGCGCGCAACGCAACTGCTATGTCCCGCTATGTTAATACTGTAATATCTTTGAAAATATTCATTTAAATTACATACTATTAGGGCCATAATGATCTATATTAAAAGCACAATCTATTTAAGATATTTAACTGGATGAAAATTAATGCTGTAATGTTTAAAATCGCTTCGTAAATAAGCCATTATTTTACGTTAAAAAGTAAGAAATAATAATCATAATTGTGGGTTATCCCTAAGAGATAGACATATGCCATCGCGGACTTTTTTGTAGACATTCTGAAGGTGTTCAATAATGCAGAACATTGTTTTGATCTATCACTTATGGTTCAGCCAGCGTTTGCAATTAAAGTGCTAAATCTCGAAAATTATCATTTTTTCTTTACAAGATCATAAATGAATTATAGATCAAAACCACCCCGTTGACACCCTCTAACTATTAAAAAACCGCATTAAAATCCGTTGCGTAGTTTTAAAGATATAAGCATACAAGGGGACAGACAGCGGAAAGTGACTTTGTTTTATACTATGTAATTATATATAATACATATACACATATATAATACATAATATATATTCATATATAATATATATTCAGGTAAAATCCCTTACAGACAGACAGAGAGAGTCCCTAGACCGAGTGAGCAGAGTATATTATTGCACGATTCTTACACGCTTCAATCACTTCTTTGACTGGCTTAACTCTAGTCACACACGCCCGTCGACATCATCTTCCCCCAGAGCTCGTTTTATTTCGTCATGGAAAGAGCGTCGTGTCCGTCTTCGACTCGTACATCTATCTGCTTTTGCACGGTATATCTGCTCAGTCAATCTTGCGTCATCCATTTTCATTCCATTTTCTACATGTTCAAACCAGCAGAGTGTGCCCTTTCTTACTTTTCCACCGGCACATTTTCTTTTAATCCAACCCTCTTCCTTACAACCTTGTTTTCCACGCGGTTAACGAAAGTCACTCTCCAGACATCAAAATGAGTAATTGGTAATATAATTATAGTATGTAAGTATACAGCAAAGTCCCCTCCTTTATAGTCTAAATTGACGCTGACAGGAGACACCCACTAATGCAAGTCACACAGTAAATCAATTTATATTCATAACTTCGTAGGTCTTGTTACATCGCATTACAGCGCTCTAAGTACACTGCGGTTAAATTTTAATTTACAATTAGTTCCCTTATTATAGTAGATGAATATTGTCGTATCGTTAGCATAGTGGTTTAGAACTAGGACTTCTGTTTGAGTGCTCTAGTATGCGAAGCCAGGTACTCGCCTAAGATAATTTGTAATGTGGCTATTGAATGAAAACTGATAAGATTTTAATCGATTGATTGGATATAAACTGTTTGACGAAAAGAAAAACAAATAAAAATATTTTTTATCAATAAAAGTATTTCATATATCTTTAAATCCATATTTATTGCAACAGCTTTGGACGCTCTAAAGTCCCCATGTTCACGAGTGATTGAATAAGATAATAAATAATTATATAATTACCCAATTACTATATAGTTTATTTTTATATGTGAGATAAAAAAATACATGTGTTTCTTGCCCGATTCTTCTCATGATAGCCCCTACACTCGGAATCGGGCCGCTCGTGGCGATTTCTTCCGTGTTTTCTTGTTCCACGGAGGCAATTTATTCAAGCGCTCGTGTTTAAGAATTTCAAATAATATTTTAATTTTAAATATTTTTATACTTTGCCTATTTTTAAGTGCCTGTGAAGACCTATGAAAATAAAGCTACTTTGACTTTAACTTAAATCATAGGAATATATTAGTACGATTACCAAATGAGTTATTTATTTTTTTTATGTGACTTGAGAATCTCAATTTCAATTCTGTGGATTCTAACCCAGGACTCTCCAGACAGCAGCATCTTATTAAAGTAATAGATTAACACAGCGTTAATGGGATGAGACGAGAATTATTTAACGAAACATGCAAATTCAATGAACACACTGACATGAAAATAAATGAACGAGTCTTTGAAAATTGCCTTTGTATTTGTGTCTCTATTATGGAAGGGAATCCATTAGCCCTCACCATGACTCAACAATCAGGAAAATTGGAGGGGTTGTAATACATACTAACCTTATATATCCACTGTCATAAAAAAAAGTATGACAAAATAAATCACAGCTACTCTGCCGTAGACGTTGGAGACATTTTGAAAATAAAGTTTGCAATTAAGTACACGAAAATCATAATTTTAGTGATTTAAATAACTTAACACTACACAAAATATATTTTGAATATCGAATCTTAGTTTTTTTTTTAATTAGTCCATAATATTACGCTAGAGTGCGCGTAAGTGGCGTAATTTTACGTGAAGAGCGCAAAATTTTGCGCGGACTGTAATCTGTGCGTATCGCGTCGTTGACTGCGGGCTTGCCGTAGCCGGTCTGCCGCGCCAAGGGGATATTCGACGCAGGCGCTGTAATCGGCCCCGCATTTGGCGCGCACACAGCACCGCAAATTTTTCCAAAGCGCCCGTTCTAACTAAATTGCAAAACCGCCGACCGCTCGTTGAAGGTACGAGAAATACGCCGAGAGGATCCAACCCGCAATGTAATCACCCAAAGAACAACAAGGGTTAACGAGCTGGCTCTTCTTTTTTTTTTCTTATTAGAAATAACAGTAATTAACACTTAACATAATCTTATAATCCGATGGATGATTAACATGAACTAAATATAATTATGCACCAGTCCGTGTTATTTTTTCTAAATTAAAGTATGTATTACTAGTTGACCCGGCGAACTTTGTTCCGCATCAAAAGAAATAAATTAGTAATATTTGGATCTTAAAAAGTTCAATTTATGCTATTTATCGGCACGCGTTTTGGCGCGCAAACGCAACTGCTATGTACCGCTATGTTAATACTGTAATATCTTCGTAAATATTGAATGAATTATAGATCAAAACCACCCCGTTGACACCCTCTAACTATTAAAAAAACCGCATCAAAATCCGTTGCGTCGTTTCAAAGATTTAAGCATACAAAGGGACATAGGGACAGAGAAAGCGACTTTGTTTTATACTATGTAGTGATACGTTATGTACAAGGTTAACCGAGTCACTCTACCTGCAGCATCTATTTAGTGAAAGTAACTAAAATAATATATTAACGAAACAAAACTTCTGAAGTCATCTTCTGAACTACACTCCATCAATTTCTTAAAAGTTTACAGAGCCCATACAGACAGTTGAAAACTTTACCTTTTGTCTTAGACTATATTATTTGAATTTTTCAGAAATATTTTAATTATTGTATACATAAATAGGTAACCTATTCCTTTAAAAATAATCAAAACGCTACCAGAAATTTTGTTCCAAGAGAAACCCGAAATAGGTTATTTCTTCGTCAATAAGGAAAAAGTTGTTATTATGACCGAGCCGGTATTTTCTTATCTTTTTATGCCTCATCATTTATCGGATAAGAATATCTAATAATATTTTAGTTGTGATTTTTGTTCTCACATCTGCTGGACAAGAATAATATTACACTGTCAGTCTGGTCACTGAATAAAAGTATGCCTTTATTTGTTTCATATATTAATGTGAGCGCAAGAAAAGAGTATTTTTATATTATTCATTCCAGTATATAAAGTATCAAATTGCATGATAAATTAAAAATAACTACGAGTATAATATAAAAAAAACTTGTGTGGTTTTATGAAACCACCGTAAAAGTGAAACTTTTTTTCACATTATAGACATTTAACTAAAAATTTTCGAAATATTATTTTTTTCGAAAATCGAATGTAAGTCACTGTTCACGTATTTTAGTTACCATAAAATATTGGTTACGATTTTAATTTACTTGCCATCTTGTATTTGTTAATAGGGTTTAATAAATGTTTTTTATTTTACGTGGTCACGACAATAATTCCTAGATGGCGCTACTAGGTTGCTACTATTGATGATTCTGCCGTAATATCGTATTATATCGATAGATGTCGCCCGAATCGACACTAGGGCACTAGCTACGGCACTAGGGATAACGCGACACCTATTAAACGTTAACAACATTACAACAAAGGATCTTTACAAAACAAAACGATATTTTTTCCTCCAGTAAATATGATATTTCGATTTATTATGAAAATGTGACAAATACATATATAAAGAGCACTATCTTATCTTATATCTTTAAACGAGCAATTCTTGTATATATATAAAATTGGAATCTCGTAATCGGCTCCAACGATTTTCATGAAATTTCTATTCCAGCAGATGGCGTTGTTAACTAACACGAAGTCAATGTGTGTTTGCTTTGCTTTTATTACAGTTTATCACTGCAAAAAATTAAGTATATGTTTCTAATATAATATGTTAGTACATAGTATATGTCGGCGTCAGCGCAAGGCGTCATAATCAATCATTGCAAAATCAAGTAAAACACCCGATTTATAAACGATAAATATTAGAGACTATTAATACTTATAATAATTCTAGTTATTTATTGTAGGATTTAACATGTGTAAACACAATTTGAATATTATCATTATGTAATTAAGCGGCGTTAATGTGCGAGCGCCATCTTCCGATTGCTGTAGACAAATTAATATCTGCTTTTCAAATATGAATTTAGAACTACTAGAAAATTGGTAATAATCATAATTAATTATGAAATGAATTTGCAGATATTAAGGTGACTTTAACATGTAAGTTATTAATTGTAAAGTGTCCTCAAATGAACGAATAACCTGTAGTACGAGCGTTGATTGGCGCCACAGGCCGGATGTTAGTTTGATAGGTTATTCTTTGATTTGGAGGGACGCTTCATGGCCGCTTTTGTAAAATAACGACACAGGCGTTCGAACTGTGGAACTGAGCGGTCGACTTAAGAGCTAAGTACTTATTTTATTAATAGCTGTGTAAAACTCTGATCACTGTGTAGATAATTATTTGTTTGAGAAAGATTGTGTCCGTTGGGTAAATAAATCGGGCGTGTATTCATAAAGTTAATTATTAATTGTAAATAAAACCTGTGGATTATCTCTTGTTTTTATAATGAATTCAAACGAGCCTAATGGTGACGTCAGCTCGGCTGACGTCACTATTTCTAAAAACTGTTCACATACGGCCCCGCCGTCATCAGAAGTGGGATGCCCTCCCACTTCTGCCGGACTTCCTGGCCCTAATTGTATTAACGATATAGTTAATGAGACAAACCAGTCGATTTCAAGTAATTTTCCTGTAGATTTGTTTAAGCAAATGATGCAAACAATGAAGCATATGGCAGACCGATTATCTACCCAACAAAGTGAAAAGGTTAAAATTACTGATATTTTTCTACCGTCATTTGATCCCGATAATAACGTAAGCATTCGCGAATGGTGTCAACACGTAGACAAAGCGGTAGACATTTACAGATTAGAAGATTACGAAATTCGTATGAAAGTAGGTAGTTTATTAAAAGGACGTGCTAAGTTATGGGTAGATAATTGACTAGTAACAACAAGTAGCTGGCGCGAATTACGTGACAATCTCATACTGACTTTTGAACCGAAAAATAGATATTCCCGTGACATTATTAAATTTCGCGAGCATTCTTATGATCATAATAGAGACATATCGGAGTTTCTTTCTCAAGCTTGGGTACTGTGGAGGCGCGTGACCAAAGACAAGCTTGATGACGGCGATGCCGTCGAAGCTGTAATTGGTTGCGTTGGTGATGACCGACTTCGAGTAGAACTCATGAATGCACGGGCGAAGTCTGTCCTGGAGTTAATATCGGTTGCGTCCACAATACGAACCAAGCGTAGTCAAATCACACACCATTCGCAAGGGCCTAATAAACGCGTTCGGTTAAATGATATTCGACCATCTGTTCAGTGCCACATTTGTAAGAGAAATAATCACATTGCTAGTAATTGTCGATTTAGAACCGATAACAATGTAATCAATCATAAAGAATCAATTCTAAATAAAACTGCGGGTATATCATCGGCCCCCATACCATATAAACCAACTTGTACCTTTTGCATGAAATCTGGTCACACATATGACAAGTGCTACAAACGCGAACGGTCCCTCGTTTCGAACGTCAACTGTGTCGGTAATGCTAAAACTACCCCCATGTTGGTTAATATCGGTGATAATTTAATTAAAGCTACATTTGACAGCGGTGCTGATTGTTCGGTCATGTGTGAATCTATAGCTGCGAAATTACCCGGAAAAAGAAACCATATCGTTAATTATTTAAGAGGCATAGGCCGTTTCCCGGTCATTTCGCTACTAACATTGAAAACCATTTGTAAAATCGATGATATTAATGTCGAAGTAAATTTTTGTATATTACCTGATTCTGACATGACCACCAATGTGCTTATTGGTATGGATTTGATTTTTCACTCATCATTAAATGTTCTAGTATCACCTAAAGGTGCGAAGTTGACTCAACAACAAACTATTTTGCATATCAATTCAAATAATCAACTCTTTGATAAAATTGATTGTGATCTTGAAGATGATTGTCAAATTGATCAACTACGCATCTTGTTAAATAAGTACGAACACCTATTTATTCGAGGTTTTCCCATGACTAGAGTCAATACCGGTAAACTAGAAATAAGGCTGAAAAACCCGGATAAATACGTGGAGCGTAGACCTTACCGCCTAAGCCCACTTGAGCGTCAAGAACAAGGTCGTAACCGTGTTATTGATCAATTAACTTCGGCTCCTGTACTCTCTATATTCCAGGAAGACGCTCCAATTGAACTATATACAGACGCCAGTAGCGTTGGATACGGCGCCGTTCTAATGCAAGTGATCGAGAGACGTCGACATGCTGTGGCCTACATGAGCATGCGCACGACCGAAGCGGAAAGCCGCTATCATTCGTATGAACTCAAAACCATAGCTGTGGTGAGAGCTATCAAACATTTTAAACAATATTTATATGGCCGTCACTTTAAGGTCATTACAGACTGCAATGCCTTAAAAGCGTCCAAACACAAAAAGGAGCTACTTCCAAGAGTGTATCGTTGGTGGACATTCCTACAAAATTATAATTTCGACATCGAATATAAAAAGGGGGATCACATTCAACACGCAGATTTTCTGAGCCGAAATCCGAGCAGTATGCAGGTGAATGTTATGACACGTGACCTGGAGTGGGTGAAAGTGGAACAACGTAGGGACGCTAATTGTCGTCCGATTATAGATGTTTTGGCACAAGGTGAACCTGTCGAAAGTTTCGTATTGGAGGATGACACACTGAAAAGGGTATGTACCGATCCCACTTTTGGCCAACAACAAAGAATTGTAGTCCCTAAGGCATTTCAATGGAGCCTCATCAATACATATCACAATTCCCTTAAACACCCGGGTTGGGAGAAAACTTTGAGCAAAATAAGGGATACCTATTGGTTCGATAAGATGAGCTCGACTGTCAGGTCATTCACTGACAACTGCGTAGTATGCAAGACGTCGAAAGGAGCATCAGGCGCAGTTCAGGCACAACTCCATCCTATACAAAAACAGTCCACCACGACTATATTATTGTGACCATCGATGCTTACAGCAAATATGTACTACTTCATTTCACAAATAATAAGAATCCACAGAGTACCTTGGCAGCATTGAAACGGAACGTACACTTGTTCGGTACACCAGTCCAGATCATCGTGGACGGCGGACGAGAATTCCTCGGTGAGTTTAAGGAATATTGTAACCAAATAGGGATAAATATTCACACAATCTCGCCAGGTACTAGCCGAGCGAATGGCCAAGTAGAGCGTGTGGTTGGCACAATCAAGAATGCATTGGTAATGATAAATAATTACGAAACCGAAAACTGGCATACTGCACTTAACAGTTTACAGCTAGCACTTAACTGCACACCACACAAGACTACTGGCGTGGCACCATTAACCTTAATCACTCGGCGTAAGAACTGTGCCCCACCTGAACTCGCTAGTTTGGTAAATATTGATGAT
Organism: Euproctis similis; assembly: GCA_905147225.2. Classification (NCBI taxonomy): domain Eukaryota; kingdom Metazoa; phylum Arthropoda; class Insecta; order Lepidoptera; family Erebidae; genus Euproctis; species Euproctis similis. The sequence goes on from LR990114.1 coordinate 16,937,306, forward strand.
GAATCCGTTGACATGAATCAGTTGGAACAGGTGGTAAACAACAAAATGCTGACAGCTGGTGAGCGAGAAAAGCAGCGCTTTGACAAGAACAAAGCTCGTATTCTTAAGACCCTTTCGAAGAGGGGACTATGTGTTGATTAAAAATAATGCCCGTAACCAAACTTGCCTTGACCTAATGTTTAGCGATCCCTATGAAGTGTGTAGAGTCCTAGACAACGACCGCTACATGGTGAAGAAAGTAGTCGGGCGGGGGCGACCTCGCAAGGTTGCTCACGACCAGCTCCGTGCAGCTCCAGCACCGGGAGAACAGTCTACCGTGTCGGCGGGAGCGAATGATCAAAACCCCGCAACACCTCCCCTGGCTGTGGAGGCCGCGGTGACTGAGTCACCATAACCGTCCACCTCCAGAGAATAGGCGGCATCTGCGTACTCTTCGCCAGTAGCTCCACCACAACAGAGTGAGTGTATTCATTTCAATATACTATACAGTTAAAAAGCCTCCAGTTAAAGTAAATTCAATATACCAGCGATATGATAAAATCATCCCAAAGGGAATGCATATTATTACCTATACATAACTGGTTATACTTACTAAAAGTGAAGTGTACAAATATAGTTGTTATAAATGTGTAATACCCGTCCATCCCAAAAGCTCGCATCCTTACCTTTTCAGGGCCCCTGTGTCCACGGTCATAAAAATAAGGCCCAGAGCACAGCATCGTCCTTTATCTATATTTCCATTGTCCCCTGTGTCCACGGTCATTATAACATGGCCCAGAGCACAGCATCAACCACAATATATTCCACTCCCGTGTGTACCACGGCGCACAGGACCGCCCAGAGCACACCAGCAACCCTATAACTTTATGGCTATCGAAGCTTACAATATATGGTTTATGTAAAACCAATGATACAATAAAAACAAGTCGCTATGTACCACGGCGTACGAGACCGCCCAGAGCATAGCGTCCTTATGTTAAACATACCAACAATACAACATAACTATATTACCTACTTATATTCTCCTATACTATAAAAGTATAACACTACCATATTAATTTGAGTGATATGAAAGCAATGCGTGTATGCACACTAAAGAAGTATTCACTCCATACCCTATGTTAGGCTCTAGTTACAGATGCCTATCTTAAAAATTGATGCCATTGTTTCAGAATAAAGGCTAGTGCAGAGCACGCACTGCCTATCAGAATGGCCGTGTCGGCGTCAGCGCAAGGCGTCATAATCAATCATTGCAAAATCAAGTAAAACACCCGATTTATAAACGATAAATATTAGAGACTATTAATACTTATAATAATTCTAGTTATTTATTGTAGGATTTAACATGTGTAAACACAATTTGAATATTATCATTATGTAATTAAGCGGCGTTAATGTGCGAGCGCCATCTTCCGATTGCTGTAGACAAATTAATATCTGCTTTTCAAATATGAATTTAGAACTACTAGAAAATTGGTAATAATCATAATTAATTATGAAATGAATTTGCAGATATTAAGGTGACTTTAACATGTAAGTTATTAATTGTAAAGTGTCCTCAAATGAACGAATAACCTGTAGTACGAGCGTTGATTGGCGCCACAGGCCGGATGTTAGTTTGATAGGTTATTCTTTGATTTGGAGGGACGCTTCATGGCCGCTTTTGTAAAATAACGACACAGGCGTTCGAACTGTGGAACTGAGCGGTCGACTTAAGAGCTAAGTACTTATTTTATTAATAGCTGTGTAAAACTCTGATCACTGTGTAGATAATTATTTGTTTGAGAAAGATTGTGTCCGTTGGGTAAATAAATCGGGCGTGTATTCATAAAGTTAATTATTAATTGTAAATAAAACCTGTGGATTATCTCTTGTTTTTATAATGAATTCAAACGAGCCTAATGGTGACGTCAGCTCGGCTGACGTCACTATTTCTAAAAACTGTTCACATACGGCCCCGCCGTCATATATATTAGTATATATTTATTATTCTGTCGGTAAGATCGAAAAATATTATTGATATTTCATTATTTTATTAGTATGTAATTCGTACTTAAATATAATTTTCAAATAGTATGTAATTCGTACTTAAATATAATTTTCAAAAAACACAATTTATAAAAACACAATTTATAAATAATATAATTTTTTTTTTCTCCGCCTGCAATACGTACGTACGTATATGTATGTATGTAAAAAACAAACAAACAAACAAACCCGATCCTAGAAAATGTGTCGAAATTGGTAAAGAGGACGGTAATTAGACGATTATACATACGGCCCTCGTGGTGCATCGGTAAACCGCACTACCGATAACACAAGGTCGGGGCGGGTTCGATCCCTCGTCTGGGGGTGTTTTTCTACATGTTTTTTCTACATGTTTTTACGGTATTTATTTACAAAAATAAAGTGTATATTTGGGTAATTAATTAATATAAATAAACGATAATAGACGTGAAAGGCGCTCTGACGAGCGCCTTCACGTCACCGTCACGCGACATGCAACACGCAGACGAAAAAGTTTGAGACGATGTAATAAAAGTTTCACTTTAAAAACAATATATATGCAAGCTCTATAATTTATGACGCCAAATTACATACACACACACGCCCGGTCCATATTTCTAGCAGTTCATACATACATAACTTCACGCCAAATCTCTTGCGGGGTGGAAAGAGAGAACATTTTATATTTTTTAGAGATTATTACACGCTTCACTAGCTTCTTTGACTTTCATAACTCTCTTCATCCACGCGCGTCTATTTTTGAGGCTCCTAACATCACCTTCCTCAAGAACACGTTCTATTTGGTCATGGAATATCAGTCTTGGCTATCCTCCACTCTATATCCATCCGCTTTTGCATTGTATATCTGCTTAGTCAATCTTGCATCATCCATTTTTTCCACATGTCCGAACCATCGGGCATGCCCTTTACTTTTACACCGACACTCTCTTCAGCGGGAGTCACTGCGCAGGTTTTGCGCAGTACCCATTGCCAGTAGTAAAGAGTACCTAGTTTTTGGTCTTTTCATAAAGACAGACACCAAATGAGAGTTATCCAGGGCTATGTTTTTTCAAATACTTTGGTAGTAATAAATTAATAAAATTACTATAGTATCTTAATGCTTGTTAGATTTCTATAAAAAAATAACTTAATATTCTGCAAAATCCAAGTCATGAATTGCATGCAATCGTATTCCATGCACCCAAGCTACATATGGTACACGCTTTTTTATGTAAATTTATGTTATTCTGATAAGGCAGATTTTATGGCATTTCAAAAGTGTTATTTTATCACCCATAAAATGGTAAAATGTGGAAGAATGGCTTGTTCTTCGTGTTGGTATACTAGAACTATAATAAAAAAACATCACTTCGTTTCCTTGGGAGAACCATAAAATACGAATTTTGTGAAAAATGTCACAACAAGAGAAAAAATAACATTTTTCGAATCCAATATGGTAGCGACATCGGAAGCTTTGGACTCTAAAGGAAACTTTTTTTGGAATTTCATGTCGCAGGCAGCGATTGTACCTAGTGCTTCGTCTTGTCGAATTTTCCCTTTCCGATAATGATAATAATTAGAGATAATTTCCGAACAGGGTTCAGAAATATCATTGGTATGATGATTCAGGATTCAAATTTTAGACTTTCGTTTAGAACTTCGACGACAATGTATATGTACCTATATATAGGTAAGTATATAAAAATATACCTTAACATTTTGTTAAACTTAGGTCTTCTACATGTCAAAGGCAAATTATTTATTCATTGTGAGCCTCTATTTAGTACAACAGAAAATTTATGAAGTATTACCTGTTTTTATAATAATATTCAAACGTGAAGCTTATATTTTTATTTAACTGAAGGTATATGTTTTTCAAATGTTTAAATTAAGTATTTTTCTTGTTAAGTACACAGACTGTTTAACCCATGGAGCTTTATGTATTTTAAATTATATGTATTAATTATGATCTTTCGCAGTTCACTGTAAAAAATACACCGGCTTGGTCGATTAAAATGAAAATGAACGCATGAAATCTCAGAAAATTGGTATCAAGTGGCTCATGCCGCATTTCGTTCGATGAAATTGGTAATCGGAGGATTTCCCCCTTCTTGCATACTTGACGTACCACTCCCCATACTATCGACACCGACAACTTTAATGCTATATATTTCGAAGTCGTATATGGACAGCGCTAGTCACTTAGCACCAGGCGACCCGCATGCTCCTTACCCCGTAAATAACAAAAATAAAATTGATCTTTACTCCGCAGGGCAAGTAGACAGAAAATAAAAGTTAGTAGTAGTAATATGAACTGCATTTTCTAGTAATTGAAGTTCTCTGGAATTTGTCATATTTTATGTTTTAAGTAGATTCCAACGTTCAAAGCTGCTGCAAAGCATTTTCTTTAATGCTTCGTTTCAATATCGAGCGGCAAGGAATATTATGGAATCTAGTTACAGCATAACTTCGCGATCCATGTTAAAGACTGGTTGGAAAAATATAGTAATTTTTCTGCATTAATCTTAGTGCTTTTATAAATACTAAAGGTACGTACGTGGCCGATTTTTATCAATGATTTTAATTGTGAATTCGATTAGTACATTTTCATTAAAACTCGAATTGACCTGTATGTCTCGTGCCCTAATTGGGGTTTGATGTGCAATTGCTGACATATTACGTTTATGATAAAAGAAATTAGGCAAGTTGTGTTAAAATTATGGTAACGTTCACAACCCCATATAAAAGGCGTGAAGAAACAAAAAAATATTTACAAAACAGACACGCGTGTTAAAAATAAATTGCACTGACCACAGCTTTTTTTTTATTATACACCAAGAAAAGGAAACAAAAATACACCGGCAGTAAATCATAGCGCCAAACCGTTCCAAGTAACAGATTTATAGTCTATGCCTCGTAAGTAGGGGGAATGGCCGGTATCATAAAAAATAAAGTGTGATAAAGAGTCGAGGCCGCATAGCGAACATTTTAATACTGGGAAAGGTGAATAGTACAAATATTTTAGGAGTGAAAGCTCGTCACGTAGACTCCCCCTGGCGGTTCGGGAATACCTGCGCGTTTCAAGTCTTCAATATGAAATGTTATTTACACAGAAATATAATAACAATGTGGATATGACATATGATTATATTATTGGTAACATCATAAGTAACTTCACGCCTTTATATACCCGAAAGTGTGGGCTGTTAAAGCATCGACTCGTCGAAGCGTTACCTTACGTCTGAAAGTTGTCTAGTAAAAATAATTCCGATAAAACCTTGGAGGAGGTCCGGAATCAAACCCACGATTTCTGAATCAAAAGCGGGGAGCTCGACCATTGGACTTGGTTTTTGGTTAAAATTACGCCTGCTGGTTTAAGGTCCTTTTCAACCCTCGAACATTTCTCTGATAAACTTTTAACTATCAGGTCTGGGAATTGACCTACGATATCTAAATTTGTTGTTACAAAAAATTTTTATTTCAGGTGCCTAGATATCAAGCTGCCCACTTCTCAATCACAAGTATTAGATTCAGGTACGGGTTTACACCAATGACTATATTATTGTGAAATTCTTTCCGAAAGTAATTTGATATTGAAAATGAAATACCGATGCGAATAAGTTCCGTTCGCTAACACAAAAAAAGGCCTAAAACGGTTACTTGAGGCTCAAATGCCGCTGGATTCATCGACGGCCATATTGTGCGTGAAGACATAAAATTAGAATATTTAGCCGCATCTATTCTACCTACGTCGTTGTTTGGTCAGGTACCTACATATTACGCGTTTGTCACGAAACACATTCAGGCGTGCGATTTTAACGGCGTGGCTCGATCTGTATCTAGGCGATAGTTCGCGATATTATAACTAATATTATTTTGGGACAATTCAAGGTGTTTTATTGAAATACCAACAATTTATGAGTGATGGTGTAAATGTTTGATGATTATTTATTACTTGAATATAGATGAAATATGGAATTATTTATTTCGGATATAAAAAAATGTTTTTAAAATTTAACATAACATAACATTACTTCACGCCTTTTTCTACCCAAAAGTCTAGGCAGCAGCTGTTAAGCCGCGTCTCGCCGTTATGTTTAAGTCCCAAATGGAATACGTGGCAAACCTATTGCCATACCGGTCACAAAGTTTTCACTCATCGAAATATATTACACATAACTTCCGAAAATAATTTCGAAAGTCAATGGTGTGAGTCAGAATTGGAATCCGCGACTACTGGATTCAGAAGCGGGGTGCTCGACCTCTGCACCACCGAGATATAATAAGTATATATTATAGTTTTTCAAATTTAGTTAAGTATTAAACTAATACAATGAACTTTCTACTTGTATTTATAACTTAAATTAACTACGGTCAAATGCCGACCACCCGGGGATTATAGTATGTATTAGATACCTTAATCTATCTTTTACAGTAAACTGCATCAAAATCCATTGATTATTTTAAAGGATCTAAGCGAAAAGAGCAGCGGAAGCTACTTCATTTTATGATATGCAAAGAAGATAAAGTTATTGAAGTGTATTCGATTAATATGTCAAGTTCAGCTCGGTGGGCATATTAAGGAACGTCTTTAAAGGAAAATATTAACATTTGTAAAAGCTACAAACGCTATATATATATATATATATACAGTAGAATCCAGTTATAACGACGGCCAAGGGACCGGTAATATTACGTCGTACTAACAGGACGCCGTACTAAACGAACAGTCATTTTTTTATTAATCGCAATAAGTATGTACATAGTTATGTGTGAATATTTAGGTGACTAATTAAAACATATTTAAATTAAAGAATGTATTTATTTCACATTGTACATGTTTGTACATATGTAACTAAGAATGAAAACATCTAGTGAATAAAGTCTGTAATTATTGATTGTTTTTGGTATTTAGTGTTTTTTATAGTAGGAAGTACGGACTGCATTATGCAAATGAGACATAATACTTATGGGGAGGTTGCGCGGGACGAAGTTAGCTTCTTACCTACGATTTATTTGTGCACATATCAACGATCGTCGTTGTAACAGGACAATTATTTGTGAAATTCCGTCGTTGAAAGCGGTCGGTCGTTGTAAGCGGAGTCGCAATAAACGGATGTACTTCCATGGTTGCTCATAACAAAACCAAACGTATGCCTATACTGACGTCGCTATAAGCGGTCGGTTGTTAAATGCGAAGTCGTACTAAACGGACTACACTGTATATAGAGGTTTATCTGAGATTTCCTTGTAAAGATTTTAAATTAGAATTTATATTATTAGGAAATGAACATATCGTTCATATTCCTGCCCAACTTTTAGAGGCCACAACACGTCATAATATCCAGTTTTTTTGTTATTTCTGAGACGTGGGGATCTGTCTGAAGACAATGAGCCATAGATTTGTCCGATTTACATTTGTAGAACATAACATAACTTCACGCCTTTTGTTACCCGAAGGTGTAGGCAGCGGCTGTTAAGCCTCGTCTCGCCGTTATGTTTACGTCTCAAATGGAATAGGTATCGAACCTATTGCCATACCGGGCACAAATTATTATGGGATATTTATCACACTTAACTTCCGAAAACAATTTCGAAAAGTCATTGGTGTGAGCCAGTGTCAGGATTCGAACCTGGACCGCTGGATCAGAAGCCTTGTGCTCGTACCCCTGGACCACCGAGAGATCATATTCTAGGTATTATTCCACCGGATCTCTCTCTCTCTCTCATTTTGTTTTAACTGCTGGCAAAACGGGCTTTTAGTGTAGGGACATCTTTTCGTTTCAGTTTCACGTGACGGATATCTCACTCCTCATCGAATTCTCGAGCTTGTTCGTTTACGTGTCTGGATATTATATTTTCTTAGTTCGGGCTGTATTTCTTGTTTGACTGTCTTTATTTTGAGATCCATGTATATGTATTTACTACTAATGCATTGAGGTATGTGGAATATTTGTCTTAAATGATTTGGTCTGCAATCTTTCCAGGATTTCTATATTGCTCACACTGGCTCTACACCATAGTTGCATACCACAGGTCGATACTGGTTTCAAGATGGCTTGTTGGTTCTTTGGTCGTTTAAAAGTGAGTGTTGTCCTTTTAACTTATAAAGACTCCATAGTTTCGTATCGAGTTGTTTGCGCTTATTCCCTATGTATATGTTTCGTCCAGATGAGGCGTCTATCCAGATGCATACCATGATACTTGGCATGTTTTTCTTATGGGATATCCCTATTGTCAAAAGTTTAGGCTCTGGTTTTATGATCAGTCGCCTGCTTGACGTCAAGGGTCCTCGGGAATATTTTTGTTTTTGTTAATCCTTCGCCAGGAGTAAAATGCAGAAATAGATGATGTTGGCCTCTAGTTTTTCTTAATCTCAGGAGGTTAGTGTTAGCACAGTAACAGTAGTTATTAAAGTATTAGGACAAAATAATACAAGTAGTGCAGACACGGCGTTTGTCGTAATAATTGCTTGTCTTTGAGATGTTAATTCAGTATTCTGTCGATCTTGGCCGTTTTGCATCTTTTCATCTAAGCTGGATGTCATTCCCACTGATAAACCAGTGTCATCTTCAACAAATACGGCATACATGTTTTATTAGTTTTATCTATGCTACGAGACCTAATATTTAAGGAATCGATAATTCTTCGAAGGTTCTTAAGTGGCGACTATGAATGGAACCACCCACTACCAGGTAGACTCAAAATCTAATTAAGGCAGTAGGTCGAGTTGTTAGTACACACGTTAATTGTTGGTACTATCTGATGATGGTGATGATAAATATGTCATCCGATGATTTTTTATGTGGGGCAACAGAAAGTGTTACAGTTGTGTTGCCAACCCTTAAAGGAGTAGAATGGAGAATGGGCCGCTTTCACCTACACATGCCCCACAGCATGAACCACTTTACTTTTAAATTCTGAGAGGTTGTGGTGTTTCACCGGTTAAGCCGGCTAATCCATGTAGCAAACTGTTTATGAATATATTGAAATGCTGGTTTTCTTTATAGATTTTCTTTATAGGTAGATGACGTAAATATCAAGAATATATTTGCGTTATCTACGTCTGACAAGTGATTGACCTAGATTGAATTCGCATTGTATTTGTGTGAAAGCGGAATTGATCTGATAGTATTGAGAACTATTTAAGACAATCAGGTCAGTTATTTAAATACTATTAGTTCGACTATATTTTTATTACTTAGACTTCGCTATCCGTCCGTCTGTCAGCTGGCTGTACCTTAAGAATTGTGACAGCTAGACCGTTGACATTTTCAGTTGATATATTAGGTCGGGGAAAAAGTCTTTTCGCATAACGTAGGTATAAACTTATTATAAAATTTCTTTGACTGTACTATTTGTGTCTGGCTGGTTTTGGTAACATTAAAAAGGTTACATTATAAAGAAAAGAAAAAAATAAAAAAAAGTTGTTTCCCGCTATTTTTCATTTGTTTTTCTCTCCGTAAAAATGAGTGAATCTAATGAAGAAATTCGATACATTTTAAAATTTTATTATAAAAAAGGCAAAAATGCAACTCAAGCAGTGAAAAAAATTTGTGATGTTTATGGACCTGATGCAGTGTCAGTAAGAGTAGCACAAATTTGGTTCAAACGTTTTCAGTCCGGAAATTTTGATGTTAAAGATGCACCTCGCTCTGGTCGCCCTGTTACGAATAAAATGGACGCCATTTTTGAAAGAGTGGAGCAAGATCGGCATATTAGTAGTTACGATGTAGCTGAAGAACTGGGAATTGACCACAAAACAGTTTTGACCCATTTGAAGAAAGCTGGTTATACAAAAAAGCTCGATATTTGGGTGCCACACGAGCTCACTCAAAGAAACTTAATGAACCGTGTACTCATTTGCGATTCATTATTGAGACGTAATGAAACCGAGCCGTTTTTGAAGAGATTGATAACTGGCGATGAAAAGTGGATCACGTACGACAAGAACGTGCGAAAAAGGTCGTGGTCGAAAGTTGGCCAGGCTTCACAGACTGTGGCCAAACCTGGCCTAACACGAAATAAGGTGATGCTGTGTGTATGGTGGGATTGGAAGGGCATTGTTCATTATGAGCTTTTACCGTCCGGCAAAACCATCGATTCTGATCTTTACTGCCAGCAACTGATGAGATTAAAGGAAGCAGTCGAGAGAAAACGGCCGGAATTGATCAACAGGAAGGGTGTGGTCTTTCATCACGATAACGCTAGACCACACACATCTTTAGCCACTCAGCAAAAATTAAGAGAGTTCGACTTGGAGGTCCTAGTGCATCCACCATATAGCCCTGACCTTGCGCCTTCAGATTTTCACCTGTTTCGGTCTCTTCAGAATTCTTTAGGTTTTGTAAGGTTGACCTCAAGAGAGGACTGCCAAAACTATTTGTCCCGTTTTTTTGATCAGAAGTCCCAAAGTTTCTACAGTAACGGGATAAAGTCTCTGCCCACAAAATGGCAGAAAGTTATTCAACAAAACGGTACATATATATTGTAAATAAATGTAAATAAACTTTGAAAAAAATGTCTTGACTTTTCATACAAAAATACGAAAATACTTTTTCCCCAACCTATTATGTCTATTATCGATAATCAAATACAAAATAAACATTGGCTGTCATACAACAAACTTTTTCTTCTTTTGTTGTTTCATTCTCGATACTAATTGAGGAAGTATGTATAGGGTATATTGCATCTAAACGGACCAGCGAAACTTGCATAATTAAGTTAAAAATAATAGTATTGAACCTTTCATGCGTGAGTCTCACTCGCACTTGGCCGATTTTTTATTCCAATGGCACCAAAATTCGTAATATATAAACCATAAAATTTCAAGTATCAGTAATTAAAAATATTTTTATAACAGATATAGGCGGTGGTAAATAAGAAGACAGTATAATAAACTCAGGCCCTCAGAGGCCCTCACTATTCTCCAAGAATCTGCTGGATAGATTTCTTCCACCCTCTTAGATATTAATTAACCCCAGCCTGGAGCACAACCTAAGCTTTGTTTTATTAGTGTCAGATGTCTGAGTGGGCAGTGAAATGGATAGCAACTACTTTAGAAATTGATCTCTATCAATTTACAAACATTGTATTTCAAGTTCTATGATCTACATGACTACTATATAAAAATATAAGTTGTCCAATTGAATATATTTTATTATAAATTTGAAAAAGGATTAATACATAACACAACCTAACGCCCAGTCCCAGGGATAATAAAACACCATAAGGCACGATTCTTGCATACCTAATCGCTACTTCGACTTTTAAAAATCTTGTCATACACGCTCGTTAGTATTTTAGTCTCCTGAAATCACTTAAACACAAGAACACGTTCGATTTGGTTATTAAAAGTAAGGCGTGGCCGTCCTCGACTCCAATAGCGTTGCACTGTATATCTGCTCAGTTAATCATGTATCATCCATTCTTTCTACATGTCCAAACTATCGGAATATCCTTCTTGATTTTAACATATATATTGAACATACACGAATGTTTGTACACGGATTAATATTGAACTTCATCGACTTCCTGCCCTGGTTTCATTAATTGAGGTCGATACAAGAGGTTTTTCTTCTCCACACTTCACTATCATTCGCATCTTTTACACTAACACCCTTCTCAATCATGTCGTCTTTCACACAATCTATCTCTATTTTCTTAGGTTTTCCTCTTCTCTTATTTCCTTCCACATTTAAGTTTATAATTCTTCTCCCAACATGCGCATCATGAACTTGTCACCCACAATTAATCAGCCGGTAATTTTATCAATGCACAAAATCCTCGTTCAAACACCCCAACACCTGATATTCCAAATACTATTAATACTGTTATGCGGATAATTTATAAAGTTTGGCAATCGGCCGCAAACACGAATATAAAATTATAATAATAATGAATATTATATCTGTATATTTTATACGTACAAAACGAGGGTTTTATTTATGAAGGTCCACGCTGAACAAAGTACACTAAAATCTGTAAATACTTTGTGACGCTGAATTTTACCAAACATTTATAATGCCGAATTGTTTTATTCTTATCTGGCCTCAGGATATGGACTACGTTGGATGAATGGGGTTTGTTAATGTTTTCTTACAAAAGATTTCCCTAATTCCGTCTAAGAAATACTTTATCTGTTGGTTGAGTGTATTGATTGTAAAGACAACTCTCTTATAATTCACGTTTTTTACAATTTAAGAATGATACAAACAAAAAATAAAAGCAAAATTTTTACAAAGAAATAATTTATTAACTTCTGAGAAATAATTCCTAAGAGTACTTTGGATACTTAATAACGTATTAAATGAGAGTCAAGGCCTATTGTGATTTGTCACTCGATCGGAGACTACGGACAACGGAAGTACACTTGACTGTACGGAAATTGTAGGGACATTATTATTTGCATGTAAATTAAGTTGTTTATTAATATATAATACATTGACGATCACACATAGGAAAAGGAGATAAATCATTAAGTTATAATAATTCAAATTGTCACATATTTTTATTTTATCACATACTAGGTGTCCCGGCGAACTTTGTTCCGCAACAAAAGTAATAAATAAGTTAATCTTGGTTTTTATCACTTTTTCTTTATACCTAAATCTATATAAATAAAAATGAATTGTTGTTCGTTAGTCTGATTAAAACTCGAGAACGGCTGTGCCGATTGAGCTGATTTTGGTTTTAAAATATTTGTCTTAGTCCAGGGTAGGTCTAAACGGTGAGCAAATGAGGAAAAATTGCGAGTAAGATAGAATAAAACGACAATTCTATTTTCCCAAAGTTGACCACTTACTTTCTGTCAAACATTTTACGCAAACGTAAAGTTGCAAAGGGTTTTTTGTAATTCACCCAGGACAAAATTAAATCAAGTAATATGGTTATTCTATCCTTTTTAATTTCTATAAAAAGGTTATAAATATTTATGTAGGTATATTTTATAAAACAATATTTTTCTATTATCTTGTTCAACTGAGATAAAATTGCGATTCAGTCATAACGAATAATATCGTGACAGCGCGTACACAATAGGTTTTTTCAAATTTAGCGAGGAGGCATTTCATTTTCCAAATGCAACATTTGACTCGAGGCCAAGAAGAACAGGCGCTGGATGACAGTGCCCTGCTTCATTGTCTGTTTGACCTTAATTTGACATTTTTGTTGCTCGCTTGCAGCTATGAGCATATACGGAGGGAAATAACCGCCATTCAAGTAGGAAAAACGCAGCGGTTTCTTTTGAAATAAAAACTATAATAACTGTTTTATATTGGAAACAATTAAATAAATTTAATATAGTATATTTAATATAATACTGTAAAGACTTATGAAATCAATGTTATAAAGTTTGCGGCGAAATGATATATTATTATATATAAAGATGCAGATAATTCAGCAAAATATGAGAGTATTATTTTAATAGACAATCAAAATATAAATGTTAATAAATATTAAGGGCTCCACGAAATAGTTATTAATTTATATTAAAGTTATGAGACGTTTATATAAATTTATTCAGTTTGATATTGTAATTTATTCAGTTTGATATAATAATTTATTCAGTTTGAATAGCAAAATGAATTGATGTTTCTTTCTTTACATTATCTTTAGACTGACATTCAAATAATCTATTTATTATCCTACAAAAGTTAGTTGCCAGATATAGTGCACTATAAGGCTAAATTGGTATTTAATCTCCGGAACAGGGGTTCCGGAGATTAAATACCAATTAAATACCAACATAGGGATGTTATCTTGTAAGATGCACTTATCCTAGAATACTTTTATTTTTAATAGTACCTAACTTTCCCAACAATTCCCAAATATTTTTTGATACAATCAGCAATGCCACCTGTGCATGTATAGATGCAACACATCCAAATAGATGCATAGTAGGCCTTTAATATAAAATATGGAGAGATTGAATTTGAATTGGATAAGCAGGGGGAGAGGGAATAGGCTCTCCAAATATTTCTCACCTCTCTAAAGGATGAAATCCAGCACCTTACGTCGATATTCTGTCGTGGTATTTCACTTGTCGAGCCAGCCCATTCATGCAGTAAATTGTGTGCGCTACCTATCTACTGTCAGAAATGTTCCCCAGTATTTCTTTAACGTTTGAAAAAAGAACCATACTGCTTACGAAATTTATGTACTCGTAGAAAGAAAATATTTCATTTAACAAATTTGAAGCTAAGTATTATCAAAGCTAAAACGTCATCCAAAATTTGAATAAAACTCTTGTCGTATGCTAAAACTAGTACTGTCTAATATGGACCCATCTCTATTTTATGCCCCGTATGTTTTCATTATGTTATACGTGACAATAGAGCTCCGGTGCTTCTGCTCGACACCTGACGGGCGTTGCGTGACGGCGTAGATTATTGGACCTCTAAATCAACCAGATTGGACAGGCTCTTCAAACGATATATCACTTTCTAACGAAACTTCACGAGATAGACCATCCTACGGCCCATTGATATTGTTGTTGAACACTTGTATCTACAGTGCCCTTAATAAACAAGTAAATTTATTGCTAGTGGATTTTTCTTTAGCGTCATGCATTTTTCTCAAAGTTATTTCTAGGCTGTATATAAGATTTTGTATTGAGTACAAAAATTGAAAGATTTTTAAAAAATACTCCTTTAAGTTATTCCGTAGTTAAAATTGTTTGACAGGTATATGCTTTACTTGGATTTTTTCTATAAATATTTAAAAAAATATAGTAAAATGTGTTCAAGTTATTATTTTTATTAGTTCACGCGTTTTTCTATCCGAAGATATATTCCGTGGCTATTAAGCCTTCTGTGTCCGAATTTTGACTGTCCTGATAGAAAAGACAGTGGAACCTATTATAACCTATAACAATCACAAGGTTGGCAGTCATCGATAATTATGGCATCTAACTTCTGAAAATAATTCTGAAAGGACTTCCTATGAGTCTGGATTCAATCCCACGAGTTTTTAATTCAGAAGAGGCGTGCTGGACCTCTAGGCCACTGAGATGACCTTTTTATTTATTTAACTAATAATATTGTTGTAGCTATAGTTAAAGTAGAAGCTTCTTAAACGAGACTTATTTTTTTTTTTATGGGATAGGAGGGCAAACGAGCAGGCGTGTCACCTGATGGTAAGAAACCAACGCCACCCATGGACACCAGCAACACATATAGTGTTACTGTTGCGTTGCCGACCTTTAAGGGATAGGGGAAAGGAAAGGATGGAGAAAGGGGGGTGGGCCTCCGGGTACCTCTCTCACCGAACAAAACGCGGCATGAACCACTTTACGTCGGTCTTCTGAGAGGTCGTGGTATTTCACCGGTCGACCATTCTCTTGCACAGTGTATAAACTTGCAAATTGGTGTAAATCGGTAACAGCGCTTGTGTTTAATAATATTTTGAATACAATCATTACGAAATTTACATAAGTATCATGTATCAGTATTAATTATACTTTAGAGATGTTCAAAGGTACCTATTAATAATATACAAATTTATATTCAGAATTCAAGTAGACATCATATTACAAGTACATGATCGAAAGAAAAAAATGAAAAAAGTTTCCAGGCGAGTAATAAGATAACATCAATTTTAATAGGGTATTAATAAGTTCTTGCTGTTTTTTCAAAGATGACAATTCCATTATCCCGATGGTGATTTTTAATGGTTAAAGATATGCAAGGTAGTGGATTTTTTAGCCGTATATTTCAAAGCGTTCACTTTAGTGTTTAAAAAAGGTTTTACAAACTTCTAAAAAATATCTGGGTTGTGTCAAATAAATTCCATTTGCGGTAAATTCTATTACACAAATTTATTCATAACAACAACTTATGGTCACAATTTTCTGTCGAATGCGACACTATGTTGAAACTAGTTCTTGCAGAACTAGTTTCAACGCTTAAAAATAATTATTTTGAACTTGAGGCCAAAGAGCGTCCCGGAGCACTGAAAAAACTCATATTCACGAAAATATTGATGACTGAACTCTTTGTGCCCAGTATGGCAATAGGTTCCTTCTGGGACGTAAATATAACGTCGATATGAGGCTTAACAGCCCCTGCCTACACCTTCGGGTAGAAAGGCGTGAAGTTATGTGTGTTACGAAAAGGAACTATTCTAACAAAAGCAATTGAAAATCATTAAAAAAAGAAGACACAAAATGAACAAATAATTTAAAATTTGTTACAGACGAATGTATGAAGATTCCTTTATACATTTTTTATAACGTGTTTCTAATAGCTCATAGAAATTGTTCAAAAAATCTCAATTATAAAAAATCTCGGATTTTTATTTCTATTAATTTAAATTTATAAGATAAATTATTTTTCACACGTGAATTTAATTATTAATTATTGATATAGTAATTATTTAATTCCACGCGGGAAAACAATGTGTCCTTAAGAATAATAAATTGTTTCTTTAACAATAATAGAGGAAAAAGTCGCTAGCAAAGGATTAATACTTTGAATAAAATATTTTTGTTTTATAAGATTTAAATTCAGCTTTTATTTGGTGAAAGAAACAGAACTTTTTAAACTATTTTTGTCACTTTCTAATGCATTATAGCATTCATAAATAGAATAAATATATAAGAAGTGTGTCTAACACAACTACTTTTGTCTCTTTTTTTTCGTTATGGGTTCGTTTAGGGTTGGCGAAGCATTTACCTTATTTTCAATCAATATTTTAGTAAGTATAAAAAGTCATCGTTAGTCAATTGGACAAAAATAGTGAGAGAAACTAGCGTCACTCTCAAAATACGTTTATTTACAAAATCATTTTCTCGCTTTCAAAGCAAAACTCATTACTTGTTGAAAGCAACGTACGTATACCTTATTTCGTATATAGTATGCGGTGTCTAAATAGACAGAAGCGTCTGTCGCTATATATAATAGTGTGAAGTTAGTGCCGGTTAACATCCAGAAGTTTCTCATTAAAACCAGGAAGCGGGCAAGACTTGCAAGCTATACACTAAATGTAAATATATGTATCGAACGAAAATTACTTCCAGTTACACAATAATTATATGTTAAAAGTTTGGGTTCGCTATACGACGGTTTATTTTTAAAACATACATAACTTCACGCCAAACCCCTTACGGGATAGGCACTGAGAACAAAGCACCCTAAGGTTCTTACACACCTCACTCGGTTTTTGACTTTCATATCATGTGCTAAGTTTACAAATTAAGGAGTTCGATAATTTGCCCGTTTATGTTCAATTGAACTAGTTATTGGTTGCATAATTTATTAAAATTAGTAGTAGAAAAAAACCTGTCGCTCTTTCAATAATGAATTGCCGAAAAAAAATTAACAAATAATAGCTGTCAATTATTTTTCAAATAACATACATACATACATAACTTCACGCCAAATCCCTTGCGGGGTAGGCAGGGAGAACAGAGCGCCATAAGGCACGATTCTTACACGCCTCACTCGCTTCGTTGACTTTCATAACTCTTATCATGCGCGGTTCAGTTCGGTATCAGGCGGTCGGTTTTTGAGGCTCCTAACATCACCTTCCTCCAGAACACGTTCTATTTTTCAAATAACGAATTTGATTTTTTCTAATATGGCGTCTTCAGTTTTGTACTTTGAACTAAATTCTTTCTATTACAATTTAAATCATTTTTGTATTAAATTAGATACTTCTGAATTTTCAAAATTGTATATATTCTAATAGTGATAGAGCCAAGCAGTTCGCTGTATGTTCGGGCCGGCTCGACCGGTGAAATACCACGACCTCTAAGAAGATCGACGTAAAGTGGCTCATGCCGCATTTCGTTCGGTGAGAGATGTACCCGGAGGCCCACCCTCCTTTCCCCATCTTTTGCTTTCCCCTATCCCTTAAAGGTCGGCAACGCAACAGTAACACCATATGTGTTGCTGGTGTCCATGGGCGGCGTTGGTTGCTTACCATCAGGTGACACCCCTGCTCGTTTGACACATTTCGACACTGTATAACTGTATAATTATTTTATTTAAGAGTGTTTAAAATTTATCGCCTATTTTGTTTTGAACAATCAAAAGCATAAAAATAACGAATATGAAAAACAACGACTTAGTCATTATTACTTAATTTAAAATTCAAAATGCATAAAACTGTTAAAATTGTGTTGTTTGCTTATAACGTTTGTTTATAACACAATATGCCGAGACTTTAAATATTAAACATATAGACGGGAAAAATTATTTTACTTACTAAATTTCAATAAAGATATGTTAGCCAGCAACAAAAATATATTTGTCGTTACGGTAGTTTCTCAAGCGTGGCAAGTACATGAACTTACGCTTAAAAATATGATTTTCGCGGATCTAATCGTTTTCGGAAAACTTTCAAGTTTCGGAATTCTATTCAAAATGTATATGATAAGTGTGATAATGCGTTAAATGGATGAATACATGATAATATGATACATTGCCCTGAGTATAAAAATAGGTAACGCTAAAATTATTAATCTTAAACATTTTGTTAGTAAAAAGAATCCGACTTAAAATTGGTTTTAAAATCAATCCTATTTAAAGATAGGCAGATATTTATTCAGCCCGCTTTAAATTAAGTTATCCAGCGCTTATAATTCAATTTATCTTACTTGATTGAACCGAAATCGAATAAAAAAAAAACATCTAAACAAACTTTCACATTTTTATTATTAATAATAACATTATCGACTAAAGTATATTCAATATATACGAAATGTAAATATTCAAAGATATTAATTTATCAACTTATTTATATGTTATAGAAGCCTGAGGAAATGATTGCTAATACCCTTAATGGTCCCACACAAAATAAATATTCCTGAACTGAAGCAATATTTCGTAATCAAATAAGTCTTATAGACTTCAGAAACACTCTCGACATCAAACATTGTCAAATTGTGATTAATCTTGCGAGCTATACGTATTAGACTATGTTTATTTATTTTTATAACATAACAAACAAACATAACATAACTTCACGCCTTTTGTTACCCGAAGGTGTAGGCAGCGGCTGTTAAGCCTCGTCTCGCCGTTATGTTTACGTCCCAAATGGAATAGATGGCGAACCTATTGCCATACTGGGCACAAAGTTTTTCAGTCATCGATATTTATCACACATAACTTCCGAAAATAATTTCGAAAAGTCATTGGTGTGAGCCAGTGTCTGGAATCGAACCCGGACCTCTGGATCAGAAGTCGTGTGCTCGACCAGTGCGCCACCGAGACTTTTTTATAAATAATTTAATTTAAGGTTATTTCTCAAAAGTTCGTGTAGTCTAAGTAGATAGGCAGATATATAACAGTGGTAGAGCCAAGCAGCTCGTTGCATGCACGGGCCGGCTCGACCGGTGAAATACCACGACCTCAGAACATCGACGTAAAGGGGCTCATGCCGCGTTTCATTCAATGAGAGAGGTACTCGGAGGCCCACCGCCCTTCCCCATTCTTCCCTCTCCCCTATCCCTTTAAAGTCGGCAACGCAACAGTAACACTATATGTGTTGCTGGTGTCCATGGGCGGCGTTGATTGCTTACCATCAGGTGACACGCCTGCTGGTTTGGCCTCCTTTCCCATAAAAAAGATACCCGGAGGCTCAGCCCTCTTCCATATCCTTACCTATCCCCTATCCCTTAAAGGTAGGCAACGCAACAGTAACACTATATGTGTTGCTGGTGTCCATGGGTGGCGTTGGTTGCTTACCATCAGGTGACACGCCTGCTCGTTTGCCCTCCTATCCTATAAAAAAAGATTTAAGATGAAAATTTAAGATCCGAATCAATACGACATGTGAATCTTAATCAATCAAAAGGACATTACTTCTTGAGATAATGATGCTACTCAATCTCTTCCCGTCCATATCGTTTGAGACGATTAGGGGGCTTGAATTAATACAGCTCTTGTATTTTAAGTGTCGATGGATCAGTGATTTTGACTCAAACTTAATCTTTTCTTGGTAACGAGTTGGTATCCAAAAAACTTTCTGCTAGTTATATGTGATAAATATCGATAAATTGTTAATTTCACTATTTTGTGTACAATAAAGAGTATTCTATTCTATTTTATAAATGACACTAAAAATGTACTTTAAAAGAAAAGTTAAACCGACTTCTAAAAACGTAAACCGTAAAATCTTTATGAATTTGAAAACAGTACCTCTCTATCTTAAAAGCGATAAATAACGTAATTTACTTATTTATTTACTTAATACAATATAGAAAACGTAATACTTTAGTAAAGTCATCTTTAACTGTTAAAATAATTACAATTGTCACTCATTGTTGAAGTCGGTGCAACACAATAGAGTAAGCTACCTAGGCTTGCACCGACTCCAAATATAAGTGATACTTGTAAGAATTGAGAATTTTTGAAATCCGTCCATAATTGACGAAAAGATCGGTGAAAAGACTTAAAAAAAAGTTATACATACAGACGAATTGAGAACCTCCTCCTTTTTTCGAAGTCGGTTAAAAAAACAAAATGTAATTGGTTGCATATACCTAAATATATTAAGGGTGTGAGGTTACAAAAAGATCTTTATATATACTGCGCACGTATACTTTTTTTTATGGATAAGTTACATCAGGTACAAGCAAGTGCTTAAAGCCTTAAACCAAGGAATGCCTGGCATTTATTTTATACAAGATCACATATTTACCCTAAATTCTAATGATCATAATATTACTATGCAGTATTTATATAATATGTGTTGTGTAAAGAAAAACTTGGTATTGTACTGGCATACAAATTCTTTTGAATATTTCTGAACAACTCTTATTGAACAACAAAAGGAAACTATTTTATTTTATGCATGCTATTAGAATTTTAATTTCTCCCTAGAAATATATAGATACTAGCAGACCGCGCGAACTTCGTACCGCCATATTTTAAACATTTTGCACTAAAAAGATCCCACTCATATTAATACCTCAAACCATTCCTCACAAATGGACTATCTAACACTAATATTTTTTTTCAATTCAACACATACATAACTTCACTAGCACACAACTAGCTTATCTGGCGAAATTTGTTTCGGCTCAAAAGCATTAAATGAGTAAATAAAAGATTTTTTCTAAAATAAAATAAAAACACTAAGTTACTTCTTATTACATCAGCCATGTGGCATTTCAGTGATTAGCCGGGACATACAGACAGACAGACATAAACTGTAAAAAGTGTTATTTTGGTAATGTACCGTATATTAATGTGAATTTAGTAAAAAGCACTTATTTCTATATTACTAACAGACACTCCAATTTTATTTATATGTACGTAATGTATTGACAAAAATATAAATAAATGGAACACTCTCCGCACATTAATTTTAAAAAATGAAGAATTTAATACAGGTTACTATAGATAAGTATATAATAAGTTGGTATATTTAACGTCACCTAAAATAAGTTAGAGTGTAAGCAGTGTTTCTTGGAAATTTTCAAAATAAATATCAAAGAGCAGGTGACGGGCCCTTTCCTGTACTTCAAGCAAACATAAAAAGGACACAAGCAACCATATCTATCCGTCATAAAAACGCTTTGACGTCATTTAAAATCTGAAAGCTTTGTCTATTAAAAACTTTAAAAAAAATATTTGCCATCTTAAATATAAAAGAAAGATACTATATAAATGCTAATAGCTTACTTAAAATGGAGTTTTAGTGCAAAGTACAGAGTGAAACACACGAAAACAACAACAAGGAAAAGCTTTTAAATATTTTCTAATATCACGGACGTAAAAGATGTTGAGATGTTTATTAAAAGTTGCATTAATTTAATGTGTGCAAGTTGTGTCCAGTTCTGGAGAATTTTTTTTTTATGGAATAGGAGGGCAAACGAGCAGGCGTGTCACCTGATGGTAAGCAACCAACGCCGCCCATGGACACCAGCAACACATATAGTGTTACTGTTGCGTTGCCGACCTTTAAGGGATAGGGGATAGGAAAGGATGGGGAAGGGGGGTGGGCCTCCGGATACCTCTCTCACCGAACGAAACGCGGCATGAGCCACTTTACGTCGGTCTTCTGAGAGGTCGTGGTATTTCACCGGTCGAGCTGGCCCATTCATGCAGCTACTGTTTGGCTCTACCACTGTTAATAAATATATGAAATAAATATTCTTAAGAAAAAAAACTAAATGCATCATTTTCACGAATTTACAGATTACGATATTAGGCGTTATTTTCCTAGTACTCTTGATGGAAGAAAACACAATACGATTTTCTTATTAATAGGTTGGAGAAAAAGTCTTTTGGCGCATAGTATGACGTATGAACTTGTAATGAAATATATTTGGCTATAGCATTTGTATCTGGTTTGTATCTGGTTTTCGTATCATTAATAAGTTTTAATTTCAAAGAAGACAATATTTCAAATTCAAATTTGGAATATGTGTGATTTTCATTTGAAAAATTCAATAAAAAAATTAATACATGCTATAAAAAAGCTAAAACTGCTACATAAGCCGCGTAAAAAGATTTTTATCTTTTTCATTCACTGCGGAATTTTTTAGGCAGTGTCAGCAACTTGTTGCAATTTTTAGATTAGAAGCCCCAAATGTTTATATCTAGCAAGAGGATCATGTCTCTACCTAAGTAATTTACTCCAAAATGGCACCCACAGACTTTGGTCAAATATAAATAAATTTTATAAAAAACCCTTTTAAATTTTTATATAAAATACAAAGAAACTTAACTCCCTAACCTAATATTTTGCCTTTAAATATTAACATAGTTAAAATCTAGCTTAGTATAAATATTATTTATTAATTTTTAATATTTATACGTAATACATAAAATAACCATCTAGTTTAATAGGTTCGTTCATGTTTAATATTTTAGTAACAATAATACGGTACATAAAATAGGGTCTGAAAAAATCTATACATATAATAAAATTGTAGAAAAGTCAAAACTGTACATTGAATATTTTTTAAAAAGAATACTTGGTGTGTGATCTGCAATCGATACCGAAGCCAAAAATATACTTTTTAGAATTTTTGTCTGTTTGTCTGTTTGTCTGTTTGTCTGTTTGTCTGTATGTATGTCCGGGATAAACTCAAAAAGTACTGCATGGATTTACTTCAAATTTGGCACGAAAATTATTAAGAAGTCGGGTCAACATATAGGCTACATATTATCACGCTATCACCTACGAGGAACGAGCAGTGAACCTTTATTTCTTCAATGTATTCTGTAGCAACGTGTGATCTAACGACGCATATTTGTATGTTGTTATGGTGTTATTATGTTAATAACCATGCTTTAATCTATACATATAATAATAATAATAATATAATATAAGTTAGCTTCACATTTTAATTAACTTATGCCGTTAAACATAACAGACAATTTTAAAACAGTGCCATCTATGAGATTTACAAAACAGAAAACATTAAGTTGAATTACACGTGTAAGCACTTTTTGGTTTTAGATATAAATAAATCTTTGAGATTTTAAAAACATCAAGTCGAATGACATGTTTAAACACTTTTTGAATATAAATAATTGAAATTTCATCATGCGCTTGCGGTCAATAGATGTTTTTAAGAGTCATAGATGGAGTTGTGCATTTTCTTCTTTAAAATTGTATCGTTAATTCTTTTCAGAGATGAGCAAGACAATTAAAAAAATGTATTTGTATATGCTAAAAACTGTTAATATTTTTGTTCGGTATTTATTGGTGTAATGATTGCTTCGTAATTTTATAATTTTACACCATTAAAAAAAATGTTTCCTATTCGCTAACTAGATGGCGTTGGCGTCGAATTAGATCGCGTATAATTTCGTTCACCAAAAGTGATGTTATGAGTACGGATGTCGCCGCGACAACTCATAGAAACTGGGGTTACCTGCGTTGCTATAAGTTATCGTGTGCTTAGTCGAATTTAACGTGAAAACTGAAAATACTTTCCTGAAATATAATTAAAAAAAAAAAAATTTACTTAAATAAACTTCATTCGGAATCGACTACTGCTTACTGCTTAGCTATCATTATCTGTGTGTAAATTCTCAGCGTGTAAATTATTTTCTGTTATTTTTCAAACTTAAAATAATCAAAATGCCTAGAAAACGGTCTAATCTATCCCAATCCTCAAACGATAGTCGAAGGAAAAGGTTAGCTCGATCTCTTGAAACCACCATTGAGCGTGAGGCAAGGATAGCTACTCTTCGAGAACACAATGCGGAAATTCGAGATGGAGAAAGTAGTACGTCGCGCCAGTCCCGATTAGATACTATGCGCACTCAAAATGCATCGTTGCGGTCTCTGGAAAGTATAGAAGCATACGAAATGCGGCTATTAAATCATCGGAAGCGCCATGCTGAGTCTCGCGCGTCAGAGACATACACGCAACAAGAGACAAGACTGAGTTTGCAGCGCAGCCGCACTTATGCCGCTCGATCGTGCGAGAGTGCTGAAATTCGAGAAGCTCGATTGGAAAGCGACCGGGAGCGTCACGCTGAGTCTCGCGCGTCAGAGACGTACACGCAGCTAGAGACGAGGTTGAGTTCCCAGCGCTCTCGCACAGATGCAGCTCGATTTTGTGAGAGTGTCGAAGCGCGAAAAGCTCGACTGGAAAGCGACCGGGAGCGCCACGCTGAGTCTCGCGCGTCAGAGACGTACACGCAGCAAGAGACGAGGTTGAGTTCCCAGCGCTCTCGCACAGATGCAGCTCGATTTTGTGAGAGTGTCGAAGCGCGAGAAGCTCGACTGGAAAGCGACCGGGAGCGCCACGCTGAGTCTCGCGCGTCAGAGACGTACACGCAGCAAGAGACGAGGTTGAGTTCCCAGCGCTCTCGCTCAGATGCCGCTCGATTTTATGAGAGTGTCGAAGCGCGAGAAGCGCGACTGGAAAGCGACCGGGAGCGCCACGCCGAGTCTCGCGCGTCAGAGACATACACGCAGCGAGAGACGAGGTTGAATTCGCAGCGGAGTCGCACTTCTCTTTCTCGGTCGATCGAAGATCATGAAGAGCGGATGACCCGGTTAAGAAGAGATCGTTCTCAGCATGCCCTTTCACGGTCGTTAGAGAACGATGAGCAGCGTGAAGAACGTCGTGCAGCTGCTCGGCAGCGGTACCACGACGTGTGTGGCGATACGTCTGCTCATCTATCGCTAGAACGGGATAGAATTCAAGAGTTTCGAGGATCTTGGTCGGGTGAACAGCGTGCGGCACAACTAGAACTAGATCGTCTGCGGCGTAGCATGAATCAACTTTCAACATCTGACGATGAATCCATGGTTTACGATATCGAAGAGCAATCGTGGCTAAATAAAGAGGGAAGTGGATTTATGTACAATGTTGCGATTAACTACGCCGCACACGGAGATATTGGTGTCTTAGAAGAAGTGTGTGCCCACTGTCAAGCCCGCAAATGGAAAGGAGAGCCCAATGGGATGTGTTGTGCATCTGGTAAGGTACGCTTGGAGTCTATGCAAGACCCACCAGATCTGTTAAGAATCTTACTAAATGGCGAACATCCGAAGTCCAGCCATTTTTTGAAAAACATCCGAGCTTATAACAGCGCCTTCCAGATGACTTCGTTTGGTGCAAATCAAATCGTTGAAGCAGGTTTCATGCCGACATTCAAGGTCCAGGGGCAAGTTTACCATCAAATCGGTTCGCTGCTACCTACAGACATTCCAAAATTTTTGCAAATTTATTTTGTAAGTGATTTTGAAGAACAAGCAAACCTACGAAGTAGACACATCCCCAATTTGGACCCTGTTCTGGTCAGAGGATTGCAAAGTATGTTGCATAACGTTAATCCGCACATTGGCAACTTCAAAGCCGCTCTGGCGTCGGTGCCTGAGAACGAGCGCAACCGCTTTAAGTTTGTCATCAGTGCAGATAGAAAGCCGATTGCAGCCCATCCGGGACGATATAATGCGCCAACGACGAATGAGGTCGCCGTTCTCTTAGTCGATCAGGAGTGTGATAAAAGAGATATCGTCTTACGCACGCACGATGACCGGCTTCAAAGGATCAGCGAAACTCACCGCGCGTACGATTCTCTTCAATATCCGCTCATGTTTTGTCGCGGAGAGGATGGCTACCATTTCGCCCACTATAATGTAGACCCCCAGACAGGCTCCCCAAATTATAACAAAAAAACGTCCGCCATGCAGTTCTACAGCTTCTTGATCCAGCTGAGGGTGAACAATGGCTCTTATCTCCACCATCATCGTACACTCTTTAGTCAGTTTCTGGTGGACATGTATGCCAAAATTGAGACAGAGCGTTTGGTATTTATAAGGTCCAATCAAAGAAAGCTGAGAGCTGAGAACTACGTCCATCTCAGAGATGCCATGCAGAATGATGCCAATGCTCAAGATGTAGGAAGGATGGTCATTCTCCCCTCCACCTTCACAGGAGGTCCGCGGTACATGCACGAGAGGACCCAAGATGCATTTTGCTATGTGCGAAAGTTTGGTCGCCCGGACCTCTTTATTACTATCACTACCAACCCAAAGTGGCCTGAAATAACAGCTCAACTCCTTGCAGGACAGGTTTCGTACGACAGGCACGACTTGATCTCTCGCGTATTCCACCTGAAGTTGAAATGCCTTATGGATCTTCTAACAGAGGCAAAAGTGTTTGGTACAGTCCGATGTCATATGTACTCCGTGGAATGGCAAAAACGCGGCTTGCCACACGCGCATCTGCTTTTGTGGTTGGAAGAAAAGTTCAGGCCTATCCAGATTGATCAAGTCATAAGTGCAGAGCTTCCGGACCCTGACGTTGATCCTGTTCTGCATCAAATTGTTAAAAGTCACATGGTGCATGGCCCCTGTGGCACGTTAAATCCAAGTTCCCCTTGTATGAAAGACGGACGTTGTACAAAAAGATTCCCAAAAAAATTTACCAACGAAACCATTACTGGTGAGGATGGATATCCCTCATACCGGCGCCGATCACCAGCAGAGGGCGGGCATTCCACTGAGCTGAGCGTGCGTGGCCAGGCGCGACCGGTCGATAACCGATGGATTGTTCCTTACTCACCAGTACTGTCCAGGACCTTCCAGACGCACATCAACGTCGAGTCGTGCACCAGCGTCGGGTCGATCAAATATATCTGCAAATACGTGAACAAAGGTAGCGATCAGGCGACGTTTGCTTTACAGAACACTGACAGAGACGAGGTGACCAAGTATCAGTCCGGTCGCTACATCAGCACGTCTGAAGCAGTTTGGCGGATACTGGCGTTCTCTATACATGACAGGCATCCTGCCGTCATGCATTTAGACGTCCACCTAGAAAACGGTCAGCGCATATATTTTGATCCCAACAACGTTGCTGAGCGCTTAGAAAATCCGCGCCAAACAACTCTCTTGGCATTTTTCAGGCTCTGCGAAATCGACCAGTTTGCGAGGTTCCTTACGTATGACGAGGTGCCTTCATATTACACGTACGACAAGCAAAGGGGAATATTTAACCGACGTCGAAGAGGAGGTGCTGTCGAAGGTTTTCCGGGAATTTTCAAGGACACCGTATTGGGTAGAGTTTATACCGTGCACCCGAATAATGGCGAATGCTATTTTCTGCGGTTATTACTTCACACGATCCGAGGCCCAACGTCTTTTGCCTTTCTGAGAACATTTGATGGCGTGGAGTATCCCACTTACCGCGCAGCCTGTGTAGCACGTCACCTTCTCGACGGTGACCAAAACTGGGATGACACCCTCGCGGAGGCGAGCGTCAGTAACAGCCCCAGCCGTATGCGTCATCTGTTTGCCGTCATCTTGGTGTTTTGTGGAGTCACGAACCCGGTAGCTTTGTGGGAAAAATATCGACATCATCTATCTGAAGATTTTCTACGAGCTTTGAGGCGTGCTACTGGAGACGAAGTCGAAGTAACTGATGAACGCGTGCTGAACACCTGTCTTAGTTCACTTCAAGACGTGGTCACTTCCATCGGCGGCAATCCATTGGTCGAATATGGGTTACCAGCTCCCCAATCATCACCGCATCAAGACCGTGGAAATCGAGAGTATAACGCTGAGACAATTTACGATCCGAGCGAAATGACCACCATACGAAATCACCATGTCGCTTTGTTCTCTTCAGAGCAAAAACAAATTTATGACACTGTTCTTAAAAGCGTTGGGCAAAACCAGGGTAAAATGTTTTTCTTGGATGCTCCTGGTGGAACAGGAAAAACATTTGTTACCACTGGCATACTTGCAGAGGTCAGGAGGCAAGGCAAAATTGCCATTGCTGTAGCGTCGTCGGGAATCGCTGCCACACTGCTTCCGGGTGGCAAGACAGCACATGCCATGTTTAAAATTCCCATCGATTTAGAGAGCACCGAAACGCCTGTTTGTGGTGTGTCACGCAATAGTGATAAGGGACACGTGCTGAAGGATTGCTCTCTGATCGTATGGGATGAGTGTACGATGGCCAATAGAAAAGCAGTTGAGGCCGTGGACAGAACCCTGCAGGACATCCGCAGGAACGAACACTTGATGGGTGGTGTCACAGTTCTATTCAGTGGCGATTTCCGACAAACGCTTCCCGTGGTGACGCGGGGATCGAGGGCTGACGAGGTGAATGCTTCGTTGAAACGATCTTCGCTGTGGTCACGAGTTCGTACGCTGCGCTTGACCATTAATATGAGAGCTCGGCTCGGCGGCAATGCACGTGCTCAAGAATTCTCCGATGTTCTTCTAAGTCTTGGCGAAGGCACTCTACCAGAGGAGAGAGGTGGGCAGGTGGTGCTTCCAGAGTCTCTCGGTAGAGTCGTATCCAGCTTAGAAGAACTCATTCGCTGTGTGTACGGGGACATCAGTCATATACCGCACCAGCAGAATTCTTGGGTATGTGAGCGGGCAATTTTGACGCCCAAAAATGGTCAGGCTGAAGCAATCAACGAATGCATTCTCTCGAAAATTGAGGGGAATGAAGTGGTTTACACCTCTATAAACACTGTCATCGAGCAAGATGATGCCACACATTATCCCGTGGAATTTCTGAACTCTCTGTCAGCAAGTGGACTTCCAGCGCATACTATCAAGCTGAAAGTCGGTGTCCCGATTATGCTTCTTCGGAACCTATCTCCTCCGAAGTTGTGTAACGGGACCCGCCTTAAAGTCATCTCGCTCCACAGACACAGCATTGAGGCGGAAATTCTTACGGGTTGTGGCGTAGGCGAGGCAGTATTTGTACCACGCATTCCCCTCATACCTCATAACTTCCCGTTCCAGTTCAAGCGCGTACAGTTCCCCGTGAGTGTTTGCTTCGCGATGACCATCAATAAGTCGCAGGGGCAGACACTGAGAGCAGCGGGTGTCGACCTCAGGACGAGCTGCTTCTCACACGGGCAGCTGTACGTCGCTTGCTCC
Organism: Euproctis similis; assembly: GCA_905147225.2. Taxonomy (NCBI): domain Eukaryota; kingdom Metazoa; phylum Arthropoda; class Insecta; order Lepidoptera; family Erebidae; genus Euproctis; species Euproctis similis. The sequence continues at coordinate 16,966,637 of LR990114.1, forward strand.
CGCGTCACCAGTCCTGACTCTCTTTACATTTTGGCTGCGGAGAGCCAAACCAGCAATGTTGTTTATAGAGAAGTTTTATAAGTATATATTTTTATCCTTTTCTATATTTATATTTTCTTATTCATTATTTTCTACATTTGCTTCAGTCGCAACTTATTACTTAATTCAGCAGAATCACCATAAAGTCATTTATTCAAAGCAGACTGAAAATCAGCACTTTTGAAGTTCAACAATTTTACAAAAGACAGTCTCCCTCTGTTACTGTACTTTCTGTATTTATGAAATGTAAAGAAGTAACGGGTAAATAAATGTTATTTTAAAAGGTATAATCGTAGGTATTTTTGGTGCTGTATAGCGTTCAGGCAGATGACGTCGCGGGCTACAGCTATACTACAAAAATTCCTGTTAAAATGAAAATAAACAATGCGGGCAACAACCATTGCTACCGCAATCTGTACTTATCCTACCAGTTACAATTTCATTTTAGAGGTAATTACTTCTCAACTGTCTATGTAAAAATATAGCTATCTGATCACAAATTCCACGCGTACGAAGTCGCGGGCACAGCTAGTATTAAATAAAATAGTACTTGCTTGAATATAATGGTTTATTGTATGAACTACTCGTATTTCCAGTATATTCATGTCTACGCGTAATATGAATTTGATTATACTTTTATTGAAAACATAAATAGTTGTGTTACGTGGAATTGTCAATTCTCTCATGTAATATAAAATATTCGGGTCTGATTTCATAAAATTGTTAAATAAAATTAATAATACTTACTCTTGTGACTACACGCCTTCACTTCGCTTCGCACTTTATTTTAAAGTCTCGGTGGTCTAGTGGTCGAGTACCCTGCTTGGCACCTATATACTTTAGTCAAATGTAACTAAACTTTTTCCGTGAACTAATATATTATGCTATTAAATCTTATACTTAATTATGCTTTTAAATATATGATTTAATAGCATAGTATGCTCGAACACTGGACCACCGACGCTTATAGGTAAAAAGTTTATTTACAAGATAAAGTTATATTAATATAGCTTAACATAAGAATATAACATAACATAACTTCACGCCTTTTGTTACCCGAAGGTGTAGGCAACGGTTGTTAAGCCTCGACTCAACGTTATGTTTATGTCCCAAATGGAGTAGGTGGCGAACCTATTGCCATACCGGGCACAAAGTTTTCAGTCATCGATATTTATCACACATAACTTCCGAAAACAATTTCGAAAAGTCATTGGTGTGAGCCAGTGTCAGGAATCGAACCTGGGCCTCTGGATCAGAAGCTCGACCACTGCGCCACCGAGACTGTTATTATTTATTGATAATAAAATATAAACTAACCACCAAGTCACTGGTTTGAGCCCGGATTCGATCTCACGAAATTTTGATTCAGAAGCGGGATGCTCGACCAATGGACTACCATGACTTTATAGTTGTCTGTAAAAGTTCTAGTTTTATAAAAAAAAAAATAACTTTGATATTCTTAACACTATCCAAACTTTAACAGTGGATCGTAAAAACCACTATTCGTGTACTACTATAGAATATACATATCACGTTTAACCATGTGCTGGCCATTTCGGGTGTAATAAAATTGAAATAATGGTGACAATATCAGTTCGTAGTAATGTCGAATGCGAAAAGTTAATGAGTCCGTTGTCTATAAAAACCTTTTTTTAACCGACTACCAAAAAGAGGAGGTGTATCTAGCCATCATTATGTCGCTTGTATGTTTTCTTTTTATCAATGACTTTAGTCACCGACACAGGGTTGATACATAAAATACAAGTAGGCAGCCTCACAAGTAGGCTGCGTCACTTAGTTCTTAATTGATCAATCTGAACCCAATAATAATAGGTGGTGGAATCTTTCAAGGTCTCGATCTATTTGGTCATAGGAAGTATCTTGTGGCCATCTTCGACTTCTATATCTATCCGCCGTTGTATTGTTTATTCTTATTATTGTAAAACCGAAAAGTCCAGCTAGCGGTACTGATTGCAACGCTAACTTATTGAAGCAGCAAATGTTTGGTATAGCAGATTGTGCATGAAGGATAAATCATATAGGATAAATTGCAATCGAAATATGGACACTGCGCATAGTTTGCGGAGTGATACTCACAGACTGCGTCGAAAACAATTTTTCTAAGGAACGAAGTTCAAAGAGAGTGTCGGTGTAAAAGTAAGGAAACGCATTCTCCGATTGTTCGAACATGCAGAAAAATGCATTAAGTGAGATTGTCTAAGCAAATATACAATACAAAAGCGGATTAATACATGACATACATACATACATAACTTCACGCCTTTTCGTGTAGGCAGCGGCTGTTAAGCCTCGTCTCGCCGTTATGATTTTTACGTTACAAATGGAATATGTGGCGAACCTATTGCCATACCGGGAACATTTTTTTTCCGTTATCGATATTTATCACACATAAGTTATGAAATTAACTCCGAGAATTCATTGGTGTGAGCCAATGTGAGAATTCAAACCTGCGACTTTTGGATTCAGAAACGGGGTGCTCGATCACTGGACCACCGAGACTATAAATTATTAATATCTTTTCATAAACAAAATGGTAATGAACAAAACAGTTACCACTAATATTACCAGTTAATCATTATAACCAACCACATATCCGGCTAGTTGACAATTGGCACAAACCAACTGGACTATTAATTGAACACGCTTGATGCATACTTGCACAATTGAATCACCGGTTCACACATTGGAATGCATTGATGATTTTATGCGAGAATCGTTTAACAATTGGTAGTTGTACACTGTAAACTCTCACTTATTCAAATGAAAAACATACATAACTTCACGCCAAGTCACTTGCGAGGTAGGCAGAGAGTACATGGCGTCTTAAGGCGCGATTTTTACACTTGCTCTCTTCTTTGCCTTTTGTAAGTCTTGTCATAATAACTCGTCGATTTTCAGTACTCCTGAATCGATGACGTCGAGTTGAACAAGTCCGTGAAGAAGATTATCCTCAATGCTAGTGTGTCATTGCCGTCCTCGACTTTTATATCATACATAACAAAAAAATCATTACACTTTTTATAATACGGAAATTTTTTTTCCGAGCCGATAAGGGTTGAAACTCTGGTTGTTTTTTTATAAATAGTATAATAACAAACTCTAATCTATAATTGATAAAGTGATTGAAAAGCGTCTGAACATCGCAGCCAATACTTCTGAGTACGTATTTTTATAAGAAAAGCGGTAAACAGGCAAGCGAAACACTTGATGGTAAACGACTGGCTTCAGTTATAGCTGTGTGTCTGTACCACGTTACCAAGGCGCCTTGCATGCAAGCGACCATGATGCGTAGAAATACAAAGATCACATCTAGTTCTTTACTTGCAAATCTTCTTTATTTATCAATAAATGTTACATATAAATATATATACACAATATATTTGTGTAACATAATATTAGTTATTACTAAACGGAAAAATAATAATACGGAAATGGAAACCACTCAACGGAGGCTGTATTTATATACGAGTATGTGTGGCGAAGCAAAAACCGTACGCGCACATGATGGCCGTACTGTCATTTATCATTAATATTGCATTAGTATATTTCCATGAGTTTGTATCTTTTCACTGAGCTATATTTTTTATCCGACATGTAAGTACAGAAGGTGATGAGATGTTTTTTTGTATTGATATAATATCACAGCCTGCCGTTGGATGGATTGTAGCTTGAGGTGTATGAACAGAACTCCAATTAATTTGTTTGTTTGACCGTATCCAGGGCCACAGGAAACTGCGAACGGATTAGCGTCAATGTTTTTGTTAGTGTGGTAATTATGTTACAAGTTGAAAACTAATAGATACCTACCAAATCATAAAACTTATCTTTAATTACATTGTTTTTCTTTGAACTTTCAATCAATAACATTCGAAAAGGTATTTATGTATTTTTATATAACTCTTTATGTATCTTTCTTGTTCTCTTTATACTTTTTCACGTTCTGAATACCTGACTTTAGGAGGTAGGCAGGTAGGTTACGGCATTTTGCGTCGACGCACGAAATAATTTCTTTTAATGTCTTGTATTTAATTTTATTACCCATGGAATAGTTGCTGCGATCTTTGAACATAAGTACGATAGTCATATCATACCTATATCACATATACCTATTTAACAGTGGTAGGGCCAAGCAGTTTGCTGCATGAATGGGCCGGCTCGACCGGTAAAACTGACCCCTTCCCCATCCTTTCTTGTCCTACTACGTTAAAGGACGGCAATGCAATACACTTTATGTGTTGCAGGTGTACATGGGCGGCGCTGGTCACTTACCATCAGGTGACACATACCATAAAAAATAACCTTAAGGGTTAGCCAAATATCATTGGCTCGATTTCAATTTCAAGACATCTTAATTAGTAGTCAAACTATAAACCACTGAGCCGTTGGGACCATGGTAATTTCGTCGTATTGAATTTTGCTCAACAATAAAAAGAAATAGACATAATATTATGCGGATTCATTAAGAGTTAATTATCATTTGACCAATTACTAATTATAATTATCAGTTATACAAATAACTGTTTGTATTCAATTATGAATTCGTTTTCAAACAAATATAACAATTGTCGAATGAAGAAAAAATGTTAAATAAACATCAGTTATAAATTGATTCATTACTAATAGATATTTATTTAATTTATTCAATCATTATCAATCTTTCACAAACAATCAAAATTCATTGTTATTCAAAGTTATCTAGAACAAATATTTGTGTAAACTGCTGTCATAAAATGTTCATAATCTTATTTAATACTTTAAATATTGTTTCTCTTGTTGTTGACTTTTATTTAATTTGATATAGGTAGCAGTAATGTAATGTTATTATATAGCTGACTCGGTGAACTTTGTTTCATCAGGACAAAGTACTACTACTAAACAAAGTAGCCTGAGTCATTTCTTATTAAACCAAGCTTCCATGTTATGGGCTTCCCGAGAAATTATGCGATTGGGTTTCCAGCTTTCTCACGGCTCGGAGCATTAAAGTTGTTGTCGACGGGTCATGCTCCGACTTAAAACCTGTGAATGCTGGAGTCCCCCAGGGCTGTGTGCTATCCCCTACGCTGTTTCTTCTGCATATCAATGACATGCTGCTTAGCAGCAATCTTCATGATTATGCAGATGACAGTACCGGGGACGCCCTATATACCGGCCACCCGCGTATTTCTCAGGAAAATGTCGACGAGCACCGGAATAAACTTGTGTCTGAAATCGAAACTTTGCTTAGTCAAGTTTCGGACTGGGGCCGACTAAACCTGGTCCAATTCAACCCTAAGAAGACACAAGTCTGCGCGTTTACCGCTAAAAGATACCCTTTGTCGTAGCTCTCTGTTTTGAGAGCACTCCCTTTCCCGCCTCAGCCGCTATCGGAATTCTTGGTGTTGACTTGTCGAGTGACGTCCAGTTCCGCGGTCATCTGGTCATCATCAAGGCCAAATTGGCCTCCAAAAAGCTTGGTGTGCTCAATAGAGCGGGACAGTATTTCACGTTAGGTCATCGCCTGCAATTTTATAAGGCGCAGGTCCGTCCTCACGTGGAATACTGTTCACATCTTTGGGCGGGGGCACCCCAGCCAGCTTACTCCACTTGACCGTATCCAACGATGCGCGGTTCGGCTTGTCGACAACCAAGTTCTTACCGATCAGCTTGATCCTCTGGCGTTGCGGAGAGAGGTGGCATCTCTATGCATCCTCTACCGCATATACCACGGGGAGTGCTCTGAGGAATTGTTCGGATTAATACCGCCAGCTGATTTCCGCCACCGCTCGACGCGCCAACGCTACCACCTGCATTGGCTGAATGGTTGGCGATCGACAACAGTGCGTTTCAATAGGCACTTCTTGCCACGCACTGTTCCTTCATGGAACCAGTTGCCGGCGACGGTATTTCCGGACCGCTACGACCTAGGAACCTTCAAGAAACGAGCCTATTCTCATCTGAAAGGCCAGCAACGCTGATGTGATGCCCCTGGTATTGCAGACGCCATAGGCGGCGGTGATTGCTTTCCATCAGGTGACCCGCAAGCTCGTTTGCCCCCTTATCTCCTAAAAAAAACCAGCTAGGTGTCATTAAAAATCCTATCAAAATCGGTCTATCCATTTCAGAGCTTACCTGGAACAAATACACTGACAGACAAAAATTAGAAACTAAATTTCGATGTAAGTAACGTATACTTATATATTCATAGAAATGTAGTAGACAGCAGTTATTTCAATAAATATTACAAACAGACCCTTCAACTTTATTTATATGTATAACGTTGTGCTGCCTTTTTAGGAAATAGAAGCCAAACATTTTATTAGAGCTAAAACCACGCACTTTGCTTCAAGAATGGCAGCTCGACCGGTAAAATACCTAGATTTCTTAAAAAAAACAACGTAAAGGGATTCATGATGTATTTCGTTCAATGAGAGAGCTATCCTAATGCTCACGTCTCCTTACGCTCCTTACACCATGTTAATAGCCGGCAACGTATCTGTGATCCAATTTGTGTTGGAAATCTCGATGGGCGGCACTAATCGCTTACCACCCGGTGAATCAGTAATTAGTTATTAAAAAAAATAATCAATAAAACTTTTTGTAGTGACTATAGTGCAAACAAACTCCATGGACTTAAACTCTTAGACTTTATCGATATGTATGCGGGTTCAGATCAAAGATTGCCAAAAATGCTAAACACAATTAAATGAAATTACCACAAATCAATTGATATATTTTCCCGAAATAATGAATAAAAATTGTTTTATAAATATCGAAAATCCAAGTGAAATAAAAAACGGCTCAAAAATATTTATTAATTTATTCAACAAAATTCATAGCAAGTTATTATTATTCTTTAAAAAAACAGTAAGCAGCTCAAGAAAATCGATAAGACCAATAATCAAAGTGGCTTTTATAAAAAAACGATATATAAAGTATTTGCCTAAAAAAAGAAAAGCCTAGAAAATTTAATGTAATAACTTACACGTCACTCTCGGCTTATATGTCAGAATATACAACATGGCATGTCATCAGCCAAGATCCTGATAGTGTCGTCGCATAGCTAATAATATATTGTAATCCTCAAATCACGTCGGTGCCCGCTATTCGTTGCAGCCGACCATTTGTTAGTGCCGACATTATCATTGTCAGCCACTGGCCTCTGGCCTCATATTCCAACGTCATTTGTCAGCCCCTATTGCCGGCCGTTGACTATTTCATAAGTACTCATGAATAATACACACGGTTGGTCTGCGTAGACAACATTATACAACAAAAATAAAGGCAAGGCGATGTCAGAAACCTTTAAAAATCGACGAGCGTCTATATCAAGAGTTATGAAAGTCAATGACCAGAACGGGGCGTGTTAGAATCGTGCCTTATGGCGCTCTGTTCTCTCTGCCTACCACGCAAGAGACTTGGCATGGAGAATTATTATCATCCAAATCCACTGAGTGATCCCACTTCTGATTTTGGGTTTTTGAGTTGCAATTAGAGTAAGATGAATTTTTCAAGTTAAATTTTGATGTAATACCTTGAAGACTGGCAAAGTTGTGGTCAATGGTATATAATTTGGTTATAGTTCGGCATAACTTGGTCTTCTAGCTGTCTATATTTTCGAGATCATAACAAAATTTATTTCATTTTTATTTGTTTTTTATATACTAACAAGAATAAATAAAACAATATTGTTTATGCAAAGTATATAGATAAAGAAACATTTATTTTCAAATAAAAACAAATTGTACAAAAGGACACCGTATAATTCCCTCCGTTGTTCAATTTCTTTTGTAAAATGATTGAAATAAATTTCAATGGCTTTAAAAAAGGAATATTCTTAACTAAATTAAATATAAAGGCGGCTCTCGTGGTGAATTGAAGTAAAATCGGCGGGACTTCTACGGTTTTAAATCCCCTACTACAATAGTCTAGATGGTTCAGTATTCAAGCACCCCGCTTCTGAATCAAGAAGTCGTTGGTTGAAACCCTGGCTCACACCAATGTATTTAAAAAAACAAATCAAAATCCGTTGCGCATTTTCAAAGATTAAAGCATATAAGGGGATAGGCAGCGCAAAGCTACATTGTTTCATACTATGTAATGATCAATTAAGATATTAAAAAAGAAAAAAAGATTGTGTGGTTTTATGAAACCACCGTAAAAGTGAAACTTTTTTTCACATTATAGACATTTAACTAAAAATTTTCGGAATAATATTCCATTAAGGGTATAAAAATTGCTTCATCAATCTTAATTTTATACTTAGAAAATGGGAATGATAATGGGAAATGATAAAAGTAGACTAGGTCTCCAACTAATATTTTTATTGAACTCTGTGTCTTAGAGTACGACATACATAATACTTAACAATTATTTAGATGATATACACATATTAAAACACTGAAAACAATATTTTATAATCGTTGAGTCATTTTTTAGGCGCCGCCATATTGGCCTCGGCTGCTCTGACGAGCGCCTTTCACTTTATCCCTACTCCGCGGCCGACCGTCACGCGACATGCAACACACAGACGAAAAAGTTTGAGACGATGTAATAAAAGTTTCACTTTATTAAAGTTTGACTTTATTAAAGTATTACGTTTTGTATATCTTATTAAGATTACAAATGAGTTAGTTACGTTATTTATCTCTTTTTAGTTATGGAGGTACTGTTTTCATATACTTATAGATTGTGTGGTTTACGTTTCTAGAAGTCGGTTTAACTTTTTTTTAAAGTAATTTTTTTCACGAGTTTTAGTGATATTAATGAGTTGTGAACTTCAATAGAAGTTAGTTTATTTATATGGCTTTCAGTTTGGTAAACATATTTTCACTAATTACAAGTCCGTTTGTTAAATGGTTGATATTTTTAGGGAGCTATAACTGTGATAAATAGTATAAGTATTTATATTTTTGTAATTATCATGGGTAGACCCAATAACACTACAGCCCGAATGAAGGCCAATCGTAGCCTGGAAACTATTGCAGAAAATAAAAAAATCATTTTACAAAATTGTGTTCTAACTCCTAACCGTATGAGAGTTTTGTAGCTTTTTTTTATGGGATAGGAGGGCAAACGAGCAGGCGTGTCACCTGATGGTAAGCAACCAACGCCGCCCATCGACACCAGCAACACATATAGTGTTACTGTTGCGTTGCCGACCTTTAGGGTATAGGGGAAAGGAAAGGATGGGGAAAGGGGGTGGGCCTCCGGGTTCCTCTCTCACCGAACGAAACGCGGCATGAGCCACTTTACGTCGATCTTCTGAGAGGTCGTGGTATTTCACCGGTCGAGCCAGCCCATTCATGCAGTGAACTGCTTGGCTCTACCACTGTTAAAGCTTCATCATCAGCAACACGTTAATCCTGTATGTAGTATACAGGATTAACGTGTTGCTTGGGAGGTATGCTTGAATCAACGTCTGATACTGCTATAAACAGTTTGCACCGACTAAGTGCAGTTACTGTCTCCCAACTCCTAACCATTCAGGAGTTCTGTAGCTTCTTCATCAGCATTGCAGCATCAGGTGCATATTCCAGGATATTTCACAAGCAACACGCTAGCCCTACATACTACCAAGTAGTTTCTGTCGACCAATTGCAGTGCTATCTTCAAACTCCTAACCGTTGAGGAGTTTTTTGGCTTCTTCATCAGCACAGAATCATCAAATGTTGGCACTATAAAGGATATCCTTAAGACATCACTATTACGTAATAAAAACACCATACTCGCATACAAGTTTTGGTGGATGCCGTTGTGATAATTGACGAAAATATCGGTGAACATACATAAAAAAAAAATATTATACAAACAGAGGAATTGAGAACCTCCTCCTTTTTTCGAAGTCGGTTAAAAATAATGTTTAAATATTGAATTAATAAAGACATTAGGTATTCTAAGCCATACTAAAACTTTTCATTAAATAGGTACCTGCAGCAAGCAATTCCAAATTCTAGACTTAAATACATACCAAATTTAGTATTAGAAAGTTGGCAGCGATTTTGATTCTGATCAAATTAGGTACTTGTTTTAGACGCCTGCGTAAGTATAAAGATTTCTCAAGGACATTTACAAATTCCCTTTTGCGCTAAAGCTAGAAAAAAGTTCTGATGTTATTCATTTCTAGTTGTTATAATATAAAGAAAGGTTGATGTGAAAGTGAACGAAAGTGTTGAAAGGTCAAGAAATGATGGTGAATAAAGTATTGGCAATTTATCAACAGCTACAAATTGTCTAGCAATAGATCAAAAAGTTTCAGGCAAATGGCATTTACGCATAATCGCCTTCATATAACTTGCTTTTCATCATTATCTCGAGCGTCAAAATTATTTCATTTACTTTCGTTAGTAATTAGAATTTTATTTTTATAAAAAAAAAAAAAATTCAGCTATATAATAAGATTTTTTCAAAGTAAAAGTATTTTATTATTTATATGATAAATGCACACGAAGCGCAAAGTTTTATGTAGTGCATCATATATGAAGAGTATGCTATTAAATTTGTCCGTATGTATGTTTGATGTATCACTACAATACATAAGTGTACACATTTATTACGCAGCGAAACAGTTAGGGATGTCTAAACATAAGCCAATAGAATAATTGGTTTGCCGTTAACCGAATATGATGAAGTAGGTAGAACTAATAATCTAATATTTTTCTATTTCACCTTAATTTCGATATAGTCTAGGATTGGAACTCGAGGTATCATTACAGAGTTTAAAGCAAAGTCGCTTTCCTCTGTCTGTCTACTTAATTCCTTGGAAACTACGCAACGGATTTCGATACGATTTTTTTTAATAGATAGCGAGTGTAAACTCGGTGGTTTGTATCTATAATTCGATTATAATGCATAAAGATGTTTAAAGAAAAAGTCATAACATAACATAACATCACGCGTTTTCTACACCTTTAGGCATCGGCTGTTAAGCCTCATCTTCCCGTTATGTTTACATCCCAAATAGAATAGGTGGCGAACCTATTGCCATACCGGGCACAGAGATTTTATTCATCGATATTTATCACACACAACTTCCGAAAACAATTTCGAAAAGTCATTGGTGTGAGCCAGTGCCAGGATTCGAACCCGTGACTTCCGGATTTAGAAGTGGAGTGCTCGACCACTGAACCACCGAGACTTATTATTCAAATCAAGATTTTTTTTTAATTAAAGTAATGTTTAATGTCAGCAATATTTTTAAGAACATCATAATCAATATAATTTAGATCTTTGCTAATTAAAAATGGTAATTACTTCGTCTAGCTCTTTTAATTGGTAATCAATAAATGAATTTTACAAATAAGGCCGCCCTCTGCAAACCATCTGCCCTTGTGGGACTTAAAATTGACGGAAAAAAGTAAAATGTAAAGAGATACAATCTCGTTTGATCAAATTAAATTTCTATAAAAATACCTGAATTACCTCTAAACGACTTTTGTTCTAGAGATACTGGATTCGAATCCAGACATTTGCACTAATGGCTTTACGCTATCTTTTTTGGCAAATTATGTCTTCATAGCGATGACTGAAACGATCCTGGTTAGTAGTATTGACATTAAAAAAATGAAGCTAAGAAAAATTTAGAGGTCAACAACATCCATAGCTGCTTTTTCCTCCCGTTGGGGTAGACCCCAACAACGAAAACATCCCCTAGGAGGGTTGGCACCAGGCAGACGACCGGTCAAAAAACCACAGGCAAAAGTTTTTGCAACTTCAATAGTTCGAAAGGATGACTCGTTGTGCCACTTCGTCGTGATGAGTCAATACCGGCTACTCAGGGAGTAGAGTTAAAAAAAAACAACAACAAAATTCAAGCAACATTGTCTTGTATACTCTGCTTTCCCAAACAAAATTCAAATTCTATAGTGTAAATTCATCTAAACGTTGAATACGTTTCCTCATTGTTTCAACGGATAGCCAGGTATAATGAAGTTAATTAAAAATTCCTTGAATCAAGTGAAATTGAAAAATTCTAAAAGTCCTTTATGTGTCTCAAAGCATCCGAGGCTTGTGAAGTGACCCAATAAAACGATTTCAAAGTGTTGCTAATCTAGAATTTGATCATTCTGTTAATGTCACCTTCTCTGATACAAGTTTACAAGCTTTTAATATGACGCTATACTTGAACTTCACAATCACATTACATTACATTTTTATGTTTATAGATACAAAATAATAGATATACAATTATTTTGCGAATTAAATACTAATAATTTAAGGTTTAAGTAATAAAGTTTTCTTTTTACATATTTTGTGGTCACTCTATTTAATTTATATCTTAGATTTTCGCGAATCACATTCATAAAATCCAAACAACTGTTTATGGACAATCCATCGCGTTTACTAAGAACTTATTTTCTATTTATTTCCCGACGTTTTGAACTCATGAACTCAATGTACAAAAAAAATGGTGATTTCTGTAAAGAGTTCGAAACGTAAGGAAATAAATAGAAAATAAGTTCTAAATAAACGTGAAATAATCCATAAAAAGTTGTTTTAATGTTACACTCTATTTACATAGACTCGTTACTCCAAAGAAGGGTTGGCAAGTTATCATGTGGAGTTGAATGCATTTCATGTATGTTTTGAATGAAAAGAGAAAGTAAATGAACAATTAGGGTTTATTATTTTATAAAAGTATCTAAATATATATATATATATAAAGTAACAAATGTTCGTACTATGTTGATAAAAACATAAATAACCAAAGAGGTACTCGTGTCTTTTTTTGTAAATAAAATCTTTGACATGCTCTTTCAAGTTCAAGTCTAAGTTCGTTTTATTGCATAACTAGCTGACCCGGCGAACTTTGTTTCGTCTTAAACGCATTATATGAGTGAATAAAAGATTTTTTTCTAAAATAAAACTAGCCTAAGTTAATTCTGTCCAAATCAGTCCAGCCATTATAGAGATTATCCGGAACAAACAGAAAGACAAAAATTCTGAAATATGTTCATCATCATCATCAGCCCTTAGAAGTCCACTGCTGGACGTAGGCCTCCCCCATAGAGCGCCACAACTGCCGGTCCTGTGCAACCTGCATCCATCGGCCTCCCGCGGATTTCACAAGGTCGTCTGTCCACCTGGTAGGGGGACGGCCTACTCCGCGTCGACCAGTTCGTGGTCGCCACTCGAGAACCTTTCTACCCCAGCGGTGATCGGTTCGTCGAGCGATTAACAGGTCACTACGACTACAAAAATGTAATTCTGATAATACAAATAATGATATTAACCTGGTGCATCAGAATATATATTGTATGACTGAGGGTAAACAACTAGAACTGGAATTATTCATGAAATCTGATAATATTAGTATTATGTGTATTACTGAGCACTGGTTGAAGAGGCATCAGCTCATGTTTAATTTCAGCAACCACCGGGTGGGTAGTTCATTCTGCAGGACCAACACAATACATGGGGGGTCGCTAATTTTGCTAAAAAAAAAACTGAAATTTAAAGAACGGAAAGATATTGTGTCTCTCTCTGTAGAATGTTCTATAGAAATATCCTGTGTACAATTAGAGCAGTTCATTATTTTATGCGTATATAAACCTCCTTCCGCTGATCTTAATTTATTTATTGAAATCATGGATGAAGCCCTAGCCAAAGTTAGTAACTCTGCTAAAACTATTTTAGTCTGCGCGGATTTTAATGTCAATATTCTTGATAATACAATTGCTTCCTGTAAAATTTTAAGTCTTTTTAAGTCTTATAATTTAGTAAATTTATTTATGGAGCCTACTAGAATTAGCGCCACTAGTGCTACCTGCTTAGATAATATATACACAAATATTAGTCCAACACAAAAAAGTATTATTAATAAATTAGATTCTGATCATTGTGGGCAAATGATTAGTATTAAAATAAAAAATAAAAAAGAAGTAAAAAAAACAATTACTTTTGTGCCAGTAACAGCTAGTCGCTTGGAACGTATGAGAGTTAACTTAACTAATAACTTGCCGTTGTTTGATGATGACTTAGAACCCAATTTGATGTATAGTCTATTTTTTAATTCTTTTCTTCGCGAATTTAACTCAATATTTACTTCCAGGGAGATGACTGTTACTAATACCCCTGTCTTTGGGGACTGGGCAACCATAGGTATTCATAAGAGCAGACAAACTTTGTATATGTTATACTATGAAAGACAATTCAATAGCAGTGAACAGTTTGGAAATCATGTAAAATTATATTCAAGGATTTTCAAACGCGTTTGTCAAGTCGCGAAATCTAATTTTATTAAATCTAAAATTAAAAATAGCAGTAATAAGATCCAAGCCACTTGGACAGTCATCAATGAAGAGACTGGTAGGAGTCGAATCAGGGACTCAGAATTTACGTTAAATATTAATGGACATGTTACCAAGTCAGATTGTGAGGTGGCCAATGCCTTTGATGATTTTTTTTCTGTTTTCCCTGTCAATCTTACTAGTGCTCTAGGCTCTTCCACTTCCATTGCAGAGTCTTTGCTTAAAGATAACGTGCCTGAATATTTTTAACGATTTTCACTTCCGTCATGTTAATGGGTGTGATTTAAGTAACGCGTTTATATCAATTAATATGAAAAAGACAGCTGATTTATGGGGCATCTCTGTGCATATTATAAAATCTTTATTTGACACTATTGTTCCCGCCTTAATTCTGATATTTAATACATGTATTGACTGTGGTGTGTTTCCTGACTTGATGAAATTAAGTAAAATCATTCCATTGTATAAATCGGGTAGTACATTAGACCCCACTAACTTCAGACCAATATCAGTACTACCGACAATAAGTAAAATTTTCGAAAAGCTTATCCTCGCACAGCTACTAAAATACTTTAATGATAATAATCTGCTGCACAATAAGCAATTTGGTTTTACGCGCGGACGGTCAACATGTGATGCGGGGATTAGATTATTAGAATGTATATTTGAAGCCTGGGAGGAGTCACGGGATGCCTATGGAATATTTTGTGACTTGTCTAAGGCTTTTGATTGTGTGCAGCATGAAACTCTGGTCAGAAAATTACACCACTACGGTATAAGAGGCATCGCTTTGGATCTTCTCATTTCTTATCTGAGTGATAGGATTCAAAGAGTATATGTTAACGGGAAGCTATCACATGGATCAGCTGTAGCAATGGGAGTGCCACAAGGTTCTATTTTGGGACCTTTCCTGTTTCTTTTGTACATTAATGATCTGCCATATCTTGTGAAAAATAATCATGAAATAGTTTTGTTTGCAGATGACACTTCTTTAGTTTTTAAGGTAAATAGACAACAGACAGTAATTGACGATGTAAACAATGCTCTTTCAAAAATTGTAAACTGGTTTAGTGCTAATAATTTGCTTTTAAATAGTAATAAAACCAAATATGTTAAATTTTTTACAAAAAATGCTAAACAAGTAAAAACCAGTGTAGTGATGGACAATGAGAGATTGGAATTGGTCAATAAGGTTGTCTTCCTTGGTATAACATTAGATTCTAAATTACAATGGGGCCCACATATAGAAACGTTGTCAGGCAGACTAAGCTCAGCAGCTTACGCTGTAAGGAAAATACATCAGCTAACCGATGTTGATACTGCGCGTTTAGTTTATTTTAGCTATTTCCACAGCATTATGTCGTACGGCTTATTGCTTTGGGGTAGTGCCGCGGATGCAGATTCAGTTTTTGTGCTCCAGAAACGAGCCGTTCGTGCTATCTATATGATGAGTCCCAGGGATACACTAAGAAATAAATTCAAAGAAATAAGAATTATGACATTTTATTCACAATATATTTATGAAAATCTTATTTATGTTCATAAATATAAAACTAAATTTAAGAAAAACTGTGATGTTCATAAACTAAATTTAAGAAATAAAAACAAACTCGCTGTGCCCACTACTAGGCTCCATAAAATCTCTAACTCGTTCCCAGGTCAATGTATACGCTTTTACAATAATCTCCCAAACGACGCGATTGAATTATCCATGGGAAAATTTAAAAATTATATTAAAAGTAGATTATATCAAAGGGCTTATTATTGTATCGCAGACTATATAAACGATAAAAAAGTTTGGAATTGAACTGCTCCTTTTGTGTTGTATTGATTGTACTTATCAATATTTGTTAAACTGGATATTTGAAAAGAGTCGGCCTTGAGTTTCTTGCCAGTTCTTCTCAAGAAGCCTTGACGCCGGAACTGGCACTTAGATTCGCTTTCACATTCAAGACAGTGTGATGAAAGGGAATCTAAGCTCCGTGTTTTTTTTATATGACGATTCTAAGTACTTTGTAAAGTCTATGGAATAAAGATATTTTGAATTTGAATTTAATTTGAATTTGATGTGGCCAGCCCATCTCCACTTCAGCGTGCTAACCTTACAGGCTATGTCGGTCACGCCAGATCTCTTGCGAATCTCCGTATTGCGGATCTTATCTCGCAGAGAGATTCCGAGCATAGCCCGTTCCATAGCACGCTGAGCCACCTTGAGCTTCGTTATGAGGCCAACATTTAGAGACCACGTCTCAGCTCCGTATGTCATCACTGGTAACACACATTGGTCATAGAACTTAGACTTAAGGCACTGTGGGATTTTGGACGAGAAGATTTCCCTTAGTTTCCCGAACGCTGCCCAACCGAGTTGAATCCGTCGGTTTATCTCTTTCTCGAAGTTGGCTCTACCTAGCTGGACTGTTTGTCCTAGGTAAACATAGTGGTCGACAACTTCGAGGATCGCATCGCCAACAGTAACCGGTACTTGAATGACATGGGCATTGAACATTACTTTGGTTTTGTCCATGTTCATTCTGAGACCTACTTGTTGGGAAAATCTGCTAAGATCCTTGAGCATTGTACCAAGGTCCTCTAGTGACTCTGCCATGACCACGATATCGTCGGCAAATCGAAGGTGAGTGATGTATTCGCCATTGATGTTGATGCCTAGTCCAGACCAATCCAAGAGCTTGAACATGTCCTCCAATGCAGCGGTGAACAGCTTCGGGGAAATTACGTCCCCTTGTCTGACACCTTTCTGCAATGGAATGGGATTCGTACTCCCAGACCCAATCCGGACTGACATAGTGGCGTTTCTATACAAACACTGCAGCACTTCGATATACCGATAGTCAATTTGGCATCTCTGGAGGGACTGCAGCACTGCCCAAGTTTCGACGGAATCAAAGGCTTTCTCATAGTCCACAAACGCCAGGCACAAAGGCTGATTATACTCTTCGGTCTTTTGTATAATTTGGCGTAGTGTGTGTATGTGGTCTATGGTACTATAGCCTTTCCGGAAACCGGCTTGTTCGGGAGGCTGGAAGTCGTCGAGCCTGCGCGAGAGTCGATTTGTAATGACCCTCGAGAACAGCTCATAGACATGGCTCAGAAGCGAGATGGGTCTATAATTTTTCAAGCGGGTTGTATCACCCTTTTTGAAAAATAACACCACCACGCTCCTGGTCCACGCTTCTGGAACGTCGCCCCCGAGCACGACAGAATTAAAAAGTTTCTGAAGGGCCTTAAGGATCGGTGTACCATCCGCCTTCAGAAGTTCGGTAGTAATTCCATCGTCACCCGGTGCCTTTCCGTTCTTTAGCTGCTTAGGAGCCATTCTGATCTCGTACAGACTGACGTCCGGGATGTCTTCGCTGTAGTACCGAATTAGCTTGGATCTGGGATCTCGAGACAAGCCGACAGCAGGAGTTTGTGTAGACTCATACAACTGTCTATAAAACTTCTGAACCTCTCCCAGAATCTCATCTTTGGAAGAAACAACGACGCCGTTATCCTTCTTCAATTTAGTCAATTGACTTTGCCCATTAGACAGATCTTTTGCGAATACTTTAGAGCCTTGGTTACGCTCTATAGCTTCTTGTATCCGCTGGGTGTTATATTTGCGAATATCGCGTCGTACACCTTTCGAGATCTGCCTATTTAGCTGTCTGAGTTTGGACCAATCGGCCGAAGACTGCGTCGAAATTTTTCTCCAATTTTTACCGGACTGTTCGCACAGAAATCTATTGCCAGACCATAATGAAATGCTGCTCGTTCCAAATTCATTATGTCGTGTAGCCGTTTTTGTGTTTGATGTGCCCAAAATGGTTATATTAAAAGAAAATAATTCTGACATAGAAATACGACTCTTCCTTGACCAATTTCTCGCTAGTACGTGAAATGGCTCTTCGCACATTACATTGACTGCAACTACCAGACTACCATCGTCTTCTCCTCGGCATTATATTATCTAATTAGTTAAAGCGAGAAAAGTTCTCGCGTACTTAGCAAAAAAGTTCCACACTATCCCAAAAAATCAACAGAAAAAACACATAACGTGTATAGTTACAATTTGTAATTGTAGTTATTTAACTAATATCAACATTCATAACTTTTTTTATTTTCCCATACAAACTCATCATTTTCCTGCCCTTATCCCCCTTGGTGTCATCCATCCCAAACTTTTGACAACATGAATAATGTTGTCAAACGTTTTGGCTCCTTCTAATTGTCTCAATTTGTCCAAATAGTTGGTGATCTTTGCATTGCTCTGCCAGTATCCTGTCGATCCTAGTGACCAGGTTGCCAAGTTCAAAACATAACAATACCATAATTTCTAAAGGAGTACCGTTCTTTCTGTTGAAGAATTTATTGATCCGCTCTTGAGTTTCACGATGAAGAAGTTGGACTGATCAGAGAAAGCGGACTCACAACATCTTTTTCATCTATAGTGGATGCCGCTTGACTGATAATTGATTTTCATGTTCTTCGTGGTAACCTTCAACAACTTTGACAAAAATGGCATCCCGTTGCTGGTTATTGTTATCGCATTGGTTTGGAGAAGGCATCACCTTCTCCAAACCAATGCAAGATTATTTAAATTTCAACACAGATTTTAGTTTGAAAATAACTTATCTAAATATTTACTTTAATATTTTATTTAATATTTATAAATTGCAATACTTCAAACATATTACAGAGACTTATCATCAAATTTTGACATTCGATTGAAAGTTTAATGTCAATATCACTGCTTACCTGGAACCTTTCCACTAACAATGAACCTTAGGCAATGTTTTTAAAGGTCAAATTCCCTTGTGTGTCAAAATGTGGTTACGAATCGTTTGTATGGGAAAATTAAATTGTATTTTTTAGTATTTTACTCGCAATTTATCAATATTTTCCTATCCTATGTGCGATTCCTGGCTCTAAGCCAAATTTCAACCAAATCTGTATGGCCGTTATTAAGTTATAAGTGTTGTAACAAACACGACTTTCTTTTATATATATAGATTTAAGGCAAGCTAAATTTTTCAAATTATCGTTTCAACAAAATAGTGTTGGACCAAA
The DNA here is from genome assembly GCA_905147225.2 of Euproctis similis. Lineage (NCBI taxonomy): Eukaryota > Metazoa > Arthropoda > Insecta > Lepidoptera > Erebidae > Euproctis > Euproctis similis. The sequence continues at coordinate 16,985,989 of LR990114.1, forward strand.
GCTTTTTTTTACTTAGAAGATGATTTTTTAAAATTTTGTAGAACTAAGTTTTTAATTCTTTTTTATATTTCGCTTCCGGCGAAAAACTTCACAAATTGGTGTAAAAGTAACATTGGACACGCTCCGATTATTCCAACACGTGGATTTAAGGAAGACTGACTAAGCAGATATACAGAAAAAAAGCGGAGCGACAAAAGAATCATTTAAAATTCCGTCTAACTTTTCACGAACAAATTAGACATGTTCTAACGATAGTTTACAAAAACCAATACATTTATTACCAATTTTAGGATATTAAATGTATTTTATTTAACAGTTAAAGGTACATAAAGGACTTAAATGTGTTTTGTTACACATTTAATTCAGTACCTACATTTTGATTGAATTATTTACGGCTGAAATTCGACTACTGTGTGATCCAGAGTCAGCGTAAAACGATTTATATGAATTTAATCGTGATTTACAAACCCTTCTCCTTTTGTTGCTTTATATGTACCTTTTTTTTTTTACTCGAGGAATAAATGCTTTATGTACACCCCCCGCCGGGACGGCAGGGGGTTGTGTGGGACTCCCAAAACAGTAAACTGCAATCCGGTCCTAGGGTTACCCACTAAAACCTCGCGGCGGCCTTCCTCCGGCGTTGGGGTGGCCCAGAACAGTGCGTCAGCCCTCTGGTCCACCCCGCCGTTGCCCCCCCTCTGTCGCGAGAGGGTGCTCATCCTCAGGGAACCTCGGGAGGCTCCCCTGGGTGGAGCGGCTCCGACCGCGCGCTGTAAAGAGGCGCGCGGCCGGCGGCGCCCCCGACGACCCTCCCCGGCCGCACCGGGGGGTCATCCTTCCCGGGCCGCAACCCGGGCGCACCCGCGGGGTGTGCGCCCTCGCGGCCCGTCGACGGCGGCGATCGGGATCGGCTCTCTCCCGACCCTGCTCGGCGGCCTCCTTCTGGCGCATTACTGCTTCGCAGAAGGAGACCACAGCCCTCCACTCCTCCTCGCCCGCCAGCATTGCCGCGACCAACGCCGGCGGGGACAAGTCTCGCCCGATCCCGTCGACCAGGACTCGGCGCTCGGCCGCCCAGGCCGGGTAGACCTCCAGCGTGTGCTGGGCCGAGTCCAGGTCGGATGCGCAATGGTGGCATCTCGCCGTCTCTTCGCGCCTTATTCGACTCAGATACTCACCGAAGCACCCATGCCCGGTGAGTATCTGAGTCAACCTGTAGGTGACAGTGCCCCATTTACGGAGCACCTAGGCCTCGAGGTGGGGCAGGACGGCTCCGACGGCGCGTGAACGCGCAGAGCCCTGGAGGACCAGCGCGTCGCGCCAGTCCCCCAGGACTCGCCGGAAGGCCTCCCGCCTCCGCACTTCGCGTCCCCGCGCGTCCAGGCTCCCACCTCCCCGGCCATGATCCGCTCCAGGCTCCTCAGCAGAGCCCTGGAGCGGGAGGCCCCCGCGAGGTCTCGCGACCAAACAGGGGCCCCGTACAGGGCAACGGACCGCACGAGCTTTATATATAAGTACCTGGAATAGAATTTTTGAAATTAAATCTGATTGCCTTAATATAATAAAGATTTTAAATGTTGTTTCTTTTTCTTTTCTTGCAAGAATGTTATTTTTATATTCTTAACTAGTTGAAGTCTCAACGGTCCAGTGGTCAGCACCCCGCTTCTGAATCAAGCGGTCGCGGGTTTGAATCCTGGCTCCCACCAATGGCAATAGGTTCGCCACCTATTTCATTTGGGACGTAAACATAACGGCGAGTCGAGGCTTAACAGCCACTGCCTACACATTCGGGTAGAAAAAGGCGTGAAGTAATGTTACGTTATATATGTATATAATTTAGTCGTTCGTTTGATTGATGCTATGATCGAAATTCTGTACATAAAAGCAAGTTGTTTCGGTAGTTATGCAGACGAATACGAATACTAATTAATTGTACCTGATTGACTACAACAAAATATGCCCATATGCTGTTGGATCAAGTATTTGATGCAGCACAACTTTGCCGTTTAGTGCAGTATTATTTTAAAATATTTCACGACACGCCATCTAGTAATAAAACAGCTAGTTTTACTTTAAAGATAATAAAGTTCCAGTATACGTGAATATTTTATAATGTCGAATTCGAAACAACAATTTCCTATAGTTACACAACACATAAAAAACAAATACCATCTGGAACATCAAGTGAACTCAATAATAGTCCAATTTTAAAGTTTGTTTTAATTAACAGTAATTTGCTTTTTAATTTTAGTTTTCTTATAAAAGAATTTGTGTTTAATTAAAAAATAGTTTTTAATGAATATAATTAAAGCCACATTCCTTTAAAAGTGTTTCGTTGTTAACTTTAACAAACAAATAGAACACTATCAGATAGTGTTGTATTTTTTTAACTTGTTTCTGCTATCTGGGCGTATGATTTATTTATAATATACATACATTCATACATAACTTCACGCCAAATCCCTTGCGGGGTAGGCAGAGAGAACAGAGTGCCATAGGGCACGATTCTTACACGCCTCACTCGCTTCGTTGACTTTCATAACTCTTTTCATGCACGTGCGTCGGTTTTTGATTCTCTTAACATCACCTTCCTCCAGAACACGTTCTATTTGGTCATGGAATGTGTGTCTTGGCCGTCCTCGACTCCTACATCCATCCGCTTTTGCATTGTATATCTGCTTAGTCAGTCTTGCATCTACCATTCTTTCTACATGTCCGAACCATCGGAGCATGCCCTTTCTTACTTTTACACCGACACTCTCTTTCAAACCAACTTCCTTCCTTACAACCTTGTTTTCTACGCGGTCAGCGAGAGTCACTCCACAGATTTTGCGTAGTGCCCTCATTTCTACCGCGTTTATTCTACTTTCATGCACACTCTGCCATACCCAGCTCTCGCTTCCATAAGTTAGCGTTGGGATCAGGACTGCATTGTGGATTGCTAGCTGGGCTTTTCTGCTAATGTTTTTCGCGCCCTGGAATCTGCCCAACGCTCCATTTACGCTATTTCCTATCGCCACTCATCTTTCTACATCCGCGGTGTACCTTCCATCTCTGCTAAAAGCGCATCCAAGATATACAATTTCATTCACCTGTTCCAGCACTACATCATCAATCATTATCCTTGCATCTGTTCTGGATTCCTCTTTATTTATTATTTAATATACTTTATTTATTTATAATATACGAGTATATACCTAGTATTTGTAGTTCTGTAATTAAAAAATCTAAGAAGTGACAACCTATTTCTCAAACTATTTATTTTTTTCTGTAATAAATTGCAGTAAAAAATTAATTACATTATTTACAATTTATACAATGAATAGATGACATCAAATTTCTCCGCAACTCTGTCTACTAGCATCGTGCCTAGAAGACTAGCCGAATTGCCACGCTGAATACTAATTCTCTCTGCGAAGAATAGACCAACCCACACCCAGGTCGGGAGAGGCCTAGATCAGTCTCTTTGCTTGATGAGAGTTCATGAGCATTTGGTTTGTAAAAATTTCGGTATTATAAATTAAAAATATTGACGACAAATGTAGACAAAAGTACCAGACTGCAAAAAGTCTATGCGTCCATTTGGACATCTTTAACCGATAGGTGGATTTATTCCCGTATTTTGAAGAACTTATAATAATATGTATAAATTTCTTGTGACAGAATCCAGACACTCATAACTCTCACAATGTAATTACCGACAGTAGCGTAAGGGTTTGAGATAACAATCTCTGTCACATTGATAAGACAGTTACAAAGTATCGTTAACTTTTATTAGCAATTAGATGAAGTGCTGCGTCCGGGCTATCAGAATAGAAGTCAGCGCTTTTAATGTCCTCCAGAGATTTGTATTGCCGCTGCGAAGTTGATGAAAAGAAGAATGAATGAAAAAGAAGGAATATCGAAATGCAAATTTTACAAGCTTCATTATTATATTACGTTTCTTTTAGAATTGATTGGTTTAAAAAATATTAAATTGGAATTATTACAAAGATTTGTTGTTGGAAGATTTCGTGTTTGAAGCCACACATTATCACACAATGATTTGTGTGATAATTTTGGCAAATTTTATCGACATATGAGATACACCATCTGTGCCACTATCAGTAATATGAGACATTGCCCACTGCCTATCATCTTTTGGTATTAAAGACGTGCAGTTACTAGTATGTTCCGGATGTGGGCGCCGCGAGTGAGCCTACGGCTGACACCGCTGCGCCAACATCTGATGAGGACATTACTATGGAAGAGATTGAATGGTCGATACGAAGTATGAAAAATGGTAAGGCAGCTGGAATTGATATGATATGATCAAACACGGTGGAACCTGTGTCCGGGACGCTTTCCTGACCTTGAGCAATCTGTGCTGGAGGTCGGGTAAGGTTCCCATGGACTGGAGGCGCGCTGTCATCGTGCCCTTGTATAAAGGTAAGGGATCACGTATGCAGTGCGCCAGTTACAGGGCCATCAGTTTGATCAGTTTAGCAGCAAAAGTGTATGGGAAAATTATTAAAAGGAGAATGAGGGTGATATCTGATGGAGTGTTGTGGGAGGCTCAGGGTGGTTTTAGAAGCGGACGAGGGTGCATGGATCAGATTTTTTCTCTCCGCAACATCGTGGAGAAACAACTGGCTGTTAACCGGAAGGTTTTCTGCGGTTTTGTGGATCTGGAAAAAGCGTTTGACAGAGTGTTACGAAAGGATCTGTGGGATATACTCCCGGGCTGCGGGGTGAGCGGAGCACTGCTGCGCGCTGTGCAGTCCACTTATGAGGGCTGCACAGCGTGTGTGCGTGTTGACGGCGGCTTGTCCCCCTGGTTTGACATCAATATCGGCGTCAGTCAGGGTTGCGTGCTGTCCGCTCGACTGTTCATCCTGTACCTGGACAGTTGTCTCCAGAGAATGAGATCGATGGATGTAGGGATGCGAATGGGTGACCTAGTTGTGAGCTGCCTGCTTTACGCAGATGACGCCGTGCTTCTAGCCGAATCGCCGTCGGACCTGCAAACACTAGTCACTACTATGAAAGATGATTGCATGATTAAAGGCTTGCAGTTGAATGCGACGAAAACGAAAGTCATGGTGTTTGAAAGGGAGGAATCCAGAACAGATGCAAGGATAATGGTTGATGATGTAGTGCTGGAACAGGTGAATGAAATTGTATATCTTGGATGCGCTTTTAGCAGAGATGGAAGGTACACCGCGGATGTAGAAAGACGAGTGGCGATAGGAAATAGCGTAAACGGAGTGTTGGGCAGATTCCTGGGCGCAAAAAATATTAGCAGAAAGGCCCAGTTAGCAATCCACAATGCAGTCCTGATCCCAACACTAACTTATGGAAGCGAGAGCTGGGTATGGCAGAGTGTGCATGAAAGTAGAATAAACGCGGTAGAAATGAGGGCTCTACGCAAAATCTGCGGAGTGACTCTCGCTGACCGCGTAGAAAACAAGGTTGTAAGGCAGGAAGTTTGTTTGAAAGAGAGTGTCGGTGTAAAAGTAAGAAAGGGCATGCTCCGATGGTTCGGACATGTAGAAAGAATGGTTGACGCAAGACTGACTAAGCAGATATACAATGCAAAAGCGGACGGATGTAGGAGTCGAGGACGGCCAAGACACACATTCCAAGACCAAATAGAACGTGTTCTGGAGGAAGGTGATGTTAAGAGCCTCAAAAACCGACGCGCGTGCATGAAAAGAGTTATGAAAGTCAACGAAGCGAGTGAGGTGTGTAAGAATCGTGCCCTATGGCGCTCTGTTCTCTTTGCCTACCCCGCAAGGGATTTGGCGTGAAGTTATGTATGTATGTAGTTACTAAAAGATGTGAAATGTTCGAAATATTTTCAGTTATAGAGATTGGTATACTTAGTAAACAATCCACACGCAATTACTGTTTTAATTCTTTAAGTGGAGGGCACACCACTTATATTGGAAGATTAGAAAAGTTTTATTTTTCTTTGTGAGGATATAATTAAAGTACTCAGTTCAGTAGCAATTTGTTCAACGTTTCAAAGCTGGTTGATTTTTCGCGTTAGTGAATTTAGTCAATCTTAATTCTATAAGTTGAACGTTCCATCTTAAAAGTTTTCTGGTGTTACAGCCAATATTAATTTCGGTAAAACATTTCCTTGTATTAACCATCCTTTTATATTTAAATAAAAATAAACATAATCCAACATTACTAATTTGAATTTAAAGTCATGATTCTTGGTTAATATTAAAATGCAGAATAAGATGTGAAAATTTGCGACAAATATTTTCAAATAGAATCTGATGTGTTATAATTTTAAAGATATAAAAAGCGAAATAAATAAATCAATACACGTGTAGATATTCCATAAAAAATAGTATTTTTTACTGTTCCTTCACACTGGAGTATTCCTTAAAAAATAGTATTTTTTACTGTTCCTTCACACTGGAGTATTCCTTAAAAAATAGTATTTTTTACTGTTCCTTCACACTGGAGTACGAGAAAAAGTGAATGCAGTGGTAATTTGAATTTTCAGACTTTCTGTTGCATAACATAACTTAACGCCTATGTTACCCGAAGGTGTAGGCAGCGGCTGTTAAGCCTCGTCTTGCTGTTTGGTTTACGTCACAAATGAAATAGGTGGCGAACCTAATGCCATACCGGGCACAAAGTTTTCCAGTCATCGATATTTATCACAATTAACTTATGAAAACAATTTTGACAAGTCATAAGTGTGAGTCAGTGTCTGGATTAGAACCCGGACCTCTGGATCAGAAGAAGTGACCCCGACCCACTCGAATGTGCACTTCGGTTTGCATATTACTTAAAAATAATAAAACGAGAATTAACGCGACGCGTTTAGGTTAACATTATTTATCTTGAGTAGCTTGACGTTTCAGCTTAGTTGCACTGGCCGTGGTCACAAGCAGACTAATAGATTACTTATACATATAATAAATTTGTAGGAAAGTTGAAACTGTACATTGAATTTTTTTTTTGAATACTTGGGACATGATCTACAATCGATGTCGAACCCAAAAATATGGTTTTTAGAATTTTTGTCTGTTTATCTGTACGTTTGTTACGGATAAATTCTAAAAGTAGTGCATGATTTCACGTCCAATTTTGCATAAATATAGCCAAGAGGTCGGGTCAACACCTAGGCTAAATATTATCACGCTATCACTAATTGGGGGTGAAAAATGAACCCTTATAATGGCACAGGCACAGTATTTTTGCTGCTTTATGGCGTCCACACAGACGATGTAGCGGGCAACAGCTAGTTTGTACTATAAATACATACACAGATAACTTCACGCCAAATCCCTTGCGGGGTAGGCAGAGAGAAAGGAGCGCCACAAGACACGATTCTTACATACCTCACTCGCTTCGTTGACTTTCATAACTCTTTTCATGCACGCGCGTCGATTTTTGAGGCTCCTAACATCACCATCCTTCAGAGCACGTTCTATTTGGTCATAGCATGCGTGTCTTGGCTGTCCTCGACTCCTACATCCATCCTACTACAAATACCGAGTGATTTAGTTGGTATTGGTCCTGTGATCTATTGTCTTAGATCGGATTTCACAGAAAGTCTTTGTTAAGTAACGTACGCAACTTTTTTAAGAGTAATCGCGTGGACACGGCTTTAAACCACTTAACCAACCATTAAGACACAGTATTTATTTTTATTTAATTATCACTCATAAAATGTTAGAACAACAATTTCATTTGAAAATCAGTCTGTAAAGTTTTTTTTTTCTAATTTGTAAGCTCTAAACATTCTCTACACAAGTTTCTAAGTATTATATTTCAGTACTTTAATTAAGGTTTTTTTTTTAAATAAATTAAATATTGGAAAGAAAAATTCATAGGCTTTCATAGCTAATTAAATAATGCCGCATAAAAACTTATGCAGCATCGTTCAAGATCAAAAGCTATTTTCTTTCGCCAATAACAAAACTCAAGACAATAAGTCAAGCGGTAATTGGAGGAACATTTACACAAAAAAAGGAAGGAAGGAAATATGCCAATGCTTCCTTAAAATGTAATTAAATTACGAGGCAACATTTTTTTTAAGAAACAAAATAAAAAAAAAACAAACAGTGTTGAAAGAACTGTTCCATTAATTCGTGTACTAATTAGCTATTTACGATGGCTCATTTAATGGAAGGGCTTTTAAGAAACGTTTTTGTTTTTATTTTTGTCACGAAAGAAAATTGTGAAATTAATTTGACTCTTGAAAGCAAATAAACGTTTTCAAAGGTTATAAATATTTCACTGCAAGGCCAATCATTATAATTGATTGATTATTTATCTAAGATATTTAAATATATATTCACATAATATTATATGTGAAGAATAATTTTTTTTTATTGCTACGATTAGTCATTATAATTCACAGTCAATATATAACCTGTATAACTTAGCACATAACATAACTTCACGCCTTTTTCGTTCCAAATGAAATAAGTGGCGAACCTACGGACATATTCCGGAAACAAAGTTTTCAGTCATCAGTGGGATATTCCTAAGAGATAGATATACAACCTTCGGGACTTTTTTGTAGACCTTTTTCAGGTGTATAATAATGTAGTACATTGTTTTGATCTATCACTTAGGGTTCAGTCAGCGTTTGCAATTAAAGTCCTTAATCACTTTTTCTTTCATGCATGAGTTGTAGATACAAACAATCTATTTAATAAAATACTCCGCTTCAAAATCCGTTTTGTGATTTCAAAGATCTAACCATATAAGGGGACAGACAGCGAAAAGCGACTTTGTTTTGTACTATATACTATACCTAACTTCGGAAAAACATTCGAAAAGTCATTGACGATGTTTCCAAAGCGGGGTTTTTGGACACTGGACCCCCTAGACTTATAATATACAACATGGATATCGTAATTTTAAAGTAAAATCACTTAGTAATATTAGTTTTTGTGAATACATGCCTTTAATATAAAAAAAGCAGCGCCCGTTATGCCTCGAAACTCCCATTGGTTATTTCCGAAGAGCATGATTTTATCTCTCTATTCATTGGTTACTTTTTATCATAAATAATTTACGGAAACTAATGAGCAGGATTTCAACTTAGGACCTCTGAACTATAAGTATACTTCGTTAGATACCTATACGTTAAAAGGTACACACTACACCCTAAAGACTTGTACTGATTTAAAAGTTGGTCAGCGTAGCGTTATAAATATCAAATCAATTTAAACATTTCTTCTACATAAATTTCAACAGCAGGTAAGTACGATTTTTACAAGAGAAAATAATTACTTAATTCGTATAAAGCGCCACTGATGACAGTTATCAAAGACAATAATTTTGAGAACGGTTCGCTGGGCAGCGTAACTTTTGTTCTCTAAGTAGTTTCCATTTACATCGGTAGATGGCGTTACTAGTATAATCCAGTGTAATTTAGCCTTAATTGTGTTGTTATATTTGTGTGATTATATTATTTCTTTTTCTTGATAAAATTTTAAGCAAACGATGTCATTACAGCATATTCGTAATATTGTTTTTAATTACGACGTATCAAGTTAATAATTTAAATACTACTAAAGCATAATATTATATTAAATATCAAAGTAAAAATTAATATTATTTATATATATATATATATATATTAGGCATAAATCTCACAACCCCTATAATAATGCTTCTTATTATTCTAGGTTGGTATAACCAACAATTCATCATTGCAGCTCCGAAAAGCTACTCAGATATCGTTTGTCAAGCTTACCAGAACCTATCGTCATTCGTCTTTTGGGAATAAGAGTATCATGTCATCTTTATTAACTCACCGTCCATAATGGTAAATACATTATACCTAGCCCAGCAAAGTCTGGTGGGTATCGTTATATACAAACGTTCTAGATGTTACTAGGACCTAACTTCAAAAAGGGATTAGGCTATCAGGACCACTTTGACAAAGGTAATCTTTTCGAGATATAACGTTTAATTGTCAATTAAAGTTTGTTAGTTTTGATGTATTTACATTTTTATGGTGCTCATATGGTGTTTATAACGTCCATAGGTGTTTATTTTATCAGTTTTCGTGCCCGCATCATTTCCCGCAATAAGTATAAACACATTGTCTAGGTAACCTGGTTTCATATGTGTTCGAAACTGCTATTGTAAAAAAGAAAACTTATGATACAAATTAATTGCCTTTCTAAAAAACTCTAAGTTTTTTTCTCTTTACTCTTTACTTTTCTTCTCGTTATCGTCATATTCCGGATACTTCACACAATTTAATAGCAATTTTAAAGTTTTATTATAATCCGTTCAGTAGTTTTTGCGATAAAGAGTAACATATAAACATCAATAGATTCTTATATAAATTTACTTTAATAATATTAATGGAATTCAAAAAGAAAATATTATATGTAAACATGTTCCCCAATCGCAGAAATCTCTTTGATGTTTTCAATAAAGCTAAGCATTGCAAATACCTCAAGGTAAATTAAATCAATCATGTACAGGTACATACCTCTAATATAAATGTTTATATTACATTGATTCACCTTTGAAATAAATATACCGATGAAATATTAAATATTGAATTTGATTCGTGGATAATATAGTCAAAGAAAATAAAAAACAAGATTGACTTATTCGTACATGATTTTAAACATAAACATAAGTTCATTTTCTACCCGAAGGAGTAGGCAGCGGCTGTTAAGCCTAATCTCACCATTTCGTTTACGTCCCAAATAGAATAAGGTGGCGAACCTATTGCCATACATCATTACATTCCATGTTATAACATGTCCATCATTTTAAATTTGTTTTTTTTTTTTTCAAATACTAGGAAACTCTAATAGAATAGTTTTAGTGATAAATATATTCTTTAATTAATTGGAAATCTTTTCTTTATAGACTTAAGACGATTTACAATTGTTGAGAATCCACCCATGGAAATCCATGCATAATTTCTTCCATTTCGGCGGTATATTAAACCTATTTTCCGGACTATTGCATTTAATTTACCTGACAATTTGCAAGAATTAATGCCTTTAAATAAATGATTTTTTCATGTGATAGGAGGGAAAACGAGCAACCTGCGCCGCCCATGGACACCAGCAGCACATATGGTGTTACTGTTGCGTTGCCGACTTTTAAGGTAATAGGATAGGAAAAGATGGGGAAGGGGGTGTGGGCCTCCGGGTACCTTTCTCACCAAACGAAACGCAACATGAGCCACTATACGTCGATCTTCTAAGAGGTCGTGGTATTTCACCTGTCGAGCCGGCCCATTCATGCAGGATAATGATTGATATTAGTTCTGTGTGAGACCTTGTGAGACCTGTGTGACAACTTTAGTAAATTAAACAAGCCACAAAGGTTGTTTAATTTTAATTCATGCGAAAAGAATAGTGAGCTTTTAATTTTATTATTTCCGATTATTTTTAAAAGGTTTTGATAAAAAATACAATGTTTATTTAATATTCCGATTAAAAATGACTTTCATCATCCAACTGCGCCAAAAAGGAGGTGAAGTTCTTTTGAGTTTACTTGTTTAATGTATATTTTTGGATTCACTGTTTAGCATTGACTTTTATTGACACAGTAAATATTCGAATTGCTTGCTTATTACCGGAGCCAAAAAGCCAATTTAATATATATATATATATATATATATATATATATAAATGGCCATACAAATGGTTATAGAGCAAATCTAGCTCATGCTACAAATAATTGTTTGAGGCGGACGTCGAACCCGCGCCTTTTAGATTTTAAAGCGGAATACTAAATCTTTGAGATAATGAAGTCATTTTCAAATATTGTAAAAATATCTGCTATCGCCCGTTGGTATTTGCTAAAATCTAATAAACTGTAAAAGTATTACTATAATTTAATTAAAGTACTCCAGTTAGTTTTAAGAAAAAGTCATAGTCATGATAGGTATGACCTAGTCTATGCTTATCATTATTCTTAAGATATTGGTTTTTCTTAGTAAGGTCATCGTCAAATTTAATTATAAGTTAAATATTCTAATGAACTTCCTTCATAATTCACTTAATCTTAATATTACATCAAATAAAAAAAATTAAAACACTATAATCTTTTGTAAGGCAAAGTTTGATAACGCTTATTTATAAGCAATGTATTTTGTGTTCCGTTTTATTTTTAAAGCATAAGCTCTCTGGATTATAGTAAGATATTTTTAAGCATATCAAAATGACCCATATTTTAAAAGTAAATGTAAGTATTTGGTTGAACAAATGGCTTATTGTAAGTAAGCTTTAAACCGTTCTACCACCTGACCTTTTCAAAAGTATCGTTATAGAAAACGTGAAATTTTTAGTCATTTATGGTTTATTGACACGGAGTACGTGGGTTTAATATAATAAGATTTTATGACAGCTGATTGAAGTGCCACTTGGTCGAAGACTTGGCTCAAATTACACATCATCATTATCATTATCATTAGCCTGTTGCAGTCCACTGCTGGACATAGGCCTCTCCCAATGTGCGTCTGATTCTCTGCCTTCCGCATCCAGTCTTTTCCAGCACCCCTTCTGAGGTCGTCTGACCATCGGGCTGGTGGGTGTCCTACACTACGATTACCAAGTCGCGGTCTCCACTCTATGACCTTCTTGCTCCATCTACCATCGGTCCTTCGACAGATGTGGCCAGCCCATTGCCACTTCAGCGAGCTTAATCTACAAGCTATTTATTATTTCTCATTCTATGAAAGCTATTCAATAGTACCTATGTAAACTGTTTTAAGGTATGTTTTAAACAATTATACGATAAAAAAAGCGCGAGAATTCACCTCTAAAAGAGAAGGCACAGAAAGGAGACAGACTTTTAAGTAAGTTGTAACAGTCTTATCGGAATTTAGAGTCAAGGAGTGTTAAAACCGACCCTGAAATCATGGAATCAAAAATTAAAAAGTCGTAAAAATTTCTAATAACATAGTTAGAAATTACTAAAAAATAGTTATACGAACTTAAAATAACCTATAAAGAACTAAACAATTTAGTAGCTTAATTTCGCGAATGGTTTCATGGCCGAACATGTTTGGTGATTGTAAATTGTATTAAAAAAAATAAACTTTCTTTTTAAACAGAAATTCTTAAATGTTTCAATAAATTGATACCAAGTACAGTACAACAGAAGTAAATGTGTTTGGCTTGAAGCCAAAGTTAACAAGAAAAGTGGTGATTTATTTGTAATCGAGAACAAGAGGCATATTGATTTACTATTAAATGCTATAGAGAACAGAAATTATTTATGTGCCTTATATTGTTACAAATACATCAATCGTAAGTTATGAATCAAAATTTATTAAGACTGTAAGTGTAAATTTAGACCCTTACATACGATTGAAAACCTATTTCAATATCAAAGCTAGTATACAACAACTATAGTTTTCACATGACATATCAATGATTTATGTTTTCCTAATAAACATATAGATTCGCCATAAATCATATTCTCTGAAAGAACTGGCTGGCAAGGCAAGGTCAAGGAGCAAAATATTCATTTTACTTGTAAGAGATCGACCATTAAGCCTCTCAAAGGGGAACTCAATCGGAACCCGAAAGAAGGCCACATTGTCAATAAAAGATAAGAAGATACAGTGTGTTAAATGAAATATTTATTGGGCATGCCCCAGGCGGGTCGGTGTCACATAAATATATATTCAGAGATTACATTAAAAGTTTCAGTCAGCAACCGAATTTGTTTATCCCTAAAAGAAGGCTCCTTGAAATCTCTAACGTAAAATATTTCGTACACAACTAAATTTATCTAGTTGGTCTGTTATATAAGTAGTATATTTTTTATTATATCTAATAAATACTGTATAATCATACTGTTAATATCACGGAGCAGCAATTATTCTTCAATATGCTGATTTTGTTTGGTCCTCTATATATTTTCGCCTTACTTATTGTGTCAGTCATCGACATTTATTAAACGTAACTTTCAAATAGTCATTGGTTTATGCTAGGATAGAAGCGGGTTGCTATGCCGCAAAGTTATCGGGACGATAAATGCAACACTTTATCTACTTAGAATTATTAATATAAATTGTCTTCTCTCAATCTTCCGGTTTTAAGTCATGACGGTTTCCAGTCTGGCTCAGATTTTGGACATTTTGGAATTGCTTGTCTAAACTTATTTGTGATAAATATCGATGACTGTGTTACGTTGGAGGGTAGTTACGTTTATGTATAGCTTTATGAATCGATGCGTAGAACTGCTGTAACTATATGGATGGATTTTAGCTTGTAGTGTTGTAACGTTAGAGGTAGATAGCAATAATAGTCTAGTCCTTCAATAACAGATAGTATATTAGATAATAGTATTAAGATAACATAGATGAAAAATTAGTATAAGGTAGCAAGAAAATATTAAGAAGTCAGCGGATAGTTACATAAGAAAAGAAGTATATAGGAAGAGTAGAGGGCCGGCGAAAGATAGTAGATAGTCTCAGGGTGGTAGGTCGGTAAGTAAAAAAAAAGGGGTCAGTCTGCTTCCTCCCACTAAGTCGGTAGTAGCGAGGGTCACTGGCCTTAAAGCTGGAAGTAGTCTTGCAGGGACGTATTGCCCTAGTTCGCTGGAGTCCGGTCAGCTCCGGTATGGTCCTCCCGCGTAGAAAGCTGCTGGCAGTTGGTTCGCTGGAGTCCGGTCAGCTCCGGTATGGTCCTCCCGCGTAGAAGGCTGCTGGCAGTTGTGTCTGTCGGAGCGCTCACCCCGTCGGTGGTCCTGAGGGGCAATTCCCGTAAAGTGTCCATAGTGAATCGTTACGCTGTTGGTGCAGTATCTGAAATGCCACAAGGCACTAGGTTTACATGCTGTTCGCTCGATCCGTTAGCGACCTTTGGCCCCACGCTTTGTCGCACGCTCGGAACCGAGAACAGTCACAACTTCTATCTTTTTTTTAACACTAAGCTAGCTACAATAATTTAACAAGGGCAACTCACCCGTAGGGGGTTGAAGTAGCAGTTGATGTCAGAGATCAAGCTGTCTGGTCTATTTCTATACCGTCGGTAGCGTGATTGGAAGGTGTTGTTCGCAAGGCGACGGCGTCAGAGAGAAGAAAGTTATATTATATGTTCAATCTAACGATTTGTTCTGTCATTTCCGTCATTCCGATTCTGGAGTGGGAGTGAGTCACTAGCTTTTACAATTATCCCTTATAGTGGGATTCCTAATTTACAAGTTTATATATTATTTATAGATTTAATTTATGCTTTATTTAATGAAGGAATTTAATTAGTTCTAATTTGACTAATATTAATTGACGAGGACGTACGCACGGCTTTATCGTAGTTACAGAGAATGTCAATAGATGTCGCCACTAGGTCTTCTACTCCTCTGGCTTCTACTGATAATTCTGTCGTAATATCCCATTGATTCGACACATGTCACTCCAATGCAGTTTTTTAAAGCGTTAAGCTGAATTAACGTGACAACTGATAATCGAGATGTATGACGGATAATAGGTTCCGGCAACTGTTTTGCAGGCGATGTCATAATACCCGGTGACTATTCCTAGGGATGGAAACAAGTGTTACAAAAAAACATTAACTTGAGAATTTCGCAATTTTTATCACGCTTTTAACTAACAAACACACCATATCTGGAAATCCTGATTCAAGCTTGTACGTTGTTAGTACTTCATAGTCTCTCCCTCTGTGCAGTATCTCATCATCTAGGAGTGACATATGAAATGATACACACGGCTCTCTCTGCCGCCAGCTATGAAGATAATGTTCGTGTAATGAACCCGCATCCCGTATACAATGTCGCCATAGATACGTCAAAGATCGGGTTATCTGTTAACATGAGTGCTTAGTATTTCAGTTTAATGAAATTAAAAAGCTTTTTCAGGATTTTTTTTAAGACATTTGGTAAACGGGGCAGTCAGGTCGCCTGGTGGTAAGTGTCTAGCTTAGCCCATGGAGACCTTGCAGTACAGATCGTGTTACATTTGATATACTGGTCTTTATATGAATAAATTAATATCTCATATCATTATGAGAGAGGTCAAGATTTTGAGAAGATGGGAAGGAAGTTAGGCCCCGGATTATTTTTTCACTGTGTGTGTGTGTGTGTGTGTGCGTGTGCGTGTGCGTGTGCGTGTGTGTGTGTGAACGTTACATGCATGCATGTACGAAAAAAGTTATGATAGTCGAACAAGTGTGAAAGAATCTAAGCTTTATGGTCCTCTGTTCTCTTAGTACAACCCACAAATGAAGTTGTCTTTGTGATGTTATGTAAGTAATATGTAGTAATAATTTAAAGAAAAAAACTTTTTTAAAGAAGCTTTTATTTAAACGCTCTAAAAATATAAAATATAGACACCCATATAGTGGTACAGTTCCGTTGCCGGCCCTTTCCATGGGAAATGGAAGGGGTTGGAATTGGGATGGGAAGAGGAGGGGGGAAGGGTTGGGTTGAACATAGCGACAAGCTTTTATTATCACATAAATTGTATATAATAAGGTTATAAGTTGATAGTTAAAATGTATAAGGTTAAAATTATTTTATTCTTTTTAGAGCGTTTAAATAAAAGCTTCTTTAAAAAAGTTTTTTTCTTTAAATTATTTTCAAGTTTTTAGTTATCGATGGGTAAGTTTCTCAGTCTCTTCATCTCATTCAAAGCATCATTGTTACAAGGTCATTTGCCAGTTAATTTCGAACAGTCCAACTCTTCAATGAGGAGACCTCCTAAAGTCTTTTCTCTACTTAAGGCCGCGTATGCTTGACCAGCAGCAAAGAGTTTCGAGCCTAAGTAAACAAATTTTTTTGTTACTTATTTGTTGATTTTGCAACTTAATTTTGTTATGTGGGACTGTTGTTTAATAACAAAATATGTTTAACTACTTGTGATGTGTAACGCCATCTGTTGTTTTAATCAGTACTTTATACTTGCTGACCTGAGTGTAACATAGGAGTGAGTTGTAATAAAAGTTATAGTTCGTTCCCACCATCCACTGTGTTTAATTCTAATAATACCTATATAGAATCCGTTAGTGTAGCAATCATGTTAAAGTTATTAAATCCTGTCCAATTTACGTCGGTATCCTGAAAGGGCATGGCATTACACCGGTCGAACCGGCTCATTCATGCAGCAGATTGCGTGGCTGACCACAATTAAAACACTGTTAACTATTAAAACATAGGTCAACGGAAAGCCGTCGACTGTGATGGACTACCGCCTCAGCCGTAAAGTGGTCGTAAGGTTCTCAATGTTAGCACTAACTCATTTTGATTATAAATTTGGACGCGCCGCTTAACCCTGTATCTTGACATGGTGATTTGGCATCAGTGACTGAATAGTAAACTTGATTGATTGACTGACACTGCCCAAACAAGCAGGCCACTAGTATCTAGCCGCTCATATTGAAAACCCTATGATATATATAATATTTATACACAATCTAATTTGTTTATAACATTAATTAATAACATAACATAGCTCGACTCCTTTTTCTACCCGAAGGTGTAGGCAGCATCTATTAAGCCTCGACTCGCCGCTATGTTTACGTCTTATCTTATCGTATTATCTTATCTTTAAGGGAGTAGGATATAGGATATGGGAGTAGGAAGGGATGGGAAAGGGGAGTAGGCCTCCGGGTACCTCTCTCACCTAAAGAAACACGCCGTGAGCTGGTTGTGGTATTTCACCGGTCGAGCCATCCCATTCATACAGTGAATTGCTGGGCTCTACCACTGTTGCCATACAGCGAGCACAAAGTGGTCAGTCAAAAAGATTTATCACACATGACTTTCGAGAGAAATTTCGAAAGACATTGGTGTGAGGCCAAATTCGAACCCAAGACTTCCTGATTCAGAAGCGGGCTAGTTTACTGAACCACCGAGACATAGTTTTTGAAGTTCTCATATAACTCTTTAATGAAAGGGCCATTTGATACGCATATAGTAGAAACGCATATATTTATTCCACTATATTGGATTTAGAATGACGTCACATTATTTTTCGAGCTACTATTAACAAGCCCTTTCATTTGATACCCATATTGTAGAAATGCATTAAAAAAAACTGTTCCTCTATCTTGGATTATCCGCCATATTGGATTTAGAATGACGTCACATTATTTTTTTTAGTTTTCCCAATGAGCCCTTTCATTTGATACCCATATTGTACGAAAGCTTAAAATAAATATTCCTTCATCTTGGATATTCCACCATATTGGATTTAGAATGACGTCATATTATATTTTGAATTACACTCAACAAACCCTTTCATTTGATACCCATATTGCAGAAATGCATTAAAAATATCCATTCCGCCATCTTGGGTCGTCCGCCATATTGGATATAGAATAATGTCATACATTATATCATGCATTGTCATCCAAAGTAAACGTGTATACAAAATTTCAGCTCAATCGGTTGAAGGTATCTACTTCAAAATTGAGTTACAAGATTCCACCGAACATACATACTTACATACATACATACATACATACATACATACATACATACATACAGTGCAAGGTAAATAAAAGCTTATAAAAACAAAATACATATTGAAAAATTACAATAATAAGCCGCCCTCTTCCAAAGCAATGATGGACATTATTAATTCACAAACAATCGATTCAGGTTATTAAATAATATATAATATTTAAAATAATTTATTTTTCGCTAATGTATTACACTAAATCTAATATATTTAATTTATATTGAGAACTAATGAAAACATAGTCTTATAGCTAGGTCTCAATTTCTCAGAATCATAATTTGGAAATTTAAATTTTCAATAATAATATTCATTTATATTTAATTTAAAGGTAAAATCGAATTATTAACTGTTGTACTCATTAGTTGAATAGTTTTGTTTGTTTAAAATTATTTTATGGAAAGGAAAAGATGTATTTTGTATTGTTTACTTTAAAACTGCAATTTTATTAAGTTTAAAAACTAAAACAAGAATTGAATTGAAGAATTGTGACTTAAAAATAGTTTCTTCACGTAAAGGAAATTGTTGGTCTATTGTTTTATTTTGCACAGAAAAGTTTATCTGTAAAATCTTTTGGGAAAAGTATGTGTCCACACTATCTTGTATAGACATTAGTTTCACAAACTTGCTTAGTTTTTAAAGTAAAAGTTGATAGTATTTGAAGTAGTTTGTACTGAGTAAATTTCTATGTAGGTACTAAGTTTACCTAATAGGTATAATATTTACTAGCATTATATAAGAACGAAGCTTCATTATCATTAAATAGTATAAAACAAAGTCACTTTCCGCTTTCTGTCCCCTTTTAAGCTTATATATAACTTTAAAACAACGCAATGGAATTTATTCCTTTTTTTTAATAGTTAGAGGGTGTCAACGGGGTGGTTTTGATCTATAATTCTTTTATGATGTTGTGAAGAAATAATGATATAATGATATATGATGATAACGATAACGAATTTTCGAGATTTAGCACTTTAATTGCAAACGCTGGCTGAACTCTAAGTGATAGATCAAAACAATGTTCTATATTATTAAACACCTCTAGAATGTCTACAAAAAAGTCCGCGAGGGCATAAGTCTATCGCTTAGGGATGGTTATCCCTACAAGGACCATTTTTATTTTTATACTTTTTACGTGAAATAATGGCTTATTTACGAACCGATTTAAAACATTACAGCATTAATTTTCATCCAGTTATGTGTATTAAATAGATTGTGCTTTTAATATAGATCAATATGGCCTTTTTCAGCATGTAATTTAATGGAATATTTATGAAGATATTAAAGTATAACATAGCGGGACATAGCAGTTGCGTTGCGCGCCAAAACGCGTGCCGATAAATAGCATAAATTGAACTTTATAAGATCCCAATTTTACTCATTTATTACTTTTGATGCGGAACAAAGTTCGCCGGAGTTTATAAATTAAAGAGTATTACAAATTCCTAGCAATTGTAAGAAAACTAAAAGCAGCGAGATTCACGGAAGTTACTTGAAGATAATGAAATAACAGTTCATGGGATAGAAACTGATAAACATTTTTTTTTTGGCTCGAAGATGAGAACAGTTAGAAATGAGGTGCATTGTGTTATTCATTTTGGATGTCAATGGTCAGATGCTGACACCGAGAATATCTAACTTAAAAAAGTGAATGATAATTAGAAGATGACTAAGAAACTCAACTTTGTTACCCAGGTGTTCTTAATGTGATCAACGATATTTATCCAACATTCCAAAATAATTTGTTGGTCCTAAATCAATAATAATGCGTGCAAAGTTGAGAGTTAACGAATAAGGATAATTATTACATATTAAATAAATAAAAGAATAAAATAATCCAGATAATTTTCATTATTATACAGTATTATATTATACACTATTGACATGGGTACAGACAATACATAATATTAAGTTTAAAAGTAAATCATAGACGGTACTGGCACATCTAGTTAAGAATGCAGACATGAATTCCTCTCGGCTGTATAATAAGAATTTTTTTTTTTTATGGAAAAAAGGGGCAAACGAGCGAGCGGGTCACCTGGTGGAAAGCGATCACCGCCGCCCATGGACATCCGCAACACCAAGGGCGTCGCATCAGCGTTGCCGGCCTTTAAGATAGGAATACGCTCGTTTCTTGAAGGTACCAAGGTCGTAGCGGTCCGGGAATACCGTTGCCGGCAGCTGGTTCCATATAGGAGCAGTGCGTGGCAGGAAGTGACGGCTGAATCCCACTGTCGTAGATCGCCAACTATTCAGCCGATGTGGATGGAGACACTGGCGAGTCGGGCGATTGCGAAAGTCAGCAGGCGGTATAAGTCCGAACAATTCCTCAGAGCACTCCCCGTGGTATAAGCGGTACATGATGCATAGAGATGCAACATCTCTCCGCAATGCCAACGGATCAAGCCGATCGGAAAGAGCTTGGTTGTCGACAAGCCGAACCGCGCGTCGTTGAATGCGGTCAAATGGAGAAAGCTGGTAGTGGGGTGCCCCCGCCCAAAGATGAGAACAGTATTCCACGTGAGGCCGGACCTGCGCTTTATACAGTTGCAAGCGATGACCTGACGTGAAATACCGTCCCGCTCTATTGAGTACACCAAGCTTTTTGGAGGCCAATTTGGCCTTGCCCTCCAGATGACCGCGAAATTGGACGTCACTCGACAAGTCGACACCAAGAATTCCGATATTGGCTGAGACGGCTAAGGGAGTGCTCTCAAAGCAGGGAGCTACGACAAATGGTGTCTTTTTTGCGGTAAACGCGCAAACCTGTGTCTTCTTAGGGTTGAATTGGACTAAGTTTAGTCGGCCCCAGTCCGAAACCTGACTAAGCAGAGTTTCGATTTCAGACACAAGTTTGTTCCGGTACTCATCGACGTTTTCCCGAGAAATCCGCGGGTGGCCGGTATATAGGGCATCCCCCGTACTGTCATCCGCATAGCAATGAAGACTGCTGTACTGCAGCATGTCATTCACATGCAGAAAAAACAGCGTAGGGGATAGCACACAGCCCTGGGGGACTCCAGCATTCACAGGTTTTAAGTCGGAGCATGACCCGTCGACAACGACCTTAATGCTCCGATCCATTAGAAAACTGGAGACCCAATCGCATAATTTCTCGGGAAGCCCATAACATGGAAGCTTCGAGAGAAGTGCTTTGTGCCAAACCCGAAGGAAGGCCTTCGCCACGTCCAAACTAACGGCCAGCGCCTCTCCTTTACTCTCAACCGCTTCCGCCCACCGATGGGTTAAGTAGGCTAAAAGATCACCAGCTGAGCGACCTTGACGGAATCCGTACTGACGGTCGCTAATCAACTGGTGCTCTTCTAGATAGCTAAGGAGCTGGCGGTTGATCAGTGTTTCCATAGTTTTGGAGAATAGGGAGGTGATGGCGATGGGTCTATAGTGGGACGGATCTGAGCGATCACCTTTTTTAGGGATCGGGTGGACTAAAGCTACCTTCCATGATGCTGGTACAGCGCCGAGAGAGTAGGAGTACCGAAAGAGACGCGTTAGAACCGGTGCCAACTCTGGAGCACACATCTTCAACACGATTGCTGGGATTCCGTCAGGCCCACTCGACTTGTGGACGTCTAGGGAGAAAAGTATGCGCCGTACAGTACTTTGCCGGAAACAGATCTCCGGCATGGCGTGGTCACAACGTGGGATGGTCGGTGGAATTTTCCCCTTATCGTCCAGAGTCGAATTAGCCGCAAAAAGAGTACCAAGAAGTTCGGCTTTTTCTTTAGCGTCGTGGGCCAATGACTGGTCCTCCCTTTGCAGAGGTGGAAGAGATGGCTTGCAGAAATTCCCAAGGACAGCCTTGGCGAGTGACCAGAACGCACGAGTTCCCGAGGGAAGGCGAACTAGTTTCTCGCCAATCCCGCGTACGTATGTACGTATGTACGTATGTACTTAGACTTTGCTATGGCTATAACTCTTTTGAAGGACCTGGAGGCGTGGTTGTACCTCTTCTTAAGATTACCGGTATTTAGATCCCGAGACGACGCTGCTTTTGCCCAGGCCTGATAGCAGTCATGCTTAAGGCGTAATGCCGTTTTGCATGAGCGATCAAACCAGGGCTGGGATCTGCCACCGAACCGCACCACTGAGGATGGAACAAAAAGCTCCATCCCCTGCAGAACCACATCAGTGACAGAATCGGCAACGACGTCAGGATCCTCCGGTGAGAAGCAAACCCGACCCCATGGGTAGGATGCGAAAAAATTCCGCATTCCATCCCAGTCCGCCGACCTGTAATGCCACACACGGCGGCGACTCGCAACACGCGGTCGAAGTGGGCACGTGAGTGGCACCGTACTCTTTATCAGACAGTGATCCGAAGAGCCCAAAGGGGCGTCTACAGAGATCACATATCCGTCAGGATGGGAGGTCAGCAGAAGGTCCAACAGGGAAGGTAAATGATCGTCCACATCTGGGATGCGCGTGGGCACAGTAACCAGTTGCGTCAGATCAAATGCTAAAGCAAAGTCATGGACAGATTTACCAGCGTGATCGGTGGAGCGCGATCCAAGCCATTCGGCGTGATGTGCATTAAAATCGCCGAGTATCACGATCTCCGCAGATGGCACCTGTCGAAGTACAGAATCTGCAGCCATTTGTACGTGATCCATGAGTCGGTCTGTGTCGGTGTTGCCGCTGTGGGACCTATAAAGGCATGCGTAGATGCGAGGGTGGTCACCGCAGTCTATACGCAGCCAGAGGGTCGATAGGTCCCTTCCTTCAAGACTGCCGAGGCGCTGAGCAGAGATATCCTCCCGGACATACACACAAACCCCAGCCCGTGGTACAAAGGAATGCTCCAGTTTGTACCCAGGGTATGAGAGATCCGTAGTGTCCGCCGGAGAAGATATCTGCGTCTCCGTAAGGAACAGTAAGGCCGGCTTTGTCGTCTCAAGGTGGTGGTGGACGGCAAGAAGGTTTGTGCGCATACCCCTGATGTTAGAAAAATCCACATTTAGCGTGGTAGGGGGTGCCGTGATGTCCTTGCCCTTGCGTTTGCCCCGGGCAGTTTTATGTGCAGAGCGAGAATTTGCCCTCCCCAGACTACGAGGGGCAGCTTGAGCGTCCACGCCTTGTTGGATACCAAACCGTGGACGCTCAAGGGGGGATTCTCCAGTGTTGTGGCAACTGGTACCCCCCTGGGGTAAGTGTTCTTTAATTTTCGCTGCCATTAAGGGGAGGGTTAGGGGATGGGCCTCCGGATACCTCTCTCACCGAGCGAAACGCGGCATGAGCCACTTTACGTCGATCTTCTGAGAGGCCGTGGTATTTCACCGGTCGAGCCGGCCCATTCGTGCAGCGAACTGCTTGGCTCTACCACTGTAAAAACTTATGACTAATTATGCACTTGCAGACTTAAGACATGTGTGGAATAAATTTATCAAGAATATTAACACAAAACCACTAGTAACATGTGCAAAGTTCATTTTGCATTTCAATGTGCAAAATTATATTCAATGACTCCCAATTAGAATGTATGAAGTGCATCTGGAAATTAATATTCTAGATTTATATATAATACTGACTTGATTTGTTAATCAGAATTCATTTTTATCAACCGAATAATTTTACCTTTTGAGAATCAAGTGTTTTTCTTTCATACTAAGAAAACTTTGTTAACTTATTTTTCTTAGAATTACCAAGTTGCATTCTTATTTTCTGCCTGCCTGGTAGAGGCCTTTCATTCTATTTGTTACATAATCTTCAAGAATGTACAAGAAAGTATAAAAAGCAGTTCTAAATCAAAAGTTTAAAATAATCAATTAATTATGTAACGCCAATACCTGACTACACGTAAAAGGGGTTATTTTTTGTATTGTATTGTTAAGTAAATAACTAATAGGCCTTATTATTTTATTAAGATACTCTCTAGAACAAAATTAATATAATTTAACAAAGCAAGATATGTTACGTATTTTTTTAAATCAATAAGTGATTTAAATCAATTCTTTTCACCTGGTTTGGATTCACTCAACATTGAACATATTGATCTTCAGATCAATCAAACAGTTAAGGTCAGCCGCTCTACGGAAGTCAATTTCAGTATTAATTAATACTCCTATTGATTGTGTAAACGTTTCTCTCGAATGATGTAATTTTGCTCCGAGTTTATTTGATCAATGAAACAGTAGGGAATCGCTAGTAACATTTTGATTTGAATTTATTAAAAAAAATGTATTTTATTTGACTAAAATACTCATTTTATAGCACAACATCATCACTTAAAGATGTATCCCTATCTATACTACATATATATACGCTTTGTACCTGTCGTAAGAGTTTTAATTTTAACATATAGCAAAAAATTAAGCACAGTGTGAAATATGGATTTTAAAGTATTGGAGTACTGAATGTAATTGCTATATTTTTAAGCACAATTCTCACTGTTAATTCCGGTTGATTATCTTTCCTGTTAAAAATAATTTTATAAAAATATAAAAGCCCTTAAACAAAAACAGAACTGTACTACCATCACATTTGTCTAATCTTTCCTGTGGAGTAAGTAGATAAGTGCGTCCTTAACTTTAGAACTTAATAAAATTTCCCAGGGCTTATGAAATTAAAGCATTACGCTTATTCCCACATCTGTGTAAAGAAAGATATAATTAATTAAGTCTTCAAAATTTGTTAGACCCACAGGAAGAGCACGCAGACGAAACGTGAGTTCCCTTTCTAAACACAATTATCGGCCTCTAGTGGGCGTTCTGCAGCAATTATACTGTTTGCACTTGTTATATAAAAATTCTTACGAAAATATACACAGGCGTTGAGTTTCAACATTGAATGAGATAATTATATTTTACATTGCATCATCTTCTTCCTTTTATGAAAGAGTAGTTAGAATTTTATTCTTGAATATTTTTTGTGTAATATAACGTAGAGGGTACCTTAGGGGTAGAGTGTGCATTAGCCGTCCTCAACTCCTACATCCATCCGCTTTTACAATGTAAATCTACTTTGTCAATCTTGCATCGTCCATTCTTTCTAAACGTTCGAACTATCACACACTCTCACACACTGATACTCTCTTTCAATCCAACTTCCTTCCTTACAACTTTGTTTTCGACGCGGTCAACGCGAGTCGCTGCGCAGATTTTGCGCAGTGCCCACATTTCGATTCCGCGTTTATTTCTTTCATGCACATTCTGCCATACCCAACTCTCGCTTCCATAAGTTGAATCATGAAAAAAAAACATTTCGGAATAAATTATTTTATTTTCCAGTTTATGTGAAATCGAACTTTGAAGTTAATGAGCATTCTCAAAACTTATCTTATATTCATATTATGTCTGTAAATTTTAAGTCTTTGACATTTATTGGGAAACTTTTCTAATAGGTGGTTATATTAATAATTGAGTAATATGAAATCATCATCATCATCATCATTAGCTTTTTTGAGGTCCACTGCTGGACATAGGCCTCCCCCATAGAGCGCCACAACTGCCGGTCCGCTCAATCATGGGGGGGTTTTTGCCATAATCGCCACGGTTGGCGATTGCAGTAGGCTGTATTTCCTTGAGAGAGAATGCTGCTGCCCATTTTTCTAGCTTTTTCCTTAGTCGCCTTTTACGACACCCACGGGAAGAGATGGGAATGAAATACATAGTATATGAAATACATGATTTAATTTTAAAACTTAACTTGTTTTATTTACAGTTTATAAAGACTGCTAAATACATAAATAATATAATGATATATGTCTTCGGGGATAGGCTTAACTAAATAAAAGTAAACAGACAATATTATTACACAAATATATGTTTTCAAGGTTCCTGATAATTTCGCGGTAAATGTACTTGTAAAATTAAAACCAAATTTCTCCTCCTAGGTACTTCCGCTTTTACGTCATATAGCCTGCAGATACCCCACTACCTTCTCTCTTTGCATTCACCAGGGCTCACTAGTATATGGCCCTCCGTACATATAATATTATTGAACACTATATTCATGATAATATCCCAATATCCGGCTCTATCTTTTTTTCATCTATGCAGAACACATTAACGTCTGCAAATTGAACTAATTTTATTCCTGTGAGACGATTGTCTCTCACTTTACGGACACATTTAAGATGTTCGACGATCCCGACTGTTATCTTAATTTCGTGTACTAAAATTACAATTTTAGATACTATTACTAACTCTCCTTGATTTTCAACTAAACCCTTACCATCTGGAAAATTCGAAAACATGAGGAAATCGAGTAAACACCATCGTAACTAACTAGAATTGTATACTTTTATTTATTTATTAGTGTTAAAACTGCTTAGTTTAAAGTGATTGTGCGCTTATAATGTACTTATATTTATGTGAGCTTAAAAGCTACGCCAGTAACTGTAAAGACAAATGAAGACGCCTTGCGTATATCTCCCTATGGATAAACGTGGTTTCAAAGAGAGAGTAGGGAAAGAAACGACAGATTGCAGCGACCCTAAATGATGAGAAAAGAGTAGGTAGATTGTAGGTAGATAGATCACGGTTCATGACAAAACTAGACTCAAATATTTAAGTACCCGAGTTAAGACATTCTTGTGGCTACCATAAAGATGATATTTTTTAATCCAGTGAATTTAATCAACATGCACATTCCCTATGTTATGAGGATCTAGTTACTCTTGTAATTAGTTAAATAAATATAATAAGAATCATCAAACACATAATAATATCCACATGACCCCACACCAAATCTCACGCTGGATATTTTCGACATTTTATAATTGCGGTTACTCTGATTTACAAAAGTTTTCAAGTTTTCAAAGGCAGTTGATGAAATAATTTTAAAAATTTGAACAAGTTTAATTTTAGTGTAATCCTAGGGAATGAAAATAATTTAAGCATTATTATTGGCTGACATTTTCGATGGACTAATTTGCGATACAACTTTACGTCAAAGTATCTTCAGATTCGTATCAAAATAAGTAGATTTCATCCAAATATTTTAGGATTTATTTTTTATTTATTTATTTATAAGCTTAATGCACTAAATGTACAACGGCGGACTTAATGCCTTATGGCATTTTCTACCAGTCAACCTTAGGGTGGTGTAGGAGACGGAGAATTGGGATTTAGGAATTAGGATTAATGAAGGTAAATCATTTTCATATTTATTTAAAATTAATTATATAACTTCTCGGTGGCGCAGTGGTCGAGTACACGGCTTCTGATTCAGAGGTCCGGGTTCGAGTCCAGATACTGACTGACAGATACCAATGACTTTTCGAAATTGTTTTTGGAAGTTATGTGTGATAAATATCGATGACTGAAAACTTTGTGCCCGGTATGGCAATAGGTTCGCCACCTATTCCATTTGGGACGTAAACATAACGGCGAGACGAGGCTTAACAGCCGCTGCCTACACCTTCGGGTAACAAAAGGCGTGAAGTTATGTTATGTTATGTTATAACCCGTAGTTGTGAAAAAAGTTATAGTTGAAAGATAGACTGTTACCTAGAAAATATATTTGCTTTATTATAGAATCTATTTTTTTAAGAAAAAGGAACAAACAAAGCGGGTTACCTGGTCATAAGCGACTTGCACCGCCCGTGAATATCTAAAGCACCAAGAGGGTTACACTTGCATTACCGGGGTCGAATCTTACTTAACAAAAACTTGAGAGGTGTCAAGGGACACCCGGATGGAACGAAGTTCCTTTCGATTATATATATATTATATATATATAAATATATACTCTTTCGACTTCGTAAACACAACAGCGTATATGTTAGAACACGCACGGCTTGCTAAATACATAGTTACGTTCTGATATTGTGATATTAAAATATGATTTGTTTTTGAATTTATTACAATTATGACGTACACTTGCTAAACACACAAAATGGAGAGATTATAATGCGTACTTGCTAAAAATATAAAAGCATTTATTATTGTCTGTATATTATCTCTACTTACCTAACTCCATCAGCAATATCCGGAACTTGTGCAGAAACACTGCCAGGGTTCATTATTATTATTATTATTTATTTACAAAAAAACTGTATACACTCAACAAAAATAACCGTCGCGACACCACACTGTTCAATGCGAAATAGAAATGAAAATATCTGGCTTGCTTGCTATAAGAGAGAGAGAGAGAGACAGAGAGAGCTAAAAAAACATATATAAAATATGAAAACATGGAAAATAAGACTTCAAAAAGAGTTCCGATACCGTGATTCGAACCCGAGCCCCCTGTATGAGAGCAAGGTATCCCAGCCACTAGACTATTTGGGTAGTTATACATTTTTCTAAATAAGCCGATACTTGAAAGTGCCCTAAACATATATAAAATATGAAAACATGGAAAATAAAACTTCAAAAAGAGTTCCGATACCGGGATTCCAACCCGAGCCTCCTGTATGAGAGCAAGGTATCCCAGCCACTAGACCATTTGGGTAGTTATACATTGTTCTAAATAAGCCAATAAAAGATGTATTGTGTCGTGACAACTTTTCGTAAGATTTTTTTACATCTAGCCCCCTTTCACAACGCGCGATAAGGAACTTCGTTCCAATAATGATAACATGAGCCACTTTACGTCAAGTTGCAGTTGGACTGGGCTATTTATGGCCTATCTTACCCAAATTCGGTAATGAAAAACAAACAGATATCATTTCAGGCACAGAATTGGGAGTGTAATGTTACTGTAAAAGTTTATGATCTCGTAAACTGGTGTTATACAAACCTCGGCTGCGAGACCTGAAGATGATGAGCATGAACAACCCACATCATCAACTAAATGTCAAGATAGATGTACACAGTTCTGTGTACAATAGCGTCATAACTCCTCTGTGTACAAATAGTTTACTGAAAATAATTGATGTTAGTGCCAACTTAAAGCATTAGTCATGTTAGTAAGGTAGTAAGCAGACGAGTTTTTAATAATACCAGCTGTGACCGCAATATTGTCAGAATAAAATGAAACTGGTACTGCATAAATTAAAAAAATCATTGCATTAAATAAATGGTAATCGTGCAACAAAAAGTAACATTTGGATTCGGTTTTTAACAATGACTATTCGGATATGTTTATGAAAATAAAAAAAAATTACTGATTGTATTATAATAAAAAAAAATGTGCATGGTGTACGGTTTTTAAATAAACTTCCTTACCACTCCATGGAAGCGCAAAATTCAACTAGCTTGCTTCCAAATAGGTATGGTTTACACGACACCTTCTCATATAAAGGCATGAAGGTATAAATGTGAAAATGTCATCTACATGATATACACTGTGCTCTTACCTAGAATTTCCTAGAATTTATGAAATTTGAAGGCATTACTGGCTGGCACTACTATCTCTCTCTCTCTCTCTCTATCTCTCTCCCGCTCTCTCTCTCTCTATCTCTCTCTCTGTGTTAGAATTTGACTAAAGACTGAACCGATAAGAGTCATACGAATCCCAAAAATTCGTAATATATTCAAATTTGTTCGTGTAGATACACGAACAAATTTTTTGGTGAGAAAAGTCTATTAAGATTAAAGTTCCATCACATTTATAATTATTCTTATCGTAGTATTATTAAGTTTATACATAATAAATATTTTTATATTTATATTTTTGGGAATACATACAGCCAATGCAACCTTTCTATTAAAGTATTTTATGTTATTTTACTCTATCATTATCAGTTTTAAATGACTTCCATTTTCTATGATAAAATAATGTTCTATTAAAATAATTTTATTAGTATATTAAAAAGTTTTCAAACAACAACTTTTCAAACATTACAAAATAAACAAGAGTGTAAATATTGCCTATACCAAAATAATTAGTTTACAGATAGCTGCCGTAATTAATTGCTACGAAAACCTAACATTTTCTTCTACTCATTTTCCCAACGTCAGAGCCAGAATGAAAACTCTTACAGAGGCAGAGTTAAAAAATATTAAAAATAAAAGCACTGAAACATAAAGTAACTAACTACTTATAATATAATACTAATTAAGTTTTAAAATGTAACTAAAATAATCGGTATCAGTTCGGTTTTTCTGTATATAATTAAATACGTTTGACATTGTGGTTCACCAGATACATCATTATAAGTCCTAATTTTTCCATTGCTGAACGTAGACTAAGGAACTCCATAAATACTGCTCATGTGCTGTTTGCTTCGAATAATTCAGTCCATTTAGTGGAGGGACGGTCCACGCTACTCAGTACAAACATTTCTTGCCCAGAGCTCTTCGGTTCTTCTAGCGATTTGACCTGCCTACCTCCACTTCTTCCAAATTTACTATAACATAATATTATTTAAGAAAGAGAAAACCAGCTTTATTTAGTTAAAATTTTTTCAATAAAAGCCATTAGATCGAATATTGGTAGAGCCATGTAGTTCCCTGTATAAATGGGCCGGCTCGACCGGTGAAATACCATAAACTCTAAGATTAACGATGTGAAGTAGCTTACACTGCATTTTACTTGGTGGGAGAGGTATCCGGGGGACCAACCCCGTTCATTTTTCCATCCCATTTCCGAAACGTTCCATATCACATTGCAAGGGCTGAAACAATATCTATTCAGCTGTCAATGGACGGAGTTTGTTTCTTGCAGGTGACACGCCTGCTCGTTTGCCCTCCCATCCAATGATAAAAATTAGAATTTTCACTAGATACGACAAACCCATTAAGCCCCGTAGCGTGAATATCTCAATGAAAATTAAAACAGACACAATGTGTTACAAGAAAGATTTATTTGGTTTGCCAAGGCGGGGACTACTTCACTTAAATATATTCAAACACTACATTAAAAGTCTGGTCCCAAGTCAAATTGGAGTGCTCTTAAAATAAAGCTCTTTGAAATATTCAAATAAAAAATACCACTCCACAAAGAAAAAAATAAAACTTGATTTGAAAAATAAAATCTGCAGTATCATTTTGGTATTTTGATATCCTACGTTCAACTTTTTTATATCTGAGATCAATAGGATATTACATATTAGGTATCACAGGAAAACTAAATAATCAATTCAAATTCATATTAACGCTACCAAGGTCGCTCATTAGTAAAATCAAACAGCGCACACTTCCACGGTTTCCTGTAAGACATTGCTGTCCCTTTTAATTAACATCACTTCCAGCAACCGAGAAATAAATGTTACATATAAAAATAGTCATTTATTTATAATAATTATTAAAGATAGCGTAATGTACAGTCATTAATCTTGACAGGCTTCTTTAAAAGTGTACTGCTGTTATAAAAGCCGGATATTGGTATTGCAAAGTCACTTACAAGCGCCTGGTGACAAATTACTGTACAGCGTGAGATGACAAACTCTTACGTAACTTATGACTTTACTTCTATGAAAAATGTAAATATTAAACGTCTCGGTTACTATTTATTTTCATGTCAGGAAACCTAGGTTTTATTATTATTTTTATTCCTCTTTTTATTTTGGGTTTAACAAAACATTTAAGCTTTTTATACGCGTAAACGGGCAGCAGTATTTAAAAAAAAATGTAATGAAATTTGTTTTACCTACCGTAAATGCAAATAAAAACTTTCAATAATAGATAAAACTTCATAAATAAGTACGTACTTATTTAACAAGTTTCATCCATTATTTCAATTATACAATTAAGTGCAATTAATTCGATTTGAACCAGAGAGATGTATTTGGGGGCAGAATTCCTTCCTCATTCTTACCGCAGCCTATGTGTGCGCTAGTAAGTCTATTATCATATCGGTCCATAGGCAGCGCTATTGACTTATCACCAAGCGACTGCGCTGGCTCGTTTCCCGCGCTCAAAGAAAAAAAACAAAAGAAATAGAACCATTTCAAGTAAAAAAATCTTACTTTTGAAATATTTCTCTATAACTTTTGGTTGGATCGTTGAAAGCACTTGAGCGTAACACGCACCCTTTCGTTGATTAGATATCACACCAATCCCCGGATATTTGTTACGGCGTGATCTTACAAATACACTTTCAGTTCGGAAATTGGAAAAACATATAAAATGACGAAGGCTGCGGTTGTAATCATGAATATAATTATAGTCATATTTACTCGGATCAAAGTCAGCCTTTCCATTATATGTCTCCGCAGAGTACTCGGGTTCTTCGATCACAACTTCGGTTCTGTAAAGGTTGCGGCCGACCTCCGAGAGGCTTTTACCGCATTTGGGGCTGGATTACACGATGCCCTCGCGAAAGACCACAACAGATGGCGCACTACCGTCAGGGATCATGTTCCTCAGTAATGAGGAACACGACGTGGCAAGAAGAAGATAAAATATATGGATATTTTGTTAAAGAAGATATGTTTACAATGAACGATCAAAGTTTTAATTTCTTTTAGGTCAATAATTCTGGAATTTCTCTATACCTGAAGGCGTAGATGGATATAAGTATACCTTCGTCTCAGTTGTTCAAATATTAAGGCTCATCTAAAACGTGGACACCGGCTACAATTCGTTCAGTCATCAATAAATTATCACAAGTAACTTTCGTAAATGTTTCCTCACGTATGTACCAGGATTCTAACTCTGGAAGCTCAAATTAGAGGTACCTGTGCTGAAACATTCAGCTTGCTAGACATGAACTACGCATTCTTTAGGAAAATTATTATATATAAACCCTTATCACTATAAAATGTTCCACTATTTCACAAATCCTTTGATAAAGGTGGAATTTGTATCCTTGTTTTAAATTTAAACTAGTTGACCTAGCTAGCTTTGTTTCGTCTCAGCAGCAATTGGAAGAAATAAACATGTTCATTGTGGGCTATGGTTGTTAGATAGACACACAAAATCGCGGATTTTTTTAACATATTTAAAAGAAGTTTATTATTACATTGTTTTAATTTATCACTTAGGGTTCGCAATAGCATTTGCAATTAAAGTGCTAGATCTCGAAAATTATCAGTATTTTACTTCATTAAACATAAATTATACACACAAACCACCCCATTGACAGCATTCATCTGTTAAAAAAGACACATCAAAATCCGTTGCGTAGTTTTATAGATAAAGCGACTTACTTTTATAATATGGAATTTTAATTTTGAAGTTTAACTCAAAGAAAAACTTTTAGAAAATTATTTAAAAAAACTGGACTACTAAACTAGACTCCCCTTTTCTTTCTTCTTTTTCAAATCTTTACCTCGTTAATACCCAAATGTGTGTAGCATATTTTTTTGTTATTGCTCTTTTTAAAATATGATTCCAGCAAATAAATGGAAAGCCAATCCCCATTACCGAGGTACAATTTATTTGGCAAGTCAATAGTTACCTCCTTAACTAGACCTTTCAATCAAAAAAGGAGGCAACACGACCATGATACATTTCAAAATTGACACAGGATTCAAAACTCCATCGCTCTCAAATCGTGTCACCAAATTTATAACAATGTAGTCATAACTTTGATTTTATTGATTTAATCGATATTTTCTTGCGTTTATTTACTACTAGCTGACCCGTGCCCACTTCGTTGGGCATAATGTTATTGTATGTTATACTCGTTTTAATCCTTTTTAAGTACAGATTGTGATGTTTTAATTTCTTATTTCCAAAAGGAATACTCTGTAAAGAGTTCGAAACGTCGGGAAATAAATAAAATTAGTAATAAATAAACGCGATATAATCCTAACAGTTTTCTATAATTATATTCTTTGAAGTAAAAGTAGATAGTATTTTAAGTAGTTTGTACTTTCTTTCTACTTTCTACTTTAATCTTTATTTAGGTTCTGAATATTTTTAATAGATAAAATATTTACTAGCTTCCTTTTAAAAATTTAAATAACAATTTGGATAGGGATGATGTCTATTCGATTATTTCTATTTGAGTTACTTTATATCAAGTGTGCGATATGTGAACGGACAAGAATAGATAAGTCTAGGAGTTCATATATTAAAAATAGGGTCAAATTCCTAAAAAATATAAGAAAATGAAAAGTGCCGAGGTTCATCACGGAAGTTACTTTAAGATAATGACATGTGATAGTAACTGACAAACTTTTGTTTTTGGCTCAAAGACAAGAACTACTAGCAGTGAGTTGGATTGTGTTATTCATTTTGAATGTCAATGGTCAGATGCTGACACCTTATTGAAAACAGAACCGAGAACGTCGATTTAATGCTTAGATTTTCGCGAATGACATTCATAACATTAAAATTATATATCGCGTTTATTAAAACAAATTTTTTTTAGTTAATTTATTTTATGAGTAAATATTTAAGTTTTGTTTCATAGTCTGATGTGGGTTACCAATAGTAAAAATCATATTTTATTTCCAAAAATAGGGTGTTCTCTGTATTAATGAAAATAGCTTTTGAACGACTACCATCTTTTTGTTAATAACTCGTGAAAATGATCTCTGTAAAGAGTTCGAAACGTCGGGAAATAAATAAAATAAGTTCTAAATAAACGCGATATAATCCATTTGAATTTCAATCCAAATTGAAAATTTCCTAGGGCTTATGAAATTAAAGCATTACGCTTATTCCCACATCTGTGTAAAGAAAGATATAATTAATTAAGTCTTCAAAATTTGTTAGACCCACAGGAAGAGCACGCAGACGAAACGTGAGTTCCCTTTCTAAACACAATTATCGGCCTCTAGTGGGCGTTCTGCAGCAATTATACTGTTTGCACTTGTTATATAAAAATTCTTACGAAAATATACACAGACGTTGAGTTCAAACATTGAATGAGATAATTATATTTTACATTGCATCATCTTCTTCCTTTTATGAAAGAGTAGTTAGAATTTTATTCTTGAATATTTTTTGTGTAATAACGTAGAGGGTAAAATGCCTCCTCTCCTATTTAAGCCAGAGCAAAATATTACTATAGTATTTTATTCCCTAGAGTCCTTAGTGAGTAAGTTTCAGGTTCTTAATGTTGTAGCAATATTAGTGTGACTTTTTTATAGATCGCATTTGTTTTCAGGTTTTTCAACGGACAGTGACCATGCAGTTATTTGTGATGTTTCAGATATTAATTGTGACCATAGGTCACGGTGACCATTAGCCATCAGGGGAGCAGTTTGTTTGTAAAAGAAAAAAAATATGAGAAATATCACATTCATTTGAATTTACCTCTTGACCTATGTCTTGTTTCGTGACGATTGTGAAGAACCCAAAGGACGAATTACCTACTATTAATATTATAAACTATTTCAATAGTGAAATTTCAACGTAATTAAATTCATGTCTTTGATGGAAATACATACATAATTTCACGCCAAATCCCTTGCATGGTAGGCAGAGAGAAAAGAGCGCCATAAGTCACCTTTTTTTCACGCCTTACGCGCTTTGTTGACTTTCATAACTTTTCTCATACAGGCCGAACGATTTTTAAAGCTCCTAACATCACCTCCCTCTAGAATAAATTCTATTTGGACATTGAAAGTGTGCCTTAAAATAGCCGTCCTCAACTCCTACATCCATCCGCTTTTGCAATGTAAATCTACTTTGTCAATCTTGCATCGTCCATTATTTCTAAACGTTCGAACTATCAAGAAATGCCCTATCTTACTTTAACACCGACACTCTCTTTCAATCCAACTTCCTTCCTTACAACTTTGTTTTCGACGCGGCCAACGCGAGTCGCTGCGCAGATTTTGCGCAGTGGCCTCATTTCGATTCCGCGTTTATTTCTTTCGTGCACATTCTGCCATACCCAACTCTCGCTTCCATAAGTTGAATCATAAAATAAAATAATTTCGGAATAAATTATTTTATTTTCCAGTTTATGTGAAATCGAACTTTGAAGTTACGCATTCTCAAAACTTATCTTATATTCATGTTATGTCTGTAAATTTTAAGTCTTTGACATTTATTGGAAAACTTTTCTAATGGGTGTTTATATTAATAATTTAGTAATATGAAATACATGATTTAATTTTGAAACTTAACTTGTCCTCAGGCTTGGTTAAAACAGCAAGCTATATTTACAGTTTATAAAGACTGCTACTTACATAAATAATATAATGATATGTGTCTTGGAGGATAGGTACAACTTGATAAATGGAAATAGACAATATTGTTATACAAATATATGTTGTTATGGTTCCTGATAACTTCGCGGTAAATGTACTTGTAAAATTAAAACCAAGTTTCTTCTCCTATGTACTTCCGCTTTTACGCCATATAGCCTGCAGCTACCCACTACCTTCTCTCTTTGTATTCGCCAGGGCTCACTAGTATATAGCCCTCCGTACATATAATAATATTAAGCACTATATTCATGATATTATCCCAATATCCGGCTCAAACTTTTTCATCAATATTGAATCCATTAACGTCTGCAAATTGAACTAATTTTATTCCTGTGAGACGATTGTCTCTCACTTTACGGACACATTTAAGATGTTCAACGATCCCGACTGTTATCATAATTTCATCTAATAAAATTACAATTTTCGCCATTATTACTAATTCTACGTTGAATTTCAAAACCCTTACCATCTGAAAAATTATCGAGAAAACATTATCGAAACTAACGAGAATTATATATTTTTATTTATATACTAGAGTTAAAACTGCTTAATGTACAGTGAGTGTGCGGTTAAAATGTATTTATGTGAGCTTAAAAGCTACGCCAGTAACAGTAAAGATAAATGAAAACGCCTCCCTATGGGTAAAAATGGTTTCAAAGAGATATGGAAAGAGACGACAGATTGCACTGACCCTAAATGATGAGAAAAGAGTAGGTAGATAGATAGACATTCTTGTGGCTACCATAAAAATAATATTTTTTAATCCAGTGAATTTAATCAATATGCATGTTCCTTATGTTATAAAAACCTAGTTACTCATATAATTAGTTAAATAAAAATAATTAGAATCATCAATCATCACATATCTACATGACCACACACCAAATCTCACGCTGGATAGCTAAAAGGAACTGATCTCTTTCTGACATTTTCAAATTGCGGTTACTCTGATTTACGTTGGGACGTTTTGCAATTACTGTTTTCTAAAGCAGTTGATGAAATAATTATAAATTTGAACAGAGTTCAATTTCCGTCTAATCCTAGGGAATGAAAATAATTTAAAAATTATTATTGGCTGACATTTTCAACGGACTAATTTGCCATTAATTATAACTTTACGTCAAAGTATCTTCAGATTCGTATAAAAATAAGTAAATTTCACCAAAATGTTTTAGGATTAATTACAGTTTTTCATTGAAATCATTTTCGTAGTTTATTTAAATCCAATTCTGTAAGTTGTAGTTAGATAGAAGTCATAATTGAAGTATAAACTGTTGACTGGAATATATATTTGCTTTATTAATATATCTTTTTATGAAAAAAGAACAAACAAACCTGGTCATAAACGACTAGCGCCGCCCGTGAATATCTAAAACACTTGCATTACCGGGGTCGAATCTTACTTAACAATAAGCGACATGATCCACTTTACGTCAATTTTTGGTTGACTGGGCCATTTATGGCCTATGTTACCCGAATTCGGTAATGAAAAACAATCAGAAATCATTTCAGTCACAGAAATGGCAGTGGAATGTTACTGTAAAAGTTTATGATCTCGTAAACTGGTGGTAGACAAACCTCGGCTGTGAGACTTGAAGATGATGACCATGAACAACCCACATCACCAACTAAATGTTGAGATAGATGTACACAGTTCTGTGTACAATAGCGTCATAATTCCTCTGTGTGCAAATAGTTTACTGAAAATAATTGATGTTAGTGCCTACTTAAAGCATTAGTCATGTTGGTAAGGTATTATGCAGACGATTTTTTAATAATACTAGCTGTGTCCGAAATATTGTCAGCTTGATATGTTATAAAATTTATACTTGGAAGTAGCTTTTATTCTTAGCCCTATTTTTCAACTAATATCTGCTAAAGTAAGCCCGATGTAAACCTGTCCAGCTGTTTCAGATAACAGCAAGAATACACTGACATGCAGATGGTCATTTTTTATTGTCCTTGATATGATTATCTTTACTATTCACTCATTTAACCATTTACTAAAATGAGGTCCATTTTGATATAACAAACTGATACTGTAATTTTATTTTTTGTATTGATCAATAAACAGTCTCGGTGGCGCAGTGGTCGAGCACACGGCTTCTGATCCAAAGGTCCGTTCGATTCTTGACACTGGCTCACACCAATGACTTTTCGAAATTGTTTTTCGGAATTTATGTGTGATAACAGTTTTCTTAGCATATTTCTCTCCACTTTAGTCATCGCATCATCCTTTAACTTGCATTTTTCCCTTATCACGCTATTTTTCGTTCGATCCGCGAGGGTGACTCCACGTATACTTCTCAAAGAACGCATTTCAACTGTATTCATCTTACTTTCATGTTTCACCTGCCATACCCAACATTCACTCCCTCCCGTATGTCATAGTTGGTACCAACTGTGGAAATTGTGAAAATCCCATCTAGATAAATATACACTTTCCTTTTACCTATAAATTTGTTAATCTTTTATTTTCATCAATATTTTAACTTATATGTATTTAACTTATTTAACTTATTTATATACTATATACATTTATGATATTCAACTATTCGACTTCTTAATCTTAACTCCCCTAGGTACTGAATTTGAAATTGAAGGTATTACTTGCTACCCTTCTCACTCTCTCTTTCTGTCTCCGTTAAAATTCGACTAAAGACTGAACCGATAAGATTCATACGAATCCCAGACATTAACATAATATATTCAAACTTGTGCGTGTATCTATTGGTGAGGAAAGTCTATTAAGATTAAAGTTCCAACACATTTGAAATTACTCTTATCGTTGTAAGTACTTTTGAATTTGTATATATTATACATTTTTATTTTAGAGAATACATACAGCCATGCAACCCTTCCATAAAAGTACTATGTGTTATGTTACTCTCTCATTGTCCATTTTAAATGACTTCAATTTTCTACGGTAAAACAATGTTCTAGTAAAGAAAATTCATAATTATGAATGATAATTTTATAGGAATATTAATATTAATTAATAAAATTCGTTTTCTTTTCGTACATTACAAAATAAGCATGAGTGTATATATTGCCTGTACCACAATAATTAGTTTACAGATAGCTGCCGTAATTAATTTCTACCAAAACGTAACATTTTCTTTTACTCATTTTCCCAACGTCATACCCAGCACGAAAACTCTCATTCTTTGACCTTTATAACTGAACATAAAGTAATAAACTACCTTTTAATATAATAATTTACTAATTTTGTTTTTAAAATGCAACTTAAATTCTAATTCTAATTTATTAAAATAGATTTTGTGTCGTTGCTCACTTAATAAGTCCAGTCGTCGACCAATCCACTTCTTCCCGCTGCTTACACCTTAGGGTAGAAAAGTGAAGTGATATTATGTCTATGTCGTTGGTCACCATCACTCATCATCATTAGACCTGATTTGTCCACTGCTGCACGTGGACTTAGGCACTCCATCACTATTGCTCCTGTGCCGCTTGCATGCAATGATTACCTGCTATTTTATCAGGTGGTCAGTCCATCTAGTGGAGGGACGGTTTGCGATACACTGTTCAAACTGTTGCCACTCAAGAATTTTTCGTATCCAGCAGTCGTCGGTTCTTCAAGCGATTTGGCCTGCCCACCTCCACTTCGGCGTGCCAACTTTACCTACTAGTGAATCATTTCAAACAAAAAAGAGAGACTTAGTGTTTTAAGGTTAAAAAAAAATTTAATTTTTAAGCCATTCGATGGAGTAGAAAGTATTCACTATATACGACAAGCCCATTAAGCCCCTTAGTGTAGATGTCTCGATGAAAATTAAAGCAGACACAATGTGTTACAAGAAAGTTTTATTTGGTTTGCCCAAGGCGGGGACTACTTCACTGTTATATATTCAAACACTACAATGAAAGTCTGGTCCCAAGTCAAATTGGAGTGCTCTTAAAATAAAGCTCTTTGAAATATCCAAAAACGAAACACCACACAACAAAGAAAAAAATAATACCAAAGTCTGAAGGTTTTCTTTGAAAAATAAAACTTGAGTTGAAAAATAAAATCAGCAGTTACAGTTTAGTATTTTGATATCCTACGTTCAACTTTTTTTTTATCTGAGATCAATAGGATATTACATATTAGGTATCACAGGAAAACTCAATCAAATTCAATCAATTCAAATTCATATCAACGCTACCAAGGTCGCTCATTAGTAAAATCAAACAGCGCACACTTCCACGGTTTCCTGTAAGACATTGCTGTCCCTTTTAATTAACATCACTTCCAGCAACCGAGAAATAAATGTTACATATAAAAATAGTCACTTATTTATAATAATTATTAAAGATAGCGTAATGTACAGTCATTAATCTTGACAGGCTTCTTTAAAAGTGTACTGCTGTTATGAAAGCAGGATATTGGTATTGCAAAGTCACTTACAAGCGCCTGGTGACAAATTACTGTACAGCGTGAGACGACAAACTCTTACGTAACTTATGACTTTACTTCAATGAAAAAAGTAAATATTAAACGTCTCGGTTAATATTTATTTTCATGTCAG
Source organism: Euproctis similis (assembly GCA_905147225.2). Classification (NCBI taxonomy): domain Eukaryota; kingdom Metazoa; phylum Arthropoda; class Insecta; order Lepidoptera; family Erebidae; genus Euproctis; species Euproctis similis. The sequence goes on from LR990114.1 coordinate 17,026,901, forward strand.
GAGACCTAGGTTTTAGCATTCATTTCATTGCTTTTCACTCTTCGGTTTCAAAAAACATTTTAGAACATTATACGCATAGCTCTGCTGGCAGCAATAATTATGCATAGGTTCGACGTATATATTGTCTTGTTCCAATTTTATCATCCGGTAGTAAAATATTTTGCCGTACCAGTTTGGCCCAGTTTTGTAAATCGTCGAGATTAATTCCAAATTATTTCGTGAAAGTAACAATATCGAACTCGAGGCCTCACATGTAAAGGTTGGCGTGCTGAACTACAAGAGTAATGGGACTCATAATTATAAACTAGCTTCGAGGATGTGTATTTAAATTTTTAAAATTCACCTACACCATAAGTTACCAGTCATAAATTCATATTAAGACATTTTTTAAAAAATATTTAATGAAGTTCGATTTGATTTAGGTAGTTTTATCCTGTATTGAAATTATTCAAATAAGTATTGTTAATGCAATAAAATAAAATAGTACATTACGTGTAATTAGTTCTGTTTAATAATATTAGGAAATTTAAAGCAGTATAAATCGCTATAAATCTTTGGGGAAAGAAAGAGATCGGAAGTGATTTTTTTTTTTACAAAGGTAAATGTTAATCTTTTGGTTACAAATGACAATAGTGCCTACTGTAGAGAATGAAAAGAAGAAGAAAATAAATAGAAGAAATAGAAACAGGAACAGTTCCCGTACAAAAAATTTACTTTTTTCACAATGTTAGGTATATAAATTTTGGTTTGTTCGTTGAAAGCACTTGAGCGTAACACGAACCCTATAGTTGATTAGATATCACACCAATCCCCGGATATTTGTTACAGCGTGTTCTTACAAAGACACATTCAGTTCGGAAATTGGAAAAACATATAAAATGACGAAGGCAGCGGTTGGAATAATGAATTTATTTATAGACTTATTTAATCCGGATCAAAATTAACCTCTCTATTATATGTTTCAGCAGAGTATTAGAGTTCTTCGGTCACAACTTCGGTTCTGAAAAGATCGCGGCCCACGTTCGAGAGGCCTCTACCGCTCTGGCGCTCTTCACAAAATGAAAGACCACAACAGCTGGCGCACTATAATCAGGGACAGAGTGATTTAGCAGAGGAATCATGATCGTCAGTTATGAGGAGCAAGACGAGAGGAGAAGATAAAATATAAGTACATTTTCTTCAAGAAGATATGTTTACAATGTATGATCAAATTTTTTATTTGTTTTAAGTCAATAACACTGGAACTTCGAGTCACCTGAAGGCGTTGATAAGTATACCTTCGACTCACTTGTTCAAATATTAAAGCTTATCTAAAACGTGGACACCGGCCACAATTCGTTCAGTTATCAATAAATAATCACAGGTAACTTTCGAAATGTTTTCTCACGTATGTACAAGGATTCTTACTCGGGAAGTTCAAATTAGAAGTACCTGTGCAACACTAATATGCTTGCTAGACATGAATTACGCATGTTGTTTTGGAACATTGATAGAGACTTTGCTAAAAAAACTAAATAAAACCCTTATCACTAAAAATGGTCCACAATTTCATAAATCCTTTGATAAGGGTAGATTCTCTATCCTTTTTTTAATTGAAACTATTTGACCCAACGAGCTGTGTTTCGCCTCAACAGCAATTGGAACAAATAAACATGTTCATTGTGGGCTATGGTTGTTAGATAGACATACAACATCGCGGACTTTTTTGAACACCTTTTAAAAGTGTATAATTATACATTGTTATGACTTATCAGTTAGGGCTTAGCTCGAAATTTATCTTGTTTTTACTACATTATACATGAATTATCCATACAAGTCATACCGTGGACAACCTCCATCTATTAAAAAAACGCATCAAAATCCGTTGCGTAGTTTTATAGATAAGCATAAAAGGGGAACAAATAGCGGAAAGCGACTTTGTTTTATACTATGTAATTTTAATTTTGGTGTTTAACCTAACAAGAAATTTATTTAAAAAACTGAACTATTAAACTACGTTAATACCTAAATGTGTGTACCATATTTTTTGCTATTGCTCTTTTGAATATGGTTCAAGCAAATAGATGGAAAGCCTTGCCCCATTACTGAGGTACAATTTATTTGGCAAGACAATATTTACCTCCTTCTCTAGAGACCTTTCAATTAAAAACTGAGGCAACATTGCTAGATAAATTGTCCAGGATTCAAAACACCTTTATTCTCAAATTGTCTCACCAAATTTAAAACCAAAAAATTGTAGTCATAACTTTAATTTTATTGGTTTAATCGTCATTTTCTTGCATTTATTTACTATATAACATTGTATTTAAGCACCAATACTTTACTTAATAGTTATCTCTGAAATTTCCTAATCGTGTATGTCAGCCAGCCGTACTCATTGCCGAGCGTTCCATGACAAACGGATTTGTGACGTGAGACCCTTAGATAATGTCTGCTTAATAAATGGTACGCACTCCGAACAGAGGTGTCGTGATAAACTTAACTGATAAATTAATGTTCTGAACCAGTGGGTCCTGGATATGATGATGATTTGGATTAAGCATACTAAATTTCCGTGTTGCTATTGCTTTTAACTGACTGTGTACGAAAGTGGGTCTTATTTCAGTATATTCTAGATCATTAAGTAGACGGATTTAAGCCTGCGATATTTAGCGTTACAGTCGATAAAGCTTTTCGTACTTAGGAAGAAAAAAAATTGTAGACCCCTATAAAGTTCCCCTATAAAGATTCCCCTATTCCCCTATAAAGATTTTTAAATTGAGGCATATCAAGCTGAATAATAACTCGTATAAGTAACTTTGGAATTGTGCATTTTATGTAAAAGTTCAATAATAATATACTTTTTGTACTAACAAGTTTGTCTCTTCACTTCCTTCCTATTCCCACACGATTTACTTTTAGTTGTGGGACTTTGTTATTAGTTTTATAAATAAGTAACTGACGTGGGATGTGTGTGGGCTGACACGTATAGTCGTAAACTATTTATCACCTTGTTTGTACGCTATGTACTCAGTGTGTGTGCCAATTTTCTGAATCTATTTTATAAAAAAAATGCAAAATATGTTTAGTTTTTTTTAATTTGAAATAAAGAAATTGCCACAAGCTGCAGCTTTCGTCATTAAAGGCGTTAAGTTGTGCATAAGCACAAAAGTGCTTATATTTGTAAGGGATACTACACCTCATGGCACGTACATGTACGTGCCATCAATAGTATATAACCACTGTACGCACAGTATGCTGTAGTGGTCGGTGTGCAGCGACAGGCTGTTGTCGCTGACACAAATAAATGACAAGATTCTAATTACGTCTTTCATTTACCGGCCGCTCAACCACCATCATGGAAGAAGCACCAATCACGATATACCATCATCCAGTGGAATAATCACCAGTAACGTCATCCCGTTACACTGGTGACCCCGACGTGATCTGAACACGCAACCTTCTGATGACGAACACCAGTAACATCTTCCGTTACATATTCAATAACTTAAACCAAGATAAGGATAGGGATTAAGGGATTATACCCTGTCACAGTGCTAAATATAGATGACAAACAACTTTTGTGCTCGGTATGGCAATAGGTTCGCCTGCTATTCCATTTGGGACTTTAACCATAACGGCGAGTTGAGGCTTAACCGCCACTGCACACCTTCGGGTAGAAAAAGGTGTGGAGTTATGTATGTATGTATTTAATAATATTTATAACTACCTAACCCGGCGAACTTTGTTCTGCATCAAAAGTAATAAGTGAGTAAATTTTGGATATCATGAAGTTCAATGTGTGCTATTTAACTGCTGTCCCGCTATGTTAATACTGCAATATCTTCAAAAATATTCCTTGAAATTGTTTGCTGCGAAGGGCCAGGATCATTTATATTATATGCACAATCTATTAAAGACACTTTATTGGATGAAAATTAATGCTGTAATGTTTAGAATTGCTTCGTAAATAAGCCATTATTACTCGTAAAAAGTAAAAATATAAATTGGTCATTATGGGTTATCCCTAAGAGATAGACATATGCTCTTGCGGATTTTTTTGTGTAACTTTTAAAGGTGTTTAATAATGTAGAACATTGTTTTTATCTATCACTCAGGGTTCAGTCAGCGTTTGCAATTACGGTGCTGAATCTCGAAAATTATCATTTTTTCTTTACAAAATCATAAATGAATTATAGATCAAAACTACCGTTCATACCTAACTATTAAAAAAATGCATCGAAATCCGTTGCGTAGTTTTAAATATATAAACATACTAGCTGACCCGGCGAACTCTGTTTCGCATCAGAAGTAATAACTGCTGCCCCGCTATGTTAATACTGCAATATCTTCGACAAATTTGAAGTCGATAGCAGCTATAGGTTAAAAATGGGAATTTTCCATTGTTAACACCCCCGCAACCCCCCTTGTGGGTGGAATTTCGTAAAATCCGTTCTTAGCTGACCTCTACTCGGCGAAAGGAATAATCCTACCAAATTTCAAGTCGCTACGCCTTATGGTTCCAGAGATATCGTGATGAGTCAATATATAGGTGGAAATCTCTTATATATATATATATATATATATATATATAAATAAGGGGACAGACAGCGGAAAGTGACTTTGTTTTATACTATACTAGCTGACCCCGCAAACGTTGTCTTGCCAAAAAATAAAATTTAAAAAATAAGGGTTGATCTTAGGGGGTTGAAATTTTAGGGTTGTATGTATTTTTGTATCCCGTTTTATAAAAAAAATAAGAAACAGAAAAATGTCGAAAAATTAAAAAAAAATATTGAGGGGTGGGCTACCCTTGTGATTTAGGGGGATGAAAAATAGATGTGGTCCTATTCTCAGACCTACCCGATATGCACACAAAATTTCATGAGAATCGGTCGAACCGTTTCGGAGGAGTTCAATTACGCACATCTAGACTCGAGAATTTTATATATTAGAAGATAATGATTAATAATTGATATAATTTGATAGTAGGGTTATTAACATCAAAATTGTTTTTTTATTTATTGTTCGACATAATATTCTACACTCATAAATATAGAACAAACTAATTATACCTAATTAATGAACTTGGAATGATGACTGGAGTATTCCTGATGCATTATTAATCTTAATACCAAGGGTCGACTGTTAGTTAAACAAGGCAGCCATTTTTTGTGACTCTAAGTGCCTTTGTGTGACAAAAACAGCTGTCAGCAGGAAACTCCTCTGTTAATAATAATAATAATTGTTTACTATTATTTTATGTATAGTTCATTAGTCAAGTCTCTTTCAATCAGAACTCTATTCGGTTCTAGGTTCGAGTTTCATTCGAATACAGTCTAATAAAGTCTTGGTGGTCCAGTGGTCGAGCACACGGCTTCTGATCCAGAGGTCCGAGTTCGAATCCTGACACTGGCTCACACCAATGAATTTTCGAAGTTCTTTTCGGAAGTTAAGTGTGATAAATATTGATGACTGAAAACTTTGTGCCTTGTATGGCAATAGGTTCGCCACCTATTCCATTTGGGACGTAAACATAATGGCGAGACGAGGCTTAACAGCCGCTGCCTACACCTTCGGGTAACAAAGGCCTGAAGTTATGTTATGTTACAGTCTAATAAATTGTTTGAATAGTTTCGATTTTGAGTAACTTTAGCCTTTTTATGTTTGTTTCGGAAGTATGTTTATGGATCTATAAATTAAAAATGTATCTGCTTGCACCATAGAGTATTGAAGGCATGAATAAGAATGTCTGATAACATTCTCCGTTATCCTAATATCAAATGTTACTCAATATAAATAAAGAAGATTTCCAGTTCAATAAATAATATCTTTTTGTTAATAAAATATTATTATTTAATACAAGTAATATTATACCAGTGTTGAATTCTAGATGGCGCTTATAGCAATTAATCTAATAGCCACATGATCCTTTACTGAGAACAACAATATCCTTGTATGTATGTAGCAACAATTACGTAGGTGTCACGTCATGGTTTGCTAGTGCTTCTAATAGACTGCACGTCTACGTGACGTGCGCATGAAATTGAGTTACATACAGGATGTTTTTTTATGGAGTATATAAAACATTTATTTTCTAATTTCGTACGTTCTTTTACGTAGTCGAGCCATTAGTCACTGCTATTTTTTTTTAAATGACTGAGACGACAAATAAACAAAATAAGGAAGATTACAAATATAATCTAATATTCTATATATTTTAATAATTATAAAGACTCGGTGGACCAGTATTCGAGCCTGCGCTTCGACATCGAGAAGTCGTGGGATCAATTCCTGGATCAGACCAATTTCTTTTAGGAATTCTTATTGGAAGTTATGTGTGACAAATATCGATGACTGACAAAATTGTGCTGGTATATGGGAATGGGTTGGCATATTTCATTTGATACATAAAAATTTAGCGAGCCGAGGCTTAATAGCTATTGCCTACACCGTCAGGTAGAAAATGCGTAAAGAAATTAAAAAATAAAGATACATTCAGAACCTTTTAAAATGGCTCTGATTTAAAGAGCATTTCAAAGCCTTGGATTACTTTGAGTCATATAGCTCTTGAGCTATTAAAGTAAGTATTTCCTAGAATAATACAGACGAAGTGTCATCATTATCAAAGCGATTGACTCTTTTTTGCCTATCAAAATTTTCCATTACTGACAAAACGCACCCTGTATTTCAACTTGTATTTGATTAGGTATGGCTTGAATTAATTATATATAAATACAGTATGTGGATATTAATACTACAATCGTCTCTACATCTCAGTGGTTTAAGGTTCCAACCTCTGAAGTAAAGTTTCTGAATTCCATTAACTTTTCTAAATTCCTTTTGAAAGTTGCGTGTGACGTCACATTTGGGATCAACAACTTCGGCCGGTCGGGGCATATTGAGGAGTTGGGTATAATGAACTGTTTCGCTACCAAATCATTTTTTACTTCACGACTCTACCGTAGGCCTCGCTTCATTATCCCATGAATCTTAGATATTATATCTTGCAAGAAATTCGACAAAAAGACGACGTGTTACCGTTACGTTGCGTTTGAAGAAGTTGGCAATGGGACAGGCAGGGCAAGGGAAAGGGCCCTCGGATACGTCTCTTACCTAGCGAAATGCGGCATAAGCCAGTTTACGTAGATATTCTGAGAATTCGAACTGCGTGGTTCAACCGCGGTTAAGTGCGGCTCTTCTTATGAGTGGCTGTCAATCCTTGACTTGGTATACACCGTGCACAAAGTTATTTGTTATCGATATTAATCACAAATAAATTCGAAAAATAATTGAATTATGAGAAGTTATTTATGGCGTCCGCATTCAATCCCGCGACTGCTTGATTCAGAAATAACGTCCAACAACCTATAACCCAAAATTAAATATACTACATAACTTTTGTATAAGTACTTATTCGCTCCGCGGCAATAATTCATAATTGCGTTAGGCGTTGAGCTGCCGACAGCAAAATATTGAGGTGCGGCCTCAGTGACTTATATATTTTTGAATTTAACGACTAATAATGAAGAAAATAATTGTGTACTACATTTTCCAGTGGCTTTTCTCCCTTTCACTATTTTTTTTTCCTCTTCTTAGGATATAGAATTTGTTTTTGTTGATTATTTTATGATTGTGTTATTGTGACGGTGGTTCAGTAGGCTATCATCGCGCTTCTGATTCGAAAATTCGGGGTTACGATTTGGGCTCACACCAATTAGTTTTCAGAGGTTACGACAAAAATCGACGTCTAAGAACATTGTACTCGGTGTATGACAATAGCTTTCGCCACCTATTTCATTATGGAGACTAAAATTCGGCAAATTGACTCTTAGTAGGCACTGCCTTTACCTTTGTGTAGAAAAATACCTGAAGTTATAGTATATATTATTTTATTGCCGAATGAAATGTTTGCCTAAAATTAAATATTTTGTTTACAATTTAGTATAGGAAACCAGATCGGATATTTACATGCGCATATAACTTAAAATAATATTCTACTATTGAAATAGAGAAAAATCCTACGCAACCAAAATTTTTATTCCAGCGTATATTTGAAGGAATTTAACCTATGCTTTTCAATTACAATAATCAAAGCTTATTTAAAGGTTAAAGTGAACCCGATACATATATTCCATGAACTAAACCTTTGTAACGTTATTTGGGTTACAAATAACAATTATATTATACGAAATCCATTTTTTTTATCGCTAAAGGCTGTGTCTTTGAACTGTAATAAACTGTAACGCCTGAAATATCGATCAACCTTTGAGAGGCTTCTTACTCAATGCGGTTCGTTAGTTGTGCGAGTTGTATGCGATACGTGCGTAGCTCATGTTTCTAACCAGACCCAACGCCATCGTGGTAATATTGAATCAAATAATATTTGATCAAGCACTCAGCTGTTATTCTATTGGTACTAGTGTTTTGTTAAGCCCCAGGATCTCCGCAGGTACATTGTTCTATTGATTTCAACACAGGTTATCGAAGTTATTATTTGATTAAGTTCGAATAACGTATAACCTATGTTAGAATTATATTACCTTTTCTCAATGATTAATTAATCTCTTGCTATTTTAACATAATATAACTTCACGCCTTTGTTACCCGAAGGTGTAGGCAGCGGCTGTTGGCTGTTAAGCTTCGTCTCGCCGTTATGTTTACGTGCCAAATGGAATAGGTGGCGAACCTATCGCCATACCGGGCACAAAGTTTTCAGTCATCGATATTTTCACACGTTTTCAAGAGTGGTAGAGCCAAACAGTTCGCTGCATGAATGGGCCGGCTCGACCGGTGAAATACCACCACCTCTCAGAAGATCGACGTAAAGTGGCTCATGCCGCGTTTCGTTCGGTAAGAGAGGTACCCGGAGGCCCATCCCCCTTCCCCATCCCTTCCTATCCTACTCCTTTAAAGGTTGGCAACGCACTGTAACACTATATGTGTTGCAGGTGTCCATGGGCGGCGTTGGTCACTTAACATCAGGTGACACGCCTGCCCGTTTGCCCTCCTATCCCATAAAAAAAAAAAAAAAAACTTCCGAAAACAATCTCGAAAACTCATTGGTGTGAACCAGTGTCAGTATTCGAACCCGCGACTTCCGGATTCAGAAGCGGAGTGCTCGACCACTGGACCACCGAGACTCTTCTTATTTTAATGTGTTCTTTTTAATACAATTTCGTCGATATTAGATTGTCAGTATTAATATAATAAAATCTATTCCAGGAATTCAATATTTGTGCACGAATAAACGTATTGAATTATTTTTAAACGAAACTTTTAGAATATTTTTTATAGGCGCCACGGACAAGCCCTGGTAGCGACAAATTGCTGTCAAAATGGATTTTTTAAATTTTATTTTCCGTTCAAATTTAGCCTAGCCGTGTATAAATGCTTTGTTTAAAATTTTATTCACTAAACATTTGTTAACAGTTGAATAATTGAGACTTGTATATTATATTTTATTCCAATACGTGCCGACAGATCTGCTGATGTAGTCTTTTTTATTATTTCACGACTTATCAGAATATCGAGGCAAGCAACGTGGCTCATGCCGTGTTTTATTCATTAAGAGTGGTATCCATAGACCTACTCCCCTTCCCCATATTAAAGGACGGTAACACTGGTAGAGCCAAGCAGTTCGCTACATGAATGGCTTTGGTTCGGCCGGTGAAATGCCACGATCTCTCAGAAGATCGACGTAAAGTGGCTTTTGCCGCGTTTCGTTCGTTGAGAGAGGTACCCGGAGGCCCCCCTTCCTTCCCCATCCTTTCTTATCCTACTCCCTTCAAGGTCGGCAACGCAACTGCAACACTATATGTGTTGCAGGTGTCCACAGGCGGCGCTGGTCACTTACCATCGCGTGACACGCCTGCTCGTTTGCCCTCCTATTCCATAAAACAACGCATTTGTTACACTACATGTGTTGTGGACGTACATGAGCAGCGCTAGTCACTTACCATCAGGTGACCCGTTTTCTCCTTTGCCATTCTATCCCACAAAAAGGACCCAAAGTTTATACATCGTTTCACACTAACTGCATAAAACACTATATACTACTTCACAGTATTTTCATTTATAAATTCTACCCTCAGTGCTTTCTCTTCAATATCTTATATGTAGCAGTCTTAGCAAACATTTAAAGCAATAATACCAATTAGTAAACAAATTATGTGAACCGATATTAGATTTAGCAAACACAAGCAAACACACAATCGTATTAAGAGCCTTAAAGTATAATTAAAGCTTAATTTTACGCCAAGGTGTTCGCTCCGTAAAAGTGAGTAAAGTCCAAAATTTCAATTACGACGACGCAAACTTTTCCTTATTTTCGTCTAACACACAAAATTAACAAAAGTAATTTAATACAAAAGTTTGCTCTAGATTATGAAGAGAGTAAAGCAAAATAATTGCTCGGCTAAGAAAAATACAAAGTTTGACGAAAAAGAAACTGCTAACTCGCCACAACCACCGACAAAAGTTGATTCGCTAGATGACGAAGAACAAGGGTTTGGAGGTTGGTTAAGGTATGTTGTATATATTTTAAAAAAAATCAATTCTTTTTTCACCTGAAAACGTAGGCAGAGCTGAGCTGTTAATACTGGACATGCCGTTTTTTTTACGTCCTAAATGACATAGGTAGTGAAATTCTGATGTCAGCCATTGATGATAATCACATAAAACATCCGAATAAAATCGAAAAGTCATTGTGATTGTAGTAATACGTAGATTTCCCGATAACATGATTCAGAAGGGCGTTGTTCTACCTCTAAGCCGTTGAGATAATTTCGAATGGCATGATTATACATACAAAAGCTCATGCCTGTATACCATAGGGGTAAGCAGAGACTTTGGCTTTCCACAAGCTACGATCCTGACACACATCTTTCGCCTCACCCATAGTCATACATCTCGTTATGCATTCACGTCGGTTTCGGGTACTACGCATTTGGCCTTCTTTAAACAGACTATTTATTTGATCGTGGTAGCTTTGTCTTAGTCTCCCGACCCTGCCAGTCACATTCGCTTCGTATACTCTTTTCAGTAGGATTTCATTCGTTCTTGCAACATGACCAAACTATCTTAACATACTTCTCTCCAACTTGGTCACCACATCATCATTCAACTTGAATTTGTCCATGATTATATTTAGTCATGATTATATTTGCCTTAGTTAGTTTTTGTCTAGTGCGCGTTTAAAGACCGGAGAGCCTTCATGTTCATAAACACGTACGTATCTTTTGCCTTTGTACTTAAAAACTTACAGTATTTTTGATTAAAATTAGCTTATTTTTAATCCAATTCCACAATGAATCACAAAACACGTGGAGTTTCTACATAAGGTAATCTAATAAATATGGTGTGTATTTTTTTCAGATCATCTGACGGCCTGGAGACTATGAAACTATTTGTGATAGCAAATAGTATTGTGATGTTAACAACACTTGTGTATCCACAAATTCAAGTAGTTTTCGAGATGGTTACGGATATGTTTTATGGAACAAATATTATTGATGATTGAATCTATAATATTGATTTAACTAATCTGTCAGTTATATACAAGGGCCACTTAGTTTATCATAATTATTACTTTTAAATATACATGATATTAGCATTTTACTAAGTACTTAGAAAATTATATTAATATATTTTATAGAAAGTAAATTATGTATGTTATAAAAATTATCATCAGCAAACATCACTCATTAGTATTGAAAAAGTATAAGTTATTTTTGATTTTTATGTTATTTACGTTTAAAAATTTTGTTATTTTTGAGTCAGTAATATAACAAGGTTTTCAATAATAAAATGTTGGGCTTACTATTTAGACTGATATTTTCAATAAGCGTGATTGTTTGGTATTCTATTAATGTGTGGCATATGATATCTGATTATTTTAATAAAGAATTTCATAGACTTGTATCCAATGACACTGAGTACATAGAAAAATATGAACTATGAATTTTTGGTTGACTTCAAAAGTAGGTGGGTAACCATTTTTTAAAACATTAATTGCTATTAAAATGGTAGTAAAAGTGTGATATCTAAGAAAAATGTAAAAAAGAGTTTTTATTTATAATGTATCATTTATAAACATACATAATAATATTTTGACGTGACAACGTCTTAAATTAGGTTGCGGCTGGGAGTCACTTATGAAAAAGTGTAACGCTCGGTAACGTTACGATGAGTCACCGAACGAGAGAGAGGCCCGCCGAATGCCATATGTCAATGTCATACTATTGATAAATGTTGATAGTGTTAAGTAAATTATTAGTTTAAAATTAATTAATTTTAATTAATTGTTTATCGTGTTTCAATACTAACAGATGTTTGCCACATAGTTTTTGTTGAGTAAATATTAAACAATTTTTTTATGCGGTGATATAAATTGGAATCCAATAAATTGGTAATGAATTATATTATTTATCCACAATCGAATTACCTACGAAATAATAAGCGTTTTTGTGGTATCAATTATTTTCAAATTGTTTAACTAATAACAACTGAAGACCAGATCCGGATAGTCTATTTTATTTTATGTGAAGAGAAACAAATGGGCAATGAAGTAATTTGATGGTAAGCCACAAGGCCTGCACATATGTAAAAACGTCTGCAAGAGAAAAGGCTCTTAGGCCCGTAAGATCAATCACAGTTTAATCTATTTTACCTAGTTTAAACCTCCTCTGTCGTTTATTTTGTAAGATCGATGCTAGGTAATCGTCCAATAACAGTTTAATCTATGGTTTAGCTTACACCACGAGGCTTTGCCAGTTAAACCATGGTCCTGCCTAGTTTAAAAATGGCGGTCGTTTATCAGCTGACGTCTGACACGACGATTGTGGGTTTGGCAGTACTAGATTGAGCTTCGTACAAAGATTTAGCATAGACTTTAATAGATAGCACATGTCAGGAAAAAATTACTAATAGCATCGAATCACTAACAGCGCAACCGCGTATATTAGATTTTCCGGATATTTACATTTCAACACATGAACATTAACTATTTAAAAGTTGACACTTTGAAGCGCTTTTTACCCATGCATTGATAAGTCACTCACAAATCAACAACCCATTTTTGTCTCGTTATTTGGGTGACTATTGCCGATCTATTATTCTTATATCTATGGTTACACCATAAACCTTCATAAAAGTAAAAGGTTTTTTTCCAGAATATGCCACAGACAATGTACAAAAGAGTGAATGATAGGCGAAATATAGACATTAAATAACCAAATGTTGCCATCTGTAGAAAACTAAACCTAGTTTACGTATTACGGAGCAGGTTTAAACCGTAGAATAAAATTGACTATAGTTTAGAAAATCGACGGTTTAAACTATGATTGATCTTACGGGCATATTGGCATAGTGAACTTTTAAACCTTTTCTTTAAGTTTTCTTTAAGCCGTATAGGTCCGGAAACACCGCTGCCAGCATATGACAAAGTCTTGGCGTAGCGTATGTGCTACGTAAAACTTGAGTTCGATAACGATGTGCCTAAATAACATTATTATGAGGACTTAAAACATATCTTGGACACAATAAACACAGCGCCCTCTAGTTCCAAGGTAAACAACTAAATGCTTGTAATATGGAAACTAGATAACGGATATTATTACGGATATATACACCGCAGAAGCCTTACACAAATTCAAGCTTTTTCATAAGTATTTGTATTCGGGTGGGGATTCAATCCTTTAACTTCGATTCTGCCTGTAGTCGGTAATTTTACTAATCTAGCACGAGGCTCGTCTCAGTATTGTAAATGCCTCATGCCAAATGCCTCAAAATGGTGCCTACATTATGATATTATAAAAAGGAGTTACTTCATAGTTAATAGCTAATGGTCATGAATAAATAAATTGTACTGAATGACTAAATTCATTACAGGCTAAATTATTTTTATAATTATATCCAAGAAACTGGACGTACATAAAAAAAATTGATTCCAATTATTCGAAATTGCCCATATCTTATTTGATTTATAATATTTTGTCACGGAATTTTTACAACTAGGAATGTATAAATAGAGGTATTTAATTCATAGATTACTTTGGTGAAAGTTTTATTGTTACTAAAATACTTAAAATATATTTTTGTTAACACGTCAGAAACTAATTTACATTTTTTTTACCGTCACGACTTTATTATTTGACACCTTCGAGCAATAACAACAAAAGCTATGGCGTATAGTCAATATTAATATCTGTAGTCGTAAATAACAGGTGGCAGAACCTATTACTATTCATATTTGCTATTCATTGATCAGTATTATGTATCTATAAAGTGTTATCTGTCTATTTACCAATCAATATTTAGATACTTAAGTAATTATGAATTGTTTTTTTTATGGGATAGGAGGGCAAACGAGCAGGATTGTCACCTGATGGTAAGCAACCAACGCCGCCCATGGACACCAGCAACACATTTAGTGTTTCTGTTGCGCTGCCGACGTTTAAGGGATAGGGGATAGGGAAGGATGGGAAAAGGGGGTGGGCCTCCGGATACCTCTCTCACCGAACAAAACGCGGCATGACCTACTTTACGTCGGTCTTCTGAGAGGTCTTGGTATACATATTTATTTCTCAGACTTCGCGAATCACATTTATAACATTAAAACAACTTTGAGGATTATATCGCGTTTATTTATTACTTATTTTTATTTATTTCCCGACGTTTGTAACTCTTTGCAGAGATCATTGATCTCTGTAAAGAGTTCTTTAAACGTAAAATAGGTCTTGATATTTCACCGGTCGAGCAGGGCCATTCTAGCAGCAATCTGCTTGTCTCTAACAAGTCGGTTTTGTCATTAAAATAACTGTACCCTAAATACTGAACATATATTTAGCCTGTAGGTTAATGTTCTAGTAGCTTGCAAATCGATACTTAAAGGTTTTCTTACTATGCCTGGCTTGAAGCCAAGTGCAGTCGCATTTTGCACTAATTGCGCCATCGCTACACGAGAATTTATTGTTGCCAAACAAACTTAGTTATTTATGTGATTGAAAACTCTTCAAGTTTGGCTCAAATGTATCCCTGTAGGTATATACAAACATGCATAAATTCACTTTATTAACTTTATTGCTAGGTAGGTAGAGAGAACAGAACGCCATAAGGCATGATTCTTGCACACTTCAGTCGCTTCTTAAACTTTCAGAGCTCTCGTCGGTTTATAAGGCTCTTGACACCACGTTCCTCGAGGACATAAAACAGGTATATAGTTCATAATATTATAAATATTTTACCACTGCACTCACAGTATATCTTCTTAGTATGCTGATATTAAATTAACACAGTCTCGTGGCGCAGTGGTCGAGCACACGGCTTCTGATCCAGAAGTCCGAGTTCGATTCCAGACACTGGCTTGGCACTGACAAACTTTGTGCCCGGTATGGCAATAGGTTCGCCACCCATTTCATTTGGGACGTAAACATAACGGCGAGACGAGGCTTAACAGCCGCTGCCTACACCTTCGGGTAACAAAAGGCGTGAAGTTATGTTATGTTATGTTTTTTGGGAGAGGGGCCAACGAGCAGTTGATCACCTGATCTAGCTGTCCACCGCGCACTGGCTCGACTTGTGAAATACCAAGACCCGAATTTTTTTCGTTGTCTGAGTAACTATAGTACTAAGATATTGATTTTTTATTACATTTATTTATTCTAAAAGAGGGTTCAATACATTTTACAATTTTACTTCGAATATTACAGTATTTAGTTAGATATTAAAGAAACTTTAAGAATATATGTATTAAAGAACTGAATCTAATCGAAACAACCCCGACTTGACAGATCTGAAATATTCATCACTATATCAAAACATTGTTATTAGATATTAGAGATTGCTGGCTTACTGGTATAGAATGCCTGGAGGCATTACATCCACCTTTGTGCACTTGCTGCATATTTTACAAGAAATAAAAAAAAAATAGTAATATATTTTTTATATAAATTTTAAAATAAAAACATACGCTTTACGATATCTAACAGTGTCAATTCAGTCAATTCAGTGTCAATATGACTGTAACAAAATTAGCTTAATAAAGTTGAAGCTTATGAAGCCAATACTTTTAAATCCCACTTACATTTCAACATTAGACAGTATCAATAATCACTTCGGTGCACTGGCACTATGGCAGAATCATCTATTCTCCATCAGCAAACACTAAGGTATACGGATTCTATGCGCCATTGTTATCTCTTGGTGAGAATATTCTGTAATTTCTATGCACACTGTGCATCATCTGTGAATCTAACCGAAACCACACAATTCTGTCACCACCGTTCCCTTAATATGCAAATCGGAGCTGAGGACATTCTGGATAATTGTCATTATTTCCATATTGCTCTATTATTTGTACAACCTAGTATGTTATTAATTACCTACCATAGTTTTCTTCACTTGATAAATCACGAAAATTTGTTAGGCGTATTTCTTACGTGGTAAAGAGGTCAGCTAAGAACGGACTTTTTAAACTCTACCCGCTACGGAAATAACAGGAGCGTTAAATAAAAATAAGCACGCATCGCTTCAATAGGTGTGAAATTTTCTTAGATTATTATTTTTGGCATGCTTACTGATCACTAAAAAAACTCATCCAAAATGTATTTTTCAGTTCTCTAAATGTCAAAGGTGGTCCGTTGCTTATTATTTTTTACAAAACAAAGTTTGCGGATCAACAGACAATATATATAAGTAATAATTAGCTTAAACATAAACTAATATCCGTTTTATAATTACTATGTCCCCAGTCATCTCGGTAGACGAATCTCATTATAACTGCCAACAATTATGTTTTAACTGCTTTTGAATGACTAATTATTCAACCTGTTAATTATGTAACCTTTTCAATTGTAGAAAACGGGCCAAGTCGTGAAAACCATGACCATACCATGACTATTTTATGACCATATCTCTGATAGCGTATCAAAGCTGTATTAAGGACATACAAAAACAGTAAAGAGCCCGACTGTACCTTGTTTTCGGTACAGTCGGGTAGTAATTAATACCAAATGTATTTACACAAAATGATGTCGAGTTTGGTCATTATTTTAATCCCGAAGCTTTTTGAAGCCTTGCCAGTGGTAAAAGCAGATTGGAAAAGTTTTTTCTTGAGAGAATCCAATTAAAGTTGTTAAAAGCAATTTCCCGTGGATCCAAATGCGTGCAAGCTGGCGGATGCAGGGCGTGTGAACGTAATCCGATCTAATTGTTGATTTTTTTTTTCGGTATTTCCCATCCATATCCCGTTTACCTGTAACGATGACTTTTACAGATGAATAATAAAAATTTATACTGATTTTTTTAATGGGACTGGGGCAAATGATCAAGCGGGAAAGCCGGTTACCCTACCTGGTGGTATGTGACTAGTACAACGCCGAGAGGGTTATAGTATTTTGTCCGCTGTTAAGATTGCATAGAATTTAAGTGGAATGGGAGAAGTGACGCGGGATGATCCACTTTGCGAGGTGTTTTACTAGTTATGCAGCGAGCTCCGTGCCCCTATTTATGTTCAACAACATTTTTTCTAAATACTCTAGTAGGAACAATGTATGTTTTTCAATAGGTTTTTTTATGCATGCTTGTGCATGTGCATGCTTTAAGCATAGCTTCTCAACGAGTGGAGTTGCGTACAAAAAGTAGTAAGTAATGTAACTGACATACTTTCATCCTACATAGAATTTATTTACATTCAGCGTATAATTTTTCGATGTTACTAAACCTTGAAAACTTTTTTACTGAATTTCAAATTTTCCTTCGTCGAATATCAATTACAGGAAAAAGTTTACGCAGGTACCTAAGAAATTTTATTTCGGAAATTAATATCAATTACTGGCAGAAGTTTATTTATCTACAGGTATGTAATCCATATCTATGTATGAATTCGCTGAGTTTTCCTGTAATTATATTTATTTTAATGACATGATATGTCATTAAAAGACATGACATGATATGTCTATGTCCAGCAGTGGACTGCAACAGGCTGATGATGATGATATGACATTTTATTAAATATCCATGACTTATAAGATCTTGGATTGTTGGATACATGTCTTAACGATTGGGACGTGGCATACGCCACTTTACATTACTCATCATGAGATGAGTAACGTAAAGTGGCTTATGCCACCATATCCATAATGATATGGAAAGAATTGGTCTCTGCCGCTCATGGGGAAAAAGCGTGATTGTGTGTATGTATGTATAACATCGCGCTCGGTGTATGGCATTAGGTTTTGCCACTTTTTCTACTTGGGACGTAAAAGTGGAAGCGTAAAAGCCGGATAATAAAACAGCGTGATTTTATATATAAAAACCTATTAGATCCACGTAACCTCAGAAAATTATTTATATTATATGCATATTCATTCCCAAAGCAAACAGTGAAACTAAATACAATAAAAACTTTTTTTTTATGGGATAGGAGGGCAAACGAGCAGGCGTGTCACCTAATGGTAAGTGACCAGCGCCGCCCATGGACACCTGAAACACATATAGTGTTACAGTTGCGTTGCCAACCTTTAAAGGAGTAGGATAGGAAGGGATGGGGAAGGGGGATACTCCGTGTACCTCTCTCACCGAACGAAACGCGGCATGAGCCACTTTACGTCAATCTTCTGAGAGGTGGTGGTATTTCGCCGGTCGAGCCGGCCCAATCATGCAGCGAACTGCTTGGCTCTACCACTCTACAGGACTCTACAAACTTACATAATCCACTTACTAATATACGTTATAATGACAAGTTATTTGTATTCAATATTATACTTTTATAAGTGCACATTGTACAGCAGAGCGAAACAAAGTTTGCGTGTCAAATGCAGCCAACATTCTCCGGACATTTTAATCATACTGCATTGAATAGTTTCCAATCTGTCACGGAATTGTATAATTGTAGAGGGATATAAATTGATTTTTATGAAAAATAAAAAATACACTCGATTTTCAGTTTATCTGAGCCTTTAAATAGGACTTTATCTTTTTTATATAGCTTTTATCAGGCGATTATGTATTGGTAATGTGAATGATATGCTACATTTAGAGCAGATGAAATATGTATGTATTAAATAAAGCATAATAGTGGTATAACCGCACAGTTCGTTCTCAGAATATCAACGTAAATGGCTCATGCTGCTGGTGAGACAGGACAACCCTCTTCCCCCTCCGCGTCTCCTTTTCTATCCTATTGTAAGTGCCGGCAACGGGCAACTTCACCATTAAAAATAGCTATCTCATAAAAAAGTTTGGCTACAAAACTTTAATACGTCCTTACAATGATCAAAAAAATCTACCTATACGAATTTTAATCAAGATGTTATAATTAAATAATATAAATCAACGTCCATGAGGAAGGCTGTTATAAATTAGCTTCAACCATAAATTTTAATTGTGTGAAACTATCCTTCGTGGCGTTCACCTCTTTCTTCTTACCATGCAAAGCACTTATTGTAAAACTGTACAAACGAATATGTGGTTTTCAAATATATATATATTTCAAAATGACTTATTTATTTTCCTTTAGTTGACATAGCTAAAGTAGTAGGGTAGTGAAGTGAAATTGGTTTCACTTCACTACCCCTCAAACTTTGTCAAGTTTTAGGATTGGTGGTCAATGCATAATGTGCCAAAGAGTAAGTAGTTTACGCCATTTTTATACTTTAACTAGCTAGCGATAGTTATACATTAACCGGTTATTTTTTTGCTCCACAAATTTTATCTGTCATGGATATTTATTAAACACTGGTTGATCCGGCCATCGTTGTTTCGCAAAAAATAAATAAATAGTGTAGCAACGTGAAAGTTTTCAAATTATTAAATTAAAAAAAAAAACACAAACAATCAAATCTTTTTTATTCATGATATTAGTAAAGGAATATTAGGAAAATTATTATGTAAATTAATTAATGTATGGCAGAATTTGACCTCGTGACTTCTTGATTCAAAAGCACGATACTGAACCGCCAGGCCACCGGAATGTAAGCATATTATTATAACTATTTATGTTAATTAACAACACTAATATTTTTTTTTTGTATTATGATGTAACTACTAACAAAAGTATAACTCTGTAAGCATAAGTTTTCATTTTGTTCTCATGGATAAATTAAGGAAATAATATAGGTTAAGACGAATTTAACATCAAATTCCAGGCTATTTAATAAACATGTCATTGTTTTTTTTGGATCACTTTATTCAAAATACTAAACTTTACACGGAATATTAGGATATTAAAGATGTTAAATAATTATACTTTTTTTTTTCTTGAAGAAAGTATTTTTTTTTTGTAAGCAAATAGAAATTAAAATTGTTGGCGAGTGTAACTTCAATATTGGCCAACTTCAAGATTAATTAGTTTGATTAGGAGTTTGCACTGTTTAAGATCATCAATAAATTATAGCCGCGGGGATCACGAACTCGTTAATTGATTGGTATTTGGAAAACTGTTTTGTAATTGAAGAAGTTTGTTAGTTTACTATCGCGCTTTTTTACTTGTTCGCGATAGACATGTAACTTGACTCAAGTGAACTTGACGTGACTTATGTCTTTATATTTCATAGATGGGAGACGAAGATGCCTTTATATTGTGTGTTTCCATACAAACTGTGTTGAGGTTAAAAAGAAGCGGTGACATTTTGATAGCTTGTTAAGCTGTTAATATGAAAAAACCGTTTCATTCCCTTGTCGTCTTCTTATAATTATGGACAAGATTTTTATTAATTCACAAAACTAGTGGTAGAGAAGCTTAGTTTGTGGCATGTATTTCTCGGCTCAGCTGGAGAAAAACCCACAATCTATAAGGAAATCTACCTAAAGTGGTTTATACCATATTTCGCTTGGAGACAGAAGTAGCTAGAAGCTGACCCCCTAGTCTTAAAAAACCTATATCATTTAATAATGCAATAAGAAACATGTTTTTCCTATATAATTTGTATTTTAAGCAATTGAATGAACTCGCGTAATAATGTGTTTTTATTAGTGAGATAATAATAAAAATATGTTATAAATATACCAAAAGGTAAACCCCAAAAATGAGAGTAACAAAAATAGAAGTAAATTTTATTTATTCGGGATCAAATAGAAATATTCAAAGGGTCGAGCAACAAGTTAGTTCGTGAACTAACTTTGCTTTAAAAGCTTTTTATATTTTTCGGACGACTTCGCAGATTCGACTTCGTAATTGACTGATGTTACAACTATAATAATAAAAAATATAAAATTAGAAAAAAAAATGCTGAATAAACATAAAAGTTATGATTATAAAGCCGATGTATATATATTGTGTGTGAGAACACAACTTAATTGCTTGACACGAAACAGCTAACACTTGACACTTTATTTTATTTTGGAGAAATGGTATTATTCACGCTTTTAACTTTCCAAGATTTAGGAGAACATTATTGACTTAGCCAAAAATAATGTTTGCTTACAAGAAAAACATGAGAGACCTTAAATATTTAACAAGATAACTTAAAATTCTTCAATAATTTACTATAAATATCTCCTATAAATTCTCAAAAATAGCGGAA
The DNA here is from genome assembly GCA_905147225.2 of Euproctis similis. NCBI lineage: Eukaryota > Metazoa > Arthropoda > Insecta > Lepidoptera > Erebidae > Euproctis > Euproctis similis. The sequence continues at coordinate 17,048,404 of LR990114.1, forward strand.
ACATTGCTGCACGTGTACTTAAGAGCATAATGTGAAACAAATGGGTATTGGGAACAATTTATATTATGTCTAAACTTCAAGCCTTTTCCCCTCAAAACTGTAGACAGAAGACACACAATTTTACGACCCAAATGGAATAGATAGAGCAACCTATCCCCATTCTCTACCGGGCACAATGTTATCAAACATCAATATTTATCACACATAACTTCCAAAAAGAACTTTGAAACTTTGGTGTTAACCAGAATTAAAATCCGAGAATATTTGTTTCTGAAGCGGGATACTCCATGTCAAGACTATCGAGACAACATAATCTTGATATAAACTTACATCTAAACATAGAAAATGCCTTAATTTTATATGCGTTTATCTTATTAAGGTATAATGTGCCGTTCACGTACCAACCATATTCAGGGGTCTAATCTTAAGGCCACAGCCATCAAAGACCATATAAAAGATGAGGCTCATCGTAGCCGGAAAGAAAAAAAGATTCCTATTTATCAAGAAAGAGCAAACGATCCGTAAAGACTTGGACTATTGGATCATAAGCTTGGGGTCTCCTATTAATGATATTTTGTCATCTTTCAGGTTATTTTGTTGAGCACCGTTGGTTTGAATCCTGGCTCAGACCAATGACTTTTCGAAATTAATTTCGAAAGTTATGTGTGATAAATATAACATACATAACTTAACATAGCTTCACTCCTTTTGTTACCCGAAGGTGTAGGCAGCGGCTGCCAACCGTCCCAAATGGAATACGTGGCGAACCCATTGCCATACCAGGCACAAAGTTTTTCAGTCATCGATATTTATCACACATAACTTCCGAAAACAATTTCGAAAAGTCATTGATGTGGGCCAGTGTCTGGAATCGAACCCGGACCTCTGGATCAGAAGCCGTGTGCTCGAACACTGCGCCACCGAGACTATTATCGATGACAATAATCTTAGTGCCGTGTTTGACATTAGGCTTCCCATCTATTCCATTTGGAACGTAAACATGACGGCGAGTAGAGGCTTAACAGCCACTGCCTACACCTTCGGGTAGAAAAAAGGCGGAAAGTTATGTAATGTTCTTATATTATATTACATACTAGCTGACCTGGCGAACTTTGTTCCGCATCAAAAGTAATAAATGAGTAAAATTTGGATATTAAAAAGTTCATTGTGTGTATTCATCGGCACGCCTTTTGGCGCGCAACGCAACTGCTATGTCCCGCTATGTTAATACTGTAATATCTTCGTAAATATTCGTTTAAATTACATACTGTAAAGGGCCAGGATCTATATTGGATGCACAATCTATTTAAGGCACTTAAATGGATAAAAATTAATGAAGTAATATTTAAAATTGCTTCGTAAATAAGCCATTATTTCTCGTACAAAGTAAAAAAAATAAAAATGGTCATTGCGGGTTATCCTTAAGAGATAAATATATGCCCTTGTAGATTTTTTGTAGACCTTTTGAAGGTGTTTAATAATGTAGAACATTGTTTTGTTCTAGCACTTAGGGTTCAACCAGCGTTTGCAATTAAAGTGCTCGAAAATTATCGTTTTTTATTTACAACATCATATATGAATTATAGATCGAATCCACTTCCGTGACACCTTCTAATTATTGAAAAAAACTGCATCAAAATCCGTTTCGTAGTTTTAAAGATATAAGCACATAAGGGGACAGACAGCGGAAAGTGACTTTGTTTTATACTATGTAATGACTAATCGTTGTAACCCTCCCCTGATGTCAAATTGTAATAAAATAAAGTACCTATATAGTTCTAATTTAGCATAATTAAGTTGAACTCCATCTTACCTTAATCTGGTAACAATTAATATAATAAATGTTATTGACTATTAAAACCATTTAACGACTCTTAAGTTATAACACCTTTAAAACGCCATAACTCGCAATCTGCAATGAGTTATAAAGTTTATTTTTTTATTTCTAAGATTTTCGCGAATCTCACTCATTGATTAAAACAACTTTTAGATTATATCGCGTTTATTTATTATTTATTTATATTTATTTCCCGACGTTTCGAACTCTTTACAGAGATCATTTTCACGAGTGATGAACAAAAAGATGGTAGTTGTTCAAAAGCTATCTTCATTGATACAGAGAGCACCCATTTTTTTGGAAATAAAAATCAAAAAGTTGATGTTAAAAATATGATTTTTACTATTGGTAACCCACATCAGACCATGAGAACAAAAGTTAAATACTTATTTATAAGATGCTTTCATATATCCTGCTTATAGCTTATAGCTTATAGTTATAAAGTTATAAAAGTTTAACATATATTGAGTTTAACAAATTATTGAGCCATATTTTCCTTAAATAATTTTGGGATGTTAAGTTGTATATTTATTTTTATAGATCAGTTCTATCATATTTCATACAATATGTAACGAATGAATCAATAAATGAAAATAATATTAATACGAAAATATAAAAAAATATTGATTGATTAATAGTGATTAAAAACAAATATATTGTAAGGATCATTTTCCAAAAATATCTTAAACTATATTCTTCACTTTACATTCAATAAATTTCATACTGTGGGTGTAACAATGCTTTACAATATTATTCTGTATACAAATGCATAAAATTAAATGTTTTATTCAGCTCAAAAAAAAAAAATGTAACATAAAAAATCACTGTCTGACCCGACGAACTTCGTATCACATAATGTTAGGGGTGTAAGCTTATAAATTAAGTTTTTGTTTAATTCATCAATTATTCATTCAATCAATTACAGCATAACATAACTTCACGCCTTTGTTACTGGAAGGTGTAGGCAGCGCCTGTTAAACCTCGTCCCGCCGATATGTTTACGTCCAAAATGGACTAGGTGATGAACCTATTGCCATACCGGGCACAAAGTTTTCAGACATCAATATTTTTCACACATAACTTCCGAAAACAATTTCGAAAATTCATTGGTGTGGGCCAGTGTCAGGATTCGAACCCGCGATTTCCGGATACAGAAGCGGGGTTACATTTTTATATTCCATTCTCAGGCCTGGATATTGAGACAAAATTAAGTCGAAATCGGTTGAGTTATTTTGGAGAAAAACAACAACAACAAACACATAAGAATGCTATGTGAATTTTCGATTTAGCAATATGCACTATTACGCAAACCTAATTCTCCATATTTCAATTAAACTGCAATAGTATAGTAAATCGCAATGCTTCATCACTATTGTAATAGTGTGTGAATAGTTTAAACTTGCCGCGAGCATAACACTAGTAGGTATAATTGAGTATAGTACTGGGATTAATTGGGGCAGAAATGTATCAGGAGTGGCAGAACTGGTGGCGCAAAGCTACGCAAGCGCTCTACGCGTTACAAATCGCAGTGGCAGCCCTACTGACGCCACGGACACTCGTTCACACAAGTGTCGTCGTACCAGAGATAAGAACGCGTCATACTTCGTACGCTCTGATATCTAGCGAGTAGCAACCCTAAAAGTTTTAAGTGAAAAGTGTTCCCATAATTATTTTTCTGACAGTGTCGCATTATGTAATGAGTGTTTTTATGTGTTAAAACTAACAGATACTTTGTGAGTTCTTTTTTTACCTGTTTTCTGTGAGTTGTTTCGTAATATAATTTTACTTAGCCAAAGTGCAGTTTGTTGACTCCGTTTGAAAAGGTTAGTGATGATTTTTTTTAACTAATAAATTGTTATAATGTTTTGATACGACATAAATTTAACATTTATTGAAACGATATAAATTTTAACCTAAGATATATTTTGAGTACGCGAACATTATAAAATTACACAGTTGTTTAAAATTATAAATGAAATTTTAAAATATCATTAGGTAAGTTGGAACAGAGCTTTATATGTAGGTTTATAAGATATATTTGAATAAAACTAAAAGGGTATCCATTATCGACATAAGCCAAGAAAACAGATTTAAAAAAATTGCTTGTCAATCAATCAATCAAAGACTATTCTTAAAAGTGGTTTTAATAAATGAAAAATTGTGTAACTTAGAAAATAAGACACATATTGTAATTGGAATTTGGAATTATAATTGGAGTTTGCTCTCACAAGAAAATGGGGATTTCCCTAAATTATTATTTATAAAAATTACATACAGAACTTCACGCTAAATCCCTTGCGGGGTGGGCAGAGAGAACAGAGCGCCATATGGCACGACTCTTACACGCCTCCCTCGCTTCGTTGACTTTCATAACTCTTTTTATACAAGCTCGTCGATTGTTAAGGCTTCTTTCAGAAAATGAGTCATGCTATTTTCTCTTCTTTTCGACTTTTTTCCAGGAGAAAATCAATTAAATTAATTTTATTAATATTTGATGTCGATGAAAAAGAACATATTATTAAAAAATCTGCACCGAAGGCACGCCACGGTCAACTACCAATGAATTACAAATTATGTTTAGTATTTAAAATTTAAAAAATATATTGACATATCCCCAATAGGTATAAGTAACCAAAAATACCATACCTATTATTAAGTTTAAAGGTTTCGGAATTATTCTTTTTAATATCTAGTCTCGGTGGCCCAGTGGTCGAGCACACGACTTCTGATCCAGAGGTCCGGGTTTGAATCCTGACACTGGCTCACACCAATGACTTTTCGAAATTGTGTTCGGTAGTTAAGTGTGTTCGCCGGTTCGCCACCTATTCTATTTGGGACGTAAACATAACGGCGAAACGAGGCTTAACAGCCGCTGCCTACACCTTCGGGTAACAAAAGGCGTGAAGTTATGTTATGTTATTCTTTCCAACGACACTCTCTTTCAACCCAACTTCCTTTCTTGCTAACTTCACGCGGTCATTAAGAGTCACTCCGCAAATTAAGCCCAGTGGCCTCATTTCCATCTCGTTTATGCACCCTCTGCTATTCCCCACTACCTGTGTAATCTGTGAATTATTTTACTAAAAAAATATAAAATTCAATCTAAGGCTTACACGGAAACATTATCGACATGAGTTAGAAGCTGTAAAATTTAACACGTTTAAATAAGAAATGTTTTTTGTTTAATGGCGCAATTAAACCTCTAATTACCTATTCGAGTATTTGAAACACGAACTGTAAACGAAAATTTTGTACAGATTATTTTATATGAGCTTTGGTTAAAATTGTCAACTTGTAAAACTGAAGTTATGATTTTAAATCCAGCTCCAGAAGTCTCCAAAGACTAGTTATATCATTACATAGTATAAAAGAAACTCGCTTTCCGCTGTCTGTCCCCTTATATGCTTATATCTTTGAAACTACGCAACGGATTTTCATGCGGTTTTCTTCAATAGATAGAAGGTGTCAACGGGGTGGTTTCTATGTATAATTTATGTATAGTGTAGTAAAGAAAAAGTGATAGTTTTCGAAATTTATGACTTTGATTGTAAATACTATAAAAATACTATTAATGCGGACCAAAGTTCGCCGGATCAGCTAGTATTATATAAATGTTTTTTAATTAAGCAAGAATATTTAGCTCTCAATATCAACAATTATAAATTGTTATTGTTTATAAAACGACACAATTATTTTATTTCTAGAAACACTCTAAGCACATCAAACTTTATAACATAGTTATATTTAAAAAAAATATGCTAACTATATTGTCAGAAAAATGTTATTATTGTTTAGAGGATTTTTCGAAAGACAAACTTAAATAACTAATTTAACAATTGTATAAATTTATAATTTTTGTTGTAATTTATTTTTTGACTAATTTACCGACTATTAATTTGTTCACCTCCTATTATTATTTACTTGCAGGCAGATTAGTTTTTACATTATTTATTTTTAATTATTATTTTAATATTGAAAATTTTTTTTTGTTTCTATACTTTTTAACATTCATACGCCTCCGTAGGCAAATTTTGGAGATACTTCGAAACTCTTTGTAACCATATTGTAAATACCCAAAATTTGGAATAAATAAATGATTGATTGATTGATAGAAATGCTATATAATTATTATCATGAAAACAAATGCTGCTAGTACATATGAACCAAAACAAAACTTTACCCAAGTGATCACCGAAAAAACATATATTCAATTACGTCGACTTTTTAAAATTCCGTCTGAAAATAGGCATTGGCGCTGTTATTGTTTCGGAGTATCCGTCCATCCTTATGCGATATAATTTTTTTTTAACTGTATATAGTTTTTAAATATAAGCCTTAAAAAATGACAAACGTGTATGACAAGGTTTATTAAAGTTGGAATAGCTGGCTGGCTTTTCTTTGTGCCTACCCAGCAAGTAACCGACTTAGCGTAAAGCTAAGTAAATAAAAATATATGCCCCATAATTAAGCGATAGAATCGGATAGCAACTACACTTTAAGGTTTTCATAAGCCAGAAACTCATTTACGGGGCCTCGTGGTGCGTTAGTAATAGTACCGACTTCGAAATCGAGTGTAAATATTTATGTATCTATACATCTAGTACCCGTTATCTAGTATCACAAGCATTTTTTGTGATATCAGGGCAAACAAGCAAGTGGGTCACCTGATGGTAAGCAACTACTCACCGCCCATGAACACGGTGCCGTGAGCAAGAGAGGAAAGGCAGAGGATTGGGCCTCCGGATACCTCTCTCACCGAACAAAACGCGGCACGAGCCGCTTCATGCCAATATTCCGTTATCGTGGTATTTCACCGATCGGTGGCCCATTCGTGCAGAGAACTGCAAAACTCTACCACTGTTAAAAGTTTAGTTGCTTAGCTTGGAACTAGAGGGCGCTGAGTGTATTGAGTCCAACTTAACATATTATTATTAAACATAATAATATATACTCACAAATAAACCTCGTATTGAATTTATTTTAAAATTAAACCCTTCAACATTTGCCGCATCAACGGTAGAGGTCGAAATAATCTTCGCGTTACATTTTACGACAAGGCCTCAAGTTGGTATGAGCCCAATATTTTGCCAGATTATTACACAAGTTTTATCTAAAGTAGTTGTAACATACAGACATCATGCTCGTACAGATTGGGTGAAATTTCTCGGCTGTTAAAATGAGGTTTTATTACGTTGAAATTTGCAACGCTTAGGCAACTTAGAAAATGGAACTAGGTAATATATATTACAATGACAACGTTCCTACAGATGATAACACTGAATACTCGGTTGAGACTTGGTTAGTCTTGTGGCTTATAATTTGCAAATATGTGATAATAATTAATGATTTGACGCATACTATCAGTTTTTAAAAGTAATACTTAGACGACGACGTTAGGAAACAGCGTAAATTCACCGTTACCCAGATTTCTACGCTATGGAAGCGAGAGCTCGGTATGGCAGAGTGTGCATGAAAGTAGGATAAAGGCGGTCAAAATAAAGGCAATCCGCAAAATCTGCGGAGTGACTCTCGCTCACCGCGTCAAAAACAAGGTTGTTTTTTATGGCATTGCTGTCACCTGATGGAGAGTATAAGCAACAAACGCCGCCCATGGACACCTGAACAAATAATATAGTGTTACAGTTGCGTTGAATCGTGCCTTATGGCGCTCTGTTCTCTCTGCTTACCGCACAACGAGTTTGGCGTGATGTTATGTGAATATGTGAACACAGACGAAAAGAACTAACCAGCTTCACTGTAAGACTAGATATATATATATATAAATAAACCATAATTTTTATTTGGCAGAATATGCTTTGCTCATAAATTATTAATATCTGGATGACCGAGCTTTGCTCGGTATTTTCTTTTTTTTTATAAACAACGCCATCTGCTGGAATAGCTTTAGTGTTGTTGTCGTTAAAGCAAGTTAGTTGCTCACAATTTAAAATAATTATAGCATTCGCCAATAGATGTCAGGAATTCCAAAAAGTAAGTTGATGTTTAAGTTGATTATCGATAAAACACGATAAAATGAAATTTTCTAAAAATGATTCCTAGCTAGATCGATTTATCGCCCCCGAAACCCCCTATATACTAAATTTCATGAAAATCGTTGGAGCCGATTCCGAGTTCCAATTAATATACATATATATATACATATATATATATATACAAGAATTGCTCGTTTAAAGATATAAAATCGTTGAATCGTGCCTTATGGCGCTCTGTTCTCTCTGCTTACCGCACAACGAGTTTGGCGTGATGTTATGTGAATATGTGAACACAGACGAAAAGAACTAACCAGCTTCACTGTAAGACTAGATATATATATATATAAATAAACCATAATTTTTATTTGGCAGAATATGCTTTGCTCATAAATTATTATTATATATCCCTTGACATTTGAGATATGAATTTCTTTATCTAAATTCACAGCCCATCTTCGTCTTCATGATTTTCGGCTGGGACCTTTTTCTCTTGTGGATTCACAAAAATGTCTTACTTTGGTTGATAGGAATTTCGCCTAAATTATTTTGCTCTGAATCATAGCCTAGGGGAGATGTGAATATTTAAACTTTGTTTTCTTTTCAACCATAGAGTTTGTATCAGACTCAGAGTATGTGTGTTTTTAATAATATGAATAAACACATAGCATAAACATAACTTCACGTCTTTTGTTACCCGAAAGTGTAGGCTGTTAAGCCTCATCTCACCGTTATGTTTACGTCCTAAATGCCATAAAGGGCACAAAGTTTACAGTCATCGATATTTATCACACTTAACTTCCGAAAACAATTTCAAAAAGTCATTCGATTCGAATCCTCGACCTCTGGACGACCGAGACTTTAATATGAATAAATATATGATTTAAAAAAAAAAAATTACGCGGAGTCCCTACGCGCTACTGAAGTGGAACTTTTTAACAGACGAACATTTATAACACGCTTAATTTATACACATACATATAGTGTTACAGTTGCGTTCCAAACCTTTAAAGGAGTAGGATAGGAAGGGATGGGGAAGGGGGATGGGCCTCCGGGTACCTCTCTCACCGAACGAAACGCGGCATGAGCCACTTTACGTCGATCTTCTGAGAGGTGGTGGTATTTCACCGGTCGAGCCGGCCCAATTATGCAGCGAACTGCTTGGCTCTACCACTCTAAATACACCAATACATGGTAAAACTACTGACTGTGGAATGGAGATTGGCGGGTTCGATCACCACTAAAGTATCCCCATCTTAAGGTCTGGCTAGAATTTGGTGACTATTTTATTTAGGAGGATGTGCCATATTCGACGTCGCATTGTTCTTTGATTTAGGTACTCCCCCAAGCTCAAGCCCATTCGATACTCATATTGTAAAATGCTTTAAAATTATTAGAATTTTGCCTAACGCCATTAGCTTGCTTTAAACTTCACATTGTTGTAGACGAATAGTTCAGAGTCAAAAGATACCTTGGCGACTTTAAGTCAGAAATTTACGTCTTCGAGTTAAGCCACATGAAGTGACATAATTGTAACATGACGTGAATACAAGTTATTTTTTTTATATTATTAAATAAATTTACTGTGTGTTTTGATAAAATATGTTTTAGGGTTTATAAAATAACATGATCATGTTTAAAATAAAACATATTTTTTTACCATGCCATTTTTATTTTTACCATGATTTTATCTTGCCATGAAACCATGATAGTCCGATTATGGGAATGCCAGAGTATACATTTACAACAATTTTAAACCATTAATACCATAAATTAAATAATTATCGTGAATATACTTTGTGGCCCAGATAAAAGGACATATTCTTTATTGCCATAAGCATAGAGAAACACTAATATAATAAGTTAAACATATTTTTTTTCTAAAGACCATGGAAATCCAAATAGCGTATATTCACCCTTAAAGCATTGGATTTAGAATGACGTCACATTTTCAAGTTACTATCGAAAAGCCCTTTCATTTGATACCCATATTGTAAAAAAGCATTAAAACTATATTTGAATGAGTGGCGGTGGAGTTTCACCGGTCGAGCCAGCCCATTTATGCAGCGAACTGCTTGGCTCTACGACTGTTAATAATATTATCCAAACTTAGCGTGTATAAAAACTTTAAAATTTCTAAGATTCAATACATTATAAATATTGATTACATACTTGTTATATACATACTTAAATACTTACATACATACATTGCAAAATAACAAATATCGATTTACCCATATTGTAAAAAAGCATTAAAACTATATTTGAATGAGTGGCGGTGGAGTTTCACCGGTCGAGCCAGCCCATTTATGCAGCGTACTGCTTGGCTCTACGACTGTTAATAATATTATCCAAACTTAGCGTGTACAAAAACTTTAAAAGTCCTAAGATTCAATACATTATAAATATTGATTACATAGTTGTTTATACATACTTAGATACTTACATACATACATTGCAAAATAACAAATATCGATTTAATTATCCTTATAATAACAAATATACGTCTAGCATGTTCGGTAGCCCCTTCGTAACTACTTGTTGTGTTACAAAAAAAGTTAGAGATTTACAAAAAAAATACTAGTACAGATAGCACAAAAAGAATTAATTAGAAAGAAATTGCAATAAGGTAAAAATAATTAAGACAAATTAATATTTCGTTTATATAATGAAATTAAATACAAAGAAATAAAAAAGCCCTTATTTTACCAGCTACGTATTGCATTTTAATAACTATACTAGTTGTTGCTCGCTACTTCATCTGCGTGGACGCCAAAAAAGCAGGAAGAATACTGTGCCTGTGCCATTATACGGGTTCATCGCTCACCCCCAGTTAATGATAGCGTGATAATATTTAGCCTGTGTTGACCCGACCCTCTTGGCTATATTTAAGCAAAATTCGACGTAAAAACATGCAGTACTTTTACAGTTTATCCGTAACAAACATACAGAGAAAAAGACAAAAATTCTAAAAACTATATTTTGAGGTTCGGTATCAATTGTAGATCATATCCCAAGAATTATGTAAATGAAATATTCAATGAAACTCAATGAAATATTCAACTTTGCTACAATTTTATTATATGTATAGATTATTTGGCGGCACAATAGAAAGAAATTATTTATTTTACCCATTTTGTTTTCATACTTCTTAAACGTATTTGTAATCTAATTGTACTTTTGTACATGTACACTAATGGTTGTAATAAGGTAAAAATAATTAGGACAAATTAAAACTTAGTTTATATAATGAACTTAAATACAGTAATAAATACAGAAGTAAACAGTCATTATTTTACCTGCGACATATTGCATTTTAATAACTATATTATTTATTGACTAATTACTAAATGTTTTACAATTCTAATACTGAACTAGTTGTGTTACTCCTGTGTCTGTATGGATACTTTTTATTAAGGTTCCCAGGGTTGGTTTTTCAGTTATAGCGACGTCAAACTAATTATTATTATTATTATATAGCATTAAAAATGCCTTCTTTGTATATTCCTACAAATATTTGAATTTTTTGTTTTGTCCTTTTTTAAGTAGCATATAAATTTAAAAATTAAAAACAATATTTTTTATGCAGTTAGTACTTTTGAGACACGGTGCTATAAAAACAGTGCCGCTACTAGCTACTAGATGTCTATGTACAGTTTTTAATCAGGCTATGGAAATTCTCTTCCTTGGTTTATATAACCCGATTTATGTTTTAGTGTTTTATATTACCTATAATACCCGCGAGGCGGCGTTAAAAGCGTTAAACGCTTTTGCACGAGACATTAGAAGTTCCACTTCAAAAACTTTTTTTTTTAATGTTATAGAACTTTAATTCCTAAGTCACATTGAATAGTTTTTTAAAATTGAATATAATTTTAGCTAGACTGTAATTGAAAACACTTGGTTTGAATGTTTTTTGAATTGAAATAAGATAACTTGAAAGTCAGAAACAATAATTAAACAACCGATTCAAGTCAGAAATGGAGAGAAACAGAAATATAAAAGGACAAGAATATTTTATAATTGTATTTAAAGAAAAGATTAATCGAACTGAGAAAGCGGCCTGAATTTTTTTGCAGTTTCGAAATTGCTTGATTTTCCCTTGAGAGCTTACATTTCTGTGAAGAAATTTAATAATGTGTTTATATTAAGTTAGACTTCCAACTATTGATAGTTGAAAATCATATTAAAGATGATACAGCAATCGTATTAGGTACTTGACTCGCGTATAATTATAAAGACAGATAAAGTGACCGTTATTTTTTAATTATAAAAATGTTATTATAGTTTTGGTTGCCCTCACAAAATGTCTATAGAGTTAACTTCGTTAGTTTTCATACACGCTTTAATGCTTAATTTCATTATAAGTCAAGATAAAAAATATATATTTTAATTTTATGTTTTATTTATAATACAAAAAAGAATCAACAGTACATAAAACAACGTACAACAATTCAAATTTGAAAAAACACGCCAGCTATCAATACATGAATAATGGAACTTTAGAAATACAATATTTTAAAAGTTCAATATGTAGAAAAGTTTAAAACGGTTAGATTGAAGAGATACATAAAATAACGTACAAGTATTCAAATTTAGAATGCACGCCTGTAATCGAAACATGTTTGATGTGACTTTAAAACTAGAATGGTTTTAAAAATAGAATATTTTTAAAATTTTATGTAGAAAGTATTGAAACTGTTAAATTGAAGAGATACATAAAATAACGTACCAGTATTCAAATTCAGAACACGCCTGTGATCGAAAAATGTTTGATGGAAAAAAAAAGAATTTTGCCAGTCGTCACGTCTCTATAGTTCGTTAACGTGGGATTCAATCGGATGGTACTATGCTGAGTCAAGTGTTTGTTAAAAGGCAGAGAACACCACTAACTGTCGACGTGTCATACGTCCAATAATTTGAAACAAAAAAAAAATGAAAATTGAGTGTGATCTGTGGTACTAGTGTGGCTTTTGATAGATGTATAGTTAGTATTGTTTTTTATTTTTTTATAAAATTCCTAACTTAGTTATATTCTCGCAGATCCTTTTTTTAATTCTATTCCTACACTCTCTTTCTCATGAACTGGCTGCAAAATAACAAGTACAAATTTTACATCATAATCCAAAGTAGAAGCAGCGCAGTAAATTTTAAAAACTTCGCCTGCGACTTCACGCAGTTTTCTAGTTTGCAATTTGTCGTGGCAGACACTAAGTTTGTAAATCAAATAGTTTTATATTCTAGAGTAGAAATGGTAATTTTCAATGTAATATTTTTCAAGAAAATTTATATTAAACGAAAACTGTATCTTTATTTCGTTTTTTAGCTATTTATATCCTGACTTTTAGCTTCACACTCTTGGTACATATAAGAGACGGCAAAGGCTTATTGGCTCGCCTTGCTGAATGATATATTTGATCCTACGAAACAAATGGAGTAGGTATTTAACTTTATTCAGAAATAACAGAGCATTTTAACCGACTTCGAAAAAAGGAGGAGTTTCTCAATTCGTCTGGCTGATATTTTTTTTTGATAATTATGATTCCACATAAAACAATACTTATTATTATCTAGTTATCTTCAATTTATTCTAGTTTTCCTTTCTATTCTAGATATTATTATTATTACTTATAAAGAAATGCAAGTTTATTTTTCTATTGTGCTGGTGTAAGTATAGATTAATCGAAATTTCTATCAGTGAAGATCTTTTTGGCTAAATAAAAATTATTATTAGAGATCAATTTAATTCAATAAGAGAATTGCACTAATTCTTCTGTTTATACGAAGAAAAAAGATCAGAATATATGGTCAGGATACTTCAAGCGATTTGATATGTTGTTAGTGATATTTCTTTACACTTAGTAATTCAGTTTTTTTTTTTCATTCATAAGTGTAGTTTTATAATTTTTTACATTTTAGGTATGGTTTTATCAGTCTACGACATTTATTCAAATATAATAATATCGATGGTCAGATACATCTAATATATAAAATTTCCATGTCACAATGTTAGTTACCGTACTCCGAAACGGCTCGGCCGACATCTAAATCATAAGGGTACGAGGGGTACCCTCAGGTTTTTTTTTAATTTGTTGATATTTTTTTGTCTTTTATTTTTTTAATGAAACACAAATACATACAATCCCAAATTTTCTCGTCTCTACGATTTTTTTTTTGGCAAGACAACTTTTGCCGGGTCAGCTAGTATTATGAAAAAAGAAACAGTGGATTTAGATTATAGTATAGAATAGTGTAGTAAGTTTACACTAAATGAGTCTTGGGAGAATGCTTGGCGCGTATTATTAGTAAACAATGAAAGTTCCGGGCACTGGTAAGTACTTTTAACAGTACTTTTAAACTGAGCCTTTAGCGTGAACAAAGTTGGAAAGTGGCTTAGCGTTTCGCATTTCGAAGAATTCGCAGGTTGCGAGTTCGTATCCTAGTTGCAGTTAAGCATGTATTTCTGTATTTATTGTATTAATGAAAATCAATAGACTTTTTTACATTTTGCGCATGTGAAGCTATCAGCAGACACTAGGTTACTACCTAGTATATTATCTACTACATATCTATAATACAATCGTGGGAAAGTCAAAACTGTACTGACTTAGGACATGATTCACATTCGATACCAAACCCAAAAATATGGTTTTTAGAATATTTGTCTGTTTGTTTGTTTTCATCAAAAAAGTTTTTTTTTTAAGAAATATAAATGAGTTATATAACTCATAAAAGAAGGGAACTGCAAGAACAGCTAAAAATTGAAAAAGAAAAAGGGAACTTCGCCTCTATTAAGTACGACAAACTGATAATACACTCAAAAAATAATACAGCAATAGGCAACAAGAAAAGAAATCTACCAACATCACCAAGCGACAAAGATCTACCATATTCAGAGCCAAATTCACAAGCACATAAAAAGAACAAAACTCAAACTCAATCTGGCTTACAAAGATCAACGAGCCTATCAGAGGGAGTTATTAAACCAGGAATACTCGGATTTTTAACTACCAAAAACCATAAAAACCAACCAAACAAACGAAAATAATAAAAAACAATAGCAATTACCGCCCTCCCTCACGGAAAACATATTAGAAACGAACACTATATTAGAAACGAACACTACCAAACCACATCTTCCAAGCCGGTCGGTCCCCGTGGAAGATCAAGACCAAAACCCTCCAAAGGAAACAAGACTCTTTTCAAAAACCATATACAAGAATTTCCACAACACTTTATACATAGCGACTTATAATGTTAGAACTCTTTCTACTTACTCACGTCTACAAAACAAATTATATCAACACGCACTAAAGCACTAATCAGCAGAAGACAAGAAATACATAAGACTAAACCGAAATCAAGGGCTATGAAAAATGAGCTATAAGCTCTTTATAAACTCATAAGCAAACGAATCAACCACGACTATAAAGTACATCGCACACAAACGATCAAAAAACATCTTCAAGCCACAGGCAGCGCCAAAAGAGCATACAAAGAATTAAAAACACATAAATCATGGATTGAAGAGCTAAAAAACAGAACTAAAATTACACAAAATAGATCGGAAATACTCAAAATAGCAACAGATTTTTACAAAGACCTATACAGCCCGCCAAATCAGTCAAAATACGAGTTACCGAGTCATAACACTGAAAGAGCGATGATTACCTTTACTGAAGAGGAAGTAGACAAAGGAATTAAAACTCTGAAATCAGGCGAGAAGCTGAAGATAGAGAAAAGTGGTCATCTTTGGAGGAGGCCTTTACCCTCCGTTGAGAGGGGTTCTTGTACCCTCATAACGTAATGTACCTAAAAGTAAAGCACGAAGTAATGAATGCATGTAAACTATTTCTGTATATTTTTTTTCTACTTTTGTACTGTAATCCTATATGTAACCTATATTTTGTAACAAGAAATAAACAGGCTTTTTATTTTATTTATTTATTTATTTATATAACTCATAAGTATATACTTTTGAGATAAAATAGTAACAGGATATCCTTATGACGAGAGAGAATGACAGAGAGATAGAGGGAGAGTGACAGGGAGAGAGTTATTTAGGTATGTGGGTTCCACATAATGGCACTCTTATTTAATTCAGATACACCAAATTCTTCTCTTACAGACAATTTTAACATATAAATACATAAAAGACATCAGCCTAAGGATCAATGTCGCGACAGCGTCAGAATAATGTGAACGATTTTCTTTTATTTTTGAAAGAAAAGATCAAATATATTAAAAAAAAGAGTATTCAATTTTATTTTTTCTTTATCAAAGAAGGCTTACGTTTTGCGCCATGATAGCTTTGTTTCAATTCTTGGCGTCTTTGAGTAGGATTTTCTGCCTCAGCCAATTACTGCGGGAATCGTTCCAAGTTTCTTTAAGCACCTAGTTTTAGATAGATTTCTTTAGTCAATTTATGTATATTACGTATTTTAAATTCAAATATTAAACATATTTGAAGAAGATTTATGTTTGAATTTTCTTAACTTAGGGTAACATCTGCACTACGTATGTATACTAATTTTGTATACGTGAATATTACTTTTTTGTTACGCTTTCAGAATAAAATTTCTCAAAAAGTTGTCCTGAAACTTTTTAAATTCTCAAATTTCATTTAATTTAAATTCCTAAATAGAAAACATAACATAACTTCGCGATTCGAAAGTGTAGGCAGTGGTGTGGCAAAACAATAACATTTCATTTTATGGCGTGTTTTGTTTGAATTGACTGTATACGTATTGTATTTATTTAATTTTTGAATACCGAAATAATCGATCCCACACATATAATCAGCACACGCATAGTCTGGAAAATATTTGTAATTTTTTTAAAGGTATATTAGTTACATATCTTTAATATGTAACTAATATACCTTTAAAAAAATTACAAATATTTAACTATACGTGTGCTGATTATATGTGTGGGATCGATGACGTAGTAGGTTTTATTTATTTTTATTTAAAATTGTATAAGAATATATACGTTTTATCGCCGTTTTCCTACTTAACTATAGCTGCCACATTGAAACACTGAGTTCGATTTAAAAATGGAAAACGGCTGTTATGTTTTAGTCTGGGCTTTGAATACACAGAAAACCTTTTTCAAATTAAAGAGAAAAATCCTCTACGGAAAAATATTTGTAGTAGAAAAATTCTCGGGTGCAGCTTAGCGGTGGCATTTACAAAAGGATGTTTGTTCGCGTTATACGAGCTTTATTGCAATATTGAAAGTTGAGTTTCTGTTTCTATTCTACGATTGGATGACTGAATGTAATCACCTCTTGTGTTAAGAGGATATACAGGATGATTACATTAGGAAATAACATACTTATATACTTTTGTGGTCTCGGTGGTCCAGTGGTCACGCATACGGATTCTGATCCAGAGGTCCGAGTTCGAATCCTGACACTGGCTCACACCAATGATTTTTCGAAATTGTTTTCGGTAGTTAAGTGTGATAAATATCGATGACTAAAAACTTTGTGCCCGGTATGGCAATAGGTTCGCCACCTTCCATTTGGGACGTAAACATAACGGCGAGACGAGGCTTAACAGCCGCTGCATACACCTTCGGGTAACAAAGGCGTGAAGTTATGTTATGTGTTTTATGTTAAGTTAATATAATTTTAAAAGTATATTTTTGGAACTATTGTAATGGTCTTGTTAGATTCAGTTTTTATTTACGTGCTACATTATCAGTTTCTTTCAAATTCAAATAGTTTATTTTGCGGATAAAGGTATCCCATCAGCTGGCATCCAACAATAGTTACAGAAGGAATGTCAGATATGATAGAATTAAATACTAATGTCAAATTTTGTCAGTCACATTTCAATAGTACCTAAAATTTAAATAATAATTAAATGTCACAAAATAAAATGACAAGAATAATGTATATCGTATTTTTATTGGTAAATATTTCCAAATTTAGTGCCACTCTTGATATCCAGCTTTAGTTGAATTTAACATTATGAAAACCTTCTATTTTATAGTAGCATTTATCAATTAGAAATGTTTTAGAGTTTTGGTTTTAATTTAGATGTAGACAAATCTAGACAGATCCCTGACATTTTTGAGTATTTTATTATATTAGAGGTCATACAAAAAAAAAAACATTTTCTGTGTGAGTGTTGTTTTTGCCGGAATAGCCTTTACTTTAGATTATCTCTGTAGTTTCTAATCGCAGTATCTTGGAATCGACGATATATTTATTACGACGTTTTATAATTAAATGGACGGCTGTATGCATGTGTGGCGTTACCTCGCTTGTCAGAGTGAGGAAACGGCGCAAGCTTAAAGTGAATCTGTCTTGTCCCTCTCTTACTTGAGTAAGCGATGCGTCTGCGACAGCTGCTATACAATAGTAAACTACAAATAATTGAAATTTTAATTATAGTAATTTAATTAAAAATTTGGATCAAATAATGTTAACTACTAAGTTATTTAGTCTTTAAAATAAAGTTGCCACAACTCTATTATCCCTTCAATCATGTAAAATTATATGTAGGTGAGTAGGTATAAATATATTAAATTTCACTCACAACACATAAACAATGTACAGCCTTTTAGAATATAATCCCACTAAGGGTCCGCACAATATCTCTCCTCCTCTCTGTCACTCCTAACCCTGGTAGAGATTTCTTGAACAAATATCATATAACGAATAAGTTTTATTTCATGTGATAGGAATGCAAACGAGCAGGCGGTTTACCTGATAGCAAGTGACGAGCGCCGTCCACGGACACCCGCAACACACAAAAGGGTCACAGTGCATTGCCGACCGTCTGTAAAAGGATGAGGAAGGCGGGGGGCTTCGGATTCCTCTCTCGCTGAACGAGAAACGCGGCATAAGCCAAAGTGGCACTTTTGTGTGTTGCAGGTGTCCGTGGGCGGCGCTCGTTGATTTTCTGAGAGGTCGTGATATTTCACCGGTCTGAGTAGCCAAGCAGTTCGTCACATTTTCATACTAGCAATTTAAAAACGTTTCATTACTTATAAAATAATTAGTGATCCTAGTTTTAAATTCCCATAGACTGATAGATAGACAGACATTTTTTTTAATCCGAACAGGTCCACTATACTCGATTCTATTGATATTACAAGAGAATATTATAATAAAGAATTTGATATACATATAAATATTTTTGTTTAAATTTCAGCCGAATGTAATTTCGTGATTGGGATATAAGATAAGAATGTAGAATAATAAACCAGCCTACCTTTGTAGTAGTATTATTAACCAGCATACATCTACGACACGTGAAGATAAAGTATCATGACTTTTTATGGATACCTTAAAATTTTAAATGCCTCGGTAAGACATTATATTCAAATGAACTTTTTTTTTCATTAATATTTAATGAACTCCAGCACATAAACTTTACAATTTTTATCATTCAGGCTAAAAATATTGTCATAAATATTACAACTGAATGGACTTCGCTCCATTCCGAAGTATATTTGAACAAGTTTTATTGTTCTTCAAAAGTTTTTTTAATTTTATGTATAGCTTAATAAATAATTGTATTTTTTTATGCATGGTTAATCTATTATACTTTCTGTTCGTTTAAAACTTTGTAAAGTAACAGCTGTGCGCGTATGCAAATTTTACATATTTTTAAACATTAAAATGTTCGTATCATCAAACATGATTTGCTAGGTCTGTTTGCTGTTTAAATTATTTAGTTATAAAATCAATTAGCTTCTAAAAGATTAGTTATAAGGAGATATTATTATTTAAAATGTAGCAGCTATTCTTGGACTTGTAATAAAGTACCCTCAGTACCATACCATACTCAGTGCCATTAAATATAGCGGTAAATCTGTAGAAGAACTAAAGAAATTTGGATGTCCCTTGAATTCAAAATGTATGTAAAATGTATAGGTTGACGAGCCTCGTGGTGCATTGGTAAAGCTACCGACTGCAGAATCTAGGTTGGCGGGTTCGATTCCCACCCGAGTAAAAATATTTATGACAAGCATAAGTGTTTCTATGGCGTCTGGGTGTTTTTCTATGTATTATATGTATGTATTATTTGTTACTGTATATATGTATTAATATCCGTTGTCTAGTATCCATAACACAATCATTTAGTTGCTTAGTTTGAAGCTAGATGTCTCTGTGTGTATTG
The DNA here is from genome assembly GCA_905147225.2 of Euproctis similis. NCBI lineage: Eukaryota > Metazoa > Arthropoda > Insecta > Lepidoptera > Erebidae > Euproctis > Euproctis similis. The sequence goes on from LR990114.1 coordinate 17,068,368, forward strand.
TGTCCAAGATATTATTATTATAGAAATCTTCCATCATGTATTTTATTACCTTTTTTATAATAGTAGGGGGCAAATGAAAAGCGACCACCACCGCCCATGTACATGGCAACACCAGTGAAAATATTATTAAAATGACATCAATCTTTTCTCACTGCCAAGCAGATAATTAACACATAAAAATTACAACGACACAACTCAGACGAAAATTACTCCGAAAAAGGATGCGGAATTCTCGAGCTCAAAGAAGAATAATTAATTAATTATATATAATTAATATTATGCTCGCATGAAGAAACTGCTGTGTTGTGACACAACATTGTTAATTACAATCAATTACAAAGTTGGAAACTTGAACTTGTAAAGTAACCATTAATTTTCGGAATACTCTTACGTAGTTAGTTTTACCGTGAATATTGTTTGTTAGTTGTAATTAATTCTTATGTCTGGAACATAGAGAGCGGAATAATTTGGCGCAAGGCGCAATGGTTTTAACATAACAAAACATAACTTCACGCCTTTGTTACCCGTAGGTGTAGGCAGCGGCTGTTAAGCCTCTTCTCGCCGTTATGTTTACGTCCGAAATCGAATAGGTGGCGAACCTATTGCCATACCGGGCACAAGGTTTTCAGTCATCGATATTTATCACACTTAACTTCCGAAAACAATTTCGAAATGTCATTGGTGTGAGCCAGGATTCGAACCCGCGGCTTCTTGATTAAGAACTTGCGTGCTTGACTACTGGACCTCCGTGAACTTTTCGTAGTTATAGTATGGTACAGGTATTGAATACAAAAACTTCACATAACCATCGTATATAATTACCGGAAATAGATTAATAAGAATTAAAGTAAATACTTGAGACAAACTTTGAGACAGTAATATAAATAAAACTAAATTGGAAAAAAAACGTATAAGTTGTAATTTATAAAATTGGACTGAAAGAGAGTGCAGGTTTTGAGAATTAAAGAAGGTTACATTTTCTATGAACAAACTGATCCAAGTGTCGCCAGTAGTCTTTATTTGTAAAATTGTGTAAAAGGCAGTTTCGGTCCTCCAGTTGTGGTCGAATTTCCCGCTTCTGATTCAGAAGTGTTCGTATCGATTCCGGTGTCAACGGACTGCAAGACAATGATTTGTTGATATTTTTCACAGAAGTAATGTGTGATACATTTCAATGACTGACAAATTTGTGCCCTTTGTTATCGTAATTGGTTCCGCTATCTGTTCCATAAACAAGGTAGTGATTTGGACAGTCTAGGTTTAACAGTCGCTGCCTAATCCTTCGGGAAAAAAATAAGTGAGGTTAAGTTATATGTGTTATGTGTTTATTTAATACCTGCAGGCATGTGCACGCGCCAAAGTGACATTAAATAATTTTTCTGTTATCTCAACATTGCCGAATATAGAGAAATTATTCATTCATATAATTCTAAATACATATTGCCTTGGCCAAGACTGTCTTGAATAACTTTAAAATTTTCGTAAGTAGAAAACATCGATGTCAATAAATCGTTTCCAAGCAATATCGGTACATCTATCAACGTCAAAAAAAGGTTGAGATCCTCTTAAGTGCCAACTTATACAGCCACTTCGTGAAATAACATCGAAGAGAATTACGTAGCTGCTATTTTTTTAATTAAAGTTGAAGTAGAATTTATAAATTATTAAATCAACAATCTATAGCTTTAAAAAACACCCTCAAACATTTACTTTTAAAATGATAATATTCCGTCAAAGAATATAAAACTGAAACGAAATGACAATAAAAATTTGAAACTGAAAGTCACGATGAATTATTATTGTAAGAAATTACAGTTCTTGTTTAAACAGTACGCCTTGGAGTTGGAACATTTCATAAACAGAAAGCTACATTAATCATAATAATTTGACCCTTCCTACTTCTCACGGGAAAGACAGCTTAATAATACATATCTTTGCGTGAATCTTGCAAGAGAAAATTAGTTATATTCATTTTATTAAAGAGGAAAATGAAATGTAATTGGTTTTACCTGAATTAATTTGGTTACTGTATTATTAGATATACACTATACACTATAGACTGAAAGAATAAAAGAATAAATAAAAGATATAACCTATAAATAAACTCCACTTCTGTCTAGCAAGTCTCCGGTTCCAGTTCGAGAGGCTCACAAATAACATTCCGGAGTCCTGATAGTAAGTTTTCCTGATATGCAGAAATAAGTTTATATCATCTTTTTTGTGTTTGGAATCGAAAACAGCATAATTATCTCTGCTTACATCTTCAGATAGATGTTAAAGGCGTAAAGTTACGTTTACATTTTCGAAAACAATTTAACATCTGTTATTGCTAATTCTGAACCCAGACTAAGAAGTGTTTATTAGGACAACATTATTGGAGCAGTTGCTGTTCTGGCAAATTGCCAAAATGGCAAATTGGGTTAAATTCTGATGTGGATTAAAGTGTTATTGGACTGAGCTTTACTTTAAAAAGTTACTAGTTAATGGTCTAAGTTTAGAGCACTTTACACTCAAAAGAATGAACAATAAAGAACTGTTTTTGTTTGTAACTTTGGTCCCTGGTGCTCAAAGGTGTAGGTAGCGGCAGTTGAGCCTCTACTCGTCCAATTATTGGATTCCAAACAAAATATGTGGTGAACCCTATCGTGAAACGGTACAATTTTGTCAGTCATGATATTCATAGCACATAACTTTAAAAAAAAACCGAACAGTTATTATTTGAGTATTAGTAAAGCGACTTGAGAATTTTATCAAAATATTATAAGAGCTTTGAGCGCAATATTGATTGTGAGCCGGTTCCGTAATCAACTGTAATTAAATGTGAAACTTGCTTTAGTACATTTCACAAGCGTCTTAATTTTGTAATAATTAAGATCTCTTCTTAACTATTACAAAGCTTAAAATGGAGGAAGTTTATATAATTAGTTATATTTTATATTATTTAATATCAAAAATGTAACCTAAAGAAAATATAAATATAGCTTCACGCCAAGTTCCTTGCAAGGTAGGCAGAGAGAATAGAGCGCCATAATACACGATTCCTACTACCTTACTCGCTTTTTATCAAATGTTATACACGCTCTTTGGCTTCCAAGTCTCCTGATATCACCTTACATAAGAACACGTACTATTTTGAAAGTATCAACTATCCTAGACTCTTACATTCATCTGCCTTCATAAATGGATAATTTCACACCACCAAATCTTTTGCGTGGTTGGCAGATAGATAAGAGTGACTTAAGGCACGATTCTTACACGCGTCCCTCACTTCTTTGAAACTTCAAAATATGACGTTTAATTATGGAAATATGTATGGTTAAATATGTCTGTCTTCTTTATAAATGTCTACTTACACAAATTCCATTCACAAAATCCATTCCACGAAGCGAAAAGCGGGCAGCGGAGTGCCGCATAGCTACGCTGAATGTCCAGGGAGGAATGAGTGATAAGATGAATGAATTATGTCAGGTAGTGAAAGAAAGACGTATAGATCGAATGACAAGAGACGGAAATATGAGGAAGATAATGAAAGGAGAGTGACTGCGGGTAAAAGAGTTAATGGTGCATTGCATGCCTTGATGTGTAGTCATGCTGTGGCTGTAAAGGCACGGCTGACAGTTCCCAATGGTGTGTCATTATCAACTCTAACGTACGGGAGTGAGGCAGGTGAATCATGAAAGGAAGGTGAATGCAGTGGAAATGCGTTCTCTGAGAAGTATGTGCGGACCGAATGAAAAATAGCGTGATAAGGGAGAAAGGTTGAAGTATGATGTGGTGATCAAAGTGGAGAGAAGTATGTTAAGATTTTGGTCACGTTGCAAGAATGAATGAAAGCCGATTGGCTAAAAGAGTATACTATACAAAGCGAATGTAAGGGTCGGGATCGGGAGACCAAGACGCAGCTACCACGACCAAGTGAATGGTCTGTTTAAAAAAGGCAAAATGCGTAGCACCCGAAACCGACGCAAATGCATGACGAGATGTATAACCGTGGACGAGGCGAAAGATGTGTGTCAGAATCGTAGCTTGTGGAAAGCCTAAGTCTTTCCCTTTCCCAATGGGATACAGGCGTGAACTTATGTATGTATGTATGCGCCATATTTTTACGGCTCCAAACATCAACCTCCTCTAAATTCATTCTATTTGATCATGGACGGTATGTCTTGGCTGTCCTCGACATAATCAATCTTACATCAGCCATTCTTTCTACATGTCCGAACCATCATAGCATGCCCTTTCTTACTTTTAAACCGACACTGTCTTCTTTCAATCCAACTTCCTTTTTTCTCACTTTTATAATATACCTACTCGTAAATTATACAATTTTCTTGATTACCCAGTAATTTGAATCCTGGCAATGACTATTCCGACATATGTGCAATCAATGTTAATTACCATACACATTGTATTTAATTATTAACCGACATTTGGAGAAAAGAAGATTTATAAAAAAAACAAAACAAATACGCCGACATCATCAACAACAATCATAAATATTTTTTTTACAAAGTTGCTATGTTAAATGTGTTATGACCAAACAATAAAACACAAGCAACTGCTTGTTTTATTTACACCAAGTAAATCCCCTGAGAAATTTGCGCTTGAGTTAATAGTCCGGAATCGCATGCCAGTCAAAACATGTCTCATGCTAAATTTCCCAAGAGCTTCATAGAATGAATAAAAAAAAACTACAAGAAAAACTATAAAATATTACAAGCGCAGAAAAATAGTAAAATTATTGAAATTTTTATAAGCAAAAATGTTGGAAAAATGCCGCAGGTTTTATGAGAAATACTTACTGAATATTTTAACTTCAAGAAATATTTTATTAATTTAATTATTAATTTTTGCAAACTTTATATGAGGTCGTGAATCTGTTGGATGATATTATCTAGGGAAAGAAAACTGTGCTAGAATTGAAAAGACTTTACTATCATGAAATGATATTATTATGAAAGAAAACCAGTTTGGAAAACTGGAAGGTGCCGGAACTGGAACTTATAGATACCTATGTAGGAAGCAAATGAACAAAATTTATTTGTGATGATAAGTAGTATCAGATGGTGAAACTAACTGATATTTTAAATTATACTGCATTCAAAGCACACAAACTATAGCGCAGTGACGGCGATGGCTTTACTAACTAACATATTTGGGAGCACTAGGTTTATGAAAATTTCAATACAATGGTTAAACTGTCTCGGTGGCCTACTTCTACACTATTCCACTTTGAATCAAAGATTTTTTTTCATTTTTCTTTTTTTTGGCATCAAAGTGCACACTAGCAGGCGTATCTCGCTATGGGAATCAACAAACGCTGCACACGGACACCTGAATGGAAGATTCGAAGAACGCACAGATATGAAAGAGGTCGGAAAAAGATGGAAAGGGGAGGATGGGTTGAGGTTGGGCCTTCGGATACCACTCTCGCCGAAAGAAACTCGATATGAGCCAATTTATGTCGATCTTCTGAGAGCTCGTGGTATTTCACCGGTCGAAACAGCCCATTCATGCAGCAAACTTCTTGACTCTACCACTAGACAGTAGAGTCCGTTTCCGATTACATGGAAAAAAGTAATTTCGAAGCAGATTTCCACTGTCTACAGATTACAGTCTCGGTGGTGCAGTGGTCGAGCACACGGCTTCTGATCCACAGGTCCGGGTTTGATTACAGACACTGGCTCACACCAATGACTTTTCGAAATTATTTTCGGAAGTTATGTGTGATCAATATCGATGACTGAAAACTTTGTGCCCGGTATGGCAATAAGTTCGCCACCTATTCCATTTGGGACGTAAACATAACGGCAAGACGAGGCTTAACAGCCGCTGCCTATACCTTCGGGTAACAAAAGGCGTGAAGTTATGTTTTATGTATGTATGTTATGTACACCTTCGGATATCAAAAGTGTGAAGAAATAACTTATGGAAAAGCTTAAATATGGCATCTATCTAATACCATATCATAACAATGGAATTATTTTATACAGATTGTCCTAAATATCTTCATACCTATCACCCAAAATATACAGTCTCTGATACTGTGTAAATGTTATTGGAACAAATATCTTTATTATTTAAACACACAATTACACTTAGTTTTGCTGATCTAGATTCTACTTAATATTATTTTATTGTATACCTATATACATATATCCAGCGAACTTTGTTTCGCCTCAGAAGAAATAAAAATGGTGATATCAAATTATTTATTCAGCAAAATCAGTGTAGGTAATATTGAATTCAGTTTGTTTATCCAAAGCAGTAAAAGTAAATAGAAAAATAAGGTGTTGTAACGAATAAAACGTAATAGTAAGTACGTTAATTCAAAGTAATAAACTTCGTAAACATGATTTAATATAATCATGAGTTCTCGAAAATACAAAAAAAAAACAAATATTATATTTTTATGATTTTGTTACTTCTTTATTTCACTAAATATATAGATTTCTTTTTTCTTGAAAAAACTTTCCGCTTGCTCGTTTGTCCCCTAGACAAACGAGCAAGCGAGCTATTTAATGATAAGCTACTACCGCTGTCCATAGACCCGTACAAAGCCGATAGTTTTACAGTTAAGTTGTCGGCCTTTATGGGATGAGCTGGGATAGGACTGCATGGGGAAATGGTCGAGCCGGCTCATTCATGCTGAATGCTGCGTAGCTCTAACGCTAAATATAGTTAAAAGTATGATGTAAATTTCTTCAACTCATCTTAACTGTCCTACTTCCATGTAAGTATTTTTTCAAAATTATGACTGATGTATCGAATACACTTCATTACCTAATTCGGTTGGCGGGTCAAGTCATAATCACTGCCACACTTCTGATATTAGCATTCTTATAAATACATTTTATTTAATTGTTTAAATTTACGTCATCGTTTTGTTTAATTAGTAAAAGGGTAGTTAGGATGAGACTGTACACTTCATCCTTAAATTAAACTAAAGATAACTACTCAAGTTTTATTGAACGTTTACCCCCCTCTACATAAATACAATTCCCAGCATGTTCACATCACAAACAATGAGAGTTCTGCCCTGAATGCCTTCGTCGTACAGCTTTTATGTATTTACTATTGAGAAATAGCATTGGAAAACAATGAAAAACAGACTTGAGTACTAATTATGGTCTATATTAGATTTGGTTAAATATGGTATGCTAACCGTACTAGCAGTTTAGATATAATATATAAGTTATTTAAGGTATGGAATAATATATTTATATTTTATATAAGCGTAGAATATATGTTTTATATTTATATAAATCGACCCTACTGTGCAAATATCGTGTTATATTTTTACTCGTATACCTAAAACTAAGCAATAATACATACAAGGTCTGTAAGAAAAATAATAGATACATACAGTCAGTATATATGGCACTCCTTTCGGGTATAAAACGTAATATTTATTGGTACCAAATATCTTACTTACTATTTCTAGCGTTATAAAATATTAGTTAGCAATCCACAATGCAGTCCTGATCCCAACACTAACTTATGGAAGCGAGAGCTGGGTATGGTAGAGTGTGCATGAAAGTAGAATAAACGCGGTAGAAATGAGGGCTCTACGCAAAATCTGCGGAGTGACTCTCGCTGACCGCGTAGAAAACAAGGTTGTAAGGAAGAAGTTGGTTTGAAAGAGAGTGTCGGTGTAAAAGTAAGAAAGGGCATGCTCCGATGGTTCGGACATGTAGAAAGAATGGTTGACGCAAGACTGACTAAGCAGATATACAATGCAAAAGCAGACGGATGTAGGAGTCGAGGACGGCCAAGACACACATTCCAAGACCAAATAGAACGTGTTCTGGAGGAAGGTGATGTTAAGAGCCTCAAAAACCGACGCGCGTGCATGAAAAGAGTTATGAAAGTCAACGAAGCGAGTGAGGTGTGTAAGAATCGTGCCCTATGGCGCTCTGTTCTCTCTGCCTACCCCGCAAGGGATTTAGCGTGAAGTTATGTATGTATGTATAAAATATCATTCACCATATATGCCCTTGTTTCTTATCAGAATACCTACATCCATCCAAACATTATACCGTGTCACGCAGACCACAATAATATGATTATAAATATAATTTTCCAAAAATATAATAATATCTTGGACACAATACACCCAGCGTCCTCTTGTTCTAAGCTAAGCAAAATAAATGTTTGTTTTATGGAAACTTGATAGCGTATATTAATACATACATACATTTTTGCAAATACATATTTATAGCTAGCTGACCCGGCGAAATTTATTCCGCATCAAAAGTAATAAATGATTAAATTTTTGATATCATGAGGTTCAATTTGTGCTATTAATCGGCTTTAACTGCTGTCCCGCTATGTTAATACTGCAATATCTTCGAAAATATTCGTTTAAATTGCATGCTGTAAAGGGCCAGCATCATCAATATAACATGGAAAATCTATTTAAGACACTTAATTGGATAAAATTATTGCTGTAATGTTTAAAATCGCTTTGTAAATATGTCATTATTGGCATAAAATGTAACACAAATATATTGTAAGGAAAATATTGTTATTATTCACATTTTTTTTTTCTTATTAATGAATTACTCTTGTACGTGTGAATATCTGTTATCAACACTTTTACCTATGTTATTATGTAATTTATTTCCTGACATGATAACTATATTGACATACAAACATTTGTGCATGATTTGACGAATCTTATTTTTATTTACGCATTGGTAATACTACCGGCTGCAGCAATGAGGTCGAGGGTTCGATTCCCACCCGAGCACAAATATTTGTGACAAACATGAATATTTGTGTCGAATCTGGGTGTTTGTTTATGTATTATAAGTATGTATTTACAAAAGAAAAATATATATTTATTAATATCCGTTATTTAGTATCCATAACACAAACATTTAGTTGCTTAGCTTGGAATTAGAGGGCGCTGTGTGTAAAAAAAAAAAACTCTTTGACAACGACTGACATTGTAAAATATGTAACAACCTACCTGTATTAAATTTATTTAATTTGTACTTAGTAACGATCCTAGCATAATGTTTTAAAGTTTATTGACATCAGTATTAATTGACATCTGTTTATTATTATTAATTGATGTTGCTTATTTAAAAAAAAATGTACTGTAAAACATTCATATGCCATTCTTGGCAGATTTTGGTGATACGTATTGTAAATTAATTCCTTGTACTTACTAACCCAAAATTTAATGAATAAATGATTGATTGATTGGGTTATCCCAAAGAGATAGACATATGCCCTCGCGGACTTTTTTGTAGACCTTTTAAAGGCGTTTAAAAAGTAAAACATTGTTTTGATCAATCACTTAGGGTTCAGCCAGCGTTTGTAATTAAAGTGCTAAATGTCGAAAATTATATTTTTTTCTTTGCTACATCATATATGAATTATAAATAATAACCACCCTGTCGACACCCTCTAAATATAAAAAACCCGCATCAAAATCCGTTGCGTAGTTTCAAAGATATAAGCATATAAGGGGACAGACAGCGGAAAGTGACTTTGTTTTATAGTATGTAATGATTGAAAAACAACCAAACGCCATACAGACATTCATTTTTGTCACAAATATCGAACCCGCCTACTTCGTTTCTGCAGTCGGTAGTTTATCACGTTTTTTACTCACGAGGCACGTCATGAATCACTGTCATATATGACAGTGAAAGATAGAAGTGGTAGAGCCAAGCGGTTCGCTGCATGAATGGGCCGGCTCGACCTGTGAAATATCACGACCTCTCAGAAGATTGACGTAAAGTAGCTCATGCCGCGTTTCGTTCGGTGAGAGAGGAATCCGGAGGCCCACTTCCATTCCACATTCTTTTCCATCCGACTCCCTTAAAGGTTGGCAACGCAACTGTAACACTACATATTGCAGGTGTCCTTGGTCGGCACTGGTTACTTACCAGCAGGTGACACGCATGCACGAGCATGCACGAGCAACCTTACCTTCTTATCCCATAAAAAACTATATGCTTCAACCTAATTTAAATGGTTTTCATATTTACTTAATGTTGTTATATCCTAAATTTATATGTTTTAATAGGTCCAGTAATTATTACTTGTTTTAAGTAGATCCTTTTACTGAGGGCGGCTCAGTAAAAGGATCCAGAATAACAAAAAGAGTTCAAACGTTACGAATGTTAATGAAATTTTGTCATAATATTGAAATATAAACCTTACTTGCTCAAATAACTCTACTGTAAATTTTATTGCGATCACTTTTGTTAACGTTTTCCCTAATTTATTTATTTTTTCGTTAATTTTTTAATCTACGTCTCATTCTCTTTCTACTTGTCTATAATTCTTACCACCAGCGTAAGTTAGATCCAATACGTTCTTATCTCTCTATGTTGAATGAAAATTAGACTTGTAAAAAAGTTTGAGGTTAGATCTATGTTATATAAGGTCTGAGGTTGCAAAGTCGATTTATATTATACCATTTTGTTTCAGGAGCTATGACCTCGCACCTAACCAAGCGGTAAGATATGGCGCGCGCTGTTGCCGTCTGCCTATTCACAGTCAATTTTTTCTCCTTTATTATAGGTAAGTAAAAACAAGTTTCATGCCCTTTCATAAACACATTATTAATTAAATATTTTTCAATGAAAGTTTTTGTAAATAGTATTCATTAGAAACTAAATCATTCTTAAAAGTAGTATTGAAATTTTCAATTGTCATAAGAGTCAATCCCACTTCTAATGTTAGAAATTATATAAATTTATATTTAATAAATATTAGTACTACAGTAATATTGTTTTATTTGTTAATGATATGAATTTATAAATAGCTATTGGAAAATTGAAATTATGAAGGATTGATTTCGAAAAAAATTAACATAGTAGTCATGCCATACCTTACAAATTAAAACCTAATTATAAGCTTAAATGAATCCTGTATCTTCATTTAACACCTGTGCAAATCCCTGTACTTATTATGACTGATTTGTAGATTTTAACATAAAACCAATGTAAAATAAACAAACATTTAATTAAAAGCATTAAATGTTCCATACAATTCCGTAATAAATACCCACAGTAAAAGTTTATTTAGATCAACTGAAAAGTATTATATTCCCTTTCATTAAAACTTCATATTATGACGACTACGTAATATTAAATGTGGCAATTTGAACTTCTGAAGTCTACGAGAAACTTTCTAACGTTTCATTTCATCATTTTATTTAGAGCTAAGTCTAGGAAAACCACGCAATGCAGGTGCTATATATCTTTGAACGACAGACGTTCAAAATAAAAATTTTATGTTGGCAATAAAATAGGTAAGAGATCGTGCGAAACTCGAGCTGGTTCTTTATTCTTCTCCACAAATCGAGCGGTAAATTATCGCGTAGACATTACAAAGCCTAGGGGATAATAATTTAAAATTTAACACTCAATCAATTTCGGCTGACAATCGCGATTTACGTCTACCATCTGCTTAGTGGACATTTAATTTTCTACACGATTACTCTTCTCAAGTCGTTAATGAGATTATTTTTTAATCTCATCAGATCAGGCACCATTAATCTGTTGGGGATCGTGACAGGCCGTGGGTGAATTAATGAATTTATAGGTTGTTCATAAACAATTACAGGTTGTTTATGGGCCTCGGCGTGGATGTTCACAGTTATATATTTGATTTACGACTGCTTTTCCTTGCCATTCTGAAATTCGTTGGTTAATGTTGTTACAAATTCATCTTTAATCGTTACTCTTTTTGTTTTAACTCGCTGTGGTAGGGTGTTTTTAAATTAATTTTCCCTTGGTAATAGGTAAGGTCTAGGCAAGGCAATTGCTAAGGTCGATCGATGGTAGAGTTAAAGCGTTTTAAAATTTGTTTATTTATAATTGGATGTATAATTTATGAGTTTATTGGAAATAAACTGAAATATAATAAGATTCCTTTGTCCTATGTCATTTATTCAGTACAGTATTATATATGAAATAAGTTACATTAAATAAAAAAAAAACTTTATTATTGCAATTATGGTCGCATACAAAAATCGAATGGTGTCTATATTTAAGAATTATTGAAAAACTATAGACAAAATAGATAATGCTAATAATTCGTAGTTTTAAAGAAAGGTTATTTTTGGGTAGTGTGTAGACAAGATAGCAGTAACAGCCGGCCGAGGGATCAAAGTACTGTCTCAGAATCATCTAGAAGATTTCGAACAGAGTTTTTGGAAGACTGGCCGCAGACACCGGGTGCTCCATATTTCGATGCCAGCACGCCGGAAAACGTGACCGGATTGGTGGGACATCCGGTCACGTTACTTTGCAAAGTAAAAAATCTACAGAACAGAACGGTGAGTTTGATATAAATTAATATTCAACTTTTAGTTATTAACGAAGCAAGACTGCTTTTTTTCGATGCTTCGCTTAATGAAGACGCAAAGAGAGAAGAGCATAAGAATAAGTGCAAAGAAAAATTAACTAATGAATGAATGTTAGAAATTAAAAACAAGTTTTCGTTTTTTCGTTATTTTAAAGTCATAAATGAGATTTCTTTCATAACACAATTTTCGTACTACCTACCTGAATTTGATGGATATGGTAATACCAATGTTTTACTACATTTAACAACATTCAATGTGTGGCGTAATTATTATTTAAATTAATCAATTTAGTGTTTGACTTTAACCTATACTTTGCCGAGTTCTCAAAAATCAAGTAAAATATTATAATAATTTTGGTCATCTTACTCAAGATATTTTGCTGTAAAGTTATTTTTAAGAGTGAATACAATGTTATTGTTTTTCATCGTCGTCTATTTGCTCCCGTTTGTCGATTGTCACCTGTTTGCTTCCTACTTGCATTTTTCTATTTTTACAAATAAATTTATTTATAACAACAGTAATAATGGTGCTAATAAATATGGTAACGTGTAAAAAATTAGTAATAAATATATCCAACTAGTTTCTTCCAAATTTTGAAAAAAAAAAACCCATCACGCGCTTTTTCGTTGTAGGCCAATTATGTACAGTTATAATAATTTTGTCATTCGTATGGTCCAAAATTTATACAAACACCGGAAATTCGTTATTTTCGTTGAAAATGAAACGAATGAAGTTTTTGTCCACTGCTTGTAGATATCTATTTGTCGCAATTTCGACTCAGTTTGTTCCGATCGAGAACAGGTATTCGTAAAAATTCCCAGCGGTATTGAAACTGTGTCATTAAGCTTGGATAGCTTTCATTTCAAGTGAACAAAGTCTCCCGGCACACTTTTGTTCGACTTCACAATGGCCAATTTCCGATATGTGTGGAACTCATTTCTGAATCTGAGTTCAATACTTTTCAAAGTGGAAATCACATCGTAGAAGTTCTTTCTGGTTAACTAAAGTATTAAGTGGGAATATGGAGTTCTTCAACGCTTTAAGAATATATGCATGACTTAATGTTCATGCGAGTCGATAACTTGTTGTCAATTTATGCAACTTTCGACCGAATACTGAACCGCCACTCAAATCTGACAATCAATAAAGTGCTACTTACTGCTCAATTTTCACGTATTCTGTCTAATGTGACAGCTACTTAAACGCATAAATAGCGCTTATATATTTGAGTGGCGGTTCAGTATTCGCACTTTTATCTGGTCTTACTGAATAAAATATTTGATCTCATGAAAGTCATTGGGATACTCCGAGCACGAATTGTTTAGTCATCAATATAATATAAATTTTACTCATAAATTCTGAGAGGGTTACTGCAAAGTCAATATTATGTATCAATCCCGGGACCTCCTCAACTGAGTTACAAAAATATTTCGTTTTGTGTGGTAGCAGGTGTTAATTTAATTATTCGTTGGAAAGCCTAGCTTATTTTTAACCGGATCCGGAAGAAATTTGACCATGTTTTTTGAGTGTCAGTAAAAGGCTCTATATAATTTGGTTTGAGACGTGTCGTCAAGTTTATCTTAGCCGCGGGAGTATTATAAGTTTTATTACATCCCGAATTTTCCATTAGAACAGTTATTTTTATTTATACTTTCACCCTTTTTATATCCAAGCAGTAGACAGCATAAATTATAGTATTAACCATTGCAAATCCTGCAATGGGTAAATTAATTCAATCGCATAATTGACAAAGGTGAAAGTAATATATTTACCTGAAATACGAGTAGCTTTTGTTGTAAACTAATTCTTTTGTTATAAAAACAATATACCTATGCTAGTCTACTGCGACCATTATTTTCTCTGTAACGTTATTTGACCCATCTCAAATAAGTTAGACATGTGGACCTGCTGAATTAGTTATCGATAATACTGTTATTATTGCCGAAATAAATTTATCAATCAGACATATTATATTTATTAGATAGTATCAATAGTATGAGGAAGGCGTTAGAAGATATTTAGAAGTTTTCATGTTACTAAAATTGACATTGTTTTATTTCCTTTCTTTATTATTAATGTTGTATACTTATGTTCATAATGTTTTCTTTAAATAAAAATAACTTATACTTATTTAAGCTTGATTGACATTTTTCGTAACTATTTATACAGTTTTATGGAGGTAGGACCCGTAACTTTGTTGTTGCATTGTTTGTTTCTGTCAGGGGTAGTGAAAAAAGTTAGGCCGTTGTATATATATATGTTGTATATTTTAAACATAAGTAATACTTTATACAGGTGTCATGGGTCCGACATCGAGACATACATCTGTTGACAGTCGGACGCTATACTTATACTTCGGATCAGCGATTCGAGGCACAACACAAACCTCGTTCAGAAGAATGGGCACTGCGTATACGTAGTCCACAACGTCGAGATTCTGGACAGTATGAATGCCAGATATCAACCACTCCGCCAATCGGTCATGCTGTACACCTTAATATTGTAGGTGAGTTGAAAATCTAAAATAAACGATACTTTGTAAACTATGAATTACATGAATAGCTTACTACACTTACGCTACGCTCCTTACGGGGTAGCTAGAGAGAACAAAACGCCATAAGGTACGATTTTTAAAACACTCATTCGCTTCTTTGACTTTCGTAACTCTTTGTTTATGACACACATTCGTTTTCACTTTGAATTAAATAATTTCTATAGCCTAGTCAGTGAATCAGCACGAATTGAATTTGAATCCGCATATACACATAATTGCACGTTTTTTATACCCGAGATATCCGAATGTAACATTACCTGCTAAATACTTCGGACATGATTTTTTCAGGCTTCACTTCTAAAGAGTCATAAGTAACGAGTGCAAAAAAATACAGACTTCTGTGGCACAACTTTCATTTCTTGAAATAATTTTCACTGAACAGAAAAGCTAGTCAAATCAGCCCTAACTAGTCCTGTTGCTCTGTTCCCATGATTTAACTTTTTTCTATTTCTAAACATCCTTTTACCTATTTACTTTTTCAACACCAAAACCTTACTAATTGCATCATCATTCCCACGATCCATTCAAATTGTTTTACTAACATCTCTAAGCAAATTGCTGAAAAGAAACCTTTTTTATCCAAAATACAAATTGGTTGTAGAATATACGCGGTGAATCTACACTAAGCCTTTTTTTATCTAGAGTTAGTTAAGTGCAGTAAAACTGCTAGAGCAAGTCTATTCCAGGAATATATTTAAATACAAACTTATACATTTTCTTTAAAAAAGTATTTGTTGGAGAAAATCTCTTGCTGAGTATCTCCAAAACGCTTGCTTGCATTCCATTTGGAGACACTCCAATTACTTTGTGATTCCATTCAAAACTTGGAATCAACCACCAAATCTTTGGTAAGTACTGATTTGAGATACAAAAGTACGTAATCTTTTCATATTTTTCACAACAATCTAAGAAAACCATTTCTGTCACCAAAAGAAGTTTCTGGTCTAAACAAAATCTTGGCAAGTATTTTAAAATGATACAAAGACTTTAATATCTTAGTGGAAGCTTATGTTTCTGTACAGTGTTTACACAATTGAAAGTAAAGCAACTTCAGAGAGAAAGTTGAAGACGAACTTAAATAAGACACTTCACAATTAGAGCTCGTATGGTTTGTTCTTCACACGACACCAGCAGTTGGAAACCTATTTGCTGAATCATTTTGTCGTTTTGATATTTTATAATTGAATCTTGCTTGAAAGTTATAAAACTATATTGTATAGCAATATGTACTTAGATAATTATAATTAGTCTCGGTGGCGCAGTGGCTAGCACCCCGCTTCTGATTCAAGAAGTAGTGGGTTCAAATCCTCGCACACACCAATGTATTTTCGAAATTTTCGGAAGTTACATGTGATAAATATCGATGACTGACATTTTTGTGCCCGGTATGGCGATAGGTTCGCCACCTATCCCATTTGGGACGTAAACATAACGGCGAGACGAGGCTTAACAGCCGCTGCCTACACCTTCGGGTAGAAAAAGGCGTGAAGTTATGTTATATATATATATATATATGTTTATAATTATAATTACTGCTCTAATTTGGGGGGTTTTGTTATGTTAAGTCGATATTAGAAAGATTATTTTCTTACATACATTGGCTACAATTTTATAAGTCATCAATATCTGTTTTATGGTCCTACTACAACCACTCAGAATATCGACGTCAAGTGGCTCATAACGTATTTTGCACGGTGAAAAAGATATCTAAAAAGATATCTGGAGACCCACTGCCCTTCCCTTTTCAACTTTCCGTTCCCTTGCCATGCTACTCCTGTAAAAGCCGGCAACGCAGTTGCAACAATACAGTTACAGTGTTATATAGTGTTACTATACATTTATAGCACTATCTTTATTCTAGGTGTCCATGAGCAGCACTAGTTGGTTATCATTAGGTGACCCACTTGCTCATTTGCTCTCTATACTATAAAAAACTGTAATACTACGTGTGTTGCAAGCGCCAATGGGTAGGTCAAGTCACCTACCAATAGATGACCCGCTTGCTCATTTGCCCACTATCCCATAAAAACTGTTATTTTTTTCCGACTGATCTGTAAAATAACATATTATTTTCAGTAACAGCTGTTACTCAATTTCATGAAATATCAAATATCCCCTCTGGGTGTAATGTAGCAATTTTAGTATAGAAACTGTTTTTTGCTATGAACAATTCGGGTCTATTCCTATTGTGTTCTTTGTCCTCCGTGGTTTCATACAGACATATTGTGTTACGATGTTTTGCGTTGATTTAGTTTTCCAGCCATTGTCCCAACGGACAAATTGTGAATTATATATAGTGTTGAAAATTATTGTGATGTCTTCGTTTATAATCAAATGTCCCAACAAGGTTGAATTATTTATGTCATTACATTGATTTTATCGCGAAAGGAAACTGAAAAAACAATTTTGAAGAGCAGTGAACTACGATTGATTTATCAAACAAAAATGTATTTACTATTTGTTCGTGCTTGTATAAAAAGCGTTGCTTGAGAATTTGCTTAAAACTACATACATACATACATACATACATAACTTCACGCCAAATCCCTTGCGGGGTAGGCAGAGAGAACAGAGCGCCATAGGGCACGATTCTTACACACCTCACTCGCTTCGTTGACTTTCATAACTCTTTTCATGCACGCGCGTCGGTTTTTGAGGCTCTTAACATCACCTTCCTCCAGAACACGTTCTATTTGGTCTTGGAATGTGTGTCTTGGCCGTCCTCGACTCCTACATCCGTCCGCTTTTGCATTGTATATCTGCTTAGTCAGTCTTGCGTCAACCATTCTTTCTACATGTCCGAACCATCGGAGCATGCCCTTTCTTACTTTTACACCGACACTCACTTTCAAACCAACTTCCTTCCTTACAACCTTGTTTTCTACGCGGTCAGCGAGAGTCACTCCGCAGATTTTGCGTAGAGCCCTCATTTCTACCGCGTTTATTCTACTTTCATGCACACTCTGCCATACCCAGCTCTCGCTTCCATAGGTTAGTGTTGGGATCAGGACTGCATTGTGGATTGCTAACTGGGCCTTTCTGCTGATATTTTTTGCGCCCAGGAATCTGCCCAACACTCCGTTTACGCTATTTCCTATCGCCACTCGTCTTTCTACATCAGCGGTGTACCTTCCATCTCTGCTAAAAGCGCATCCAAGATATACAATTTCATTCACCTGTTCCAGCACTACTTCATCAACCATTATCCTTACATCTGTTCTGGATTCCTCCCTTTCAAACACCATTACTTTCGTTTTCGTCGCATTCAACTGCAAGCCTTTACTCATGCAATCATCTTTCATAGTAGTGACTAGTGTTTGCAGGTCCGACGGCGATTCGGCTAGAAGCACGGCGTCATCTGCGTAAAGCAGGCAGCTCACAACTAGGTCACCCATTCGCATCCCTACATCCATCGATCTCATTCTCTGGAGACAACTGTCCAGGTACAGGATGAACAGTCGAGCGGACAGCACGCAACCCTGTCTGACGCCGATATTGACGTCAAACCAGGGGGACAAGCCGCCGTCAACACGCACACACGCTGTGCAGCCCTCATAAGTGGACTGCACAGCGCGCAGCAGTGCTCCGCTCACCCCGTAGCCCGGGAGTATATCCCACAGATCCTTTCGTAACACTCTGTCAAACGCTTTTTCCAGATCCACAAAACCGCAGAAAACCTTCCGGTTAACAGCCAGTTGTTTCTCCACGATGTTGCGGAGAGAAAAAATCTGATCCATGCACCCTCGTCCGCTTCTGAAACCACCCTGGGCCTCCCACAACACTCCATCAGATATCACCCTCATTCTCCTTTCAATAATTTTCCCATACACTTTTGCTGCTAAACTGATCAAACTGATGGCCCTGTAACTGGCGCACTGCATACGTGATCCCTTACCTTTATACAAGGGCACGATGACAGCGCGCCTCCAGTCCATGGGAACCTTACCCGACCTCCAGCACAGATTGCTCAAGGTCAGGAAAGCGTCCCGGACACAGGTTCCACCGTGTTTGATCATTTCAGCAGACACCATATCAATTCCAGCTGCCTTACCATTTTTCATACTTCGTATCGACCATTCAATCTCTTCCATAGTAATGTCCTCATCAGATGTTGGCGCAGCGGTGTCAGCCGTAGGCTCACTCGCGGCGCCCACATCCGGAACATACTCGTACATTTCCCCAAAATACTCACTCCACCTGCCCAATACATCGCTTGGGTTTGCAAGAATGTCACCAAACTTAGACATAATTTTGTCCATTCTGGATGTTGACGAAGAACCCCGAGACTTTCTAACTTCCCTCCAGAAGAGTTTGTTATTCGCCTCGAAGTTCTCCGTCAACCTCACTTCCTCATTCGCAACAAGTCTTTCACGCTTCTCTTTCACTAAGGCTTTGGTAACATTCCTGCAGCGGCGGTAGCTGTCATACTTTTTCTCTGTCATACTATCATTCTGGTTCAAACTTGAGACATAATCCAACCATGCTTTTTTCTTTCTTTCGACGCTGGATTTCACATCCGCGTCCCACCAGGCGTCACCTCTCAGAATCTTATGCCTCTTTGCACTACCACATACTTCTTTTGCACTATTCACTATACTTTCTTTCATTCTTTCCCAGCATTCTTCAACACCTAGGTCAGAAAGACTCGTCTCATTGAGTCTTTTACTGACTAGGCCTACATACATACTCCGTACACTTTCATCTTCTAATTTCTCACATTTTATCCTTTCAAGCTCTCCGAAATGGGTACGCACTCGCCAGTGTCTCCACTTCTTGAAAAGGCCCACGAATCGGCTTACCACCAGGTAGTGGTCCGTATCAAGAGCGGGGCCTCTGTAGGCTCTTGTATCCCTTAGAGTATTTCGGAGACGACTATCTATCAAAATCAAATCTATCATACTCTTTTGCTCATTCCGTCTCCACGTATACGTGTGAATATCTTTATGACGGAATAATGTGTTAGACACAAGGAGGTTCCGTTCCAGGCATACGTCCAATATCGGCTTACCAGCTTCATTCACTCTCTTGTCACCATTCGGACCAAGGACAGCCTCCAGGCCGTCTCGCTTGGTTCCGACCCACCCATTAAGATCACCACACAGAATTATCCTTTCATTTCCCTCAGCTAGATCCAGAATATCCCTAACAGTTTCCCAAAACTCCTCGAGTTCGCGGGGATCCGCGGAGCTAACGGGAGCATACGCTGCGACCAGGAAAACTCGCGTGATCCCCAGTTTTATTCGAACCCAAAGATGTCTTGGGCCTACCAACTCATAATCTTTCACTCCGGAAGCAAAGCGGGAGGAGAGAATGACTCCAACACCCCCACTGGCACGGACGTCCGGGTCCACTCCGGACCATAGGGCTACCACGCCACCGGGGAGGTCCTCGGCCTCCCTCCCCCTCCGCTTTGTCTCCGTCAAACATAAGGCATCCAGGCATCTCTCATTTAATACATCCATCATCTCATTCATCTTTTTTGCCATGCTACCTCTAACATTCCACGTGCCTATACGGCACTCCCCTCTCCTCGTCCCGCCAGGATTGGCGCTGCGTGAAGGGTGGCGGCCCCCTTCGCCGCATGCGCATGCAGCCGCACCGACGGGGGCTAATCGGTGCCCGTCGCTTCCGGGGCACGCCCTAGCAGCCCGTCCGGCTGAGTTTGCTTTGGTCAAGATTGCGTCCCACTGGGACGGCAGGGATCGCGACGTGCACGCTCTTGACATGACCCCCTAAAACTTAAAACTGCTGCTTAAAACTATTTAATAATATATTTTTTGTTGTTTTAAGACTAAATGTACTATGACTGTACTCTCTATAGCTCAATGGTTAGTTAGAACTCATTTGTAATACAAATATAAGGGTATAATATCCCATTAAACAGTATTTTTTATACAACAATATTGCACTTTCTAAAGTTTATTCCAAGGGTAAGCCAATATATATTTTTAAGGCTATTATAAATTCTATATTTTTTTATCAAAATGTCCATATATGGTTCATAAACTATACCCGAAATATTATGCAATAATACTTAATTTCCTATTTTTGTAATAAAATATCACTTTGTACATCAATAATACTGTTGTGATAGATACTCTTTTACGCTACTATAGCTTGTGATACTTTACATAAATCAGAGTCTCTGGCTTATGGCCAATTCGTAGTGTCTGTTCAAAACTGTATAGTCAAAAATTGGCAGAATGATATGTTGATAAGTTGGATTTGTGACTAGAGAATTTACATTTACGTCAAGTGCAAATTTTAAAGCACCTTCATCTTTTGAATATAAGAATTGCAGCTGCTTTTATGAGTAGACACAACGAATGTATTGATATTATGGAATTGGGGGCCGAGACTGTTACTTTAAAACACAATCTCTTACGAAATAATATCTGTATAGTCAGGATTTTTTTACCCAGTGTCCTTTAGTTCCTGATGGATACTAGATAACGTATAATAATACATAATATACTTTTATTTTGTAAATACATACTTATAATAAAAATAAAAACACCCAGGCGGCATACAAATATTTATGGTTGTCACAAATATTTGTACTCATTTGTAGGAATCGAACCCGCCAACCTCGATTCTGCAGGCGTTAGCTTTACCAATGCACTACGAGGATTTGAATACATAAGTAATTTTAAAGTATAAATTGTTTGTTGTTGTCTTAACCATTATCATTATTTATAACAAATGCAAAAACATCAAAGATATAATAATATCTGCTGAATAATATACAAAATAGACATTTTATTCCAAAAACGAAAATACATTAAATATTTAAAGTAGGAATTTCAATTTGATTAGTATTTAAATTTATACTTTACAAAACAAACAGAGCCCTGAAAAAACTTTGATTGAAAATTACGAAGTTGTATCTTGCAAAAGTTGTTTTCAGAATATTGATTCTGTCTCTCACATAATTATGAAAATAATAATTTTTTTATGAGATAGGTGGGCAAACGAGCAGGCGTGTCACCTGATGTTAAGTGACCAGCGCCATCTATGAACACCTGCAACACAAATAGTGTTACAGTTGCGTTGCCGACCTTTAAAGGAGTAAGATAGGAAGTTATGGGGAAGGGGAAGGGGAGGGGGCCTCCGGGTACCTTTCTCACCGAATGACCCACTTTACGTCGATCTTCTAAAAGGTCATGGTATTTCACCGGTTGAGCCGGCTCATTCATGCAGCGAACTGCTAAATTTATTATTTTTTTACTTTGAAAATGTATTATAAAATAAATTGTAAGTTTTTAGTCGTAATAATCAATACGTGAAGGTTGTTTTTAAACGGTTTTATTTAGCTCACCCCGTTTGTTTTATTCTTGGGTCAAATTTAGTAATTCAAATTTCACCCTCTTCCTGTCAACCGATTAATCTGAAATTTTGTATACACTTTGGATTTTGGTGACAATACAATTAAGTTTATTCATTATCTTTATAAATTCAAGATGGCCGCCGCTACAAAATGGCGGATAATTTATGTTTTATTAATCCCATCAATATGGGTATCAAATGAAAGGGCTCAACAAGCAGAATACAATATACTATAAAAAAATTAAATCCAAGATGGCGGCCGCTACAAAATGGCGGATAACGTAGGTTTTATCAATCCCATCAATATGGGTATCAAATGAAAGGGCTCAACAAGCAGAATACAATATACTATAAAAAATTGAAATCCAAGATGGCGGCCTCTACAAAATGGCGGATAACTTAGGTTTTATCAATCCCATCAACATGGGTATCAAATGAAAGGTCTCAACAAGTAGAATACAATTTACTATGCAAAATTGAAATCTAAGATGGCCGCCGCTACCAAATGGCTGATAACAATTTTTTATCAATCCCACCAATATGGGTATCAAATAAAAGGGCTTAACAAGAAGAATACAGTGCACTATACAACCTCAATATTTAAGATGGGCGCAGCCACTAAATGGCGTATAATAATAAGATTTAAATTTAGAAATTGAATCTGTAATTTAGGTATCTGATTAATCCAGCCTGAATCCACCACCCAAGTCAAGATTTTGTATCGTGTTGAGGACTATGTGGCGTTAGGGTGGCTAAATATGATACGTCGTTAGCGGTACACCACTCAAGTTAAGGTGAAAGGTTAAAACGCGCCGAGAACTGTATGGCATTAGGGTGGATAAAAATGATATGTAGTTTTAGCGTTTTCCCCTCAAGTCTCAGGCGCATCTTGTTGTACATAGCCTTGCCCTTTTATTGGACCTCTGGGGGGGTCGACCGTTTAAATGTCCATTACTCGTGGGAACAAAATGGTAAAGAATGCGAAATAAAAACTAAAAACTAGAAAATAAAAATAGGTAAAAAAACTTTTTAAGTTAAACGGTTTTATGTTAAACATACATTGCAATGTTTAAGATAAATGTACTAAAAACCAAAAAAATAATAAAATAGATACAGTCGTGGGAATTATAAACATATGCATAGACTAGACTAAAATAAAACCGTGGGGCACGTCAATTGTCTACAAATTATCGACTTAGGCCCGTAAGATCAATCATAGTTAAAACTGTCGATTTTCTAAACTATAGTCAATTTTAATCTAGAGTTTAAACCTGCCTCGTAAGATCAACAGCGAAATGGACATAGATTACGTAAACTAAGTTTAGTTTTCGACAGATGGCAACATTTGGTTATTTAAAGTCCATATTTCGCTCATCATTCACTCTTTTGTACATTGTCTGTGGCATATTTCGTGAAAAAAACTCTTTTTCTCTTTCTTTTATGAAGTTTTATAGTGTGACCATAGATTTAAGAAAAATAGATCGGCAATAGTCACCCAAACAACGTGACCAAAAATGGGTTGTTAATGTGTGAGTGACTTACGGGGCTCGTGGCGCATTGGTAAAACAACCGGCTGCAGCACTGAGGTCGGGGGTTCGATTTTCGCCCGAGTACAAATATTTATGACAAACATTAATATTTGTGCGGCGTCTGGGCGTTTTTCTATGTATTATAAGTATGTATTTACATATTTACAAAAGAAAAGTATATATGTATTAGTATCCGTTCTCTAGTAACTATAGCACAAACATTTAGTTGCTTAGTTTGGAACTGGCGCTGTGTGATTTGTGTCCAAGATATTATTATTATTATCAATGTGTTCTAAGGGAAAATGGAAAAGCTAGAAGAATGGGCAGCAGCATTCTTTCTCAAGACACTACAGCCTACTGCGATCGCCAACCCGCCTGCCAAGCGTGGCGATTATGGCAAAAACCCCCCATGATTGCGCGGACCGGCAGTTGTGGCGCTTTATGAGGGAGGCCTATGTCCAGCAGTGGACGTCAAAAGGGCTTATGATATGATGTGTTCGTAAAAAGCGCTTCAAAGCGTTAACTTTTACATAGTGTTGGGTGTAATGTTAATGGGTGGAAATATAAATATCCCCAAAATCTAATATACGCAGTTACGCTGTCAGTTATTCGATGCTATTAGTAAATTTTTCCTGACATGTGCCATCTATTGTAGTCTATGCTAAATCTATGTATGAACCCACAATCGTTGTGTCAGATGTCAGCTGATAAACGACCGCCATTTTTAAACTAGGCAGGACCACAGTTTAAACGGCAAAATCTTCTGGTATAAGCTAAACTATAGTTTAAACTGTTATTGGAGGTTTATCTAGCATTGATCTTACCAAATAAACGACAGATGAGGTTTAAACTAGATAAAATAGTTTAAACTGTGATTGATCTTACGGGCCTTAATGTGCGATAGAAGAATCGTTTAATTCGTCGTTAGGCAGTTGGCCCGCAGACGGTGAGGAAATTACTTACTATTTTCTTGCTCATGGAAATTCCAATAGTTATACACTTCATGTAAATAAAAGAGATGTTTCAACTAGTTTATCGTTGGACATTCACACTGCTGGCTGGCGAGGAATCGTTTCACTGCTCGTAGTTTGTCTTTAATCGACAAAACATATGATAAAAATACTACTCGCTCACCACTATGAAACCCTAAAACTCGCTTATAATCGAGCTTGCTAGCTTGTTTCCACATTCTAGCCCTACTTATCACACGTCCATCGTTGTCGGTTGAACAACTGCCTAATTATAGTGTAACATTACAAAACAAACATTTTAATCAACGATTGTAGACAATTGACGTGCCCCACGGTTTTATTTTAGTCTAGTCTATGCATATGTTTATAATTCCCACGACTGTATCTATTTTATTATTTTTTTGCTTTTTAGTACATTTATCTTAAACATTGCAATGTATGTTTAACATAAAACCGTTTAACTTAAAAAGTTTTTTTACCTATTTTTATTCTACTAAAATGTTAAAATAAGTGGTAACCATAACACGGGGACACGACTTATTATGTTACCTGTATAAGGACACTTATCCACGGAGTAAATATGAAGTCGAAGAGCAAAGCAGTTCACTGCATGAATGGACCGGCTCGACCGGTGAAATACCACGATCTCTCAGAAGATCGACATAAATTGGCAATCTGAGTATGCCCTTTCTTATTTTTCACCGACACTCTCTTTCAATTCAACTTCCTTCCTTACAACCTTGTTTTGGTTTTAATTAAATGATTGTTTTAATTGGAAATTATTTAATTAAAATAACTTTGTCCTCAGAACCTGAAACTGAAATTATGGGTGGTCCGGACCTATTCATATACGCCGGATCAACAATAAATTTGACATGTATCGTACGTCACACCCCGGAGCCTCCAAACACAATTAATTGGACACACAGAGGGAAGGTAAATATATATATAAAAATTATTGTTATCATAAGTATATATTTTTTATCGCATATAGGAGCAATTAAGCAGGCGTGTCACCCGATGACAAGTAAAAACCTGCTCATGGACATCTGAACACAGACAGTGTTGCAGTAGCGTTGCTGGCCCCTACAATGGGGTATGAGAGGGTCGGAATTGCGATGTAAAGGGGAAAGGAAAGTTTGGGCCTCTCACCGAGTGAAACGCGACATGAGCGACTTTACGTAGATGTTATAAAAAGTCGTGGTATTTCTCCGGTCGAGCCCGCCCATTCATGCCGTGAACTACACACTGTTTTGATTTTAAAAAAGGTTCAGCACATTGCTTCCGATTTTCAGATTCTGGCACTCATCGATGAGTTTTCTCAATTGTTTTCTGGAGTCGTATGTGATAAGAAAAGATGTAAGCAGTGTTCGGAAATAAAAAGCATGAATTAACAAAAATATAACTTGCTGCTTATTTTAAAAGTACTTATAAAGCTTACGTTCACAATAAGGTATCTCAGCTTCACGTTAACAAGCCTTTGCTTTGGATTATACAACAGGTAAAACATGAAGTTTAGACATTTTAACAAAGACTCTATTGTGTTACATTTTACCTGCGATAGGTAGAGAGAGGACATCAAATATTGAATTTAGTTTATGTTAGCAGCTAACAATATAAATATAATGTAACCACTTCAGCTTCCGGCAAAATTATGGCATTGACACGGACTCCAAGTTTAATTTTATACTATAGTAATATATCTTTTGATATTTGGGACTAGAA
Source organism: Euproctis similis (assembly GCA_905147225.2). Taxonomy (NCBI): domain Eukaryota; kingdom Metazoa; phylum Arthropoda; class Insecta; order Lepidoptera; family Erebidae; genus Euproctis; species Euproctis similis. The sequence goes on from LR990114.1 coordinate 17,094,804, forward strand.
ACAAAATTTATTAAAAGGATTAAATATTGGGTACGATAAAAATTTGTCCAATCATCGATGATACGACAAATAATATCCGGGTGATCCAGTAGTCGACCTTTTCTCTTTTAAACTATTACCTATCGAGAGTCGTCGCCCGCTTCTGAATCAAAACGTCGTAGGATCGCTTCCGCGCTCACACCAACGAATACTTGACAGCCTCTGCCGACACCTTCGGATAGTAAAAGTAAAAAACAAGCATTAATTGGTAAGTCCGGAATAAAACACGAGACCACTCGTACTTAAGTTACATTACATTGAGGTCCAAGATGTACTGAACTAACTAAGAATTGTCTTTTACAAACAAATTGAAATAAGTCATATTGATAATGATAAGTTCATGATGATAAAAAATTACGATTATTGAAAACTTTATATTTGCTTAAACATATTATATCATCAATATTTCTATGTTACTGCGATTTATTAGCCAATAAGTCACTTACCCAAGTAGTTGTTAGACTTAATTAATTAAGCATTGTGTTTATGTATAAAGTGGAAGGAGTTTGTCCAGTATTTATTCGATACGTCGATAACTACCACATGTAACTTCCAAGAAGTCATTGAAACAAGATTCAAACATAAGTTCGCTTTAATAGAAGTTTGTATCCACAGAACTTGAGAAGTCCACAAAGTTACACAAAATGCAATGAACTGGGTAACTGGCATATTCATTAAATTCTAGTGCAGATGTGTCATATAAACAATATAATAACGGAGACTTTTAGAATGTTCTTAGATATAGGCAAGAACATTTTTCGAAAATAAACAGCTAATTTTAATTTGTTTTGAGACGAATTAATTTTAATGCTTCTGAAACCTATTACCTAATCAGCTAGTTCCTTCCAAAAACAGCACTTTCCAGGGAAAATATAGATAAAATTAATACAATTTTTATATGTGAATGAAAAATTATTTTAACGTAATTTTAACACTTCCTCGTTTGCCCTCTTAAGTTATAGAAAAAAATCATGAAATTTTCACGATTTAATGATCCGGTTAAAAGTATTTTCCTACATCATGTACTGTGACCACTTCACGATATTACCAAGCATTTCAATATGTGGTCGATTCAACACGACATATAAAATAAAAACTTTTTAATGATACCAAAACCAGTCAGATAAAAATACTATATCCAAAGAAATATTTCTACAAGTTCATACATTCTAGATGCCAAAAGACTTTACCCAAACTAAAACTATTAAATATGTAGCTTTTTAAAAATTAAAAGGCTTAACAATTTTTTTTTTAAACAATATGGTACAACAATTTATACATAATTTATAATAATAGAATTAATAGAATCGGTGGTCCAGCGATCGAGCTCTCTGCTTCTGATTCAGAAGTCGTGGGATCGATTCCCGGCTTACGTTAATGATTTTTCGGAATTATTTTACGAAGTTATGTGTGATAAATATCAATGACCGACAACATTGTGCACAGAGGGCAGTGGTAATAGGTTCGCCTTCTATTACATTTGCGACGTAGCAATCGGGCAAGTCAGCATAACAAACGCTGCTATGTAGGCAGCGGATATTAAACCTTGACTCCACTTCTGATAGAAAAAGGCGTGAAGTTATGTTATCATTTTATTATTAATTTATAAATTATTCCTTGTAACGACTGAACGTATAACGGCTTTTGTCTCAAGCAATTAAAATTTGTTAATAAGTGAAATGTAATATCGTAAAGTTTAATTTTGTTTACATATTCAAAGAATGTGCACGACTGCTAATTTACATACTCAAATATTATATACTATACTATAAACGTTACGTTTGTACCTTTAAAGTGAACATAACTCTTTAATAACCAATGAACAAAGTAAACATAATTAAGATTTACTTTCTCATTACTTATACTGATTAAATCTCATTGTTTAATATTATAATTCTCTCCTTTCTTCGGAGATTTAATGATCGTTGCTGTGAAACTGTTCTTCATAATAAACCAAGTCTTTATTTTCCGCCAGTTAATTGAAAACGTTATTTAGGACAATGTATATAAAGTGAATTTTCTGAAAATGATTTCTGTAAAGAGTTTGAAACGTCGGGAAATAAATAAAAATAAGTTCTAAATAAACGCGACATAATTCTAAAAAGTTGTTTTAATGTTATGAATGTGATCCGCGAAAATCTAAGAAATAAATATGAATTTTCTTTTGTTTTTATTCATTTTGTTTTATGGATTCAATAAGTGAAATAAGTAAAATGTATTTGATATAAACCTGTAGTATATTGATCACAAAAGTACACAATAATGTGATCGAAACCCATATAACCTAAAAAAAGATTGCCCTCACGGCTGCTGTATTATTTTATTTTGATTATTTATTCAAATACAGTACGTAGAAATTTTAGTTAACCTAAGCAATTGTGTTTATTTTTAGTAATTTTCACCCTTAAATATTGGATGGTGTTTAAAACGGCATTTACGCTTTGACTCGCCTATTTTTAGCATCAAAATGGAAATAGTTGCGAAACTTATTTCTATACATTTAATAAAATATTAACTGTCATCGACATTTGTCACACAAACCTATAAAAAGTCAGCAGTTTCGAATTTGGATTTGAATTCGAGGCTTTTGATTTGGATTATTTGACGTTTGATATACTATCGTTTTGACGTTTGGTATCATGACATTTATAAATTTAGAATTACTTTAATACTTAATTATTTTGTCCATAGACGATAAATTTCGACTCAACACGTGGTGGTATATCCTTGGTCACGGAGAAGGGTATACACAGTAGCAGTAGATTGTTGGTGCAGTCAGCGAGGACGTCTGATGCTGGAGCGTATCAGTGTGCTCCAGACAATTCGCAGTCAGCCATTGCAAGAGTACATGTGCTCACAGGTAAGATGATCCATAAAAATGTAACAACGGAAGACATATTTGTGGATTTTATTGGCTTTGTTTGAAGTAAGGGGTTCTTATCTTAGTATATACTAAATACTTTTTGATAATCTTTTTGAAAGTAAAGAATCATTGTTGACGTTTTTCTTTTAATCAAAATCAAATAATTGACGAGGCGACATAACAGTATTTACTATACATTATCAGGTATAAAAAGGTCAAGGTAAAAAAAAAGGAAACACATAACATAACTTCAGGCCTTTGTTACCCGAAGGTGTAGGCAGCGGCTTTTAAGCCTCGTCTCGCCGCTATGTTAAGTCCAAATGGAATAGGTGGCGAACCTATAGCCATACCGGGCACAAGAATTTTTCAGTCATCGATTTTTATCACACTTAATTTCCGATAAGAATTTTGAAAAATCATTGGTGTGAGCCAGTGTCAGGATTCAAACCCGGACCTCTGGATCATCAGCCGTGTGCTCGACCACTGGACCACCGAGTCTTAAAATAGGAAGAAAATTGTAATGAAAAAGAAAAAAAAAGAAAATTACACTAATAAACGTAATTTACCGTCGTGTTCCCCAATAAAATTATTTATATTAAATTATATAATAATATACTGTAAAGAAACCGCTGTCAATTTAAGGCGGAAACCATTATAATTTGGAAAATTTGACAACGTAAAAAAATTTTTGGTGCAATTAATATTTCGATACGATGGGTGTACAATTTTATAATAGAGTCCCTGCGCATATCCTGGCTCTGTCATTCGATCGGTTTAGTCGGGCGGTGAAGGATCTTCTCGTTGCTTGTGCTTATTACACCATCAATGACTTCATGACGAACAAGTCATTTTGGGACCGTCAAGTTGCTTGCTCAACGCGGATTCTGTAGTTTCGGGGTTGAAATTTGTTCACATGTTCTGGAGTGGAGGCGTTCCGTAATAATTTCTGATAGTCATGTATATACACTTTTTAATTTAAAATTTGTCTTGATATTGCTTATAATATATGTACATATAAGTTTTATTTATTGCACAACGTTACCACTCTAAATAAAAGATGTCGCGTCAGTTGCGCTCGACTAATATATTTGCATAGTTTTTCTTTTTAGGACGTTGATGTTAATTTGCTGTGATGGTCGAGTATTCTGGCTGATACACCTTTTATGCACAAGTCTACTGCTTTGTTTTCAGTAGCGATATTAATATTATTGTTATTTATGTTTAATAGTTTGAACAGAGTATTTGGCACATGAGTTTCTTGCCCAATTCTTCTTATGATAGCCCCTACACTCGGAATCAGGCCGCTCGTGGCGATTGCGTCCGTGTTTTCTTGTTCCACGGACGCACTTTCCTCAAGCGCTCGTGTTAAGTAGTTAATTTAAAATAATAAAGGTAAATTGTACTTGTTGACTATTTTTAAGTGTCTGTGAAGACCTATGAAAATAAAACTTATTTTGACTTTGACTTTGATATACCTTTTATAAATTTTATTTCAGCTAGTCTTTAAATTAAATATATTGTAAGCAATGTTTTTGAATAACTTATTCTTATTATTTAACATAACATAACCTCACGCCAAATCCCTTGCGGGGTAGGCAGAGAGAACGTAGCGCCATAGGGCACGATTCTTACACACCTCACTCGCTTCGTTGACTTTCATAAATCTTTTCATGCACGCGCGTCGATTTTTGAGGCTCCTAACATCACCTTCCTCCAGAACACGTTCTATTTGGTCATGGAATGTGTGTCTTGGCCGTCCTCGACTCCTACATCCATCCGCTTTTGCATTGTATATCTGCATAGTCAATCTTGCATCATCCATCCTTTCTACATGTCCGAACCATCGGAGTATGCCATTTCTTACTTTTACACCGACACTCTCTTTCAATCCGACTTCTTTCCTTATAACCTTGTTTTCCACGGGGTTAGCGAGGGTCACTCCGCAGATTTTGCGCAATGCCCTCATTTCAACCGCGTTTATCCTACTTTCATGCACGCTCTGCCATACCCAGCTCTCACTTCCATAAGTTAACGTTGGGATCAGTATTGCATTGTGAATTGCTAGCTGGGCTTTTATTTGCTATCTTTTGTTTGCGCCCAAGAATCTGCCCAACGCCCCATTTACTTCATTTCCTAACGCCATTTTTCTTTCGACCAATATATACATACTTATTATTTATTTTTAAAAGCTTTTATTTAGCTTGCACTGTATGTATGTATGTATGTAAGTATGTATGTTCGATGGAATCTTGCAACTCAATTTTGAAGTAGATATCTTCAACCGATTGAGCTGAAATTTCGTATACACGTTTACTTTGGATGACAATGACATGATATGATGTGTGACATCCTTCCATATTCAATATGGCGGACCACCCAAGATGGAGGAATAGATATTTTAAATGCATTTTTGCAATATGGGTATCGAATGAAAGGGCTTATTGAGTGTAACTCAAAAAATAATATGACGTCATTCTAAATTCAATATGGTGGAATATCCAAGATGGAGGAAAACATAGTTTAACCTTCTGTACAACATGGATATCAAATGAAAGGGCTCATTAAGAGTAACTGAAAAAATAATGTGACGTCATTCTAAATCCAATATGGCGGATCATCCAAGATAGAGGAACTGTTTTTTTAATGAATTTCTACAATATGGGTATCAAATGAAAGAGCTTGTTAATAGTAACTCGAAAAAAAATATGACGTCATTCCAAATCCAATATGGCGGGAAAAATATTTGTGTTTCTACAATATGGGTATCAAATGAAAGGGCTTGTTAATAGTATCTCAAAAAATAATATGACGTCATTATAAATCCAATATGGTGGAATATCCAAGATGGAGGAAAACATATTTTAAGCTTCTGTACAATATGGGTATCAAATGAAAGGGCTCATTGAGATTAACTGAAAAAAATAATGTGACGTCATTCTAAATCCAATATAACGGATCATCCAAGATAGAGGAACTGTTTTTTTAACGAATTTCTACAATATGGGTATCAAATGAAAGAGCTTGTTAATAGTAACTCGAAAAAAAATATGACGTCATTCCAAATCCAATATGGCGGGAAAAATATTTTACAGTTTTTTTTAATACATTTCTACAATATGGGTATCAAATGAAAGGGCTTGTTGAGAATAACTCGAAAAATAATGTGACGTCATTCTAACTGCAATACGGTGGACCATCCAAGATGACGGCATATATATTTTTGATGCATTTCTACAATATGGCTATGAATTAAAAATCATCATTACGATTAAATGGAAAAGAAAGCTCTCAGCTCAAATTGAATAAGATTCGCAAGCAGTTCACTGCATGAATGGGCCGGCTCGACCGGTGAAATACCATGACCTCTCAGAAGACCGACGTAAAGTGGCTCATGCCGCGTTTCGTTCGGTGAGAGAGGTACCCGGAGGCCCACCCCCCTTACCCGTCCTTTCCTATCCCCTATCCCTTAAAGGTTGGCAACGCAACAGTAACACTATATGTGTTGCTGGTGTCCATGGGCGGCGTTGGTTGCTTACCATCAGGTGACACGCCTGCTCGTTTGCCCTCCTATCCCATAAAAAAAATAAAATGATCGCCTTATTGAAGAGCTGGACTGTTTGAAATTAAGCGGTAAATTAACTTGCAATAATGATGCGTTGAATGAAATTACACTAACCTAGCCAGCTATAACTAAAAATAAGAAAATAAATTGAAAGCAAAAATCCTTTATGCTTCGTTATGCTTTAAATATAATTATAAGTTAAATATCTGTATTTACGGACTATATTTAACTGTGTGTGAAGACTCAAGAAAATAAAGCTATTTTGATTTGATTTGACATTATAAAATTAGTAAAGTTTATTTACAACTCGCGCGACAAGCTTTTATTATTATATAAATTGTACATACTGAGGCTCTAAGTTGATACTTGAAATTTTTAAGGAAATATTATTTTCTTATTTTTAGAGCACTTAAATAAAATCTTCTTTAAAAAGGATTTTTGCTTTTAATTTATATTCATTTATCTCGATGTTTCGGTTGCTTTGCATATGCCAGTTTCATATATTGTTGCATACCGAATTTGAGGATTCTGGGTTCACAGAAAGTGGGTGTTTCTCTTGCTATCCATATTATCATGCTAATTGCAAAAATTTCCAGTGTAATAAATTACATCTTTTGCAATCTTATACTTAATTATGAGTTCATTTTTTTCAAAGCGCCTGAGTAAATAAAGTAATCGTAATGCTGACAGCAAAGTGACCGTAATAAAGGTTCCATTTTTTTCCTTTTGAGGTACGGCATCATAAAAAAGTATAGAAAAAAAAGGTACCACACATATTAGAACAACTTATTCAAGTCGGTAACACTCTACGTATATGACATAGTAAAAGTGACCCGTAAAATCGAGACCAACAAAAAAGGGTTGTAAAACAGACCCTTCAACTTTGTCTCATTGGAAAGATATACAATAAATTAATTCCGTTGCCTCTTGATTTAATTAACTGAAGCACAGTTGAAACGTCTGGAAGTTCCAATTAGTTGACCGGGATGTTCCTCAAGTGACAATCGTCAAGCAGTCGAGCATAGAATTTTTGTAGTAAATTTGTCGTCAATGATAAACTTGAAATTATTATCTGTTTTTCTTTAATAAATACTCAAGCAGTTATTGTTAAATGTCGTATTTTATTATCTTAACTGATATACAGAAGATCAATATCTTTCATGATAGAAATTATTATCTTGTCTTTGATGTATTTCAAAATATAGTGATTAATTCATATTGATAAACATTATAAATAAACCATTACGACTTCTATCTCTAGGCTCTTCGTAGGCTGATAAAAATAAGGGGATAATAATAAGCGTAAGTTCTGGTTCTCTCTAGGCATTTTGGTAAGTAATGTAGCCTATGCCACTTTTCTCGCTAAGACCAGCTTAAAGAATCTTCTCTGTCTAAAAAATATCTTAACATTTAGTAGCACTGTAAATGAAATATAACTGCGAAGATATAAAACTTGCATGTAAATCTCCATTTTTGCGTAGCTATAAGATATAAATATACAAATTCTGTACGGAAACAATTACTATATTACTGTATAGTCTAGAATAATCCAATCTCTTTAAATAGACAAACACGACGCTGTTGTCAAACTAATTTATTCATTATTCTCAGTGCGGTGTTTTGTAACAGATTACCTCATCAGTCTTCATTCACTGTTTCCAAACAATTAAAATCAAACATTTAAATAGTTTTTGTAGTTCATAAATAGAGACACGCATTTCGCTGCATGACTAGGCCGGCTCGACCGGTGAAATACCACGGCCTCTCAGAATATCGAGGCAAAGTGCCTCATGGCGCGTTTCGTTCGGTAGGAGAGTTAGCCGAAAGCCTTCCCCTGCATTCCTATCCTACTACCTTAAAGGCTGGTAACCCAACTGTAACACTATATCTGATGCATGTGTCCATGAGAGGCGCTAGTCACTTTTAACCAGGTGACACTTTCTCGTTTGCCTTTCAATCCCATAAAAAACCCCGATAAATTTAGAGTTAGGTATGGACTTTATTACTTGTAAAGATATTTAAAAAATGTAAAAAACAAAAAAATATATAAGATTGAAACCATAATTGCACCAACATTTTTTATTACATTGTCAAAGCCAATTTCCAAATTAATATGATTGCCGCAAAATCAACAAATGTTTCTTTACAGGATATAACTACATAATTTAGTATAAATAATTATATTGGGAAATACAATGGTAAAAACATTGATTAGTGTAATTTTATATTCGTTTCTATTTCATTAGAATTTCCTTGATATTTTTTTCTTTTACAAAATGTCACTTATTTTCGGAGTCGGTGCAAGCCTAAGTAACGTACTCCATTCTGTTGCACCGACTTCAATAATGAGTGACATTTTGTAAATATTATAATAGTTAAATATGATTTTATTAAAGTATTACGTTTTGTATATTGTATTAATTCATTAATTACGTCATTTATCGCTTTTTAGTTACAGAGATAATGTTTTCATATACTGAAAGATTTTGTGGTTTATGTATAAAGTACGACAAAGTCGGTTTAATTTTTTTTAAGTATTTTTTTAGTTATAGAGGTGCTGTTTTCATATACTTAAAGAATTTGTGGTTTTTGTTTCTAGAAGTCGGTTTAACATTTTGTTTAAAGTAATTTTTAAAAAGATTATCAAAGAGTATTCAATATATACCAAGATAAGAATTCCTTAATTAAAACGAAGCCTAGCTGGAAGCCATTGAAGTCTATAGACCGACAGCATTTCATGAAATATAGTTTATTTTTCTTCCTTAATTTGTTATTATACACCGTGAATTTAAGGTCGTTTTGGAAACGAAAAATTTGAATTATATATCAATAAGAGAAGCTATATATAACGTTAATTTCATAAAATAAAAATACTTTATTTTATCAACATCGAGATTCATATCTCTTATAGTGAAAAAGTGAGAAACGGTAGTAACGCTACTCAATCTCACGTAAATCAAATACTATGTATTTTACTATCGATGTCATTCACAATTTTTCACACAAAATCAAATTCACCATTAAAGACACCGATACACCGCTATGTCGGCGCCGCCAGCCAATCACGCACCTACCACCACTCTTGCGCATCCCCGCACTTCCGCACAACAGGCGTCCTTTCTTCCTTCTCTTTAGTACTGTGTGACAATCCCGTGTTGACACGCTTGTATTGTTTACGTTCCGCGCGAAAATGAGTCGTCAGTACGAATACTCAAATGTGGAGTACTTGGCAATGGTACAGCTGTATGCTATTGCCAACTACAATCTAGAAGAGGCCCGGCGTTTGTATTCCCAGCCAGAGCACTTGGATGCGCTACGGCTGCGAGGAATTGAAAGTCCTCAAGTTCCCTCTACGCCCACCATCTTAGCTGTAACCCAGCGCCTTCTCGACCATGGACAATTCCGTGCGCCGACTCATGCGCAAGGCCGAGGAAATAACAGTAAGTAACAGTAAGTAAAAGGACTCCATTTCGAGCAGTTGCTTCGATACAGAGAAGTGTAAACAAACTGTTAGAGGTATTTAAAAGTTGAGTGAAACCGTGGGTGTGTAATACACCTCTACCTACTCTTTCAGGAATACAGGCGTGATGCTATGTTTTTTTTTCCTATTTTAAAAGTTGATTATTCTGTGCTGAGGGACTAGTGTATTGAATTAATTCCTTTTTTAAATATTTCTATCATACATCACATTTAAATATTTCTACTTATAACTTGAACCTACTTTATGTATTTTATTTTAAATAATAACTTTGAAATACGATAGGTAAGTACTCGCTCGCTCGTTCTGTCGCGCCGCCGCCGCGCCGTAGGTAGGTAGGTATCAGCTGAGCTGCGGTGCGTTGTCCTTTCTTATGGCGTGCTTCATTCACAATGTGTTTGAATAAAATGGCGATGCGTTACTATTTCCTAACTCGAACGAGTGAAAATATTTATTAAAATTAAAACTTTTTAATATTAAGTATTACAATTAATTTATCCATTCTTAATAGTTCTATGAGTTATTCCAAATTCACCTGTTTCGTTTCCAAAACGACTATAAATTCACGGTGTATAACTGATTGAATTCTTTGTTTTTTTCCTGTTTTAAATTTGTAACAGGTAATGTTCAAAGGTCACTCTACTATCCAAAAGCGTCCTTAAAAACTAATTAGCCATTTTATCGTAAGGCATCTATAAATCTGCAGCGTTCTCTCAAACTCACAAACATTTCTGATTTAGTACTTTGTCTTTTGTTTCCTGTGGTCAAAACTGACCGGTTTCCTGCTAACATCCGTTTGAATCACGATTTGCAGCCCAGCCTCGTGAGCTGAATCACTAATAGGTTCATGTATACTGGTTTTGTGGTTGTCGTTAAATGAAATGGAATGGAATAAGCTGAAAATATACTACAAGCAAAAATATATATTGATCTGAAAATCTACGACATTTTTTGTACAATTTGGGAATTATTTGTTGTAAATATGAAAAATATCTTGAATGATTTGATTGATATCTATAATAAAAAAATTCAAAATATACAGTTCAAATTTAAAATATTTAAGTCTCGGTAGTCCAGTGGTCGCGAGTTCGAATCCTAGCTTACGCCAATTATTACTCGAAATTTATTTCTAAAAGTTATGTGTGATACACATCGAGGACTGAAAACTTTGTGCCCGGTATGGCAATAGATTTGCCACCTATTCCATTTGGGAGGTAAACATAACAGCGAGACGAGGCTTAACAGCCGCAACCTACACCTTCGGGTAAAAAAGGCGTGAAGTTATATTATGTTTTATGTTGAAAATATACAGTGTAGATAATCTAACACCTATTGTTTTTCTAGTAAATAAAATTAACTATTAATCTATATGTTTTCGTAGTTGTAATCAGTGGCCGCGCCCATTTTATAATTTTTATTAGGGCCGACACCTCAAGAGAAAAAGTTAGAAAATTTTATATTTCATTATACATTATTGTTTTTGGAACTTAATGTCTCGTATACCCGAAGGTGGAGGCAGCGGTAAATGCACCTCGACTTTCTTATTCCGAATTTGCGGCGAAATCCATTGCTATATATCATCGGGTAGAATTTTGTCCGTCGAAAAAATTCTACCCGTCCATCTATGGATAATAATGTTTTGTCAGACGACATACCCAGGCCGTTACCCAGGCCATTACCCAGGCCGCTGAGATGACTTATTTGATGAATAACCACATGACTCCTTAATGTTTGGTACCACGTGTTGACTCAGATTGTGTTTGCTTTTCCAAACAAACTGACGAGTTTTGAATCCCGTTAACATAATGAATTGAACTGGAATTTAAATCTATTGTCCTAATGTAAATTTTCGCTTGAACCATAATAATAATCGCAACCAAACTGAGATATTAAATTATATTCAAATTACTATAAGTATATTTATTTATTTAATGATGTTTTATTATTGATGATATTTTAATTAATATCTTTGTAGATCTCATATCTTAATTAAATATTAATAAATAAATAAAAATGCAAAAAATAATAATAATAATCTTAATATAATTAAACAGTAATAAAACATTTGCGTCCAAATTATTTATTTTTAACATAAGTTAAATAATTAAATGTAGGTTAGGTAAAATATTTAAAAGAACGACATAGTGAAATTGTTTTTAACAGTATCACTAGAAATAATATTTCCTCGTAATATTTTAATATATAATATCATAGAAATTATCAAAATCTTATACTATACTAGCTGACCCGGCAAACGTTGTCTTGCCGAAAAATAAAATTTAAAAAATAGGGGTTGATCGTAGGGAGTTGAAAATTTAGGGTTGTATGTATTTTTATATGCCGTTTTATAAAAAAAAAGAAACAGAAATATGTCGAAAAATTAAAAAAAAATATTGAGGAGTGGGCTACCCTTGTGATTTAGGGGGATGAAAAATAGATAAAAACCTATTCGCATACCTCACGAATATGTATACCAAATTCCATTAAAATCGGTCTAGCCGTTTTGGAGGAGTTCGAGGACAAACACTGTGACAGAAGAATTTTATATATATAGATTTATTTTGCCCACAGGTGAAACTCCAGCTGCGATGCAAGGAAGCGCGCAATGGGCGAGTCGCTTCGACTTACGTACTTTATTGTACTTTGTCAGCATAACTTATCTATATTCAACTATATAATAATAAAAAAATGTTCGGAGGACTTCAAAAACATATTCATTTTTAAAATGAATATAAACTCGAGGACGTAAATTAAGGATTTCATAATTAAAAATCCTAATAATATCCTGTTATATGTAAATAATGACGAATTTTGTATTTCCGACCGCAAGCATAATTGTAAATAATGTTTCGTAATTTTAAATTTTAAATAGAGTTATGTTTGTTATATATTATTTAAAAAAAAATAATAGTTATATAAAGTATATGTAAATTGACATGGAAATAACAAAAAAAAAAGTATCAGTTATTGGTTCATCTTTCAATTCTATTTTTTGGTACGACAAGAATCTGAAAACACGATACCGCCGTTTCGTTGAATAAATATTTATATTATATATTCAAATGAAACAATATTTGGTTTGAATAAAACATTTCTAAAATATACAAAATTATGTACAGGTAGATGTTTATTTTAAAACCTACAAATAAAACAAGTTCATTTCAATTTTATGGTCGTCTGGCATATGTTTTCATGTAAAGGCTATAAATTATTCCTATAAATTTTATCTTGGTAGAAGCTACTATATGGCAGTTTAAATATGTAGGTATTTTGACAGATTACATGTTTATTTAATGGACAAAAAGATATTTCCTAGGCACTATTTCTCAACCAATTTCTAAACATTAGAGGCTTTTGTATCGGATCTCATACATCTTTTGTAGACATAATTTTGCTGACTATTTGATGTAAAAAAGTTCAATTACGTCCTCCTTTGGACTTTCTTTATTTACCAACTTTTTATCTTAACTTAAAAAACTTTTCCGTCGTATTATCTATCAGTCGAATATATGGAATAAACTTCTGTAAGTACACCATCATGTTGACAGATGAAGCCAGGGCTTGCCAGGTAAATTTAAGTTTTTATTTTTATGCTCCCATGAAATCTAAATATTCATCAAATAATTCCATTTCAGTCCTAGAGGGAGACTGTGCCAACACCATATAGAAAGTAATAATATCCTTTATATCAGGGTAATGTTAAACATAAACAATTAATTAATTAGTGTAACATTTCAACAAAAAATCAACTTCTAATGTTTCAATCTGTAAGTTTAGTGAAAAATTAATCGATTGTCAACTTCGATGATAACAATTATAAGGAGTCATTTTTTTCTAGCTCCTCATCGATTCTATATGTATATAGATAAAAATTATTAAAGAGTAAGTATTGCTGTTGATAATCGATCAATACAAGTTTGTAAAAATAAAACTAATAATATAAATTATAGAAATAGTCGTTATATTGTTTTTAATTAAATTTTGACATTTAATTTGATTTAATTAAAATACAATTTTCATGCAATGTTTTTTTTTCTGCCTCCCTGATGTTATCGTTACTTGACAGTTAATGTTTGTGTTTGTATGATGAAATTCTGTATCAGAGATCTTTCACAAGAATATAGATAAATTTTGCCTAGTTTCCTAAACTTAATCTACCAAACATACTGTTGTGTTGTGGGTACTCTTGACCTGGCAACTCTCTGCCCTTTGATTTCATTATGATCAGTTCGTGTGAGCCGATTAGCTCTTTTACACTTTAATAAATTTGTTATATGGTGGCAAGCGAGCAAGCGGGTCACTTGGTGGTAAGCAACTGTCGGCGCCTATGTACATCTGTAAAACAGTGTTACAGTTGGGTTCCCGACTTTTTACGGGGTAGGAGGGAGAAGGAGACAAAAAGGCAGTGGGCAGATTCCTCTCTCATCAAACCAAACGCAACATAAGCCGATATTCTGATAGGCAGTGGTATTTAACCGTTTTATTGTTTCCAAAGTGGGGTGCTCAACGAAACTCTGAAACTGATTCCTGGTTTACTCCAACTATATTTCTCAAACTAGTAATTTTGTATAGCATTCATTCTTTTGTACTTCTTATGCTGTAAGATTCAATTCAAAATTCAAATTAGTAATTAGTTAATAATTAAGCCAAAATTCAATTTTGGCTTAATTATTAACCGATATATATCCATCTGTGTATATATTAACTCTAAATTCCAATGATTTATAATAAATAATACTTAATATATTAAACCTTATAAATACATACCTACATAGTAAAATTGCATTAGAATTTTTCATTTTGGGTTTTTTCCTTTTATATTAAATTCTCTTACAAAAAACATCTTTTATTAATGAAAATCTTTACAAAAATACAAAAGATTAGCTGTTGGCTGACTCTTAAGACCAGTATTACTTCCTCGACATAATTAAAAATATTTCAATAGGACTAAAATATAATATTATTTTTTTAGAGACGTTTTTTAATATATACCGTAGGATTTTTCTACTACTGCCAAGGTTCAATAGAATGTTGCCTGAATAAGAATTGTTTGTTGATTTTCATATTTTTAAAAGATGAATATGGGTGTATCATTTTAATATTAGAAAAATAATAAGAATATAACGTTAATTCTTAAATCAAGAAGATTAAGCTGCGCCAATTAAGCCTCTATAAACTTACTACATAAACATAGCTTTACGCCTTTTTCTACCCAAAGATGTTGGCAGTGGCTGTTAAGCCACGACTCGCTGTTATGTACGTATGGAATAGGTGGCGAACCTATTGCCATAACGGGCACAAAGTTATCAGTCGTCGATAAGTAAAAGCCATTGGTGTGAGCCAGGATTCGACCCCGTGACCTCTTGATTCAGAAGCGGGGTGCTCGACTGTTGGACCACCGAGACTTATAAACTTACTAGTATGAGAAAATATTAGAAAAAGTTCTCACAGCTTGCTGGTACTTTAAAAATAGTCAATATTTGAATTGAAGAATTGCCAGCACGTATGTGTTATTTGCAAAGCTATGAGTTATATGTGTGACTTTTTAGTTTCTACAAACGTGTTGCTTTGCATGTCGTTTGATAAAAGTTGAGTTTTCTACGAAAAATAAATATTTGTTTGTATTTTACCCATCATTTTATCGTCACAGTGGTGTAGATATCGAGAATTACACTTCTGAATCAAGTATTCAAATTTCAAATCCGGGCTCACATTACTGAATTTTCGGAATTCTTATAACTTGTGTGAAAAATATCGATTTATAAAATTCTAGTGTCACAGTATTTGTTACCACACTCCTCGGAAACAATTCTACCGATTCTCGTGAAATTTTGTATACATATCGTGTAGGTATGACAATAGGACATCTATTTTTCATCCACCTAAATTTCACTCCTACATTTTTATTGCTTTATTTTTTGATAAATTGTTGTTTTTTATTTTTTATGAAACAGCGTACTAGACTACATACAAGACTAATTTTTTCAGTGAGCAAGTAACTTATAAAAATATGAGTGATAACCTGATAGATTGTTTTTCAACAAGTACCTGCAATAATAGGCAACCATTTTGTTTTTTTTTATCTTATAAAAGGCGAGATAAAAAATTGGGTATAATAGTATATTAAATCTAATCTGTAGGCGTAGTGGTGAGAGCACTAAAATATTTTTTAGTCATTATATTACAAAATATATATAATAAAGTATAGTTAATATTAGATACATACATAACTTCACGCCAAATCCCTTGCAGGGTAGGCAGAGAGAACGGAGCGCCACAAGGCACAATTCGCTTCATTGACTTTCATAACTCTTTTCATGCACGCGCGTCGATTTTTGAGGCTCCTAACATCACCTTCCTCCAGAACACGTTCTATTTGGTCATGGAATGTGTATCTTGGCCGTCCTCGTCTCCTACATCCATCCGCTTTTGCATTATATATCTGCTTAGTCAATCTTGCATCATCCATCCTTTCTACATGTCCGAACCTCCGGGCCATGCCCTTCCTTACCTTTACACCGACACTCTCTTTCAAACCGACTTCCTTTCTTATAACCTTGTTTTCCAGGTGGTCAGCGAGGGTCACTCCGCAGATTTTGCAGAATGCTCTCATTTCGACCGCGTTTATCCTACTTTCATGCACGCTCTGCCATACCCAGCCATGGCTTGCATAAGTTAGCGTTGGGATCAGTATTGCATTGTGGATTGCTGGGCTTTTCTGCTAATATCTTTTGCGCCCAGTTAATATTATTTTTGTTTATAATATATGAGTTAAATTAACAAAGTGTATAAGCAGTACTCTATTGGTTTAGAGATGTAGAAAGAGTTTTCTTATGAAAGATTGACATATATACAGCACAAAAATGGTAGGATGTAGTAGTGAAGAATGGCCACCACAAAATTTTTATGACCGAATTGAACGTGCCCTCGCGGAACGCGATGATCGAACCTTCAAAAATGACGACCATGTATGCCAAGAGTTATCTCTCTGTCTATCCCACAAAAACATGATCAAATATTAAATCAGGTCGTTGCTGTTGGTTGTTCGTGTGACATTTACTGCATAATAGAAGAAATACTGAATTCACTTTGCTTAGTTTCCATTATCCAACGTGAGTTAACTCCATAAATTCGTCCGTCCGCAACGGCCTTGTGTGAGTGTATTTACAAAAGAAAGCCTTCTCATACACAACGTGTAAATATAAGCTCAATATTTTCCCTGACTTGTCCCGTTGACAAGTATTCTACCAAAAGGCTTTTGAAACGAGTTCACGTCGTCTATTCAGTAAGATTCATTCGTGTTTTATTTAAAGGTTCTCGTTTAGAAGAATGTTGTTGACGCTCTAACAAAAGCTCAGAGAACGCCCGAGGTGCTAACGCTTCAGTGAAGTTAATAGTCTGATGGAAAGCCTTTTTTAGATAGTCACATAAGTTCTAACATGCCTGTATTGTTCGTCTGTGATCACTACCTCATTTCGATTTTTTTAATCTATAAAATTTTCTATTTTTATTGAATAATGTTTTATTGGATATTATAGCTTACAATCGCAATAAACTATCACATTGATTAAGTAAACATATTATCTTTTTTAATATTAGTGTGGTTTCTAATCAAGGCTTCGGTAGCGAACATGTCTGTGTTTGACTTTCCTCCAAATGCTCAGAACAAGTGTATTTTTTTTATTGGAAAAGCTTCCAAGTGTAAGAGTCACCTAATGGCAAGCAACAAGGGTATAGTAGCAGTCCTTCAAAATGGGATAGGGAAGAGAATTGTGAGAAGAGAGTGTAGTGAGTATGAGTCACTTTACGACGATATGCAAAGAGCTCGTGGTACAAACTGCATGACTCAAACGCTGTACAAACAGGTAATATTAAAAATAAATTAAATATAATCCATCTTTATTATATGAATTCTGAATAATGATTTCTGGATTCTACTCGACGATCATAAAGAGTGAACACAATCCAAATCGTTTAAAAATGAGATAACGGTTAACTACGATTCAACGAATCCTATTACAGATCTCCGTTTTTATTAAACTCTCATTGGTCGAGGTATGATTTATTAATTACTCCAAGTAATTTTTGTACAATCTGTATCAGTAAGAATGATTGTAGACTTCAAATTTCTGTTTTAAATTAAACGTTAAGGATAATACTAATAACTTGGCTTCAGGTTAATCAGTAAAATTCAGAAGATTTAGCGTTATATAAATTATTTGAATGGTACAAATCAGAAGTAATCTTGTTATTAAGACCTAAAAAGGTTCATTTAAATGTACTTCATGAGTGTATAGTGCTTCTGGGATTTTATTTATTCAAAATGAATATCTATGTTTTCGTAACTATGTCTCAAACATAGTAAACAGGAGCTAGCAGTGGTAATTACGCATTGAACTTATTGCCATATATCGGACACATTTTTGTCAAATAATCTTTATTACTACTTCGCAACGTACTTAAATAACTTCGTAATGGTTAAAGGTGTGCATGCGAATTTGGATTAGATCCGGAGTCTTCGGATTTAAAAGACTGGTGATAAATCATTATACTACTGATAATAATATTCCATTTATTATCCAAAAGAAGGGAGTATTTTAGTGAGAAAGAAGAATTGTAAAAAAAGATTGTATTTAAAGAAAATAAAATCCACATTTTGACGTCAAGAGATAGATTTTTGGAAATAAAAAATTTACCAACCAAACAACTTAAATATGATAATGAACCGTAATTGTATCATATGTGTAAACTTCCGAATTGAGATCCATTTTCCTTAAAGTCGGTAAAATATATTTGTCTTTAAAATAATGACTTGATTCATCACTCTGACAAGGCTCTTACCAGAGCTTCCTCCTGTGTGTTAAAACTCAATTACCATGAAATGCTGACATAAAACTATTCCTTAACTAGATTGTCAGTACACTCCCAAGTAGTATACTCCCAAGACTCTTTCTTATACAGTAATTTTATCAGAGTTCCTATATCCTCGAAATTATTTGATATTTGTTTTGCCTAAAAATTATAATAATATAATTAAAATTAACAGTGGTAGAGCCAAGAGTTCACTGCATGAATGGGCCGGCTAGACCGGTAAAATACTACGACCTCTCAGAAGACCGACGTAAAGTGGCTCATGCCGCGTATCGTTCGGTGAGAGAGGTACCCGGAGGCCCACCCCCTTCCCCGTCCTTTCCTATCCCCTATCCCTTAAAGGTCGGCAACGCAACAGTAACACTATAAGTCTTGCTCGTGTCCATGGGCGGCGTTGGTTGCTTACCATCAGGTGACACGCCTGATCGTTTGCCCTCCTACCCTATAAAAAAAAATGTTACGTGACATCGCAATTATAATACTTCACTCGTTTCATTTATTGTATTGGTAGCGCGGCATAAGTTACTTTACCTAGACTTTTTGGTATGTAACTCCAGCACTGTTAGAACATGAAATAATAATAATGTTTACTAAACATATCTAAAATTATCTTTTGATACAATTTTGTCACGTAACTAAGGCTAGTTTTCTAGAAATTGCTCGCCATCCCTTGGCTCTGTTAATTCGCAAAAGGACGAAAATAATCCTGAAAATTAATGAGTATTCAGGGACTCGTTCCTGTAATGGCGCTGTGTTTGATATTCTAGTAGGCATATAATCAGTATGCGGACGATTTTCTCTGTTCTTGAAATTAAAATTGGAAATTAATTATCAGGAAGTAATTGCTTTGTATTTTAAATCTTCAATAAGCGTTTCAGTGTTGAAGCCATTTATGATTTTGTATATTTTCAATAATTACTACTAAATATTATCCAGACAAAAAAGCAGAATAAAAAACTATTTCACTGGTTGTGTGTGCTCAATTTGCTTGCTTATGAACTTTTTTTTATAGTATAGGCCCGCCCATGGACACCTGCAACACATATAGTGTTACAGTTGCGTTGCTGAACTTCATGAGAGTAGGATGGGAAAGGATGGGTAAGGGAGGTGGGCCTCTCACGTGGGACCTCTCTCACGCGAAACGCCGCATGGGAAATTTTAGGTCGATCTTCTGAGAAGTCGTGGTATCTCACCGGTCGAGCCGGTCCAATCATGCAGCGAACTGCTTGGCTCTAACGCAGTTCACTTATTTTAAACTCAACGCTTTATGCAATATATATTTAGATAGCGGTGCAAGAGCTGCAGATCTTTTAATTTAACACCTATTGCCACACATGGGACACAATTTCTAAAAAGAATCCCTAAAAATAAATGATATTATTCCTTAACATAATTGAAAAAAAATATCTTTTAAAATATTTATTTTATTTATAAATACTTCTTTATCTATGGTGTTATTAATACATATTAATATATTTTAATTTACAAATATATCTCGAATTGATTGGTGGTTCAGTGGTCAAGCACCCTGCTTGTGAATCCAGAGGTCGTGGGTTCAGTTCCTCGCTCACACCAACGACTTTTCGAAATTAATTTCAAAATTTTTAAGTGATTAAATATCGATGACTAAACAATTTGTGCCCGGTATAGCAATAGGTTCGCCACCTATTCCATTTGGGACGTAAACATAACGGCGAGAGGGGTCTTAATAGCCGCTGCCTACACCATCCGGTAACAAAGGCGTGAAGTTATGTTATGTTTAATTTACAAATACATTTCGAACAACACGGGATATATTCTGGAAGGGATACAGTTTTGAAGTGTGATGCGGTGTTACAAATGACGTAGGCTTGATGTTATATGTACAAATATTAATTATTTAAAGGTTTCCTCACTGATGTCTGAATGTACAACTGTATTAGTATGAGGCGAATATATAATTTCAACCTGTCTAAGCCGGGCGACAATATCGCAAGTAAATACCAAGATATTATTCCATGTCAGTTGATACCGTGTGAGGTAACAGTACGATCATGGTCTGAGTAATTGTGTGATTGTTTTACCATTTTGATTAATACTAAATTAGTTGAATTAATATTAAATTAGCTCATTTAATTTTTAATTACTTTGATCGATACCAAATTGGTTTAATTGTATTTTATTAGTTTAGTTTTTTAGTTAATTAATATGATTTAAAGTTGTTTTTATTGAAAACATGACATGAACTGGTGTGAATGGTATTGTGTTTATTAGGTCTAAGGGCCTCAGTGAGGCTTTGATTATTTAATCATGCTAGTTCTAAGGTACTGTGTGTAATGTAGCACTATATTGATAGAAGGGGGAGACCACCCACAGAAACGTAAGAAAGAAATATTAAACTCGACTCTGGGTGGATTAGAACTTGGTTCAGAGCTAGAAGTAGGAGTGCTAAACAACTGGAATATCTAGAATGATTTTTTGAGACATGGCCGTCACCAGACGACACCAATGAGTAAGTGGCGACAGAGCCTCCTGCCACACCTACCAGGAGAGTTGTAGTAGCACTAGTCTTTAGTGTAGTGTAACACTAATATTGACAGTCAATTGTGCTTTGAAATTTTAGTCATAAAACTGAATAATAACAAATTTATTTTTGCTTTCAATTTGCTCACTTCACAAATAGACCTTGGATATTATTTTAATTGTAATCAATATAAACAGCTTACGGGATACGAATTCATAAATTTACATTAAAATCAGCTGAAGTAACTTTCACTGTTGTTGTTAGAAATACTCCTAATTCAATGTTCAACAATAATACCCTGTTTGTATTGGTTCCTAAAATACCCTATATATTTTTAGTAATAAATTTTGTTGATGGTATATTATTTTACTATTTTGAAAGCATATGATAAACATCGGTGACTAAAACTTTGTGCACGGTATGGCAATAGGTTCGCTACCTATTCCATTTGGGAAGTAAACATAACGGCGACACGAGGCTTAACAGCCGCTGCCTACGCCTTCGGGTAACAAAAGACGTGAAGTTATGTTATGTTATGTTGAGAGCAAAAAAAGGAAGGCTCTCCCACTTTATGAATAATATCAGTTTATAAATTAATATAAAATATAATTTGTTTAGACCACACCAATAAAAATAATGTTTGTAGTGATGTATTTATTCCAATGATTGTTTAAAGTCAGTATTGTTTTTTGTTTGAAACAATAACCAAAAACTTAATGGAGCAATCTCAGCTAGTTTCGGTCCCATATCTATTATTAAAATTTTAAATCAAAGAATAATAAAGTCCTTATTATCTCACCAGGACAAACCACGGTACATTGTCATAAAATCATCATTAGCCTTTCGTCATAACATAAGTATAACAATGTTTGAATTATTCTTATTTTAATGTAAAAAACATAAAATAAACAAAACAAAGAAAACTATTAAAATGCTACAAAACCTACATGGCTGAGATAAATCCCGCCATCTTCATACCGGTAGCTCGTTTCACCAATGCACGTTTCTGTCTACTGAAAGAATAGACCGTAACTAGAAACCAGTTCTCTATTCACAGTGGCATTTACAATTTACAATGGCATCGTATTGATTGACATTATCTGATAAAAACATGTAGTCTTGTTTTTTTTTATGGTCGAGCTATATGAAATACACCCATCCAAAGGTAGGTCACACTATTCGTATTTATCGTAACGGTATCGATAAAAAAAAACAGATATTTCCCGATACACTTTCTGCCAGGAATGGCTTGTTTTGTTACAGCTCCTATATTCCGATTATATGTCGATATTTGTACTCTCATCATTTTCCTGCCCTTGTCCCACTCTAAGTAGGGTCGGCACAACATGTCATTCTTTTCCATTCTCTCCTGTCACTCGTCGCATTCACACTTACTCCCTTCATATTCATATCAACTTTTACACAGTCCATCCATCTCTTTTTCGGCCTTCCTCTGCTAATGTGTCCATCCACAGTCATTCTCATCGTTCTCCTTGTGACATGGCTTTCGTCCCTTCTCATAATGTGGCCATACCACGCCAACTCGTACTCTATATTAAAGGAAAAGTTTTATCTCGCACACAGTGGTTAGAACGACAATTAGTAATAGGTACTGTTAGTTTTTTAATGATAAAGTAATCGTGCAAATGAGAACTAGCTTGAGATCAACAAATATAGGGAAGTAAAAGAAAAAAAATCTATGATTTTGATAGTTTTTCATAATCATTAGTAGAAAATCAGTTTTTATTACAGATATTAGGAATAACATAATAGGATATAAAAAGAATATAAAAACTGGTCATATGCTTATATCACTATTAAAATTTATAATTAACAAGTTGACACAGCGGACTTGGTTTAGCCTCAGAAGCAATAAGAAAATGGTCATTGTGGGATTATCCCTAAGAGATAGACATTCACCATCGGAGACTTTTTTGTAGATCTTTTGAACGTATATAATAATGTAGTACATTGTTTTGATTTATCACTTAGTGTTCAGACAGCGTTTGCAATTCAATTCGCTAAATCTAGGAAATTATCACTTTTAAGCACATCTTATTCAAAAAAGCGCAAACTCCCTTGCGTAGTTTCATGAATCTAAGCATTTAAGGGGTCATACAGCGGAAAGCGGCTCTATTTTATGGTTTATAATAATGATAACATAAATCAAGATAAAATAAATAAATTTGTAAAAATTGAAAGTTTGCAAATACTAAAGGTATCGGTGGTCCAGTGGAAGGTCTCAGTGGTCCAGTGCAAGATTTCAGTGGTCCAGTGGTTGAGCATCCCGGTTCTGAATATAGAAGTGGCGGGTGCGAATCCTCACACTGGCTCATACCAATGTCATCTCGAAGTTCTTTTCGGAAGTTATGCGTGAAAAATATCGATGACTGAAAACTTTGTGCCCGGTATGGCAATAGGTTCGCCACATATTCCATTTTGGACGTAATTATAACGGCAAGACGCTTAACAGCCGCTACCCACACCTTCGGTTAGAAAAAGGCGTGAAGTTATGTTATGTAAATACTACTATAAATAAAAAGCAAATTAAAAAAAATAGCTCATTTAAAAAAATATAGATTTCAATGGATTAAAAAATTTACACACCTTGAAAACTATAATCTCTCAAGTCTTTTTAAAAATGTTACGTACTAAATAAATTTAGTTCCAAAAGATTGACAGCTCCTAATAAATAATTCTTAATATGATAAGTTGCTTTTGTATTATTCCATAGAGGAATTTCTTTCGTTATGTAGGTCATTATTATGATTTTGATAATCATTGCTAGCCTTACAAGTGATGTTTTGTTGCTTCGAGCATTCCTTTTCATTTTTTATTTTTTATTGGTAGGCAGTAATAGAAAAACACTGTTATGAATTATTGTATACAACTGTTTGCTTATAAACTTTTTCTTTAGAATTTGACGCCATAAATAATGAAAGTTGCAAGTAGGGGTACTTCAAAAGATTTTATTTTTTTTTTGGGTTAGGAGGGCAAACGAGCAGGCGTGTCACCTGATGGTAAGCAACCAACGCCGCCCATGGACATCAGCAACATATATAGTGTTACTGTTGCGTTGCCGACCTTTAAGGGATAGGGGGTGGGCCTCCGGGCACCTGTCTTACAGAACGAAACGCGGCATGAGCCACTTTACGTCGGTGTTTTGAGTGGTCGTGGTTTTTAACCGGTCGAGCCGGCCCATTCATGCAGCTAAATGCTTGGCTCTTCCACTGTTTATTAGGGTTTTTATTGATATATGCATACATTTCAAGTATTAGTGTCTCGGTAGGCCAGTGGCCGAGCACCCCGTTTCTGAATCAAAAAGTCGCGGTCAAAAAATCTTGGCTCACACCAATGACTTATCGAAATTCTTATCGGTTATTTGAATTCTTATACTTATGTGTGATGAATATCGATGACTGAAAACTTTGTGCTCGGTATGGCAATAGGTTCGCCACATATTACATTAGAGACGTAAACATAACGGCGAGACGAGGCGTAACAGACGCTGCCTACACCTTCGGGTAACAAAGGCGTGAAGTTATGTCACGTTAAGTAAACATAACGGCGAGTCAAGGCTTAACAGCCGCTGTCTACACCTTCGGGAAGAAAAGGCGTGAGATTAAGTTATGTGTTCAAGTATATTTTTGACATTTTGTCTTCTGAGAGAAGACCTAAGAACACTCTTACTATGATTACCATAAGGATATTGAAGTTTGATCTAAACAAAACTAAACAAAACTTCAGTATTAATGATGGACATAACAAAACAGAAAAAATGTTATCGGAAAATATTAATTGATACTTCGATATGACATGTCTACTGCATGTCGCATTAATAGTCCAGTTCGGGAAGTGAAATACCCTACTTCACGGAATGTCGACGTGAAATGGCTTGTGTCTGGTCAATTTCGGTAAGAAAAGTATCGGAAGTATCTCATCCTCCCTTCTTGATACGTTTCTAAAGGATCGCAACTGTGGCCCCCTTGGTGCTATAAATGTCCACAAGCAACACTTGTCATCTGCTGATACACCCGCTTATTTGCTTAGGAAACAAGTGGTTTATGCCTAAAATATTAAGCTGGAAATAAAATGAATTTAACGCTTCTGTTGAATTATTGTGATTCAAGTGAAGCGCTTGGTAGTGCCATCACGAGTTCCGTGCCCAGTATACCGTATCAAAAATGGCTATTCTGAGTCAGTGGGCAAATTTTCCGCTATTTAGCTGTAGTACGTACAGTATGGTCTTAGCGATGATTCTACTTAAAATAAAAATTTGGTCAAGGAAGAACTAAAAAGTTACTTGTGTTTGTTTATGGGATAGAAAAGGGGAATCGGAAATAGAATGGAGAAAGTGGGAAAGAGGGGTTGGGATTCCCCAAACTTTTCCCACCAATCGAAGTGCGCCCTGATCCACTTTAAGAAAGTTTTCAGAGAAGTCGTGGCATTTCATCGGTTGGACCGGCTTATTCATGCAGCGACAATGTTGCGACTTATTACTCATAAGTTTTCTGTGTATAAAGTTTAGAGATTAATTTATGTAATTGAAGCTTTTTCTGAAAAATAGTAATGACCTTTTTTATGGGATAGGAGGGCAAACGAACAGGCGTGTCACCTGACGGTAAGCTGCCCATGGACACCAGCAACACAGATAGTGTTACTATTGTGTTGCCGACCGTTAAGGGATAGGGAATAGGGCATAGGGAAGGATGGGGATGGGGTGTGGGCCTCCGGGTACCTCTCTGACCGAACAAAACGCGGCATGAGCCACGTTACATCGATCTTCTGAGAGGTCGTGGTATTTCACCGGTCGAGCCAGCCCAATCATGCAGCAAACTGCTTGACTCTACCACTGTTTATGATATTTTCTACAATCTACATTTAAAAGTTACTAGGGGAAATTGTTAATTAGCAACTCAGCCAAAACAGACCTTTTAAAAACCAACACTGAAATACAAAGCTTTGTAGGACGAAAATTATTAAAAAATAAAACGTTCACAAATAGTTTTCGAAATCACGATAAACTGTAAACTGCACTAGCCGCTGTTGCTTAATGTCTCTGAGGGAATAAATACAACAAGTTACAAATCTTTACTCAGCTCGACTGCCAGTGAAACGTGTTCGATTGTGAAGTTTGTCTTTTAAATTATTTGTGTTTATTTTGTACAAACAGACACTACTTACTATAAATAGAAGAGACTATTGAGATGTGATTTATATTCCTGTATATACTTGCCATACCGTATTTTGGTGTCTATATGTTTGCACTATGAATATAAGGCTCACTGAAAAAAATAATTCAGTATTAAATAGAACTCTTTACTAACAAAGGCGATAGGCTATTTACTAGCATGCTTCAAACACCGGGAGCGGAGTTCTGACGACGGCAATATAACATTCGAGTCAGCTAGTATCTTAGTCAAAGTATATATATTTTGAAAGTAAGTAACGTAAAAAGTTTGACTGAGTTTAAAAGTACCTTAGTCAAAGTATATTTTGAACATATTCATGTAGTTATATTGATATATTTATTTACTTTGATGGTCGACGAACCCGATAGTAAATGGATACATGAACCGAATGAACTTGAAATATACGTATATCCAATACTTTTAAAATTATTGCTGTATCAAATTGAATTGACAGGCCTCGTGGCGCATTGGTAATACTACCGGTTGCAGCAATGAGGTCGGGGGTTCGATTCCCACCCGAGCACAAATATTTGTGACAAACATGAATATTTGTGTGGTGTCTGGGTGTTTTTCTATGTATTATAAGTATATATTTACAAAAGAAAAGTATATATGTGTAACACAAGCATTTAGTTGCTTAGCTTGGAACTAGAGGGCGCTGTGTGTATTGTATCCAAGATATTATTATTTACTACCCTAAGGTGTAGGCAGCGGCTGTCAAGCCTCGACACGCCGTTATGTTTACGTCCCAAATGGAATAGGTGGCGAGTCTATTGCCATACTGGGTCCAAAGTTTTTAGTCGTCGATATTTATCACACATAACTTTCGAAATTAATTTCAAAACTAAAATCTTGACTAAAATACTTTTTTTAGTCTCGGTTGTTCAGTGGACAAGCACACGGCTTCTGAATCCAGAAGTCGCGGGTTTGAATCCTGACACACACCAATGACTAAAAATTAGTCTAAAAATTATTGTTTATAATTTAATTCAAACCTTATAAGTCATAGTTTCATTGTTCTACTTGGCTATCAAATTTTGAATGAGATAGGATGTGTTAGAAAGAGAAAAAATCAGCATCGCATTAGTAAAAGTTACAACAGGAAATTATCCTGGCCACAGCAATTTAGGGTTACTTAATATTGTTTGCGTCCGTACAGTGTATTTAGTAGAGAATGTACAGACGTATTCCCTCAACGCTCGGATGAGACGACTAATGTAGAAGAACAAATGTACCGTGTATACGCCTTTGTTACTTAAATTGCTGAAGAATATTACATAGAAGAAACAAAGGGTTTAAATACGGCCAGGAATATGATGCCTGTTGTTCCACATAATTTTGCTTTACCTTGATATTTTTTATGATGGGTATGACGATACAAAAGAGGTCAAAAGTAGAATGTGGAGAGGTGAAATAGTTAGAAATTTGCGGTATCAGCCACTTTACGTCGATATTCTGAAAGGTCCAGGTATTTCACCGACTCGATGGCCCATTCAGGCAACTAACTACGTGGCTCTTCTACTATTAAAAGTTTTTTTTTGTTCCTAAAATATTACAAAATCGGACTGCAATAAATAATAGTTTAAAAAAACTAAAAAACACGCTTTTTATAGAATACCGAACTAAAAAATAGAAAAATAAAAAAAATTATTTTATTTTAAAAAAAGCGTGGGGTGCTTTTTAGATATTAACGAAATGATAATCACTCTACTCATATCTGTCAATAAAATATTTATAACTATTGACACCATGCACCCCACGCTTTTTTTAAAATAAAATATTTTTTTTTATTTTTCTATTTTTTAGTTCGGTATTCTATAAAAAGCGTGTTTTTTAGTTTTTTTAAACTATTATTTATTTTCTATTTTTTAGTTCGGTTTTTTAGTCTAGAACTTTCATAGTTCACAAATCGCACCATCTAGTGGCAATCACCGGAAACTAAAAAAGAAGTCGGTTACAAACAAACATACAAACATACAAACATACAAACATACAAACATACAAACATACAAACATACAAACATACAAACCTACAAACAAACATACAGGTGAAGCTAATAAAAAGCTAATAAAAATAGGGGTGGATGGCGAGGCAAAAATTTCATATTTAGTGCACAGCTTTGGATACTAATTGCCTTTATACATAGTATATTAAAATAGAACTCCTAAATTGTCCTAAAATTTACACTAATTTATAGTTTTAGCAATACAAAGGTCTCTTCTAAAACGAAATTGTAACCACTGCTGAAACAATGGATTCGTTTATTACTTGCGACACGAAAACCGCCGGTCACGTGATCTAACCCTATATTGTTCATTCCCAGTTTGGTAATTTAACGAAATCAGATTAATTAATATCAGCAAGACAATAATAAGGTCGCTTAATTCATGCTTATATTATTTTTATCCCCACCCTTTGTATTTACAAAGCTTTCGAACATTATGTTTGGCTAGGACAAGCTATTCAACTAAGTAGAAGCAACTTCGAGAAAGAGCTAAACTGACGGATTTAACTTGGTTGGGCGGTTGTCTGGAAACTAAGGGATATCTTCTGGTCTGAAATCCTTCAGTGTCTTACGTCTAAGGTCTATAACCAATGTGTGTTACCAGTGATGACATACGGAACCAAGATGTGGCCTCACTACGAAGATCAACTCGCTCAACAGCTTAGACTTGAGCTCTCACTGCTAGATTAAAACAAATATATTGAGATACGCAGAAGAGCAGGTGTGGCCGACGTGACCCAAAAGGTTAGCATGCTGAAGTATGTAGAAGTTCAGGCCACTTCGCTCGACGAGTCGATAACCGTAGGGGGAGAAAGTTTATCAAGTAGTAACGACCTATTTAAGATTGCTGGCTGCCACTGGATGCGGAATTCATAGGACCGTGAGTTGTGACGTTCCATGAGCGACACCTACGTCCAAGAGTGGACATCAAAAGACTGATGATGATTGTATGTACAAGGTGTAACCCACAGAAATAGATCAAGATAGAACGGCCGCGATGGCATATTTCCATACATTTCGAGCGTGTCACTTTTTTGAAAAACCACGCCCTCAGCGTGACGTCATTTTCATTGTGAGCGGCGCGACTAGTTAGGAGACACTCACATTAGATTATCGATGTTAATATCGGCAACGTGTGTTAATTTTATTATTTTTATATTTTACTAACTTTATTGATTTTCTGTAACGATAATCATAGAAAGTAAAACATGTTAAATACTTCAATCCGACATATTAAAACCTAAAACATATTTTTCCAACAGTATATAAAATTTATTTATAAATATTTTACTGTCCTTGAAACTATACATATTTATTAAATATTTGCCTTTTTGTAAGGGTTGGCCTCACAGTCCTGGTTAAATAACGAAGCCGAACGTCTACATATACCTCGGTTACTGCCCATTTGAGAAGAACGAGATGATTTTCCATCGGCGATTGGTCAAATTGGTGAAAACTTATACTGTCAAATAAACTGCTGCCAATGTAATTACGAAACACTTTGGTTGAAATTTGTGGTGTTAGAATAAAGAAGGGACAAAGCAAGATATGAGCTGATACTCAAATTATTATTGAATTAATTTATCGATAAGTCCTAAGACTTATCGATAAATGGATAAATCGACATGGAGTGCCCATCTCTAACATTCGAATCACAGCGATTAACAGACACAGCGATCAACTGGCAGGTGTATTGTGTATTTCGTTCGATTCGACGTACATTACGCGTATAATTTATACGCGCAATGTTTTTGTATACGAGCGTTGAATGCGGACAGCAATGGATATTTATCATAACGAAAAAATATACAACGTGTGATCGTAATTATTGAACATAATAAAAGTAAAACAATAATTTATAATCTCAAAAAAATACTTTCTACTGATTTTCTGTACTTACTGATCATACGAAATATTTCCATTTTTCATATTTGATTCACTACTTTTGTTTTTACAATTTTTCACAGCATAATAAGGCATATATGTGACGTTTTATCTATTTTTTTACGTCCTGAACGCATGGCAGGAACGCTCGTTGCGTAATGAGAGCGAGTTTCGAAAAGCATGCAATATAGTGCAGGGTTTTGGCACGCTTGCCACGCCTATTCGCCGTTCTATCTTGATCTATTTCTGTGGTGTAACCTTTCCTCAAATTTTATTGACATAGTTCTATTAGATATCATTTAACACTATTTAGGAAATTATCATTTTGTTACTACAATAAACATGAATTATACACACAAACCACCCTGTTGCCACCCTCTATCTATTTCAAAAGCCACACCAAAATCCAATGCGCAGTTTAAAAGTTCTAAGCATATAAGGGGGCAGACAGTGAAAAGTGACTTTGCTTTATACTATGTAAAGATAATATTTATGTACTAAAATATTCAATCAGTGTAGTTCAAGTACATGTAGGGGGAATTTTGGCTCGCAACCAAAGTGCATACTAACTAATTTATAATTAAGAGAACTTTAGAACAACTTTAGGTATATTCTTTAATGAGTGGTACATTGTAGAAAATTGTGTTGTACATATTATTTATCATTTATTTTTGTTATAAGTAATAGTTTTCTTGCAATAAAATTGTAACTTCACACCGAATACCCGAAGGTATTGGCATAGGTAACTATGCCTTGATCAGAAGGATACATTTTTTAATCCCAAGTAGAATAGCTGACGGAAGTGCCATAATTTAGGCACGATTTTCTCATCAAAGTTCACCACATATAATTTACAGGAACAAGGCTCTACTAGGGACTAAAGAATTAGAATTCGGAGTTCATTAGGCTATCGGGACACGTACAAGAGATGTTTTCATATAAAAGCCAATTCTTTACAGCTTCTAATACCATTTAGATTCAAATTTTAGTTGATAAATGATTTTTATTTCAGGACATTTTATTGAGTGAAACCACGGCTATTAAATAATAATATATAAAATATTATATAATAAGAAAAAAAGGCTTCGTATATTATTATCTAAAAACGTAACCGTACATACAGCAGAGAACGATACAATATTGTTGCTTGAGGTATTATGCCTTAGACAATGAATAATGTAGCGGAAAAATAATGAGCGGAGGGCCTCAGTAGACATCTGTCGCAGCTACTTACGGCCCGTGTATGTGGGTTAATGGTAAGGCCCGGGGATTACTTGTTAGGGACGAAAAAAAAATGGACACCTCGACGTAAGATAAATAAATGTTTTTTTGAATGATGATTTAGAAAAAAAGCGAAGCTCATTATAATTATGCTTAGATCTATCAAAGGAACATATGAATGGAAAAAAAATCTCAAAACTTTTGACAATATCATCATTTTCCTGCCCTTGTCCCACTCTAAGTGGGGTCGGCACAACATGTCATTCTTTTCCATTCTCTCCTGTCACTCGTCGCATTCACACTTACTCCCTTCATATCCATATCAACTTTTACACAGTCCATCCATCTCTTTTTCGGCCTTCCTCTGCTAATGTGTCCATCCACAGTCATTCTCATCGTTCTCCTTGTGACATGGCTTTCGTCCCTTCTCATAATGTGGCCATACCACGCCAATCTACCACTTCTAATTTTTTCCGTTATTGGTGCTACTTTCATGCTTCCTCTTACATACTCATTTCTTATTCTATCCAATTTTGTCGCACCACACATCCATCTTAACATTCGCATTTCTGTTGCATGTACTCTCCTTTCATCCACTTCTTTCATAGGCCAACATTCAGACCCATACAATACGACAGGCCTGACAACCGATTTGTATATTTTCCCCTTTCGGTCGGCACAAAATCGGCCACTTACATCCATCATTTTCCAAAGTCTTCCATGCTTCTGCAGGTATACTGTCTGGTCCAGTTGCTCTATTGCTTTTCATACTTCGTACTGACATTTGCACTTCTTTCACGGTAATTTCATTCACCATATCTACATTTGTATAATTTTCTTCTAATATACCACTCCAAGAAGAAAATTATACAAATGTTGATATGGTGAATGAAATTACCGTGAAAACTTTTGACAATATGTTGATAGTATTAATTTATAATGTCTTTTTGCATTTAAATTAGGCCACAGGTTCATTTATTCTAATCGTACACTTTTTTGTATACATTATGTAACGGATGGAAAACGGATAGAGGACAGGAAAGTAACATATTTAAACGTAAATATGATTACTTATAATGATAAACATATATTGAGATCCCGACCTTAGTCTGCCATCATGTTACGTATATAAAAATTGTATCTACTTACTTACTTTTCATATCTGTTACAGTTGGTAATTAATAAATTTGCATTGCCGTTGGATCGGGATCTACCGATGTCTTGTCTGGGAACTATAGATGGCGCACCGTGTACCTCAGTCCGCTTTAACATCTGACCAGAACAAGTCATGTAGTGTAGTTATCTCAGGTTAACGGCGATTTAAAATATTCCTTCGCATTTTATTTTGCATTTGTCACCATTCCACGCAACCGGCATCGCCAACACATTAGTTAACAATTCATTTTAAAAGCGTGTAAAAGACACCAAAAATAAACGCTGCAGCCTATGTGTTTGTGAAAGCAGCTAATTGAGCTAGAAACTTATCACACGAGTATCTGTAGTGATTGATAACACCACAAAATAGAACTTAATCTCATATGTTCTAAGTTCCAAATTAGCACATTTTTATTATGCTCTTGGGTTTTGAAATTTCTGATCAGCATTTGAACTGAGAACACCTAATTATACCACTCATATACAGCTGAGCATAATATGATACTAACAATATACATGTAGAACAAACTTTCTATTTTCATGAATTTTGAAATGATGAATTGTAATTTTGTTCGTTTATTTGAACGCCATCTAAGCAATTACATAATACATTATTATTGAGTAAAGCTATACTATATCATCATCATCATCATTAGCATGTTGCAGTCCACTGCTGGACATGGGCCTCTCCCAATGCCTATATACAAATAGGCTAAACCCCAGGATATAGAGCTGTATCAGAAAATTAGATCAATTTAATTATATTAATACTAGTATAAAATTTATTAGATCAATATGTGTAAGGATAAATATAACCGCAATTGATAATGAAAAAAAAATCTATATGTTAATGACTTGAGACAAATTTAAATGATTATTATTTAGTATTATAATTTCACCTTTCTTAACCAATAGAAATTCAAAGATGTTGGCGGCAGCTGTTCTACGTATTTATTATATTCTAAATGGAATGTGGTGGAGCGGAAGGAATATTAATACGATTTCCTAGTATTTAAAATTTAATGCAAATATAACAAAACAACTATGTACTTTATATACAAATAACAGAGAGTAAGTTATTTTACTGAACTTGGATATCTTGGTAACACTATCCCATGGGAGATACCTCGTCACTTTGGAACAAAGTGACGCTGAACACCAGATTAATATAACAAAGTATTACATTGTTCTCCTTGGAAATCATTGTAATGTTCGCTTTCTTGCTGTTATCAGGATTTTCGTGAAACATTTAATACCAATTAGACAGTCTTTGTTCGTACTTTATGTACCAACTGCTATACCCGTTCATCAATTTTGATAACATTTTATCAAAATCTGAGAATCTGAAATTATTATATAAATAAAGATAAATATAAGATAAAGCATCTCATATTTATCTTTATTTATATGATAATTTATTAATCTGCTTAATATTTTGCATTTCATATAAAATAACGAATACTAAAAAAAATGTAAAATTAAATATGTATGTAGCAATCGCCGTATTAGCTACTCGAATACCAAGTACTGAAGTTCGTTAAGTTGAGAGTATTTGAAGACACAAAAAAAATATGAGGATACATTAATATTTATAATAAATTCAAAAAATAGAGTGTAGTGTATAAAAATCTTGTCTTATAGCCTCTGTTCTCTCTGTTTACTGATTATCCAATAATTAGTGAATTAACCTGGATAATCAGTAAATGAATGTTATAACAGTAAATCTTCCCAAAACACACAACTAATTTAAAAATTGATAAATGGGTCTTCAAATTATTAGAAACTCACAAAAGATGTCATAAGTGCACAATCCTTTCTGACACATAATATAGAATAAGTATGTTTGTTTACTTTTGAAGTTAAAAAATAAGTAAAGTAACCACTGAAAAGCATCAAAAATGTCATTAAAATAAAATAAAAACCAACAGTATATTCAGAGAGCTGAAATGTCTATGTCATGACTAATAGTAAACTAAAGAAACCTAGCGCTATTTGAAGTCTCGAGTGTTCTTTTCAAAATGAATTACATGAGTGTGCTTAACACGTACTTGCTAGGCGTATATTCACACAAAGGCGTAGATCTGAAAGAGAATATCTTTTTCGACTTGCCCTTCTGCAATAATTATAACGGACGACATGTTTTTATAAAAAATGAATAAAAATACGGTCTCCAATAAACATTTTTATTTTATACCAGTAGGTGTAGGCAGTAGCGGTTATGCTTCGACTTACCGAGATTTTAAGGTAACAAAACCTACTGCCATACTTCGGATATAATGCTATCAATTATATAAATATCTATCGCCCGAATACTGAACCGCCACTCAAATCTGACAATCAATAAAGTGCTACTTACTGCTCAAATTTCACGTATTCTGTCTAATGTGACAGCTACTTAAACGCTTAAGTAGCGCTTATATATTTGAGTGGCGGTTCAGTATTTGGGCTTATGACTCATAACTTTCGAAATGAATTCGCTAAAGTCATTTCTTTTCTATGTATCAGAATTCGAATCTAAAACCTTTTGTTTCAGTTGATAAAACTACATGGTAGTTTTCTTTTTGTGACTGATGACTTCGTACTGGCATCAAGTAATATGTATACAAGTATAGACGTCAAGTAATATGAATTTTGCATTATTAAATGTACTTACTGTCGAACAGCTGTACACCGATAAAAATTCCACCCCTCTCCGAATTTTTGCAGCTACTTTTACTCTTGAGAATGTTACATTGCTATTTGGCTGTGTTTTTCTCTAAGTTTTCCAGTTTGGCTTTCATATTAAAGTGATATGGCGTGCCATCTCATTAGATGCGTTGTTTAATAATGCGTTGGTGTTTTATTTTCATATAACTCTGTATATGACACTCGCGAAGCTGATACAGAGTGTAGAGAGAAGTCTTTTCTTTACACTTTTTTTTAATACGAGATATAATTTGATCATGTCAAAATACAACTTCAGTCACTTATAAATTTCAATAGATAAGCCTGCTTTTAGCCTTTTATTTCATAACTTGTAATAATTTGGGTATAACATTTTCTACCCGAAGGAGTAGGCTACGACTAGCTGAATCGCTGCGTCCCAAATAGAATAGGGAGCGGAATCTATTGCCATATATCGTCACAAAGTTTTCAGTCATCAATATTTATAACTCATAACTTCCAAAACGAACTCAAGAATCCAAGTGCCCGGAATCGAATTTACGACCCAAAAGCGGGGAGCTCGATCACTAGATCACTGACTTTATACAAAAGTAATGAATTTTTGAGATTTAATATTTATATAAAAATATAGTTCAACAAGAACATCTACAATCAACAATAAGTCAAAATAACAGCCTATTTCAAAATCGTAAACGTATTTGAGTAGTTTTCTAACTGAGAACGAATGCTTGCAACTCGAGTAAGCAAACAATTAATTAAAATAATACAAAACTACGACCCTCTTCACCAAGAGACATAAAGCACCAAACGTAGCAAAAATCTATATAAAATATTATAATAGAATAAATATCATTAAACGAATAAGATTTAATAAATTCTATATAACCTTATTTTTCTCAAACTGAATAGACGCTATGAATAAAAGTAAAACAAAATGGTCTCAAAAACAAAAAAGATTTTATTTCATCGGTATACATCTCGAGTGCTATAATATTTTCTAATTTATTACACACTTAATATTCTAAGGTGTAGGCAGCGGTGATCCCAGAGAACAAGACGCGTACCCATTGCCATATTTTTAGATACATTTTCTTCAGTTAGCGTTAATTGTCGGAGTTTTAAAGTTTTAAAGAAGTTTTTAAAGTCTCTGGTGAATAGATTTAAAATATTTAAATGAATATTTTTAATTATAATACATATAATTAATACCAAACAGTGTAATAGATACAATGTAAATTTTACCCCTTTCAAAACTTTCAATATGATTAAAATTTATCACCCATAACAAGTGCAGATAAAGTACAATAATTTAATAAATATGGTCTGTTATCTTGATTAGGTCTATTCACGTTTTGTTTGTTTTGTTTTATAAGGCAAAGTTAAATAACTAAAAGTATAAAAATAAGTCTAGTGGTCGAGCACCCCGCTTCTGAATCAAGAAGTCACAGTTTCGATTCCTGGCTCACACCAATAATTTTCGAAAGTTGTGTAATATATTATATAAGTATAAGTATATCGATGACTGAAAACTTTGTGGCCGGTATGGCAATTGTTTTGCCGACTAATCCATTTGGGACGCAAACATAACGGCGAGACGAGGTTTAACAGCCGCTGCTTCGGGTAGAAAAAGGCGTGAAGTTATGTTATGTTGTGTAATGTTATGAAAATAAACTTTAAAATTCATAAGATAAATTTTAATTCATTTAAACGAAATCGTGTGGAGCTTGATGTATATTGAATTGTATATTGAGCTTGATCTAAATGTTTTGATGTTGTAGTAAATATTTTATTAACATAAACCGTGAAAATAAACTCTTGGTTTTTTTATATAATCCATTCTAAAAATCCACTAATTCTATTTATGGAGTAGAAGTAGAGTAGTTAGTAGTTTAACGGCGGTAGAGCCATGCAGATCGCTTCATGAATGGGCCGGCTTGACCGGTCAAATAACTCAAGGTGCCGGCTATTGCCGCATTTCTTTCGGTGTGAGTGGAACCTGGAGGCCCAACTCCTTTCCCCTTCCCATCCCATTTACGAATAGTTCCATATCCCACTGTAAGGGCCGGCTACGCAACTGTTACACTATATGTGTTCAGGTGTCCATGGGCGGCATTGTTCGCTCACCATAAGGTAACACGCCTGCACGTTTGCCTCCGTGTAAAATAAAAAGTAAATTAAGTGAATTTTCAGACTTGTTTACGTCTGTATTAAAGTTAAATTTTATTTCATTCGGGTAATAAAGTTTGGTGACAGCAACAGCTATTAATATTCAACAGGCGCATATATTTTATTTAATAACTTCGATAGAAAAAAGGTATTTAATATTTAACACAACCTATTCATCCCCTGACTTATCAATATATGAATAAAAATGCAGGCATTAAATTTCGTTTGAATTTTAATACATAAATGATGTCACGCCATGAATGGATAGTAGTTAATTTATGTTAGATAAATAGGTGCCTGATATGGTAATATATATAAACATAACTTCACGCCATTTGTTACCCGAAGGTGTAGGCAGTGGCTGTTAAGCCTCGTCTCGCCGTTATGTTTACGTCCCAAATGGAATAGGTGGCGAACCTATTGCCGTACCGGGCACAAAGTTTTTAGTTACCGATATTTATCACACATAACTTCTGAAAACAATTTCAAAAAGTCATTGGTGTGAGCCAGTGTCCGGAATCGAACCCGGACCTCTGGATCAGAAGCAGTGTGCTCGACCACTGCGCCACCGAGACTGTATAATATTATCATTTGCCCAAGGTCTGTTGTTAGATGCTATGACGAAATTATAGAGTCTACATACGACACAATATCTGAGTAATCTTGGTATCAAACATGAACTGTTATTTTTTAGTTTTGTTAATTAAAGAGTGCAAAAGTGGAAGATGTAGGAGTTAAGGACGTCTACGACACAATCTCCATGACCAAATTCAACATGTTTTTTTCAGATGGCGGTTTCAAAGAAGCCAGAGCGGTGTGCTTCAACTTAACCGCACTATTCTGTTTGCCTACCCCGCATGGGACTTTATTTATTTATTTGTATTTCGATACATCAATTTTTTTTTCTATGGGATAGGAGGGCAAACGAGCAGGCGTGTCACCTGATGGTAAGCAACCAACATCGCCCATGGACACCAGCAACATATACAGTGTTACTGTTGCGTTGCCGACCTTTAAGGGGTAGGAAAGGATAGGGAAGGGGGGTGAGCCTCCGGGTACCTCTCTCACCGAACGAAACGCAGCATGAGCCACTTTACGTCGGTCTTCTGAGAGGCCGTGGTATTTCACCGGTCGAGCCGGCCCATTCATGCAGCGAACTGCTTGGCTCTACCACTGTCGAATATATTTGCTGTTTTACAAAACTGCATAAAGTATTTGTCTGTGAGTTACTAGACTGACAGTAAATATCTACTTATTTCAAATATCATCATTACATACTATAAAAAAGTAGCTTTCTGAGGTCTGTCTTTGCAACAGACTGTGATGCGGTTTTATTTAATATATAGAGGGCGTAAACAGGAGGGTTTGTATGTAAATTTCTATATTATGAGAGGTCGTTGTATTTTACCAGAGGCGGCCCATTCAAGCACAGAAGTTCGTGGCTCTACTTTCTCTCTCACTTTCTTCTCGTTCTATTGCAAAAGATTTGTGAGTTGCGTCCATAAATACTATTATTATTTATTTATATTTTTAATAATAAAGAGCATTTATGTGTATACTCTCATTAAATATCATTAGATACCTAAAAATATAAATATACATATATTTAGACAGTAAATTCATAAGTATAGGCGAAATTTTTACAACTCATCCACTAGAGTGGGTGTGAATGGCATGACCGGCAATAAATATAAGAGATTACTTCTTTATAGATTCTAATAATACTATCCTATCAGTATTGTACCACAGTAGATAAGTGGACTACTTTTCAGTTGAAATGTTGACCAAAATGTTACTAATAGCTTTCTTTTAAATCCAGTTACAATATGAACAATTACAAGAAAAGCCAAATATGGTACGTTTAACATTTAAAAAAAAAATTAAAATAACCGTATCAATTCTATTTCTACTCGCCAATAGTCAACAATAAAACTACGTTAATTTCATGACCCTTTTTATAGGATTAAGATTCAGTTACTTGATACATGATATATTAAGAACACTCTTGATGAACATAAAGCTGAACGTAAAATTTAAATTTAGATATTTTTATTAGATATTGAATGAAGATTTATATTATTATCAAACTCTTTTTGTAATAAATTGTAATTGCATTCCACACACAGTAAATAACATATATTTTATAGCGGCATTCATGTCACTTTCCCATCCAAATCCCTATCTCAGGGTGCGCATAAATGAAATAGGATGAAACCTCAAGTGGGCCGCCATTCAAGGGACTCAAATACCGTACTGACTTGACTTCTTCGATCAACATCTAATATATAAAATTCTCGTGTCACAGTTTTCGTTCCCATACTCTTCCGAAACTGCTTCACCGATTCTCATTAAATTTTGTGTGCATATCGGGTAAGTCTGAGAATAGGACAACATCTATTTTTCATCCCCCTAAATCACAAGGGTAGCCCACCCCTCAATATTTTTTTTTTATTTTTCGATATATTTCTGTTTCGTATTTTTTTTTATAAAACGAGATACAAAAATATATACAACCCTAAATTTTCAACCCCCTACAATCAACCCCTATTTTTTAAATTTTATTTTTCGGCTTACAACCTTT
Organism: Euproctis similis; assembly: GCA_905147225.2. Taxonomy (NCBI): domain Eukaryota; kingdom Metazoa; phylum Arthropoda; class Insecta; order Lepidoptera; family Erebidae; genus Euproctis; species Euproctis similis. Next base: position 17,134,989 of record LR990114.1, read on the forward strand.
GCCGGGTCAGCTAGTGTATATATATATTTATCTATAAATAAACTAAACCAAGTAGGACACGTCTAGGATATATGTGAGCGATAAGAAGACTTTCCGATATACCTCTGAGACCTGTGTTAATACGATTAAGTTGTTTTTATATGAAAAGTAGTACAGAGAATTCTTTTTGATATTAAGGCTTAAAATATATACGTAGTTGTTAAGTTGGATATATTCTAACTTGAAAGGTTTGGTCATTCAGATGAGAATACTTACATTGTTTAAAATGTCTAGTTTGTTGAAGAGCACCCCGCTTCTAATTCAAGAAGTCGTGGGTTTGAATCCTAGCTCACACTAACAACTTTTCGAAATTATTTTCTGAAGTCATGTGTGATAAATATCGATGACTGAAAACTTTGTGCCCGGTATGGCAATAGGTTCGTCCATTAGGGACGTAAACATAACAGCAAGACGAGGCTTAATAGCCGCTGCCTACACCTTCGGGTAGAAAAGGCGTAAAGTTATGTATGTGTATTATCAGAAACAAACCCGGAATTAATCCCACGTCCCACATCCCTTTTTGATTCAGTTGACCGCTGGATTACTGAGGCAACTAAATAATTATCAACTTAAGGCTATTGAAGTAAAATAAGCCTTCATTTGTACATGAGCTTATTAAAAAAGGGAAAAGTAAATTTATTTTCATCGTATCGTTTTGTAAGAGTACATTTTGGTTGATCGTTCTACATAAGGTATCGCTTTATACATACATCTCACTAGGGATTGAGTAAATAAAGGTACGTTTACACAAAACTTTTTTTTATGGGATAGGAGGGCCAACGAGCAGGCGTGTCACCTGATGGTAAGCAACCAACGCCGCCCATGGACACCAGCAACACATATAGTGTTACTGTTGCGTTGCCGACCTTTAAGGAATAGGGGAGAGGAAAGGATGGGGAAGGGGGGAATGGGCACCCGGGTACCTCTCTCACCAAACGAAACGCGGCATGAGCCACTTTACGACGGTTTTCTGAGAGGTCGTGGTATTTCACCGGTCGAGCCGGCCCATTCATGCAGCGAACTGCTTGGCTCTACCAACTTGGCAAAATAGAATTATTCCGGTACCTTGGGGTTTTTAAAATAAATTCCAAAAGGAATACTCGTTTAATATAATATGTACATACAATAATATATATGAGGTAATACGAGGTTATATGACAGGAGAAAATTTTTGGGGTATATTGACAGGCTGTACTACCGTCAATTGCGTTTGAGTGCATTTTGTGGTTGTCAGGTGTAATGATTTTTTAATATGAAGAAAATAAGGTTCTTATGTCCGTATGTAAGAGAAGCAACCAAAACAAATAGAAAAATAACTCCAACTGCTGCGAGTGGATGAGACTACAAATATTGGATATATAATCTAGTAGGTAATTAAGGATGGAAGGTACATGGGAATTGGAGCAAAAAGTGGTGGTTGGTAAAGAGTGTGAATGGAGTATTAGATACATACATAAGCTCACGCCTGTATCTCATGGGGGTAGGCAGAGACTTTGGCTTTCCACAATCTACGATTCTGACACACATCTTTCGCCTCATCCACAGTCATACATCTCGTCATGCATTTACGTCAGTTTCGGGTGCTACGCATTTTGCCTTTTTTAAACAGACCATTTATTTGGTCGTGGTAGCTCCGTTTTGGTCTCCCGATTCCGACCCTGCCACTCACATTCGCTTCGGATACTCTTTTAGTCATTCGGCTTTCATCCATTCTTGCAATATGACCAAACCATCTTAACATACTTCTCTCCACTTTGGTCACCACATAGTATTAGATAAATTTGAATCAAAGTAAGACAATCCTTCTCACTATACATAGTTCGGTTCCAATCAGCCAATTAAATCTCGAGGAGTCAATAACTAGTTTTGATTTTTTATTGTTAACAGGCAAGGGATTCACTTGGTGGTAAAATACTTGCGCCGTCCAATGACATCTGCAACTCCGAGCGGACCAAAGCAACGTTGCCGGATTTCAAATAAAAGAGGCCTCTGGAAACCTCTCTCATAAAATGATATGTGGTATAAACCACAGATGATCCATTTTTTTGACAATTAAATACCACGTATTTTATCGATTGAGACTAACCTGTATTCTAAAAGTAGTGGAGCCACAGACTTCTATAATAAATAATAGTTGATCGTTAAGGGATCAGAAATGGTTCAGGGTATCACTAAACTAAACTAAAATCACTAAAACATACATAACTTCACGCCTTTTTCAACCTTAAGGTGTAGGCAGCGGCTTCTAAGCCTTGTCTCGCCATTATGTTTGCGTTCCAAATGGAATAGGTTACGAACCTATTGCCATTATGCCATTATGGTTACAAAGTTTTTAGTCAAAGATTACACATAACTTCCGAAAATAATTTCGAATAGTCATTGTGACGTGAATCAGGATACGAAACCGCGACTGGACCACCGAGATTTTTGATTAAAATCACAATAATTGATTGCAGTTAAATAAAAAAAACTAATTTATAACCAATCCAAGAGATTGTAATAATATACCTTTATATGTTGTTTACTTTGTAAACGTCTGGATTTGTTTCAACTCTTGACAAGTATTGTGTTTTAAACAGTAATAAAATGTATGATTGCCAACGTTCCACTTTCCGTTTTCTGCGATGCATTATAATAAAAGCTTCATGATCTGTTTTTGTTTGCCCATTACATGCTTATTTTTACAGTTGGTGGGATTTTCTGGTATTAAATTATATTATTAGTCTGTTCTCGCTTGAATATTAAAATTTATATATAACTAGAACTTAAAATATACTGAAAAAATATATTTTATTTATCCTTTTTCAATTAAAAACCTTAAAATAAAATTTACTGCTTCAATTTAAATAAAAATAAGGCAAATCTAACATAACCTTCTAATCTATGATTGAAATTGAGTTAATAATATAAAAATATCTTGGAATATGCTTTTTGTTTTGAAAATCTTATTTATGTTTCATTTCTAATTTACTACACTATACTTTTGAAGCAGATATTATTCGATTTGTTTTACTAATCGTCATTATTAATTCTAGTATAAGCCTCATTTAAAAGATAAATACCTAAACTGCAGATCAAAAATAGATCAACGGCAATAGATAATAAAGTTTAAAAATGAAAACCCTTGCTTCGATGTGCAATGGTAGAAATCTAAAGCTGTACGCAATGATTTGTGAGATAGATAAATCCCGTTATCAAATAGCTGCGGTTTACTTTGCAGCTAATTAAATGGCAAGGCTCATACACCAGTTTCAGTCATTTCGATACATATAATTAATTTACTATTATTATTCTAGTTTGCCTTTGCTGGTTGGCATATTATTAGTCTAAGGAATTTTGTTTTACTCCATGTAAAATATAAACAAATAATTTGTACCTTCTTGCTTATAATACCTGAAGTTGTAAGCAGCGATCTATTAGACACGGAACTTCGGAAAAAGAAATGCTGTGCTTAATATGCCATGTATGAATTCTGGTACACACTTTGCATATTATTTTTTAATGAGGCATTAAATTATGCTTTATAAATTTTGGGGCTAGCTCAATATCCATCAGACAACCCAAGTCCTATATTTTGATAAGGTCATATATTTATAGTTGTTACACGTGCAACCCAGCAGACATACGCTAGTACTCTTCAATGCTTGCTATAAATCACTTTAGATGTTCGAAGTCAGGCGATAGCTTGAAAGGCCTGATCTCACTAGAGATTGTATAAACACGGAGTGTTTGCCAAAAAGCCTCGCGAAACTGGATTATTCAGATAGGCTACTTCAAAGTGCTGCAGAGTGCCGACTTTGTAATATTGAAGATATTGCAGTAGTTGTTTTTGTTACCGAAACTCCTGAAGTCTCGGTGGCGCAGTTGTCGAGCACACGGCTTCTGATCCAGAGGTCCGGGTTCGATTCCAGACACTGGCTCAAACCAATGACTTTTCGAAATTGTTTTCGGAAGTTACGTGTGATAAATATCGATGACTGAAAAACTTAGTGCCCGGTACAGCAAATAGGTTCGCCACTTATTCCATTTGGGACGTAAACAATATCGATGCAATATCGATGACAGAAAACTTTGTACCCGGTATGGCAGTAGCTTCACCTATTCCATTTGGGACGCAAACATAACGGCGAGACGAGGCTTAACAGCCGCTGCCTACACCTTCGGGTAATAAAAGGCGTGAAATTATGTTAACTCCTCAATTTATTAAATACCCTTTTATGTTGTGCTTATGGGCCGAGAATTAAAAATAAGGTGAAATATTAGTCTTGTGTTTTAAAGTACCTTTTTTATAAATTAGTACCAATCCAGCTTTTCCCACAATTGCCGTAAAAGGAAATAAACATACCATTCTCATATCGATGATATAAGAACAGTACAGTTCTCCGATTTATAGTTTGGAGATCCTAAGTGAACAAATGTGATTACATAGTACACAATGAATCGTATGGCTCAAGGCTTTATTGCCTGTGCTTAAACTTTCAACTTCAGTACAGTTACCATTTAGATATAATACAAGAGATGCATCCTACTAGGTCAAACTCAATGAGTAACCGACGCGAAAAGTACAGGCATTGTTCTCAGGACTTATGCCTAACTGCCTATATAACAAATATTTTAATACAAATTAATAAAAAATACAATTTTATTATTAAGTGTTAGGGATTTTTAATAGTGAATTGTCTTATGATGCTTATGATGATCTTGTTTTCTTACGAAATAAAAGAGAAGAAAAAGATTCAAATAAACTCGACAAGAGGTTTTTGCGAACAAAGATTGTGAGATGCGGTGAAGAAGCAACCCCTTGGGGAAGACGTTGTCGCTTCAGATGGGACGTAGAGACGCTGAGTACGAAATTATATACTTTGTCTTGTTTAAGAAATTTATATATATTTCATCGTTCCCTTGCGAAACGAGCATCAGAAAGTTCTCGAATGATGTGACACTTAATATGTAATGGTTGTTTGTTATTATATCCTATGATGCTAATTCGCTCAGAACAGTGGTAGAGCCAAGCAGTTCGCTGCATGAATGGGCCGGCTCGACCGGTAAAATACCACGACCTCTCAGAAGATCGACGTAAAGTGGCTCATGCCGCGTTTCGTTCGGTGAGACAGGTTCCCGGAGGCCCACCCCCCTTTCTCCATCCTTTCCTTTCCCCTATCCCTTAAAGGTCGGCAACGCAACAGTAACACTATATGTGTTGCTGGTGTCCATGGGCGGCGTTGGTTGCTTACCATCAGGTGACACGCCTGCTCGTTTGCCCTCCTAACCCATAAAAAAAAAAAATGCCCAAAACTGCTCTAAAGTCGTAAGGTATAGATATATATTAATTTTAGTCTGTCTAATATTTTCGTTTTTCCTACATAAAGTTAGTTTTTAACGTTAGTTAGTTAGTTAAAAGTCCCTGTCGCCAAGTTTTTGAACTTAATTTCTAGCGAATCAAAATTTGAGACAGATTTTATACCCATATTTAACAAAGAAACAAAGTTTCTCAGTTTTTAAGTATGTAGGATGTAGATAAGTATATAGGTCTGCTGAACAAAATATTCAAAGTAACTTTTAATAGCACTATTGGTTACAGTAATTTGTTCTGAAAAATGTCACTCCTTTATTTTAAACCTTTCCCGTGAGATTTAACAAACCAGGAATCGTAAAAGGGAGAATATAAGTCCGTATTTGTATCAGTACTATTTGGGTGATCGAATTGCAAAGCTCAAACGAATTGATCTGACTGGGTCTTGTGTAAATAACACCTGTTTACTGAAAACGTCGGAAAATGGGATTATTCTTACACATCAATCTCAAAAAATCGTGTAAAGTTCCGCGTTGTTCAACTGTAATTAGCTGTACCTATACATTTTTTTTTGATTACATCAGATGAACAAATTATACGAGAACAGGTATGTATGTGAATGTATGTATATATGTACGTATGTGTATGTAGTCTTGCAGTTCGCTGCATGAATGGGCCGGCTCGACCGATGACATACCACGACTTCTCGGAATATCAGCATGAAGTAGCTCGTGCTGCGTTTCGTTAGGTGAGAGAGGTATTTGGAGGCCCGATCCCCTTTCCCCTTCCTTTCTCCTCCCACTCACTTAAGGGATAGCAACGCACAACGATTTTCATGGGCGGTGAGTAGTTGCTTACCATCAGGTGACCCACTTGCTCCTTTGCCCTTCTATCCTATAAAAAAATAGATAAAAGATTCCAGTTTTTTTTGTCACCTATCTCTTTCAAAGTGGGTTCGTTACTAAGTATAAGAAGTTCGATTCACCTCGATCTTTTAGTCGATTTGTAATAAAATAACTGCTCCTACCTATTTCGGTTGCTTCGGTCAGAGTGTAAAAGCCCGTAAAACTGGACAGCCACTTAACGTTTTTTTTTATATTAGAGGTACAAAGACAAGGTTTTATTACTAAAAGACCGTAACATGACGTGTTATAAAACCTGAAATGGGTATTGGTCAGGCTTCAAGAAACATATCTTACATTTTTTTTTTCAGAAATATTTTTTCCTATAATCAACGGTATTGTATATTTATGCCCGATATGCTTGAAATTTCATTTTATTACAAAACACGTAATTAGTTATTTTTGATGCTTTTCTATCAAATATCACAATTTTGTCAATGTTAGATATTGATCACTTAAAATTTATGTGAGCAAACATTATCTACGGATTATCTAGCCCGGAAAACCAGAGCCCATATACTCAGGATCATTCTAAAATCAGTATTCAAACATAACTTCACGCTTCTTATTATCCGAAAGTGTAGGCATTGGCTGTTAAGCCTTGACTCGCCGTTATGTTTACATTCCAAATGGGGGGTGAACCTATTGTCATACTGGGCACAAAATTTCAGTGATCGATATTTATCACACATAACTTAAGTTCGAAAAGTCATTGGTGTGAGCCTAGATTCGAACCCACAACCTCCAGAGCGTAGTGCTCAAACACTGGACTACCGAGACTCTAAACTCCCGTTGAAACCCCTGGTATAATAGTTAAGCTTTAAGTTTATAAATGGTTAAGATTACAGTACTTATATTTAAGCAGAGCCGTAGGTAAAAACTAGTATTCTTTTTAATATGTGTGGATACACATACTGGTTAAATACACGACATGTCCCGTAGTCTGGTTAAAAGTAAGTGGTCATTTACAAGATATATGCTCTTTAAATAAATATATTGTGGACCCTTTTTTGCTTATTTGCAGTAAAAATGATAAAAAAACGTCTAAATTCACGAGAGTCCTTCATGTTTTGCGGAATATTCTAAACTGTATCACGATCCCAGATTACGTAACTGGGTCCACTACATTAAACATGCCTTCACGCTTTCAACATCCGAATGTATAAGCAGTGAGAACGGTGCATTGAAACTAAACGCAAAGCATATTTTTATATTCCCCAATTAGTTCAAATTCGAAATGGTACTTAGATTAAACATGAATAAAAGCGAGGCGTGCGTGAATCGAATCATTCCGAATCAACTAATTTTGTTCAATTAGTTAATATTAAATTTATGTTTACTGCTCCACTCCATTATATAAAACCAATAACACATGTATTTATTCCTATAAATATCTAGAAAATCTTATAATTTGATTTTTAACATAACATAACTTCACGCCCTCTTCTATCCGCAGATGTAGGCAGCGGCTGCTTAGCATCGTCTCGCCGTAATGGTTATGTCCCAAATACAATAGGTGGACATATCGAGCACAAAGTTAAGAAACTTAAGAAATTACGAAATTGTGTTTTTAATTATGATTGAATTGAAAAGTCTTTAAAATCGTGTTGACAGTGAATATATTTTTAGGATTTGCAAATAGACTATTCTACATTATAATAATAGGCTTTGATGAACTGCATCTGAACACAAACGTGTCACGCAATACGAATCTAATTCCCTGAACAATTTATGGTTCATGACTACTGAATTAAATAACCTAATTTAGATTTATAGTCAAATTAACTGCAAGACAAATTTAATACTGTTCAAATTATAATTATGTCAGAATTGTAAGCATTGTAATAATTCTGACATAATTTATAATTTCTTAGAATATCATAGATTTTTTTTAAATTTAAGTAATGTGTTTACATCTTTAAATCGGTAGAAAGAGAAATTAAAATTAAACAAAATAAGTTATTGTGTAAATAATAGCTTGGGTTATGCCTTAAGCTTAAGCTTTCTTTTAAGAAATTTTAATATTCAGTAGAAATCACTTGGGAAGTTACATGCTTTAATCCAAAAAGACAGTGGCCTTGGAATCATAAACAGTTCATTAAAAAACGAAATTGTCGCTTCGTACGAAACACAGGGACTGTCAAAGTTTCCCAGCTTGTTAAAAGCACACCTCACTATATCAGTGCATTGTTCGAAGTTTAAATTAATTTAGTAAATTAGACACAGAAACACCTTTGTAGTTTGGATGTAAGTAATTATTTATTAAGTTCAACTGAGACGAGATATTAATTTGCTTTTAAAAAGTATTTCCTTTTGCAACTTTTAATTAATAACTAGCTGACCAAGCATAGGCTATGTCTACAAAATAAAAATGTATTTTATTTCATAAATAATAAAAATTAAATAAAGCGGTCTGGCCTTATAATTTAAAAGGGCGCTAAATATACGTTGACCGATTCCCAGACCAGAATCAAGATGCATGCAAGATTTCACGAAAGCAGTGGCCATATCAAAGGAGATTAACTACAAACACTGTGACATAAAAAAATCATTCATATATGAGATGAATTGCTCTTTGTAAAATCGCCCTAAGCAGGTAAAACCACTAGTAATAAAAATATTGTACGTGAAGTCTTTTTATCTACTTCAGAACTGTAATCGAGTTCAAACTGGTTAAAAATGACTCTCACCTTCTGGTGACATCGTAAATAAAGGTGTTTTATTATTTTTACAACTTGAATAAGCAAATTGTACATTTTCTACTGCACTATAAACAGAAATGAAAGTATTACTTTCAGTAGAAAGAGAGGAGAACTCAGTAACTCCCGTACGTCTACGGATCTCCGTATTTCGGATTTTATCTCGCAGAGAGATGGCGAGCATAGCCCGCTCCATAGCACGCTGAGCAACCTTGAGCTTCCTGATGAGGCCAGCATTTAAAGACCAGGTCTCTGTACCGTAGGTCATCGCTGGCAACACACACTGGACGATTGCTCAAGTGTTAAGACAGCTAATAATTTTTTTTAGTAATAGAGAATAAACATGCAAGCGGAAATTGACTTAGACATAGATTTTAGCAAGGTAATGTCAATATTTTTATTGGTTTGCATTTGTGCATTTTATATGTTGTCATTCTTGTCATTGAATTAAAAGTTTAACAAAAGAAACTAATGATTCGATTAATTAATCTTACATCGAAGTAATCGAATCACTTGTTGTGTATCAAATAGATTGTCATTTTAATAACACCGAATCACATAATACTAACACGAATATAAGTTTCAACTCAAACTGTATTTAATTGGCTGTATAGCGCAGTGACATCTGGCGATATTAATATCGTAAATATCATCAACAAAACAATGTAGCAATGACATCTGAAATTGCAATGTTAAAGTTTAGTGTAGACATATACCTATACTTAATTTATACCGCAGATTTCTTGAAAATATCTTCTAATTATGTTTTTTTTTATTAAAAAAGTTTGTTATAATTAAAAATTACCTTGACAAAGAAGAAAAATAAGGTAACAAATGATCAGTGTGACATCTTTTCCAAGAGACTTTTTTCGCAAATAATTCTTTTAAGCGGTCCAGTGGTCGAGTACACGGCTTCTGAATCCAGAGGTCGCGGGTTCGAATCCTGACTTACACCAATGACCTTTAAAAATTATTTTCGGAAGTTATGTGTGATAAATATCGATGACTGAAAAGTTTGTGCCCGGCATGGCAATAGGTTCGCCACCTACTCCATTTCGGACGTAAACATAACGGCGAGACGAGGCTTAACAGCCGCTGCCTGTACCTTCGGGTAGAAAATGCGTGAAGTTATGTTATGTTATAATTATTTTTCTTAATAAGGCTGCATAAACTTGAATCCATATTAAATGGTCTCTTTAAAATGCTAAAGTGGGTTTTACAGGAAGCGGCTGTTATAAACCGTATGGTATTAGGCTTAGCATTGTGTTATGACCCGTGGTTATGACCCGTGATGGGTTTTCCGGAAAGCTCATGTTTTATTATGCATATGCTTAAATCAGAATACGTCTGATGAGATTTGGAATAGTGGATAAAATGTTTTTGGACTTACGAAAATGAAGGATCCTAGTAATAGTAAATATGCCTCTGACGTGTAGGGTGATATTTCTTTAAGCCGTATGTTTGACAGTAGTAGAGCCAAGTAGTTTGCTGCATGAATGGACCGTCTCAACCGGTAAAATTGGTTCATAACGCGCTTGATTAGGTGGTGGAAGAAATAAACTTGAAACTTTGTCTAAAAATATTTTCTATAATACTCACACAATGATAAACAGTAAAATGAGATCAAATATACCTAAAGAAGTAGAAATCGCAAATTATGGGCAAAGGCGTCGAGCCAATATCAATAAAATGTTTCTAAACCTTAACGCTTGTTATATAAAACTGCGCGTCTGAAATAAATATCTGCAGAATCACTGTCAAATATCTTTAAATTTCTTCACGATAATTATTTTCTGGCATATGGTTCTTGTAGAGAATTTTTTTTTTCAAAAATATACAATCCTATATGAAAAAAAACGAAAGTTCAAATAAAATTAACTACATAAAATTATTATTTTATGTAGTTAATTTTATTTAATCTTTATTTAAAAATTTTAAAATTTTATTTAAAATTTAGCATTTTTATGAATAAGGAAAAAAAGATGTACGTGTCAATTTTAGTTCAATAACTTTGCCATTCAAAGCAATATTCAATAAATTTGAAATAACCCCTTTCCACCCGTTGTCATCAAGCCATAAAGACGGCAGTGACTTTCAGTTCATTTTATTTTTCCATGAAATATATTTTATTTATAAATTTTTGATATAATAAAAAACAGAATCACTTTTAAAATCTGTGAACCTGTTCAAGAGATTTCAATAAAATATTAAATTCATGTTTTGACGACGAAAAAACGTTGCGTACAAAAGCCCTTTAAAGTTACTTATATAATTAGTAAACGAAATTACTTGTTAGTGCGTTATAACTAAAAATTAATCCTTAAACTTTTCTACCCAAAACTCTATAAGCCATTAGTAGACAAATATTTGAGTTATTATGATTACATACATACATATATTACTTCACGCCAAATCCCTTGCGGGGTAGGCAGAGAGAACAGAGCGCCATAATGCACGGTTCTTACACACCTCACTCGCATCGTTGACTTTCATAATTCATTTTTGAGACTCCTTTCTTTATTGTCATTCATCGTCATTAGCCCCTTTTTATGTTCACTTTTGGACGTAAGCCTCCCCCATGGATCCCCACAGATCATGGTCTACTGCTAGGCGTATCCACTGGCGTTCAGCAATCTTAACTATCTAGTTCTCCCAATCAAAAATATTTTTCATGTTAGTGTATTGTTTTTTTCTTTTATTACTTGGTACGATTCTAGATATAGCTGCAGGATTCTACAGTATGGGATAGTTGAACTAAATATAATGAGTAAGAGAGTTTACGTGGTTTGTTCTTGCTAAGACAAAGGGCCACACTTTGTGTCTTTCTAGAGAACATAATATTTTATTGTATTTCGGGCGTAAAATCTAGTTGTAATATATAATAGTTTCTGTATTGAATTTCAGACTAGATTAATAAACAAACGTGTGAAAGCAATTGCCGCTTTCTACTCCTTCGCACACAAATGGCGTGAGCATAGAATAGAGCTGCTAAATAACTTAATTTCTAATTTATTGTTTTTAGTTAAAAATATATTTATATGCCCATTTATTAAAGTTTAATGAACGCGTCTAGGAAAACTCTTTACGAGAAAATTTTACGACGGTTCATTATTTTTCCCGTGCAAGATGCCACAGTTTCTTAATTGGCTGAAATTAGTTAGGCTGACTACAAACTTGGCCATTATACAAACCGCTTTACAAATTATTTATAGTGGTGAAAAATCATAAATACATTATGTAGGAAAAAAATAATATTTTAAAAAGAAAAAGCAATTGTTTTCTTTTTCAAATATACTAGTCTCGGTGGCCCAGTGGTCGAGCCGGCTTCTGATCCCGAGGTCCGGGTTCGATTCATGACACCGGCTCACACCGATGACTTTTCTTTGTTTTCGGAAGTTATGTGAAAGATATCGATGACTAAAAAACTTTGTGCCCGGTATGGCAATAGGTTCGCCATCTATTCCATTTGGGATGTAAACATGACGGCGAGACGAGGCTTAATAGCCACTGCCTTCCCCTTCGGGTAACAAAAGGCGTGTAGTTATGTTATGTGTTAAATATACTGTAAATGTAATTTTAGAACTTTAATATTGGAAATTATAGATAAAGGCTATCAACACGCTGATTTGTTTGTACGATGATATATCACCATCAATAACATTACATAGTATTGAACAAAGCCTCTTTCCACTGTCTGTCCCTCTATGCTTAAATTTTTGTAACAACGCAACGGATTTTGATGCAGTTTTGTAATAGATGGACATTATTAAAGAAGTGGTTTTTATGTACAACTAGCTTTTACCCGCGACTTCGTCCGCATAAGTTTTTTTTGTTTTCTCCCGGCTGTAAGTCCCTCTGCAACAATGTCCCACTATCGTATGAAAGAGTAAAACTCCCAACAAAAACGACTAAAAATCACTAACTCAATTTAGTTATCTGCCTATTACCTACCCCCTAAGAACGATGGCGTGATTATTTATAGCCTATGACCATTTCTAGGTAATCATCTATCACCATACCAAATTTCATCAAAATCCGTTCAGCCGTTTAGGCGTGAAAGAGTAACAGACAGACAGACAGAGTTACTTTCGCATTTATAATATTAGTATGGATCACTAACTCAATTTAGTTATCTGCCTATTACCTACCCCCTAAGAACGATGGCGTGATTATTTATAGCCTATGACCATTTCTAGGTAATCATCTATCACCATACCAAATTTCATCAAAATCCGTTCAGCCGTTTAGGCGTGAAAGAGTAACAGACAGACAGACAGAGTTACTTTCGCATTTATAATATTAGTATGGATTATGTATACTGTAGCAAATAAAAAGTGTTATTTTTCGAGATTTTGCACTTTAAACGAACGAAACGCTGGCTGAATCCTAAGCGATAGATCAAAACAATGTTCTACATACAAGTTCAAAGGTCTACAAAAAGTCCGCGATGGCATATGTCTATCTCTTGGGGACCCACAATGACCATTTTTATTTCTTCTTATTGCTTCTAAGGCGAAACAAAGTTCACTGGGTAATTTATTTATAACTAAAACTATTGCAATACTCCGAGGACAATTTTCTTTGTCATCCATATTTATCACAGAGAATTTCCCAAATGTCGAAGATGTGTGCTAAGATTTAAACTAGGGATATCTAAGATAGAGTTAGGAGTGTTTAATTGCTAGAAGATCGAGTCACATCCGCATAAGTAAACATTATGAATATAACTGATTCGTCAAGGAGAACCAGGTGGCTATTGGTTGCTTAATAGTATCTTAGTTAGTGGTAACCCTTATTTTGTTTTATAGCCACTTCTTAAATCATTTTGTTCTGCCAACTTACATTAATAATGATATTTTGTTAACGAGTGTTTTTTTATAGCCAGGCGTGAAATATATCATCAACTGGTTCCGGTATTATATAGTACATAATTGTAAATTCCGCTGGGAAAATAACTACTATTTATTGTATTTTTTTAAACTTACCAGACTTGCTCTTTAAATTTCTTTACGTTTAACTGACTGTCGAATGAGTGCATATACAAACAAATAGATGTAGCTAAAAAGTTTTTTTAGATTGTTTGATTTAACGCACACTGGGTTTTTTTCAAGAAAACCATACTGCTATGCATTTTACAGTACTAAATTATCAAAATTAATTACATCATTTACGAAACATACCATTGAAGGACTAGGAATGAAATTTCTGACTGGATGAAACTCTGGAGTGCAACCAAATTTCTCCTCATCTCGGTTTATTGGCAGTGTGGCCAGAAGACTGGTAGCCTTGTCGCGGTGAATGAAATTGTTAAAAGTGTGCTACGTATCAGAGTCCTCGATCAGTCTCTTTGTATCTTTCACGGTAGTTGTGATTTATGCTCTTCAGTTTACAAAGCTTGTGACATCATTTTCCTAGTAAATAAGATCATTTTGATGATATGAAAATTTATCGTGTCAGGTTTTGACGCCTATAACTTTCCTAAGCATCGATTTTTGTCATGAATCTTTTATCTTTTCGGACTGCTACTTCTTTAGGCTATAGAGAATAGATTTGCGATATGATTAAACTTATGGAATGTTCTCATATTTAAAGTTATTTATGTAATTTAACGATCCAAACCAATTATCTAGATTAATAACCTTAATGCACGGTTGAATATTTGAGTTCATGTATAGAAGTAACAATTATTAAAAATTTCGCCACATAAACTTGGTATTAAGTTACTGACTTTGATGAACTTTGTAACTATATGTATATGAATATATAAAGGTGATATTGTACTTGGGTCAGTGGTTTCTAATCTTGCATTGAAAAGGAGCAACGAGTTATAAAACAAAACAGTTCTCTGCTATTTCAATAAATTCCCGGTCCATATTTACTAGTGCGTACTACTAGTACGTTTTATCTGTAGTTCACGTAGCGCTGGTTAGGAACCACTAAAAAGGTACGAGAATGGTGCTGCATTTTTTTTGACTTAACGTATTCTTGGATTCGAATGTCAACATAACATAACATAACTTCACGCCTTTTGTTACCCGAAGGTGTAGGCAGCGGCTGTTAAGCCTCGTCTCGCCGTTATGTTTACGTCCCAAATGGAATAGGTGGCGAACCTATTGCCATACCGGGCACAAAGTTTGTCAGTCATCGGTATTAATCACACATAACTTCCGAAAACAATTTCGAAAAGTCATTGGTGTGAGCCAGTGTCTGGAATCGAACCCCGGACCTCTGGATCAGAGTCCGTGCGCTCGCCCACTGCGCCACCGAGACATTCAACATAAACAATTCGAAGTTTAGCAATAGGTTTCGCTACCAATTGTAATTGGGATCTGAAAAATCAGAGAGTCAAGTCAAAATCGCTTACTCAACTTTACCGAAACTACACCTTCCGGTAAAATTGAATAAGGTTTAAATAAATAAAGTTTTCTCACGGGAGTCAAAGATTACACGAGACAATATAATTTTTTAAAGGCCGTTCTGTTGTTTCGATTGAGTCCATTTATATAAGTTTTTGTCTTATATCTCCAATTCACAAATATATTCACGTAAAAATTCAGTTAAAAGTATAGATGTAAACTTAAAGATATGTATAAATAAAATAATTGATGTTGCAAATAAAATTATTAAATTCACACAGTCCCACACCTACACCGGACGATAAATTATTTTACTTTCGTTTGATAGAATAATTCGTAATGCTCGGAAATGAATTGAGGATATTTTAAACACTATTTTCATTTGGACGGTTTCAGTAGAACCGTCATTAGCACTTAAATCGATTAACAATGAGATTAATATCCCCAACTGGGTTACCGTCACTCGTGGCAATTAGTTAGGTAACCGCTATTTAGTTTTCCGAGCGGAGATTAAGCTGGAAACTGGATTGTGGCCATTAAGTTACTCCGGACAAATTTGTAATATTATCTTACGTTACAATTATAATAATGTGAATATAAATATTTTGCTGCGTATCTTAAATACAGAAAAGCATCCATACCCCTTAACAATATAATGCTTCAAGCTTTTGTGGTTATGTGGAGATCAAACTCGAAAAATATGGTACAATAGCCATTACATCATTATAAGTATAATTACGAGTACATCTGATACATTATGGATGGAAATATGACGACAATTTCAATAACAGCCTCCTCGCCCGCCAGCATTGCCGCGACCAACGCCGGCGGGGACAAGTCTCGCCCGATCGCGTCGACCAGGACTCGGCGCACGGCCGCCCAGGCCGGGCAGACCTCCAGCGTGTGCTGGGCCGAGTCCAGGTCGGATGCGCAATGGTGGCATCTCGCCGTCTCTTCACGTTTTATTCGACTCAGATACTCATCGAAGCACCCGTGCCCGGTGAGTATCTGAGTCAACCTGTAGGTGACAGTGCCCCATTTACGGAGCACCCAGGCCTCGACGTGGGGCAGGACGGCCCCGACGGCGCGCTGACGCGCGCAGCACTGGAGGATCAGCGCGTTGCGCCAGTTCCCCAGGACCCACCGGAAGGCCTCCCGCCTCCGCACTTCGTGACCCTTTCATTTTTAATTTTTTTTACGCGATGAAATGCTTTATGCACATCCCCCGCCTAGGTACGACAAGGAGTAGTGTGGGACTCCCAAAACAGTAAACTGCAATCCGATCCTAGGGTTACCCACTAAAACCTCGCGGCGGCCTTCTTTCGGCGTTGGGGTGGTCCAGGATTCGGATAAACCCCTGGTCCACCCCGCCGTCGCCCCCCCTCTGTCACGAGGAGGTGTTCATCCTCGGGGAGCCTCTCCGAGGTTCTCCAAGCCGTGACCCGGGCGCACCCGCAGGGTGTGGGCCCTCGCGACCCGCCGGCGGCGGTGATCACTGAGCTCACCGCCGTCGCCTTCGAGCGGGATGGGCTCTCTCCCGACCCGCTCGGCGACCTCCTTCTGGAGCATCACAGCTTCGCAGAAGGAGATCACAGCCCTCTAATCCTCCTCTCCTAAAATCACCGAAGCACCCGTGCCCTGTGAGTATCTGAGTCAACTTGTAGGTGAGAGTGCCCCATTTACGGAGCACCCAGGCCTCGAGGTGGGGCAGGACGGCTCCGACGGCGCGCTGACTCGCGCTGCCCTGGAGGACCAGCGCGTCGCGCCAGTCCTCCAGGACCCGCGGGAAGGCCTCCCGCCTCCGCACTTCGTGACCCTGCGCGCCCGGGCCCCCACCTAACCGGCCGAGATTATACGCGGCTGCATACATTTCGGCCAGGATGATGAAGGGGGGGGGGGGGGGGGGGGGGAAACGCGCGAGGACCGTCACCGCCTCGTACGATATCCTACGGTACGATCCGTATGGCATGATCCGCAGCCGAAGGTCAAGCCCTGCCACCCACTCCAGAAGCGTCTCCCCCCTGTCGTTTACCCTCCTTTTTTTTGAGGAAATGCTTTATGCACACCCCCCGCCTGGGGACGGCAGGGGGTAGTGTGGGACTCCCAAAACAGTAAACTGAAATCCGATCCTAGGGTTACCCACTAAAACCTCGCGGCGGCCTTCCTCCGGCGTTGGGGTGGTCCAGGATTCGGTTAAACCCCTCTGGTCCACCCCGCCGTCGCCCCCCCTCTGTCAGGAGGGGGTGCTCATCCTCGGGGAGCCTCGGCGAGGCTCCCCCGGGCGGGGCGGCTCCGACGCGCGCGCTGTAAAGAGGCGCGCGGTCGGCGGCGCCCCCGACGACCCTCCCCGGCCGCACCGGGGGGTTATCCTTCCCGGGCCGCGACCCGGGCGCACCCGCGGGGTGTGCGCCCTCGCGGCCCGTTGGCGGCGGCGATCACTGAGCTCGCCACCGCCGCCTTCGAGCGGGATCGGCTCTCTCCCGACCCCGCTCGGCGGCCTCCTTCTGGAGCATGACTGCTTCGCAGGAGGAGACCACAGCCCTCCACTCCTCCTCGCCCGTCAGCATTGCCGCGACCAACGCCGGCGGGGACAAGTCTCGCCCGATCCCGTCGACCAGGACTCGGCGTTCGGCCGCCCAGGCCGGGCAGACCTCCAGCGTGTGCTGGGCCGAGTCCAGGTCGGATGCGCAATGGTGGCATCTCGCCGTCTCTTCACGTTTTATTCGACTCAGATACTCACCGAAGCACCCGTGCCCGGTGAGTATCTGAGTCAACCTGTAGGTGACAGTGCCCCATTTACGGAGCACCCAGGCCTCGAGGTGGGGCAGGACGGCCCCGACGGCGCGCGAACGCGTACCACCTGGAGGACCAGCGCGTCGCGCCAGTCCCCCAGGACCCGCCGGAAGGCCTCCCGCCTCCGCACTTCGCGTCCCCGCGCGTCCGGGTCCCCCCCTCCCCGGCCGAGATCGTACGCGGCTGCGTACATCTCGGCCAGGATGATGAAGGGGGGGAACGCGCGAGGACCGTCGCCGCCTCGTATGAGATTGTACGGTAGCCTCGCACGATCCGTATGGCCATGATCCGCTCCAGGCTCCTCAGCAGAGCCCTGGAGCGGGAGGCCCCCGCGAGGTCTCGCGACCAAACGGGGGCCCCGTACAGGGCCACGGACCGCACGACGCCACCGTAGAGGCGGCGAACTCCCTCCCCCGGTCCCCCGAGGTTGGGCAGCAGGCGGTGTAGAGCGCCCGCCACCCGTCGCGCTCGGGGGACCATCCGTACGAAGTGCTCCTCGAAGCTCCAGCGGCTGTCCACTACTATTGTTGTCTAACCAAATTAGGATAATCAATTAGGATTTATCGATTAGGGTATTTAACTAAGTAAGAAATGAAGGACAAATAATATAATAAGTTTGTTTTTAATTTATACAATTCATTATAATTAATAATATTTATTTAACACATATTATATACATAACATATTATATACATAACATAAAATAACTTCACGCCTTTGTTACTCGAAGGTGTAGGCAGCGGCTGTTAAGCCTCGTCTCGCGGTTATGTTTTCGTGATTTACGTCCCAAATGGAATAGGTGGCGAACCTATTGCCATACCGGGCACAAAGTTTTCAGTCATCGATATTTATCACACATAACATCCAAAACTAATTTAGAAAAGTCATTGGTGTGAACAAGTGTCAGAATTCGAAACCGCGACTTCCGGATTCAGGTGCTCGACCAATGGAATACCGAGATATGCATGTTTATTTAATTTTATTCAATATGGATGGGCAGATTTGAAGGATTTTTATGTGTAATCAAATGGATGGTTTAGATTCACAAACAAGCATGTTTTTATATCTAAACCACCCTTAAATCCATTTGAAGACAAATGATTCCAATCGGCGCAAATTGGCAGAGGCCTATGTCCAGCAGTGAACTGCAACAGGCTAATGATGAACAATGATTCCTATCATTCAAGCCGTTTAGGAGGAATTCACTGTCAACACACGTCCAGAACAATCTATATATATAAAATTCTTCTGTCACAGTGTTTGTCCTCGAACTCCTCCAAAACGACTGGACCGATTTTAATGAAATTTGGTATACATATTTGTAAGGTCTGCGAATAGGTTTTTATCTATTTTTCATCCCCCTAAATCACCCCTCAATATTTTTTTTTAAATTTTTCCACATATTTCTGTTTCTTATTTTTTTTATAAAACGGGATACAAAAATACATACAACCCTAAATTTTCAACCCCCTACGATCAACTCCTATTTTTTAAATTTTATTTTTCGGCCCGACAACGTTTGCCGGGTCAGCTAGTTATTAATATAAAGACAAGAAAAACGGGACAAAATAATTTATTTCTTCTAATTTGGTATTCAAAGAGTGAAGGTATATAAAATTTTATGTAAGAATGTTATATTAAACGGCAACTTAACGAAATGCAAGCTAAAATACTGAATTTCAAAGAAGCCAGTTAACATCTATCCAACCGGTTCTTTGAACAAAATTGAAAGCAATTAGTTGCTCTGATTAAAAGCTTACAACTAAAAGGTTACAACCGATGCTAGAAATATATAATATCAAAACCAACGTTAAGTCTTCCAAAATTTTAATTTCACTCCAGTCAGACGAATATCAAATCTGTCCGTATCAAAATGAAACAACAGTGAACAAGCAGTTCGCTGCATGAATGGACCTCTCAGAAGACCGATGTAAAGTGGCTCATGCCACGTTTCGTTCGGTGAGAGAGGTACCTGGAGGCCCACCCCCCTTCCCCATCCTTTCCTCTCCCCTATCCCGTAAAGGTCGGCAACGCAACAGTAACACTATATGTGTTGCTGGTGTCCATGGGCGGCGTTGGTTGTTTACCATCAGGTGACACGCCTGCTCGCTTGCCCTCCTATCCCATAAAAATAAATCCAGTTTGATGAATTCATATTGTTGATTTGGTAATTATGTTAAATTATGATTACTAAATGAGAGTATAATAGTCACAGAAATAGATCAAGATCTTGATCTATTTCTGTAATAATAGTTCATTTAAATTTTACTTAAAGTAAATATTTATGACTAAAGAATTAAATTTAACCTTATTTTATTCATGATGTTTAAAATATGATTTATAAGGTTGTGAAGTTACTTCAAATAGTAGTAGATAAATTAATAGTCTTCATTTATAATTATTATATTCGAGCTATCTGCAAAATAAGAAAGTAATACCATATGGTTTAGCCTTAATATGTCTAGCCAAAAGGTCAAGAGTTCGAATAAAGGTATTTGCACCTTTACACACATTTTGATTATAATGTTATTGTGAATGAAACCATATATATTTTGGCCTTTAATATTCCCTCGCCTAATCTAGTATTAAGTTAAAGTAGAGTACATTCATTAAAATATTATAACATAACTTTACGCCTTTTGTTACCCGAAGGTGTAGGCATGACGGCGAGATGAGGCTTAACAGCCGCTACCTACACCTTCGGGTGAAATATTATATAGTTAAAAAATTAACTAAAGAATCATTATTATTGCTTTTGAAGTTTGCTTGAGAAAAAATCCTATACATTTAAATTGAACTCCAATATTATTTTTCTGTTTAAATTTCATGTAGATCACATGTCATAATGAATCCGAAGGCTTTAAATAAGGCTCAAAATAACGGCAAAACCAGATATGTTACAAAAAACAAAATATATCAACGCAGCATAAATTAATGTTTTAATAACTTCAATCACGGCTGATACTTTATTCTGATTGAAAGTTGCATTGTAGATATATTCAGATTGGATTTCTGATTAATTATCACCGATGAATGAATAACAGTTTTATATGTATCCTGATGTATGTCAATGTGTAGGCTCCATAATGTTTTATGGAGCCATATACTTCCTCTATCATTTGATTGGCAATTTATAATTTGGGTGCTAGGGTCTCCCTCAGAGAATGTTTTAAGGAAATTGGCATTTTAACGGTTGTCTCCCAATTTATATATGATAACATCATGTTTGTGAGGAGAAACTTAGATAAATATACAAAACATAGCGATGTACACCATTTTAATACTAGAGGCAAGCT
Organism: Euproctis similis; assembly: GCA_905147225.2. Classification (NCBI taxonomy): domain Eukaryota; kingdom Metazoa; phylum Arthropoda; class Insecta; order Lepidoptera; family Erebidae; genus Euproctis; species Euproctis similis. Next base: position 17,156,367 of record LR990114.1, read on the forward strand.
TGACTTACCGTATCATCGCCTGCACAAGTACACAAGTCTTTTTTGGGAATGGGTGTACAGTTTTATAATAGGTTGATTAAAACTTGAATTGATTTTCACGAGTGACAATGATCTCTGTAAAGAGTTCGAAACGTCGGGAAATAAATATAAATAAATAATAAATAAACGCGATATAATCCTAAAAGTTGTTTTAATCAATGAGTGAGATTCGCGAAAATCTTATAAATAAATTTATAATAGGTTACCTGCGCATATTCTGGATTTGTCTTGTGATCGCTTTAGGCGGGCTGTGAAGGGTCGTCTCATTGGTGGTGCATACTACACCATCTACGACTTCATGACTGACAAGTCGGAGTGGGACCGTCAAATTGCTTGCTCAACGCGGATTTTGTAGTTTGTGTATTGGAATTTGTTCACTTTTTCGGAGTGGAGGCGTTCTGTAATAATTTCTGATAGCTTTTTAATTGTAAATTTTCCTTGATATGGTGTTCACATATATAATAGAAACTTATTTTTTTTTTATTATTTGCCACAATTTCCGCACAACGTTACCACTCTACTTAAAAGGTGTCGCGTCAGTTGTGCTCGACTACTGTGATCGCATAGAATTTCTTAGTTAACTTGTAGGACGTTGATTTTAATTTGGTTGGATCTTAATTGTGATTGTCGAGTATTCTGTTTGCTACACCTTTTATTCACCAACCTACTGATTTGTTTTCAGTAGTGATAATAATATTTTTATTTATTTCAAATGGTTTTAAAAGAGTATTTGGCACATGAGTTTCTTGCCCGATTCTTCTCATGATAGCCCCTACACTCGGAATCGGGCCGCTCGTGGCGATTGCGTCCGTGTCTTATTTTGTTCCACGGAGGTACTTTCCACAAGCGCTCGTGTTTGTTTTTTTTTTATTTAATTTTAAATCATAATGTCTGTGAAGTGTCTGTGAAGACCTATAAAAATAAAGTTATTTTGACTTTGACTTTGGATAAAAGGGCAAACGAATAGGTGGGCTACCTGATGGTAAGCGACTAGCGCAGTCCAATGTCCACTTGCGTTGCCAAGCTTTGAAAGTGGTTAGAGAGGGATTCAGAGGAAGTGGTAAAAATAAGAGGGGTTGGGGAGGAGGTGACCTCCGGACAGCTGTCTTACTGGGCGAAACGTGGCAAGGGACCCATAACGTCGATATTCTGAGAGGTCAGGCCTTCAGACAAATCGTATGTTTACCAATATCATAGTTGAATAAACCAAAATAACAACAAACACACACAAAAGTTTTAGTAAACACGAGATCACATAAAGGTTTTCTTATGGAATCATCGATAGTAAATAAATGTTTTTTACATATTTCTCAAGAGATACTGATGTGGCTTACACACATTTACATAAACATGCCTGACAAAATACAATAGCATAGCAGTCACTAAGCATTTGTACAATTTAGTTGTCACCTGCTACTGCGGAGACCCAAATAACCTATCTCATGATAAAATAACAGTTTCCGTGGTTCAGGGGTCAAGCACCCCGCTTCTGATACAATAAGTCGCAGGTGGGAATCCTGGCTCACACTGATTACTTTTCGAAATTAGTTTCGAAAGTTATGTGTGATAATCAATCAACGACTGAAAACTTTGTGCTTTGGCAATAGGTTCGCCACCAGTTTCATTTGGGACATAAACATAAAGGCGAGTCGACGCTTAACAGCCACTGCCTACATCTTCGGGTAGAAAAAAAGCGTGAAGTTATGTTGTGTTGTTATAACATTCTTGAAGAAGTTTAACCGATAGTTTCGAAGTTTGTTGAGAATATACAGATAGACATTTTTTTTGTAAGTCAGTCAGATTAATAGTTCAGAATAATAGTTTGAATTTATTAAAAGAAGGTATGGGCAGCTGCAATTATCGCTTGATGCGTCGACACTTAATATTAATAGTAGTGTTATAGTAGTTGGTACGTGTTGTAATAGTCTCGGTGGCCAAGTCCGGGTTCGATTCCTGACACTGGCTCAAACCAATGACTTTTTGAAATAATGTGTGATAAATATCGATGACTGAAAACTTTGTGCCCGGCGTGCAATAGGTTCGCCACCTATTCTATTTGGGACGTAAATATAACGGCGAGACGAGGCTTAACAGCCGCTGCCTACATCTTCGGGTAACAAAAGGGGTGAAGTTATGTTATGTGTGTTGTAGTCGGTAACTGCACTTCAAATTGAAAAAATAAAAACTAGATTCCAAACACTAATAGTTATTTAATATGTTTCCGAAAATTACGTTGTGTCACGGGATTTAATAATGAAATGTCAAGATATAATAGCCCTGAATTTTTTTGTAACGCAAGTGAGCGGTAGATTGTGCCCCATACCTGGAGCATCCAAGCCAAGGTACACAAGTCAATAATAGCCGCAGCTCAGCCATTCTATTAAAGACGGGAATTTACAAAGTAACTTTTTTTTTCAAAAACATTTAAAGGGCTAAAGGTAGTCTAGTCGGTTTAACATTTTAAGAATTCGTGTCTTTGAACTTCCGCACAAAAGCATTTTCTTACTTAAAACAATTATGAAACGGAGATCCTGAGATCATAAAAGGTTTATGTACCTAAAATTTTTTTAATTAATGAAGTTTTAGTCTACTCCAATTTCTGTTATATTTTCTTAGTAAATTAAAACGCCATGAACCAATATCATGATAATCATGATAACTTCAGCGAGGGAATACCATCAAATATAACATTGATATTTTTTTATGGATTATATCGCGTTTAATTAGGCACGCTAAATAATCCATAAATCCAAAAACGCGATATAATCCATAAAAAGTTGTTTCAATGTTATGAATGTGATTCCCAAAAATCTAAGAAATAAATACCATCAAATATATTATTATTATACGATGCTATAATTATAATAACTTATTATAAGTCATTATAATTATAGCCGCCATGGTGATATTATGAAGATCACCCTGCTTCTTAATCAATAGGCTGTGGAATCGAATCTGGCCTGATATCAATGACTTTTAGGAATTATTTTCGGAATTTAAAATATATATGTGGTTGGTACATAGCAACAGTCAAAATAGATCTGTGGCTTAGTGGTAAATACAAATTAAGGTTCAGCATTATAAATAATAAAAAATCTATAGATTGTGAAAGTTAGCAATGCCTGAATATTAATATAGAGCCGACGCAGTAAGACTACAGAATTATAGGACGCTATATATAAGTATATATTTGTGATAAAATAGTTAGGGTGTTAATATTGTTTTAAGGTATAAAAAATACCCTACGCCTCTCTACATTTATCTTTGAATAATACATTTAACAAAATCCCGTTCTATAGCAAAATCTTACTAAAATATTAAAGTGTTAGCAAATATTCACTTTGTACGGGGACAAACTTCGTAAAACAAAATTTCAAAAACTTAGTTATGTCGAAATCTTAGGCCCAGATTCATATTAGCTTTGAAACTTGTCTTTACTTCTATAGTATAAAGAGTTATATCCAGATTTATGTACGAATCTTAATGATTTTTATTGAAATAAAATTTTCTTACACTAAATTTAGCAAAGATAGAGTTTGTTTGATGTTAAAACGTTAAAACCAATACTGATGCTACACGGATATTCATAATAAATACTTTTAGAATTAACCGTAATCTTAAATAAGATCTACTCATTCTACTCAATCTTTATAAGCGACACTTAATAGTAAAACATCCTAATAACATCATCCGTTACCAGATTGTGAAATTTTGCGTGGTTATTAAATGAAGTAATTTTTTAAATATAATTCGTTTCTCTGTATTAATGCTTAGAATTATTTTGAGTATAAGGCAATATTTGAAGTACCTATTATTGTCTACTCAATTTATTTAAAGGGATATTGTCATTTCTATCATTCAGGAATGAAAGATCAATATAATTAAACAATATGCTTGTTATTATTAATGTCAATGGTACAGTTTAGTGACAATAGATGGGGTACCAGACGCCATACAAACATTCATTTAACTATTTTAAACGTTTGTACTCGGGTGGAAATCAAATCCGCCAACCTCGATTCCATAGTTCACAGTTTTATCAATGCACTATGAGGCCCATCAAAACAAATAACAAGTAAAAAATAGGAAACGGTGTGAATGCAGCATTAGCATTTGTTTTAGGCGCTAAGAACCCAAACAGAAAAGAAAGCTAAACTCGCATACACAATATCGCACTGATCCCAATACTATCTTATAGAAGTAATAGTTGGGTTGAAAGAAAAATAAGACGGTCAAAATTTGCGGAGTGAACCTCGCCAACCAAATGAAAACAAGGTTGATTTTGCAGATAAACAACGTAAAATTTAATCTTTTTGAAGATGGCTACGACATACTTTTCATGGCCAAATTAAATGCCCTTGCAGATGATGAAGTCAGGAGCCTTAAGACCGACCAGCAAGCATGTCAAGAGTTATTTATGATAAGGAACTAAGTGACTTGTAAAAATCGGGCCCTATGGCGTTTTGTTTTCTTTGCCTAAAAGAAAAGGTCCTTGGCGTGAAATTATTTTATGTGCTGTTGCTAGCACATTTAGCATATCTTCAATGTTCTTCTAGTTGATTTGTCTTATTGTAATTCTATATATAGAATTAAAATATATTTTAAGACATTAGTCAGATATTATGATTTGTGCTCCGAAGACACTTTTGAGGCAGTCTAGTGATTTATTGTTAAGCTAGATTTGCTTTCAAAAATAAAGATTATTAGATAGTGTTTATTTTCCCATTTAGGACGTTATAATTAAGCAAGTCTAGGTGTAACAGCCGCTACCTATACCTTCAGATTAAAAAAGGCATAAAAGGTTATTCATTTGTGTAAAACGGTAGCCTGATATTAATAGTCAAAGAGAGCGATGTGTTATTAAGGGAATATTTTAGTGGCTGCACGTTTTTTACGACCTCTGAAAATAGGTCACTTATTTTGTTTCATATGCTTTTTACGGGTTAAAAATAAAATGGCTTTTAGCGTCCAGAAACATGTTTTATGGGATGTTATATAATATTTACTATTATTAAATTAACTAACTTTTGAAATGCACTATTCATACTCGCGGTAATAAAAGCTGTACACAACGATTATGCCTCAACAAGTTGTGTTATACTAGCCAATCGTATCGCCATCTCAAAACCAACAAACAGAGAAATAGTTTATTCTTTAACAAAAACCTCAACTGCACATAACAGGAACGCTTCACCAATTTTGACTTTAAAACTTTATCCAATAAATGGGTGTGTTTAATATTGATAGATTATAACATAACTTAACATAACTTCACACCATTGTTACCCGAAGGTGTAGGCAGCGGCTGTTAAGCCTCGTCTCGCCGTTATGTTTACGTCCCAAATGGAATAGATGGCGAACCTATTGCCATACCGGGCACAAAGATTTCAGTCATCGATATTTATCACACATAACTTTCCGAAAATAATTTCGAAAAGTCATTGGTGTGAGCCAGTGTCAGGATTTGAACCACGACCTCTGGATTCAGAAACCGTGTGCTCGACCACTGGGCCACCGAGACTATATTTGATAGATTATACTCAAGAGATATCAACAGTGTATCGAACCATTCGGTCAGGAACAATATTATCACGCAGCGAAATTTGCAAGGATGAATATAAAACCCAAATAGAATATTATTTTCCTTGCTAAATCCCTTAGCAAATATTGTTATTGTTCCGTTATTACTCTAAACACCTTTTATATAGAACTCTGATGTCTACATGCCTACTATATGTAAAAGCTTTGAGCAAGATCTAGTGAGATTTAGAATATAATGACAACGCAAAGCTTGTCGTATTTTATGCAAATAGATTTTATAAAACAATTTCTTTTGCCGTTTGTATGGATATTTTATTATTTATATTTTTATTATAGTTTAATAGAGTTATATTATGTTGAATGCTCATCACTTTCCTGCCCTTTTCCCACTCTAAGTGGGGTCGGCACAACATGTTATCTTTTTCCATTCTCTTCTATCACTCGTCGTGTTCACACTTACTCCCTTCATATTCATATCAACTTTTACACAGTCCATCCATCTCTTTTTCGGTCTTCCTCTACTAATGTGTCCATCCACAGTCATTCCCATCGCTCTCCTTGTGACATGACTTTTGTCCCTTCTCATAATGTGTCCATACCATGCCAATCTACCAGTTCAATTTTTTTCTGTAGTTGGTGCTACTTTCATGCTTCCTCTTACATACTCATTTCTTATTCTATCCAATTTTTTCATACCACACATCCATCTTAACATATGCATTTCTGTTGTATGTACTCTTCTTTTATCCACTTCTTTCATTGGCCAGCATTCAGATCTATACAATACGACAGGTCTGACAATCGATTTGTATATTTTCCCCTTTAATTTGAGGGGCATCCGTGGATCGCATCCTGTTCCTGAGACTATATGCTATTGGAAAAAAAAAGAAGAAACACACACAAGTGACTTGTAATCTTTTATTCTCAACGGCTATGTGAAACGTTTTTTCTGAAGCTACAGAATGATAATTATTCAACTTTTCTCAATGACTATCACATATTTATTATAATAATGATCCAAACGAGCAAGTTTAAAAGGAAGGAACGAATGCAAGGACAATGATTGATGATGTAAAGCTGCAGTAGTGCAGTCAAGTCCGTATCGATTTTTCCACTTTAAGAACTGTTTCGTTTTCTACTTTCATCAATGTTTTTAAGCAGACCACCCCAGAAGATAAAACTGAGAGACGTCAAATATTGCCAATTAAACTGAATTTACTATAATTGCTTCGTTAGTTAGGTAATATTTCACAGATATTGAAATCAAAATATAGATACAGAAATATATTCCTGCTGAGAAAACAGTCAATTATGTCTAATAATTTAAATTAATTTTTAACCCAATATTTCATAATAATCTGGGATATTTCTAAATTATATCTGAATTAATTACTGCTGCTTCAGTGTGACGTAATCAAACTTTCTGCCACTTAAACTTCTGTCCGATACTTTCATTTCCATAATCATAATCTAACCATAATGTGGTTTTTTTATAAGGTATTAATAGTACATTAATACCTTATAATACTAATAACCTATAATTACCTATATAATACTCTCCTATAACACTTTACGGAGGCACTGGTAAGTAAAACTAGCCGTAACTGGTTTTGCATAACTAAATGAGTCTTTATAATGAGCAGAGACAACCTTTGCAGAAGGTTTTCATTTAAAATGTCAGCGAATTTCCAGCGCTTTGTGGCAATTGTATATTTTAACTTATCTTTATTCTGAGGTTATAATGCAATTGATTGAATATTTTAATGAAATTTAATCAATGAAAAGCATTAATTGGTAATCGATATTTAGTTTTCATCTTTACGAATTAAATAGATGTGTCTGATTTTGTTCTTCGGTAAGTTGTTTTTTGAGGAGATGGCTCCCACTGAATGGTGTAGCAGTTTTCTGGTGCCCATCTACAAAAGTAAGTTATGACATGGTTTTTTCATTGATATTTATATGCTATGGTTATAATGAATTTTATTTTTTTCGAAATATATTCGTTTATTAGGAAGAAATATTGATTAAATATTTTATATTATGTAATGACAAAACAAAATTGAGCTAAGAAATAGAATATGATTGATTATAATTAAAAATATTAATGTACTAAGTGTACCTAATGTTCTTGTAAATAAGATTCAGTAACATTGTTTGTTAATTAACAGCGAAATCTTCGGTGACCTTAGAAAATTGTGACAGCCTAGAAAAGGTCAAAGCAAATAGGTACATTCTTTTATTTTCTTACATTCTTAATTAGAATATAACATTTATTGTTTTATTTTGGGTACATAATTAGTAAGAGAATTTAACATCAACAACGTTCACCCGAAATTTTATTTTAGGAATAATCTGAAAATGTTTAGTTTTACAGCTGGTAGGGAAAAAGCCGCAAAGCTTTTGAAATCTTCCAACTTTTAAAAAGTATATATAATTGCTTCATTTGAAAACAACAGTTTATTATTTATTTTTCTTTCAAAAGCTTTTGGTTATGGTAGGATACACCAAAGATTTTTACTTTATTGGCACAAACTCTCTCTTCTACAATTCTGAACTAATGGGAATATTACCTCCATGTGAAATAGCATCACCATAAAATATTTTTTTTGGTAACTTATAAGACATAGATTTTAATTTGGTTGGGTTTTAACTTTCATGGACAAACGAACCGCCTATGTTGACAGTAACGATATTATTGCTTTTTTTTACTACAGATGTTTTAAAAAGAGTATTTGGCACATGAGTTCCTTACTCGGTTCTTCTGGTGAGGGCCTATGATAGGAAAGCAATTTTGGTTTCATTCGACCTGTCGTAATATTGACTTAAATTGCTTGTTTGGTTTGGTGAGATAGGTGTTGGATAGCCCAAATTCATGCTCCCCCGTTCCTGACTCACTTATCCCACTTTCAATTCCTTCTCTATGCCATCTTAAAGTCTGGCTACGGAACTATAACACTATCTGTGTTACAGACGTTCGTATTTTGTAGGGGGCGCTTGTTACTTACAATAAAGTGATCCGCTTGCTCGTTTGCCCCCTATCCCACAAAGAAATCTAAGTCAAGGCAATTGCCTCTATCAAATCTTATCTATTCTATAGGACCAAAAATTTCATTCCACGCTACAAATAATTGGCACACTCTCTTTAAAGGTATAAAAGGTTGTTTAATCATTTTGATGCGCTCGGCTCACATACCATAAAGCCCATATTGTTTTACATTAAACCTGATTCTATTTTAAACTCATTATTAGGGTTCACGCAGATTATTGGATTATTGGCAATCAGTTAGGATATAGTTATTTAGTTTTAAATTGCTAAATTTTCTAATCTAACTCAATAATTAATTAACTCATTAATTAATTTTATGAAGCACTTGTTAGATTTTTTTTTTACTTGGTCGCTTATGCGTAATATAATATTATCTGAAACTAATTAATAGTTTAAACATTTTATTTAATTTGGTGATCAGAGTTTATTTTTTGTGTTGATGCATAATTGCTGCATCAGTACTACGCATGCTATAAAATTGACTGATATGGTAACTGTATTTAATGTATACAGAAACCAGATTATATGAGTAACCCCACATAAGGTCTTTATTAGATAACGGAAGTTTTACGATCTTAATATTACGTGACGCATTCGGTGGCACGTTACACGTTTAATAATCTCTAAATAGATTATTTTGAACGTAATATTTCAGTACACTGGTAGAGCCAAGCAGTTTGTTGCGTGAATGGGCCGGCTCGACCGGTGAAATACCACGACCTCTCAGAAGACTGACGAAAGTGGCTCATGTCGCGTTTCGTTCGGTGAGAGAGGTACCCGGAGGCCCAACCCCCTACCCCTTCCGTCCCTATCATCATATCCCTTAAAGGTCGGCAACGCAACAGTAACACAATATGTGTTGCTGGTGTCCATGGGCGGCGTTGGTTGCTAGCCATCGGGTGACACGTCTGCTCGTTTGCGCTCCTATCTCATAAAAAAAAAACAATAAATGACTAACAAAATTTTGTAAAAGAAACTGTTTTCTATTTTATTTAATTATCCCTATTTGGTTTTGCCCATAGTATACCACAATAAAACATGCAGTGTTAGGTTTAAGAGGTCTCAATATCAAACACCGGTAACTGATTTTGAATATTTTCCTGGAAATTGTATATGCTCTGCATTGTATTATAACACTGATCTGCCGCTTCCGTTCGAGGACAATTTACCAAGTCGCTTCTTGCGACAGATATTAATGAAAATCTTGAAATAAATTACTAAATTAATAAATTAAGTTGATTATTATTAAATTAATAACATAACACACATTACATAACTTCACGCCTTTTTACCCAAAGGTGTAGGCAGTGGGTGTTAAGATTCGACTCGCCTCGAATGTGCAATCCCAAGGGAATACAGTACGGAGTTGATAAAATATTAATTTTAAGTTTTTTTTTTTTTTTTTTTTTATATTTTACTGGGCAGCGCTTGACCTCGTTTCACCTGATGGTAAGTGACGACGAGGCCGATGATGGTGAAGCGCACTGTCCAGTTAGTAGCCTATTCACTCTCCTTTTGAAGAGACCTATGTCATAGTTAACGGGGAACACCGAAGCAGGTAGTTTGTTCCATTCACCAGCCGTGCGGATGATGAAAGAAGACCCAAAGCGCTTAGTTCGTACAGGTGGAATTTCAACAACGTACGGGTGTAGACGGTAAGTACGTCGGGTGGTTCGCCGATAGAATGGGGATGGAGGTATCAAGTCGTGTAACTCTTGCGCACACTCACCAGAGTGTAGCCTATAGAACACCGAGAGGCTGGCTACCTTCCGCCTGTGCTCGAGGCTTTGCAGATCATTGTCGACCATCACAGGATCGCCAATTAATCTTTTAGCCCGCCTCTCCATCGAATCCAGCAACGATAGGTGACATTTGGCAGCACCAGCCCAAATGTGACTGCAGTATTCCACGCAAGACCGGACTTGAGCTTTGTACAGTGTTAGAAGCTGTCCTGGCGTGAAATGCTGCTTCACCTTCGCAAGAATTCCAAGCTTCCTTGCTGCTATCCCTGCTTTGGACTCGATGAACCGCCCGAAGTTAAGGTTCTGAGATATTTCAACACCCAATAACTGTAGGCGGTCGGAGTATTCCAATGCCACAAGTTACTTTTCTGTATTCAAAACTATAGTCGTATTTACTTTGTTGTTGGTCGCATTGCGGTCAAAAGCTTCTATATTTGTAAAATGCAATATATTTGCTCATGTTTTAAGAAACCTTTCTAATTCACTAATACATGTTTATATGTTTTCGTAGAAAAGTTATTATCTATTTTTCGCACAGGATTTCAGCAAGATATGCAATTTTACCTTATCGCCACGAAGTGTAATAAAATCGTAATTGCATTTTTAAACACGTCCAAAACACTAATTTCGTATTCAGTACGAAAATAGTATACCCTACTTGCAATATAAAGAGGTAATTTGATTTAAACAAGAAAACAATGTGTGTCAACGTCAGATAATAATAATATCTATAATATCTTGGACACAAATCACACAGCGCCCTCCAGTTCCAAACTAAGCAACTAAGTGCTTGTGCTATGGATACTAGATAACGGATACCAATACTTTTCTTTTGTAAATACATACTTATAATACATAGAAAAACACCCAGACGCCGCACAAATATTAATGTTTGTCACAAATATTTGTGCTCGGTTGGGAATCGAACCCCCGACCTGAGTGCTGCAGCCGGTATTTTTACCAATGCGCCACGAGGCCCGTTGAGATTACAAGAACTTATTAAAATTGGGTTTTTTTTTATAAATAAGTAATTTTATATAGTTTTATCCGTAATGATTGTTACAATCTTATATTTAACCTGCACTGTATGTATGTAAGTATGTAAGTTTGGGTGGAATTTTCGAAATCAATTTTGAAGAATATGTCTTCAACCTCCACCATCGATGACTGAAAAACTTTGTGCCCGGTATGGCAATAGGTTCGCCACCTATTCCATTTGGGACGTAAACATAACGGTGAGGCGAGGCTTAACAGCCGCTGCCTACACCTTCGGGTAACAAAAGGCGTGAAGTTATGTTATGTTATGTCTGCAACCTATTGAGCTGAAATTTTGTATACGCGTTTACTCTGGATGTCAACGCACGTTATGATGTCTGATATCATTCTAAATAGAATATGGCGGACAAGATGGTGGAATTTTTATTGCCTTTCTAGAATATGGGTATGAAATAAAAAGGCTCATTGCGAATAAATTAAAAAGAGAAAAGGTTTCCTTATTGAAGAGCTGGTCTGTTCGAAACTAAGGGATTAACTCACTTGCACCACAGATGCGTCGAATTAGGTTAACAATCTTAGTAACTTTGCTAGCTATAACAAAAAAATAAATTATACTCCATTAACAGCTTGTCGCGAGTTTAAAATCAAAATAGATTTATTTTAATAGGTCTTTCCCTTTTCAGTATATAAGTTTTAGCTTATTAAAATAAAAGAAAACACCAGATTTTTGTTTACAACTCTCATCGGGAAAAAAATATTTTTTAACATTTTTCTTCACGGTCGCTGCTAAGAAACGCATTTCAAAAATTTGTGTGAAGATTCAATGACTGGCCCTTGATATCGAGGTAAAAATCGGCCCTCCACTAACAGTATTTATACAGAAGAACACTAACAATTACTAAATGAAATAAGTACCTATTCCAAATAAGATTTATCGCATGAAGTCTAAATAAGGAACAAATTCGCATTAAGGCAATTAAGAATAATACCTAAATGCCTATGCCTATCTCAGGGCAGAATTGGATATAAGAACGAGATAAATTGAAGCGTTAACTTAATTTAGTGGTGTGATTGAAAGTAAGTATCAAATGAGTTTCATTGAAGTACCTACGTATACTGATTGTACCTACTGCTCACTAGATGGCATTATTTTCAATACAGTAGAACATTATAAACTCTTTCAGTTTTATCATGAGGCTAACCATGGAAATTTAGGACAAGAAGAATATTATTTTCAAGTTAAGGTTTAGCCTGTAAAATACTAATATTATTAACTGATTTTGTGATTTTAGTAGATGGTTCAATAGACGGGATATCAAGGGATTTCAGGACACTCTATTGATTCCTAAAAATTGGTTTACCAATAAAAATGCGCTAAATTTGATGTGTCCTTGTGCCTATATTTTTTAATTATTACGCCTAATCAAACTTTAATTGATGTTTCTGGATGATTTAGAACGTCAATTTTTTATTGATCTCTTTAAAATGTCTTTAAAATTTCGAATAAATATTTAAATATAAATTATCTATAAATTTATAATTTATATATTAAAGCCGCAAAGGTATTTAGTCAATGACCTATACGATGAAGTTCAAATTATTTTGTTAATATAAATTGTGTAACGCAAGATGTGGTAAACGTGAAACATCAAAGTTAAGCAAAATAAAGTTTATCATCACAGAAATTTTCAATAATAACTTTTCAATAAAAGTAAATTCAGTATGCAGTACCAACTTAGTAGAACGGAACAACGCCTATGTGTTAGTGAATGAAATGTCTCTAGTAAAGCGTCTTACAAGAGTGCCCGAAGGAAATGACTAGTAAATGCCAGAGTACTACAGACTAGAACAAGTTTTTATTACAGAACATTATGTTTTGATGTTCTCTTTTAACTTACACAATAATATTATCCAAGTTAATGGAAGAAATTTAGATAAATAAACAATAAGAAAACTCGTTAAAAATTAAACTTGTTACTTTATGAGAAATACTTAAATATTAATTTCTATTAATATATTGTCTAAATAAAAAATATAAAAATAGCTTCCATATTTTTGACGTTCCATAATTACAAACATGTTTACGATAATAAAAGAAACACCAAAAAGTTCAAATATTGTCCTCCTTTATTCCAAGTCGGTTAAAAATAAACTACGTCATTAAATGAATCAAAAAATTTGACGACATAAATTATATGTAAATATTCTAAATCACAAATTAGATAGAATAAAATTTAAACTTTTGCTATTAAACTCGTAGAAGTTAAGGGAGAACTGTCTGCAGGTGGACAGCATTATAGAGATGAGAACAGATTTTCCCATTTAATTTAGTAATAGTCTAAGTTTTATATGTCTCTAGAGCGTTCTGTATATTTTGAATTATTCGTTGCGAAATAGCATTGGATAAAATGAATTTTATATTAAATCCAATTATAAAAATAGTTCCAGTAGCTAAAATTATACTTTTTTGATAAATTTCTACTCGAAGAAATAGTACTAGAAAGTACTAACCAGAGTTAGTTATGATTAGATCCTCAGTTGTTTTGAATCCAAAATTATGTGATGAGTGTATTATGTATCACGAGGGAGTCATCTCTAGTTAAATATAATATTGAGATGGCGGTTAAAATTTGATTTAATAACTTTATTTTAGTATCGTTATTCATTTTAGAATCATCAATAACTTAGCATAGTAACTTAGTTTTCCTTTTACATAGACTAGAAGTTTCGAATGTTACTAATATAATTAAAAAAAAAAAGAAATTCTAGTAATAATACTTTAAACTGGGTGAACAGGGATTCACTACTATGTCAAGCCACGACAGAGGCACCTATTAACAGTGGTAAAGCCAAGCAGTTCACTGCATGAATGGGGTGGCTCGACCGGTGAAATACCTCGACCTGTCAGAAGATCGACGTAAAGTGGTTCATGCCGCGTTTCGTTCGGTCACAGAAGTACCCGGAGGCTTGATTTTAGCTAGTCTTTTTATAATGTAAATTGTCCAATTAATTAAATATAATTGCTTTAATAATTATTTTAAATTATGTTATGTGTATTTTATACACGTATGTTCAGAACGTGGTTGGTTGTTAACACAAAAGACGTTTGGTTCTGTTGTTACTTGTTCAAACGTGATGTCTACCTTTTCTTCTAATTGTGTTCTGGTTCGATGGAGAGGAACGATTTAATTATTTTTGTATCCTTTTTGATGGTCTGACCTCTTGTAGGTACTCGTAGTTCTTTCTGTAAAAGTATAATTTAATTTATATGACGATATAACAATGTAATAAACATAAATTGTACTTGTTTATACTTTGTCTCGGTTGCGTAGATGAATACCCCACTTCTGTATCACTCGAGACATTATTGTTCATTCTATACTTCTGTATCAGAAGTCTAGAATGAACAATAATGTCTCAAGTGAGTCGAGTCATTCTCGCCACTATATACACCTTCAGCTAGAAAAAAAATAGCAACAGTAATAGAAATAATTGAGTAGACACTCAATTTTCTCTAAGGCATTCTGTCGTTCAGCTGATTACAAACAACATGCAAAATTTTAAACTAAACCCATTGTAGAATCGATTTTTTTCTAGAAAGTTATTTAGTTACGAAACTCGCTACAACGAAATAAACCTGATATACAAACTATTACCATTAAAACTACGCGGAAAGTTCTAAACATAAAACGATTTTAGTTTGACTTACCCAAAATACGTGTGTTCTTTACTTTTTAAACTTTTTTTACACTGTATGTAAGTATGTATGTTCGGTTGAAATCTTCAAACTAAATTTTGAAGTTGATATGTTCAACCGATTGAACTTAAATTTTGAATACATGTTTAGTTTCGATGACAAAACATGATATAGTGTGTCATATCATTTTAACCAGATCATCGAAGATGGTGGAAAAGATATTTTTTTTTGCATTTCTACTTCACATATATCAAATAAAATGGCTTTTTATAGGTAGGTATCTTAATAAACAATGTGACGTAATTTTCAATCTAATCTATATAAGGGTATCAAATTAAAAGGCGAGTCAATTGAAAAGAGAGCCACAACTAGAAAAACAATTAGAAAGTATTCATATTTAAGAGCTGGACTGTCCGAAATTAAACGGTAAACTACCTTGCAGCAATGATGTGTTACTGAGATAGACAGATTGAGCATTATAGCCAGGTATAAATAATTAAAAAAAAATAGCAAAAGCTTTAAAAAGTAGAATATAACTTTCTCCGTTCGACAAAATCTAATATATAAAATTCTCGAGTCTAGATGTGCGTAATTGAACTCCTCCGAAACGGCTTAACCGATTCTCATGAAATTTTATGTGCGTGTCGGGTAGGTCTGAGAATAGGACAACATCTATTTTTCATCCCCCTAAATCACAAGGGTAGCCCACCCCTCAATTTTTTTTTTAATTTTTCGACATATTTCTGTTTCTTATTTTTTTTATAAAACGGGATACAAAAATACATGCAACCCTAAATTTTCAACCCCCTACGATCAACCCCTATTTTTTAAATTTTATTTTTCGGCAAGACAACGTTTGCTGGGTCAGCTAGTTTAACTATAAAATTTAAATCTTCATTGTGTACAATTAATAAATAATAAAAGCTACCGAGAAGTTTAACTACCTATAGGTATTTAATTAAATTTCAATTGAAAAACAACACATACCTAATGAGTACAGGCCTCGTTGTGCATTGGTAAAACTACCGACTGCAGAATCGAGGTTGGCGGGATCGAGTCCAGCCCGAGTACAAAATGTATAACAAGCATGAATGTTTGTATGGCGTCTGGGTGTTTTCTAGGTATGACAAGTATGTATTTACAAAAAACAAGTATACATGTATTATTATCCACTATCTAGTATCCATAGCACAAGCATTTAGTTGCTTAGCTTGGAAGTAGAGGGCGCTGCGTCTGAGGTATTATTAAAAAAATAAACGTAGCAGATCAAATCACTTATTGAAATTGGTTCTAGTATATTTACAAATCGCGACAAGCTTTTAATACCAGATGGTACATGTAATGTAATGTAACACCAAATGGTACATAATGAGTTTTTACTTAAAGCCTCAGTTGAATTTTTTAAGGAGAAATGTATTTTTTTAGAGCTTTTTTCTAACAGCAGATCACAATTTCTTTGACCACGTGAAGTCAATCGATTAAATTTTAATGAAATAAAATACCAAATCCAGTTGCAGGTAGACATGGTTATCCAATTATAGTAAATACTTGAGATTTATATAAGGTGTTATGCTCGGCCTCACGAAATTTTCTCACATCCCAAACGAATAGGTAGTTCTCTATCCAATAGGTGGAGAAACATATTGCCGTATACTGTGCACAATATTGTCAATACTTGATATTTAAAATATGTTATTTCCAAATATTCATTGGTGAGAGCCAAGGTTCGATCTCCATTCATACTCGACGTCGGACTTCTATGAAGACATTTTAAACATAATATATGATTTTAGATATTAATAGATATAAGGTATCTTTTAAAATTAGTAGATTAAAATCTTATTTTAAAAGGGAAAGAGATGTCGCCTGTTACGTGGTTGATACTGAATATAGAAATGTTCGTCCTACGTTATTACCAGGTCGGGTCAGGTGCTTACATTTGTCATATGAAGTGACCTATATTTTAAGTAAAATCACAATGTACTCTCTTTCATTAATTACATATACTACGCAAAACTAACTGATAGCGTTTGAAAGCTATTGCAAAATGTTATTTTAATGTTATTATTTTATTTTAATAATATTATCTATTAATACAGTCTTTCTAAAATATCAATAAGGATTGTAAATTCAGGTAATGTAAATCTTTAATTAATTTATTGTACCTATCTAAAGATACTATATTCAAAGTTTCGGTGGTTGAGTGGTCGAACACCCCGCTTCTGGATCCAGAGGTCGTCGTGGGTTCAAATCCTGGTCCACACCTATGACTTTTCTAGTTAAATGTGATAGATATCGGTGACTGAAAATTTTGTGCACGGTATGGCAATAGGTTCGCCACCTATTTGGGACGCAAACATAACTGCGAGTCGACGTTTAACAGTCACTGCCTATACCTTCGGGTAGAAAAAGGCGAGAAGTTATGAAAGTATATGTAGAGTTGAACAACTAAATTTTAAATATCATATTAACGATTTCATCTTGAATTATTTTTTATTAGTTATACAGCGTGTCCCACAATGGGTATATCAAGCCGCGATGGGTGGATACAGGATGGAATTGCCTATCGGATGGCTATATTTAAAATGTGATAAGTCGAAATTTTAGATCTGAAAAAAAAAAAAAAATTCCTACTGAGTCCGCAAATAATAATATTTGACATGGTCACCCTACTATAAAGACTTTCATTGATATCACATACACACATACACAAGAAATCGTAACATATGGTACAATTTCTTGTGTACCTACAACACGGATATAAAAATTTAGACCTTATTCTGTAGTAGTAGAGCCGATATTGCTAAGTTATGGTGAGATATAAAATAAAAATTTTGTATTTCATTCTGATTAAATAAAATTCATTCATAGTTTAATACATATCTAACCAGATTTTTCGTTTAAGATTTATGGTGAACACTTACCATTTCTCAGTGTGACTACAAAAAAGGTTCAATGTGCTGTCCTCCTCTCGTAACACATAGGTTTACACGCCGCGATACAGATTGTGTGGCGCGGCTCAGATACTCCGGTGTTAGAGTACCACAAGCTTCCACAATTTTTTGACGCATATCATTCACAGTTTCACACTGCGTAGCATACACCACACTTTTCAAATATCCCCACAAAAAAAAGTCCATTGGCGTTAAATCGGGCGACCGTGGTGGCCATGGAACAGTTCCAGAACGTCCAATCCACGCATGAAAGCGATCGTCCAGATATTCGCGTACAGAACGAGTGTAATGCGCTGGCGCGCCGTCTTGCTGGAAAATCATGTCGCGGTAAACTAACAAAGGAAGGCCTTCAAGTTCTTCCTCCAAGGTGGTCCTCAACATTTCCAAGTAGATTTCACCGTTCAACCGGTCCGGCAAAAATACAGGGCCTATCAATTTGTCACCGATGATACCGGCCCACACATTAATTTTCCACCTGTGCTGAAAATGGCTTTGACGAAAAGCATGTGGATTTTCATGGGACCAGTAGTGCTCGTTGTGGCTATTGGATAGTCCAAAACGAGTAAAGGTAGCCTCATCAGACCATAGAACCCGAGACGAAAACATAGGGTCAGCAGTAACCTGACTACGATACCACTCACAGAATCGCAGTCTCAATAAAAAATCTGCTTCTGTCAGCTGTTGTGTGCGCTGGTAATGGTAAGCATGCTGATTATCTTTTTTTAAAGTTCTCCATACTTTCATTAGGTGTGTCTAGCCTAATACGACAGAGGCTTTTCTAGTACTTCTAGTTGGATCTTCAGCAAAGTGATCCAAAATATTCTGTTCCACACGAGCATCCGCACGGTCACTCGATCGTCCTTCAGAGTTTGGACTGTGGAAAGAACCGTTTGAGTGCAAACGGTTGACCAGCCTCCTGAAGCATGCATAAGAAGGAAGTCTTCGCTGATTCTCCAGCTCTCTTCCATCAATGTGACGTTGTCGATAAAGTTCGCGCGCTGCAGTAAGGATTCCCTCCGATGCACCCACACACATAATCATATCATAGTACTCTGCATTTGAATACTCCGCCATTATAAAATTACGAAATAACGAAAGCACTTTCACTAACTTGACACCGATATATGATACTGACCGATAGAACAAGCGAACAATAATGAAGAGCGTCTAAAAAAATTATCACTAACGAACATTAGTAAGGATGTGAAAAAATAATTGATTATTGAAATAATCGATTAAAAATCAACATCTAAAAGTAAAAAAATCTATTAAATTTAGTAATTATTTTTATATGACTAATCGATTAATAACCGATTATTTTATTAATCATTCAATTACATATTACCGACTTTATTTCATCTGCAACGCCCCGATATTAAGTTTGGCCCGGAACGAAAACTACTAAAGAATACTTTTTCCATAATGTTATTTTTAACGCCATCAATGACCGCATTCCTTCTATACCTTTGAAACAGTTTAGTTATTTATTTATTCCAATATTCACTAGATGGAGTCGATGAATAATTCAATTTTATCAGCCGACATTTGGTTGATATGTTCTCTTTTATTGTATATTTCCAAATTACTAAATATTACATGGATACTTTTTAAATGTCTCGGTGGCGCAGTGGGCGAGCGCACGGCCTCTGATCCAGAGGTCCGGGGTTCGATTCCAGACACTGGCTCACACCAATGACTTTTCGAAATTGTTTTCGGAAGTTATGTGTGATAAATACCGATGACTGACAAACTTTGTGCCCGGTATGGCAATAGGTTTGCCACCTATTCCATTTGGGACGTACATAACGGCGAGACGAGGCTTAACAGCCGCTGCTTACACCTTCGGGTACAAAAGGCGTGAAGTTATGTTATGTTATGTTACATGGATACTCACGCGCTTCGTTGACTTTCATAACTCTTTTCATGCACGCGCGTCGGTTTTTGAGGCTCCTAACATCACCTTCCTCCATAACACGTTCTATTTGGTCATGTAATGTGTGTCTTGGCCGTCCTCGACTCCTACATCCATCCGCTTTTGCATTGTATATCTGGTCAATCGTGTCAAATGCTCGGTCAGTCTTGCATCATCCATCCTTTCTACATGTCCGAACCATCGAACCAACCATGCCCTTTCTTACTTTTACACCGACACTCACTTTCAAACCAACTTCCTTCCTTACAACCTTGTTTCCTACGCGGTCAGCGAGAGTCACACCGCAGATTTTGCGCAGTGACCTCATTTCTACCGCGTTTATTCTACTTTCATGCACACTCTACCATACCCAGCTCTCGTTTCCATAAGTTAGCGTTGGGATCAGGACTGCATTGTGGATTGCTAGCTGGGCTTTCTGCTGACGTTTTTTGCGCCCAGGAATCTGGCCAACGCTCCATTTACGCTATTTCCTATCGCCACTCGTCTCATCCGTGGTGTACCTTCCATCCCTGCTAAAAGCGCATCCAAGATATACTATTTCATTCACCTGTTCCAGCACTACATCATCAACCATTATCCTTGCATCTGTTCTGGATTCCTCCCTTTCAAACACCATAACTTTCGTTTTCGTCGCATTCAACTGCAAGCCTTTAATCATGCAATCATCTTTCATAGTAGTGACTAGTATTTGCAGGTCCGACGGCAATTCGGCCAGAAGCACGGCGTCATCTGCGTAAAGCAGGCAGCTCACAACTAGGTCACCCATTTACATCACTACATCCATCGATCTCACTCTCTGGAGACAACTGTCCAGGTATAGGATGAACAGTCGAGCGGACAGCACGCAACCCTGTTTGACGCCGATATTGACGTCAAACCAGGGGGACAAGCCGCCGTCAGCACGCACACACGCTGTGCAGTCCTCGTAAGTGGACTGCACAGCGCGCAGCAGTGCTCCGCTCACCCCGTAGCCCGGGAGTATATCCCACAGATCCTTTCGTAACACTCTGTCAAACGCTTTTTCCAGATACACAAAACCGCAGAAAACCTTCCGGTTAACAGCCAGTTGTTTCTCCACGATGTCGCGGAGAGAAAAAATCTGATCCATGCACCCTCGTCCGCTTCTAAAACCACCCTGAGCCTCCCACAACACTCCATCAGATATCACCCTCATTCTCCTTTCAATAATTTTCCCATACACTTTTGCTGCTAAACTGATCAAACTGATGGCCCTGTAACTGGCGCACTGCATACGTGATCCCGGCACGTATGCAGTGCGCCTCCAGTCCGTGGGAACCTTACCTGACCTCCAGCACAGATTGCTCAAAGTCAGGAAAGAGTCCCGGGCACAGGTTCCACCGTATTTGATCATTAAGCAGACATCATATCAATTCCAGCTACCTTGCCAGAAACATAGAAACATACCAGGAACATACTCGTACATTTCCCCAAAATACTCGCTCCACCTGCCTAATACATCGCTTGGGTTTGCAAGAATGTCACCAGCCTTAGACATAATTTTGTCCATTCTGGATGTTGACGAAGAACCCCGAGACTTTCTAACTTCCCTCCAGAAGAGTTTGTTATTCGCCTCGAAGTTCTCCGTCAACCTCACTTCCTCATTCGCAACTAGTCTTTCACGCTTCGCTTTCACTAAGGCTTTGGTAACATTCCTGCAGCGGCGGTAGCTCTCATACTTTTTCTCTGTCATACTAACATTCTGATTCAAACTTGAGACATAATCCAACCATGCTTTTTTCTTTCTTTCGACGCTGGATTTCACATCCTCGTCCCACCAGGCATCACCTCTCAGAATCCTATGCTTATGCCTCTTTGCACTACCACATACTTCTTTTGCAATATCCACTATACTTTCTTTCATTCTTTCTCAGCATTCTTCAACACCTAAGTCAGAAAGACTCGTCTCATTGAGTCTTTTACTGACTAGGTCTACATACATACGCCGTACACTTTCACCTTCTAATTTGTCACATTTTATCTTTTCAAGCTCTCCGAAATGGGTACGCACTCGCCAGTGTCTCCACTTCTTGAAAGGCCCACGAAACGGCTTACTACCAGGTAGTGGTCCGTATCAAGAGTGGGGCCTCTGTAGGCTCGTGTATCCCTTTAGAGTATTTCGGAGACGACTATCTACCAAAATCATCATGTTCATTCCGTCTCCACGTATACGTGTGAATATCTTTATGACGGAATAATGTGTTAGACACATCGAGGTTCCGTTCCAGGCATACGTCCAAGATGGGCTTACCAGCATCATTGACTCTCTTGTCACCATTCGGAACAAGTACAGCCTCCAGGCCATCTCTCTTGGTTCCGACCCATCCATTAAGATCACCACACAGAATTATCCTTTCATATCCCTCAGCCAGATTCAGAATATCCCTAACAGATTCCCAAGACTCGTCGAGTTCGCGGGGATCCGCGGAGCTTACGGGAGCATAAGCTGCAAAAATCAAAATCAAAAAAATCAAAATCTCATTTATTCAGTTTAGGTCATTAAAGACACTTATGAACGTCAATAATTTCAATCCGCCAATTCGATTACTCACGTCCTGAGAAGAATTGGCAAGAAACTCAGGGGAGTCTTTTTTTTTTTTTTTTTCTTTTTACTTAATTTTAAGTAAACTAAATTACAAATTATTAGAATAATTTATAGAGCAAGATGAGGTTCCTCACGTAAAACTTAGGACACAGTACGTTAATATTCTTTGGACGCTTGAACAGACCAGTCCCCACAAACAGCACCCGTTCACGAGCATGACCCATATCTCAGCCATCGCCTCCCTCGCCATATTTTAGGGAAGGTGGCGACCCGATCAACGACGCTGCTATAAGCAAGGACTTTTCAGTGAGCATGACTTATTCAAGATCCCAGACAAAACAAAAAAAGAAATTAGTAAGCTTGCCGGTGAGAAACGTCATATTGCACACAATCCTACTAATTAACAGTAATGTTTAGTTAGCAGATTAACAATATTTTGCTACAGCAAATACAAACAATATAACACAAGAGAAGCAATTCAATTCCAAACGGTTTTATCATTGATATAATCTGCGATACAGTAATAAGCCCTTGAATATAGTCTACTTTTAACATATTTCTTAAATTTACATAACGATAATTCAACCGCGTCGTTTGGAAGCTTATTATAAAAGCGTATACATTGACCTGGAAACGCGTTAGAAATTTTATGGAGCCTAGTAGTGGACACAGCAAGTTTGTTTTTATTTCTTAAGTTTAATTGATGAATATCACTGTTTTTCTTAAATTTAGTTATATTTTTATGAACATAGATTAAATTATCATAAATATATTGTGAATGTAACGTCATTATTCGTATCTCTTTAAATTTACTTCTCAGTGTATCCCTGGGACTCATCATATAGATAGCACGAATAGCTCGTTTCTGGAGCACAAAGACCGAGTCTACATCCGCAGCACTACCCCAAAGCAATAGACCATATGACATAATGCTGTGAAAATAACTAAAATATACTAAACGTGCAGTATCAACGTCGGTCAGTTGACGTATTTTCTTTACAGCGTAAGCGGCTGAGCTAAGTCTACCAGATAACGTCTCTATATGTGGGCCCCACTGTAGTTTAGAGTCTAATGTTATCCCAAGAAAGACAACCTTATTGACCAATTCCAGTCTCCTGTTGTCCATCACGACACTGGTTTTTACTTGTTTAACATTTTTTGTGAAAAATCTAACATATTTGGTTTTGCTACCATTTAAAAGCAAATTATTAGCACTAAACCAGTTTACTATCTTTGAAAGAGCATTGTTTACATCGTCAATTAATGATAGTAAACGACCAGGAAAACTCGCGTGATCCCCAGTTTTATTCGACCCCAAAGATGTCTTGGGCCTACCAACTCATAATCTTTCACTCCGGAAGCAAAGTGGGAGGAGAGAACGACTCCAACACCCCCACTAGGACGGACGTCCTGGTCCACTCCGGAGCATAGGGCTACTATGCCACCGGGGAGGTCCTCGGTCTCACTCCCCCTCCGCTTTGTCTCCGTCAAACATAAGGCATCCAGGCATCTCTCATTTATTACATTCATCATCTCATTCATCTTTCTGATCATACTACCTCTAACATTCCACGTGCCTATACGGCACTCCCCTCTCCTCGTCCCACCAGGATTGGCGCTCCCAGGGCTCCCAGGGTGGCGTCCCCCTTCGCCGCATGCGCATGCAGCCGCACCGACGGGGGCTAATCGGTGCCCGTCGCTTCTGGGGCACGCCGGAGCAGCCCGTCCGGCTCAGTTTGCTTCGGTCAAGATTGCGTCCCACTGGGACGGCAGGGGTCGCGACGTGCACGCTCTTGACATGACCCCCTAAAACTAATTGTACATATTGCCCAAAAATTTAAAAATCCATTAATTTAAATAAATCGATTATTTTCTTAAATAAATACGATTATTAATTATCGATTTTTTCATTGTAATAAATTAATCGTTTAATCAAAAATCGTTTTCTTATGTTTAATGTCACATTCCTAAATACTAGTGTCTCTGCCATTTTTAATTTCTTAGGGTACCGTTATACCAAAATACGGAACCTTTATACGATAACTTATTTTTTTATAATAACTTTAAAAATACTAGTCGCTGTACTACAGAGTCTACTAGATATTTTAATTTCACTCAAATCTCATCCAAAGCAAATTGGAATAGTATTTTAGAAAATCTCTAAATTTTAAGTAATAATACGCACAATACCGAATACCGGATTTAACATAACATAACTTCACGCCTTACCCGAAGGTGTAGGCAGCGGCCGTTAAGCCCTGTCTCGCCCTTATGTTTACGTCCCAAATGGAATAGGTGGCGAACCTATTGCCATACCGGGCACAAAGTTTTCAGACATCGATATTTATCACACTTAACTTCCGCAAACGATTTTGAAAAGTCATTGGTGTGAGCCAGTGTCAGGATTCGAACCCGGACCTCTGGATCAGAAGCCTTGTGCTCTCCTATTGGACCACCGAGACTCATAGGATTTACCTACGTAATACTTTTTAAGCTTTCACGTGTTATGCAACATAATGATAATAATAATATACTTTATTAATTTGCGTTGGTACATTAAAATTATACGGACCCATAATAAATAATATTAATATTTCAAAATATTTCACTGTAAATTTAGAAATGCCGACAAATTCTTTTTATAAATGCCGCCTGATGAGTTCAAGGTTACCTTGTGCGAGCCGAAAGGCAGGCGGCAATTCTCAAAGGAAGTTTCGGGCGCGTGTAACAGGTCACAGCACGTGTAAGAGGTGCACACATATACACAGCACATATACACATGACCTACAAATGAATCATTAAGTAGGGTTCACAGTTTTTTGTGTAACTTCACGCCTCAAATACATGAGAGTGTAGGCAGCGAATACTATTTACTGATTATGTTTCATGGTAATTTTATATGATTTCTTATTGCGAACCGAATACAGATAGCTTTTTTTGTGTAACTTCACGCCTCAAATACAGAGTGTAAGCGGTGAAAACTATTTACTGATTATGTTTCATGGTAATTCCATGTGGTTTCTTAAACAGATCAGAATGTAGTCAGCTTAATATTTTTTTGTAACTTCACGCCCCAAATACATGCGGGTGTAGGCAGCGAAAATTACTTATTGATTATGTTTCATGGTAATTTTATATGATTTCTTATTGCGAACCGAATACAGATAGCCTTTTTTTGTGTAACTTCACGCCTCAAATACATGAGAGTGTAGGCAGGGAAAACTATTTACTGATTATGTTTCATGGTAATTCCATATGATTTCTTAAACAGATCAGAATGTAGTCAGCTTAAATTTTTTTTGTAACTTCACATAATTATTAAAAATTAGAGATGACAACCCTATTGATGATCGAAATGGAAAAATGAATGAAATACTTTAGGCGAGTTGTCACAATGAACTCAGTTGTCGTAGGTCATAAGTAGGGTGATCATGGTTCATATTTCTGCGGGATAATTTTTGTAAAAAAAGTAAAAAAAAATTTTTTTTGCCTTTTTTTACTTTCTATAGGATATCTAGATTTCAAAGCATGTCTAGATTCTAGATATAAGTGGTTAGAATAGGGTCTGTGAAGCACCCTGTATACAGTAAATAAGTAATGAATTCGAGACGGAAGCCATCCCTGAATCTTTTTCTAAACCTTTTCAGTATGTTTAGTAATCTCTAATCGGATGGAAGGGATATCCGTCCGGTTAAAGGAAAAATACATGTAGCTGTATTAACCGGGTCTGTGTTGGTAAATTAAAGAGGTCTTTCTTACGTAATATTCGGTAACATATTTTACGGAATATTTATTCATAAGAAACAATTTTCAACTTATACATAATAATATTATGTGCTCGCATTATTAGTAAATTGAATGTACTTTTGCGATAGGATATATATGTTTTTAACTAATAAAACAATATAAGGTGTGTTAGTAATGTATCTTAGAGCGTCCATGTTTTTCATATACAAACATTCATAATACAAACTTTAATTATTCCAAAACTTCGAGATAAATAAATAAAATTAGTTAAACAAGCGCAAAAAAATCCATAAGTGAGCCTTTAGGCTTCCACTTAGATGTACAGCTATCACTATTTAAGTTTTCCACGTTGCGAAAACAAGATCCACGAAGACGACAGTATTTACTTAATATAACTTAGCATAAATCCACGCTTTTTCTACCTGAAGTTATAGGCAGCGGCTGTTACGCCATACTGGGCACAAAGTTTTCGGTCATCGATATTTATCACACATAATTTCCGAAAAGTCATTGTTGTGAGCCAAGATTTGAATTGAGACTTCTTACTTCAGAAGCGGGCTGCTCGACCACCGAACCACCGAGATGATAATATTTACTTAGCCCTACAATGTCCTACTTATAACTAAGATTCATATTTACATTTTGATATACGTAAACAGCATTTAACCCTGGCACCGCGCTATTACTTTAAGTACAGCTTAAGCTATTACGTGGTCTCATATATCCCACCAGTAGAATAGGTAACATCTAACTACTATACGAGGGGGTGGAACGAAGGCTTTGGTTACATTAGCATACGTTAACGCTCGCACCAACCAACCTGCCTATGGTTATTTACATAATTAGAAATGCGACAATTAAACAGGCAACGTAACAGATGAAATATTATGCTATTTAATCTTCATACACTGATCTGGACAGATCTTGATTTATGTTGATTGTATTTGGAATTCTGGAATACACTATACACCTGGTAATAAATAGACGTATGTAACTTTATTAATTTAGGAAAAATTGCTGCAAAGAACTAACGTGGTTATATACACAAAATAATTTCCGAAGTATGGCAATATTACGCGCCAACTGGTCTTAAAATTATGAAAAAAAAATCAATACCTATACGTTGAATATATTTAATATAATTTTAATTGTTTATTGGGTGTACAAAGCATGCTTGCCTATAACCCGCATTTAGTAGTAAGGTTCCAAGGAATACAGATTTTGAAATTATTGATTTAAAGGAAGGTTTGATATTAATTCAAATATTAATTTCGAATTTCAATTATCCATATAACCGTCTAGAGTAGAAAAATCGAACCCGCATCCTCCCAGAACTACAAACACACTAGCAATCCACGAAATTTAAAGTTTAGCTTGCTAGACTGGGCACCTTCATCAGAATGAAAATTACGCTTACACGCCCCAAAAATATGCAAATTATTTGCACCAGCGTTCCCTCAAATAAACTCAGTCGTTTAAACTGCTACCAAAAATTAAATACATAACCATATTCTTGACATTTTAATTTCTCAAAATATTTTTTTTACTAAATACCTATATTATGATATACGACCGCTATTTAAAAAGTTTGTGCTACGAATGGTGGTACGAATTGGTGATACTCACCAATAAGTAATTTTTTGACAGTTATGTGTCTGCCGTAATTTAAATATTTGTTTATAGCAATATACGCACCTCCATATAATAATATATTATTTATCAAAAATTCTAAGTGCCCAGATACAATTTTCACTGCCTAAACCCTATATTACATACATACACATAATACATAACTTCACTGTGAATGTGTGTCTAGGCCGTTCCCGACTCCTACATCCATCCGCTTTTGCATTGTATATCTGCTTAGTCAATCTTGCATCATCCATCCTTTCTACATGTCCGAACCTTTGGAGCATGCCCTTTCTTACTTTTGCACCGACATTTTCTTTCAATCCGACTTCCTTCCTTATAACCGTGTTTTCCACGCGGTCATCGACGGTCACTCCGCAGATTTTGCGCAATGCCCTCATTTCGACCACGTTTATCCTACTTTCATGCTCGCTCTGACACACCTAGCTCTCGCTTCCATAAGTTAGCGTTGGGATCAGTATTGAACTGTGGATTGCTAGCTGAGATTTTCTGCTAATATTTTTTGCGCCCAGGAATCTGCCCAAAGCTCCATTTACGCTATTTTTTAACGCTACTCTTCTTTCTACATTCGCGGCGTACCTTGTATCCCTGCTAAAAGCGCATCCAAAATAGCACACCCTATATTAATTATTATTTAAAGTAGCTCATGCCACGTTTTGTTCGGTGAGAGAGGTACCGGGACCACCCCTCTTCCCCATCCTTCCCTATCCCCTATCTCTTAAAGGTCGGTAACGCAACAATAACACTATATGTGTTGCTAGTGTCCATGGGTGGCCTTGGTTGCTTACCGTCAGGTGACAAGCCTGCTCGTTTGCCCTCCTATCCCATAAAAAGTGCACCCTATATATTTAAGTAGAAAGTATTAAGATAAGTTGATTTAAATAAAGAACCATAGCTTCACGTACAGAACGAGGGCGCACTATATAATATTTATTATATTAATATTATAATCGGTACTAGAAAAATTTCATTTAAAATACTCGCGTTTCTACCAAGCATCCTTAAGGAGTTTACACATTACTACTTTTCTTTTTCGTAAATTAAGTAACTTACTTTGGTAAGCTTTTAGTACTGATCGCTAACTTTTGCTGAGTAGCAGTGTAGGGGATAATAGTTTAAACTGTATTTATAATAATCCAACACGGCTACTGTAACTTAATGGCCTTAATACTCGGAGATGTAGGTAGATATAGTTATGCCTCCATCAAATTATTTTCAAACACTGAATGTGGGCACGAATTTGAACTTTCGTAATGCCAGGTCTCAAACATTTTTACGAATCGAGTGCCTCTCGATACGTACGAGTCAAATCTCTTAGACGCATTTTTAGGAAACCCACGGATATAGATAGCATTATTCTCTTGACGTGTTTTCACATCAAATAGATATTTAAAAGGAGAATACAGTATATAATACAATTTTTAACGGTTGCACAGATGGATAAAAACTGTTACATACGCATAATCTACACAATACTCTGCACATAGTTTTGTGAGTAGACCCTAATTTTATCATATTCTGAGACGAGCATTCCGTTAAGTGCATTATGAATGATATTGAATTGTTAATGAATTATTACATTTTATTAAATAATACCCCAACTGCGTTTTCAAATTGAAGTTTACCAACTTTTTGAACTATGTTTATATGAATATACATGTTGCGAGCGTGATGTAGTCAAAAGAAAAATAATCATATTATTTTTACAGCTGAACAGAATTTGATATGTTTTTTTTTTAATACTTTTATTTGTAAAAAAGTTTAGAATAAAATATATAAAAGCTGTCAACTTTTTCGTCTATGTATCGCATGTCGCAATTAATGGTTGGCCGTGGAGTACGAGTAAAGTAAAAGTCTCTACAGAGCAGCCGAGGATAATAGTGATTGTTATGCCAATATTGAATAATGATGATGACGATGACATAATAATTCCCACTATCGAAGTATAAAATTAAGATGAATTTTAATATCCTAAATCGATTTTTTTTTCTAAAATGCGGTATAATGTTTTAGTTACTACTACTTCATAATAATACTTAAACATTTTTTGCAATTATTAATATTGAAGCAAACTAAACATCATAAGAGTTTTCCTAACAATTATTATTGTCTTGTATGTACTTGATTGACAAAAACATTCGAACAATAAAGCACCTACATAATTATTACAGAAAAAATACAAATTTGTAACAAGCATTTTTAAATAAAATTCCACTCAATATAAAATGATCAAAGTAGCTATGTCCGGTCTCTACCGAGAATTCTTGTTGGGTGTTGTGTTGACTATTGTAGAAGATCGTCTATTTTCATATAATCACCATCCGGATCACCGGCTATCATCAATTTAATTACATTCGAAATGCTATCAACACTTCTACCGCCCCAGAGAACCAATAAATAAAACAATTATATTTATTTATTATCTGAGCGTTTTCGTGAGTGAAATTAAATTTGTTTAATTTTGCTCGTATCAGATTGATTGAATTCTATATGTGAATATTAATTTAAATATAATATAATAATTTAATTACTGTTAATTATGTTTGAGCAATCAATTTTTCAGTGGATACCCAAGTAATAACAGAGGTTATAAAGTAAAAATATTTTGCGAATTATATTTTTTTATATTTATGAATACACTAGGTGACCCGACGAGCTTCGTTTCAGAAGTTATAAGAAAAAATATAAAAATGGTGATTGTGTGTTATCCCTAAGGGATAAACATACACCATCGTAGTTTTCTGTAGATATTTTGAAGATGTATAATTATGTAGTATATTATTTTGATTTATCACTCAGGGTTTGCAGCCAGCGTTTTCAATTAAAGTGTTAACTCTCAAAAATTATCACTATTTTTACGTCTTTATATTACACATACAAACCACCCAAAGATAACCACTATCTATTAAAAAAACATATCCAAATCCGTCGCGTACTTTCAAAGATCTAAGCATACAGCTTTTTTCATGCGACTTTATACTAAGTTTTTTTATGGGATAGGGGGACAAAGGTGCAAGTGGGTCACCTGGTGCTAAGCATCTACTCACCGCCCATGAACACTGTGGTGCGTTACCGTCCTTTAAGGGAGTAGGAGGAGAAAGCAAGGGGGAAGGGGATAGGGCCTCCGGTTCGGTCTCACCGAACAAACAAAACGTAACATCAGGCCGATATTCCGAGAGGTCGTGGTAATTCACCGGTTGAGTCGGCCCATTTATGCAGCGAACTACAAGACTCTACTGACTCTATACGACTCTAGTAATGACGATCAAGCCGTTTTAGAGGAGTTTGGCAACACACACCATGACTTTCTGTTATGTTGCCGTGCAAAATGTTTTCAAAATATTCTAAGAATTGTTGTTAATATATTTGTCATCGTAATACATTCTCCATTCTGTAGTTACTTCTGTCACTTATAAGGTCTAACGGTTTTTGGCTTTCAAATGTGTTGTTTGAGTGTATTTTACTTGTTAAAGCTACTTAAATGTCACCATCTCTCGTATTCCTCCAAATAAAAAAAAAACAGGTTACATAATTCATAGTCGAGTTTGTATTTTACTATTTTGTACACAATATTATTGCAAACATATTTGTATCAAAATTAAATAAAGAACTAAAACATTAATAAACCACAAAGTTTTAAACGAATCAACAAACTGGTTTGTACACCGCCCTCTAGTGTTAACAGGATGAATAAGCGTGCAAAGCTGAAGTTTTTCACTAAAAATAGCCTCAAGCAATAAACCTCCACAATTAGTTACCGGTTTTCAGGTTATTAATGCGGAAGAGTAACTTTATTGTTATTTAAACTCGATGCACTATTTTAAAGCCCATTGTTATAAAATTTTAGTTTCCAGCAAACATTATGTGCTGTCACCTAATAATTGTATAACGTGTATCTTATTGCACAAATGTCCGCGTTGTTTGTTTATAGTGTAATTAAATACTAGGCCCTTCGAATTTCTATTTCACCACGGGCTTATGACAATAAGATAGATATATTTTTTAATATAACATAACATAACATAATTTCACGCCTTTTCTTACCCGAAGGTGTAGGCAGCGGCTGTTAAGCCTCATCTCGCCGTTATGTTTACGTCCTAAATGGAATAGGTGGCGAACCTATTGCCATACCGGGCACAAAGTTTTTATCAGTCATCGATATTTATCACACATAACTTCCGAAAACAATTTCGAAAAGTCATTGGTGTGAGCCAGTGTCTGGAATCGAACCCGGGACCTCTGGATCAGAAGCCGTGTGCTCGACCACTGCGCCACCGAGACAGACATACATTTTTAATATAATTGATATTTAAAAAGTCTCGGTAGTCCAGTGGCAGTAGAAAAGGCGTGAAGTTACGTTAATTAATTTAATACGATTTTGATCTCTCCTAAATAAATAGTATCTCAGAAAATCTTCACTAAACTTTGTATTCAATAGCAGTAAAATGTAATGCCCTTACCTGACTCACGATGTCATCCCTCCTTTATATAGAGAAAAGGTCTCAAACATAATCATCTAAGTTAAAATGTCGTATTAAGACAAAACCCTTAATGAAACAAGTTCGCTCACTCTGAAGAACGCATAGGGTCGAGTGCTGGTGACAATGGGACTTATGAAGATCAGCGAATGGGTGAAAATGGCTTCTGCGTACAACATTAGGTGGTTAATCTCTGAACAGCACAGTTTTGAAAGATATTTTTATTAGAAAATAAAATTCAACTAACATTCAGGATACATAGTTAAGTGAGCAGCTTTCATTAATCAATTGGTTATATTATAAAATAGTCTCGGTAGTCCAGTGGTCGAATACCCCGCTTCTGAATCAACCAGTCGCGGGTTCCAATCCTGGCCCACAGCAATGATTTTTCTAAATTAATTTTTAAAAGTTACGTGTGATAAATATTGATGACTGAAAACTTTGTGCCCAGTATGGCAATAGGTTCGCCACCTATTCCATTTGGGACGTAAACATAACTACAAGACGAGGCTTAACAGCCACCGCCTACATCCTTGAGTTAAAAAAAGGCGTGAAGCTATTTTATGTTGTAAAAAATCAATTCCTGATACGCAAATTTTATTAAGAAATTCATATTTAATAATCTAATTTACCAACATTATAAGCTCCAATTTTCTTGTCAACCATTTGTGGCCAATAAAAAAAATAGGATTGCTGCCTGCCAGTGTACGATAACAGGATGAAGCCGTAACATTCAGGGCAAGGAAATGAGCACAACGCGCCATTCGCTGCGGAGAATCTAAGGTAGATACGCCAAAAATTTATTATTGGTATAAATTGATATATTTTCTTGATTCGAATTATATATAAGTGTATATTAAATTTCAAAGGTTTACCAAGTTGATGACATAAAAGTTATTCCAAATAATGACTCTTTCTCCGAAGTACTGTTTGTGTGTTACTGTTACTCAGAAATAGCAATTTGAACAAACATACACTTTCTTAAATTGTAATGTTAGGAGCTTGAAAAGAGCTATGAAAGTCAACGGAGCGAGTGAGGCGTGTACGAATCAAACACATTAGTTTTGGTATAGCAGAATGTAAATCTTCTAAATAGAAATTTCCTCGTTTAATCACAGGTCAAGATATTTATTATTTATTGACATAAGGTATAAGGTGTGGTACATAAATCTCTTAGTCGCTTCATTTATTTATCAGCCATAGAATTTATAATTATTCTCAGTCTACTATAGGTTTTATTTATTTTGATAAGAAATATAACAAGTTAAGTCAAATTTCACATCGCAATTGAATGTATACGTAATCGTAGGCCTATTTCTGTGCAGATTTCGACAAGTTTTTTTGCACAGTTGCAGCCACCCCTATCATTTCAGTGCGAACCTTTATTTACAAAGATTATTTATAGACTACTTGTAGGTCAGTAGTTATATATCAACGATATAATAACGCTATATAAATTCATCTTGATACTGATTTACCCGAAGGTGTAGGCAGCGGCTGTTAAGCCTCGTCTCGCCGTTATGTTTACGTCCCAAATGGAATAGGTGGCGAACCTATTACCATACCGGGCACAAAGTTTTCAGTCATCGATATTTATCACACTTAACTTCCGAAAACAATTTCGAAAACGACTGTTAGTCTCTAGATTAGTCGATATATAATATAAACTAGTTTTTAGCATTACGGCTTTAATACTTGAAAGTATAAACAGCGGATTATGTTATGGAAACTTTTCTAGAACCCTCAAACAACATTCATGATAATTATAATATCCATTCTAATAATTTAGTATTTTGTGTGTTGTATTCGCTAATGAATGTTATGTATTTACTGATTTCCACAAGTAGGGTGGTGCTGACGGAATGCCCCCAATTGTGCTGATGTCGTGTGTGTACTCTTACTCTCTTGGTGCTGTACCGATATCATAGAAGAAAGCTTTAGTCCACCTGATCCCATAACTGGTGACCACTCAGATCCGTCTAAATACAGACTTATCACCATCCACCAACTTTTTACTTTTCCAAGAGTATGCAAACAATCATCAAACCAGCTGATTAGTGACTGAAAGTACGGATTTGCTACAAGTTTTACCAAGCAATTGTATGTATTTATTGTGTTATTTTCAGTCAGCATCACGGAAACGGTTGCAACGATATTCATAAAAAAAAATTTGGTAAGTATAGAACTACGCAAAGATAAGTTCGGCGGGCAGTAATAGCTCTGGGAGGAAATCGGTGTTCTAGGGACCAGAAGACCTCGATTTGAGTACTGATTATTTGTAATTTTTTTTTTTAACTTTTTTTTTCTATAAGAAATAATATTGAGTAAAACCATCGACAAAACAAATTAAAATATTTTCCATGTTACGTTATGTTATGTTATGTTCCATAAAATAGTTACATAAGTATACCTGCTACTTATGTAACTATTTTATAATAGTTAATAATTTATATAATATTATAGCTGTATTAAGGATATGCTGGGTTTCCTTTTTTTTTAAATTCGTCCATCTAATTTGAATGTTCAGGATGGGCTTTACGCAGTTGAAACTGATGAGGAGATCGTGACTGGAATATACAAATAGTCACGCGCGATATACGGGCGATGTGCCAGAACAGGCGCATGCTTGATATTACAAAACCGCTGTAGTGTATATGCACTTTAAAATTGTATACATTTTTTATACAAAACCAAGTTATATATCTGCATTCGTCATTGATTTTTGAATTAAATTTTCATGAATGGAAAAGAGTATTTGGCCAGCGAGTATCTTCTCGTTTGCTGATACCTGCATACATGTTCAATTTCAGTTTCTTTAATTAAATACAATAGTCAATCAACAAATTAAGTACAATTGATGTATTTATTGACTTTTGTAAGTATCTGTGAATAGTGCAAATTTAAAAAAAAAACTAATTTTTTAAGAAAACTCACAATTTTTCCCTGTCCTATTAAATGGTAATTTTTAAATATGTAATAAACACTATTGCTATATTGTTATATTATAATTGGATCACAATAAAAAAAAACCCTTCCCCGTACTTGTAGTACAAGAAAATTCCATTGATTTTATTTAAAAGCCTCATCTCACACTCCGGTACAAGTGGAATCGACCCTCTTTCTACTTCAAGTGCTTCAAGTAACTTACTGTATTTATTAACGTTCAAACAGTGTCGAAATGAGCGTGTGTGTGCTTCGAGACGTTTGTTGTAGATAAAAACTCTTATTTTATTTTCAACGTTATCTTGTTCTCTCAGGGAAATCCTATTTTTTACATTTGCTAGATACAAGATGTGAGAGGAGGTGTCTTCATTTCTACAAATATATTATGTATATTGTTTGTATTATCAGTAAGATAATAATTATAACAGTTATTGTAACAACTATTTTTATAGACAGTTTTATTTTGGTCGTATCTAACTTCGTCAAAGAATCGTAATTTATTAATACAAAAAGATTAAGAAAAAATAAATAAATAAACGTTCCTTATATTAAGGTTACACTTTATGTTTCCCGGACATCAGTCTGCATGAGATCCGAATGGCTCTTAAACAGCTAAAGAACGGAAAGGCACCGGGTGATGACGGAATTACTGCCGAGCTACTGAAGGCAGGCGGTGAGCCAATCCTAATAGCCCTTCAGAAGCTTTTCAATTCCGTCGTGCTCGGGGGCGACGTTCCAGAGGCATGGACCAGAAGCGTAGTGGTGCTGTTTTTAAAGAAGGGTGACAGGACCCGCTTAAAGAACTATAGGCCCATTTCGCTTCTGAGCCATGTCTATAAGCTGTTCTCCAGAGTCATTACAAATCGACTCTCGTGCAGGCTCGATGACTTCCAGCCTCCCGAACAAGCCGGATTCCGAAGGGGCTTTAGTACCATAGACCACATCCACACTTTACGCCAGATCATAGAGAAGACCGAGGAATACAATCGACCTCTATGTTTGGCATTTGTGGACTATGAGAAAGCCTTCGATTCCGTCGAGACTTGGGCAGTACTACAGTCTCTTCAGCGGTGCCAAATTGACTATCGGTATATCGAAGTGCTGAAGTGCTTGTATAGAAACGCCAGTATGTCAGTTCGAGTCCATGATGGGAGTACACGGGCTATTCCACTGCAGAAGGGTGTCAGACAAGGAGACGTTATATCTCCGAAGCTGTTTACCTCTGCATTGGAAGACGTCTTCAAGCTCCTAGACTGGACCGGGCTAGGCATCAACATCAACGGCGAATACATCACTCACCTTCGTTTTGCCGACGATATTGTAGTCATGGCAGAATCGCTGGAGAGCCTTAGTGCAATGCTCGAGGACCTAAACAAGGTATCCCAACAAGTGGGTCTACGAATGAACATGGACAAGACTAAAGTCATGTCCAATAGCCATGTTATTCAAGTACCGGTAACTGTTGGCGATACGATCCTCGAAGTTGTCGATCACTATGTTTACCTAGGACAAACTATTCAACTAGGTAGAGCCAACTTCGAGAAAGAGGTTAACCGACGGATCCAACTCGGCTGGGCAGCGTTCGGGAAGCTTAGGGATATCTTCTCGTCCAAAATACCTCAGTGCCTAAAAACCAAGGTCTATGACCAGTGTGTGTTGCCAGCGATGACCTACGGAACAGAGACGTGGTCTTTAAATGCTGGCCTCATCAGGAAACTCAAGGTCGCTCAGCGTGCTATGGAGCGGGCTATGCTCGGCATCTCTCTACGAGATAAAATCCGAAATACGGAGATCCGTAGACGTACGGGAGTAACTGACATAGCCCGTAAAGTTAGCACGCTGAAGTGGAGGTGGGCAGGCCACATCGCTCGAAGAACCGACGATCGATGGGGAAAGAAGGTTCTCGAGTGGCGACCACGGACTGGACTGCGCAGCGTAGGCCGTCCCCCCACTAGGTGGACCGACGACTTAGTGAGAACCGCTGGGACTCATTGGATGCTAGCGGCACAGGACCGGGAATTATGGCGTGCTAAGGGGGAGGCCTACGTTCAGCAGTGGACAGACCTAGGCTGATGATGATGATGATTATGTTTATACATACATAACTTCACGTCGAATCCCTCGCGGGGTAAGCACTAACACTGTATGTAACTTGAATAAAAGAAATTTTAATATAATCAAAAAGGTAATGAAGAGTATCTAATGTAATATCTTTTTCTACAGGTTGAGTGGCAAGCTTATCATTCTTTGACTAGCATAATTTGTTCGGTCAGCAAAGCAAAAAAATCAGTAACTTCCTTATAAAGTACTGTTTAAAAATATAAAAAGTAAGTAAAGTAAAGTAAAAGTAAAACCATAATTTCAGGTCTCGTTGATCCAGTGGTCAAGCAGCCAGCTCCTGAATCATGAAGTCGCGGTTTCGAAAGCCGGCTCAAATGACTTTTCGAAATTATTTTCAGAAGTTATGTGTGATAAACGATCGATGACTAAAAGGTAAGTGCTCGGTATTGTAATAGGTTCGGGACGTAAACACAACGGCGAGGCAAGGCTTAGCATCCGCTGAATAAACCTTCGGGTAGAAAAAGGCTTAAATATATGTTTAATCCATAATTTTTGGGATTAACTCATCGCACACATATTTATTTATTAATATTAATATATTAATCCCTAAAGCCTAGCATATAGACCAACAAGACTGTCGTTACTTCTTGATATATTTGGTTAACTTAACATGTTCAATTCGCAACAGAAGCCGCAACAGTTATCCCGGCTTATGTTCAGTTCATCTTAACAATGTTTTGATTAAAGATTATATTACAACTTACAAAGCTGTAAAGCTAATTTAATTAATTACCTACATTTATCTAAAACCAACTGTTGCCCGCTGTTACGTTATTATATATGTATAGCATTCCTGTAATCTAAAGGAAAACCGAATGGTTAGCTTATCGTTAGCTTTGCTGGAAGTTTAAATGTTACCCAGCCATGATATTTTATGGAAAGAGTGGAATGAAAGAGATAACTTATAAGAAATAATATAACATAACATAACTTCATGCCTTTTGTTACCCGAAGGTGTAGGCAGCGGCTGTTAAGCCTCGCCTCGCCGTAATGTTTACGTCCCAAATGAAATAGGTCTTAATATAGAGAAATAGAGGTCAATTAATAGTATTATCTACGTAAGTTAAGTAGTAAGCCTTTAGTATGAATCTGCCGAAGTCATAGCAGAGTTATTTTAAAGTGTACATACTTACTTACATACATAACATCACTCCAAATCCTTTGCGGGGTAGGCAGAGAGAACGGAGCGCCATAAGGCACGATACTTACACACCTCGCTTCGTTGACTTTAATAATTCTTTTCACGCACACGCGTTGATTTTTAATTTTAAAGTGTCTGGACTTAAAGAATGTAATATTTAGAGCCACTGAAAGACCAAGCTTCGTTTTTTTAAATTTTAAAACTGCAATTACGTCATAGTAATATTATAAATGCAAAAGTAAGATTGTTTGATACTTTTCACATACACTAACATAGCTTCACGCCAAATCCCTTACGGGGTAGGCAAAGAGAACAGAGAGCCATAAGGCACGATTTT
Organism: Euproctis similis; assembly: GCA_905147225.2. Taxonomy (NCBI): domain Eukaryota; kingdom Metazoa; phylum Arthropoda; class Insecta; order Lepidoptera; family Erebidae; genus Euproctis; species Euproctis similis. The sequence goes on from LR990114.1 coordinate 17,195,295, forward strand.
TACATGCATCATTCGCTTCTTTGGCTTTCATTAAATAATAACAAAACGTTGTACACATACTATCAGAAGTAACATAGGATACTTTTTATAAAAAATAACCTTTACGAAAAATAAAAATATCATGGTTCAAAAAAATATATCATGTAGCCGTTAATTTGTTCCCAATGGTATAACCAAACGCATTCTGTTCATTCATTGACTATTGTGCGAACGAAGTTAGTATATAAACAAAAAAACTCGTATTTTGCGTTCACAAATTTGCAACCTTTATTATTAGCACTAGGAACTATTCAATTCACTTGGCATATCACAGCAGCAATAAGGCAATAAGGCCTAGATGCAGTAAGGCAGAAAGTTAAAAAGAAATCGGCAAATAATCCGCTTCTATGCACAACAGTGTGACATGAAGAAACGATGCATTAACATACAAATAGCCCAGTAATTCACAATAGCCCACTAGCCCAGTCCGAACGTGAATGCTATCAGCTGTAATTAAGCTGTCCCCACTCCTCGCTTCCCTGCACTAAAGATAATTCTCAACGAATAAATAAAGTGCCAACAGTTGATTACAGTCTTTTGGCTCTGTTCACTGGATAATTGATAGTGGTGTGAAGATTTATATCCTAGATAGTGCAGCGAAACGTCAGTTTAATCTTTATGCACATTGGAATGAATGATGCAAGTCTGACTAAATAAAAATTTAGTACATAAACAAGGAAAAAACCTGAAATATTGACTATGGTGTATGATTAGATGAATTTCAAGCAATAGATGGACGTAAAATGTATTTAACATACTCATACGATATGTATACATAATGATTTGAATACTTAATACTCATTTGAAACTCATTTCTTAGCCAGTTCTTCTCATGATCCCCCCTACACTCGAAATCAGATTGTTAATGGCGATTGCATCATTGTTTTCTTGTTTCACGGAAGAACTATCCTCCAAAGTACGAGTGAATCTGTAATTGGAATTTAATAATAATTTAAATTTCATGTGGAATTTATTTACCTTTTTAAATGTCTGTCCAATATCTAACTATCTATAAAAATAAATCTATTTTGATTTGATTTTGATTTGTAAAATTCTTGTCTTTACGGACGTTTTCTTCTGTCTGATCGATTGTTTGTTGTACTCAATAACTCAATGTGTGGTTTGCTTATTGTAGTCTTGCTCATGTCTTTTTCTGCTTGCATATTTGGGTTATGAACGTGAAGGCAGTGGTAGAGCCAAGCAGTTTACTGCACAAATGGGCCGGCTTGACCGGTGAAATACCACGACCTCTCAGAAGACCGACGTAAAGTGGCCCATGCCACGTTTCGTTCGGTGAGAGAGGTACCCGGAGGCCCACCCCCTTCCCCATCCTTTCCTATCCCCTTCCCTTAAAGGTCGGCAACGCAACAGTAACACTATATGTGCTGCTGGTGTCCATGGGTGGAGTTAGTTGCTTACCATCAGGTGACACGCCTGCTCGTTTGCCCTCCTATCCCATAAAAAAAGGCAAAATACAATATAAAATACTTTTTAGATTTTCAGAATGCCGCTGCACGTCGTATTATAAAGCAAGAGCATTATAAAAGGATTGCAGGCTTCACCTGTCCATTTTATACTATTCGCCTCTAACGGACGTTTAAAAGTTTAACATTTCTCAATTGTGGACGTAGAATAAAATTTTCGCTGTGAACAACTCAGATTGAACCAGGTTTCTGATGAAATGAATGGAACCAAAGTTTTTGGTGCTCGGACATAAGCAGTCGTGGTATGCTTATGTACCGTACTCCATATTCATAAATTTATATATATATATATATATATATATATATTGATTGAGACTTGCAAAAATTTGCAATGATATATCTTTTCATGGACTGGACATTAATAGAGATAAGTACACAGTTCCTATAACAAACTATAGATGGTAGCTAGCGGAAAAATAAATAATTATAACTGACTATTTTGTTTTTATATTATAATAAAAAAAAATGAAAATAAATATAAAACCTACCTAAACCTAGTGGCAGAATCTATTCAGACCTTCACATAGCTACGAACTACTTACCAACGTACCTACTGTATAGGTAAATATAAGATGCCCTATATACCTACATTATATATTTAAATAGAACTAGACATATGTATATAAAATACCACTCGTGTTATATGACCGGCTTTTTTGCTTCAAAGAATTCCAATATCGTCAATTCGCATGATAGATGGCGCGCATTAGCACCCAATAACTGAATGATAGCTCTCAACCGATTCAAAGGTAACGTTTTAAATTGATGTACATTATTAATATGTCGCAGAGAATTTACCTGAATTTATCTATTAGGCAAAAAATATTTTTATTTTCACGTGTAATTAATTACTCATGAAAATGATCTCTGTAAAGAGTTCGAAACGTCGTTCGGGTAATAAATAGAAAATAAGTTCTAAATAAACGCGATATAATCCATATAAAAAGTTGTTTTCAATGTTATTTCAAAGGTCTTAATATCAAAATAATTTTAATATGTTACAGTCTTTTCCCAAGAGGATCTTCTCTGCCCATCGGAATTAGAGGTTTTCAAATTTCTTTAATGTTAATCGTGATAAGTCCCCATAACTGCAAAATATATTGAAACGAAAAAAAATCGCGCATTGAGTCATAGTTGCCACTATCTCCTCGTTCGTCAATTAAAGGAATAATACCTACGTATATATTTTTGTTAGTATAACACATATTTGAATTTCAGCGTTTCATATCGGCATCATACGTCCGACGATTTACTAATTAATGACGGAACAAAATTTAAATAATTTAAAGAAAAAAGCTTTTTTAAAGAAGCTTTTATTTAAACGCTCTAAAAAGAATAAAATAATTTTCACCTTAAACATTTTAACTATCAACTTATAACCTTATTATATACAATTTATGTTATAATAAAAGCTTGTCGCTATGTTTAATTACCTATCAGTGGCTATCCATAACCATCTAGAAATATTTTTTTACATTTAATGATTACTGTGACGGATCGCATTATCCAAATATATTTTTTTGGTTTATAACATATATATGGACACCCGAACACATATTATAGTGTTACAGTTGCGTTGCCGGCTCTTTCCATGGGAAATGGAAGGGGTTGGAATTGGGATGGGAAGAGGAGGGGGAAAGGGTTGGGTTAAACATAGCGACAAGCTTTTATTATAACATAAATTGTATATAATAAGGTTATAAGTTGATAGTTAAAATGTTTAAGGTGAAAATTATTTTATTCTTTTTAGAGCGTTTAAATAAAAGCTTCTTTAAAAAAGCTTTTTTCTTTAAATTATTTTCAAGTTTTTAGTTATCGATGGGTAAGTTTCTCAATCTCTTCATCTCATTCAAAGCATCATTGTTACAAGGTCGTTTGCCAGTTAATTTCGAACAGTCCAACTCTTCAATGAGGAGACCTCCTAAAGTCTTTTCCCTACTTAAGGTCACGTATGCTTGACCAGCAGCAAAGAGTTTCGAGCCTAAGTAAACAATTTTTTTTGTTACTTATTTGTTGATTTTGCAGCTTAATTTTGTTATGTGGGACTGTTGTTTAATAACAAAATATGTTTAACTACTTGTGCTGTGTAACGCCATCTGTTGTTTTAATCAGTACTGTATACTAGCGGACCTGAGTGTAACATAGGAGTGAGTTTTAATAAAAGTTATAGTTCGTTCCCATCATCGACTATGTTTAATTCTAATAATACCTATAACACCATTAAAATCCGTTAGTGTAGCAATCATGTTAAAGTTATTAAATCCTGTCCAATTTACATCGGTATCCTGAAGGGCATGGCATTGCACCGGTCGAACCGGCCCATTCATGCAGCAGATTTCCTGGTTGACCACAATTAAAACACTGTTAACTATTAAAACATAGGTCAACGGAAAGCCGTCGACTGTGATGGACTACCGCCTCAGCCGTAAAGTGGTCGTAAGGTTCTCAATGTTAGCACTAACTCATTTTGATTATAAATTTGGACGCGCCGCTTAACCCTTTATCTTGACATGGTGATTTGGCATCAGTGACTGAATAGTAAACAACAGATTGACTGACACCGCCCAAACAAGCAGGCCACTAACATCTAGCCGCTCATATTGAAAACCCTATGATATATATAATATTTATACACATTCTAATTTGTTTATAACATTAATTAATAACATAACATAGCTCGACTCCTTTTTCTACCCGAAGGTGTAGGCAGCATCTGTTAAGCCTCGACTCGCCGCTATGTTTACGTCTCAACGATATTTAAGGGAGTAGGATATACGATATGAGAGTAGGAGGGGATGGGGAAGGGGAGTGGGCCTCCGGGTAACTCTCTCACCCAAAGAAACACGGCGTGAGCTGGTTGTGGTATTTCACCGGTCGAGCCAGCCCATTCATACAGTGAATTGCTGGGCTCTACCACTGTTGTCATACAGCGAGCATAAAGTGGTCAGTCAAAAATATTTATCACACATGACTTTCGAGAGAAATTTCGAAAGACATTGTTGTGAGGCCAAATTCGAACCCAAGACTTCCTGATTCAGAAGCGGGCTAGTTTACTGAACCACCGAGACATAGTTTTTGAAGTTCTCATTTAACTCTTTAATGAAAGGGCCATTTGATACCCATATTGCAGAAACGCAAATATTTATTCCACCATATTGGATTTAGAATGACGTCACATTATTTTTCGAGCTACTATTAACAAGCCCTTTCATTTGATACCCATATTGTAGAAATGCATTAAAAAAACTGTTCCTCTATCTTGGATTATCCGCCATATTGGATTTAGAATGACGTCATATTATATTTTGAGTTACACTCAATAAACCCTTTCATTTGATACCCATATTGCAGAAATGCATTAAAAATATCCATTCCGCCATCTTGGGTCGTCCGCCATATTGGATATAGAATGATGTCATACATTATATCATGCATTGTCATTCAAAGTAAACGTGTATACAAAATTTCACCTCAATCGGTTGAAGGTATCTACTTCAAAATTGAGTTACAAGATTCCACCGAACATACATACTTACATACATACAGTGCAAGTTAAATAAAAGCTTATAAAAATAAATAAATTTAACGTCGTTTAAAAACAGCTCTACGTGCCTACGGGTAAGTTCATTAATCCAAACCGGTAGGTAAGTTAATATAGTCTGTACAATTAGGCTTCGGCTGTTCCACCTGCTGTGACCGCAGACAAATTGGGACCACGTTAAGCGTGTGTTAACGCTCAAACGCTGTTTTAAGCTCTCTCATCCAAATTACGAATTCGACGGTGCTTGTAGATTATTATTAGTAATACTGTGGTTTACTTCTAGTAATAGTACATACATACATACATAACTTGACGCCAAATCCCTTGAGGGGTAAGCAGAGAGAACTGAGCGCCATAAGGCACGATTCTTACGCGCCTCACTCGCTTCGTTGACTTTCATAAATTTTTTCATGCACGCGCGTCAATTTTTGAGGCTCCTAATTTGGTCATTTCTATAATTATTAGTAATAGTATAATGTAATATTATATTTGGAGGAAAGTATTGGCACATCTCTTCAAGTGTGAGCTGGAAGGAGTTGGGCCCGTTTAGCTAAGTCATTCAACAATCTAAAGCCGTTGCAGATGTTTCAAGTATTCATCCTGGTGCGCTAGTATCAGACAGGATACGAACTTGGAATGTCATTTTAACTACTTTTACATTTGACGGGCCTTGTGATGCATTGGTAAAACTACCGACCGCGGAATCCTTGCAATTTATTTACAAAATAAAAGTATATTTAGAAGTATATGTACGAAACACGGCATAAATATTACTCTGATAATATTACGTCGATATTATCAGAGGCCGTGGAATTGCACAAGTCGAGCCGGCCCATGCATGTAAATAACTGCGTGGCTTTACTACTGTTAAATATATTTAACGTCTTTTTAATATTTGGTATTTTTTTTTACGATTTTTTTTATGGTATAAACCTCAAAATCCGTTGCGTATTTTTAAAGATTTATAAGCTATTTTATACTAGCAGACCGCGCGAACTTCGTACTGCTATATTGTATGTAGCTTCCCGCCTCACGGTGTTACTCGCGTACAAACAAAATGTCGATGACGACGATGATTTCACATAGCATATGTTACTCAGTGATAATGTAGCTTTCTAAAGAAAATAGTATATTGTGCAACTAGTGCGAAAACTCGAGCGAATGAGCGCACTCGCTTCGCTCCCCCCCCCCACTCCACAAAAAAACACTGACAAAGTTAAAATATATTTTGTGAATTTATTTTTACCAATCAAACACAACACATTAATATAAATCGGGAACGATCAAGTACAAAGTAATTAAAATTATTTAATTCGTTTTACTACTATTTAAATAAACTGGTGTAGGGTGGCTGATTAAAAGAATGAGTGACTTTGATATCATATATTAGAACAATAAGGTTTTTACAAAGCATTCGTAAGTAACATACATAAACTAGGTGATAGACAATAATAATAATACTTCGCTCAGAGTGACCGCATATATGGCCGTCGCGCTCCTTGCGGATCTAACGTAGGCTTTGGAGTAGACTGCGTATGTGGCTATCGTACTCCTTGGCCAGGCGTACTTGAGGAATGCATATGTGGCTATCACTCAAGTGCGCACCCTAGTAAGTGCAATGCGCTCCGCGCGGGACCCGCTTATATAGCCGTGAAAAGAGACGGGTAGACAGTGTGTGAGCGAGAAAGCTGTCATCGGCACGCTTACCGCGTTACATTCTCCCCCGCTGGTACTCAATAAACGTCTCGTATGAGTACCAGCATCAAGCAGAAGAATTCTTCTTGGGTCTTCCTCTTTGGCGTATAGGGATCATGGGATTTGGTAATTCATCATCCCTTTGCTCGTACTTCTTAATTGCAGACGTATGATATCTTCCAATAACTTTGTCTGGATCATTTATGCTAGCGATTTCATAAATTGTGCCTCCTAATTTCTTATTAATTACTTAAGGTCCATCTCGGCGGGGTGCGAGTTTTGCCGAAAAGTCTTTATCTTGGTTGCTTATTGGGTGGGTTTCTATAAGAACAAGATCTCCTCGTTTATACCCAGGGTCTGGACGACGCTTTTGATTAGCTTGTTCTCTATTTGTCTTGCGTAATTTCTTCATTATATTTTGGTAGTACTCTTGCTAATCCATTTAAGTGTGGTGTAACTTCTGGTACAACATTCTCTGATTGTACTACTTCACACAAGTTATTACATTAATTATTTAAATCGTTTAATTATTAAATCATATAACTTCGCTCAGAGTGACCGCATATATGGCCGTCGCGCTCCTTGCGGATCTAACATTGGCTTTGGTGTAGACTGCATATGTGGCTATCGTGCTCTTTAGCCAGACGTACTTGAGGACTGCATATGTGGCTATCGCTCGAGTGCGCTTTCTAGCAAATCGAATTGCAGGTAATGATTCTGGCTAATTGCTAGGGCTGACTTGCATATTCAACAGGATGTTTATTTGGTCCCTCCCCCTGCACTGAAGCCGCTCCAATTGTGTGATGGCTTGTCTCCGTTTTGATGACAAAGGGTAGTTCCGTATCTACTTGTCTAAGAACGGGAGCAGTGGTGATAGCTTCTCTTAATAATTGAAAGCTGTTTCCTGAGGTTTTGCATACCAAATTTACTGTTTTTCTGCTGTGGTCTAACCATGTATTTGGTTCGATTGTCTCTTAGTTTGTAGGTAAGTACTGTTTTAGCTTAGTAATGTTGCAAATTGTTCCGCTGGCAGATTCAAGGTCACGTTTCTTCGCTTCAGCTACAGCCTTACTATTTTATACCGTTGGGCGCAACTTTGTAGGGTGGCTGATTTTCTACCGCTGGACGCCACTGTGTAGGGTGGTTGCTTTTCTACCGCTGGACGTCACTGTGTAGGGTGGCTGCTTTTCTACCGCTGGACGTCACTTTGTAGGGTGGCTGCTTTTCTACCGTTGGGCGCCACTATGTAGGGTGGCTGATTAAAAGAATGAGTGACTTTGATATCATATATTAGAACAATAAGGTTTTTACAAAGCATTCGTAAGTAACATACATAAACTAGGTGATAGACAATAATAATAATACTTCGCTCAGAGTGACCGCATATATGGCCGTCGCGCTCCTTGCGGATCTAACGTAGGCTTTGGAGTAGACTGCGTATATGGCAATCGTACTCCTTGGCCAGGCGTACTTGAGGACTGCATATGTGGCTATCGCTCAAGTGCGCACCCTAGCAAGTGCAATGCGCTCCGCGCGGGACCCGCTTATATAGCCGTGAAAAGAGACGGGTAGACAGTGTGTGAGCGAGAAAGCGGTCATCGGCACGCTTACCGCGTTACACTGGTTAGTTTGAACAATTTGTGAAGGTAATATTAAAACTTTTTGAATTTGTTGATGGAACCGTATCTGAAATGTCAAAATGCACATTGTTATTGTTCACGAAAATATGTGAGAAAAACTTCTTCAGAGAAACTTTTAATCGGTTGCGTTGCTCGCCACTGCATAAAATGTTTGTATGCTGATTCATATTTAGCCCGTGATATTGCAGGAGTAAGATTGTTAATCACTTGATTTGCTCTTTGAAGAATTTCAGGTGGTATAACTTCATCATTATCACTTTCATCAGTTTCCGGAATCCAATTGGAGTGATTACTCATTTTTCTTTCTTTTAACTTTTAACTTTAGTTTATTTAAACTTGCGTATAAATTATTTATTTAAATGTCAACCTCACTTCTTTGATATTGACAATTCGACTGTCTTTTTTTTCTTGTTATTTATTTTATTATTTTTATAAGTTTTTGTTAATTTGCGTGCGCCAATGAAAAATGGGTGCGAGAAGTTTACTTGTCGCACTCAAATCTACATTAAATTTACTCAAAAGTCGTGTGGTAATTGGGAAGTGGGCAATTAGCATCTTTTCGACCCCAAAAGCAAGCGAAAAGATAGTACTTTTCCCGCATGAGTAATAAAAATGAATTATTAAAATCGGTCCTGTACTTTTTGAGTTTATTCGTTACATACAAAAATACAAATCTTTCCTCTTTATAATATTAGTATAGATTAGGTAATGATGATATAGTTACTATCTACAAGGTAACTGGAATGTGAATCATGTATGGTGGTAGAATTCGAAATCTATCTTATTCTCGGAAATTGTTCCCTTACCCCATGTTTGAGTTCAGCCACAAGATTATAAATAGGTCACACCGCACAACTATGTCATAATTTCCATCTGAAGTTGCCATATGAGAAGGTAAGAGATATGACGTACATACATAACTTCACGCCAAATCCCTTACGGAGTAGGCAGAGAGGACGTATTTACGATTAAGAATCAGCTAGATGACAGGTAGAATAGATTTTTTGCGAAAATGGTATATTCTTATAAGCTGGCAAGTAAAGTTATTCAAAAACCCTCTTGAATATAATAATGTGAAGTTTTGAGTCATTTTGATGAAGACTATCCGAAAGCCTTAAGATTATTCACAAGCCAAAAATTAAATAGTAGTAAATAGACTTATAGACTATCCGTAACATTTGTTTTTATTTATTCGTACCAGTAATTTCTAAGATTAGTGCGTTCAAACAAATTATGAAAAACAATCTCCACGAGTTATAGGTACCACCAGGATGGAAACGAGGTTAGTAATCATATTATAGATATTGTAATTCTTAGTCCAGGTAAAAAGTATGAATCTCAGTGGCCCAGTGGTTGAGCACACGGCTTCTGATATAAATGTCCGGGTTCGAATCCTGACACTGGCTCACACCAATGACTTTTCGAATTTGTTTTCGGAGGTTATGTGTGATAAATATCGATGACTGAAAACTTTGTGCCCGGTATGTCAATAGGTTCGCCACCTGTTCCATTTGGGACGTAAACATAACGGCTAAACGTAAACGAAGCTTAACAGCCGCTGCCTACACCCTCGGGTAACAAAAGGCGTGAAGTAATGTTATAAAAATGAATTAATTAAAAATCTAGTATCAAATTCACAATGTAACATGTACAATGTAACGGTTTAACTATCTGTAGTCACGAGTAATTGTATAAGCTAAGTTGTCACATTAACTTGTAGTTACAATGACCTCGTTTTTTTCAATCGACATAAGGTTTTTTTTTTATGCGTGTCACCTGATGGTAAGCAACCAACACCGCCCATGGACACCAGCAACACATACAGTGTTACTGTTGCGCTGCCGACCTTTAAGGGATAGGGGATAGGAAAGGATGGGGAAGGGGGGTGGGCCTCCGGGTACCTCTCTCACCGAATGAAACGCGGCATGAGCCACTTTACGTCGGTCTTCTGAGAGGTCGTGGTATTTCACCGGTCGAGCCGGCCCATTCATGCAGCGAACTGCTTGGCTCTACCACTGTTACGAACTGCTTGGCTCTACCACTGTTGCGAACTGCTTGGCTCTACCACTGTTCACTTAGTATAAAAATTTTCAACATTTTAAAAAATAATATTATGCTATCTCTATTGTAGAATTTTATAGAATACATAAAACTACACAAGAGTGCAAGTATTTCACAAACAACGACATTTTATATTCCCCAAGTGAAGTTGTTTTGTAATAAATTTATCAGTTCGCGAGTTATGTCGTGGTAGTTTTCAACTCAGTCTCCTCACGAAAACATAAACTTTAAATAATGTATTATAAACTAGTTCGATATTATGCGTTTTCTTCACCTTGACAATTTGAAAGTCAATTGTGATAATATTTATAGATTAACAAACTAATTGAGACTATTAAGAAACCAAAATATATCAATGTTAATGTTATTCTTATTTAAAGGGTAATAAAAGCGAGAATATCTTCATTAAGGTAAATATTTATAAACAAAAAGGCCAGTATACTAGGTTTTTCTTGAATATTATAAAATAAGCCTTTTATAAAACCATAATACATGCCTTTAAATATTCTTATGAGATTCTCTTTCTTATTCTTAGAAAAGAAGAGTGATAATCTTCTTATTACCAAATTAATATACTAAAGGCTTCTTTTCATTGAATTTGAAGCACGACACCGCTTCAGTTGAACGTACATGTATATAGTGCCTATATACGTATTAAGGTTTGCACAAACGATAAGCAACGCTATTAATCTTGGCAATACTACAGGACTTCTAGTCACGATACTAGTTAATCAAAATTTTCAAATATCATCGTTTTCGAGCTACATGTGTTAATAATATTGTAATATGTGTCTATGAATAGATGTTTTATTAATGAGTAGCACATCCCGCGAACTTCGTACCGCCTTATTGTATATCTTGACAGCGCAAAAATGTTTTATTCGTTAAGTAGCGTAAAATAGCTTCCGGCTTCTACACTATTGGGCTAAGTAATCACTTTTTATCATAACAACTTTGTCCCCAATTGTACTTTTTTACATAAATGCGTAATAAAATAAATAAAATAATTTATTTCTTGCTATTTAATCACAGTGAAATTTCAGTGTTAAAGTGTGTGGGTGTGTGTGTGTGATAAAGTGCGTAACTACACGTTAAGTCCTTTGCGAGGTAGACAGAGAAAATAGAGCGCCTTAATACAACGATTCTTACACGCCCTACTCGCTTCTTTGACTTTCATAACTCTTTTTGAACGCACGATAATTTTTAAGGCTTCTAACATCACTTTTCTCTAGAGCGGCCGGGGTCAGTGGCGGCGAATGACGGCCACGACACACCTGGTGTCTGCCCTCCTACAGACTCCTACGGACTCCTACGTCCATCAGCTTTTGAATCGCATACCTGCTTTGTCAATCTTGCACCGCTCATTCTTTCCACATGTCCGAGACATCGAAGCATGCTCTTTTTTACTTTTTACTGACGCTCTCTCTATCTGACTTCATTCCTTACAACCTTCGATGCGGTCAGCGAGAGTCACTTCGAAAATGTTGTGCCTCTTCTGTCTTCTTTACTTTTTCTTACTTTTACACCGACACTCTCTTTCAATCTGAATTCCTTCATTATGACCTTGTTTTCGACGCGGTCAGTGAGGGTCACTCCGCTGATATTGCGCAATGCCCTCATTTCGAATAAAATTATATGAATATCATTTTGTTATAACAAAATATGTTTTGTTTTTAAATTTTATTTTATAATTTATTGTAGGTATAGCATAATAAAAAAGTAAAGTGTATTTTTTTTACGCACATATTACACTACTTCCTTATATCTTGAAAGCCTCACGCGATATATAAAACAGAACAAGGCCAGTGCTATATTGTAACGACTCTGGTAATGTATACCTGCTGCTATCATCTGCCATAAACGTTAAATGATTCGTAAATTCTTTTAGTGTTTACTTCCTTGTTCATAGAATACGGAAACTTTCAAACACAAGGGTCACGATATTTTTTTAATGTAATAGTCAAACTATATAGCAGACCATATATAGTTAATTAATTAACATATATATCTTCACTTATTCTCAGAACTCTTAAAAGTGAAAAATGAATTAATGAATTAAATAAATTAAAAGCAGAAATCCTTTTCAAAGAAGCTTTTATTTAAGCGCTCTAAAAATAAGAAAATAATATTTCCTTAAAAATTTCAAGTATCATCTTAGAGCCTCAGTATGTACAATTTATATAATAATAAAAGCTTCCATTTAATCACAATGATGATTTTTAATTCATAGCCATATTGTAGAAATGCATCAAAAATATGTATGCCGTCATCTTGGATGGTCCACCGTATTGTATTTAGAATGACGTCACATTATTTTTCGAGTTATTCTCAACAAGCCCTTTCATTTGATACCCATATTGTAGAAATTCATTAAAAAAAACTGTTCCTCTAACTTGGATGATCCGTTATATTGGATTTAGAATGACGTCACATTATTTTTTCAGTTACTCTCAATGAGCCCTTTCATTTGATACCCATATTGTAGAAATTCATTAAAAAAAACTGTTCCTCTAACTTGGATGATCCGTTATATTGGATTTAGAATGACGTCACATTATTTTTTCAGTTACTCTCAATGAGCCCTTTCATTTGATACCCATATTGTAGAAATTCATTAAAAAAAACTGTTCCTCTAACTTGGATGATCCGTTATATTGGATTTAGAATGACGTCACATTATTTTTTCAATTATTCTCAACAAGCCCTTTTATTTAATACCCATATTGTAGAAATGCATTAAAAAAACAGTTCCTCTATCTTGGATGATCCGCCATATTGGATTTAGAATGACGTCACATTATTTTTTCAGTTACTCTCAATGAGCCCTTTCATTTGATATCCATATTGTACAGAAGCTTAAACTATGTTTTCCTACATCTTGGATATTCCACCATATTGGATTTAGAATGACGTCATATTATTTTTTGAGTTACACTCAATAAGCCCTTTCATTTGATACCCAAATTGCAGAAATGTATTCAAAATATCCATTCCTCCATCTTGGGTGGTCCGCCATATTAGATATAGAATAATGTCACACATCATATCATGCATTGTCATCCAAAGTAAACGTGTATACAAAATTTCAGCTCAATCGGTTGAAGATATCTACTTCAAAATTGAGTTGCAAGATTCCACCGAACATACATACTTACATACATACATACATACAGTGCAAGCTAAATAAAAGCTTTTAATAAAATCATTGATTAAAACAACTTTTAGGATTAAATCGCGTTTATTTATTACTTATTTATATTTATTTCCCGATGTTTCGAACTCTTTACAGAGATCATTTTCTCGAGTGATGAACAAAAAGATGGTAGTTGTTCAAAAGCTATTTTCATTGATACAGAGAGCACCTACTTTTTGGAAATAAAAATCAAAAAGTTGATGTTAAAAATATGATTTTTACTATTGGTAACCCACATCAGACCATGAAAACAAAAGTTAAATACTTATTTATAAGATGTATTCATATTTTTTGTTTGTAAAGATCCTTTATTGTATGATTTATTATGTAAAAGTTGTTATTATTAAGTTATTAGAAAATTATCTTATTTTTTTAAGTTGGTTGAGATCAAAGTATAACTATTATTAAATATTGATTGATTTTAAATTAAAAGGTAAGGTATTTGTTAAAAATCTACCACTGGGTCAAAAACGCGGCCAGTCCTGAGAAAGACCCAGCAAGAAAACTCAGCGGCTGTTCTTCAAAACTGATTATTATTTTATTTTGAATGGGCTATTGATGTTGCTATTATTTATAAAATTTTTGAGAAAAAGAAAGGAACTTGGTTTCCAGGTTAATAAAAATTAAAATTATTTTGATTGTCTACTGCACTACTCAAAATTCTACTTTATTTTGGTTTCTGATGTGGGTATAATCCTAAAAGTTGTTTTAATCAATGAGTGAGATTCGCGAAAGTCTTAGAAATAAATAAATAAAATCATACTAATGGTTTATGAGCATATTCGCTTCAGTCTTTCGTAAGTTTACGCCAAATAATACCTGAAAGCTCAGCAACGGAATATACTGTCTGACTGTACTTGCCAGATTTTCATAAATATAAAGACGACTTAAAATGCAACGCCAGCTTTTGACAGTAATCGATTTTTTTTTAACAATTATCGACATTTAAATTAAATTTTAAAATAAAAATAGGATTTCAACAGCAAAGACCGTCGTATATTCTGATTCGTTCCAGTTGTAAAAGTAACATCGACAATACAGTTATAATTATTTTCCTATCCACAAGTTATATGGTTTTTTTTAGATGTTTGAATGTCTCGGTGGCCCAATGGTCTAGCACACGCCTTCTGATCCAGAGGTCCGGGTTCGATTCCTGATACTGGCTCACACCAATGACTTTTCGAAATTGTTTTCGGGAGATATGTGTGATAAATATCGATGACTGAAAACTTTGTGCCCGGTGTGCTCATTTGGAACGTAAACATAACGGCGTGACGAGGCTTAACAGCCGCTGCCTACACCTTCGGGTAACAAAAGGCGTGAGGCTATGTTATGTTATATGTTGATTTATACCATCATTCCTCTTGATTAATGGGATGAAAAAATATATGTAATATTATAGAAGTGTACCCTATTTGAGTTGATAATGAGCGCCAGCGATGTCGAAAATATGGCTATTGCATGGACTACGCCGTAATATCATGACAGTGATTAGGAAACCTAAATATTCTATAAATATCCAAAGAATATTATTATGTAATCACCACATTATTATTTCAGATGATAAATATTACGATACGCGATTGTTGTAAAGCTCACTAAGTTTTAATTTTGCTCAGAAACCTACTGCGTCAAAAGGAGAGTAATATTTTTTAATATTCTATTTAGGCTGTTAATGCGTAACTTTTTTTTAAGATGTTCTGGTGAGGTTTTGTATTATACTGACTATATTATGTACTTTTCTCATTAAAAAGTATTATGCCGAAAGTTTTGTTTCGAAAAATCTTATAAGAAAAATCGCTCAGTGGTTCTTTAAAAATAAACTAATCTGTGTCATTCCCAAACTGAAAAGTTAGCTTGCTTCTGCTTTGACTGACATCAACGATAAATTGATCTTACAGTGGTAGAGTTCGCTGCATGAATTAGGCCGGCTCGACATATGAACTACCACGACCTCTCGGAATATCGGCACGAAGTAGCTCGTGCCGTGTTTTATTAAGTGAGAGAGGTATCCGGCGGCCCGATTCCCTTTCCCCTCCTACTCCCTTAAAGGACGGTAACGCACCACGATGTTCATGGGCGGTGTGTAGTTGCTTACCATAGCATCATTTTTTAATCAGGTGACCCACTTGCCCGTTTGCCATCCTATCCCATAAAAAAATGAAAAAATAATCATTACATTAAAACCTTTTTAGGATTGTATCGCGTTTATTGAGAACTTATTTTTATTTATTTCCCGACGTTTCGAACTCTTTACAGAGATCATTTTCACGAGTGATGAACAAAAAAAATTTGTATTTTTTTTAATAAATAAAAATTAGTTCTAAATAAACGCGATACAATCCTAAAAAGTTGTTTTAATGTTATGAATGTGATTTGCGAAAATCTAAGAAATAAATAAGAAAAAATAATCTTCACGGTGCATGCAGTTTTATAGTTCTAAATTTTTGTGTTCTACGGTAACAGTGAAATTTTTTATTCAGTGAACAGTACTAGATAATCACATAGGTACTTTATATTATTTGAAGACGTTACTTCATAAAGCAATTAATTTTGCGAAAAGTGGTGTACTCGGATTACAACTTGAAACCTCTGAAACAAGACGGCTCTGTCGTGAAACTAAAAGCTAGTAGTAGGTAACAGTGGATGATGTTTTTTTTTTAATTTATTTAAAAATCAGAATTGTTTTTATTTCGGTAATTTTTTCATCACAAGTTGGTGAAACGAAAATATCCACAGGCGATCAAACATTTCACAAATAACGAATAGCAAACATTTTTATTCCCAAGCGAAACTGTTCTGTATTAACTTTATCAGAGTTTGAGTTGTGTATAAGTTGACAAGTCATTCTGTGATAACATCGCCAGAATAGTTTTTAAATTGAATATTTCATATGTTTGTAACTTAACACTCTCAATAACGAAAGGTGCAGGTAGCGGTAATTATTCCTCGTTAATCCAGATTAATTTTCTACTACCAATTGTAATAGTTGGCGGAACCTTTTTTCGTAATTTTTGCAATTATAGATATTTAACACACATAACTATTACTTGTGAATAGTCATTGGTATGAACTAATATTCGAACTCAGGATCTTTCGAGTAGATTATCGACAGTGGTTGAGCCAAGCAGTTCCCTGCATGAATGGGCCGGCTCGACCTGTGAAATACCAAGACCTCTCAGAAGATCAACGTAAAGTTGCACATGCCGCGTTTCGTTCGGTGAGGCTCCCGGAGGCCACCTACCCCTTTCCCATCCCTTTCCTACTCTACTTCCTTACAGGTCGGCAACGTAACTGTAACAAGATATGTGCTGCTCGCCTGCTCCTGCCCTAAGAGGGCAAACCAGCAGGCTTGTCACCATAAAAAACAAAAAAAAAGATACTACAAGACTGATCTAACGCATGATCCGAAAGTAGAATACGATGGCACAGGTCAGGTTAAAACCATCAAACCTAGTCGTTATTTATTTCTGAAGAAATGCTGTATATATTAAGTCAAATAAAAATATTATTTATGCAGTGATATTAAATTAAAGTTGCAACAATTTATAAATCATTTAATACACATAAATCAATGCAAATCGATGGTGTCAAAACGCTATGCTACAGATAATATACGGCTTACATAAGATTTATTACAACACAAGCTGTAAGTGTATATTACAATACATGGGAATTTCAATGTATGATATAGAGTTTTGCAGTTTGTTGTCGACGTGAGAAATACCACCAATCTCTCGGAATATCCGGTATCCGGTATCCGGAGGTCCGCCTCCCTTTCCCTCTCCTACTCCCTTAAAGAACAGCAACGCACCGCGGTTTTCATGGGTGGTGAGAAGTTGCTAACCCTGTAGATGACCCACTTGCTCGTTTTCCCTTCTATCACATAAAAAAAACAGATCCGGCTTATTCATGTAGTGAACTACATGACTCTACCACTGTTAAAATATGAATAGGCCGGCTTGACAAGTGAAATACAACGACCTCTCAAAATATCGACGTAAACTGGCTCATGCCGTCTTTCGCAAAATGAGGGAGGTATCTGGTGGTCCAACTCCTTCCCTACTCCCCTTCTCATCTCAATTCCGACCCCTTCCATATCCAAATGTAACGGCCGACAACGCAATTGTAACACTGTGTTCAAGTGTCCATAGGTGTCGCTTGTTGCTTACCATCGGGTGACCCGCCTGGTCGTTTGCTCTCTTTCCCATTATAAAAAAATACACATATCTGTTAACAATTTCATTTGTCTTTAATAACTTCACTCATATAAGTCTCTCCTCTCGATTAAAATAATTCAGACTACACTTAGACTACACTACTAGTGATCGAATCCATAAAAAGTTTCTAGTGGTAGAGCCAAGCAGTTAGCTGCATGACGGGCCGACTCGACCGGTGAAATACCACGACCTATCAGAAGACCGACGTAAAGTGGCTCATGCCGCGTTTCGTTCGGTGAGAGAGGTACCCGGTGGCCCACCCCCCTTCCCCGTCCTTTCCTATCCCTATCCCTGAAAGGTCGGCAACGCAACAGTAACACTATATGTGTTGCTGGTGTCCATGGGCGGTGTTGGTTGCTTACCATCAGGTGACACTCCTGCTCGTTTGCCCTCCTATGCCATAAAAAAAACTAGTTCAAAAAAAGACTACTGGTACTACTTACCCGGATATTGTACAGAGACGTCTTATCGTTCATATATTTACGTGACCTACTTTGCACAATTTATTTGTATGTTTCTATGTAGATCCAAGGAATAAATTGGATACTAGTAGTATTTGATTCTCTTAGATGTCAGATCCCCTTGAGGCTTCAACTTACTTCAGCGAAGAACATGTTGAAATATATATTTTGATATATAAAGAATCCAAGTAATAAGATACTATTATTTATATTTTCTATAACCTCAGGCTTTATCTACCTTAAGATGTAGGCAGCGGCTGCTGAGCCTCAACTCGCTGACACTGGGGTGAGCCCGGATTCCATCCCATGACTTCTTGATTCAGAAGCGGGGAGCTCGACCACTGGACCACCATATCTGTGAAAGTATATATAACATAACATAACTTCACGCTTTTCTTACCCGATGGTGTAGGCAGCGGCTGTTAAGCCTCGTCTTGCCCTTATGTTTAAGTCCCAAATGGAAAAGGTGGCGAACCTATACCATTTCAGTCATCGATATATATCACACATAACTTCTGAAACTAATTTCAAAAAGTCATTGGTGTGAGCCAGTGTAAGGATTCGAACCCACGACTTCCCGATTCAGAAGCGGGGTGCTCCGCCACTGGACCACCGAGACATCAAAGTATACAAGAATAAGTATTCAAAAAATTATATAATATTTATTTGATTGAGTACCTATTTAATCGATTTTCGATTACTACAACCTTTAAAATATTTAAATTCTGCTATATTGTTTAACACCAACAAGTCAAGCCACTAGTCTAGTCCACCAGGTTATGAACCTGGTGGACTAGACTAGTGGCTTGCTGCTGTGTAAATTTTATTTATAGGGATGTTAATTTTTTTATTAATTTAAATTCAACTTAATTATTACAGTTAATCAGTTTTCAGTGCGGTTTTTCAAACAAGTTCATTGTAATTATTCTCTTACATTTTTCAATGTACAACAAAAAATTCTCTTTCGTATTATTTCTAATTAATTCATTGTGAGCTCTACTTGGTTTTGTTCTGGGGAAGTTTTGAAGAGCAATAATTTTCCGTTTTTATTGGTCAGCGGTAGACGGAACCCATTCCCTAAAACACTTACTCGAGCAGTTTGTATATTGAGATCTTTTTAGAGAAAAAAGTATTTGGTATTTCATTTACCGTAAATATCATGAAAAAGTAAGAAAAAGAAATGAAAGGTCGATGGTTCGGACATGTAGAAAGAATGGATGATACAAACTGACTAAGCAGATATACAATGCAAAAGCGGATGAATGTAGGAGTCGAGGACGGCCAAGATACACATTCCATGATAAAATAGAACGTGTTCTGGAGGAAAGTGAAGTCAGGAGCCTCAGAAATGGACGCGTGTGTATGAAAAGAGTTATGAAAGTCAATAAAGTGAGTGAGGCGTGTAAGAAAGTGCCTTATGGCGCTCTGTTCACTCTGCCTACCCGGCAATGGATTTGTCGTGAAGATATGTATATATGAAAGGTCGTTAATGCTCTTTGGCGCTAAGAAAAACCAATATATTTACTGAAAATTCAAGCACATAGGTACATAATTATAATAAGTCCTTTGATTACAAACATAATTTGTATAATTAAAATTCCAACCATATATTACATGGAACGAAAAAATATCTTATAATATCAACCACTGTTTACATCTTCAAGTATTAAAGGCGTGCAGCAAAAAAGTTTCTTTACACGAAAGATGCAATCGTCGTGTGGAAGTCTCTATGTATTTTCAACAATTTTTTCTTCTTCATACAGTACTGTGAGAAGCCTTATTTGCACACAATGTAACACACCTGTGACATTTGTTTGTTTTGGCATTCATTCGGTATGAAAATAGAAGTCTGTAAAAAAATATGATTTCATGTCGTTTTATGCCGATATCATCGACTTCATGCCAGTGAGTAGTATCTTCTTAACACAATCAACATAACTTATGATTAGTTAATAAAATAAATTACAATGGCTGCTAATGTTTGGCAATTGGCCCTTGTCCAGCTATTAAATGAAGTCAAAAATCCCTACCACCAACGTACAACAGCTAGTCGTTACGCCGGAAAACTTTAAAATATAGGTGTCTTCGTGATTGTAATTTCCTGAAATTTCACATTTGACATTCCTGCATAACTTCACACCAAATTTCTTGCGGGGTAAGCAGAGAGAACGGAGCGCCATATGGAATGATTCTTACACATCTCACCCCCTTCGTTGACTTTCATAACTCTTTTCATGCACGCGCGTCGATTTCTGAGGCACCTAACATCATTATACAAATACGTTGTTCAATATTGAGTATATACATACATACATACATAACTTCACGCCAAATCCCTTGCGGGGTAGGCAGAGAGAACAGAGCGCCATAGGGCACGATTCTTACACACCTCACTCGCTTCGTTGACTTTCATAACTCTTTTCATGCACGCGCGTCGGTTTTTGAGGCTCTTAACATCACCTTCCTCCAGAACACGTTCTATTTGGTCTTGGAATGTGTGTCTTGGCCGTCCTCGACTCCTACATCCGTCCGCTTTTGCATTGTATATCTGCTTAGTCAGTCTTGCGTCAACCATTCTTTCTACATGTCCGAACCATCGGAGCATGCCCTTTCTTACTTTTACACCGACACTCTCTTTCAAACCAACTTCCTTCCTTACAACCTTGTTTTCTACGCGGTCAGCGAGAGTCACTCCGCAGATTTTGCGTAGAGCCCTCATTTCTACCGCGTTTATTCTACTTTCATGCACACTCTGCCATACCCAGCTCTCGCTTCCATTAGTTAGTGTTGGGATCAGGACTGCATTGTGGATTGCTAACTGGGCCTTTCTGCTAATATTTTTTGCGCCCAGGAATCTGCCCAACACTCCGTTTACGCTATTTCCTATCGCCACTCGTCTTTCTACATCCGCGGTGTACCTTCCATCTCTGCTAAAAGCGCATCCAAGATATACAATTTCATTCACCTGTTCCAGCACTACATCATCAACCATTATCCGCATTATCCGCATTAAACCGCAGAAAACCTTCCGGTTAACAGCCAGTTGTTTCTCCACGATGTTGCGGAGAGAAAAAATCTGATCCATGCACCCTCGTCCGCTTCTAAAACCACCCTGAGCCTCCCACAACACTCCATCAGATATCACCCTCATTCTCCTTTCAATAATTTTCCCATACACTTTTGCTGCTAAACTGATCAAACTGATGGCCCTGTAACTGGCGCACTGCATACGTGATCCCTTACCTTTATACAAGGGCACGATGACAGCGCGCCTCCAGTCCATGGGAACCTTACCCGACCTCCAGCACAGATTGCTCAAGGTCAGGAAAGCGTCCCGGACACAGGTTCCACCGTGTTTGATCATTTCAGCAGACATCATATCAATTCCAGCTGCCTTACCATTTTTCATACTTCGTATCGACCATTCAATCTCTTCCATAGTAATGTCCTCATCAGATGTTGGCGCAGCGGTGTCAGCCGTAGGCTCACTCGCGGCGCCCACATCCGGAACATACTCGTACATTTCCCCTAACTATTGAGTATTAAATACAATTCAATACAAAATGTACTCATGTGCAAAACAATCTAATAATATATATAAAATTCTCGTGTCACAGTATTCGTTCCCATACTCCTCCGAAACGGCTAAACCGATTCTCATGAAAATTTGTGTGCATATCGGATACTTCTAAGAATAGGACAACATTTATTTTTCATCCCCCTAAATCACAAGGGTAGCCCACCCCTCAATATTTTTTTTTAATTTTTCGATATATTTCTGTTTCTTATTTTTTTTATAAAACGGGATACGAAAATACATACAATCCTAAATTTTCAACCCCCTACGATTAACCCCTATTTTTTAAATTTTATTTTTCGGCAAGATGACGTTTGCCGGGTCAGCTAGTATATATATATATATATATATAATATATATATATAATATATATATATATATAATATATATATAAGTATACCTATATATACTTAGTCTGGCCATAAATACTGTTACAACTAAAAATATAAAAAATATTACATTTGAATTTGGAATCTGTCATTTTTATACTATTGTTCTCGTTTTGGCGCCAAAACATTGTACAATATTTTGCGATATTAAAATGGAGTGGGGTGATAAAGAGAACCGAGTCGCTGTGATTGCATTATACAAAGTAGGTATGGAGCCAAATGCAATTTTTAAAATTCTCCATACACTTGGTATTAGTCAAATGTTTGTGTACCGGGCTATTAATAGGTACAATGAGACCTCCTCTGTTTGTTACAGAAAAAGACCTGGCCGTCCACGTAGTGTTCGTACGAAAAAGGTGGTCAAAGCAGTAAGGGAAATAATTCGAAGAAATCCTGTCGGCAAGCAAAAGATTTTATCTGGGGACATGAAGATAGCACCTAGAACAATGACGCGTATTTTAAAAGATGACTTAGGACTTGCAGCCTATAAGAGGCGCTGGTCATTTACTAACTGATAATTTAAAAAAGAATAGGGTGTTAAAATCTAAACAACCACTGAAGCGGTACGCAAAGCGAGGTCACAGAAAAATATTGTTTACGGATGAAAAAGTTTTTACAATTGAGCAACATTTTAACAAACGAAATCACCTTATTTATGCTCAAAGCTCTAAGGAAGCTTCCCAATTAGTTGACAGAGTGCAACGTGGGCATTATCCGACTTCAGTGATGGTTTGGTGGGGTGTTAGCTACGAAGGAGTGACTGAGCCATATTTTTGTGAAAAAGGTATAAAAATATCGGCACAAGTGTATCAAGATACTATTCTTGAAAAGGTAGTCAAGCCCTTTACAACACCATGTTCAATAACGAAGTATGGTCCTTCCAGCAAGACTCGGCACCGGGTCATAAAGCTGGGTCCACGCAATCTTGGTTGGAAGCGAACGTTTCGGAGAGCTGAAGAATGGCCGTCGTCTAGTCCCGATCTTAATCCACTGGATTATGATTTGTGGTCAGTTTTAGAGAGTACGGCTTGCTCTAAACATCATAATAATTTAGAGTCCCTAAAACAATCCATACGATTGGCAGTGAAGAATTTTCCCATGGAAAGAGTGCGTGTTTCTATTGATAACTGGCCTCAACGTTTAAAGGCCTGTATTGCAGCCAATGGAGACCACTTCGAATAAGCTTTTTATATTTTATATCGTTTTATATTTATGTATTAAAGTAACAGACTGTAAAAGTAATAAATCTTAATTGCAATTAAAAAAAATTTTTTTCTTTATTACAATATTTATGGCATGACTAAGTATATATATATATATATATATATATATATATAAATCGGTGTAAAAGTAAGAAGTGGCATGCTCCGATGGTTCGGACATGTAAAAAGAATGAATACAGCGAGATTAACGAAGTAAACATACAATGCACAAGCGGATGGATGTAGGA
Organism: Euproctis similis; assembly: GCA_905147225.2. Lineage (NCBI taxonomy): Eukaryota > Metazoa > Arthropoda > Insecta > Lepidoptera > Erebidae > Euproctis > Euproctis similis. Next base: position 17,219,045 of record LR990114.1, read on the forward strand.
ATCGAGGATTGCCGAGACACACATTCCATGACAAAATCAAACGTGTTTTGGAAGGAAGTCATGTTACGAGCTTAAAAAATCGACGCGCGTTCATGAATAGAGTTATGAAAGTCAACCAAGCGAGTGAACACAACAAAAAAATCTCAAAACATAAAACCTTATTCTCAAACAATTTTAATGCTCTTCGGCCCTCGCGTAATTTGGTTTTGTTTCGTAATATCGTTCCACAAAGAGTATTTACCCCGCGAGTAACAATTGTTTAACGAAACGTAAAACAAACATCGCGGTCTCATAATAAAAATAATATTTTTTATTTTATTTTTTTTTGTTTTATTTGTATATATATATATATATATACACCAATTCGATTTTTGAAGCTCCTAATATGACTTTCTTCCAGAACACGTTCAATTTTGTCATGGAATGTTTGTCTCGGCAGTCCTCGATTCCTACATCCATCCGCTTGTGCATTGTATGTTTACTTCGTCAATCTTGCTGTATCCATTCTTTTTACATGTCCGAACCATCGGAGCATGCCACTTCTTACTTTTACAACGAAACTCTCTTTCAATCCAACTCCGTTCCATATAGATATTATAAAGACGAAAATATACAAATTCGGAACGAAATCAAATTTCTGATTTAGCTACTAAGCGCTGTCGCGATAAACACCAACATAGGCCTATGTTGCTGATAAACGTTTAGGGATATTAAATGTGGAAATTCTATAACGTCCCTTACCTACCAAAACTGCATAAGTCAATTTTAGCAACTTTGAAGCAAACGAAAAAGCTACAACTCCATGAGAGGCATACCCATTAATGTAATTATTAACTTGACTCCACAATAATTCCTGTGTCAGAGGGAACAAGGCAGTACAAGGCACAATTCTTACACCCCTTACTTATTATTTAGACTTTCATAACTGTTGTCATACACACTCGTCGGTTTCTAAATTTTCTGATATCGTTTTTCGATAAAAGATATTAAAATTTAATATTATGTTGAATTGAATATGCTCTTGAAATATGACTGTCCTCGACTAAGAACTCTTATTTAGAAGATGATAGATTTATAGATATACTCCGTCAGTTTTTCCATCACTGCTTTTCCATTAACGGCCAATTATTCTAAATGTTTGAAATCAATATCATGTGTTCAGTGATTTAACGCGCGTTGTCCAGCTTTGTCTAACGATATCAAAATGTAAAAAGCACTAATTTTCGACTTGAGCGGTATTTCAAGTTAGGGAACGATAAGGCGGATTGCGTTTTAAATTATGATACACTTGGGGTCACACATTTGCTAGACAATATCTAATTTTTGATAATGACAAATGTAAATTGTAGATTGTAATTGAACCAGTAGTTACTACTACTAGTAACAAAGTAGAATGAAGATCGACAAAGACTTTTATGCAACAAGTCAAATAAAAGGTAACGCTAAAGGTAAGTTTTTTGAAGGACAGGTAATAAATAATCGAGCACCGGTCATGTACCATATTAAACTTTACTACATATTACGTTTTTAGTTATGAAAATAACTAATAATAACTAAGCGCATCGGCATGTTATTTATGAAAAAATAATAACATAACATAACATAACTTCACGGCCTTTGTTACCCGAAGGTGTAGGCAGCGGCTGTTAAGCCTCGTCTCGCCGTTATGTTTACGTCCCAAATGGAATAGGTGGCGAACCTATTGGCATACCGGGCACAAAGTTTGTCAGTCATCGATATTTATCACACATAACTTCCGAAAAGAATTTCGAAAAGTCATTGGTGTGAGCCAGTGTCTGGAATCGAACCCCGGACCTCTGGATCAGAGGCCGTGCGCTCGCCCACTGCGCCACCGAGACTATTGAATGAAAAAATAATGTTTATATAATTACTTGAGAATATTATACGAAAATACTTTATACATATATTGGTATGACATAGCAATAGTTATATTATAGGTCTCGGTGGTTTAGTGGTCAAGCACCCCGCTTCTGAATCAAGAAGTCGCAGGTTCGAATCCTGGCAAACACCAATGACTTTTAAAAATTCTTTTGGAAATTTTTGTGTGATAAATGTCGATTGCTGAAAACTTTATGCTTAGTATGGCAATAGGTTCGCCACCTATTATTTTTGAACCGTAAACATAATGGTGAGTCGAGGCTTAACAACCACTGCCTACACCTTTGAGTAGTAAAAGGCGTGAAATTTTGTTATGGTACTTGCGGGATTGTATTTTATTTTATACAATTATTTGTTTAATTGTATTTTATACAACGCGCACACGTATTCATTATAAACTCTATTCTGTTAACCATTTACTCTGTTTCATTTCCAAATGAAAGCCTACTCTCATTTCGCGGAGGCACTTATATAAATCCGTTGTTATTTTGCACGCGCACTCATTTCGTTTTCGTTAATGGAATTAAAGTTACATTTTATTTAAAAACTACTTTATAAAACAATGAATCCTTGTCTAATCACCAGTAAATGTTTCGCTTATTATAACCAAAATGTTATATAAAAGTGCGCTAAAAAAAATTATGGCTTATGCCCTAAATCTTATTCTTACTGTGGTGAAGCTGGGCAGCTCGCTGCATGAATGTATCGACTCGACCACTAAAATATCAAACGATGTAAACTGGCTAAGCCCCATTTCAATCTAGAGGTATCCGAAAGTTTACCCCTTTTTCCACTCCCTTCCACGTCATTATTTCATCCGAAATTACATTAAGGTTATACGCAAACATGTAATTTACAGAATGCAGTGTAGTTATATAAAAGAACTAATCATAAAGTTGATGCGGAGTTGGTCTAAAGTTCACTTAATTACATGCTAGGATGAACTTTGGTAGCGAGCCAAAAATCCATCCAGCATGATAATATACCATGCACTCAGCTTTCTTTGATTAGTGAGATTCACACCAGTGTTGAATGATATTTATACGTTTGTTGTAAGTTTGAAGTTTTTTAATGGGAATTTATATGATAAACGAGCAAACAGATTAAACCTGGAGGTAAGTGACTAACAAAACCCAAGGACCGTAGCAACACAGATAGTCTTACAGATGAGTTACCAGCTTTTAAGATAAGACAGAACGAGAGGGAGGAAGAGTATTGACCTGGTCTCCTAGAGAACACAAATGACACAAGTCACTTTACGTTTACGTGATTATCTAAAATGTCGTGGTATTTCACGGGTTAAAGAGTGAATCGAGCCCAAGCACTATAAACGGTAAAAAAATCATTTTTGCTTAATAGTTTCTACAGCGACGAGATAAAACAAAAGTAAATTGTGATAATCTGAAAATATTAATTAGTCTAATTTTGTTATAGTTTCTTATAAAGAAGTTTTAGATATTATTTTAAATTTTACTTGTTGCAAAATGTTTACGTTTGATCAACCAATTTGGTAAGACAGTTGGAATTAATAGTAGTTAAATTGATAAAATTGAGATATGGTTTTCAGTGGCTTTTTAAAATTAACAAGGTTTCTTCAACTGATTAAATAGAAAAAATATTTTCATTGCTTTTACATAGGTTACATACAAAAGTGATCAGAGATTAATATCTCTCCCTAAGTATAAATTTGTTTGTCACACAAACAAGGTTCGGATAAGTGCTCGAACTCTCAAGGAAACGCATTATTCCTATGTCAAAGAATTTGTTTACATCCTTTATTTGAGAGTCAGAGAACGGAGTATACGAGTAAATGCACTTTACAAATTCAGAAACGTCTTACTCGTCTGATGCCCATAAAGAGTTGAGAAGTGAAGTAAATACGAAAACAGTATTAACTGAACAACAACCAGTTAATATATATATACATATCTTCACGCATTAATTTTTTAAAGTTCGGAAGCAATTTTCACGATGCAAAGTCATTAACATCGTCACAAATTTGTTAGTCTTGTTAATCTCCTTAAAATGTTTAGTTTTCAGAAACCTTTAAAAGTCAGGATGTGATATCAGTGAACCTCTGAACTAAAAGTCATAGTGCTCAACCTCTAGGTCATCTGAACTGATCTACGCAGTAGAATAAATCTCAAAATTTACCATATCTATGCAAATGAATGGTGTTTTTTTTATTTATAACGTCACGAGTATTAAGGCTCAATTCATTAAATTTTTATATTCCAAATGAAATAGATAGAATAGATGACAGAACCTATTGACATGCACTGGGCACATTTTGTCACTTACTTTAACTTCTTAAAATAAAATTCGAAAGCTAGTGATAAAAGTCCATCAGATTCTCTTTGATACTGTCAATCTTTATTTTCTGACCTTTTTTTTTAATTCTGCCTATTAACGTAATTTCCTCTAATACCCGAAACAGGGGTTAGTCAAATAAGAGTTTAATCACGTGACCGGCGATCGCGTGACGCACGGAATAAAATAATCTCTTATAATTATCATTAATACATTTTATGGCGTTTAAAAGTTTATTTTTGCGGATCCAGTTTCATACTTTTAAAAAATGTTGGTAAATCCTATGCAAAATATGCCAAAAGATTGGTATTTTAATTTTCAAAGCAAAGAAAAAATATACTTAAAAACTTGTTATGTTTTAAATAGTCTGAATTATAGAAAACAAATATTACTAGTATATAATAATACGTAGTATATATATTGTATACAATAGAAAATACAGTTTTCATTAAAACATTGAACAAAAATAAAACACGCTGATGAACGAGCTTTCCACATTTTTGTCCGAGATTTTCAACCGCCGCCAGGCAAAGAGTATAATTATAACCTTTGTTTGAACGTAATTTTTTTTTTATGGGATAGGAGGGCAAACGAGCAGGCGTGTCACCTGATGGCAAGCAACCAACGCCACCCATGGACACCAGCAACACATATGGTGTGACTGTTGCGTTGCCGACCTTTAAGGGATAGGGGATAGGAAAGGACGGGGAAGGGGGTTGGGCCTCCGGGTACCTCTCTCACCGAACGAAACGCGGCATGGGCCACTTTACTTCGGTCTTCTGAGAGGTCGTGATATTTCACCGGTCGAGCCGGCCCATTCATGCAGCAAACTGCTTGGCTCTACCACTGTCTGAACGTCGATGATTATAAGTTCATTGTCCAAGAAAAGAATGAGTAAATTATTAGAGTAAGTATTGAGAGAAGTATGTTATAATAAATATTGTAGTGCAAAGTTTGTTATATATTGTATTTTATGGGTTAAGAGGGCAAACGAGCTGGCGTGTCACCTGATGGTTAGCGATCAGCGCCGCCCATGGACACCTGAAACACATGTTGTGTTACAGTTGCCTTGCCAACCTTTAAGGGAGTAGAATATTGAAGTATGGGGGATGGGGGGGGGTTACCTCCTGGTTCTTCTTTCACCGAACGAAACGCGGTATGAACCTTCTAAGAGGTCGTGGTATTTCACCAGGAAAGCCGGTCCATTTATGCTGCGCACTGCTTGGCTTTAACACTGTATTCAAGGAGAGCTATGGCACAGATTTAGTTTTTGGTTACTCCACACCTCTATCTACCCGGAGTTCCACGACCGCCTGGTGGAACCTATTGTCAATATGGCACAATTTTGTTATTCATCGATTTTTATAACATGTAACTTCCTAAAAATAATTAAGGATTGTTATAAATTCGTCCAACATTTATAGAAAGTTCCACCGTAATTTACGCTGCTGTACTTAGTTATAACATGTGTACTGGATCTAAAATACAATACAACTAGATACTATATATAAAACTACAACACATTCAACTCTTAAAATTCTGTTTTTGGCAGCTCTATTCGTGTCGTTTCATTTCAAAGTAACAAAGGTGGTTTCAGACTAGCTTCTTAAAAGCGGCAGACATTTTTTTAATTGGATATAGCGAGCAAACGGATCGCAGGCAACGGGATCACCTGATGATAAGTAACGTCGTCTATGTACATCTACAACACTGCGGGGTCACATCCGAGTTGCTGCTCCTTAAGATAGGCACGTGTTTTGAAGGTACTTAAGTCGTATTGGTCTAAAAATACTATACCAGCAACTGCTGAAAGAAGAAAAAGCTCATATCAACCTGAGCAAATATAAATAAAGCAAACAAAAATTTTCTGGAGTAATATGGGTACTCACTAGTATCACCGTTCTCTGTTTAAGCCAACATCACGCAATAAACCTGTTTAGTCTATGACTTTCATATGAACTGCGATATATCCAGCGTTTTAACGCTTATATTAAATTACCGTGTGATCGTAGTAAAAAAGCGCTCGTCTGATAATGATCTGTTCTCATTTCGTTCTTTTACATTAGAACCACAGGACAAAGAGAACATGAGAGACTATTTTCAACAACATTTATTACACAGATATACTAAGTAACAATAAATTGGTGTACCAAATGGTGAGTAGGTAATTAGTATATCATTTTATATGTTTTTAAGCAAAACACATTAAATGCAAAATGGTCAACAAAACCCATAAATTACTGATTAGTAACATATATTTTTATTCAACATAAATCTTCAAAATAAATCTTGAACACTTTTAGTTTACATACATAACTTCACGCCTTTTTAAGCCGCGTTTCGTCGTTATGTTTACGACCCAAATGGAAGAGGTGGCGAGCCTATTGGCGTACCGAGCATAAAGTTTTCAGTCATCGATATTTTTCACACATAACTTCCGAAAAAAACTTCGAAAAGTCATTGATGTGAGCCAGTGTGAGGATTCGAACCCGTGTCTTCAAGATTTAGAAGCGGGTGCTCGACTACTGGACCACCGAGAATATTAGTTTACGGCAAGATATATATGACACTGAATCAACATACATTACATAACTGCAGTTGTCTACACCTGCTGTTGTACAACAGGGTAAACACACATAAATAATTATACTTTCAATTTATAGACCCCCAAAAACAAACAAAATTAACGAATTCTTGACCAAATTGAGATCACTTTTGACACTAATTCCTCCATTAACTAAGACAATTATATGCGGGGATATTAACATTAACCTATTAAACTTCGATGATCATAGTGTAGTCACATACGAAAATTTATTGTCCGAGTTTGGATTTACCAAATGCATTAATGATGTTACACGTAAAGAAATAGTAATGGGCAAATTAGTACAGTCCTGTATAGATCATATTTTTATCAGAGCAACCAATGTAGCCATTACTTCAGCGGTTATAACTCACAAAATCTCTGACCACTACATCATAGCGACATCGGTGGAGTGGAAACGCGCGCCAATCGCCCCACCGCGCGGCCCCGGCACCTCTTCGACTCGTCGCGTACTTGATAATAACATGGTTAGAAAAAAGTTCTCGGATATCGACTTCAGTACACTTTTGTCAATAGAATGCCCAGTAGAATTATACAATTCATTAGTAAAAATGTTCAAAGATATTTATGATGAATGTTATACAAATAAGATTATATATAGTGGTAATAGGAATAACAATGGATGGGTAAATAACAATCTGAAATGCATGATAAAAGAAAGGGATAGACTATTCAAAGTATGGAGACAAGAACCGAAAAATATGTTAAAGCGACTTACTTACACTAGATATAGAAATAAATGCCAAAAGGCTATAAATAAATGTAAATATATGTACGAAAAAGAAAAAATTTTGGAATGTAATAAAAATATACGAAAAATTTGGGATAGGATAAATAACATGCTAGGTACATTAAAAGAGCCGTTAGACCAACAGATATTGACTCATATGAAAACACAGGGTAGTGAGCAGGACATTTGTAACAAATTTTCTACAGCATTTGCACAAGAGGTACAAAAAATTAAACATAATTGTAATGATACATGGTTGGACAGAACTGCTTACGTAAATAGGTCGGACAGTAGTATTAGATGGCAGCCTGTGACTAATGTGGAGATTATGAAAGTAATTTCAAAAATGAATGCGCGTAAATCACCAGGTACAGATTTGATACGAATGTGCGATATTAAATATATAGCTCCTAAAATCAGTCCTGTTCTAGCTAAAATGATAAACCTTTCTATCAGAAAACGTACATTTCCTCCTAGACTAAAAGAAGCCCTAGTCCGACCTGTTTACAAAAAGGGTAATCATAAAATTTATTCTAACTACCGACCTATAGCTATATTATCAAGTATTGATAAAATAATGGAGAAATGTATAGTTGGCCAAATTGGTAACTACCTACGTGAGCGCAATATTTTAAGCAATTGTCAACATGGATTCCAAAAGGGCAAAAGTACTAATACACTGTTATCAAAGTTTACGGACGAAGTCAATAACTACTTGGGAGAAAGGAAGTTTGTAATATCAGTATTTTTTGACTACAAAAAGGCGTTTGATACTTTAGAAAAAGAAACATTACTAAAAGCAATGGAAGAGTGCGGGGTATCGCAACCTTTAAATCAGTGGTTCCGTAACTACCTAACATCCCGTACGTATCGAGTAAAGGTGGGGAGTGCTCTTAGTGATAGCACGGATGTGCAGTGCGGGGTGCCGCAGGGGTCGGGGTGCGGTCCGCTTTGTTACCTCATACACGTCAACAGTCTGTGTGGCGTACTGCGCCACTGCTCCTCATATATGTACGCTGACGACCTTTGTATCCTCTGTGCCGGCACAGACATCGAACATACCTACGCACTCGTCCAGAAGGACATAGACTCCGTAGTTAAATGGTCCCACGATAACGGTATTGTTCTAAATACAGACAAAACAAAATATTTATTTATCCATTCACCCTATAAGTACACGCACTTACCAACACCTGCTAGTTTATTGGTTGCCCACGACTACGCCTGTCTGCACAACAACAGATCCACATGTAACTGCACACCAATAGAAAAAACTAACTGTGTCACTTACTTAGGCGTGAAAATTGAGGAGAATTTTTCTTGGACCGCTCACGTAGATAATATATGCAACAAGCTAAGAATAGTTCTAAGTAAATTCTACCATCTGAGGCACAAAGTTCCAACTTATATTATGCGATGTCTTTATTTCTCGTTTGTGGATTCGATCCTCGGTTACGCCCTTGACTGCTATGGTTTAACATTTAAAACTAATATAGATAAACTGCTTGCCTTACAAATTAGATTTCTCAAATTATTAGTCGATAAGAAAACGTTATCAAGATTTAAAAACGATTACTCAAAATTATATAACAAATGCCAAATTTTACCCGTGACACTGAAACATAAATTCCTACTAGCTGTAAACAACCATGGCAGACAAGAGCTTAACCTTGTTAAGATACAGAACAAGCACAACATTCGGTCGATGACTGCTGGCATGTTTGATGTACCTAAAGTGTTAAACTATTACGATGACCGAACATTAAAAAAACGTATTCCGTACCTGCTAAACAGTTTGCCGGCGGACATACGAGCAGAGAATGATCGGCAGCTATTTAGAAATAAATTAAGGACTTACTATATTAAGCAATTGTAATGTTATCTCATGTCTTGTGTATTATGTAATGTAATCTGATGTTACGTGTTTTATGTAATGTGATGAGCTGATCCCACAGGCAAACCAATGTATATGGTTTTGTGGGACTCTGTATAATAAATGTAAAATAGTAAATTTAATAATAAATGAAAAAAAAAAAAAAAAACATACATGTCAAGAAAACCAATCAAAAATTTTCATCTTAAAATATGAGAGAATATTTTACAATTCTATAAAAGTACATAGATTTTTTTAATAATAAAACAGCTTATCAGAACGTGAGACGTAGTGAACTGCACATGCCGGCGATACTGTACGAGAAATGGAATTCTAAATGGCACTATAATATGATTTGAGCAAAACAATAAAAGGATTTCAGGAGAATATTTTAAAGACCTTCTTTGTGTAAATCTCGCATGAGATTTTGCCAGAAAATATTATGAGCAAACTTTATCTAATGTTCTAACATAACACAAATATTAAATTATTTTAATTATTGGTCTCGACAGTTAAGTAGTTTAAATATTTAATTATGATTGAGACATCCAACCCAAGTTCGAATCTGGGTACATGTCAACGTCGACTTTGACATAAATAGGCCGTGTATCTTCATTACGCAGCACAGAGTCGCTATAACTACGCAATGGATTTTGGTGCGTTTTTTTTTCAATCGATAGGGAGTGTCAATGGGGTGATTTTTATGTATAATTCAAGTGTAATGTAGTAAAGACAAAGTTTATTTACAAACTCTGTAAAAATTACTTTTGATATGGAACAAAGTTCGCTGGGTCAGCTAGGGTTATATATAATGGAATTTTGCTGAATTTAATAAAAAACATAGAGTGAAACAGACAATCTGCTATTATTTGAAGTTGATCAAACTGTATCTTATGACACTTTATTCTTTCTACCTAACCCACAAGGCCACAAGACCAGGCTGAAAGTTAAATAGTATAGTTATAAGTAGGTACATTTTATAAGAAATCAGCATCAACGTTATTCGCAACTTATAAAATAAATGGAAATACTAATTTGGTACTTATTATTTAGAAAATATAACGGAAATAGGCGGAACCTATTGCTATACCGGGCACAAAGTTTTTAGTAATCGATATTTATCACACGTAACTTCAGAAAAGAATTTCGAATAGTCATTCATGTGAGCTAGGATGTGAAGCTGCGTCTTTTTGATTCAGAAGAGGGGTGCTAGCCCACTGGACTACGGAAGCATGAAAAGGAAAAATGTAATTTCATATACAAAGTAATGTAGCATACATCTCTCAGATTTATGATGTCAACATCAGTGAACAAACACCATAAATAATTAGTTTCGTATGTAAATGACACGCAGCTTCTGACACGATATAGCACTTGATAACCGAAATCCATTTAAATAAATAATTTATAATAGTAAGGAAACATACAATAATTAAATTGTTTACAATATGTATAGTTAAAATACTAGCCGTAATCCAATTCACTTCTGGAGCATGACATGCCATTTTTTTAAGATGGCGAAATAATAGTAATAGTAATCAATAATAGTCTTATATTACTTTTTGCTTTTAAATAATGGATAATAGAAATTAAAGGAATAAATATGCAATTCAAAGATTGGATTTGAACCTGCATCAATAAATATCCACTGGCATAAAGTACCTAACTTGCTGAACTATGCTTTACTTACTATGATACCGGAGCTATGGCGATTTAAGAAAGTTTTATCTCTCATCGATACTTATCTCACATAATTTAAAAAAAATAAGTAGTGTGAATCAGGGTTCGAACCCGTGATCTCTAGATTAAAACTCTTAAAAACCAGAAATCTGAGTTGATTAAGACAACCACATAATTTATCTTTTGTCACGATTTCAATTTATTATAAAATTTCTAGAGAAAAAACCTCGAACAATAATTAATGACAGTATCTGTAATCTAAGACAAACATCAAAGAAATCTCTTTTACCACAAATAAGAGGAGTATTTCTGCTACAGCATAACTCACAAAATTTTTGACTTGCACATTGTTTCATTTGTTAAGAGGTATCACGTGAACTAACATATTTTGCCTCATTTTTCGACTTCCTCTTCTTTCCTGCAGTCTGGTGAGACAACGGTAACACTACCCGTATTGCATTGGTTTATGGGTGATATCTGTTGATGGGGTACTATTTTTTTATAAAGTTACACGCACGTCATGTTTGATATACCGAAGCATGTTTGATTTAAACAGTGGTAGAACCACATGCGTCAATGGGCAGGCTCGACCGGTGAAATACCACGATCTTTCAGACGAAAAGTGGCTTTTGCCCCGTTTCGATCGGTGAGAGAGTTACCCGAAGGCCCACCTCCCTTCCCCATCCTTTTCAATCTTACTCCCTTAAAGGTAAGGTAAGCTAAGATTTTATTTTGTATTTCTTGGTTGTTGTGTAATTGCTTTTTGTTTTAGTTTTAACACAGTAACTGAAGTAATTATTAACTTTATTTATTAAAATAAACTAATAATGCAACAATAATTTCACCCTTTTTAACACATAAAATTACCCCATAATTTATGTTCCCATAATATCACGCAAAAGCCATTTAGATGATACCTTTAAAACACGTCTCATGTGATGTAATATACAAGAGAATGCTTTTATAAGGTACCTTAGTTAAAATATACATAAAAGTTTTACTAAAACTTTAGTGATAGCCGGCACTAAAGATCACTACAAATCATTAATCCGAGCTTCCAGTTTCGTTTTACCTTTCAGTCATTAAAAATAAGTATAAATTCCTTTAAAATATATCTCGGATTAAAATTGTAAAAGTGTTAATCAAATATTTAAAATGACTTTTTACTCTCTTCTCCGTTTGCCCAATAATTATTGTGAAAGAGAGAAAAAGAGTATGTATATGTAGAGGTTGATTGGTGATTCGTCGTAGAAATAAAAACTTCTTGTATTTTTGTATTGTTTATTTACGTGTAGCTCGTATATAATTTTCCGTCTCTTCACTCTCAGTTTCTCAGCGCGACTCCCCAATCCTTTCATTCAGTCCCTGCATCCTTATAACTTTCACTCATACTTGCATTCACCTTTCATTCAAACGTTCAGTAAGTTCCCAGATATATAATGTGAATTTTTATCTATTCTATTTCTACAAAATAAAATTCAGTGATTATCTTTAAATGCGCTTGATGGGAAATATTGTCACAATATCGCATAGATCAAATATTGTAATGATACATACAAATCTCTCTTTCAGGATCTCAACTACATAGTCAATTGACTGAAATAATGATTTCTGAAAAATATACTTTTAATTAGTCTATCAGAAAAGGCAAAAAGAAAATACACTGAAACAAATTGATGGTGTCATATGATATGATCATAAAGCCTTGCTAGGTAACATCAATAATTTTGAAATATATACATTTGCAATTAAAAAAGAATCTTAGATAAGTAAATTATTCCACAGTCATGAAGCGGAAAAATGTGATGAGTTTTATTTTAATATTAAGATCATATATTATATATAATGGTCGCATAATTCGGAGAACAGTACCGCACTTTTTTATTATTGTCTTACTATATTATGTCTGCTCCAGCGATATTTGATTTAATTTACGTGGGCTATGGTTTTTCATCGAATTTATGGGTACTGCCTTCACAAATGAAGGCAATATTTTGAGAAGTACATACTATTTTATTGTAAGATCAGGACTTTATTACCGAGAGGACTTGTAGCTAAGAAGAATATGCTCTAAGTATAAGGAGTCACGGGTAGGCTCGACCGGTGACATACCTCGACTTTTCATAATATAAATGACAAATGGCTCATGCCTAATCCTTCTCCTTTCCCAGTGCTGGACACAATCTGGAAACCTATCTGTTTTGCAGATATACATAAGCGGCGGTATTCGCTTACCAGCAGGTTAACCACTTGCGCGCTTGCCTAATATCTTCTAAAATAATGGTTGTAGATCTGCCACTTATTCTGCAGGACGTTATATTAGGTGTATTACTATATTATCAAAACTTTATATTTGACATATTGTTTTCAGTTATTTGTTTTTTCACAATGCTATTTTTAAATAAAATTTCAAGATATTTATCTCTAAGACTTTCGCGAATCACGTTCATGACATTAAAACAACCTTTAGGATTATAATAATTTCGAATTATAATTCGAAACGTCGGGAAATAAATAAAATTAGTAATAAATAAACGCGATATAATCCTAAAGGTTGTTTTAATGTCAAGATTTCAAGAGTTATTGATTCTGAAGCGATACCTAAGACATCCACGGGTCACATAATAATTAACAAAATTTATTTAGCGTAAAGTTTCTTAAAATGGGGCTACTTAATGGAAATCAATGAATCGTAATAAAAATTGTCTCACTTTTAAACGATTCATTTTTAGTGTTCATTCGTTCATAAACGACGAGGATCATCCTAAGTAAAGCTTATTTAATTGAATATTGATAGTACTGTATAAAGTGATTTGTAAGAATGAATTTAATTCCAATTGAAAATTCGTGCTATTACTTATAAAAATAGATTTCGTGGAGCCTAGCTTTTAAAATTTGATTTTAATACTATTTATGTATTCGTTAGCTACTATACATAATAATATCCCCTTATAGTCCAATCAATTTAGAAATTTGTGTCTAGAGAAATTCCCACCGAGCTCACCGATTCTGATTCCGTCAGAAGTCTTGGAATCGATTCCGGGCTCAGAAAAAAATCCCGAAATTATTTTGGGATAGTTTGTGTGTAACTAAATATCGATGACTGAAAATGTTGTATCCGGCGTATGGAAATAGATTCCGCCAATTCTAAATGAGACGAAAGGATTCGGCTAGTCAAGGCTTAAAGTCAGGTGCCTCGGGTACAAAAGACTTGGAATTACAATAAGTTATCATAAATTTAATTAAAATAAATTAGTAACACGTTTAAAAATAATTATGCTAGCTATCAATTTACATTTTGTAATTTTATTTTTATGTTTTTTTTTTGTATATTTTTAATAACTTTTTCTTCATTAATTCTTTTAAACTAATTTAAAACATATTTTACCATGAATGATTTTGTATATTTGGGAAGTATTTTTACAAGAGACGGTAAATGTGAGGAAGATATTGAAAGGAGAGTGATTGCTGGTAAAAGAGTCAATGGTGCACTACATGCGTAGTGAGGCTGTGTCTGAAAAGGCACGCTTCACGATTCACAGTGGTGTGTTGGTACCAAATCTAACTGTTTAAAAAAGGTAAAATGCGTAGCAACCGAAACCGACGTGAATGCACGACAAGATGTATGACTGTGGATGAAGCGAAAGATGTGTGTCAGGATAGTAGCTTGTGGAAAGCCAAAGTCTCTGCCTACTCCCATGGGATACAGGCCTGAGCTTATGTATGTATTTTACCATTGGCAAAGTTACAAGGAACAATCGCTTATTAGGGAGGAGGTTATACTAAATTATATTAAATAAGTTTTCATAACATTGTTTGATGAAAATCTTACTATAAATCCTACGCCTCATTTTGTCCCTGATTTTAATCGAAAATTTATGAGTTGGAAAAGACTTTTAGTACCCCATTCGCACCCTTTTCAGTCACTGAAAACTCATTATTCGTCTAAATCAATAACTTCCATCCTGTCAAACTATTTCATCGAATTTTGGATTTAAAATTCTCTTGAAGTAAATCCCAAGCTAATGCTAATTATAAAATGGTATAAATTTATAATTTAAATTTCCCTGACTGAAAAAAAAATAGATTTATTTATAAATTCTACACATTATTTATACATGCTGTGTGGCGCCGGCTTAGAATACCGCCACCCCATCTCTTCCCGTGGGTGTCGTAAAAGGCGATTAAGGGAAAAGCTAGAAGAATGGGCGCCAGCATTCTCTCTCAAGAAAATACAGCCTACCGCGATCGCCAACCCGCCTGGCAAAAACCCCCCATGATTGAGCGGACCAGCAATTGTGGCGCTCTATGGTGGAGGCCTATGTCCAGCAGTGGACCTCAAAAGGCTAATGATGATTTATACATATTACTTTAACTTTTCAATTTTAAACATCTTAATTCTATGTCATTATTTCTTAGTGAATAATTAGTAGACGTGTTGATATAAATATAAAAAATAAGATTTTTTTGGATAGTATTGATTTTGCGACCAAGTCATGGGTGACTACTACATTCATGACGATATTTGAATGTGACGAAGACCATAAATCTTACTCAACGACTACCAACCATGACCTTTATCCAGGATTTATGAGTCGAAGAAGACATTTAGCAGCCAATTCACACCTTTTTCTTTCGAAGAAACTTTGCCAATATATAAAATAATATCAAGGAGTGTTAGGAATTGAACAGTTTACATAAATTTCAGAAAACAAGATTTAATTTTCATCTTTCTGTTTCAGGAAAGTTATTTCTTTTAGGTTTTCGGCCATTTATTGGTTATCTTTGGTAAAACAATTGCTGGTTCTATTTTATTAATTAAAATCTGATTTTGGTAAATAACTTAAATCTTACCATTCTTAAAGTATAAATAATATATTTTGTAGAGATCTTTGGTATTTTATTACTCAATTCTGGGTCAGCTCTTATGTAGGGTTAAAAAAAATGCAGAATAGACATACAATTTCCTCAACTCACATAATATAACCTTATCATCGCACTAATATGGTCCTTTGAGATATTTTTTATGGGATAGGAGGGCAAACGAGCATGCGTGTCACCTGATGTTAAACAGCCAGCGCCTCCTATGGACACATTAAAAATATATATTAAAATATATATTCCGATGACAGATAAAAATATGCTTATTATAATATGCGCAGATAAAAGTATGCGAGAAAAATATGCGTTAAGTTGACTCCCAAGACTGACATTACTGGAAGCATTAGAAAAATAGTGTAAATAATTTCTCCACCCTTCAGTTATAACTACCCTTAGCAGAAAGATCAAAGAATATACAATAAATCAGCTCGTTTCTTGATGTAATTAACTGAAGTACAGTTGAAAAGTCTTGAAGTTCTAATTAGTTGACCGGGACGTTCTTCAACCGACAGTCGTCAGATTACTTTGCATTAGATTGACTTAAGTTAATTTGTATGTAAAAAGAAAGAAGTAACATCAAGGTATTTTATTAAATTTGCAAATCTTATTCAAAGAAATTCTTTTTAAATAATTATGTTTTTAGTGATGTAATGGATTTTTTTTGTCAGAATTTGTCGTGGCACGCCTCTAATGTGATTAATGTCCCATTTACATTGATGATATCAGCTAAATGATAAAGTTATTATTTTGTTATACATAGTATATTAAATATACTAATAACCGAACTGAACAACTAAGTCTGAACTGAATTACTTTTTAAGTCTCGATTACAAGTTTCGATTTTTAATTAAGAACGAATCATTTCAACATCCCGTCTTGAAAGTGCGTTATGTAAAATTTCATTTAGTAAGCTGTTTTATGTTGGATCTCATGACTAATATTAAACTAATAAATTGATGATAAGAAATAAATTAAATACATTATTTACAATATATACAATTCAAAAACTATCTGAAATCAAATTTCTCCGCATCTCGGTCTACTAGCAGCGTGCTCAGAAGACTTGCCGTACGGCAATGCTAATCTGCTCTGTGCGAAGAATAGACCAGCCCTCTGGTCGATCAAACTTTTTGCAAGACCTTTATAAAGTACACGAGCCTTGGGGTTGAGACTTTCCCCAAAGTCTCAAAACCCCAAACGGCTCTATTAAATTATCACCTATATTTGGTTACTGTATTTGTGCCGCTTGAGATTTTCTGCCGAAGCAGCAGCAGCAGCTCTTTTGTGTTTGAAAGATGCGATGGCGCAAGGGTGTCGATGCAAGTAGTGTCCCACACCAAAGGCCTACCCATTTTTAAGGCAAAGGAGACATCCCGTCCGGTCTTGCCATCATCGCTCCAAACCGTTCGGTTGCAGGACGCTGGTATACCGGCACGACGAATAATGTCGTTGATGTTGGCGTGACAGGAAATGCGGCCGGCGCTCCAGGCGCATGAGAGGGCATGATGGGCCTTGCTGTCAACAACCTCTCCGCAGCGACATAAATGCGAGGAAACACAGGGAACACCTAAACGAAGACAAGTTCCGATACGGAAAGTCGTATTACCTAATAATGTTCTTACATTGGGCGATGGCAGTGCCCTCAGCCAAAACCGCACTCCCACTCTCCCACAGTCGGCAAACAAGCGCGCTCAGCATCATAGATTTTATAACTTTAAAAGTTTTAATATAAACTTACTCAGGTAGTCTCATATTTCAGGACCAGTTCTATATAGAAGTTCAGAACAATTTTCTGAGCGGAAACTCTAATAAAATAACAATAAAAAGGGAGGCAAGAGTTGACACGCTTGTGACATTATATTAAATTATTATGTTATTTCTTTGGTGAGTAGTTTGACTATTTCAAAAAGAGAGCATTTTTTTCATTAATATGGTTGTATTTATCTATTAGTTATATTCAATTTTATTATAGCGAATTAGAATAGAGCAATACTATGCCTTTACGTTATAATATTAAAGGCAGTATATTCATTGGTTCCTCGAATTTAAAATTGAAAGTAGTGAAATGAGAAAATATATACTCAATTTTTAAACTCTCTACTCTTACAGTGAACGACTCCCAGAACGCTTACAGTAAAACATTAAACTTTTTATATAAAATATTTATTACGTTGGAAACTTGTGAGCCAGTTTTTTGACGTAGTTCCTTTAGTAAAATATTTGTTTTACTTTTTAATGAAATATTATTTTACGTCAGTATTTATATAACATTTCCTTGCCAGTTAAACTACCTAGTGAAGTTATAGTGATAACATTTTGCTAGTAGATTAATGTCAACCAGTTTTTTTTTATGTTTTCATAGCAGTAAGTGTTGTTGTGTGTGCAAAGTAAGATTTTCTAACCAAATGTGGTTTAACGGACTACCTGGTTAGTCGACGGCCACATTTCAAGCGTAATTTTCCAAGTCACTGATGTATCAATCATTTATTACTTACAGTAAGTTTACATGCTAACAGATTGGATAGACTCTATTTTTAATTTAATTATTTTAATTTAATTATTTGCTGGATATGCTGTGTGGTGCCGGCTTAGGAGACCACCACCCCATTTCGTCCCATGGGTGTCGTAAGAGGCGTCTAAGGGAAAACTAGTAAAATGGTCAACAGCATTCTCTTTTGAAAAATCTAAACCTACTGCGATCGCCAACACGCCTGCCAAGCGTGGTGATTAAGGCAAAAACCCCTCATAAATGAATGACAAAGTAAGAACGGCCCCCAGTCACGGCAGCTTCGCTATTCCGTTGGCTCACGGTAGCGGGCTCGGTAGCGGCGGAGTAGGGGGTGCTAAAAATCTCCGGTTGCGATATGGCTACCATAAAGGACGACCTCTGGCAATGGTAACACACAACATCCGCACGCTTAAGACTGACGAGAGGATCACCGAGCTGGAAGAAGAACTGAGTAAGATTTGTTGAGACATTGTGGTACTATCAGAAGTTCGAAAACAGGGTGAAGATACAGTAATCCTGCGGTCCGAAAACTTACTCTTCTACCGGGAAGGCGACAACATCTCGCAAGGTGGTGTCGGATTTATCTTTCACAGGTCTCTGGTAGCCATCGTGGAGAGGATCGAGAGTGTGTCGACAAGGGGAGCGTACCAGAATTTGATGACGTAACAGACATGTCTGATGATGTTGTTCTGACGTAATTTCCCCGCACATTATATTATCACATTGCATTGGAAGACATATTCAAGCTCCTAGACTGGTCCGGACTTTGCATCAATATCAATGGCGAATACATCACTCACCTTCGATTTGCTGATGATATCGTGGTCATGGCAGAGTCACTGGAGTATCTTGGTACAATGCTCAAGGACCTCAGTAAAGTTTTCCAACAGGTAGGTCTCGGAATGAACATGGACAAGACCAAAATTATTTCCAATGCTCATGTCATTCAAGTACCGGTAACTGTTGGCGATGCAATCCTCGAAGTTGTTGATCACTATATTTACCTAGGACAAGTTATTCAACTAGGTAGAACTAACTTCGAGAAAGAGGTAAACCGACGGATCCAACTCGGTTGGGCAGCGTTCGGGAAACTAAGGGAAATCTTTTCGTCAAATATTCCTAAGTGCCAAATTGAGTCCAAGGTCTATGACCAATGTGTGTTACCAGTGATGACATACGGAACTGAGACGTGGTCTTTGAATGTTGGCCTTAGGTTAGGCTCAAAGTCGCTCAGCGTGTTAGGGAGCGGACTATGTTGGGAATCTCTTTGCGGGACAAAATCCGTAATACGGAAATCCGCAGGAGATCAGGCGTGACCGACATAGCCTGAAAGGTTAGCACGCTGAAATGGAGATGGGCAGGCCACATCGCTCGACGAACCGATAACCGTTGGGGTAAAAGGTTCTCGAGTGGCGACCACGAACTGGGCGACGTGGAGTAGGGCATCCTCCCACTAGGTGGACCGACGATCTGGTCAAGATTGCTGGCAGCCACTGGATGCGGAAGTCGCGGGATCGGTAGCTATGGCGTTCTATGGGGGAGGCCTACGTCCAACAGTGGACATCGAAAGGCTGATGATGATGATGATATGATATATTTTAAATATACCTGCTTGTAACATAACTTCACGCCTTTGGTTACCCGAAGGTGTAGGCAGCGGCTGTTAAGCCTCGTTTCGCCGTTATGTTGTATATTGCCTATACCTGCTTGTATATTTAAATAAATAAAATTTAAGTGACTATAATATTGAAATGTCTGTAACATTTGCTAAATTTATTTAAAAACAATCTATATTTTCATCTTATTCTACAAGAACAAAGTCGCGGTAACAGCTACTGTTTCATAATACTGGAAATTCTGTTCAGATTTGTAATCAAATTTATTAACTATAATACAAACATACTATCAAACTTGAAACACTAACAACTTACTGACAATATGTTCAAACTTAAGGACGAGTTAAGCTGGTTAGAAGTGCATTTGCATGTTGCATATTGCATGTTCAATTTTGCTTTGATTTTATTATTATGAATCGTTTCCTGCTTGCGTTTTCAGTGTCAATACCGGAAGCTATACTTACCTCACTATTAGTAGAAGAGAAACCAATTACTTAGTACACTAAAATAATTTAAGGCAATTAATAAATTAAACTAGATAAATTTTTACAGTGCGCTGCAAATAAGATGAAAAATGGCTTCTAAGTTCACAATCATAGCTTAGCAAATAATTTCAAGTTTTTCGATAAGTTTAATAGAATGTTGATGATGGAGCCACATGCCTATGCCTTCTCCCTACTCTTTAATTCGATCCATTATTCGAAGTATTAATGTCATTTGGGCCGCATATGTCACTTACCACTAGGTGACGCATTCGTTTTTCTGCTCTCATTCTCATTTCTTATTTATAAAGTTTATTTACATATTTAATAAACACACTACATTACACAAACTGTAACATTCAAATAGCACATTATCACATTCGCTCGTGGAAAAGTACTTCCGTAAAACAATAAAACACAAACGAAATTGTTACATGTGGCAATTTGAAAACAATTCATTCCAACTGAAACCGCTCGCTTCGTAACTTCACGCCTTTTATTAACTCGCTGAATTTACCAGCCTTAAATGTAACGTTTAACTATAGGTATATCCCGAACAGGATTTTGTCAATCATTGGCATTTAATACGCATTCACAAGTTCTGTTTCTCAGCGGGCTAGAGGTCTGACGGCGAATCCGGGCTTAGATCAATGTGCCCGGTGTATGGTAATATGTTCCGCAAACTTTTCCGTTTGGGATGTAAAAATACGGCGAGTCGAGGATTAACAGCCGTTGCCTTCACGTACGCGTAGAAAAGGCGTGAAGTTGCAAAAGAGACATCAAGAACGTAAACTATTGTTGTTGAGGCAGGATCTTAACTCGAGGCCTGTACGAATTGTCATCACATATTATAAAGGTATCTCGTAAAGTTTTAAAACAGTGCGTAAATTAACAATCCTCTCTCTGTCCTTTAGGCAAAAGATCTCTCAGTGGAAAGATCCAAGAAAATACAATAAATCAAGTCGTTTCTTGATGTAATGAACTGAATTACAGTTAAACATATTTAAGTTCTAATTAGATGACCGGGATGTTCGTCAACCGACAATTGTTAAACAAACCGACCGTATAGTTAATGTGCCTGTGTCACTTGATGGTAAGTAACCAGTGCCGCCCATGGACACATATAGTGTTACAGTTGCGTTGTCGACTTTTAAAGGAGTCGGATAAGAAATAAAGGAAGAGGGGATGGGCCCCCGGGTACCTCACACCAAACGAAACCCGGCATAAGCCACTTTACTCGATCTTGTGAGAGATCGTGGTATTTCATCGGTCGAGCTATTACCGGTCGTCTATTCATGCAGCGAACTCCTTGGCTCTACCATAATAAAAGTAAAAAGTCAGTTCTTCGTAAGCAATATATTATGTAAGCTTTTCATAATACCATATTTCATTTATCTATAATGTTGTGGTTAAATTATGTGAGTACAATTTCAACCAATAGGTACACTATTGGTTGAAACCGCTAATTTATTAAACAACACTGTTCAGTCAATCATTATTTTTATTTCAATCATAGAGTAATTTTAATTAATTTGTATTATTTTGCATTCAAATCGTTACGAAGAATACCGTAAGTAGAAATATGCGATTTTGCTTTTCTCTAATAAGCACAATATTTTAAACATGGAACACGGGCATGCTATGAGTCGACATTCTAAGAGGTCTTTGTATTTTATCGGTCCAGCCAGCCGCTTGACTAAACCACTGTAAACTCTTGGTCTTTGTATAACAATCGTTAGTTTTCTTTTCTCCAATGTTTCCCTTCAACTTATTAGCGGCTTATTTTAATGCACAAATATTTGAAAGATTGTGTACTATACACTTTTTATAATATAACATAACTTCGCGCCCTTTTCTACCCGAAGGTGTAGGAAGCGGCTGTTAAGCCTCGACTCGCCGTTATGTTTACGTCCTAGATGGAATAGGTGGCGAACCTATTGCCATACACCGGACACAAAGTTTTCAATCATCGATATTTAACACACATAACTTCCAAAACTAATGTCGAAAATTGTTCGGTGTAAGCTCGGATTCGTACCTACGACTTCTTGGTTCAGAAGCAGGGTGCTCGACCATTGGACCACCGAAACTTTTGTACTTGAGGGTAAAAGCTGTAAATTATTTAGGTACTTTATAGTTTTACACATAAATGCAGGCAATTGCTTAGAATATAAGGCTGTAGAATACTTTTTCAAATAGAAAAAAATCGTATAAAGTAAAATAGATTTTACATACATACCAAGTCATTTTTCTTTTTTTAAAACTTGCTTCTAAGCGCAGTGTTTTCTAATGAAAATATTTAGAAAATAAGAACAAATAAATTAATTATTATTATTATTATTCTAATTTAGAAAATTACAATAAAACGAGATGAGAACTTAACTTGTTATATTCTTTGGCACGTAGAAATTTTAATATCAAAAAGATTTGTATAAGCTGTTCGGTTCCGTTTTATTTTTAACCGACTTCGAAAAAAGGAGGAGGTTCTCAATTCGTCTGTATGTATAATACTTTTTTTTATGTATGTTCACCGATATTTTCGTCAATTATGGACCGATTTCAAAAAATTTTTTGTTCGTTGTGTAATGTTTACTTTAGAGATGGTCCCATTTTCTCCAGGTCAGGATCTGATGATGGGAACCAGGAGAAATTGAAGGTATCCACCAAAAGTTGTACGCGAGTATGGTGTTTTTATTACGTAATAGTGATGTCTTAGGGATATTTTTTATGGTGCCAACATTTGATGCTGCTGTGCTGAGGAAGAAGCCACAAAACTCCTCAACGGTTTGGAGTTTGATGACAGCACTGCAATTGGTCGATAGAAACTACTTGGTAGTATGTAGGGCTAGCGTGTTGCTTGTGAAGTATGCTGGAATATACTTACTAAACTATAAAATATATTTACTAAACTGGAAGCCATGTAAATGAACTAACTTCTACCGAAGTTCATAGCTCATTAATATCACTAAAACTCGTGAAAAAAATTAAACTTAAATTAAAGCTTATCAAAAAAAAAAATTAAAAAAAAAAAAGTTAAACCGACTTCTAGAAACGTAAACCACACAATCTAAAAGTATATGAAATCAGTACCTCTATAACTAAAAAGCGATAAATAACGTAACTTACTCATTTGTATACTTAATACGATATACAAAACGTAATACTTTAATAAAGTCATCTTTAACTATTATAATATTTACAAATGTTACTTATTTTTGGAGTCGGTGCCAGCCTAGGTAACGTACTCTATTGTGTTGCACCAAATTCAATAATGAGTAACATTTGTAAATATTATAATAGTTAAAGATGACTTTAGTAAAGTTTTACGTATGACTGGGTTCCAACTAGGTAATAGTTTCCAGCCATCTTCTCTATTGAAATTTTTTGGATGTTTTTTGATTTCTATGATCCTGGGACGATAATGTTGTTCTTTGGCGAGGATTTGTGGTTTGTCAAACCTGATGTAGAGTTTTGGGCCCTCCCTACAGTGTTCACAAACAGCAGACTTATTATAGCGGTTGTGTTCCACATCAGCTATGTGTTCTTTGATCCTGGTTTTAATGGACCTCCGGGTACCTTTCTCACCGAACGAAACGCAGCATGAGCCACTTTACGTCGATCTTCTGAGAGGTCGTGGTATTTCACCGGTCGAGCCGGCCCATTCATGCAGTCAACTGCTTAGCTCTACCACTGTAAAGATGTACGGAAAGATCGCAGGTTGGCGCTCAACTGTGGCTAGCTTCACTCGGTTTTTGTGATGATATCTAGGAACTTTAAGCTGATTGGCATGTAGGACTTTTTTCACATGCTGAATCTCCTCTGCTATGTGTTCCTGGTCGCAAATCCCTCGTGCTCTCTGAAACAAAGATTTTGACACGGCAGCTAACTGTGAAGGATGGTGGTGAGATTCACCATTCAGGTATCTATCTGTATGGGTTTTCTTACGATACACGGTGTGACTCAAGGTATTATTATAGTTACGAATACGGGAAATAAATAAATAAACGCGATATAATCCTAAAAGTTGTTTTACAGTTATGGACACATGAATTTTAAAATAAATCATTTATAAAAAACAAAGTATTATTTCAATATTTATTAAATATTATTTTATGAATGCATGTTTTATAATACCTGTTGCATGGATCTATGAAAGTATATATTAAAGTAAAAATATCAAATATTTTTTAATAATTTTCACTAAACTAACTTTATTTACAGTGTTTAAGTTCAGCCCAAGAAAGCTATTAGCGGAAATGTTTTGTTAACATTTTCTAAGGGACAAATGGGGATTACACGCACAATTTTCTCTTGTTATATTGATATTAGTTAAAAACATAAAAATAATATTTTACTGAAAAGTTAAAGCTTAGTTACAGTTTGTTTTCCTTCTACCCCCTACCCCAATTATGACACCATATGAATTTATGCATGTGTGGAGTGAACGAAGCGAAAAAGTACATTTACGAAGGATTTGGGAATTACGTTCTTTTTGTGTTCGTAAACTTCTTTTTCCTGAAGTTTTAATGTGTCTCAAAAGCACTTAAGAACTCTACTCTTACTTTACAGTGACTTTCCTAAAAAAAATTGTAATCTTACCTATTTTCCTTGCGTCGATCTGTCGTTTGTTTTAATCTGCTTAATTATTTCTCTCATGCTACTGCTATCTATTAAGTTATTAAAATGGCAGGCAGAGCAACGCCGCTCGTTGCATGAATGGGCCGGCTCTATTTCGCAGTAGGTTGTCTTACCTGTATACCACTAGGTCCATCAGAATGTTACATTATTTTTCATTACGTTTAAAATATCACCATTATCTTCTGATTAACCTTGGAAGTCTTTAAACTAAATATGATATAATGAGTCTACAAACTTTATTGAGATTTGAAATGGCTAATAAACTCTATTTTATGTACGAAATATTATAATAGGTTGGGGAAAAAGTATTTTCGTATTTTTGTATGAAAAGTCAAGACATTTTTTTCAAAGTTTATTTACATTTATTTACAATATATATGTACCGTTTTGTTGAATAATTGTGGGCAGAGACATTATCCCGTTACTGTAGAAACTTTGGGACTTCTGATCAAAAAAACGGGACAAATAGTTTTGGCAGTCCTCTCTTGAGGTCAACCTTACAGAACCTAAAGAATTCTGAAGAGACCGAAACAGGTGAAAATCTGAAGGCGCAAGGTCAGGGCTATATGGTGGATGCACTAGGACCTCCCAGTCGAACTCTCTTAATTTTTGCTGAGTGGCTAAAGATGTGTGTGGTCTAGCGTTATCGTGATGAAAGACCACACCCTTCCTGTTGATCAATTCCGGCCGTTTTCTCTCGACTGCTTCCTTTAATCTCATCAGTTGCTGGCAGTAAAGATCAGAATCGATGGTTTTGCCGGACGGTAAAAGCTCATAATGAACAATGCCCTTCCAATCCCACCATACACACAGCATCACCTTATTTCGTGTTAGGCCAGGTTTGGCCACAGTCTGTGAAGCCTGGCCAACTTTCGACCACGACCTTTTTCGCACGTTCTTGTCGTACGTGATCCACTTTTCATCGCCAGTTATCAATCTCTTCAAAAACGGCTCGGTTTCATTACGTCTCAATAATGAATCGCAAATGAGTACACGGTTCATTAAGTTTCTTTGAGTGAGCTCGTGTGGCACCCAAATATCGAGCTTTTTTGTATAACCAGCTTTCTTCAAATGGGTCAAAACTGTTTTGTGGTCAATTCCCAGTTCTTCAGCTACATCGTAACTACTAATATGCCGATCTTGCTCCACTCTTTCAAAAATGGCGTCCATTTTATTCGTAACAGGGCGACCAGAGCGAGGTGCATCTTTAACATCAAAATTTCCGGACTGAAAACGTTTGAACCAAATTTGTGCTACTCTTACTGACACTGCATCAGGTCCATAAACATCACAAATTTTTTTCACTGCTTGAGTTGCATTTTTGCCTTTTTTATAATAAAATTTTAAAATGTATCGAATTTCTTCATTAGATTCACTCATTTTTACGGAGAGAAAAACAAATGAAAAATAGCGGGAAACAACTTTTTTTTATTTTTTTCTTTTCTTTATAATGTAACCTTTTTAATGTTACCAAAACCAGCCAGACACAAATAGTACAGTCAAAAAAATTTTATAATAAGTTTATACCTACGTTATGCGAAAAGACTTTTTCCCCGACCTAATATTAATATCACTTTAATACAAATACCCTTTAAGTGGACTATTAATATTAGTAACCTTCGATTATACGTGCCGTAATAAATAAAAAATTTACACATTATAAAGTTGACAAAAATGAAGTTTCTAAAAACGTAAAAAAGTAAACATTCTTTTTTTCGGAATTAGCTTAAATTAATTAATCTGTAAAAAACTTATCAGCTTTTTTATTTGAAGAAACAGTGATGCAATTTTTTTAAACAGGGTTTTTAGTGGCACACATCTTTGGTGATTAAAATTACCTTATAATTTACATTGATAATATTAGCTAAACGAAGCAGCTATCATTTTAGTATACATAGTATGTTTATAATACATACCGACTGCTTTGAAAGTTTCTTTGAAAAGAATCAGTGAACAAAAGTGTTTGCAGGTCGCTACTATATGAGTTAGCTGTTCCACTTCCTTAAGTAAAGCTGGATATTATATTGTCTTCTTAATTGGTTGTCTAATGATTAACTTTTTCTCGTTTAAATCAAGTTTGTGGTCAAGTAACTTAAAATAGGTAGCGTATTTATTGAAACGCGTAAACAATAATAACTTACAATACTTATATAACCAAAACCTATTCCATTTGCGGCATGTAAATTATCATTTGTTTCGAAGCAAAACAGCGGCTATCTAAACTTTAGGGAACAAAAGGTGTGATGTTACAAAATACTTTGTCTTCTATTTTTAAGCAGGCGCGAGCAAAAATAACCCAGTTTTTCTTATTATCTGGTAATACAAGCATATTATGATATATAACAAACAAATTCATCGGTATTGTTGTGTTTTAAAATATGTCAGTACAATTTCGTTTAAATATTTACAGTTCAATTTCAACCAATGGGTTACACTATTGGTGGAAACCGCTATTTTATTATACAACACTGTTCAGTCAATCATTAATTTTAATTAAATGTATTTTTTATATATTTTCATTTGTATTATTGTACATTCAAATGGCTATATTTTTTATTAAAAAAAAGGTCACTTTTGGGTACAAGGGCAATTTCCGTACACAATTTTGACGAGCGACAAGATTTGATGAGCCTCGTGGTCTAACTACCGACAGCAGAATATACATAGAGACGATTTGCAAACCTCCTGCTTTTTTGGAATTCGAAAATCTTAAGTAGTGAAGTGAGAAAATATACGCTTAATTTTTACACTCTCTCCTGTAACGGTGAACGACTCCCAGAACAGTTTGTGTGAAACATTAAACTTTTTACATAAAACATTTATTCTGATGGATACTTGCGAGCCAAGTTTTTTGACGTAGTTTCTTACATATTTATTTTCCCCTTTTTAAAATTAATTAATATTTTACAGCAATCTTTTTCTTGCATTTCCTTGCCAATTAGTGGAGTTATAGAAGTGATATTTTGCTATTAGATTTATACGTAGACGTAACAAATTGAAGTCATGCAATTTCTTTTTTATATTTTCACGCTTATAATAGCAGAACGAAGTCAGATTTTCTATTAGAAAATCTGACGATTTGGTGCTAATAGACTAAATGGCGTGTCACTTGACATACCTCAAGCGTAATTTTTATTTTTGTAGAAATCATTGATGAATTACAGAAATTTTATATGTTAACAGATTGGGTAGACACTAGTTTTAGTGATGTATTATTTCCTGGATATTAGCAAGTATATTTAAATAAATAAAATTTGATTGTGATTTCTAGTGATATGATATAAATAGTTACATAAATCAAAACAGCATTTTTTTTAAACGTTTTGTGTGTCTTTCTAACAGGTTGTAACAGGATTGTCACTTGCAGATAGCTAATGCAACAAGAATTTTCCGATTTTTTTCTATATTGTCATCAAATTTAACGGCAACTAAACCACGCGAACTGATTATAATACAAACATAATAACAAACTTCAAACAATAACAACTTAATGGCAATATGTTCAAACTTACGGTCGAGTTAAGCTGGTTAGAAGCGCATTTGCATGTTGCATATTGCATGTTATTATTAAGAATCGCTTACTGTTTGCGTTGTTACCGTCAATACCGGAAGCTAAACTTACCATGTTGTTACTGAAAGGGAATTTTGGGAAAACTATGCCGTTATAATAATTCGGTAATGGATTTTTTGCAGTACACCTACATACATACATAACTTCACGCCAAATCCCTTGCGGGGTAGGCAGAGAGAACAGAGCGCCACAAGGCACGATTCTTACACGCCTCACTCGCTTCGTTGACTTTCATAACTCTATTCATGCACGCGCGTCGGTTTTTGAGGCTCCTAACATCACCAGTATACTGAATAAATAGGTCAGCTTGACTAAAACAATACACTACCTCTCAGAAAACCAATGTAGAGTGGTAACAGGCTGCTATACATTTATTAGTGAAAATTTCGGGTCTGTTATGAAATGATTCCAAGAAAGTGCTCTTTAAAAATCAATAACAAACTGTAACTTCGACGTGATGAAATAATAAAAATATAATATAACCAGCAGACATATTGAACAATTACTTATCACTTGAACAACGTTGACATGCTTTCAATATAGAGAGATTCTAAGATCCAACATATATTCGAAGTTTTGCAATAAGTACAGAATTACAGTACAGTAAGTGATAATGTAGATTTGAATGAAGTTCTTATGTTATGTCTGGTAATATGCTGATGGTGGAGCCGTGTGGCTGAATTCGTCGCTTCATTGATGCTGAGAACTGTGTAGTAGCAATCCACATCAATTGGCCGGCTTGAGGGCTTACGCTTACTCCCTATCGTTGACACATATTCGATCTTAAAGAAGGTGACAATTGAGTTAATTGAGATGATACGCATGGGCGGCACTTGTCACTTACTACTTTATGATGCGTTTGTTTTTCTGCCCTGTTTCCCATTAATATATTTTTTCTGTGTATAATAGTTTACCTAAAATAATGTATAACGAGGTATATTAAATTATACAAGCTGTAACATTAAAAATAAACACATTCGCTCGTTGAAAAGTAGTTTCGTGAAACAATAAAACAGAAACGAAATTTTGACATGCCACAATTTGAAAACAATTCGTTTCAACTGAAAACATTCGCTTCGTAACTTCACACCTTCTATTAACTCGCCGAATTTACTAGTCCGATATTTAACGGTTATATTAATAAAAATTTTGTAGAATAAATACAAAATTTCTACTAAAACCTAACCTAACCAATGCTAACACTATTGGTTAAATCCGCTATTTTTTTATGCAACATTGCTCAGTAAATCAGTTAGTTTAAATAAATTTATATAAATTAATTTATGTTGTGCATTCATATTGTTATGTAGAATACTAAGTAATATAATAATTAGTAGAAATAAGAGGTTCACACATTAGTTAAAAACATCAGTTAAAACATTAGGATTAAAAAAATATCTACTAAATATTTTTTTAATCCATTAAAAAAATAGTACGTTGAATCCCTTCGCGCTCAAGAAGTGAAACTTTTTAAGGGTTTGATAACCTACCTTACATAACGACGGGTCTTTTGATGCTTTGGTGATGCAGCTACCGACTGTGGAATCGAGACTGGCAGGTTGGATCCCCCTTCCGAGTATAAATATTTATCCGGGTCTAGGTAGAATTCTGTTGTAAATAACAGTAGTTCATGATAGTTGGTTATTAGAGTACGCACAGGTAATTAAATATGGTGTAGTAAGGGGACACCTGAAAGAGACTCCTTAATTTGTCACTGGTCACAACAACGAATCTGTGCGGTTTTCACAAGTAATTCCGATTAGTGTCCTTTGTTTCCAGTAGTCTAAAATGGCCAGTGTCTTGCTGACGTCCGTTTGAATCACGAATTTCCAGTACTTCCGTGAACTAAATTACCTATTAAAACATATTAAGTTTCATATTTTAATTGACATTAGATCATTTGGACACTTCTATACACTATATATAATTCAAATTGTTTTAAAATATCAAAGCCTTCTAAGAATTGTGTTCTATAAAATTACTTTTACGTTAGAAGCTATATTTAACTTATGTTAATTGATCTCATGACCTATAGTAGCTTTGCTGAGTGAAGGTTTTATGAGCTATGAGTTTTATTTTTTACGCAATTTTATGAGTGCAAAACTTTTAATGTAAACTTTCTAAGAAGTCTCCTATTTCAGGACCAGATATAAATAAATATTCAGGAAAATGTTCTTGATGGAAACTTTAATCAATTAATTATAAGAGGAGAGGCAACAGACAACACGGTTGTAGACATGAACACCTTATTACACCCTATTTAAACAAATATAGACAGGAATGGATGCTAGATGTCACTGGCACTAAAAGTTATTTTTTTTATTATAGCAAGCTAGTAAGCAGGTTATTTGATGTTAAGCAATTAGCGGCGCCTATACGTTAGCAACCTTTTTGGTAGTTTAAGAAGTGGGTTGCAAAAACGGGATAACATATATATCTCACCGGAAATCTCGCGTAACTAGTTACTTCGCTTTAATATTCTAAGAGGCAATGGTATTAATGCGTATTTAAAATTCTTATATAACCAAAAATAGATTTTTCATACCCAGTTTTTTTTTCTATTATTAAAACTGTCTTACTATGGCCGTGTTTTTTAATGAAAATCTTTTTGAAAATTACAAAAGAGGAGATGCCAATAAACTTGTTATATTAATTCTTTGGCACGTAGAAATTTTTAATATTAAAAATATTTTTAATAAGCTGTTCAGTTACATTTTATTTCTGTAATAAACTTCGATAACAAATCCGGTCACTGTATTAATTTATAATTGAGATGTATAATTAAATTTGAATATTTAATTTTGCCTCTCATGGTAAGCCTATAATCATTATTATAAAAAAAAATAGCGGACCCAGCAAACGTTGTATTGATCAAGAAATACAAAATAGGTATTGATTGTAGGGTTGTGAAAATACTGAGGTTTGACTGTGTTTTTGTATGCTGTTTGTTAAAAAAGTAAGAAAAAAATTATTAACATTAAAAAAAAAACAAAAATTTGGGGTGGTGAGTAGGTGGAAGACTCTTGCAGTTCGCTGCATGAATGAGCCGGCTCAATCGGTGAAATACCACGACATAGCATTGTTAGTAAAATAAAAATCTAGTAAAAAAACCAAATGTTTAACATAACGCCCAACTAAATAATTATGTCTAAAAAATATCCATAAAAATAACTTCACTATTTTCTCCACCCAAAGGTAATTAAGCCACGATTCGGTGTTATGTTTCCATCCCAAATAGAATAAAAGGTGAACCTATTGCCATATCGGGCACAAAGTATTCAGTCATAAATATTTATCACAGAGAGCTTTCGAAATTAATTTCGCAAAATCATTGGTGTGAGCCAGGACTCGAACCCGCGATTTCATAATTTAAAAGCGTAGTGCTCGACCACTGGACCACCGAGACTATAGTGTCTTATGAAAAATTTGGATATCCTAATATAACATGCTGCAAAAAAGGTGGCAGATCTATAGCCATTTTATTAAGATATCGGGCAAGCGAGGAATTGGTTAACCTGGTTGTTAGTGACTATCGCCCTATATGTATGTCTGTAACACACATTTACGAGTTTGGTTGCTGGCTTTTAGAGAGAGAGGGTTGTGGCATTAGTCATTTGACATTGATTGTAGAGTCATGCAGCAATGCGGCTTTACGATTGTCACGTGGATGGCCACGTGACAGTCGTAAAATATCGAGCACACTATGTTCTTCTTAGACAAAAGTCATCT
The DNA here is from genome assembly GCA_905147225.2 of Euproctis similis. Taxonomy (NCBI): domain Eukaryota; kingdom Metazoa; phylum Arthropoda; class Insecta; order Lepidoptera; family Erebidae; genus Euproctis; species Euproctis similis. The sequence goes on from LR990114.1 coordinate 17,251,568, forward strand.
TGGTAAACTATTGTTAAATTACAAAACTTTTATAACTTTGCAATAAAATAGTCTGTACTTCTGAAAATATAGCTTTCATTAATTAAGGCTGTGCACATAAATTCGACGAAAAACCATAGCATACGTAAATTAACTCAAATTTTTCTGCTGCAGACATAAATTAGTAAGGCAATAATAAAAAACTGCGGTACTCTTCTCCGAATTTCACGACCGTAATACATAATATATGACTGTTATATTAAAATAAAATTCTCCACATTTTTCCGCTTCATGACTGTCAAATAATTTACTTATTTCAGTTTTTTTTTTAATTTTCCCAAATGTCTATCCTTAAATTATCGATATTGCCAAGAAAGGCTTCATGATCATATGCCATCAGTTTTTATCAGTAAATTTTATTTTTGAGGTTTGAGTTCGACTTTGAAACTATGTTTTTGAAAAATTTTAGTTTCAGTCAGTTGAATATATACCTAGTTGAGATCCTCGAACAGAGACTTAAATGTATTATTATAATATTTCATTTATGCGATAGTATGACAATATTTTCCATCGAAGGCATTTGAAGATTTTCACCGAATTTGATTTTGTAGAAATAGAACAAATGAAAATTTACAAATATACTTTTTTTCTCTATCTTACAAGAATAATTGGGCAAGCAAGTGTGAAAAGTAATTTAAAATATGTGATTAACAATTTTTCTCTTTCAGCTGGGGATATATTTCCAAGTAATTTATTCTTATTTTAAATGACTGAAAAACAAAACCGGTAGCTTGGATAAAAGATTTATATGTGATATTTAGTGCCGGCTATCACTAAATTTTAAAACTACTATTTATTATTCCTACTTACCTAGGGTACCTTGCAAAAGCATTCTCTTATATATTACATCACTTGAGACGTGTCTTAAAGGTTTCAACTAAATGTCATTTACGTGAAATTTTCGAAATATATATTATGAGGTAATTATATGTCTTAAAAGAGCCTTAGCTAATTTGAAATATGGTAAAAATAGTTTAGTAATATCAATTTATTATAATAAACCAGCTGACCCGACGAACTTTGTTCCGCATCAAAATTATTATAGGACGCAACAATTAAAGTGCTACATGTAATAATTATCACTTTTTCTATAATATACTATACATGAATTATATATACAAACCAGCCTGTTGACACTCACTATTTATTAAAAAAACGCATTAATTTTAGTTGCGTATTTTCAAAGATATAAGCATGTAAGTAGACAGACAGCAGAGAGCGACTTTGTTTTATACTAATCGTACCTAATAATGATTAATCCTAATAAAATTACTGCAATTAAACTAAAATCACATAGCACTGTACTATATACCATAGTTAAATAAATACCAGTAAGTTAAAATTTTATCACTATGTAATCGTTAGTTCTCTACACCATATACCTATATGACGTGAGTATGACTTTTGGAAAAAAATGCCAGAATTTGGAACTAAAACTTTGTAGATAATATACCCAGTCGAAATCGAATAACAAGAAAAAATTGGAAAACTTCGAAATTAATTCACCTCCTCAAATTGAAGTCACATCAGAGTTATTGCGATGATCTACCACGAGCAAAACTTTGGGCCGAGTCGAAGAAAGAATTTGTTCGCAGCTATTGAAATAAATGAGTACCTAAAGACAATATTTCTGAAACGTATCTATTGAATACAGACACGTATTTTTTATTTTATAGGGGGCAAACAGGCCAGTGAATCACATGATGGTAAGCAATTAACGTCACCCACAGGCAAATGCAGCACAGGCAGTGTTACAGTTTCCTTACCAGACGGCGGGAAGGTGAAAGGGAAAATTTTAGTCCTCCATATTCTTCTATCTATCTATCACCGAACTAAATATTGCATAAGCCACTTTATTTCGAAAATTTCGTGAAGGAGTGATACCTGTCGGCCCATTTGTACCATACTGCTCTACGACTCCTAGTTTTATTTTGTCTAGATATAAAATTCTTTGGAAATCGTGTTTTTATTATTGTATTTTTTACGCCTGCTCGTTTCCCCCAATACTATTACGGGGGGAACGAGCAGGCGTGTCAGCAGGCCTGATGGTGATCAATAAACGCCGCCCATGGACACTTGCACTCATATAGTTAGTGTTGCAGTTGCGTTGCCGGCTCTTACAATTCAATATGGACGAGTCGGGGGTGGGATGGGAAGGGGAGGGGGAAAGGATTGGGCCTCCGGATATCTCTCTCACCGAGCGAAACGCAGCAAAAGCCACTTTACGTCGATATGGCGTTTCACCATGGTCTAGTTTATGGTATTTCACCGGGCGAGACGGCCCATTCTCGCAGCGAACTGCGTGAGTCTTCCACTGTATTATATTTTTTTCTTTAAAATTTTATAATAAATTTAATGCGTGACCAATGTTAAATTATGTATTTATCCTAATCTACTCAGATCTCTGAAGGATCCGAAGACAATTGAATGCTAATTCTGGTTCAAGTTAGTTAAATCCTAATCGTTATTACTTAGACACATGCAAAGGTTGTGACAGTAATGTGTCATGTAACAAATCCTCATTAACTGGTTTATGTTATAATGAGTTTTGTCATCTCACGTGTCTGGACGTCCAGTGCTCCACTTTTTAATCAAGCAAATCTGGCTTTCAAATCACATCGATCACACCAATTACTTTTTATGAGTTTTGCGAGATAGTTTATCGATGACAGGTAAAATGTCGGTCAGTTCAATAACTAATACCAGTAGATATACAAGCAGGTTTAAATCTTATCTTCGAATTGTATATTTATTTATTTAATTTCAATATACATATATCTTTGTAGATACTATTCGAAAATTTCCACAATGCTAAAAATAAGCTAAGACTCAAATAAGACTATTATTTATTTAGATCTATTTCAGTTCTCAAATTCGTAGTGTGTGATTTACAAACAAAATAAATTACTAATTATTTTACTCACATTGACAACTTTTATCTAAGATAAATATGCTATATTACTTTAAATGCAAATAAAATGATATATTTTGTGAAATTCATTAGACTAGCCTACCTATTTAGCGTTGCTATTAATTTCTATACTCGCAAGTGCGCGATGTTTATGCTGACTTCTTATAATAGGTACCTACTTATAACTATGTACTTAACTTTTAAACTCGTCCTTTGTGGGGTAGGTAGAAAGAATGAAGAGAAGAAGAAGAATAATAGACATTTTAATAGACTTCAAAAAGTACTGTCATAATCCATTCCTATATACGACCTAGTCATATCAAAAGTCCTTGATATGTACCAAGATTCGAGCTTAGGAGGGATTTTTTTAATCAGAATTAAATTTTTAAAACCACTAAACTGCCGAGATTAAAATTAAAATAATTTAATATTTATGTTATGTTAGAATATTAGGTATAGTTTGCAGAATAAACACTCTTAATATTTTCTGGCTAAATCTCATGTGAGATTTACACAGAGAGGGTCTTTAAAATATTCTCCTCAAATCCTTTTATTATTTTGCTCGAATCATATTATAGTGCCATTTAGAATTTCATTTCTCGTGCAGTATCGCCAGCATGTGCAGTTCACTACGTCTCACGTTCTGTTAAGCTGGATTTTTATTAAAAAAAAAATCTATTTACTTTCATAGAATTCTAGAATATTCTTTCATATTTTAAGATAAAAAATCGTGATTTGTGTTTTGACATCTATGTATGTTTACGCCATTAATAATCGCAGGTGTAGAGATAGCTTCAGTTATGCGATGTATACAAATTCAGTATGTCATATATCAATCTTGCTGTTAACTAAACGTGATGGAGATTTACAAAAAAAATCACGTAGTAAGTAATTTATTGGTTTTGTTGACAATTTTGAATTATGAGGTCAATGATTGTTTTATCTTTTAATCGTAGAATACTTAAAGAAAAATTGTTTATTTATCTATTTACTATTTAGTATTTGGTACATCAATTTAATGCTACTTAGTTAGTATGTTTGTATAATGAATGCTGGTGAAAATAGACACTTGTGTTCACTTTGTCGTGTGCTACTAATGTAAAAGAGCGAAATGACGACAGAGCCCTTTCAGACGAGCTTTTTTTACCATTAGTACACTACGGATGACTGCAGCTTACTCCGTCGTGTTGTTTAGAACAGAGATCGGTGATACTAGTATCTTCAATGATTCTGAAGATTTTTGATCTTCTTCTTTTAGCAGTTGCCGGCAACGCAGATGTGATCCACCTAGTTGTAGATGTGTATGGACGACGCTACTTATCATCAGGTGACCCGGCTTCCTGCAAGCCGTTTTCTCCCATATTCTATTAAAAAACCTGAACACAGGTCAGTAAAAGTTTACATAAGTCATTAACAGATCACAGCGCTTAAACAAGTTTTTAAGAAGCTAGTCTGAAACCGCCTTTGTTACTTTGAAATGAACGACACGAATAGAGCTGCCAAAAACAGAGTTTCAAGAGTATAATGTGTTGTAGTTTTAATATACGTATTGTATGAGATTTATTATGAGGTGTATTATGTCTTATTATGGCGATACATTCTGGCGGAACTTCCTATGCATGTTAGACAAATTTCTACCCGGGAATGTGATAGTATAGTCTAGTGCAGTGTGCTTTGACTTTTGTAAGTTTATTTACGCAGTAAAACTTGTACCTTGTTTCTTAATCAAGAAGTTTTGGCTCACATTAATTATTTTTTAGATGTTACGTATTATAAAAATCGATAAAATTGTGCCTCATGTAGGGCAGTAGGTTCCAGCAATAGGCACAACAGTCGCTGCCTTAAACTTCGAGTAGATAAAAGGCGTGGAGTGACAAAAAAACAAATCTGTGTCTTGAAACCTAAATTTTGCATTACAATTTAAGTATCTCCAATATTGTCGAGAACTTTTTTTTTTATGGGATAGAAGAGGAGCAAACGAGCAGGCGTGTCACCTGATGGTAAGCAACCAACGCCGCCCATGGACACCAGCAACTCGTATAGTGTTACTTTTAAGGGATAGGGGATAGGAAAGGATGGGGAAGGGGGATGGGCCTCCGGTTACTTCTCTCACCGAACGAAACGCAGCATGAGCCACTTTACGTCGGTCTTGTGAGAGGTCGTGGTATTTCACCGGTTAAGCCGGCCCATTCATGCAGCGAACTGCTTGGCTCTACCACTGAAAAGTACTTTTATATTTCTCATGTTATTTTTTTAGTTTGATTATAGATAAAATACATATGTAAGATATACAATAGACATACAATTCTTCTCTCGGACAATGAACATATATAATCATCGGCGTACAAACAAAATTTTTTATTATACTGTTTGCCCGACGGCGGTGAAAAATCTCGTACACAAATGTGGGAAGCTCATTCATCAGCGTGTTTTATTTTTGTTCAATGTTTTAATCAAAAATTGTGTTTCTTTCTATTTTATATAATGTTTATGTGTTTATATAATATTTTATATAATGACGGGCCTCGTGGCGCATTGGTAAAACTACCGGGTGCAGCAATGAGGTCGGGGGTTCGATTCCCACCCGAGCACAAATATTTGTGACAAACATGAATATTTGTGTGGCGTATGGGTGTTTTTCTATGTATTATAAGTATGTATTTACAAAAGAAAAGTATATATGTATTAATATCCGTTATCTAGTCTCCATAACACAAGTATTTAGTTGCTTAGCTTGGAACTAGAGGGCGCTGTGTGTATTGTGGCCAAGATATTATTATTATTATATACTACATATTTAATTAAGATGTTCAATATATATATTTATTCACAATAATTTTGGCTGTGTCAAACATTTACAAAGTTTTTAAGTTTTTTTTTTCTTAGCTCGGAGAATGGTAATACCGACCTTTTGGCATATTTTTCATATCATTTGCCAACAATTTTTAGTACCTTCACGAATAGTAACAGCAGACATAGGCTGCAATCACTTTATATTATGTTACATTAGGTTGCAAAACTATTTAAAATACACAAGAAACGTTTTATTCAGTTATCGATTTTTATCACACATTAGTTTCCTAGAGATTATCTAAAATTAACAATACTTTGTGCTTAAGATTTCTGATATTATATAAAACTAGATGACCCGGCGAACTCTGTTTCGCATCAAAAGTAATAACTGCTGCCCCGCTATGTTAATACTGCAATATCTTCGACAAATTTGAAGTCGATAGCAGCTATAGGTTAAAAATGGGAATTTTCCATTGTTAACACCCCTGCAACCCCCCTTGTGGGTGGGATTTCGTAAAATCCGTTCTTAGCTGACCTCTACTCGGCGAAAGGAATAATCCTACCAAATTTCAAGTCGCTACGCCTTATGGTTCCAGAGATATCGTGATGAGTCAATATATAGGTGGAAATCTCTTATATATATATATAGATTTTATTCAAAGACTTACGTTACGTGTATGAACGTGTGGATTTACACGCCATAACATTTATTAATGATAATTATAACACATCATTTTATGCCGTGCGTCACGCGATCGCCGATCAAACTTTCATTTGATCAAACCCTGTTTTGGGTATTTGAAGAAATTACGTTAATATGCGGAGTCTAAAAGAAAAAATACAGAAAATATATTTTTTGGAATTATCGAAGAAAATCTGATGGACTCTTTTCACAAAATTTAAATGTGAGATAGGATTAAATTTATTAATACTTGTTTATTTAAATGTCATTTAATTGACACTGAAATTTGTAATATAGCTTAACTTAAAATCAATATAGCTAGACTATCTTTTGTGTAAATTATTTCTTTGTTACTAAAAAGAAGAAGACTTAAACATTTAAAACTAAGCTCATTTATACATACATTTATTTTTTCACGTTCATTTATTTACATACATACATTTATACCATGGTGGCCCAGTGGTCGAGATCGCGCTTCTAAATTATGAAGTCGAATTCTGGGCTCACACCAATGTTATTTCGGGATCTATTTCAGGAAGTTATATGTGATAAATACTTATATATTGATTATTGTCAAATCTATGCCCGGTGTATAGTAATAGGTTCTGCCAGCAATTCCATTTAGGACATAAAAATTTAACAATCTAACTGTGGTAGAATCCGGGCCGGCTCGACCGGTGAAATATCACGATCCCTCGCAATATCGACGTGAAGCGGCTCGTGCCGCGTTTCGTTGGGTGAGAGAGATATTCGGAGGCCTGATCCTCTTTCTCATCTCTTTACCCTCTTACTCCTTTAAAGGACGGCAACGCACCACGGTGTTCATAGGCGTTGCTTACCTTCACCCGGTTACCCTTTTGCTCGTTTGTCCTTCTATCCCAGAAAAAATCTAAATTAATTAATTAAATAATACCACTTATTCGCATTGATATTCATCATGATCATCATTCATCATTCCATCATTTTGATTTAACTTACTGCGGTGATAAGTTTCGATACAACCTAGTGGTTGAGCATTCTGACTTTTAGTTTAGAGGTTGACCAAGTTCGAATCCTGGCTTATATAATAATGACTAGCTGACCCAGCAAACGTTGTCTTGCCGAAAAATAAAATTTAAAAAATAGGGGTTGATCGTAGGGGGTTGAAAATTTAGGGTTGCATGTATTTTTAGAAAAAATAAGAAACAGAAATATGTCGAAAAATTAAAAAAAAAAAATTGGGGGGTGTGCTACCCTTGTGATTTAGGGGGATGAAAAATAGATGTTGTCCTATTCTCAGACCTACCCGACACGCACATAAAATTTCATGAGAATCGGTCAAGCCGTTTCGGAGGAGTTCAATTACGCACATCTAGACTCGAGAATTTTATGTATTAGATAACTTGATGACTTTAAGAATATTTCCTACAAGACTAACAAATTAGTGACGATAAAATGACAACAATCTTCGACGAGTAACAATTCCTTGCGACTTTTAAGAATTAAAGCCACAGTCGCTTTGTATATATACTCATATTGGGTGTCTGTTGTTCAGTCAATACTGTCTTCGTATTTACTTCACTTCTCAACTCTTTATGGGCATCTGACGAGTAAGACGTTCCTGAATTTGTAAAGAGCATTTACTCGTATACTCCGATCTCTGATTCTCAAATAAAGGATGTAAACAAATCCTTTGACATAGGAATAATGCGTTTCCTTGGGAGTTCGAGCACTTATCCGAACCTTGTTTGTGTGACAAACAAATTTATAGGAAGGGGACAGTAATAAAATCTAATCACTTTTGTATGTAATCTACGAGTATGTAAAAGCAATAAACATCTTTTTTTTTGTTTAATCACTTGAATAAATCTTGCTACTTTTGAGAAGCCCCAGAAAACTATATCTCGCTTTTAATAATTTATCCACTAGTAATTGTAACTGTCTTATAAAACTAAGCGATCGAACGAAAACCATTTTGCAAGAAATAAATTTCAAAATAATATTTCTTACATCTTTATCAAAAATTAAAGTACTCTGACAATATTTGTCTGATTGTCATTTTTGACATTTTTGCGAAGTGACTCATGTTAAGTTGTGTTCTATAGATGTCCGAAGGTTAATTCCTTTTCTCCCTCTCCTTCTGTCCTGTAAAAGCTGATAACACAAACGTAAGGCCATCTGTGCTGCTATAGTCTAATGGGTGATGTAAGTATGATCAGTTTGGTAGTTTATCATATAAAATCCCAAAAAAGGACTTAAAATTAAAAACATTCGTATAAATACCATCAAATACTGGTGTGAATCTACCTAATCAAAGAACGCCGAGTACATGGTATATTATCATTTTGGCTGGATTTTTGGCTCGCTACCAAAGTGCATCCCAGCATGTAATTAAGTGAACTTTAGACCAACTCCGCATCAACTTTAAGATTAGTTCTTTTATATAACTACACTGCATTCTGTAAATTACATGTTTTCGTATAACTTTAAAGTAATTTCAGATGAAATAATGACGCGGAAGGGAAGGGAGAAAAAGGTGGACCTCTCTTGTGGATTGAAATAGGGCTAAGCCACTTAACATAGTTTCTTTGAGAGGTTGAGGTATTTTATCGATATAGTCGGTACATTGAAAGAGACTTTTGGTGTAAAAGTAAGAAAGGGCATACTCTGATGGTTCCGACATGTAGAAATAATGGATTATGCAAGATTGACTAACGGCCGAAACCATTATCCAATCTGCAATCTAAGATTGAAGCCAATCTAAGATTATTATGTATCCGTCGATCGATTCCCCAAACAAAATCATCCCATGGATTGTTTATTGGCACGCTTATTAGTAAAAATGGATAAAAATATTGATCTTAAATAGCAAAATTAGGATTGAGATTGATTATTAGTTTCGGCTGTAAGCAGATATACAATGTAAAAGCGGATAGATGTAAGAGTCGAGGAAGGCCATGACACACATTTCATGACCAAATGGAACGTGTTCTGGAGGAAGGTGATGTTAGGAGTCTCAAAAATCCCGCGTGTATAAATAGAGTTATGATAGTCAATGAAGCGAGTGAGGTGTGTAAGAATCGTGCCTTATGGCGCGTTCTCTCTGCCTACCCTGCAAGGGATCGTTAAGTTATGTGTATATGTGTGAGTCGGTACATTAATGCAGCCAACTGCGTAGCTCTGCCACAGTTTAAGAATAAAATTTCGGGCATAAGCCATAAATTTTCTTTAGCGCCCTTTAATATCACATTGAGGTTATAATAAATATTATGCAAAACATTTACTGGTAATTAAACAAGGATTCATTGTTTTATAAAGTTGTTTTTAAATTAAAGGTAATTATAATTCCATTAACGAGAACAAAATGAGTGCGCGTGCAAAATAACTGCGGATTTATTTAAGCGCCTCCGCGAAATGAGAGTAGGCTTTCATTTGGAAATGAAACAGAGTAAATGGTTAACAGAATAGAGTTTATAATGAATACGTGTGCCGGTTGTTTAAAATACAATTAAACGTACAATTGTTTAATATAAAATACAATCAACTAAGTAATTATAGTGTATAATTCGATTATTTTTAAATTTAATAACAAAACATTCTGTATCTATGACGCTATATGTTAAATTCTGTTAGCTGCAATAGTTTTACTTCTTTTATTATTTTTTATTGCGTATGGAATATCAATGAATTAACAAATTTAATTGATTATTAAGTATAAATTGAAAATTATACTGGTTTTTAAAGAATTATTTCTAAATTATAAACATACATAAAACATAATTTCACGCCTTTTGTTACCCGAAGGTGTAAGCAGCGGCTGTGAAGCCTCGTCTCGCCATTATATTTGTGGGCCTCCGGGTACCTCTCTCACTGAACGAAACGCGCCATGAGCCAATTTACCTCGAACTTCTGAGAGGTCGTGGTATTTTACCGGTCGAGCCGGCCCATTCATGCAGTGATCTGCTTGGCTCTACCACTGTTAATATAAAGCGTAAAGTTTTATTGCTGTTGTTACTTAAAACGCAAGTCTTCGTCGACCTTCAGTTACCTATTTTGCTCTATTACCTACTAGTTCATTTACGATCTACAATTTATGTATGTCATTATCAACAATCAGATATTGCCTACAAATGTGTGACCCCAAGTGTGTCATAATTTAGAACGGCATCCGCGTCATCGTTCCCTAACTTACAAAACAGCTTAAGTCGAAAATTTGTGGTTTTTGCATTTTGATGTCGTTAGACAGAGCGGGACATTGCGCGTTTAACCACTGATCACATGATATTGATTTCAAACACTTAGAATAATTCGCCGTCATTCGAAAAATAGTGATAGAAAAATTGATGGAGTAGATCTAAACATCTACTATCTTCTAAAGAAGAAGGATTTTGTCTAGGACAGTTACCACAGACGAGCATTCATGCATTTTCATGAGCATATTGAATATTTCGGAAAGCGATGTCAGGAACTTTAGAACCGACGAGTGCCTATAACAACAGTTATAAACCTCGAACAAAGAAGTCAATGATGAAAGAATTGTGAAAACTAGTGCTTTGTTCCCTCTGACCGCCCCCCACGGGATGGGTCTGTAGTCAAGTTTTTATTTTTTATTTTTATGGGATAGGAGGGCAAACGAGTAGGCGTGTCACCTGATGGTAAGCAACTAACGCCGCCCATGGACACCAGCAGCACATATAGTTTTACTGTTGCGTTGCCGACCTTTAAGGGAAGGGGATAGGAAAGGATGGGGAAGGGGGTGGGCCTCCGGGTACCTCTCTCACCGAACAAAACGTGGCATGCGCCACTTTACGTCGGTCTTCTGAGAGGTCGTGGTTGAGCTGGCCCATTTGTGCAGTAAACTGCTTGGCTCTACCACTGTTAGTAAATACACTTGTTGGTTTGGCTCTCATGGTGATGTTGTTTTTCCGCTTCCTTCGAAGTTTCTAACATTGACTTATGCAGTATTGGTAGGTAAGGAACGTTATGGAAATATCGCATTTAATATAACTAAACGTTTATTAGCAACATAGTCGTATGTTGGTGTTTATCGCGACAGCGCGACTAGCTAATATCGGAAATTTGATTTCGTTCTGAATTTGTACGTTTTGATATTTATTATGTTTCTTAACTTTACAGAATTTGTGAAAATAAAATAGTAAAATAACAGGTATTTATTGAGGTATTAATTGAAGAGTTATCATCTATCACAATGAAAGTCAGTTGCTGGATCAGCAAGATCGGATAGTTCCACCAGCATTTACTCAAACATAAAATCTGGGTGTCTGTTGTAAATTTCATATGATGGACATGATATTTTTTATTTCTAATGAAACTATAATTAGTTTTGAAACAGTATGTGGTAGAAACGACCACTTTATGCTACTCTTTTGACTTTATTCCCAGACGAGCTGGAGCGTATGTAATGACAGCGGCGAATTCTAGAAATTGAAATTGCAAATGAGCTCCTTACTATATAGATCACGGCAAAGGTAAACAGGTTCAAATTGCAATCTGCTCATATGGTTTTCTTCCTTCACAAATTCACTTGTTAATTTTATCATTCATTTGGAAGTATTTAATAGTTTACCATACTAATGTCCTCAACCGGCCGGAGATAAGAGTAATTATAAATGTACTTAAATTACTTGACTCTTTGCCACAATAGTTTCACCAAAAATATATCTATGCCTCAATGCATATATGCAATACACATTTATACATATGATTGTTGTCTTACAAAATGAAATAAGGTTTCGATCATCAAATAAAAATTATGGGTTGATCGTAGAGAAGTGAAAATTTAGGGCTGTTTGTATTTTGTCTTCTTCTCAGTCCTATCTGATATGAACACAAAATTCCATGAGAATCAGTCAAAACGTTTAGGAGGAGTATGGTACCTAACAATATGACACGAGATTTTTATGTATTAGATATTATAAATTTCGAAATATTTTTTTTTATAAAATTATTTTATTATTGTTTTTTCTATATTAGAAGCGCATAATTGCATTAATTACATGAATGTGCATTAAAATTCTTCAGTTCAAGAAGTATTAAAATAATAATTTATGAACAATATTAATTTATGAATAATACTAAATTTTTGTCAACAATAATAGAACCGACGCACGTGCATGAAAAGAGTTATGAAAATCAACGAAGCGAGTGAGGCGTGTAAAAATCGTGCCTTATGGCGCTCTGTTCTCTCTGCCTACCCCGCAAGGGATTTGGCGTGAAGTTATGTATGTATGTATAATAGGACTCAAAGATATTCTGTTCGTCCCTTCATAACTGTAACATACAGTTTCCAGTTATTCATCATTACGCAGAATATAAAAAAAATCTGAAAATACGCAAAAACTTATTCTCAAACAATTTTAATGCTCTCCGGCCCTCGCGTAATTTGGTTTTGTTTCGTAATATCGTTCCACAAAGAGTATTTACCCCGCGAGTAACAATTGTTTAACGAAACGTAAAACAAACATCGCCGTCTCATAATAAAATTATTATTTTGTTCTATTTGTATACGTATTTTTTGTTCTGTACATGAGTACATTCTGTATTAAATTGCATTTAATACTCAATATTGTAAAACGTTTTTGTATATAATATATACTGCATACATTTTTAGGTATTATATTGGTAATTATGATAATACGAATTTTTTGATCCAGCTGATATCCACCTTTTTGATTAGCTGGTATTTTTAATTTTGTTTCTAATCTTTTTGTATCTATTTCATCTTCTATTTTCAGTAAATACATTGGTTTTCCTTATAACTACCAAGCCTGAACATCCTTACATTTTCAAGATATTTTTGTGAATGTAGTACAAAGTACTCTTTTTCTTCCAAAAGTAAGTGTTTGAGAAACTGTTCTAAAGGATAGGTCTCGTTTACCGCTGGCTAATAAAAACGGAAGATAATAGCTAAACTTCCCTAGCACAAGTAAAGGCCACAATGAATTTATTATTATAATTTAGACTAAAGAAAAATGTTTGTTGTACATTGAAGTTGACGTTTGCGTTGAAAAACACTAATTGAAATAGTTAAATAAAGTAAAGAGATAGTATTTATATTTATATGGACCCAATTTAGTCTGAAAATCTAAATTAAAGCCATGGAAAATAAGCCTGCCTGTGAATTTAAGCCATTTACTATTTAGATTCATAGGTGCCTGCATACCTTTAAATTTTAAGGAGAGCTTTGGATATTGATAAGCTTGTACTAATCGGCAATCGATTAAAAATATATATATATTTAGCAATTTATTACATTCAGAAATAGATATATTGCTATTTGGATTTTTTATAGATCTAAATATCTGTCTCAATACACTCTTGACTGCAGTAAGTCACAGCCTTAAGGGGATACATCTAAGACAATCTAATACTACTTACTAATTATGCTATAATATATTATCATGCAGTGCTGGATGCACTGCATAAAAGTGGTTTTTTTTTGGCTTTCCACCACCGATGCGTCCGTCTACAGTAGTTCTCATCACTTTGCTTGTAACATGACTTTCTTCCTTTCTCAAAACGTCATCCTATTTTTTTCCGTGATTGGTGCTACCTCCATCCTCTTATATACTTCTTTTCGTTCTATTAATTTTTGCCACACTTTCTGTTCCATGTACTTTCCGTTCACCCACTTTTATCATTAGCTAACATTCAGATATATATCATACGACAAGTTTAACAACCGATTTGTATATTTTCCCTTTTAAGGGCATCCGTGCGTCACATCCTATTTCTGATACCTGCCGCCATTTCATACAATCCGCATTATTTCTGTTAATCACATTCCGGTCAATATAGCCGTATAAGATATCGAAAATAACCAGAAGAAGCACCAAAATTATAAAATATAATAGTTGCACAGTTTTATCGTGGCTGATCTAAAAAGCTTCTCCTGCCATCTTTTTATCCTATTTTCTATTTCGGCTGCTTTTTCTCTATAACAAAGTCATCGGTAATGAGCATGCACCAGGATGCGTCCCCCTGTAAGACCATGACCAAGACCATAGATTATCAGGATAAACGAGGAACGTTTAAAGCCGATACCAGGAGCAAGCCCATATCCACAGTGAACAGGTTCAGTGACACCTGTTATGAACTGAACATTAGTATACGTTTGTGCATACATCACTTTAACATGCCGAACATACTTCCCAGGCAACACTTTTTTCTAGGCAAACAAAGCCAACCAAAGAAATCAATGGAATCAAAGTTTCTGAAACAAATATTCATTCTTGTTTATTTCCATTTTTTTTTAAATCTCTCCCAATGGCAGAGAGAAAAGGTACTAAACGTCAAATATTGAAAAAATAATAAACGAACTCATTAAAATGAAGGCAAATAAATAAACTTTTCTGTTGAAATTCTATAATTATTATAAAATTTTATACAAATAAAGATAGATATGAATAAAATTGTAACAGCTGAATAGTACATTCATAAAAATAACAGCTAGTTTAGACAAATCTGCAACTGGGTACTCCAGATATAAAATGGCGTGTTTTTTTTTATGGGATAGGAGGGCAAACGAGCAGGCGTGTCACCTAATGGTAAGTAACCAACGCCGCCCATGGACACCAGCAACACATACAGTGTTACTGTTGCGTTGCCGACCTTTACGGGATAGGGGATAGGAAAATATGAGGAAGGGGGGTGGGCCTCCGGATACCTCTCTCACCGAACGAAACGCGGCATGAGCCACTTTACGTCGGTCTTCTGAGAGGTCGTGGTATTTCACCGGTCTAGCCGGCCCATTCATGTAGCTAACTGCTTGGCTCTACCACTGTCTATATCAATTATTTCGTCTGTTGAGATGAAATTATACTATCGTCTACTTTTGAGAGTTTTGAGAATAATCGACAAACATATGTTATTTATCTGGCTCGGCCCGCAATAGTTCAGTTGTTGCAAATATAGCGTGACGCTTGCATTAGAAAATTTCCGTATGCCATGTACAGCGTAGTAAATACTAAAAGAATTTACGAATCACTTAACATTTATGGCAGTTGATAGCAGCAGGTATACATTACCAGAGTCGTTACAATATAGCACTGCCTTTATCCTGTTTTATATATCGCATAAGGCTTTCAACACATAAGGAAGTAGTTCAATAGCCATATTGCGTAACATAAAATGTTGACATAACACTTTAGTAATTTAAATACATTTTGCATTATATTACAACCTATATTTAAAATAAAATACATATTGAAAAAAAAAATATAAAAAATCAGATTTTGTTATCCAAAAAATATTCATCCATCAATAAAACTCTTTTTTTCTTGGAAATCTGTCAAAGTATTGATGCACTATTCCTTATAATAGGTACGTGTGCGTGTATTACCTAAGTAACGAAAGAAAAGACTGAGGGATTATTAATAGTATATGGTGTAGATATACAATGCAAAACGGAGAGATGTGCGAGTCGAGGACAGCCACGACTCACTTTCCACAACCAAATTAGACGAGCTTATAAGGAATGTGATAATTAAAATTGACAAGCTTATATGACAAGAGTTATGAAAATCAAAGAAGCCATAAAAGTGTGTAGAATCATGCTTAATGCGCTCTGTGTTCTCTGCCTAC
This sequence comes from Euproctis similis, assembly GCA_905147225.2. NCBI lineage: Eukaryota > Metazoa > Arthropoda > Insecta > Lepidoptera > Erebidae > Euproctis > Euproctis similis. The sequence goes on from LR990114.1 coordinate 17,267,575, forward strand.
CCTGCTAGGGACTTGGGGTGAAGCTATGTATGTGTGTATCTATATTTGAATTATATTGCAATATACACTTACAACTTGTGTCGTAATATATCTAGTGTAAGCCGTATATCATCTGTAGCATTGCGTTTTGACACCATCGATTTGCATTGATATATATGTATTTAATAATTTATGAATTGTTTCACCTTCAATTTAATAATAATAAATAAATGTTTACAAAATTCCTTTAAACCTCTTTAAATCCTAGGATTTTAACCTGATCTAAATCATCGTATCATACTTTTGGACAATTCAATCAAACAGTTTAATTCAGTAATGAGACGAGAATAGTAATTCCGAATGTCAAAGCATAATTACCGCTATTTACACTTTTAGAAATTGAGAGTGCGAAGTTATACATAATATACCAAATATTCAAGTCGAAAGCTATTTTTGTGATGTTTTCACAGAAAGACTTGTAAACTTATACACAACTCAAACTCGGATAATTTAATGCACAACAGATTCGCTTGGGAATAAAAATGTTTGCTATTTGTTATTTGTGAAATGTTTGATTGTATAATTAAATACAAATATTAAAATAAACTTAACATAACTTCACGCCTTTGTTACCCGAAAGTGTAGGCAGCGGTTGTTAAGCAAGTCTCGCCGGTATGTTTTACGTACCAAATGGAATAGGTGGCGAACCAATTGCCATACCGGGCACAAAGTTTTCAGTCATCGATATTTATTACACAACAACTTCCAAAAACAATTTCGAGTCATTGGTGTGAGCCAATGTCAGGATTCGAACCCGGACCTCTGGATCAGAAGTCAGAAGAAATTTTGACGACAATGAAGAAGAGCACACTACAATCGACATTTATTCCATTTTCCACATTTGCACTAATACGAACATTTATCAAATAAAATCAAATAAAATTTGGGGGTCATGTCAAGAGCGTGCGCGTCGCGATCCCTGCCGTCCCAGTGGGACGCAATCTTGACCAAAGCAAACTCAGCCGGACGGGCTGCTAGGGCGTGCCCCGCAAGCGACGGGCACCGATTAGCCCCCGTCGGTGCGGCTGCATGCGCATGCGGCGAAGGGGGCCGCCACCCTTCACGCAGCGCCAATCCTGGCGGGACGAGGATAGGGGAGTGCCGTATAGGCACGTGGAATGTTAGAGGTAGCATGGCAAGAAAGATGAATGAGATGATGGATGTATTAAATGAGAGATGCCTGGATGCCTTATGTTTGACGGAGACAAAGCGGAGGGGGAGGGAGACCGAGGACCTCCCCGGTGGCATGGTAGCCCTATGGTCCGGAGTGGACCCGGACGTCCGTGCCAGTGGGGGTGTTGGAGTCGTTCTCTCCTCCCGCTTTGCTTCCGGAGTGAAAGATTATGAGTTGGTAGGCCCAAGACATCTTTGGGTTCGAATAAAACTGGGGATCACGCGAGTTTTCCTGGTCGCAGCTTATGCTCCCGTTAGCTCCGCGGATCCCCGCGAACTCGAAGAGTTTTGGGAAACTGTTAGGGATATTCTGGATCTAGCTGAGGAAAATGAAAGGATAATTCTGTGTGGTGATCTTAATGGGTGGGTCGGAACCAAGCGAGACGGCCTGGAGGCTGTCCTTGGTCCGAATGGTGACAAGAGAGTGAATGATGCTGGTAAGCCGATATAGGACGTATGCCTGGAACGGAACCTCCTTGTGTCTAACACATTATTCCGTCATAAAGATATTCACACGTATACGTGGAGACGGAATGAGCAAAAGAGTATGATAGATTTGATAGATAGTCGTCTCCGAAATACTCTAAGGGATACAAGAGCCTACAGAGGCCCCACTCTTGATACGGACCACTACCTGGTGGTAAGCCGATTCGTGGGCCTTTTCAAGAAGTGGAGACACTGACGAGTGCGTACCCATTTCGGAGAGCTTGAAAGGATAAAATGTGAGAAATTAGAAGATGAAAATGTACGGAGTATGTATGTAGGCCTAGTCAGTAAAAGACTCAATGAGACGAGTCTTTCTGACCTAGGTGTTGAATAATGCTGGGAAAGAATGAAAGAAAGTATAGTGAATAGTGCAAAAGAAGTATGTGGTAGTGCAAAGAGGCATAAGATTCTGAGAGGTGACGCCTGGTGGGACGCGGATGTGAAATCCAGCGTCGAAAGAAAGAAAAAAGCATGGTTGGATTATGTCTCAAGTTTGAACCAGAATGATAGTATGACAGAGAAAAGTATGAGAGCTACCGCCGCTGCAGGAATGTTACCAAAGCCTTAGTGAAAGAGAAGCGTGAAAGACTTGTTGCGAATGAGGAAGTGAGGTTGACGGAGAACTTCGAGGCGAATAACAAACTCTTCTGGAGGGAAGTTAGAAAGTCTCGGGGTTCTTCGTCATCATCCAGAATGGACAAAATTATGTCTAAGTTTGGTGACATTCTTGCAAACCCAAGCGATGTATTGGGCAGGTGGAGTGAGTATTTTGGGGAAATGTACGAGTATGTTCCGGATGTGGGCGCCGCGAGTGAGCCTACGGCTGACACCGCTGCGCCAACATCTGATGAGGACATTACTATGGAAGAGATTGAATGGTCGATACGAAGTATGAAAAATGGTAAGGCAGCTGGAATTGATATGATGTCTGCTGAAATGATCAAACACGGTGGACCCTGTGTCCGGGACGCTTTCCTGACCTTGAGCAATTTGTGCTGGAGGTCGGGTAAGGTTCCCATGGACTGGAGGCGCGCTGTCATCGTGCCCTTGTATAAAGGTAAGGGATCACGTATGCAGTGCGCCAGTTACAGGGCCATCAGTTTGATCAGTTTAGCAGCAAAAGTGTATGGGAAAATTATTGAAAGGAGAATGAGGGTGATATCTGATGGAGTGTTGTGGGAGGCTCAGGGTGGTTTCAGAAGCGGACGAGGGTGCATGGATCAGATTTTTTCTCTCCGCAACATCGTGGAGAAACAACTGGCTGTTAACCGGAAGGTTTTCTGCGGTTTTGTGGATCTGGAAAAAGCGTTTGACAGAGTGTTACGAAAGGATCTGTGGGATATACTCCCGGGCTACGGGGTGAGCGGAGCACTGCTGCGCGCTGTGCAGTCCACTTATGAGGGCTGCACAGCGTGTGTGCGTGTTGACGGCGGCTTGTCCCCCTGGTTTGACGTCAATATCGGCGTCAGACAGGGTTGCGTGCTGTCCGCTCGACTGTTCATCCTGTACCTGGACAGTTGTCTCCAGAGAATGAGATCGATGGATGTAGGGATGCGAATGGGTGACTTAGTTGTGAGCTGCCTGCTTTACGCAGATGACGCCGTGCTTCTAGCCGAATCGCCGTCGGACCTGCAAACACTAGTCACTACTATGAAAGATGATTGCATGATTAAAGGCTTGCAGTTGAATGCGACGAAAACGAAAGTAATGGTGTTTGAAAGGGAGGAATCCAGAACAGATGCAAGGATAATGGTTGATGATGTAGTGCTGGAACAGGTGAATGAAATTTTATATCTTGGATGCGCTTTTAGCAGAGATGGAAGGTACACCGCGGATGTAGAAAGACGAGTGGCGATAGGAAATAGCGTAAACGGAGTGTTGGGCAGATTCCTGGGCGCAAAAAATATTAGCAGAAAGGCCCAGTTAGCAATCCACAATGCAGTCCTGATCCCAACACTAACTTATGGAAGCGAGAGCTGGGTATGGCAGAGTGTGCATGAAAGTAGAATAAACGCGGTAGAAATGAGGGCTCTACGCAAAATCTGCGGAGTGACTCTCGCTGACCGCGTAGAAAACCAGGTTGTAAGGAAGGAAGTTGGTTTGAAAGAGAGGTTCGGTGTAAAAGTAAGAAAGGGCATGCTCCGATGGTTCGGACATGTAGAAAGAATGGGTGACGCAAGACTGACTAAGCAGATATACAATGCAAAAGCGGACGGATGTAGGAGTCGAGGACGGCCAAGACACACATTCCAAGACCAAATAGAACGTGTTCTGGAGGAAGGTGATGTTAAGAGCCTCAAAAACCGACGCGCGTGCATGAAAAGAGTTATGAAAGTCAACGAAGCGAGTGAGGTGTGTAAGAATCGTGCCCTATGGCGCTCTGTTCTCTCTGCCTACCCCGCAAGGGATTTGGCGTGAAGTTATGTATGTATGTATGTATCAAATAAAACGTCCTGAATTTTATTCAATAATATCCATTCAAATACAAATGTTAGAAAATAATGCAAAAAAGACATGAATATTTTACATTCCCGCCAAAACTCTAGTCAGAGATCTTATATTTAAGATCCATTTACTGAGCGTTAGTATGTACGTTGATGACAGTAAAAGCTTGGTAAAGTTGACGTTAACCTTGGGAATGACACAGAGTAGTTTAATTTCATAGAACCACTGGGAGATTTTTAATAAAAAGCAGATATTATTTAAGCAATGGTAACAAAACTTTTGGTATAATACTTTTTAATGAGAAAAGTACATAATAGTCGGTATAATACAAAAATTTCGCCAGAATAGTATCGTCAAAAATAAGTATAACGCATTAAAAGACTTAAAAAAAAGTATTTCTCTTCTTTTGACGCAATATCTTTTAAGCAAAGTTAAAACTGAGTGAGCTTTACATATTGTCTGACATAATATTATATTAATTACATGATAACATTCTTTGGATATTTATAGAATCTTACAGCATCCCTACTATATAATATAAGCGATAGTAAGGTTCACTTCAATAGTTTTCAGACAACAGTGGTAGAGCCAAGCTTAACAGTGGTAAAGCCAAGTAGTTCGCTGCATGAATGGGCCGGCTCGACCGGTGAAATACCACGATCTCTCGGAAGACCGACGTAAAGTGGCTCATGCCGCGTTTCGTTCGGCGAGAGAGGTACCTGGAGGCCCATTCCCCTTCCCCATCCTTTCCTATCTTACTTCCTTAAAGGTCTGAAACGCAACAGTAACACTATATGTGTGGTGGCGCAGGTTGCTTACCATCAGGTGACACGCTTGCTCGTTCGCCCTCCTATCCCATAAAAAAAAATCTATGTTAATTTCTTTTTATTAAATTTTTCTCATCCTAATAACCAAGAAAAATACGTTACAACACGAAAAAAGTTAATCATTGAACTCATTGAAATCTAAAATAATTAATACCGGTAAAATTATTTTCTTTAATATTATCAATATCACCTTTACAACTCGAACAAATCAGAATTTGCTTAGGACTCTTTGGGTTGAAATTCTGTTGTTGTTTTAAAATTTTGTTCACACTTTGATAATATAATTTATAAAAACGTTTTTAGGTATTAAATGGCATGACCAAAATATGCACAGAAACTAGTAACGTGACCTTAACATCTATTTAATATACAAACAAATATAAAATTTAATGCATTGAGACACGACGACGCTTTTGAGAATTCTGACAGTAAGTGGAGATACATATGAAGAGCCAGGCAGTGCGCTGTATGAAAAGCAAGAAATAGGTATTTTTTTTGTAATCATAAATATCGTAGCAGTATATTATATTTAAGGACAAATTATGTTACTTCATAAAAGAAAGCTGTTTACTGTTCCAACTAGACCAGTCTTTCTGGTACGCAGCATTACGCTATATAAGTATCAGAGGAAAAAGGAACATCCAACGGTATTCATTGGTCCTAAGGGATATTTCTCGTGCCACCAATAATGTTCACGTTTGATGTTCTCCTGGTGCCTCAGGGAATCTTCTGAATTCTGTGAGTGATTCTATATGTTACCTGTTAAGTGGTATACATACATAATTTCACGCCAAATCCCTTGCGGGGTAGGCAGAGAGAACGGAGCACCACAAGGCACGATTCTTACATACCTCACTAGCTTCGTTGACTTTCATAACTGTTTTCATTCATCATCCATCCTTTCTACATGTCCGAACTTCCGGGCCATGCCCTTCTTTACCTTTACACCGACACTCTCTTTCAAACCAACTTCCTTCCTTATAGCTTTGTTTTCGACGCGGTCAGCGAGGGTTACTCAGCGGATTTTGCGCAATGCCCTAAGTGGTATAGTTGGTTTATTTATGAATATTATAATCTAAATATAATTAAATGTAATAATTATAATAAAAACGAAGTCTATACATTCAATTTATAGTAGACCATAGACCTTAAAATTTGCTGGGTCAACCAGCGAATTTTAATTTCACCTCAGAAAAGAAATAAAAATTGTAAGTGTGGGTTATCCTTAAGAGATAGACATATGCCATCGTGGACTTTTTTGTAGATCTTTTGAAGGTAGGTGGGAGGAGGAAGGTATAATGTAGAATATTGTTTTGATCTATCACTTTGCTGGTCACCTAATGGAAAGCGATCACCGCCGCCCATGGCGTCTATAATACCAGGGGTTTCACATCTGCGTTGCTGGCCTTCCAGATGGGAACAGGCTTGTTTCTGGAAGGTTCCTAGGTCGTAGCGGTCCAGAAATACCGTCGCCGGCAACTGGTTCCATAAAGGAACAGTACGTGGCAAGAAGTGTCTGTTGAAACGCACTGTTGTTCAATCGCCAACCATGTAGCCAATGTGTTGGCGCGACGAGCGATGGCTTTTAGCCATCGCTCGTCGCGCCAACACCTGGCAGTATTAATCCAAACAATTCTTCAGAGCACTCTCCGTGGTATATGCGGTAGAGGATGCATAGAGATGCCATCTCTCTCCGCCACGCCAAGGGATCAAGTCGATCGGAAAGAGCTTGGCTGTCAACAAGCCGAAACGCTCGTCGTTTAATGCAGTCAATTGGAATAAGCTAGTACTGGGATGTCCCCGCTCAAAGATATGAACAGTATTCCACGCGAGGACGCACCTGCGCCTTGTATAATTGCAAGCGATGACCTGACGTGAAATACTGTCCCGCTCTATTGAGTACACCAAGCTTATTGGAGGCCGCATGCTGTGTGGCGCCGGCTTAGAATACCGCCACCCCATCTCCTCCCGTGGGTGTCGTAAAAGGCGACTAAGGGAAAAAGGCTGAAAGAATGGGCAGCAGCATTCTCTCTAAACAAAATACAGCCTACTGCGATCGCCAACCCGCCTGCCAAGCGTGGCGATTATGGCAAAAACCCCCCATGATGGAACAAACAAATATTACGGCCCCCAGTCACGGCAGCTCCGCTATTCCGTTGGCTCACGGTAGCGGGCTCGGTAACGGCGGAGTAGGGGGTGCTAAAAATCACCGGTCGCGACACGGCTACCATAAAAAACGAACTTTGGCCCTGGTAACACACAACATACGCACGCTTAGGACTGACGAGAGGATCACCGAACTGGAAGAAGAACTGAGTAAGATTCGATGGGACATTGTGGGATTATCGGAAGTCCGTAGACAGGGGGAGGATACGGTAATCCTGCGGTCTGGAAACTTGCTCTTCTACCGGGAAGGCGACAACACCTCGCAAGGTGGTGTCGGATTTATCGTTCACCGGTCTCTAGTAGCCAACGTGGAGAGGATCGAGAGTGTGTCGACAAGGGTAGCGTACCTTATACTCAGAATATCCAAGGGATATTCGCTGAAGGTCATACAGGTGTATGCGCCGACCTCGGCACACCCCGACGACGAAGTGGAGGCCTTATACGAGGATATCTCGAAAGCCATCCACTCGTCCAAAACCTACTTCACTGTGGTTATGGGAGACTTCAACGCAAAACTAGGCACGAGGAAAGACGATGAGCTGAGGGTAGGGCAATTCGGTGTTGGACAGAGAAACCAGAGGGGTCAGAAAATGGCTGAATTTCTGGAGAGGGAGGGCCTCTTTATGATGAATTCCTTCTTCAGGAAACAGCCACAAAGGAAATGGACCTGGATCAGCCCCGATGGTTCAACAAGGAATGAGATAGACTTCATCTTGTCAGACAAACGATATATATTCAACGATGTCTCAGTGATCAACAGAGTGAAAACTGGGAGCGATCACAGACTAGTTAGAGGCATGTTGAATCTCTGTGTCAAAGTCGAGCGCTCACGTCGGATGAGGTCTACTTTGCGTCCTTCACCTGTTCAATACCAAAACCCCGAAAACTTTCAGCTCGAACTCCAAAATCGCTTCCAATGCCTAGATGAGTGTGAAACAGTGGACGATATGAACAGCAGGATAGTGGAAGTTGCGCATGCCGTCGGTGCTAAATTTTTTAGTAAGCGACGTGCAAACAGAACTCAGAAACTGTCGGAACCTACTCTCAGGCTCATGCAGGAGAGACGAAAAATTTCGACGCAGTCTTCGGCCGATTGGTCCAAACTCAGACAGCTAAATAGGCAGATCTCGAAAGGTGTACGACGCGATATTCGCAAATATAACACCCAGCGGATACAAGAAGCTATAGAGCGTAACCAAGGCTCTAAAGTATTCGCAAAAGATCTGTCTAATGGGCAGAGTCAATTGACTAAATTGAAGAAGGATAACGGCGTCGTTGTTTCTTCCAAAGATGAGATTCTGGGAGAGGTTCAGAAGTTTTATAGACAGTTGTATGACTCTACACAAACTCCTGCTGTCGGCTTGTCTCGAGATCCCAGATCCAAGCTAATTCGGCACTACAGCGAAGACATCCCGGACGTCAGTCTGTACGAGATCAGAATGGCTCTCAAGCAGCTAAAGAACGGAAAGGCACCGGGTGACGATGGAATTACTACCGAACTTCTGAAGGCGGGTGGTACACCGATCCTTAAGGCCCTTCAGAAACTTTTTAATTCTGTCTTGCTCGGGGGCGACGTTCCAGGGGCGTGGACCAGGAGCGTGGTGGTGTTATTTTTCAAAAAGGGTGATACAACCCGCTTGAAAAATTATAGACCCATCTCGCTTCTGAGCCATGTCTATAAGCTGTTCTCGAGGGTCATTACAAATCGACTCTCGCGCAGGCTCGACGACTTCCAGCCTCCCGAACAAGCCGGTTTCCGAAAAGGCTATAGTACCATAGACCACATACACACACTACGCCAAATTATACAAAAGACCGAAGAGTATAATCAGCCTTTGTGCCTGGCGTTTGTGGACTATGAGAAAGCCTTTGATTCCGTCGAAACTTGGGCAGTGCTGCAGTCCCTCCAGAGATGCCAAATTGACTATCGGTATATCGAAGTGCTGCAGTGTTTGTATAGAAACGCCACTATGTCAGTCCGGATTGGGTCTGGGAGTACGAATCCCATTCCATTGCAGAAAGGTGTCAGACAAGGGGACGTAATTTCCCCGAAGCTGTTCACCGCTGCATTGGAGGACATATTCAAGCTCTTGGATTGGTCTGGACTAGGCATCAACATCAATGGCGAATACATCACTCACCTTCGATTTGCCGACGATATCGTGGTCATGGCAGAGTCACTGGAGGACCTTGGTACAATGCTCAAGGATCTCAGCAGATTTTCCCAACAAGTAGGTCTCAGAATGAACATGGACAAAACCAAAGTAATGTTCAATGCCCATGTCATTCAAGTACCGGTTACTGTTGGCGATGCCATCCTCGAAGTTGTCGACCACTATGTTTACCTAGGACAAACAGTCCAGCTAGGTAGAGCCAACTTCGAGAAAGAGATAAACCGACGGATTCAACTCGGTTGGGCAGCGTTCGGGAAACTAAGGGAAATCTTCTCGTCCAAAATCCCACAGTGCCTTAAGTCTAAGGTCTATGACCAATGTGTGTTACCAGTGATGACATACGGAGCTGAGACGTGGTCTCTAAATGTTGGCCTCATAACGAAGCTCAAGGTGGCTCAGCGTGCTATGGAACGGGCTATGCTCGGAATCTCTCTGCGAGATAAGATCCGCAATACGGAGATTCGCAAGAGATCTGGCGTGACCGACATAGCCTGTAAGGTTAGCACGCTGAAGTGGAGATGGGCTGGCCACATCGCTCGACGAACCGATCACCGCTGGGGTAGAAAGGTTCTCGAGTGGCGACCACGAACTGGTCGACGCGGAGTAGGCCGTCCCCCTACCAGGTGGACAGACGACCTTGTGAAATCCGCGGGAGGCCGATGGATGCAGGTTGCACAGGACCGGCAGTTGTGGCGCTCTATGGGGGAGGCCTACGTCCAGCAGTGGACTTCTAAGGGCTGATGATGATGATGATGATTGGAGGCCAATTTAGCCTTGCCCTACAGAACTAACTCCAGTAAATTCCAATTAAAAGTGCAAAATCTATAAAATTATCACTCTTTCTTTACAACTTTACATGAATTATACATACAAACCACCCCCTTGATATCCTTTACATATTAATATATTATTTTTTATGGGATAGGAGGGCAAACGAGCAGGCGTGTCACCTGATGGTAAGCAACTAACGCCGCCCATGGACACCAGCAACACATATAGTGTTACTGTTGCGTTGCCGACCTTTAAGGAATAGGGGAGAGGAAAGGATGGGGAAGGGGGGAATGGGCCTCCGGGTACCTCTCTCACCGAACGAAACGCGGCATGAGCCACTTTACGACGGTCTTCTGAGAGGTCGTGGTATTATACCGGTCGAGCCGGCCCATTCATGCAGCGAACTGCTTGGCTCTACCACTGTTAGAATATTGAAATCCATATTGAAATCCGTAGCGTATTTTCAAAGATCTAAGCATATAAGGTGATAGTCAATGGTAAGAGACTTTGTTTTATATTGTGCATTGATAATCAATGGGCAGAATATAAAGTTTGGTCGGTCTGAATAACGTTGGTACTTAATAGTGGTGTTCATGTATAATTTTACTGCAGTTTTTACTAATCAAATAAATTCAGCTATGTTGAATCTGAAATAAACTAATTTGAAAAATATGGACACCATTTTACTTCAACATTACCGTATACTCCTATGAGTTTTCGAAATTTGAAAATTTTGGACACATTTGCAGATGATTTTCACGGTATTATTATTTTTTTCTGGAGCTAAAAAATAACTTTGTATTGTTATTTTTCCTAGCAACAGAGACTAAGATCATTTACAGACTTATTAATATGCATATCAAGTATATAAATAATTCCTTTTCCTTCCAATAAAATAAAAAAAAATTAAACAAAATTGTCTAGATGGTTTTACTATCACAATTTAGGGTGAATATAAATGAAGTCCTACCTTAAGTAGACTAGTCCCACAACGAGATAGAGACAAGGCTATACAACAAATTAAAAACAAGGTATTAGTTGTACTTACAACTAATACTTTCTTGGTTAGACGGAACAACGGTTGGTAAACAGAATGGAAATGTTAAAATTTCATCTATATTAACCCTTTGATCCCAAATCGGTATGTCGTATTAATTTGTTGTATAGTCTCGTCTCTACCTGGACAAAGTTGCGAATACGTCGATGTGTTTTTAATTTATTACAAGAAGTGACGAGTTAGGTCTGGAAAATTCGTTACCAGTTTAAAATAATACTTATAATAATAACAACGTAACATCACCCATTTTAATACCCGAAGATTATTTATTTATTTTATTTAGTTGTTATTATTGTTTTTGTTATTTATAAAACATTTAATGAATTGATAATGAAATTGAAATGTGTCTATAATTTGTTTAAAATCAATGAATAATGGGTTTAAAATCAAATAAGGATCCCACAGACAAATTGTTTGTGCAGTTTTGTAGGACAGTGAATAATAACCTCATGTATACAATGTATCTTGTAACTAATAAAATAAATAAATAAATAATGTAGTCACTGGCTGTTAAGCCTCGACTCGCCATTAGGATTACATCTCAAATGGTGATGATGCTATCGCCATACGCCGGGCACAAACTTTCAGTCATCAATATTCATCACACATAAATCCAAAAACAATTTCGAGAATTCAATGAGTGCTGCCAAGATTCGAACTCACGACTTCTTGTTTCAGAAGCGGGGTGCTCGACTACTGGAACACCAAGATTTCTTTATTATACCTACTTTGTACCGTGAAATACATGACTTTTACGAGTCTTACAAACTATCAGGAATATATAAACTGGGCGCAAAAGAAAACAGAAAAACCCAGCTAGCAATCTACAATGCAATACTGATCCCAATTCGAATTTATGGAAGCGAGAGCTGGGTATTGCAGAGTGTACACGAAAGTGGGGTAAAGGCGGTCGAAATAAGGGTACTGCGCAAAATCTGCGGAGTGACCCTCGCTGACCGCGTCGAAAACAAGGTTGCAAGGAAGGAAGTCGGATTGAAAGAGAGTCTCGGTGCAAAAGTAACATATAGAATGAATGGATGTTGCAAGATTGACTTAGCAGGTATAAAATGCAAAAGCGGAGGGATGTAGGAGTCGAGGACGGTCAAGACACATATTCCATGACCAAATAGAACGTGTCCTGGAGGAAGGTGATGTTAGGAGCCTCAAAAATCGACGCGATGGCATGAAAAGAGTTATAAAAGTCAACGAAGCAAGCGAGGTGGCGGTACTTTGGCGTGAAGTTATGTATATATGTATATAAACTGCTTACCTGATCGATTGAAGCTATTTTCAGAATACAATTGTGACCTTACTGACCTGGTTTAGCAGGTCAGTGGGAAGCACTTTGCTGCACGAATGGGCCGGCTCGACCTTTGAAATACCACGACCTCTCCGAATATCGGCGTAAATTGGCTCATGCCGCGTTTTGCTGGGTGAAAGAGGTTTTCCATAATTCCTATCTACTTTCCTATCTACTAAATCCCGATTTCTAAATGCAATGATTCCATCTTATTCTAGTTGCATAATTATGTTATTAATAATTCAATATGTCTGTAGGAATAAAAGTTTTAATAATAATTTCAGTTTTTACGGTCTCGGTGATTCAGTGGTCAAGCACCCCGCTTATGAATCTAGAGGTTGCGATTTCGAATCCTCGCACTGGCTTACACCAATGACATTTCGAAGTTCTTTTCGGAAGTTCTGTGTGAAATATATCGATAACTGAAAACTTTGTGCCCGGTATGGCAATAGGTTCGCCACCAATTCCATTTGGGGCTTAAACATAACGGCAAGGCTTAAAAGGCTTAAAAGCCGCTGCCTACATCATCGGGTAGAAAAGGCGTGAAGTCATGTTATGTTATGTTTCAAAGTTTCTATATTTAAGAAAAAACTAGTGTACTTCCCTTAAGCATAAAAAATATTTTACTTATTAAAGATATCCATGCTTTTAATACTCTTTTAATTGGAATGTATTTTCAATGACATATTTTGGTTTCATTTATGGATAAATTTGTTTGTTTGTTATGTTGAAGAAAACTCAGATTATCGAACTAGTTTATAATACACTAGCAGACCGCGCGAACTTCGTACCGCTATATTTTATACATTTTCCACTCAAAAGATTATTGCCGCAATCATATTAACACCCCAAAGCTTTCCTCATAAATGGACTATCTAACGCTAATATTTATTTCAATTCAAGTTCTTGATACATACATACATAACTTCAGGTCAGATCCCTTGCGGGGTAGGCAGAGAGAACAAAGTGCCATAAGGCAAGATTATTACACGTGTCACTCGCTTAGCTAGTATGTATTAGCGTACTGACAATCAAGACATTGATATTATTTACAACTTCAAAGAAAGCTTTATTAGCAATGCCACTTATGAACAATGAATATAGCAATGAACTTGTCCCAAGTTTTTGCTCAACCTTTAGTTTTTTTTAATACAACATAAACAACTTTTTTTATATGGTCACTATTGTTGACTTCAACGAAAAAAACGGGCCACCATATGTTCAAACCGGGATAGCTAACTCACAGTGAGTGTTTTTTTTTTATAAGTCAAATGATGTCGGTCTAGCGATTAAGCTTATCGAAATAAATTTACTACATTTTAAAAGATATCACGATCTTAACAATGTAAAGTTTATTACATATATCTAGAATGTATTATAAATCAGTCACATCAGTCACACCTTGTCAGTGGTAAAGTCACGCAGTGTTCGCTGCATGAATGGGCCGGCTCGACCCGTGGAATACCACGACCTCTCAGATTATCGCTGAAAAGTGGCCTTAGCCGCGTTTCACTCGCTGAGAGAGGTGTTCGGAGGCCCAATCCCTTTTCCCCTCCCCTACCGAAACCCACTCCCGACCCCACCCATATCCCATTGTAAGCGCCGGCAACGCAACTGTAACACTGCATGTGGTGAGGTGGCCATGGGCGGCGTTTGTAACTATCATAAGCCTGCTCGTTTGCCCCTTATCCAATAAAAATGTAACCTAATTCCTATCCCATCCTACTTCTAATATATAAAATTCTCGTGTCACAATTTTACCATACTCCTTCGAAACGGCTTGACCGATTCTCATGAAATTTTGTATGCATATCGGGTAAATCTGAGAATTTTCAACCCCCTACGATCAACCCCTATTTTTTAAATTTAAGTTTTTGGCAAGACAATGTTTGCCGGGTCAGCTAGTAATATATAAATGTGAATGTAAGTTTGTTTGCGTGCTTTCACGCGATAACTGCTCAATCGATCATCATGAAACTTTGTACACATATTCTTTAAAGTAATTTACGTATATTTGAACCCGAAGGAAAAACTTATAAAATAGTCTACAACAATATCCTACATACTCTTATAAAATTGTTACAGTCCAAAATTATTTATTTTTGTTACAGAGAAATATATTTTACCTAAAAAAAATGTTGTTAGTTTTTTAAACGTCATTGTAAGTAGTAATTTTAAAACCTAATAATTCCAGCCAAGCAATAAAACAGAGTTATCATATTGGTTAAGTTCTATAGTAATGATCTTTGATATCTATATAATGGATTTAATGCGAGTGAAGCCGCGGGTAAAAGCTAGTAACTTTTATAAATAAAAATACCATAAAATACGATTAAATACTACAAATTTTAAACATAACATAACATAACTTCACACCTTTTGTTACCCGAAGGTGTAGGCAGCGGCTGTTAAGCCTCGTCTTGCCGTTATGTTTACGTCCCAAATGGATTAGGTGGCGAACCTGTTGCCATCCCGGGCACAAAGTTTGTCAGTCATCGAGGCCGTGCGCTCACCCACTGCGCCACCGAGACTTTATTAAATTTTAAATTCTAATTAAAGTATTGAGCGATATGATGACAAAGAGAGAAACAACAACAAAATACACATAGCTTCAGAAAACAATTTCAAAAAGTTATTGCTGTGAGCCAGAACTCGAACCCGCGACTACTTTATACAGAAGTGGGGTTCTCGACAACTGGACCACCGGTACCTTTTAGCAAGAAACAAACGTAAAAAAATCTACCTGCTAGCTGTCGCGGTCCGAGCTGTCCGAGTCGGATACATCATCAGTGTAACTAAATATTTCCCTATGAAATGAATACTTACATTTTGTATTTTGCGATATCTTTGGAATTAAATGTCCAAATTGAATTATTCAAACAGTTCTAGGAACGTATTGAATCTGTCTTTGTATTGAAGTAATTTATTTTCAGGAAAGTTAAATTCAAGGTACAAAATAAAGCATGTTTATAACGAAATCAATTTAATTATTTTAAAAAACTCAAAAAACACTTATTGTGAGATAACTACAATAGTTAGACATAGGCCGTCGCGGACTTTTTTATAGACAAATTTATGTTCTGTAAAAGTGTAGTACATTGTTTTATTCTAGAATCAATAGTTTTCGCAGCGTTCACGATGTAAGAATTATTTTCGAGTCATTTTCTTACACCTTGGGTTACATTATTGGACTTATAGTAAGGATCCCTAATTAATTTGAAAATATAATATAGCCTAAAGCCTTCCTCGATAAATGGACTATATACCACTGAAAGAATTTTTAAAATCGGACTGGTGGTTTCTGAGATTAGCGCGTTCAAACAAACAAACAAACAAACAAACAAACTCTTCCGCTTTATGATATAAGTATAGATTATTTAAAGTTTATGTTTTCGTGAGGAGACTGAGTTGAAAACTACCACGACATAACTCGCGAATAGATAAATTTATTACAAAACAACTTGACACTTGGGGAATATGAAATGTCGTTGTTTGTGAAATACTTGCACTCTTGTGTATTTTTATAAAATTCTACAATAGAGGTAGCATAATATTATTTTTAAAAATTATTAAAACTTTTCATCCAATGTGGAGATTAAGTCGAGTAAAAGAAAACAAAGGGTCATTGTTACTACAAGTTAATGCAAGTGCCAACTTAGTTTAAACGATTAGACGCAACTGCAGTCACTAGCGATTATCAATAACTACCGATTACATTTATATTGTATTGTGAATTTGATACTAGATTTTGATCCATTTATTTTAATAACATTCTTTGACCTGGACTAGGCTTTTAATGATTATATGTTCATATGCGAAGTGCAACCGTTTAACACATTCAAGAAAATGTAAGAGTCTAAGCTGAAATAGAATTAAAAAGCCCTATTGAAGAACTGAACTGTCCGAAATTAACCGGCAAACGACCGTGCATGCAAGCAAATTTAAGCATCAAAATGACTGACTAAAAATCACAACTTCACACCTTTTTCTACCCGAAGGTGAAGGCTGTGGCTGTTAAGCCTCGACTCACCGCCATGTTTACGTTCCAAATGCAAAAAAATGGCGAATCCATTGCCATATAATATATAATATACAACTAAAGATGGAAATTATTTATAACATTGTTCTGCGGTTTGACCTATTTGGTATATTGTTGCGGAACTCTAACAGTGCGGTTAGGGAACAGACTCCAGTGAATAACAGGACTTTCAAAGACTACCAACCATACATAACTCTATCTTCAGTTACTTTTTACATAGTGTTTATATAATTCGTCATAAGTAATAAATTCAATTGAGATTTTTGTCTACCGTTAACTAGTTAAATCTATCAATTCAGTTAGATTAAAAAAATAAGTTTTTTTGCGTCTAGGAAATGGTTATATATATGTCTTGCTGTATCGATTTTCATTCAAAAAAATACAAAATAATTTTTTGATTTTGATTTTGAATATAACTATAACAAGATTTCTCTACCCAATATTTGGACTCAAAATCAATAAATATGTATTTTCTTGGCATATTCCATATTCAATTAATTAAACAGTTAATTATCTTGTTTTTCTATTATTAAAAGTAGAAATTTAATCAAACTTTTTTCTATATTCATCTAATAAACAGATTAATTTGGTATATCACTGTTTAAATTTATAATACTAAAATGAATATCATTTATAATATAACCTCATTTAATAGGCAAAAGTGAAGGCAACGGTTTCATAGTTTAGCACCAAAAAGGTAGCAAAACTTCTAACTAGAGTTATTTTATCTATGTTTATCGTATTATCTTACTAGTTGAAATGCCAATCTTAGTATGAAACCAGGTTGATACAAGCGTAGTGTAAGCGATTATTCTCCCACATCTAATCTTACATTATACTGTAACTAGTGGTAGAGCCAAGCAGTTCGCTGCATGAATGGGCCGGCTCGACTGGTGAAATACCACGACCTCTCAGAAAAGAAAATAAAAATTACCTTTAAAAAAAGTTAAACCGACTTCTAGAAACGTAAACCACACAATCTATAAGTATATGAAAACAGTACCTCTATAACTAAAAAGCGATAAATAACGTAATTTACTCATTTGTATACTTAATACAATATACAAATCGTAATACTTTAATAAAATCATCTTTAACTATTATAATATTTACAAATGTGTCGGTGCCAGTCTAGGTAACTTACTCTACGGGATCGGGCGAGACTTGTCCCCGCCGGCGTTGGTCGCAGCAATGCTGGCGGGCGAGGAGGAGTGGAGGGCTGTGGTCTCTTTCTGCGAAGCTGTCATGCGTGACGGAGGGGGGGCGACGGCGGGGTGGACCAGAGGGGTTTATCCGAATCCTGGACCACCCCAACGCCGGAGGCAGGCCGCCGCGAGGTTTTAGTGGGTAACCCTAGGATCGGATTTCAGTTTACTGTTTTGGGAGTCCCACACCCCCTGCCGTCCCCAGGCGGGGGGTGTGCATAAAAAAAAGGTAACTTACTCTATCATGTTGCACCGTCTTCAATAATTAGTAACATTTGTAAATATTTTAATAGTTAAAGATGATTTTATTAAAGTATTATATCGCTTTTTAGTTATAGAGGTACTGTTTTCATTTATACTTATAGATTGTGTGGTTTACGTTTCTAGAAGTCGGTTTAACTTTTTTTTTAAAGTAATTGTTTTCACGAGATTTAGTGATATTAATGAGTTGTGAACTTCAATAGAAGTTAGTTTATTTATATGGCTTTCAGTTTAGTAAATATATTTTCACTAATTACAAGTCCGTTTGTTAAATGGTTGATATTTTTAGGGACCTATAATTGTCTTAAATAGGTACTTAGATAAAAGAGATAAAAGAGAGAATGAGAAAGATTTTTAGATATTTCTACGAAATCGGATTTCGTATCTATGTACGATTTGTACCCACCCATATATAGAAGTTACATTTAAAAAAAAACTAGAATTAATCTAAAGTATTACTAATGATCTACAAGCGTCGGCCAATTCGTAATTTGGATGAGAGCGCTTAAAACAGCGTTTGAGTGTTAACACACGCTTAACGTGGTCCCAATTTGTCTGCGGTCACAGCAGGTGGAACAGCCGAAGCCTAATTGTACAGACTATATTAACTTACCTACCGGTTTGGACTAATGAACTTACCCGTAGGCACGTAGAGCCAATACTGTTTTAAATGACTTAAATGTATTTTTTTTATATTCTGTTTTTTCATTTATTACTAAATCGTCGGACATAAGATGTCAATATGAGTCGTCAATTTTGAAATTGATAATTATAAAACCAACATGATTATGTATTATTTAAGTGGCGAACAGCGGCCACTAAAACTCGATACGTCGCGATTTTTTCGTCTGATAACATTTTTCAGTCATTGGAATTTATCACGTTTAACAGTGGTAGAGCCAAGCAGTTCGCTGCATGAATGGGCCGGCTCGACCGGTGAAATACCATGACCTCTCAGAAGACCGACGTAAAGTGGCTCATGCCGCGTTTCGTTCGGTGAGAGAGGTACCCGGAGGCCCACCCCCCTTCCCCGTCCTTTCCTATCCCCTATCCCTTAAAGGTCGGCAACGCTACAGTAACACTATATGTGTTACTGGTGTCCATGGGCGGCGTTGATTGCTTACCATCAGGTGACACGTCTGCTCGTTTGCCCTCCTATCCCATAAAAAAAAAAAACATTAAAAAAGTTTTTTATACCTATTAAATCCGAAGGGCAAATAAGCACCTCTAGGAACTAAGCAATACGATATTATAATTATTGTGATATTATGACCTTTAAAAACTTTGTTTACTTAACTTCACGGCTTTGTTACCCGAAGGCGTAGGCAGCGGCTGTTAAGCCCCATCTCGCCGTTATGTTTACGTCCCAAATGAAATAGGTGGCGAACCTATTGCCATACCGGGCACAAATTTTCAGTCATCGATATTTATCACACTTAACTTACGAAAACAATTTCGAAAAGTCATTGTCTTGAAAAGTCAAATTGGCATTCTGTCTGTTTCACAATTAGGGTACCATCACTCTGGCAAATAGAGTTAACGTGACTTCAAATGCGTCTAGCTCAAGTTTTCCACTAATTTACTCAAACCCACATGTTTTTAATTATCTATAAAATAATAATAATATTTCGTAAGATCTGAAAAAAAAATGCTGAATCTTTAAATTCAGGTAAATTCTCTGCGACATATTAATGTTCATCAATTTAAAACGTTACCTTTGAATCGGGTGAGAGCTATCATTCAGTTATTGGGTGCTAATGCACGCCATCTATCATGCGAATTGACGATATTGGAATTCTTTGAAGCAAAAATGCGGGTCATATTACCCGAGTGGTATTTCATATACATATGTGTAGCTAAATTTAAATATATAGTGTAGAGGTATATAGGGCAACTTTTAGGTATCAATTTTGGTTATTAAACATTCGTCTGGACAAGCTATACAATTAGTACTTTTGGAAGTAAATGGTAGGCAGGTTTTATGTAAAAATCTGTTGTTTACATTTTGCTAACCTTACATTTACCTACATTTTGCTAAAATATGTATTAATATAAACCCGTGTAAAGATATATTACGGCATTATTTAGTTCAGGTTTCAATGCAATTAAAAAAAAATCTATTGATTGAGGAGTGCCATATCCGCGTATGAAATTAAAAACAAAACATCGCCATATCCGGATACTATTACTCTTGTCCGAACACCAGGCAAACTTTCTTTTTCTTTTGTTTTATCAGAAACCTGTTTCAATCTGGGTTATGAAAAAAAAATTCTTCACAGCAAAAATTTTAATTCACGTCCACGATTTCGAAATGTTAAAATTTTAAACGTACGGACAGCTTCACCTGAACATTTCATACTGTTCGCCTCTGACGGCAGAGGCGAACAGTATGAAATGTTCAGTTGAAGCTTGAAATCCTTTTATAATGTTCTAGATTTTTAATACGACGTATAGTGGCATTCTGAGAATTTAAAAACTATTTTATACTAGCTTTTACCCGCGGCTTCGCTCGCGTTGAAGCCATTAAATAAGTGTCAAATGATGAATCAATATGATAACTCTATATTATTCCTTAGCTGGGATTATCAATTTTCAAAATTACAACATTGGGTATGACGTTTAAAAATCTCACAATATGCTTTATTAAAATGCAACAACAAACGGTAAAATATACATATTTCTCTGTAACAAAAATAAATAATTTTGGACTTTAACAATTTTATATGATATAAATGCAGAGTATTAATGTAGGATATTTTTGTAGACTATATTATAAGTTTCTCCTTAGGGTGCAAATATATGTTAATTAAAGAGAGAAATAAGAAAAAAGAAAGTATCCTATATTACTTCTAATACCCCCAATAATATGTGTACAAAGATTCATGATGATCTGTTGAGTAGTTATCCCGTGAAAGGGTAACAAACAAACTTACATTCAAATTTATATATTAACACGTTGCACGCCATACGGCCTATATATGAGCCTAGTCGACAATTCTACTCGGGCCATGGTAAAATCATGAAATCGGTAATTTTCGTCAACTTGAGATTTTCATTCCTACGTTTATATAATGGGTTAATTTGTACAGAAAATTAAAATCAATAAATTTTACCGTCTAATTTTAGAGATATAGCAAAAGGGTCACGAATGGGCCGCGTGGCCTCCTAGGAAGGAATATAGAACTTCAGTTGGAGGGGGCCGCGGGGTCACGCTGCGGCTCACCCCCGCGCCTACGACACTCGCCCGCGACATTGCACTTCGCCGGTCATTATCGGTCATTATGGCGTACTACATTGTCAAATGCGGGTGTGTTTAATTTTTACTGCAAAAATGCAATTTGAAGACTTTGAGTTGTCACAAGAGGAGTTAACACAATTAGAAAAAATCGAAATAAATATTTTGAACTGTAGTTTTCAAATAGATTCGGATGAAGAAATTCAACCAATTACAAGAAGATGTCGGAGAATTATATTATCAGAAAGTGAAAATAGCGAGGATGAAATCTTACGTAGGGTTGCCGATATTGGTGAGTTATCTTTTTTGTATTTTTATACCGGCTATATATTTTAATACTGGCTTAATACGCGGTTACTTAGCCTAATAGTACTAATAAGGATGTTATTATCATCCTTCCACCATATATTTATCCATCCATTCCACCAAATATTGACATTTTTCCACCCGGTACCGTAATATATATATAGAATAGACAGTAATATTTTTATTTATGATATTTTTATTTTTCAGGAAATACATCGCCACCGACGACTTGGTCAAAGCCTAAAGGAAACCAACGTAGCATAATACCTTTTACGGAGCATCCTGGCATGCCCATGAACCTTCGCTTAAGCATGTCAAAAGCATCTCCTGCAGACTTCTTTCAGTTGTTGGTCCCTGACAGTCTTCTTCAAGAAATTGCTAATCTTACTAACCAATTTGCTATTAAAAAAATTACCTCATCAGAAGAAGTTTCACGTTTCGCACGGCTTCGCCAATGGGTTCCTACAGATCTTGAGGAAATGAAAAAGTTTTTTGTTTTAATCCTATTTATGGGCATTGCAAAGCTTCCTAGGTTGGCGGATTATTGGTCCACGAATGACATCGTAGGCCACCCTTTTCCACGCACCATAATGTCACGTAACCGCTTCGAATTAATATTACAAATGCTTCATTTTTCCAAAGATGATGAAGAGAATAAAAAGGACCGTCTGCATCGTATCCGTTATCTCTTGCAAATAATAAATGAACAATTTCAGAAATATTACCCTCCCAGCGAATACTTATGCATTGACGAAAGTGTTGTCCCGTTTCGTGGCAGAATTGTATTTCGTCAATACAATAAACAGAAACGCCACAAGTATGGCATAAAAGAGTTCAAATTGTGTTCATTCCGGGTTACACTTATAAATTAAACGTATATGCAGGAAAAAACGACGAAACTACAAATACTACTCCGTATAATGTTGTCATTGATTTGCTCGGTGGGCTTTTAAATAAAGGTCACACACTTTTCACAGACAACTGGTATACTAGTATAGAATTAGCCAGGGCACTGCTAGATAATGAAACCCATTTGGTGGGAACGATACGAAAGAACCGGAGACACTTACCTAAAAATGTTATAAGTACTAAACTGAAGAAGGGAGAATTCATTGCTCGAGAAAGTAAAGATGGAATTACTGTAATGAAATGGAGGGACAAGAGAGAAGTTTTAGTTTTGTCCACGAAACACTCGGACCGATTTGTTAAAATAAAGAAGCGCCAGGGCAATATGGTAGTGAAACCACAAATCATAAGAGATTACAACGTAGCCAAAGGTGCAGTCGATTTATCGATTTATTTATAATTTTATTACAATGTTTGTAAGCCATATTTTAGTTAGAAGAAGAAAATAATGTTATATTATTTTAAATAATAAATATTTTCAATATTTTTTTTGGTTTCATTGGGTGTAAATATAATATTCATTGTATCGGTAAGGGCAACCCTAGTATCGTCACTCCAAGCCTTGAAAAATCCTACTAATTTCTACAGGATTTAAAAACCACGCGGTCCAGTTAGGCTACAGAGCCAGGCGGCTCACTTTAATATACAATTTGTTCGATAGCTGCAATACTTGGCTTGTGAGAAACGTTTTCGTTAAACCTAGCACACGGCTCATGGATGACTCCCGTGGCCTGAACGGTTCAGCAAGGGAAGGCTCATATGTGAGTCCCATGGCCTAATTGGAAGTATTTAATTTTTAGGATGGCGTCTAACGTGTTAATAAGTTAAGTATAAGTAAGTAAAGTTAAGTATAAGTATAAGTATCAACCCTGAATACTGTAATACCGTCCCTCGCGAGGCATAACAGCCGCTGCCTACACCTTCGGATAGACCTATGTTACTTCTAATACCTTCAAGAGTATATGTACAAAGTTTCATGATGATCGGTTCAGTAGTTTTTGCGTGAAAGCGTAACAAACAAACTTACATTCGCATTTATAATATTATTAGTTAGTATTAGTATATTAGTATGATAAGTTAAGTATAAGTAAGTAAAGCTATGTATAAGTATAAGTATCAACCCTGAATACTGTAATACCGTCCCTCGCGAGGCATAACAGCCGCTGCCTACACCTTCGGATAGAAAAAGGTGTGAAGTTACGTTATGTTATCTAATTTACGAATACTGTAAAACTTCATTACTGAAGTAGCTAAATTTGACGATTTTTTGACAAACAATTGTTTTATCTTTCGTAAAAAAAAGTTTTTTTTAATATAAAGTACCCTATGTTACTTCTAATACCTTCAAAAGTATATGTACAAAGTTCCAAGATGATCGGTTCAGTAGTTTTTGCGTGAAAGCGTAACAAACAAACTTACATTCGCATTTATAATATTAGTATGATATTATATATTATATTATAAGTATAATTAAAGTATTCGCTTATCACCAGATGACCCGCTTGTTTTTAAACTTGGCATGGTTTGAACTGCATCTATTGCTGCATCCAAACTATTAAGTTATTTTAAGTAACGGGAACATCTTAGCTGGAGTATATTATCTTCGGCCAATAAAGACCTAAGCAAATAAGTAAATTAGATAACATAACGTAACTTCACACCTTTTTCTATCCGAAGGTGTAGGCAGCGGCTGTTATGCCTCGCGAGGGACGGTATTACGGTATTCAGGGTTGAAACTTCATTACTGTAAAACTTCATTACTGAAGTAGCTAAATTTGATCTTTCGTAAAAAAATTTTTTTTTTTAATATAAAGTACCCTATGTTACTTCTAATACCTTCAAGAGTATATGTACAAAGTTTCATGATGATCAGTTCAGTAGTTTTGCGTGAAAGCGTAACAAACAAACTTACATTCGCATTTATAATATTATATATATATATAGATTTTATTTTGATTTTATACATCAAACCATTATACCATGAGACGGTGTAGGCACACAAAGACATGAGCAAGGTGTTACCACACATTAATTAAAAAAAAATCACATGAAGTCTATATAAGAAATGAATTTTACAAATTAAAATCAAATCAATATTATAAATTTATTTTCATAGGTCATTAAATATTTCACAGATACTTAAAAAATGTAAATAGATTACATATTAATTTGTTATTAAATTAAAATTACATATTAACACGTACACTGGAGGATAGCAATCGCCACTATCAACCTGATTCCTGTTTTGATTATTGTATCATTATATATTATTATTATTATTATCATGAGCAGCACCGTGCTTCATGCATGTGGTGCTGCTCTGTATGACTTATGTGTTAACTACAATTTTTATTTATACATAACATTCTCCTTACAAATTGACAACCTAGTCAATTTTTTGTCTCTTCACTTGTTTTTGTACTATATATCTGCTTAGTCAGACTTGCATATTCCATTTTAATTTGTATTAAGATTAAAATGACACTTTGCTGCACTATCTAGGATATAAATCTTCACACTACTATCAATTATCCAGTGAACAGAGCCAAAAGACTGTAATCAACTCTTGGCACTTTATTTATTCGGTGAGAATTATCTTTAGTTCATCGAAGCGAGGAGTGAGGACAGCTTAATTACAGCTGACAGCATTCACGTCCAGACTGGGCTAGTGGGCTATTGTGAATTACTGGGCTATTTGTATGTTAATGCATCGCTTCTTCATGTCACACTGTTGTGCATTGTAGCGGATTCCTTGCTAATTTTTTTTTAACCTTTATACTTTATGCTTTAGTGCACCTAGGCAGTTGCTCGTAACAGCAATGCCTGTGCCGAGTGAATTATTTAGTTCCTGATATATATAGTAGATATATATAGATTGGGTCTCCTTGACGCGCGGCGTCAAGGAGACCCAATCTCACCAAAATTATTTTCTGCTGTTTTAGAAATTATTTTCAGGAACCTTGAATGGACGAACAAAGGAATAAACATAAATGGTGAAGTACTAAGCCATTTACGTTTTGCCGATGACCTTATCCTGTTTTCTGAAAATCCACAGTTGTTAGAATCAATGCTCCAACAATTGGCAGATGAGAGCGCCATGGCAGGGCTAAAGATGAACTTATACAAAACAAAAATTATGTCAAACGCTTCTACAAAAGATAAAATAATGGTAAATAATGAAATCATTGAATATGTGCAAGAATACATATACTTAGGACAGTTAATATCTGTTAAGGACGCTATGGAAAAAGAAATAGAAAGAAGAATAACCAATACTTGGAAACGATATTGGTCACTCAGCGAAGTGATGAAGAACAAAGAAATGCCTATGAAGGAGAAAAGGAAAGTATTTAACATGTGCATTCTACCATGCTTACTGTATGGATGTCAAACCTGGGCAATGACAGAACAACTCTGTAATAAAATCAAGATTTGTCAGAATAGTTTAGAAAGAAGCACACTAGGAGTTAAAATAAAGGATAGAGAGACACTTATAAACATAAAAAGCAGAACAAAATTTAAAAACGCGTACACAACTTTCAAACAGCTAAAGTGAAGATGGACTGGACATATGATGAGAGAAAAAACCGAAAAATGGACAAGAATATTGACAGAGTGGTACCCATTAGATTGTAAAAGAAACAGAGGAAGACAAACTAGAAGATGGGAAGACGATATAAGGAAAATAGCGGGATCAACATGGACTCGTACAGCATGAAATAGAACCGAATGGAAATCCTTAGAGGAGGCCTTTGTCGGAAGACAAGTTGTACAAACATAATTTACCGTTTGCCGACTGATATATATATATATATATGTAATATATATATATGTAATATATATGTATGTAATATATATATATGTAATATATATGTAATATATATATATATATATGTAAAACTAAACTTAGTTAATAGTATAGTACATCAATAAAGGCTTTTATTTTTTTTTATTTTTTTTTTATATATAGTAGAATGTAAAGCCATATATTATTTGAAAATTTGCAATGAATTAATCTTTTTTTTTGTGTACATGCTAGCTGACCCTGTGGACTTAGTTCCACACAACAATTAATGAGCAGAATGCATTTTGGTAAACCACTGATAACCAGTTAACGGATGATGATGATTCGTTCAATTTCATATCGACGCGCGTACATAACAGTGGCTGTGTGGCGCCGGCTTAGAATACCGCCACCCCATCTCTTCCCGTGGGTGTCGTAAAAGGCGACTAAGGGAAAAGGCTGGAAGAATAGGCAGCAGCATTCTCTCTCAACAAAATACAGCCTACTGCAATCGCCAACCCGCCTGCCAAACGTGGCGTTTATGGCGAAAACCCCCCATGAGTGAACGGATCGGCAGTTGTGGCACTCTATGGGGAGGCCTGTCCAGCAGTGGCAAATGGTGAATGTTGACATAACAGTTATGAGAGTTAAAGAAGCCAGTGAGGCATGTCAGAATCGTGTCTTGTGGCGCTCTGTTTCCTCTGCCTACCACGCAAGGGAAGCGTGAAGTTGTTTGTATGCTGATATAAAAATGGCAAAAAAGTGTGTGTCTGTTACTCGATAGTAAGGATACAACGTTTTCTGGATGATGATTTGTTTCTTTATATTACCTTTTTTAAATCATTATATCATTGTGCTATGATTTCGGAAAATGAAGACCAAGGAATTACTACAATAAGTAGTTACACTTACAGTTACAGTAAGTAGTTACAGGTTATATTAATATTTGCTTTTCATTTCGTTAAAGCTATCTCTTTCATGACTTACTTATTTAAACTCCAAGTTAAGCTATAAACGAGTTAGTTCACTTTTGGATTGCAGGAATAGTATCACAAGCAAACGGACTACAGTTGGTTTTAGACAAATGAAGGGAATTAATTAAATTAGCTTTAAAGCTTTGTAAGTTGTAATATAATCTTTAATCAAAGCATTGTTAAGATGAACTGAACATAAGCCGGGATAACTGTTGCGGCTTCTGTTGCGAATTTAACATGTTAAATTAATCAAATATATCAAGAAGTAAGGCTTTAGGGATTAATATATAATTATTTATTTATTCAAAAAATTGTGTTTTTTTTATGGGTTGGAAGGGCAAAGAGGTAGGCGTGTCACCCTGTATAGCAAACAACAAACGCCGCTCATTCACACCTGAGTAAAGATAGTGCTGTAGTTGCGTTTGCCTGTCCTTACAATGGGATATTTAAGGGATCGAAAGTGGGATGGGAAGGTGAAAGAGAAAGTGGTTGGGAACTTTAAGTCGATATTCTGAGATGTCGTGGTACTTCACAGGTTAAGACGGCCCATTTATGCAGCAAACTGTGTTGCTTATTCCCAAAAATTAAATCATATTAAGAGCAATTTTAAAGGAACATTTTTGGACATTATGTGATTTTAATGACTGAATAAATTATTCGAGTCTTAGAATGATACAGTCGCCACTCACTTTGTGGGATCTGATATTACATTTGATATGACCGTTTAAACCAAAATAAAACTGTCAATAACAAAAAAGTTATCGTTATAAGTAACTAGCTGATCCAGCGAACTTTAGAAAAAATAGTAAATTTCGGATTTATGACTTTTTCTTCTTCATACATGAATTATAGATAAAAACCACCCTGTTGACACCCTCTATCAATTAAAATAAACCGCATCAAACGTTGAAAGAGATTTAAAAGATATAAGCCTGTAAGGGGACAGATAGCGGAAAGCCACTTTATTTAATACTATGTAATGATATTGTGAAAAAAGAAAAAATATTTTCAATACAAAAATAAATTTGTAGAAATGAAGACAACTCCGCTCACATCTTGTATCTAGCAAATGTAAAAATAGAATTTCCCTGAGAAAACAAGTTAACGTTGAAAATAAAATAAGAGTTTTTATCTACAACAAAGGCGTCGAAGCACACACGCTCATTTCGACACTGTTTGAACGTTAATAAATACAGTAAGTTACTTGAAGCACTTGAAGTAGAAAGAGGGTCGATTCCACTTGTACCGGAGTGTGAGATGAGGCTTTTAAATAAAATGAATGGAATTTTCTTGTTCTATAAGTACGAGGAAAGGTTTCTTATTGTGATCCAATTATAATATAACAATAATGTTTTTAACAGATTTGAAAAATACCGTTTCATAAGCCGACGAGAAATGGTGAGTTTTGTTAAGAAATAAATATTAAAATAAATTTAAAGTACTAATAAATCTATCTACTAATAAAACTAAGAAATTTAGAATATATCAAGTAAATTATGTAAGGGAATTGAAATGGAACTTGTAAGCAGCTACTCGCTACCCTGCCCCTAATGGAGTGACTATCATGAGAAAAACTGGATAAGAAACTCACTTGCCAAGTACTCGTTTCCGTTCATGAAAATTAAATTTACAAAAATTTTGAAAATAAATTTAATTTTGTATAAAAAATTTATATAATTTTAAATTGCATATACACTACAGCGGTTTTGTAATATCAAGCATGCGCCTGTTCTGGCACATCGCCTGTATATCGCGCGTGACTATTTGTATATTCCAGTCACGATCTCCTCATCAGTTTCAACTGCGTAAAGCCCATCCTCAACATTTAAATTAGATGGACGAATTAAAAAAAAATGAAGCACAGCATATCCTTAATACAGCTATAATATTATATAAATTATGAATAATGATTAATAATAATAGTTAATAGTTTTAATAATTAATAGTTTTACTAGGCTATCCACACGTAAGTAAGCCTTAACCCACCACACGGTAGTTAAAAATACTTGGTATCCATATACACTGTTAAAATAATAATATGCTCACTTACAATAAAATTGTGATAGAACGATATGTTTCTCCACATATTTCTACGCTTATTAATGTTAAATACCTGAATATAGATAGACTCAAAGCAAGGTTTTCTGGTTTCTAGAACAACGATTTTCTGCCTCAGCTATTGCTGCCAGCTGATTTTATCTTCTTGTAGTAACCATTGATAATTTCAGATAATGAAACCAGCTTGAATCTAAACATTAATTACACACAATATGATACACACATTTTTTTATGAAAATCGTTGGAACCGTTTCCGTGATTCTGATTGAAAATAACACAGTACATCACTATGTAGCTAAATACATACAAAAATTGCTCGTTTAAAGGTATGGGTATGGGTAAATTGAAGTGGTAGAGCCAAGCAGAGTTCGCTGCATGAATGGGCCGGCTCGACCGGTGAAATACTACGACCTCTCAGAAAACCGACGTAAAGTGGCTCGTGCCGCGTTTCGTTCGGTGAGAGAGGTACCCGGAGGCCCACCCCCCCTTCCCCATCCTTTCCTATCCCCTATCCCTTAAAGGTCGGCAACGCAACAGTAACACTATATGTGCTGCTGGTGTCCATGGGCGGCGTTGGTTGCTTACCATCAGGTGACACGCCTGCTCGTTTGCCCTCCTATCCCATAAAAATAATAAAAAAAATAATGAAACCAGCTTGAATCTAAACATTAATTACACACAATATGATACACACATTTTTTTATGAAAATCGTTGGAACCGTTTCCGTGATTCTGATTGAAAATAACACAGTACATCACTATGTAGCTAAATACATACAAAAATTGCTCGTTTAAAGGTATGGGTATGGGTAAATTGAAGTGGTAGAGCCAAGCAGAGTTCGCTGCATGAATGGGCCGGCTCGACCGGTGAAATACCACGACCTCTCAGAAGACCGACGTAAAGTGGCTCGTGCCGCGTTTCGTTCGGTGAGAGAGGTACCCGGAGGCCCACCCCCCCTTCCCCATCCTTTCCTATCCCCTATCCCTTAAAGGTCGGCAACGCAACAGTAACACTATATGTGCTGCTGGTGTCCATGGGCGGCGTTGGTTGCTTACCATCAGGTGACACGCCTGCTCGTTTGCCCTCCTATCCCATAAAAATAATAAAAAAAAAATGGGGTTATTTAACAAGTATATCTAAACAACGTTTCCTAAAGTATTTTGTCAACGTGTTCAACCAGTTACAAATTTTACGTTCAAAGTGATTATTAATTTAATCATTGCGTTAACATGAACACGACCTGATTGCCATCAAACTCTATTACTTTCCATTGAATAATTTTCATTCAAAAAATAGAATTTTTTTTATACATATTTAATGTGTAACGTGTTTGGTGGATAATAGATCAATTTTCTAGTATTTAAATATACAAACGATGGAGTTTTTTTATAAAAACTTGTACATATATACGGAAGTATTAAGTGATTGGAAATTACAATGTTTGTACTAGTTCTCTAACGCTATAGTATGTATCGTGTGGTGTTGCTTTGCTCAATTCTGGTTGCGGTGCTGGTGAGTTAGTTATCATTTTAATTAATTTAAAATGGGATAAACGTACAATTGGTTACCTTGGGGTAATCAACTATCGCTACTCATCATTATCATCATCATGATGTTGATGATGATCAGCCAATGATGATGTCCATGATCAACTATTACTGCTCATGGTCAACTGTAATACTAAGAAGATACCTTAGCGAACAATATGCGGCTAGAACAATAGGCTACTGTATGTGAATTTTCTGACAAAGGGTGGTATTTCACTGGTCGAAGCGGCTCATTCAAGCCGTGGTCTGCGTGTTTCTTCAACCAATAAATATACTTGCAGTAGTGTAAACTATAAAAAAATATCCTTAATAAAATATCATGAAATTCATATTGAATTAACTATTAAATATCCCGCCAGTAGATTACGGTGAAATTTTATCATCTAGCCACTAATAAGATTTCCAATGTTTTATTACAATATAGGCGGGGAATAATGCCTCAGAGAATTCTGCCAATTCGTCTCTTCCCGTGGGTATTGTGATATTCATCTAATACATTTGACCTGAATCGTTAATAATGTAATCAAGAATACTTGTCATAGAAACCGATCGCGACATTAGAGTTGTCGTTGGGAATTTGAAATAATTTAAAGAAAAAAACTTTTTTAAAGAAGCTTTTATTTAAACGCTCTAAAAAGAATAAAATAATTTTCACCTTATACATTTTAACTATCAACTTATAACCTTATTATATACAATTTATGTGATAATAAAAGCTTGTCGCTATGTTTAATTACCTATCAGTGGCTATCCATAACCATCTAGAAATATTTTTTAGATTTAATGATTACTGTGACGGATCGCATTATCCAAATATATTTTTTTGGTTTATAACATATATATGGACACCCGAACACATATAGTGGTACAGTTCCGTTGCCGGCCCTTTCCATGGGAAATGGAAGGGGTCGGAATTGGGATGGGAAGAGGAGGGGGGAAGGGTTGGGTTGAACAAAGCGACAAGTTTTTATTATCACATAAATTGTGTATAATAAGGTTATAAGTAGATAGTTAAAATGTATAAGGTGAAAATTATTTTATTCTTTTTAGAGCGTTTAAATAAAAGCTTCATTAAAAAAGTTTTTTTCTTTAAATTATTTTCAAGTTTTTAGTTATCGATGGGTAAGTTTCTCAGTCTCTTCATCTCATTCAAAGCATCATTGTTACAAGGTCATTTGCCAGTTAATTTCGAACAGTCCAACTCTTCAAGGAGGAGACCTCCTAAAGTCTTTTCTCTACTTAAGGCCGCGTATGCTTGACCAGCAGCAAAGAGTTTCGAGTCTAAGTAAACAAATTTTTTTGTTACTTATTTGTTGATTTTGCAACTTAATTTTGTTATGTGGGACTGTTGTTTAATAACAAAATATGTTTAACTACTTGTGATGTGTAACGCCATCTGTTGTTTTAATCAGTACCTACTTTATACTTGCTGACCTGAGTGTAACATAGGAGTGAGTTGTAATAAAAGTTATAGTTCGTTCCCACCATCCACTGTGTTTAATTCTAATAATACCTATAACACCATTAAAATCCGTTAGTGTAGCAATCATGTTAAAGTTATTAAATCCTGTCCAATTTACCTCGGTATCCTGAAAGGGCATGGCATTACACCGGTCGAACCGGCCCATTCATGCAGCAGATTGCGTGGCTGACCACAATTAAAACACTGTTAACTATTAAAACATAGGTCAACGGAAAGCCGTCGACTGTGATGGACTACCGCCTCAGCGGTAAAGTGGTCGTAAGGTTCTCAATGTTAGCACTAACTCATTTTGATTATAAATTTGGACGCGCCGCTTAACCCTGTATCTTGACATGGTGATTTGGCATCAGTGACTGAATAGTAAACAACAGATTGACTGACACTGCCCAAACAAGCAGGCCACTAGTATCTAGCAGCTCATATTGAAAACCCTATGATATATATAATATTAATACACAATCTAATTTGTTTATAACATTAATTAATAACATAACATAGCTCGACTCCTTTTTCTACCCGAAGGTGTAGGCAGCATCTATTAAGCCTCGACTCGCCGCTATGTTTACGTCTTATCTTATCGTATTATCTTATCTTTAAGGGAGTAGGTATAGGATATGGGAGTAGGAAGGGATGGGGAAGGGGAGTAGGCCTCCGGGTACCTCTCTCACCTAAAGAAACACGCCGTGAGCTGGTTGTGGTATTTCACCGGTCGAGCCATCCCATTCATACAGTGAATTGCTGGGCTCTAACAGCAGTCAGTCAAAAATATTTATCACACATGACTTTCGAGAGAAATTTCGAAAGACATTGGTGTGAGGCCAAATTTGAACCCAAGACTTCCTGATTCAGAAGCGGGCTAGTTTACTGAACCACCGAGACATAGTTTTTGAAGTTCTCATATAACTCTTTAATGAAAGGGCCATTTGATACGCATATAGTAGAAACGCACATATTTATTCCACTATATTGGATTTAGAATGACGTCACATTATTTTTCGAGCTACTATTAACAAGCCCTTTCATTTGATACCCATATTGTAGAAATGCATTAAAAAAAACTGTTCCTCTATCTTGGATTATCCGCCATATTGGATTTAGAATGACGTCACATTATTTTTTTAGTTTTCCCAATGAGCCCTTTAATTTGATACCCATATTGTACGAAAGCTTAAAATAAAGATTGGTCCTTCATCTTGGATATTCCACCATATTGGATTTAGAATGACGTCATATTATATTTTGAGTTACACTCAACAAACCCTTTCATTTGATACCAATATTGCAGAAATGCATTAAAAATATCTATTCCGCCTTCTTGGGTCGTCCGCCATATTGGATATAGAATAATGTCATACATTATATCATGCATTGTCATCCAAAGTAAACGTGTATACAAAATTTCAGCTCAATCGGTTGAAGGTATCTACTTCAAAATTGAGTTACAAGATTCCACCGAACATACATACTTACATACATACATACATACATACAGTGCAAGGTAAATAAAAGCTTATAAAAAGTATGTAGTTAATTTCGATTTTGTTAAATTTTAGGGTGAAGACCAGACGGAAAAATGTCAATGGCTTTATCGTCCTGTAAGTAAAATATATTGGGTACATAATTATTCTTATATATATATATATATATATATATATATATATATATATATATATATATATATATATATATTAGGCGGGTAACAGAGTTAATAATGGTGCACTGCATGCCTTGATGCGTAGTCAGGCTGTGTCTGAAAAGGCACGCTTGACGATTCACAATGGTGTGTTGGTACCAACTCTGACATACGGGAGTGAGTGTTGGGTGTGGCAGGCGAAGCATGAAAGTAAGGTGAATGCAGTGGAAATGCGTTCTCTGAGAAGTATGTGTGGAGTCACCATTGCGGATCGAATAAAAAATAGCGTGATAAGGGAGAAATGCAAGTTGAAGGATGATGTGGTGACCAAAGTGGAGAGAAGTATGTTAAGATGGTTTGGTCATATTGCAAGAATGGATGAAAGCCGAATGACTAAAAGAGTATACGACGCGAATGTGAGTGGCAGGGTCGGGATCGGGAGACCAAGACGGAGCTACCACGACCAAATAAGTGGTCTGTTTAAAAAAGGCAAAATGCGTAGCACCCGAAACCGACGTAAATGCATGACGAGATGTATGACTGTGGATGAGGCGAAAGATGTGTGTCAGGATCGTAGCTTGTGGAAAGCCAAAGTCTCTGCCTACCCCCATGGGATACAGGCGTGAGCTTATGTATGTATATTAGTTTAGCATTCCAATTTTTATATGGATGTCCCGACTTTGGATTTGTGGGGACACCAATTACCCTCCGGTAATTAATTGCCACCCTTTCGCTAGATAATCCACGTAAATAAATATATATACGAGTATATATAATAGGTCGGGGAAAAAGTCTTTTAGAATAGAATAGAATAGAATAGAATACACTTTATTGTACATATAAAAAAAAATACATTATAGTGAATAGTTCAAGGTGAATATTTGACACGTACAACAGGCGGTCTTATCGCATATAGCGATCTCTGCCAGACAACCTTCAGATGGACATGTCAAGCTAGGGAGACTATTATGCGGTGTAAAGTTGCTTGTTTGAAATATATCGACGAGTTTCATACAAATAAATACATACATACACATAATACATACATATATACATACACATGATATATACATACATACACACATTACATACATAAATACTACATACATACATACTTAGATATATACATACATAAATACACATAAACATACATACACAAGAATTTAAGAGTACCGGCAATGTATAACTATGGGTACGCATAGAACATTAAGCCTACGGAGTAATTTCAAGTGACAAATAGTGTTCCTTCACATATTTTTTAAAAGTAGCCAATGTTTTAGCCCGTCGAATAGCCAGTGGCAGTTGATTCCACAGGCGTGCTGCCTGGATTGAAAACGATTTGTCTAGAAACTTTGAGGAGTGCGCTGGTATTTCCAGGGTAAAGCTTGCCGATGATCTCAAGTATCTCGCATGTGTGTCATGGAGAAACGTAAAACGTTTTTTAAGATAGCGAGGAGTAGCAGGATTGAAAAGAATATTGTATAGAAGACAGAGAATATGAGTATTCCTTCGAAGGCGAATGGGCAACCACTTGAGCTTATTACGAAATTCGGTGATGTGGTCATATTTGCGTAAACCAAATATAAACCTAATACAAAGATTCTGAAGACGCTCAAGTTTATCGAGTTGGTTTTCAGTGAGATCAAGATAGCTGGTATCGGCATAGTCAAGAATAGGAAGGAGGATAGATTGTGCAAGCGCAGTCTTAGTGGTAACAGGTAAAAAGTTTCGGAGTCTTCTTAAGGAACCTGCAGACCTGAACACCTTACAGCTCACATGTTCTACCTGTGCCGACCACGAGAGTGAACTGTCCAAATAAATTCCGAGGTTTTTTACTTTTTCTTTGTAGGGGATTGTGGTGCCATTAAAAATAACCTTAGGCAATGTTATCAGGTCAAGTTTGGTCAGCTGCCGAGAGCTACCAATCAAAATCGCCTGAGTTTTCTTAGGATTAACGAGAATACCGTATCTTTGGGCCCATTTTGCGATCTTTGATAACTCCTCGTTAATTGTTGATATAGCCTTGGATAGACCCACTGGTGCTTCTTGGGTGTATATTTGCAAATCGTCTGCGTAAAGGTGGTAGGAAGAAAGTAATTTGTTGGAGATGGAATTTATAAATAAAGAAAACAATAAAGGAGATAGAACGCCGCCCTGTGGCACACCGACAGTGATGTTGGACCAAGGAGAATACGTGTTATCCAATCGGATTCGCTGTCGGCGACCAAACAGGTAACTACGAAACCAATCAATCACTCCAGGAGATATGTTGAGGGTGCCCAGTATGGAAAGCAACAGATCGTAGTCAACAGTGTTGAAAGCATTGCTGAAGTCTAAGAGGCATAGAACTGTTAACTTTCCGTTTTCCATGCCCGACCTTATATCCTCCGTAATATTGACAAGGGTAGTTGTGGTACTATGACCAGGACGGAAACCGGATTGAAGTGGGTTGAGTAGGTTATTGGAATTAAGGAATGTATTTAATTGGTCATGGACCAGACGTTCGAGCACTTTCGATAGGAATGGAAGAATGGATATGGGGCGATATTCGGAAAAGGATATAGGTTTCAGGACCTTCGGTAGAGGTATTACTAGGGCATCTTTCCACGTTGATGGGAAGACACCACTAGAAACGGAGTGGTTGAGGATATGGCATATAACGGGTAGGACTTCGTCAATAATGGGAAGGATCATATTACGGCTGATGTTATCAGTCCCAATGGCGTTGGAAGCAATAGAGTGGATACTATTCTCAACATCACTAGTAGTGAACTGACGGAAGAAAAATGGAGGGTAATCAGGAGTCGGTAGTGTAGAAAGATATTGTAACGTATTGGCTTTGGTTGTCTTATCGAAGTTAGACGACGAACAAAAATGAGTATTAAGAGCTTCAATATCTAAAGCTGAAGAGTTTATTGTTTGACGCTGTTTACCAACCCCTAAAGATTTCAGAAACTTCCAAACCTTTGCAGGGTCACCGTTCTGTACGGATTTATGAATATGCTGGCGTTGTGCATTCCTACATACCTTGTT
The DNA here is from genome assembly GCA_905147225.2 of Euproctis similis. Taxonomy (NCBI): domain Eukaryota; kingdom Metazoa; phylum Arthropoda; class Insecta; order Lepidoptera; family Erebidae; genus Euproctis; species Euproctis similis. The sequence continues at coordinate 17,304,478 of LR990114.1, forward strand.
ACAGTGATTTCGAATTGCGATATACTTGTTGCGATTTGCATCAGTTGGCTTCATTTTTAATTTTGTTTTCGCTGCTGCCTTTTTCCTTATTAGTTTTCTTATATCCTCAGTGAGCCAAGGAGATGGCAAGTGGCGCACTTTAATTGCTTTTATGGGAGCGTGTTTGTCAAGTAAGTTGTTGAGAGATTCCGTAAAAAGCATTACCTTTTCGTCAATAGTTTCAGAACAGTAAATATGGCCCCAGTCTAAAGCCTTTGCGTCAGTCTTCAGACTGTCGTGATCCATGTCACCAAAACTGCGCTGCACAAGAACTCTAGACTTAACTTTGGGTGGACGTATTTTGTATGAAAGAAAAATGAGGTCATGAGACGAGAAATTGTCTGCTGGACATTGGCCGTGCAGAGCAGCTCGATGGGAAGAAGAAACAAAAATTAAATCAAGTAATGAAGGAGTAAGGTTAGGAAGATGATGTGTGGCATTTAGAGGAAGAATGTTGAGGTTGGTTGAGCTAGAGATTGAGAGAAGAGAGGAAGCACGGGAATCTTTTTTTAAAAGGCAGGTGTTAAAGTCGCCCATGATAATAGTCTGACTGTAAGACGGAGTGAGATTTAGCAGAAGCTGTTCGAAGGATGAAAAGAAGTTTATGTGTAGAGAAGGACAGTAGTAGACACCGAGCAAAAGTTTATTATGTCGAAGCTCCACTTCCAGAAATAGGTGTTCGCCGGCGTTAGGTGGCGGTGGTTGTGGAGAGACATCAATAATACTATGTGGAATGTGCGAGCGAATATATATAGCAACTCCACCACCACGACCCACAGCACGATCATTTCTGAGAAGCACGAAACCCGGCAAAGTATATGAAACTGAAGGTAGACATGGTTTCAGCCATGACTCTGAAACCAAGATAGCATGGATATTCTTACAGTCAAAACTTACCAGCATATCAGTGAAATGGGCAGGAATACTCTGTGCATTTATATGAACAACATTAAAGTTACCTGGAACATCGGCAAATTGTGATTCGAGTGTTTCGTTTAGTGAAGGTATACTTACGAAGGTGTCAGTATCACTATTTACTGAGCAAAAATCGTCATTACTATCGCTAGCACTATTTAACGTACAAAAATCGTCGTCACTGTTTGTGTGCATAAATAAATAGATATGAAGTATATATAAATATATATAAATATGACTATAAATAAGATTAATAAGTATAAATTACACAAAATTGGTTTTATCTACCTTCAAAGACATGTTCACCCGCCAGCTGAATGTTAAAATAAAAGAATTTAAGAAAGAAAAAAAAATAAAAAATAAACATCGTTACAAAAAACTGGAAGAAAAACAAATTTCAAACTAGGTATACAATCTATGTCATGCGTGAAAACAAGGGGCAATACACAGCACAAGAGTACAATTAGGCATTCTTAGGTTTTCGAACGCACTCCGGTGAAACGTCAGTGGCACAGAGTGACAAGTAACTGTCAAAAGTGTCCCCTGTCATCAGTGCAACAATAACAAACATATTGTTTTTATGATATTATAGTAGCGAAAGTTATGCCCTTAAAATGATATAATACATGAATTTTAGACGCAAAAGACGAGAGAAAAAAAGAAAGTATAGTAAGTCTAGAAGCTATCATTCTGTTAAAATACTTAGTAAGTATGCCGAGAACATATTATTACTTCTTGTGCGTTACGTTCCTACGGGATTTAGTAGCACGGACAGGGTTTTTTGAACTCTGTTCGAGGCTCTGTGATGTCAGTTCAAAGCTTTGTAAAAACTTCGTTAATGCCTCTAACGAGTCCACTCGCTGACGAGTACCGTCAGTGCCAGCAACATAAACCCGTCCACCTCGGGTCCAACATCCATTGACTCCAAGTCTCTCTCGTGCTGTCATGAAAATAGCTTGACGGGGCCTGGTCAGAAACTCACTTGCAGTTATTCCTGAGCCCTTTAATTTTGTTTTGGCAAACCATATCTTATCACGAATGGAGACCTGTTTAAATTTGATTAGAATGGGACGATGCTTATTCAGAGCTTTTGGTCGACCCATGCGATGACAACGCTTTATTTCATGTACCGTAAAACCATCAACGTTGAGTTTATTATTTACCAATTTCATTACCACATGTGCCAGGTCTTCACTCTTTTCTTCGGGAATGCCATGCAGTAACAAAATTTTTCGCCTGCTTTTCATTTCCAGCTGGTCCACATTTTGAGCTAGCAGCTCCACTTGGCGCTGCAGACACTCCATAGATTCTTTGATGAAACTTCGGAATAGAGTGAACTCAGCAGATAGGCTGGCTGCATTGGGTGGTACACTATGTTGCAGTTCACTTTCAAACTTCACCATTCTATCATTAAACAATTTGCTTAAGTTGTCAATAGAACATTGCAGTTGTAATTCCATTATGTTTAAGTATATTGTTGCAACTTCAAAGATTACAATTTATCTGACTTGCAGTATTATAACACTGGAGATAACAATCACTGGCAGGCAGAACACTTACAAGTATTAATTTATAACATTAGATGTAGTAAAAGATAACTAAATACAATTATTTAATAATTATAAAGTAAAGAGCACAATTTTTTCTTGCACACTTCATAACTACCCGCAGAGAAAAAAATTCTTTTCGCATAACGTAGGTATAAACTTATTATAAAATTTCTTTGACTGTACTATTTGTGTCTGGCTGGTTTTGGTAACATTAAAAAGGTTACATTATAAAGAAAAGAAAAAAATAAAAAAAAGTTGTTTCCCGCTATTTTTCATTTGTTTTTCTCTCCGTAAAAATGAGTGAATCTAATGAAGAAATTCGATACATTTTAAAATTTTATTATAAAAAAGGCAAAAATGCAACTCAAGCAGTGAAAAAAATTTGTGATGTTTATGGACCTGATGCAGTGTCAGTAAGAGTAGCACAAATTTGGTTCAAACGTTTTCAGTCCGGAAATTTTGATGTTAAAGATGCACCTCGCTCTGGTCGCCCTGTTACGAATAAAATGGACGCCATTTTTGAAAGAGTGGAGCAAGATCGGCATATTAGTAGTTACGATGTAGCTGAAGAACTGGGAATTGACCACAAAACAGTTTTGACCCATTTGAAGAAAGCTGGTTATACAAAAAAGCTCGATATTTGGGTGCCACACGAGCTCACTCAAAGAAACTTAATGAACCGTGTACTCATTTGCGATTCATTATTGAGACGTAATGAAACCGAGCCGTTTTTGAAGAGATTGATAACTGGCGATGAAAAGTGGATCACGTACGACAAGAACGTGCGAAAAAGGTCGTGGTCGAAAGTTGGCCAGGCTTCACAGACTGTGGCCAAACCTGGCCTAACGCGAAATAAGGTGATGCTGTGTGTATGGTGGGATTGGAAGGGCATTGTTCATTATGAGCTTTTACCGTCCGGCAAAACCATCGATTCTGATCTTTACTGCCAGCAACTGATGAGATTAAAGGAAGCAGTCGAGAGAAAACGGCCGGAATTGATCAACAGGAAGGGTGTGGTCTTTCATCACGATAACGCTAGACCACACACATCTTTAGCCACTCAGCAAAAATTAAGAGAGTTCGACTGGGAGGTCCTAGTGCATCCACCATATAGCCCTGACCTTGCGCCTTCAGATTTTCACCTGTTTCGGTCTCTTCAGAATTCTTTAGGTTCTGTAAGGTTGACCTCAAGAGAGGACTGCCAAAACTATTTGTCCCGTTTTTTTGATCAGAAGTCCCAAAGTTTCTACAGTAACGGGATAATGTCTCTGCCCACAAATGGCAGAAAGTTATTCAACAAAACGGTACATATATATTGTAAATAAATGTAAATAAACTTTGAAAAAAATGTTTTGACTTTTCATACAAAAATACGAAAATACTTTTTCCCCAACCTATTATATTGATGACCATAATAAAATTATTTTATTGGTTTCAGGAGGTTTTTCATTGTTGTAGGGACAAGATAATGCCTCTAGAACACGTAATGACAACTGATGAGCTCAAGGAATGTTACCGCTTACCGATATGGTCAAATTCTGTAAGTCTAAAATATTAAACGCTAGTGATTGTGCTCCTCTCTAAATAACAGCATATTAATATTATCAAATCAGCAAGTTACGACAAAAGGTGTCTTTTTAGCGGTAAACACGTAAAATTATGTCTTCTAAGCCTTGAGTTATCAACAGTAGTAGAGCCAAGCAGTTCGCTGCATGAATGGGCCGGCTCAACCGATAAAATACCACGACCTCTCGGAAGATCGACGTAAAGTGGCTCATGCCGCGTTTCGTTCGGTGAGAGAGGTACCCGGAAGCCTACCCCCCTTCTCCAACCTTCTTTATCCCCTTTTCCCTTACAGGTCGGCAACGCAACAGTAACACTATATGTGTTGCTGGTGTCCATGGGCGGCGTTGGTTGCTTACCATCAGCTGACACGCCTGTTCGTTTGCCCTCCTATCCCATAAAAAAAAGAGTTGGGCTAAGATTTTCCGACCCATTCTTTAACTCGACTAAGCAGAGTTTTGATTTCAGACACAAATTTGTATCGGTACTCGTCTCCGAGAAATTCTCGTGTGCCAGGTATATAAGGGATCTCACGTGCTATCATCCGCATAAAAATGAAATCTTGAAGATTTCATTGGGGGACATCCATCATTCACGGGTTTTAAGTCGCGAGAAAACGCGGGAAACCCACTGGAAATCCTGACTTTGCTGTAGACTTGTAGCAACTGTATCTATATTTAAACTTAATATTATGTATTTTGTCAAAGTCTCGTAGGTCCAGTGGTCGAGCACTCCGCTTCTGAATCCAGAAGTCGCCGGTTTGAATCCTGGCTCACACCAATCACTTTCAAAATTATATTCCGAAGTTATTTGTAATAAATATCAATGACTGAAAATTTTGTGGCCGGTTTCGCCTACATAACGGCAAAACGAGGTTTACCAGCCACTGCCTACATCTTCGAGTAGAATAAGACGTGAAGTTATGTTATATATTATATTATATTGACAATGGTATCGACACATATTACTTTAAGACCAAATATTTTATTCAGAGAGACTAATCTGCTGTTAACATCTTCAAGTATTGAAATTGTAATGCTTAAAAATATGTTTTTCTAAAAATCTATTCTAGAAACTAACAACTTCTATATATTCACTTTTAGTGCAGCCGAGAAGATTGTTTCGGTAAAAAACTGGGATATTATATTAATGGCACAACTGATTTTAAAGTTTTAATCAAATTAGTCGACAAAGTATTTGAAAAGGATCCAAAACTTGCGTCTCTCATTAAAAGTAAATGTCTAGAAGACAACTCAGACCTATCACGGTACCTTATACCTGATATGTGCGAACGTTCTAATATGAGGAACTGTTACTACATGCAACTATTCAAGGTAAAAAGTTTAAAAGTACGTGGGCAGTATTGCTAGTTAGTATTGTCAGTATTGTCTGGTGGTCAAGTCTACTTCTGAATTACAAATCTCAGTTGTGAAACCGGATGATACAGCGATAACTTTTTTCTGATTGATGACGACTGTTTCAATTACCGCTGTTAATTTACTTTCAAGCTAAAAAGTCTGAAAATACAAAAGTAATTTAATAATAAACATACGTACCTAAACATAAACTATCACGACAAATCTATGTAGTATATTGTATCGCTTATATATAGCTCCTGACCTAAATGTACTCAATAAATTTTCTCTAAGTACTTTCAGAAATGTTCAAATTGGAATGATAGGGGTGGTTGCAATGGAGCCAAGCAACTTGTCGAAGAATGTACAGAAATCGGCCTATAATCACTTTCGAGTTAATCGTACTGTGAAATTTGATGTAACCATTTGTATTTCTTAACGAAAATTATAGTAGAAAATTATATTTGATTGATGTTTTTATAAGGCTAATAAATAAATAATGCTACTATGGTGTATAAGTATCACGGTTTATGACTCTGGTTTACTCAGTTTACTTATGTCTATAATAGAAGCAGTTGGTCATAAGATATGATGAGTTGAACTGTGGAAATTAAGAAAAAAAATTAAACCGATTTCAAGATCACAAACGATAAAAAAGTACTTACTTACTTAAGTAACGTGGTCTGCTTGTGTGATATGGACTGTGTCATCAAAGCTACACGGCAAAATACTATACGAAGTAATTTTTACTGGCACCGACATCAATAACAGCTGACAATTTTAAATATTTTTAGGGTTATAGAGACTTTGTTAAAGTATTATGTTTTGTCTATTGTATTAAGTAGAAAAATTAGTTGGGTTATTTATCGCTTTTTAGTTACGTAAAAAAGTAGGTACTTTATCATTGTTTGTGTTCTTGAAGTCAGTTTAACTATTTTTTAAATAATTTCTAGCTTTTTAATTATATTAATGAGTGAGGGTAAATAGAAATATCGTAAATGGTAAGTATTGCCGAAACATCTTTCCAAGAATTGTGTTCAAACTCTTAACCGCTTAGGAGTACTGTAACTTTTTTTAAAGGTAATTTTATTTCTCGATTTTTAGTTATGTTAATGACTTATGAACTTAAATAGACGTTTATGAGCTATCCTCTATAATTTGTTATCTCTAACTTCAATGTACATAATAATATGTTCTTCAATTTATGAGTGTATATATTGGTTTATATCTCTAGTTCTGAGATACAGATTCTTATAATAGCTGAAAACTGCTCTAAGAATCATAAATTTGGGAAACCTTTGAATGCTTATAGTATTCACTGCTGTATTAGAATTCATAATGTTAATATGAATAAAGCTAATATCAATTTATGCCAATATTAAATTTTTGGCTTATCTACCTTAGATTCTCCGCAGCAAATGGCGCGTCGTGCTCATTTCCTTGCCTTGAATGTTACGGCTTCATCCTGTTATCGTACACTGGCAGGCAGGCAATTCTATTTTTTTTTATTAGCCACAAACGTTTGACAGAAAAATTGGAGCTTATAATGTTCTTAAATTAGATTATTAAATATGAATTTCTTAGATAACAAATATTTGGGTATCAGAAATTGTAAATCTTTAAGATATTATTTTATTCGCTGCTGTTTCCAAAATATAATATACCAGTATATTCTACGGCTATATACATACTGGACCAATATGATAGACCTTCATTGTATAAACAAGACATACGCTAGTATTTAGAAATGAATAGAATATGTATTTAGAAATGTACTTAAATAAAGACTAAATGTAAATTTAGTTAAGCAAATTACGCTGCGTCAAATTATGCAATTATTTAATATACTAGCATGATTATGAATATCGTAAATTTTATTTGATAAATAAATTAGCTTCAAAACTGTGCTGTTCTGAGATTAACCACCTAATATAGTACGCAGAAGCCATTTTCACACATTCGCTGATCTTCATAAGTCCTATTGTCACAAGTACTCGACCCTATGCGTTCATTAAGAGTAAGTGAACTTGTTTCATTAAGGCTTTTGCCTTGACGCGACATTTTAACTTAGATGATTATGTTTGAGACCCTTTCTCTATATAAAGGAGGGATGTCATCGTGACTCAGGTAAGGGCATTACATTTTACTGCTATTGAATACAAAGTTTAATGTAGACTTTCCAAGATACTATTTATTTGATAGAGATCAAAAATAAATTAATATATCCACATATCATCCACAAATGCGTAGTAAAACAGAAATTCGAAGGACCAAATATTTTATTTGGCACGATGAGCATATTACGTGAACATTGGCGTATAACACTAATATAGTGGTACTTGAATATTGGTAGAGCCAATCAGTTCGCTGCATGAATGGGCCGGCTTGACCGGTGAAATACCACGATCTCTCTGAAGATCGACGTAAAGTGGCTCATGCCGCGTTTCGTCCGGTGAGAGAGGTACCCGGAGGCCCACTCCCCTTCCCTATCCTACTCCCTTAAAGGTCGGCTACGCAACGGTAACACTATATCTATTGCTGGTTTCCATGGGCGGCGCAGGTCGCTTACCATCAGGTGACACGCTTGCTCGTTTGCCTGCCTATCCAATAAAAATATAAAAAACGTAAAATAGAGTGACAAAACACCACTTAATATTTTCATAACGCTCAAATTTTCTAACAACTGGCATCAAAATAGTGCATCGAGTTTTAATTACTATGAAGTTTCTCTTTCGTTATTAATAATGTGTAAACCGGTAGCTAATTGTGCTGGTTTATGGCTTGAGGCTATTTTTAGTGGAAAAACTTCAGCTTTATACGCTTAATCAACCTATTAATACTAGAGGGCGTAAAATTGCGTAGTTTTTTATGATAGAAGGGGACAAAGGAGCTTGCGGGTCACCTGATGGAAAGCGACTGCCGCCACCCATGGACATCTGCAACCACGGGCATCATATCAGCGTTGCCGGCCTTAAAGGTAGGAATAGGCTCATTTCTTGGTGGTACCTAGGTCGAAGCGGTGTTTGTTAATGTTTTAGTTAATTATTCAATTTTGACACCAATTTAGTTGCGATAATATTAGGTTAAATAAATAAAATGGAATAAATATTTGGGGCATTGTGGAGTTAATGTCATGTAAGTCACTTTCACAGATAAAATACACTCTTACCACACCTCTCGAATAAAAATCCATGAAACCTTTTAGGCTACATAAGTAAACAAAGAATGGAGAATGTACAAATAAAATGAATATTTATTTATATCAATTCTTTATCTTGAATTATTTCATTATCACTACATAGTATAAAACAAAGTCGCTTTTTCTGTCCCTATGTCCCTTTGTATGCTTAAATCTTTGAAACTACGCAACGAATTTTGATGCGGTTTTTTTTAATAGTTAGAGGGTGTCAACGGGGTGGTTTTGATTAGGGTTGTAACGGAACTCCGCCTCCGCCTCCGTTACAGCGGAACTTCCGCAAAGAATTTAACCTCCGCCTCCGCATCCACCTCCGCAAAATTTATGCGGAGTCATATCGGAAGTTCATTTACGATCACAAACAACGCGCAAGGAGCGACGCTAGGCGACGCGGCCGCTCGGCTGCGTGTTTTCAAGTGAAATGGTCGAGAGTTTGCTTAACGGGTGGTGGGAGTGTGAGTGAATGAATAACAGGAATCAACTTGTCAAAGCGTTCGGTACAGCGTAGTTGCAATTGAGCCGTGATTGTTTTAAGTAATTTTGTGCGTAATTATTAGTTATTGTTATTTAAATAACGTGATGAAGCCGAAAACTAGTGAAATTTGGCAGTACTTTGTAGATGTAGACGATAATTATGCAAAATGCAAAAGTTGCGGGAAAAATTATTCAAGAAAAGGCCGGACAACAACATCACTGAAAGGGCATTTAAAATCTATACATAAAGAACAATTTGAAGAACTTTGTAAATTAGAAGAACAACGTGAAAAAGGAAAATTACAACAGACATCGTCTTTAACACCATTGCAGCAAGCTAGACGGCAATTGTCTTTAGAAGAATCCACGAAAAAAAATCAAATGTGGGATACTTCACACCCCAAAGCAAAGAAAATGGATGATGTTATCGGAGAAATGATTGCTTTACAGAATCTTCCGTTCCATTTTGTCGAAGGCATTGGTTTTCGCCGGGTTATGCAAACGGCTTTGCCAAATTACCAATTAAGAGGGCGTCAGTTTTTTACAGAACATATATGTGATGAAATATATACTAAAATAGCTACCAAAATTGGACAAAGTCTCAAACATTTTTTAAAACTCTCATTTACCACCGATATTTGGTCTGAGCCAAGTGCTAATGTGTCGCTTTTGAGCCTTACTGCACATGGGATAACTGAAGATTTTACCCGTAAGCAAATTGTTTTAAAATGTTGCTCACTTCATGGCCGACATACCGGTGATATAATTTGTGACTATTTTAAAATGATGCTGCGGGACTGGAATATTCAGAACGAGCAATTGCACTGTTTTATTAGAGATGGTGGATCGAATATGGTAAGAGCAATGCATTTGGCTGAAATACCTGACATAAATTGCACAGTCCATCAACTTCAACTGTGTGTTCGTTCTGCACTCGACGAAACCCAGGTCAAGGACTTACTGGCAAAATGCAAGAAGATATCAGGCCATTTTAATCATTCACAAATTGCTCAAGATGAGCTGATAAAAATTCAAACGGAGCAACTTAATCAACCTGCCCTTCGCGTGATACAGGACTGTGTAACCAGGTATGTTATTGTTTATATACTTACTTACTTACTTATTATATCATTCCAATGATACCTATAATTCGTTCATTATATTTAGCGCTTAAAATGGTGAACAGTTTTCAAAAAAACATGACGAGGAGTAACATTTTGTCTTCTTTATTTCATTACTAGGTGGTTTCCCCCTACTTGGTCCGCGTTAAATATAGTCCATGTTACGCGCAAATAGTGTAGCTACTCAACAGTGAAAGAATTTTTCAAATCCGTCCAGTAGTTTCGAAGCCTATTTGCGTCAAACAAACAAACAAATCTTTCCTCTTTATAATATTAGGATAGATTATTTTTATTATTAATAATAATAATAATAATTCTTTATTTCAGATGGAATAGCACATACTACATGGTCGAACGGCTATTGAAGGTTAAAGATTCTATTTGCCTGTATGCCAGCAAACATAGTATTCCACAAATATCTCCAGAAGAGTGGTTGTACCTTAATAAATTAGTGGCAATTCTCACCCCCTTTGAAGAAATAACGAGAAATCTGAGCGATACAAACACTTGCATATCGTCAGTTATTCCTTTGATACGTCATGTACTGAAACATACACTGCAAATGGAAAAGGAAAAAATTGACACAAATCCAAATTTCAAGAATATCATGCAAAAACTAATTGAAGATATCAATTCTAGATTTTGTGACCTACAAAGCAATACCCTGTATTCGCTTGCTACATATTTGGACCCAAGGTACAAATTAAAGTTTTTTAATGACGTAATTAAAGAGCAAGTTCAGTCCGAACTAATACGTTTGCTAACCCTTTATGACTCGAATGTTGCAAGTCGAGTTGACGATGATGAACCTTCTGTGGCCAAGAGAGCGAGATTAGCATCAAATGCAAGTAATGTTGACCCAAGCACAAGTTTTGAGATTTTGTCACCAATACAAAGTGTGCATTCCAACCTGGCTGATATGTTGAAGAATTGCAGTGATGAAGAGGAATCGGGAAATGACAGCATGGATACCAACAGCAACCTCATGATATGGAAAACACTAATTAATGAATATAATAAAGAAAATAGACTCCAACTAAATGAAGATCCCTTATTGTGGTGGAGATATAACATTAAATATAAAGTTTTTGCTCCCATAGTTCGCATTTACTTATCGGCGCCACCAAGTTCAGTGCCAAGCGAACAGTTATTTAGTGCTGCTGGTTTAATTTACGAACCGTTGAGAAACCGCTTAGAAGGCGAAAAAGCCGCAAAGCTTTTGTTCGTAAAATATAATTTGCCACTTGTCAATTTTGATTACTAAGATGAATCATGAACATGTTTGTACAATTGTACACATTATATATAATATAAATAAATGTTGCTGACTCTATTAATCATAAATTTATTTATATTTTCCCAACAAATTTCACCTCCGCCTCCGCCTCCGTTAACCTTCGCATCCGCGGAGGCGAACCTCTTCACCTCCGCATCCGCCTCCGCATCCGCTAAGTAGGCCTCCGTTACAACCCTAGTTTTGATCTATAATTCATGAATAGTGTAGTGAAAAAAAATGATAATTTTCAAGATTTAAAACTTTAATCGAAAACGCTGCCTGAACCCTAACTGATAAATCAAAACAATGTACTACATTATTATACACCTTTAAAAGGTCTATAAAAAAGTCCGCGAGGGCATATGTCTATGTCTTAGGGATAACCCACAATGACCATTATTATTTGTTTACTTTTTACGAGAAATAATGACTTATTTACGAAGCAATTTTAAACATTACAGCATTAATTTTCATGCAATTAAGTGTCTTAAATAGATTGTGCTTTTAATATAGATTAATATAGCCATTTACAGCATGTAATTTAATCTAATATTTACGAAGATATTACAGTATTAACATAGAGGTACATAGCAGTTGCGTTTGCGCGCCAAAACGCGTGCCGATAAATAGCACAAATTTAACTTTTTAAGATCCAAATATTACTAATTTATTTCTTTTGATGCGGAACGAAGTACGCCGGGTCAACTAGTATAATATAAAACAAAGTCGCTTACCGATGTTTGTCCCCTTGTATGCTTAGATCTTTGAAATTACGAAACGTATTTTGATGCGGTTTTTTAATAGATGGGTGTAGTATGTATGTAATAAAAATGTAATGATTTTCTGTAAAGATTACTTTTCATGCGGAACAAAGTTCTGCGGGTCATCTAGTATTATATAAAAAATATAACTAAAAAACATTTATAAACTACAATACTTGTATTCATTCTTGTGTATTCACTGATAATTACCCGCCTTTGTTACCCAAAGGTGTAGGCAGCGGCTCGTGTCGCCGTTATCTTTACGTACAAATTGTTGGTCCTCATTGGTGTGAGCCAGTGTCAAGATTCCAACCTTTGGATCAGAACCCGTGTGCTCGACCAATGGACCACCGAAACTGCAATTTTAACTGCAATTAATTACTTTAAATCAATACTAATTAAAATATTAATTTGAATTTAAATAAATATCCAATACACAATTGATTCAATGTGATACAAACAAAATGAGAAGTATTTCACTCACAAAATGTGATCCGGATGGTGATTACATGAAAACAAACGATCTTGTACAACTGACAATACAATACCCAACAAGAATATCCGGTTGCAACCGGATATAACTACTTTGATCTTTTATTATAATGAAAATAATTCTGTTTAAAAAGTAGTGTAGTAGTGTAGTAAATTTAAATCCTTTTTTATTATTTATACTTTCTAATTCGATTTTTTTATGTTTTTAGTGTGCGCCTAGTGCTATAAAGATAAAAATTCAAACAAGTCCTGTCCGTGCTAAATATCGAAAATTATCACTTTTTAACTGACTTCGAAAAAAGAAGGAGGTTCTCAATTCGTCTGTATGTATGTATATATATATATATATATATATAGCGATAAATAACGTAACTTACTCATTTGTATACTTATTACAATATACAAAACGTGATACTTTATTATAGTCATCTTTAAGTATTATAATATTTACAAATTTAGCAGAAACAAATTTTACAAAATTTAATTTTAACAGTGTTAGAGCCAAGTAGTTCACTGCATGAATGGGCCAGCTCGGCCGGTGAAATACCACGACCTCTCAGAAGACCGACGTAAAGTGGCTCATGCCGCGTTTCGTTCGGTGAGAGAGGTACCCGGAGGCCCACCCCCCTTCCCCATCCTTTCCTATCCCCTATCCCTTAAAGGTCGGTAACGAAACAGTAACACTATATGTGTTCCCGTGTCCATGGCTGGCGTTGGTTGCTTACCATCAGGTGACACGCCTGCTGGTTTGCCCTTCTATTCCATAAAAAAAAAATGTTACTCATTATTGAAACGTACTCTATTGTGTTGCACCGACTTCAATAATGATATGATAATGATATGATATATAAGTATAAGCAATCAGTACTAAAAACTTGCAACCGATTTATGCTGACAAAAAATTTACTAAGAAGGAAAGTAGTAGTGTGTATGCTCCTTAAGGATGCTTGATTGAAATGCTGCTCGCATTTCACTTTGCTTCTTTTAAAATGAAATTTTTCTAGTACCGATTATAATATTATTATGATAAATATTATAATGTGCGCTATTGTTGTCTACGTGAAGCTATGGTTCTTTATTATCGTGAACTTCTTGCTCTTAATACTATAGGGCCCTAGTAGTAAAAAAATGAACTTTTGGCACATAGAATTTTTGGTCCTTATTACGATAGTAAACGGAGTTGCGTCAATTGTTATACATGAATATTAAAATTGAGACAGAAATCTATATTCATTATAGACAGCTTCCAAAAAATTACTTACTGGCGTATCAGAGTTTGTACCACAGACCTTTTAAATAGCGGCCTCATACTAAACCGCTAGGCAATTGAGATGACTAAATTATGATGTTGGGATTTAGTCAAAAATATTATGAGAAATTAAAATGTCAAAATCTGGGAATGTATCTAATTTTTGGTGCAGTCTAAACGGTCGAGTTTATTTGAGGGACCGCTGGCACAAATAATTTGCATATTTTTGGAGCGTCTAAGCGTAATTTTATTCCGATGAACGTGCCCAGTCCCGCAAGCACAAGTAGTGCAATTTGATTAATTAAAAACTTTGAATTTCGTGCAAAGCTAGTACGCTTATAGTTTTGTGAGGTACTTGATTCGATCCTTCTATTGTAGATAGTTTAATCAGGTATTAAAATTTAAAATAAATCTGAATTAATATCAAAACTTGGCACCATTTGGTAAACGCGGCTTTCAGGCAATTATACTTTGAATGACCTAATGAATAATACTAGTATTATAAAATTGGTGATGGAGCCTATTGCCTAGCCACATTCAGCCACAACTCTGTATGATTTTGTAAAAAATATTAAGTCTTATTATTAAAACAATAGTTAGCCGTAAAGTTATTGTTTTTGATGCATTATTTTATGACTAGTTTGTGTTTGCTATCGCCATATCGCTATAGGATATTACTTTGTGTATAAAATCATAGATACGTTTGTCACTCTCTCTGTCAGCTGGGAGTGAAAGAAAAATATATGGCTGACAAGCTTACATAGCACAACACCGAAGAATGGCGGGATAACCATTTCAAAAATATGGGTATACCCAAATATTCTTGGTAGAGGCGGGCAGCAGCGTCCTTATCTATAAAAGGTTTACCCCTGTGGTCTCCAACACGTCTGCCCAGCGCGGGGACTATGGGCAAAAGCCTCCCTTATGAGAAAAGCACTAATCCAACGCCCCCAGTTTCCGGTGGTCCCGCTATTCCCGGCCAAGGCAGCGCTTGTGATAACGGAGGGACAGGGGGTGCTAAGAATCTCTGGGTTACGGCAGGCTGTCAAAAATAACTACGTGTTTTGAACTGGCATATTATAGGGCTATCTGAAGTCTAGCGAGAGGGGGAGGACACGATAACCCTACAGTCGGGTAACTTAATCTACTTTCGAGAAGGTGACTAGTTCTCCCGGGGTGTTAGCAGCGTACCTTGTACAGAAGCTTACCAACAGGTACACCCTGAAAGTAATACAGGTATATGCGCCGACCTCAACATATTATGATGAAATAGCCGAGGCGATGTACGAGGATATTGCAAAAGCAATACATGGCACCGGCAAGGCTGACTAAACGTGGTAACGGGGGACTTCAATGCCCAAAGTGGGTGTACAAGAACGGGGTGAAAAGAAAATCGGTCCATATGGCTTGGGGTGCCGAAATCACAGGGGCCAGATGCTGGTCAACTTCCTGGAGTCCGAAGAGCTCTTCTTGATGAACTCATTCTTCAAGAAGGGTCTCCACAGTAGATGGACTTGTCGAAGCCCGGATTCTGTGACAAGGAAGTAAGAATTTATCATTACGGATAGTAAGCATATATTTAGAGATGTCTCTGTGATCAACAGGTTCAATACTGGAAACGACCACTGACTTCTTCGGAGCTCCCTGAATTATAACTTGAAAGCTGAAAGCACCCGGAAGATAAGGTCTATTCTCCAACCTTTCGAATTCCAGCCTCTGGAGCAGGCCAAGACTTTAGTACCGTGGACCACATCTATACTGTTCGGCAGATTGTACAGAAAATTGAAGACTACAATCAGCCGCTGTGTATGGCATTCGTGGATTACGAAAAACCTTCGACTTCACCGAAACTTGGGCAGTACTAGATGCATTGCAGTGATGTCGGATTGACTGGTGTTATATCGAGGTTGTTAAAGTATTTTATTTACGGGGAGATTCAAAGAGTCAAGCAATATTTCATTTATTAATGAAAACGTTTATCTGCACATTAACATTTAACAGTGGTAGAGCAAAGTAGTTCGCTGCATGAATGAGCCGGCTCGACCGGTGAAATACCACGATCTCTCAGAAGATCGACTTAAAGTGGCTGATGCTTCGTATGGTTCGGTGAGAGAGGTACCCGGAAGCCCACCCCCCTTCTTCATCCCTTCTTATCCTTCTCCCTTAAAGGTCGGCAACGCAACTGTAACACTATATGCGTTGCAGGTGTCAATGGGCGGCGCTGCTCAATTAACATCCGGTGACACTCCTGCTCGTTTGCCCTCCTATCCCATAAAAAAAAAACATTTTGATTGTAGATTATTATTTATATTGCATGATATTGCAATATATATTTATATTTATATTGTATTCGATAATATAATCGAATACCATCATGCAATATAAATAATAATCTACAATCCCCTTAACAAGACACATAAGTCTTCCTAAATTAGCGCAGTACTAATTTAGCGATTACAAAACTAAAATATAATTTGAATTGTGAATAGTAATATCCCTAACTATATATCAGAGAATATATATTTATTAAATATTAGACTGATTGATTAATTTATATAAAAAAAACTGAGTGCACCAGTCCAGTCAAGGCATATTTATTTTATTAATAAAAAGTTTACCCTCACATTCAATATACAAATAATATATTCCAATAACGTCATGCAATATAAATAATAATCTTTAGAGATGTATATTACCACAACCGTGGTATATAGTGTGGTATTTTTCGTAAATTAATAAAGTTACATACGTCTATTTATTATAGTATGATTTCAGAATTCCAAATACAAACAACATAAATCAAGATCTGTCCAGATCAGTGTATGAAGATTAAATAGTACTACTCTGTGTAAAAAGTATCGGGGATATGTCAATAAAGAGACCCGCGTAAAAGAGGTCGTTCTAATTTTTTTACTGCATGTTGGTAGCACTGTACTGATTTAGCGCGCAAAATTTGAACGGGATCTGTCATTTAATTTGTTTTAAACTAAACTTTTTGTTGGTCATAGTTTTGAGTCCTCGGCGATTCTTACAATGGAAAATATTGTTGAACAAAGAGTGTGCCTTAAATTTTGTGTTTCGAACGATATTTCATGTGGTGAATCACTAAAAATGTTGCGTAATATCTACGGCGAATCATGTATATCGAAAACAAGGGCTTATGAATGGTATAAGGCTTTTAAAGAAGGCCGAGAAGTAGTAGTACACTTGCCTCGTTCTGGTATACCTTCAACCGCTACGACCAAAGAAAACATCGACAGAATCAAGAAGCTAGTGCTCGAAAATCGACGTATGAGTCTGAGAGAGTTGGCTAGTGAGGTGAACATATCTTTTAAGTCCGTCCACAATATTCTCATTGACATTTTAGGCATGAAACGCGTCGCCGCTCGACTAGTTCCAAAAGAGCTCAATTTTGTTCAAAAAGGGCAGCGAAAGCATGTCGCTGAAGACATGGTTTCCCGAGCTTCTACCGATCCGACCTTTATGAAACGTGTAATAACTGGCGACGAGACATGGGTTTATGAGTATGACATGCAAACAAGCCAACAGTCTTCAGAATGGCGTCTCGAAAACGAGCCGAAACCCAAAAAACCGCGGCAAAGTCGCACCAAAATCAAGGTGATGCTGACAGTTTTTTTTGACTACCGTGGTGTGGTTCACTCCGAATTCCTTCCAGAGGGAGAAACAGTGAATAAAGAATGTTATTTAGGCGTCATGAAGCGTTTGCGTGAGAGTATCCGCCGAAAACGTCCAGATTTGTGGCGACACAACTCATGGATGCTGCACCATGATAATGCACCATCACACACAGCCATTATAGTGAAAGAGTTTTTAGCGAAAAATTCAACAAACGTTCTCGACCAAGCACCCTATTCACCTGATATGGCTCCGTCTGACTTTTTTTTATTTCCCAAGTTAAAATTACCACTTCGAGGAAAACGTTTTGAGTCAATAGAAGCCATAAAAGAAAATTCGCTGAATGAGCCATAAAGAAAGGCTGAAAGGCCATACCGCAAATAGCCTATGAAAAATGTATGGAAGACTGGGTGAAGCGGTGATGTTGTATTGCAAGCGATGGGGCCTACTTTGAAGGCGATAAAATAAATTTAGATGAATGTATTTTTTGTTTTATTGACAAATTCCCGATACTTAGTACACAGAAGGTATATATTTCATCTGTTACGTTGCCTGTTTAATTGTCGCCTTCCTAATTATGTAAATAACCATAGGCAGGTTGGTTGGTGCGAGCGTTAACGTATGCTAATGTAACCAAAGCCTTCGTACCACCCCCTCGTATAGTAGTTAGATGTTACCTATTCTACTGGTGGGATATATGAGACCACGTAATAGCTTAAGCCAAACCTTATGTAATAGCGCGGTGCTAGGTTTAAATGCTGTTTAAGCATATCAAAATGTTAATATTATGAATACGTCATGTTATAAGTAGGATATCGTAGGAAGTTAAGTAAATACTGTCGTCTTCATGGACCTTTCTTTTGCCCAGTGGAAACTGAAAATAATGATAACTGCAAATCTAAGTAGAAGGCTAGAGACTCAATTATGAATTTTATTAAACTAGTTCCATTAATATTTTCACCAGTATGGAGACATTATATTTAATTTTAATTTGAATTTGAATTTTATTACTTTTTTAATACACTCTCTTTGATTTTTATAATTATAAACATAACCTGTAAGTAATGGATCAATTAATTGGCTAAAAATGAATGTAAATAATATGTTATACTCGAAATAATTTCATTTAAATAAATAACTTCCACAAAAAATGATACGTACCTATTAAATATTTTGGAAGAACCTTTTTAATTTACTAACAGAAACCCGTTTCATACAGCGACATGTATTTTTCCTTTAACCGGACGGATATCCCTTTCATCCGATTAAAGATTACTAAGCATACTGAAAAGGTTTAGAACAAGCTTCAGGGATAGGTTTTATCTCGACTGAGTGACGTATTTATTATTTATAATTTAACTGATTCAATATGTCACTTAGAATTTTTTTTTAAACATATAACATAACTTCCCGCCTTTTTCTACCCTATGGTGTAGGCAGCGGCTGTTGAGCCTCGTCTTGCCGTTATGTTTACGTCTCTTAAGGAATCGGTGACAAACCTATTGCCATACCGATATGCCATACCATAATTTCCGAAAATAATGTTGAACCCGCGATTGCCTAAATGATTGTATATACAGCTAGTACTTTAAATGAGCAAGTTGAAAATTCAACTTTTACAAATACTTAAAAAATAAACAATTTTAAAATAAACTTTTACAATTTCTGAAATGGCTGGAGCTATTTTGATGGAACATATATTTCGTAGAAACATATAGCTGGGGTAATAAGGAGTAATATATGCTACTTCTTGTTTATGAAATAAAGTATAAATAAAATCGTGGGGACAGTAGGGTCTGCATTATATGTATAAATAGCTGACCCGGCAAACATTGTCGTGCCGAAAAATTAAATTATAAAAATAGGGTTTGATCATAGGGGGTTGAAAATTTAGGGTTGTATGTATTTTTGTATCCCGTTTTATAAAAAAAAATAAGAAACAGAAATATATCGAAAAATTAAAAAAAGATTTGGGGTGGACTACCCTTAAAATTTAGGGGGATGAAAAATAGATGTTGGCCAATTCTCGGACCATTATTCAATATGCTCACAAAATTTCATGAGAATCGGTCAAGCCGTTTCGGAGGAGTATGGGAACGAAAATTATGACACAAGAATTTTATATACAAGATATACATAGATATATAACATATAATACTTAAATAAATGTAGATAATCAGAGTGAGTGAGGACAATATTGTGATTTTACTCCCAACTTGAATATACAATATGGATTTTACTCTTATGATATAAACGAAATCAGATGTAGTACTAGTCCATAGGAGTCTCTTAAAAATAACATTTTAACTCCTGGGCGAATTTAAAAAAAATACAAATTTCAAACAAACTAAATCGCATTAAAATGCATCAAAACTAAATCACCCGTATAAAGAACACACGCACACGTTGCCACACCGTCAGAGGTACACGGTGTGCCAACGTGTGCGTGTGGCACTGACTTTTCTTTTGACTATCAAATTTCACTGTCACTAGTTGATAGTAATTTGTCATTTTACGAATAGGTACCTACGTCTATTGTTAACATGAATTAATGTTAACTACACTGAACTAACTAAATTCCGTTAAAGTGGATTATTTAGGCACAAAATTAAATCTTCAAGTTTTCAAAATGTCCACCACGAGCAGCAATACATAGCGTACATTAACTGAGTAAACTTCATTTTTTATGAACCCCCACAAAAAGAAATCAATCCCACACTCACCATACCTAAGTACCATGTCCGTATATTCACTAGCGGTATAAAAATGTCGTGGCATTTTATAAAAGTTGCACAAAAGTGTTTTACTATAAATAACACTATAACACACACAAAACTCAAATAACTAAGTGTTAATAAAACAATAAAATAACTTAGACTAATAAATAATACAAATTCGAAAAGAGTAATTTGCAGGCGATACGTCACACACAAAGCGGAACAGGCGGTCAACTAAAAGCAAAATTATTGGAAATAATAATCTGTCGAAAATCATAGGTAAATAGGGTAAACGACCACATTTATGTCAATGCGCTTTAGAAAAATTATAATTACATTAGAATAAGAATATTTGTGTTATTACGATTTTAAAAGTTGTATCATAAAAGAAATGATAATAAAGGGTTTTTTCACGATTTATCTTATTCTACTATGTAATAAACTGGTACCTACCTACTGTCTATTTAGATTTGATTTGTCCAGGGGATATTTCCTTAAATAACATTGTCATAAATACAATTTTTTAAACTGTTCTCCTTTGTTCAGAAATATCATAACAACAAATAAATGTAAGCTTTTAAAGTTTTGTACTTTAGTTAGATATTTAGTCAATTCTTTAAAATGATTACAGTTATAATATTTCTGAAAATAAAATGTCGTAACTAAAGCTATAAATTCCATTAATTATAAATTGAATGAAAATCCCAACACATAAAACTACTTCAGTATTTTTTATTAATTTCTAAGGTGTGACGGACGATAATTGTTTCGTGCCCCTAATTTCAAAACCCCCCCCCGTACTTCAAGCGGGGGGGCCACGCACTTCAACCCGCGCCCGCCTTATGCGCACACACACATTTCTTTGTGAATGATTTTCGTTTATGACAAAGTCGAAGCGGCCTTGACAGGACGAACAGCTGAGAAGAGTTTATTCCAGTTCATACATTTATAGGGAGTGTTCAATTACATGAAAATGAAAACTGTCGTTATTGACCTAATTACTGTACCGATCGTCTTAATATTTTGTACAACGTTTACTTAAATTATGATCTACATCTGGTATCAATTATTACATATGAGTGGATTCCACCCTGTATAGGTCACTTTACATCATAAATGTAAGCACCTTACTCGACCTAGTAATAACGTGGGACAAACATTGCTGACAAATATTCAGTATCAACCATAAAATAGGCGACATCTCATCTCTACATTTTAAAATAAAATACTATTTTTATTCTACTAATTTTATGAGATATTTCACATATTTATATGTTGAAAATGTCGTCACAGTGGTCTGGACGTCGAGTAAAAATGGCCTGCTTATGTACCCAGGAGTCCTGAGATCCTGAGTCCAGAATCTGGGCGCTCACCACTTATTCTTTGGTAATCATGTGTGATAAATATTAATGATGGACAATATTGTGGGCAATGTATGGCAATTTGTTTCTCCACATTTGTCGAGCCGAACCTTAACAGCCGCCGCCCACATTTTCGGGTAGAGTTATAATTAAATGTGTTAAATTACTAGCTGACCCAGCAAACGTTGTCTTGCCGAAAAATAAATTTTAAAAAATAGGGGTTGATCGTAGGGCGTTGAAAATTTAGGGTTGCATGTATTTTGGTATCCCGTTTTATAAAAAAAATAAGAAACAGAAATATGTCGAAAAATTAAAAAACAAAAATTGAGGGGTGGGCTACCCTTGTGATTTAGGGGGATGAAAAATAGATGTTGTCCTATTCTCAGACCTACCCGACACGCACATAAAATTTCATGAGAATCGGTCAAGCCGTTTCGGAGGAGTTCAATTACGCACATCTAGACTCGAGAATTTTATAAATTAGATATAACTTAACATAACTTTACGCCTTTTGTACGCCCCTACACCCGAAGGTGTAGACAGCGGGTGTTAAGCCTCGTCTCGCCGTTCTGTTTACGTCCCCAATGGAATAGGTGGCAAAGTTTTCAGTCCTGGATATTTATCACACTTAACTTTCGAAAACATTTTCGAACAGTCATTGGTGTGAGCCAGTGTCAGGATTCGAACCCGGACCTCTGAATCAGAAGCCGTGTGCTCGTACCACTGGACCACCGAGACTCTTAGAAATTACTTTAAATTACTCTGATAAATTACCTTTTATATATATCCGTATTTACTAAACCTGATTCGCTATACCACTTTTATAAGTGGTAGAGCCATGCAGTTCGCTGCATGAATGGGCCGCTCGACCGGTGAAACACCACGATCTCTCAGAAGATCGACGTAAGGTGGGTCATGCCGCGTTTCGTTCGGTGAGAGAGGTCACCGGAGGCCCCTCCCCCTTCCCCATCCTCCCCTATCCCCTGTTCTTTAATGGTCGGCAACGAAACAGTAACACTATATGTGTTGCTGGTGTTCATGGGCCGCGTTAGTTGCTTACCTTTAGGTGACATGCCTGCTCGTTTTCCCTCCTATCCAATAATAAAAATACATCTATAACTACTTACAACTTTATAATGTAATTTATTTAATTAAGATATTTATTTATAAAATATATATAATTCAAAATTTTGCGTGTCGTTTGTAATCACGAGAATGACGAGATTTATATTAAAATTAAGAAATATTTTGGTTCTGTTACTCTACGCTTTTTCTAGATGAGAGTGTGTGGCAACAATGCCTGGACATGGCGATTTAATTAAATATTTAAATTTTTCAGTAGTTCAATTACACAATTGCCACAAATCGCTTAAAATTGGCTGACATTTTAAAATGAAAACTTCTGCCAAGATAATTTCAGCTGATTATAACGTTCATTTAGTTATGCAGAACCGGTAATGACTAGTTTTACTTACCAGTGCTTTCGTAGAGTGTTATAAGAGATTTTAGTGACAGGAATCTGGATAACGTCGTTACGATTAATTAATGAGCATAGCCATAACTTTAATCTAGAAATATTTTGAAATATTTGATCAATAATATTGTGATAAAAATTGTTATTGGAACTTCTTTCACTGCTTCTCCACAATATTATAAATTTTCACGTGTTTTTTGGGTATGTTTAAAAATAACCTTACGAACAAAGCTATTTTTATCTCAACTCAATAGCCTTTCAAATAGCTACTACTAGATGAGTATGAATAATTGAAACTAAATTAAGTGTTGGGTATGATTCCTCCTCTCTCCCAATAGCATTCAACATATAACTCTATCTCTCTCCGTGACTTTCACTAATACTATAACAAAAACCTATACAAAAAATATTCATTCATGCACCTAAAGAAACTGTTTCATAAAATCCATTTGCATAAAGTACGACAAGCTATGCGTTGTCATTTTATTCCAAATCTCTTGAGATTTTACCAAAGCTTGAACGGATACAGTAGTCATGCTGACACATCAGAGTCGTTTATAAAAGGTGTTCAGAGTAATAACGGAACAGAAACGATATTTGCCAAGGAATTTTAGACGGAAAATAATATTTTGTATGGGCTTTATATTCATCCTTGCAGATTTCGCTGCGTGATAATATTGTTCCTGACCAAATGTCTCGATAGCCTCTTGTTATATCTTGATTATAATGTATCACTATTAAACAAACCCCTCTCTTGGACAGCATTTCAAAGTCTTAATTGATGAAATATTCCTGTTTTAATGGGTAGAGGATTTAGTTAAAAAATAAGATATATTTCAGTTTGTTGGTTTTAAGTTGGCAGCATGATTACGATGAAGTATACAAAAACCATATTTTTTAAGGTTTTATTTTAAGTAAAAATATGATTAGACTAAATTAAAAAGTTCTCGGCAAGATAAGGCGCAATCGCAATCTTTCGTTTCTAAGACCGTGATTTTTCAGATTTAAGTGAATACATTAAAAATATATGATAGAACTTTATTTCTGGACTCTTAAAGCTTTTTTGTTTTTAACCAGTAAAATAACAAAATAAGTGACCTATTTTCAAAGGTCGTAAAAAAACGTGCAGCCACTAAAATATTCCCTTAATAACACATCGCTCTATTTGCCTATTAATCTCGGGCTAACGTTTTCCACAAATGAATAAACTTTTCTGCCCTTTTACCTGAAGGCATAGGTAGCGGCTGTTACGCCTGCATTTGCTTATTTTTAATGTCCCAAGTGGAAAAAGTAAAACATGTGGCCTAATCTTTATTTTTGGAAGCAAATCAACTATGTCATCCATTATTAAAGAAGCAGAGAGAAGACGGGCTGAAAGATTTTAAGCGGGATAATTCACACTGACAGCACTACGTAAAAATAAAATAACTATTTTTTAGAATATTTCGCAAAAGATAAAAGTGTGGCATATATCAAAAGACTCTCTTTGACAAAAAGTGTAGTTATTTTTATCCTCCATTGACTAACTACCTCCTTTGACTACGTGTCGTAGTAGAGCCACGCAGCACGCAGCGACCAGTGAAATCAACGAACACTCAGAATATCGATATATAGTGGGTCATGCCGCGTTTCGTTCAGTGAGACAGTTATTTGGAGGCTCACCCCTAGCCCCTCGTTCTCTTCCCATTTCTGATTCCGTCTCTATGCAATCTGAAAGCTTAGCTTAGCAGATCTGTGGAGAGCGCTACACTCTTACCATCAAGTGAACCACCTACCCGTTTGCTCCCTCATCCCTTAAAGAGGCAATATTTTGTCGCATGATTGATGTACTGTACACAATACCAAACATCAGAATACATATTAAACTGTTATTCATTCATCGGTGATAATTAATCAGAAATCCAATCAAAAATATCGACAATGAAACTTTCAATCAGAATAAAGTATCAGCCGCGATTGCAGTTATTAAAACATTAATTTATACTACGATGATTAATTTCGTTTCTTTTTGTAACGTATTTTAAAATATTATATATATATTTATATTTGCTGCAAAACAATTAAAAATTAGCGAAACCCTAATTTCAGCTCTCAAAAGCGTCTAACATAAACATGAACATAAAACAAGTGGAATGCTGTAATTTTACGAGGTACCTAATTTATTACAAGTGCCTGTAAAAGTATCTGTGTATTACGTGATAAATTTAAATAAATTGAAGTCGTAAAATGTAATTTTAAATTACAAGAGTAATAATTCAGATCCTTGTTCGTGAAAAAAAAAATGAAAGTGAAATTTTCTGTTAATTCTGAACATCAAATAATAATACATTAAAGTTTTAAAGCAAAGTTTATGTAGTCGTTGGTGAAGATGGCGTTAGAAGCGTTTTACACCAGCGGCCACGTATGGCACTAGTTGTGAAAGTCAAAAAAGTGCGAGAAGTGTGTAAGAATAGTGCCTTAGGGCGCTTTGTTCTCTCTGCCTACCCCGTAAGGGATTTGGCGTGAAGATGTGTATGTATTTCAATTGTAACAATATTGTGTCATCTATATAAAAAGTCTTTAAAAAAAAATAAAAAATTTAGTCATAACGTATGTTTTTGAATTTCACGGTTTATCATTTTAATATATGTATTATCACTCGAAATAATAATAACTTTTCATTTCCTTATTTGTAAAATATTATGAGCTTAACAATGTCTGACATAATTTATGAGATAACTTCGCTAGAGTACCAGCTTCTTAAAACTGCCGCTAGATAGTTTTGCATAAAATATTAATATCGCAAAAGCAATTCATCATAAGGCTTTGTATCTACTAATAGTTTTAGACAATGTTGGCACAGAAAATAGTTTTAAAACTGTTTCTGAATGCAGAAGTCATGGATTCGAGTCCGGGTGAGCAATGACTTTTCGACTATTAGGAAGTTATGTGTCATAAATATGGCAAAATCGATACCTATTTCATTTGGGATGTACACATAACGGCAAGTCCAGGATTAACAGCCGCTGCATACACCTTCGGGTAGAAAAATGCGTCGTGAAGCTGTGTTATAATAAGTTGTTCTTCTAATTTGTAAATGTGGAAGACTCTGGAGGTCTGCCTGGTATGGGCGGCCGAACTTCAAGTCCTGGTCGACGGGATCGGTTGAGACTTGATCCCGCCGGCGTTGTGGCGGGGAGAGGAGTGGAGAGTCGTGGTCTCCTTCTGCGAAGCAGTAATTCTCCAGAAAGATGCCGCGGAGCGAGATCGGGAGAGAGCCGATCCCGCTTGAAGCCGGCGGCGGCGAGCTCAGTGATCACCGCCCCCGACGGGCCGCAAGGGCACACCGCCCCCAAGTCCGCCCGGGGCGCGGCCCGGGAAGGATGACCCCCGATGCGGCCGGGGAGGGTCATCGGGGGCGCCGCCGGCCGCGCTCCTCTTTACAGTGCGCGGTCGAAGTCGCCCCGCCCCGCCCTCCCCGATAATAAGCCCCTCGTAACAGGGGGGGGGGGGGGGCAACGGTGGGGTGGACCAGAGGGGTTAATCGCGTCTGGGTCACCCCAACGCCGGAGGACGGCCGCCGCGAGGTTTAAGTGGGTAACCCTAGGATTGGATTGCAGTTTACTGTTTTGGGAGTCCCACACTTCCCCGTCCCTAGCATTTCTTCGCGTAAAAAAAGGTACGCCACCTATTCCATTTGGGATGTAAATATAACGGCGAGACTAGGCCTAACAGCCTAACAAGAAAAGTGTGAATTTATGTTACGTTGTCATGAAATTTATATGTAAGTAAAACAGGCTAAGCACTGCTTTAAAGATGGATTAGTGTTACATTATGATGATTGTCAAAACTAAACTTGAATATACACACATTTTAAGTATATTAAACTAGTACAAATTAGATTATAAAATCTGAGTTTTATTATAATAAACGAACTTAATAACCTAAATAAATAACAGAAAACTTTGTAATATTTAGCGTAAGAATTTCATTTCAAAGAGAATTGTTTAGCTCCGTATTACAATCTGTAATAACTCTTTATACTAAAGAAGTAAAGACAAGTTTCAAAGCTAATAGGAATCTGGGCCTAAATTTCAACAGTACTTAGCTTTGTAATTCCGTTTTACTTATGAAGTTTCTGTTGTCCCTGTTGTTTCTGAAGTCCCTTTTAAAATGAACTTTTGCAACAAAATCTCACTAAAAATTAAAGTGTTACTAGATACTTAAGTTAGTAAATAATTAATTTTTAGTAAGATTTTGTTAGAAAGTGGGGTTCTCTTTTCTATTAATTATTCAAAGATGAATGAAGGGTGCGGTAAGGAAAATATTAACACCGTAATTGTTGCAGCCTATAAAAATAATTTAATCTTTTCCTGGCGTTTTACTACGTCGTCTCTAAATGATACTCTGGCATAGCTAACTCTCACAAACCAAGAGTTTAATATTTTATTGCTAAACCTTAATTTGTATTAAACCACAAAGTTATTTGACAGTTGTTGTGTACCACCTATACATTAATTTTAAATGTTAATAAATGTTCATTGTATAATAATAACTTATAACCTTTTTCTACCCAAAGTTGGAGCTTAAGTCTCACGTCACCGTATTTTTACGTTACGAATTCAATAGGTGGCCAAACCTATTGCTACACATCTATTGCCACAATATTGTCAGTCATCTGTATTTATCGCCAACAAATTCCAAAAACAATTTCAATAAGTCATTGCGCCGGGATTCTATTCCACAGCTTCTTGATTCAGGAGCAGGGTGTTCTTGATATCACGTCGATACCACTCTCATCGTAACAACTTATCATCCTATCATAATAACTTAATTGATGGTATTCACTCGCTGAAGTTATGACGATGATTTCTTGAACTAGTTCATGGTATTTTAATTTATTAAGAAAATATTACAGAAATTGAATAGAGTGAAACTTAATTAATTGAAACCATTTTGGGTACATAAACATTTTATGATCTCAGGTATCCCTTTTCATTATTGTTTTAAATAAGAAAATGCTTTTGTGCGGAAGTTTTAAGACACGAATTCTTTAAAAGTAAAGCGGACTAGATGTTACTTAACCTTTCAATGTTTTTCAAATAAAAAAGTGACTTTGTAAACTCCCATATTTAGTTGAAGGTCTGGACAGTAGTATATAGTATTTTTGTCTTGCGCGACCAACAGGTCAGCGTGCCGTAACTGCCATCCTACATAACCTACTGAGTCTACTTTTGAGTCAACCTGTGTGTAGGATAGTATCCCACACACAGGTTGACTCAGATTTGCATCGAGTACGTGGGTTCCTGAACGTGTGACGTTCGAATCGGCTAAGAAGAGACGGTTGCCGAGACTCTGCCCAGCACCCGTTGGAGACCTGCCGGCCTGGGCGGCAAAGCGTCGGTACTTAGTCGATAAGATCGAGCGAAATTGGTCCCCGTTAGCGTTGGTCCCGGCAATGCTGGCGAGAGAGGAGAGGTATAGCAGTCTTATACCACCCCCAGAAATATTTAGGCATTCTTTTTCGTAATCATAAACCATTTTCTCAAGTTACAAAAAAAGCAGCCACGGTGCACAGTTTTGTTTAATAAGTGCATGGTATAATTAAAAAAAATGTTCAATACATTGCAAATATACATATACATGTATTCTGGCTTAATTTCTTTATAACTTCTTATTGTCGAGAAAAATTTTCTCGCGAGAAAGGTTATTGGAGTAGAGTAGCAAGCAATAACTAAACTATATAAAATGCTTAGTAAATACCTCTGCTATCGTATTTTGTCAGGCATGTTTATGTAAATGTGTGTAAGCCACAGCAGTATCTCTTGGGAAATATGTAAAAACCTTTTATTTACTATCGATGATTTCATATCAGAACCTCCCGTATGTGTACTCGTGTTTACTAATTTATTTTATTTGTTAATATTTTGTTTTATTTAACAATAATGTTCTTAAACATAAGATTCATCTGAAGGTCTGATGGTAAGCGGTTATGAAGCCTAGGAATGCTAGGGGCCAATAGTCTTTAACATTATAAAATAATATCAATTTATTCTTATTAGTATTATTTCTAAATTTATTGGTCTCAGAAAAAATACATTACACCAACAGTTAAATAAATATTAATTGAATTTTTGAAATGTGTTTTTGAATTTTAAAATGTTATCCATTATTAAAGAAGCAGAGAGAAGTCGGACTGAAACATTTTGAGCGGGATAATTCACACTGACACCACTACGTAACTATTCTAACTTACTAACTATTTAGAATACTTCATAAATTATCAGATTTTGCAAAAGATAAAAGTGTGGTATTTAAAAAAAAAGAAAAAAGCCAAAGAAAAAGAAAAAAGCCAAAAAAGACTCTCTTTAACAATAAGTGTAGCAATAAGTAACCATTTTATAATCCTTTGACTAAGGTTATGTGTAGTAGTAGAACCACGCAGCACGCAGCGACCGGTGAAATCCACAAAATCTCAGAATATCGATGTAAAGTGGGTCATAGCACGTTTCGTTCAGTGAGACAATTATCTGGAGACTCACCCCTAGCCCCGCTTTATCTTCCTATTTCTGATTCCCTATCTATGCAATCTAAAACCTTAACAACGCAACAAATCTATGGAGAGCGCTACACGCTTACCATCAAATGACCCACCTACTCGTTTGCTCCCTCATCCCATAAAGAGGTAATATTTTGTCGCATGATTGATGTACTGTACACAATACCATACATCAGAATACATATAAACTGTTATTCATTCATCGGTGATAATTAATCAGAAATCCAATCAAAAATATCGACAATGCAACTATCAATCAGAATTTCAGCCACGATTGCAGTTATTAAAACATTAATTTATACTGTGATGATTAATTTAGTTTTTTTTTTGCAACATGCTTTAAAATGTTTATTTAGAACAATGAAATATCTCGTTATCTCCTAATCCATTATTTTGAAATGCAATGGCTTGGTGTTCATTGATTCATTTTTATTTTTTGTTTTCTCAATCAAATGAAAGTTAAATTATAAATATGAAATTATTTACGAAAAACGTAAGAAAAACAAAAATCACAATAAATACAATTAAAAAATTAACTGAATTCAAATTTCACTGGCTCTCGGCAACTGGCAGCGTACAGGCCTCGATCAGTCTCTTTGCAAGATCTTCATTGAGTGCCTGTGTCCCTAGAGTCTCAACCCCAAACGGCTCAAAAACATAATCGGCGGCGCAAATACAGAAATCTTGTAGATGACATTTGTGCCGCGGGAGATTTTCTGGCGAAGCAGCTGCAGCACCAGCCATCCCTACCATGCTTGAAAAGTGTGATGGCGCAAGGATTTCGACGCAAGTACCATCCTACACCAACGGCCTACTCATATTCCAATGGAGAAGAGACATTCCGTCCGGTATCTTGCCATCATCGCTCACCAAACCGTTCGGTTCGGTGGTGACAAGAGCACGACCGATAATGTCTTTGATATTGGCGTGAATATAATATATTTAGAAAGAAAACAAATACTGTAGTTATTTTTATTGAAATAAAAAACATAATCTCGATGCATTTATGGCAATGACTTTACGGTCCTGAGCAGCATAGTTTCCCAATTTTTTTTTAAATAATCTGAATCGGTTTACATATTTATTACTAAGACTTTTTCGAATCTCACTCATAGATTAAAACAACTTTTTGGGATTTAATTTATTTATATTTAATTTATTTATATTTATTTCCCGACGTTTCGAACTCTTTACAGAGTTTCTCTTTTTCTCTGGTGGATACATCTTATAAATAGGTATTTAACTTTTGTTTTCATGGTCTGATGTGGGTTACCAGTAGTAAAAATCATATTTTTAACATCAACTTTTTGATTTTTATTTCCAAAAAGTGGGTGCTCTCTGAATCAATGAATATAGGTTTTGAACAACTACCATCTTTTTGTTCATCACTCGTGAAAATGATCTCTGTAAAGAGTTCGAAACGTCGGAAAATAAATATAAATAAAGTTATTACTTATAAATAAACGCGATATAATCCTAAAAGTTGTTTTAATCTATAATCTGAATCGCTTAAATTATTGACTCAGCCGGTATCACAGTAACCATCTCATTCTCACATTTATCTTTGCTATGCCTGTGCTCTTCTTCTAATAATAACATTCCTTCTACGTGACTTAACCATAAAAACATATTTTTATCACTACGTCTTTCAATTCACCAGAAAGAGGGAAAATAAATGGCTTCGAGATATGAATGTTAGGGTCCAAAAGTGAAGATATTTAAAATAATGAGAATATTTAAAACATGAATCAAAGGTATAGTAAGGATTCCTTAATGAAATAATATTTAATTATTTATCAACACAGTTTCATCATCAATACCTAATATAAACCAAGGTCGCTTTCCGCTGACTGTCCTCTTATATGCTTATATCTTTAAAACTACGGAACGGATTTTGATGCAGTTTATTGATAGAGGATATTTTTATCCTCAGCGGGATGGGTTTTATCTATTATTCATGTATTATGTAGTAAAGAAAAACTGATAAATGCAAAATTTATTTCTGTATTACCTTTGATGCGGAAAAATATTTGCCGGGACAACTTATTTAATATTACACGTGGTAGAAATAAACAGTTAGCTGAATGAATGAGCTACTCGACCAGTGTCCAGTAACCAGAACAAACGCTGAATGAGCCACTTTAGGTCGATATTCTAAGATTGTATTATAGTATATTGATTCTAAGGTTGTTGCCCATTGTGGTAGAGCCAAGCAGTTCGCTGCATGAATGGGCCGGCTCGACCGGTGAAATACCACGACCTCTCAGAAGACCGACGTAAAGTGGCTCATGCCGCGTTTCGTTCAGTGAGAGAGGTACCCGGAGGCCCATCCCCCTTCTCCGTCCTATCCCCTATCCCTTAAAGGTCGGCAACGCAACAGTAACACTATATGTGTTGCTGGTGTCCATGGGCGGAGTTGGTTGCTTACCATCAGGTGACAGGCCTGCTCGTTTGCCCTCCTATCCTATAAAAAAAAGAATACATGTTGTAGAAACAAACAGTTAGCTGAATGAATGAGCTACTCGACCAGTGTCCCCTTAGAATATCGACCTAAAGTGGCTCATACAGCGTTTCTTTCGGTGAGAGAGGCTAGATAGAATCGGAGGCTAGATATATCCGAGCTAAGACACGTGGTATAATTTTCTTATTTTGCCGACTGCGCGCGTCTTAAGGAAATTAACGAAGAGTATGTCTTCCACTACTAATATTCTAACCGCCTACACAAAGTTTACGGTCAAAATTTAAACTTTATAAATTAAATTTTGTTAAATTTAATGTGTAGTTATAAATCTTCTTTTTATTTTAGTTATCATCATCAGCCTTTTTTTTTTGAGGTCCACTGCTGGACACAGGCCTCCCCCATAGAGCGCCACAACTGACAGTCCGCTCAATAATGGGGGGTTTTTGCCAAAATCGCCACGCTTGGCAGGCCGGTTGGCGATCGCAGTAGGGTGTATTGTCTTGAGAGAGAATGCTGCTGCCCATTCTTCTAGCTTTTCCCTTAGTCGCCTTTTACGACACCCACGGGAAGAGATGGGGTGACGGTATTCTAAGCCGGCGCCACACAGCTTGTGTGTTATTTTAGTTATAGGTTTAAGTTAATAATAAATAAACTATTATTGTCTCGTTTAATAATCAAAATCTAACACAATCGCCAAATCAAAAATATGATTCCATCAAACTAAGCAAAGTGGATTGTTTCATTTTAGTACGGACAGATTTGATATTCGTCTGACTGGAGTGAAATGAACATTTTGGAAGTCTGCAAGTTGGTTTTAGGATATTATATATTTCAACCATCGTTTATAACCTTTTCATTTTAACCTTTTAATCAGAGCAACTAATTGCTTTCAATTTTGTTCAAAGAACCGGTTGGATGGATGTTAACTGGCTTCTTTGAAATTCAGTATTTCAGCTTGCATCTCGTTAAATTGCTGTTTAATATAACATTTATACATAAAGTTTTATATACATTGACGCTTTTTATTTCGTCCTGTTTTCCTATATTTATTTACATCTAATTATGAAATTAAAGAAATAGGGATAGACTACTGCTAGGATGTTGTCATATTCTTAAATCTACCCGATATGCACACAAGATTTCATGACAAGCGGTCAAGCCGGCAACTAACACTGTGACACGAGAATTTTAAATATTAGATTCTTCTATACGTGTGCTGACAGTGGACTCCTCCTAAACAACTGAAACCAAAATTAGGAATATATTTTATTTGAGTTTAAATGGATTTCAGGGTGGTTTAGATTCAAAAACAAGCCCGATAGATGGCGCTGCATTTGGTGTGTATGTTATTTAACTATCCGCTTGTAATATTAAATAATATTTTAACTCTATTGCTTATTTCCAGTATTTTTGAAAATATCATTTATCTAAAAACCTTTTTTTATATATAATTTGATTTTTAATTAAAATTATTATGTCCAATTTCTTTTTGGTTAAAAATAAGTTACGAAAAAGTAATTTACAAACATAATAAAGATTT
This sequence comes from Euproctis similis, assembly GCA_905147225.2. Taxonomy (NCBI): domain Eukaryota; kingdom Metazoa; phylum Arthropoda; class Insecta; order Lepidoptera; family Erebidae; genus Euproctis; species Euproctis similis. The sequence continues at coordinate 17,338,196 of LR990114.1, forward strand.
ATTATAACATAAAAAAGAAAATTGAAAATAAAACTTTTTTTATTTTGACATAAAGCATTTATACTGATACGGTTCAAAGAAAAATATTGTCAAGGATTTGGAAGCCACATTTTTCATGAAATAAACCTTTTAGAAAAGTCTCTTTTATTACAAATATTATTCGAGTTCTCTTAGTGGTTTACTTTGATCTCGTAAATGTTTATATGATTTTATTGAAGATATTTATTTTTTATTAAAAACGCACTTGTATCTTGAAATAAATGACATATTTATATATTTACAGATGTTTTCGGATTTCTTCTCCACGTGAACACAAAAATTTAAAGCATTATATTATCAAGGTAGTAAGGGGGTAAGCTATTACTTTATATTTAAAAAAAAAACAATAGTTTGAACTGTAATATAAGCTAATATCACAAATTTGTCCAGAGTAACTTAATGGCTACAATCCAGTTTCCAGTTTAATCTCCGCTTGGAAAACTAAATAGCGGTTACCTAACTAATTGCAACGAGTGTCGGTATCCAAGTTGGACGATATTAATTCCATTGTCAATCGATATAAGCGTTAATGACGATTCTACTGAAACCATCTGAATGAAGATACATAAACAAACATACATACATAACATAACTTCACGCCTTTTGTTACCCGAAGGTGTAGGCAGCGGCTGTTAAGCCTCGTCTCGCCGTTATGTTTACATCCCACATGGAATAGGTGGCGAACCTATTGTCATACCGGGCACAAAGTTTTCAGTCATTGATATTAATCACATATAACTTCCGAAAATAATTTCGAAAAGTCATTGGTGTGAGCCAGTGTCTGTAATCGAACCCGGACCTCTGGATCAGAAGCTGTGTGCTCGACCACTGCGCCACCGAGACTATGAAATGGTGTTTAAAATATCCTCAATTCATATCTGAGTATTTCGTTAAATACTATTTGTGAAGTAATTAGTCTCCATGGTCAATGTGTTACTGTTATTTGTATTTGAATATCTTTTTATGTAATGATATTTGCTTGAAAAAAAATTGTGTTGGCGGTTATGACTCGTCTTTCCGAAGTTTCACCCAGTTTTCGAACCCAATTATAATATATCTAAACTTATTGCCAAACTTTGGAGTGGTATAAGTTGGTATTCGAATCCAAGAGTACCTTATTCACTTAAAAAATTTGGATACCTATTCAGTGGTTCCCAACCAGCACTATGCTACGTGAACTGCCGATGACACCAAGTAGACAAAATACGAATAAATACGAATTGAGAAGCTATTCGCAGAGTTTAGCGCTATTTACAAGAAATGTTTTATCTTATAAGACGTAGCTCATTAACCGACTTCGAAAAAAGGAAGAGGTTCTCAATTCGTCTGTATGTATAATTTTCTTTTTCTTTTTTATATCTGATATCCGATATTTTCGTCAAATATTGACGTATTAAAAAATTTTTTTTTCGTTGTATACTGTTTACCTCCGAAATGGTCCCATTTTCACCAGGTCAGGATCTGATGATGGAAACCAGGAGAAATCGAAGGCATCCACCAAAACTTGTATGCGAGTATGGTGTTTTTGTTACGTAATAGTGATATTTTAGTGATATACTTTATGGTGTCAACATCTGATGCTGCTGTGCTGATGAAGAATCCACAGAACTCCTCAACGGTTAGGAGTTTGAAGACAGCACTGCAGTTGGTCGAAAGAAACTACTTGGTAGTATGTAGGGCTAGTCTTTCTGCTTGTGAATTATGCTTGAATATACACCTAATGCTGCTATGCTGACAAAAAGGCAAAGAGGTCCTTAACGATTAGGAGTTGGAAGACAGTACTGCAGTTAGTCGATCAAAACTGTTTAGTAGTAAATAGGAGTAAGGACTAACGTGTTGCTTGGGAGGTATGTTTGAATCAACGTCGGATACTGCTGTGCTGATGATGAATTTACAGAACTCTTAAACGGTTAAGAGTTAGGACACATTTCTGTAAAAATGTTTTTGTATTTTCTGCAATAGTTTCCAGTTCCAGTGGTGCAGTTTTATTAGGTCTACCCATGATAATAACAAAAATATAAATACTCAGCAAGTATTATCATACTCTTTTAACTAAGTACCTATTTATAACAATCATAGCTCCATAAAAATATCAACCATTTACAAAAGAGTCTCTGTAAATCTCTGTAAAGAGTTCCAAACGTCGAGAAATAAATAAAAATAAGTAATAAAGAAACGCGATATAGTCCTAAAAGTTATTTTAATGTTATGAATGTGATTCGCGAAAATCTGAGAAATAAATATGGGAGCCTTCTTTATCTATTAAAATATTTACAAATGTCACTTATTTCTGGAGTCGGTGCCAGCCTAAGTAACGTGCTCTATTGTGTTGCACCTAACTCAAAATCTCATTTATTCAATTTAGGTCATTTAAAGATTTTTGAGGCTCCTAATATCACCTTCCTCCAGAATACGTCCTATTTGGTCATGGAATGTGTGTTTTGGGCGTCCTCGACTTCTACATCCATCCGCTTTTGCATTGTATATCTGCTTAGTCAATCTTGCATCATCAGTTCTTTCTACATGTCCGAACCATCGGAGCATGCCCATTTTTGCTTTTAATTGAGAAATACAATTAAAAATTTTGTTAATTTGCATTTTACTCCTAAATAGTTTTACAGAACCTATTAACGGTAGAATTTACACCCAATATGGAATGAAATGTGTTTTCTAGAATGACACATGACATTTTGTAAGCCTTTGTTGTTGCCAAAGAACAATACCTCGAAGTAGCCTCTGTTGGAATCTTGTCGTATCTAAATGCATTGTAAATAATAATAGAAAAATACACTAACATCACAGTGATTTTTCTATTTAATTAGCAAGGCAAAGTGGTACATTTATTCAATTTATAATTATCATATGACAACACTTCATCAGATATTCTAAGAAAACGGATTATTATTTTATAAATGAAAAGGTTTTATCAAAAATAGTTATAAAGTTATAATCCAGATGTAGTAAAAACGAGTTATAAATTGATTATTTTATTAAGTGGACAGCCACGTAGATTTTGGGTAGGAAAGTTTTAGGATTAAATTTTGTTTTTCTTTGTTTTAACGCACTAATAAGTTACATCGTTTGCTAATTAAATAAGTAACTTCAAAAGGTTACACTGAAGTCCTCTAAAAAATAAATTTAATATTTTATTGAAATCTCTAGAACAGTTTTTCAGATTTAAATGATCATAGGTGATAATATTTTTTCGTTTCGTTTCTTGGTGTCGGCACAATATTATCATCTTTGACCATTCTTTTCTTATGCTTTTCGTGTTCACACTTATTCCCTTCATATTTATATCTAACTTTTACACAGTCCATCCATCTCTTTTTCGGGCTTCTTCGACCAATGTGTCTATCCACAGGAACTCTCATCGCCCTCCTTGTCACATGACTATCGTTTTTTTTTTTAATGTGTCCATACTGCGCTTAGCACTTATTTTTTGTAATCACAAAAAAAATTGTATTTTCGATTATTTGGATTGTATGTTTTGAAAATAATTAAATTCTCAACGAGAACCATATTAAAATACCAGCCAAAAATTTCACTTCGTAAAGAAATCTTAAGATATTTAGCAATGATTCTGTGGTTATTTATTTCAGACGCGCTATTTCATATAACAACGGTTTTTTGGGTTTCGGCTCGTTTTCGAGACGCCATTCTGGAGACTGTTGGCTTCTTTGCATGTCATACTCATAAACCCATGTCTCGTCGCCAGTTATTATACGTTTCATAAAGGTCGGATCCGTAGAAGCTCGGGAAACCATGTCTTCAGCGACATGCTTTCGCTGCCCTTTTGAACAAAATTGAGCTCTTTTGGAACTAGTCGAGCGGCGACGCGTTTCATGCCTAAAATGTCAATGAGAATATTGTGGACGGAGTTAAAAGATATGTTCACCTCACTAGCCAACTCTCTCAGACTCATACGTCGATTTTCGAGCACTAGCTTCTTGATTCTGTCGATGTTTTCTTTGGTCGTAGCGGTTGAAGGTCTACCAGAACGAGGCAAGTCTACTACTACTTCTCGGCCTTCTTTAAAAGCCTTATACCATTCATAAGCCCTTGTTTTCGATATACATGATTCGGCGTAGGTATTTCGCAACATTTTTAGTGATTCACCACATGAAATATCATTCGAAACACAAAATTTAAGGCACACTCTTTGTTCAACAATATTTTCCATCGTAGAAATCGCCGAGGACTCAAAACTATGACCAACAAAAAGTTTAGTTTAAAACAAATTAAATGACAGATCCCGTTCAAATTTTGCGCGCTAAATCAGTACAGTGCTACCAACATGCAGTAAAAAAATTACAACGACCTCTTTTACGCGGGTCTCTTTATTGACATACACTTATTATTTATTATTTATTTATATAATTTAACGACCTGGTTGCTAGGACCTTTAAGTCTATTAAGTAGTTTAAGTAAATTTTATATTTAACAGCATCATTCTTAACCTAAACTAATTTTAACCTAACCTAGCCTAACCCTAAAGCTTAACCTAACCTAACCTAATCATCCATAAAGTCGTGGCACTTTATGCATGATGTTCCGAGGGAGTCCTGACGACAATGTAGAAGAGCACACTAAACACGATACCTACACCATGTCCCACATTTGCACTCATATACGAACACTTATTCAATAAAACGCCACGAATTTTATTCAATAATATCCATTGAAACACAAATCTGAGAAAATAATGCAAATAGCGGACATGTCTCTTCCACAGTCCCGCCAAAACTCCCCATTGACATACACCCGATACTTTTTACACAGAGTAGTATATCCACTCACATGACATATAATCTACGTCTTACAATTATTTAAACCTTAATAAAAAAATATAATTAAAACGTGGTTTCATGAAGTGAAGGGCAATTACAATAAACTTTAATATTGCAATTTCAAATGTCAGATCGGAAAAGCTACTGAAAAGCTACATTGTTTCGATGATGATATTTACGATATTAATAACGCCAGATGTCACTGCGCTATACAGCCAATTAAATACAGTTTCAGCTGAAACTAATATTCGTGTTAGTATTAAGTGACTCGTTGTAATTAAAATGAAAATTTATTGGATACACTTGGATTGAAGTTTTTGAAATAATCAAATCACAAATATTATTATTGATATATATTGATTTGATTCACTTCTATTTTTTAACTCGACGACAAAAATAGCAACGTTAAATAACAGACTCAAAACATTAAAAATATCGACATTACCTTAACTAATCCAAGCCAATTGCCGCTTGCTCCCTGTGAATATGAAAAAATATATTAAGCTCTGTTAACCCTTGAGCAATATTCTGCCAGCGATGCCGAATTATGCAGGGATGGTTATGCAGAAGTCTAGGTATTTAGTTAACGAGGTTGTGTGACTATTTCTCTTATATATATAGGGGTCCCTTTATAACTAATTCTGAGCCAATTTCTTTATATAGTGTAGTAGTGAATGTACTGTTTGCTTATTCAAGTTGAGTTGTAAAAATAATAAAACACTTCCATTTACGATGTCACCAGATGGTGGGAGTCATTTCGAATATCTACTGCCTTAGATAGTAGAACCTTACATTAGATCATGTTACAGCTGTACATGATCATGTAGTTTTAGATGTTTGGGGTTCAGTAGAAAATTATACTTATTATATTTATTATATTAACATAAAACATAACTTCACGCCTTTTTCTACCCGAAGGTGTAGGCAGCGGCTGTTAAGCCTCGTCTCGCCATTATGTTTACGTCCCAAATGGAATAGGTGGCGATCCTATTGCCATGGGCACAAAGTTATCAGTCATCGATACTTATCACACGTACCTTCCGAAAATTTCGAAAAGTATGTGCCAGGATTTGAACCCACTACTTCTTGAATGAGAAGCGGGGTGCTAGCCACTGAGCCACCGAGACTGGTTATTAGATTATACGATTACATTATATTAGGTTTATTCTTGACTTTTAGTCGGTTATTATATAAAGCACATCCCGTTTTCTACGAGAAAAGAGATGTCTATAGTTTTAAGGCATTCTTCTGCCTCTTCCCCTGCCTCTACCGCTGCTTCTTCCTAGTTTCTGAGTTGGTATTATATTTATTATATTATAGTATTATATGAGCTACATAATTGAGTAAGATTTTTGTGGCAAGTCGTGAATACTGAATTAAACCTACTAAATATTACACTGTTTACCAACTAAACTCTTTTAAGTAATATACTAAAAAATTCGTAAGCATGAGCTTTCTAAATGATTTCTCATGAATATTAAAGTTTTATAAAACAAAACCTCTAGTCCAAGCTATTGTGGACAAAATGTCTTCTATTGTTCAATTTTAATTTATATATTTGTTTTCTTCAAATCTCAACAGGCACAAACTTTTTACTAATGTATACACATAGATTAAAATAGGAGAAAAACCCGTTGAAACAATTCTAACATAATTACAATTTGAACAGTATTAAAATTATCTTGCAGTTAATATAACCATGAATCTAAATTAGGTTATTAAATAAGGTAGTTCTGCGCCGCAAATTGTTATGGGAATTAAGTACGTGTTGCATGACACGTTTGTGGTCAGATGCAGTAAATCAAAGCCAATTCTCATAAAGCAAAATAGTATTGCAAATCCTAAAGCTATATACATTGTTGTCACAACATTAATTAAAATCCAATATTAAGATTACATTTTAACCCAGGAAAGCATATATGTCGCTAGTACCTACTTAACGGAATGCACCTGTAATCCTAAGTATAAGTAAACTAAACTAAAAACTTTTTGATTTTTATTTCCAAAAAGTGGGTGCTCTCTGTGTCAATGAGGATAGCTTTTGAACGAATACCATCTTTTTGTTCATCACTCGTGAAAATGATCTCTGTAAAGAGTTCGAAACGTCGGGAAATAAATAAAATTAGTAATAAATAAACGCGATATAATCCTAAAAGTGGTTTTAATGTCATGGACGTGATTTGCGAAAGTCTTAGAGATAAATTAGTAAACTAATTGTAGAAAACTAGTAGATTCTGCATAATTTTTTTTTGGCTTGCTTCTGTTTATGTTGGATCTAAATTATAAGTATATTAAATTGAACTGCGAAGTAATTGAAGTAATATAAAAAATACAGTCTCGGTTGTCCAGTCGGCGAGCATCCGCATCTGTATCAAGATGTCGCGGTTTCCAATCCTGACTCAGACCAATGACATTGCGCAAATGTTTCGGAATTTATGTGTTATAAATATTGATGTTTGACAACTGTGTGCCCGATATGGCAGTAGGTTCGGCACCTAACCCATTTGGGACGTAAACAAAAGCCTGCCTACACCTTCGGGTAGAAAAAGGCGTGAAGTTTTTTCATGTTAATTTCAAGGCACCATACTCACTGCTTATATATTCGAATGTCGAAAGCGTGAAGGCATGTTTAATGTAGTGGACCCAGTTACGCAATTTGGGATCGTGATACAGTTTAGAATATTCCGCAAAACATGAAGAACTCTCCTGAATTTAGACGTTTTTTATCATTTTTACTGCAAATAAGCAAAAAAGGGTCCACGATATATTTATTTAAAGAGCATATATCTTGTAAATGACCACTTACTTTTACCAGACTACGGGACATGTTGTGTATTTAACCAGTGTATGTAATATGTACATATGATTTAAAATGCTAGATTTTACCTACTGATCTGCACATATATATTTAATCCAATCTAAACCATTAAAAAAAATTAAACTGGAACTATTATCCCAGCGGTATTACCGAGATTAACGTTTTATGATAACTGCCATTTACTAATATGGTTCAGACTTAAGTCTTGTTTATTTTATGACATTAAAATTGAAGTTTTATCCCAATGGAATTTCTGATAATAGAACTTGTAGGTTGAATCCAGAACGGACAACAAAAGAACTTTCAACACTGATTTTTAACAATCACAAGATCCCAAATCTATAGATGCACGTCAATAAGTTTTTGGAAATATTTGCAAACATAAGTAATGTGTGATTAATATTGATGACTGGTAATTTTGTGCCCGCTATATAATATAAAGTAAGGCATAGATAATAATTAAATAAGCAGTTTGAAATAAAACCATTTTAACTATTTCATATATTGATTAAAACAACTTTCAGGATTGTATCGCGTTTATTTATTATTTATTTTTATTTCCCGACGTTTCGAACTCTTTACAGAGATCATTTTCACGAGTTTTAATCAATGAATGAGATTCGCGAAAATCTTAGAAACAAATATATTTCATATATATAAAAAAACATAACATAACTTCACGCCTTTTGTTACCCGAAGGTGTAGGCAGCGGCTGTTAAGCCTCGTCTCGCCGTTATGTTTACGTCCCAAATGGAATAGGTGGCGAGCCTATTGCCATACCGGGCACAAAGTTTGTCAGTCATCGATATTTATCACACATAACTTCCGAAAACAATTTCGAAAAGTCATTGGTGTGAGCCAGTGTCTGGAATCGAACCCCGGACCTCTGGATCAGAGGCCGTGCGCTCGCCCACTGCGCCACCGAGACTGTTTTTTAACTATTTCAGGTCGTAAATATTCAAAAAAGCTTTATTTAACAACACAAAAACATATTTTACTAAAAATTTAAAATAAATAATACAGAAATAATATAATTTAATTAAAAAAAAGGAGTTATTAAAGTTCGTTGACATTCTTAACTCTTTTTGAAACCAGTGAGGCACGTAAGAGTCATGCCTTAAGCGCTCTGTTCTCTCTGCCTAGCTCGCAAGATCCCGCAAGGGATTTGGCGTGAAGCTAGATAGGGTATGCGTAAAACTTATTTTATCTAGAAAAAAATACTTGTTGAAAAATGCTTCTTGTAGCCTGACCGATACCCATTTCAGGTTTTATAACACGTCATGTAACGATCTTTTAGTAATAAAACCTTGTCTTTGTACCTCCGATATATATAAAAAAATCGTTAAGTGGCTGTCCAGAGTGTCTAGTTTTACGGATCTTTGCACTCTGACCGAAGCAAAGGAAATAGGTAAATACGCACCAGTTGTTTTATGACATATCGAGTAAAAGATCGAGGTAAATTCAGCTTTTTATACTTATTTACAAACTCACTTTCATAAGATAGGTTACATTACATTGACAGTATCCTGACAAAAACGGGAAATTAACTTTTAAGAATTTTATCTGTTATATAAAATCTTTCATATTCAGGTGTAGTTGGTGCTTGTGAACACTGCCATTGTGTGGCCGAAAAGTCAAGCTAATCAAGGTAAATATTTTATTACCTAAACGTGTCGCGTTGTGTAAAATGTAACGAGAAAGCCTAAAAGTTCTTGTAGTTGGTGCCTGTTCTTGTATAAATGTGAGGTGAAATTTATTCATTACATTTACATTACATGACATTACATCTGATACAATGAGTATGCAACTAATCTATATAAATATATATATGGTCTATTCTTCGCACAGAGGATTAGCATTGCTATTCAGCGTGGCAATGCGGCCAGTCTTCTGGGCACGCTGCCAGTAGACCGAGATGCGGAGAAATTTGATTTCAGGTAGTTTTTTAATTGTATATATTGTAAATAATGTAATTAATCTATATAAATACATATAATTAATCCATATTTCGCTTGGTCATCGAATTATACATGAAAGGTTGGATACATTTTTTAGGTAATTCTTTTTGTTTGTATGTGATATTAAAATAACCGCTTTTTACTATTCATTTTTTTTTTCACCATACTACTACTACGATTTTGACAGATTTTATATTGACAGGAATCATCATCATCACTAGCCTGTTGCAGTCCGCTGCTGGGCGTAGGCCTCTCCCAACTTGCGCCATAACATTCGATTCTAGCACCCCCTGTCCCACCGTTATCACGAACGTTGGCCGGGAATAGTGGGACCACCGGAAACTGGAGGCCGTTGGATTTGCGCTTTTGTCATGGGAGGTATTTGCCAATAGTCCCCACGCTTGGCAGACGTGTTGGAGACCGTAGGGGTGAACCTTTTAAAGATAGGGACGCTGCTGCCCGCCTCTTCTAAGAACATTTAGGTTGACTCTTTATTTTGGATTGTTTATCCCACCATTCTTCGGTGTTGTGCTGTGTTAGCTTGTAAGCCATATGTTTTTCTTTCGCTCCCGGCTGTCTGAGAGTCAGCTTACAGGTAGCTGATGTAATAATGCTAAAGTTATTTTTAGTTTAGGAAAATTCTTTTATTTAGTTATTTATTGACCCCGCAAACAAATTTTGAGGGGTCAGCTAATGATAAAATAAATGCTAAAAAGTCGGATGTAGATCATTTGAATTTCAGACAATCTAAGCTTTTTATGTAACTGGGACTTTAGAATGTTCTAAAATACGAAAATATTGCAATGGGTTTCCAGCTTATTTGCTCTCTTTTTCTAAAGTCATTTGAATAATGTTGAACTATGCACGATTTTTTGTGTTAGATAGCGGAGAATAATGCCAGTTTCTGAAGCTTCCAGTGAACAGACGTTATTTACACAATCCCAGGTCAGATCAATTCGTTTGAGCTTTGTAGTTCAATCACCCAATTGGTACTGCTACGGATTCGAACTTATATTCTCCCTTATAAGGTTCTTGTTTTATTTAATCTCAAAGAAAGAAACTATTTAAAATATATTTTTCAGAACAAATTTACTGTAAAAATTGGTATACCCTGAAGAGAGCTTCGTACACGCATCAGGCAAACGGCCTTCCAAATAATTTTACGTATTTTATTTTTTCGTGCCGAAAGTTGTATAACAAAATGCTATTAAATGTTAATTTTAATATTTTGTCAAGCGGATTTATAAAAAAAACTTTTTTACAGCACGGGTTGTGTTGTAAAAAAGTTGTGTTTAATACTCACAAATTCGTATACTTTGACTTTTTATTGGAAAATGAAATCTCTCTCAAATATTGATTTGCTAGAAATGAACATTTTAATCTTGATAATCGGACGTTTTAACATAAAAAACTCTTACATAATATGACCTTAGTAGATGTGTTCTTAAGAGAAATAAGTAGATATTAGACTGACCAAAATGAAAATATACCTTATATAGTGTAACTTATCTTTAGCGCATCACAGTATTTCATAACAAACAAACATTGCATATTAACTGTCACATTTTTCTAGAAAATACCGATGATCATTTCGCAAGAAAACGATGAAACATCATTACATAGTATAAAACAAAGTCACTTTCTGCTGCCTGTCCCATTATATGCGTATATCTTTAAAACTACGCAACGGATTTTGATGCGGTTTTTTTTAATAGTTAGATGGTATCAACGGGGTGGTTTTGATCTATAATTCATGTATAGTGTAGTAAAAAAAGTGATAATTTTCAAGATTTAAAACTTTTATCGCAAACGCTGCCTGAGCCCTAAGTGATAAATCAAAACAACGTACTACATTATTATACACCTTTAAAAGGTCCACAAAAAAGGGAGGGATTATGTCTATCTCTTAGGGATAACCCTTAATGACCATTTTTATTTTTGTACTTTTTACGAGAAATAATGGCCTATTTACGAAGCGATTTTAAACATTACAGTATTAATTTTCATCCAATTAAGAGTCTTAAATAGATTTTGCATGTAATATAGATGTTCCTTGCCCTTTACAGCATGCAATTTAAACAAATATTTTCGAAGATATTGCAGTATTAACATAGCGGGAGAGCAGTTATTACTTTTGATGCGGAACAAAGTTCGCCGGGTCAGCTAGTAATGTATAAATTATACTTAAACAAGACACGGTATATAATTTTCGTCTCAGTGTCCTTTCGTCTCAACTTAAGCGACAATGTCTTGCCCAAGGGATTGCTTCTTCACCACAAACGCACAATCTTGTTCGCGAAAAACCTCTAGACGAGTTTATTTGAATCTTTTTTGTCTCTTTTATTTTGCAAGAAAATAAGAACATCATAAACTGCGTGAGACATAACTTCACCATTAATTTCCACAATATTATCTCTGTAAAAGTATCAACGTTTAAAACAATTTTTTACTAAATTAATTAATTTTAAGTAAATGTTATATAAGTAGGATAATAGTGCCTCCGCGTTTTTACCGACGGTTTACTTAAAAAGTTAGACCTTGTACGGGCCATCTTTTTTTTTTATGGGATAGGAGGGCAAACGTCCAGGCGTGTCACCTGATGGTAAACAACTAACGCCGCCCATGGACACCAGCAGCACATATAGTGTTACTGTTGCGTTGCCGACCTTTAAGGGAAGGGGATAGGAAAGGATGGGGAAGGGGGTGGGCCTCCGGGTACCTCTCTCACCGAACGAAACGTGGCATGGGCCACTTTACGTCGGTCTTCTGAGAGGTCGTGGTATTTCACCGGTCGAGCCGACCCATTTATGCAGTAAACTGCTTGGCTCTACCACTGTTGTCTCTTGTATTATATCTGAACTGTAACTTCAAGGTGTAGGCATCGGCAAATTTGCCATGACTATCATACGACAAGCCTCGTGGTGCATTGGTAAAGCTACCGACTGCTGATGCGAGTGGACGGGTTCGATCCCCCCCCGAGCGCAAATATTTGTGACAAGCATGAATGTTTGTATGGCGTCTGTCTGTTTTTTATGTATTATAAGTACCTATGTATTTATAAAAAAGGTATCAATGAATTCATGTACGTTATCTAGTATCCAGAGCGCAATCGTTTACTTGATCAGTTTGGAACTAGAGGGCGCTGTATGTATTGTGTCCAATATATTATTATTATAATATATACTATAACTTACTAATATAAAAATAGTCTGTATCAGGTCAATTTCCATTTCGAACTAAAAGATGGACTGGTACTGAATTTGAAAGCGGTGCCAAACTCTGAACCATATAAACTAATACATTACCCTATCTTTTGTTGTCGACCATAAAGCATAACATTCCAAAGTATATAATAAATTGAGAAGTGAGTTCCAGATACAAAAACGACAACTGGAATGTCTTCAATATTACAAAGTCGGCACTCCGCAGCACTTTGAAGTAGCCTATCTGAATAATCCAGTTACGCGAGGTATTTTGGCAAACTCGCCGTGTTTGTACAATCTCTAGTGAGATCAAGCCTTTCAAGCTATCGCCTGACTTCGAACATCTAAAATGATTTATAGCAAACATTGAACAGTACTAGCGTCTGTCTACAGGTTTGCCCGTGTAACAACTATAAAAAAATATAAGACCTTTTCGAAATTTAGGTGTCAAGCCCAATGTCCATGGAGCTTAAGGTGTCTTAATATGTAATGTTTAAACACTGTCAGGTTCTGAGTGTCTTCGATAAGGTGCGTGAGTGTGTCTTGAGCGAGGAATATCACAACATCGTGAACATAGACAGAAACATAAGACATGAATCACTACGTAAGCTCTCATATCTGCCGCTATACAAACTACCTAAACATACCAATGTGTACGGAACAAGGACGTGGGAATACATGTTACCAACTATATTGAATGATCTTCCTGCCGAAATTCGTGACACTCTAACTAAGAAAAATTGCAAATTAGTCTTAAGGAAACATTGTCTGCACCCGACCTAGTCATTACATAATTGTTGTTGGCTTTTGGTGGGATGGGTGATATACCACTGGTAAACCCGAGATGGTTTTTGTGGTATGTGACTGGGAAAGTCTCCATGTAATATTATTACTTTGAAAATAAACAATAAAAAAAAATAAAGAATTTATGAAAAAAAAAATTACGCTTTTTATGGTATAGTGGGGCCAACGAGCAGGCGTAGCACCTAGCGAAACGCGACATGAGCCACTTTACGGCGATAATCTGAAGGTCTGTCGAACTGCGTGGGTCTACCACTGTCTGAACGTTTCCATTTATATTACGGTAGTTAAAAAATATATTAAATATTTTACTCGATTAAATATTTAGCAGAATCTATACTTGAGACCCTAGCCCTAAACTTAATAATATTAAGCACGGCATTTATATTTGTGAGGCATGCACGCATGTTTAATATACTGCTGCTGACATTTTTAGATATTAAAAGCGTGACGCAACAGGTTAAATATTCAACTATATTTTAGATAACATTTCAACAGAGTTCCTTAGACTAATATTTTATCCACCAACAAAGGCATATTTCACCTAAGTCCCACAATAAAGCTATCTATAAAAATAACTGCAACCAGTGTTGCAGTTAACTTGCCATTAGCTGCAAAGTGAACCACAGCCATTTGATACCTGAATTTATCTATCTCTTAAATCATTACATATAGCGTTAGAGTTCAACCATTCTGCTCGAAAGCTGGATTTTTCAATTTTAATCTGTATTATTATTAGTTGTAGATATATTTTTGATCAGCCATTTTCTACTGTACTTTATAATGAATGTTTATTTTTAAAATCAGGCTTACACTGGCATTTATAATGACGATGAACAACACAAATTTGTCTTAGTAGTAAATTAGAAATAACATAAGTTTTATTGTTTACAAGCAAACAAAACAGTTTGTCACTTTTCAACATTTACTTGAAGGTTTTGTATTTAAAATAAGGAGAAAATTCTTAACTTAATTGAAAATTATGTTAAATTGCAAAAGCAATCACTTTTATTTTGAATTTTCACCTATACCATACTAGTATATTTCAGTTGAAAGAAAATTCAAATCTGTACAGCCTATTAAAATACCACAAAATCAAACCAACTGTAAAGATAAGCATGTAATGGGCAAACAAAACCAGATCACGAAGCTTTTATTATAATGCAACGCAGGAAACGTAAAATGGAACGTTGGCAATCATATATTTTATTTCAGTTTAAAACACAATACTTGTCTAGAAGTTAAAACAAATCCAAATTTTTACAAAGTAAACAACATAAAAAAGTAGTTAATTACGGTTTCTTGTATTGGTTTCAAATTAGCTTTTTCTTTAATAGCAATCAGTTTTTTTGTGATTTCATTAAAATTATAGCATTCTTATAGGTATGGTCTAGGTGGTCCAGTAGTCGAGTACCCCGCTTCTGAATCAAGAAGTCACGGGTTCGAAACATGGTTCACACCCATGAATTTTCGAAATTATTTGCGGAAGTTATGTGTGACAAATATCGATGACTGAAAACTTTGTGCCCGGTATGGCAATAGGTTCAACACATATTCCATAAGGGACGTAAGCTTAACGGCGAGACTACCACAATTATCTTTTTATTTGTTCTCTTAAATACGGACATTAGAACCCTATATTTTTCATATTGACACTATGCCCTAAAGCTTTTCTCCTTATGCCCTAAAGCTATTGTCCTTTCATATAACCTAGTATTATCTGGTATATGTGTATAAATATTACATAAAAGGAGTATTCCTTTTGGAAACCTTAAAAACATTCAGGTACAAGAATAATTCTATTTTGCCAAGTTCTGAGTAAACATACCTTTATTTACTCAATCCCTAGTGAGATGTATGTATAGAGCAATACCCTATGTGGGACGATCAACCAATATATACTCTTACAAAGCGATACGACGAAAATAGATTTACTTTTTTCTCCTTTTTGGATATGGTCATGTACAAATATATGCTTATTTTTACTTCATTAGTTTTTTAATTGAAATTAAACATTTAATATGTTTAATTACAATTAAAAAACTAACCGTCAGGTATGTCCACAATCATTTAGTCGCCTCAGTGGTCCAGCTGTTAAGCTCCAGTCTTATGAATCAAAAACTATTGATAATAATTAAAATAACATAACATAGCTTCCTATCCGAAGGTGTAGACAGCGGCTATTAAGCCTCGTCTCGCCGCTATGTTTACGTCCCAAATGGAATAGGTGGTGAACCTATTGCTATAATTAAAATATTAATAATATATTTCCGATGATATTAATAATGCAAGTACTATCACGGATAACCAAACCTTTCAAGTTAGAATGTAAATTGCCAAACAATCAGGTATATAAAATATGTTTATTCGAGCATAAATATGAAATAAGAATATATTACATTTTACATCAAAACAACTTAATCGTATTAACAGTGGTCTCATACTTCGTTCTGCGAGATAAGTAAGTATTAATAGCCTGTAGGTGGATGTACTATATCGGAAAGCCTTCTAGCTCACATATCTCCTAGACGTGTCCTACTTTGATCAGTTTATTTATAGATATATAAGTATATGTTGATCGAAAAAGTCAAGTGGTACGGTATTTGAGTCCCTTGAATAGAGGATCCCCGTGAGGTTTCATCCTATTTCAGTGAATCGCGCCATGAGATAGCTATTTGGATAAGAAAGTGATATGACTGTTCATTCAAAAAGTGTTATAATTTATTTCGTGTGAAATAATATTGGTATTTATTAATATAATAATTTTTATTCAAATAAGTTTTCATTAATTTTTATTTAATTACACGTTCAAACGGCTGCAGATTCCGTACTTCAACAGGTCCCATCCGCGGAAATCGTTATCCTCGCGATTTCAATGCCCACCACGTCGATTGGCGTGCACCACCACGTGCATCACGCACCACGCGGGTAGATCTGTTCATGACTTTGCTCTAGCATATGATCTAACACAACTGGTTACCGCACCCACGCGAATCCCAAATGTTGATAATCATATACCTTCCCTGTTGGATCTTCTGCTGACCTCCCATCCGGACGGATATGTGGTTTCTGTAGACGCCCCTTTGGGTTCTTCGGACCACTGTCTGATAAGGAGTACGGTGCCACTCACGTGCCCACTTCGACCGCATATTGCGAGCCGCCGCCGTGTGTGGCACTATAGGTCAGCAGACTGGGATGGGATGCGAAATTTCTTCGCATCCTACCCATGGGGGCAAGTTTGCTTCTCGCCGGATGACCCTGACGTCGTTGCCGACTCTGTTGCTGATGTGGTGGTGCAGGGAATGGAGCTCTTCGTTCCATCCTCAGTGGTGCCAATCGGCGGCAGATCCCAGCCCTGGTTTGATCGCTCATGCAAAACGGCATTACGTTTTAAGCATGAGTGCTATCAAGTCTGGGCAAAAGCGGTGGCGTCACAGGACTCTGACACCGGTTCTCTTAAAAAGAGGTACAACCTTGCCTCCACGTCCTTCAAAAGAGTTATAGCCGTAGCAAAGTCTCAGTACATAGGCAAAATTGGCGAGAAACTAGTGCGCCTTCCCTCGAGAATCCGTGCGTTCTGGTCGCTCGCCAAGGCTGTTCTTGGGAATTTTCGTAAGCCGTCTCTTCCACCGTTGCACTGGGAGGACAAGTCACTAGCCCACGACGCAAAAGAGAAAGCCGACCTTCTTTGCACTCTTTTTGCGTCCAACTCGACTTTGAACGATAGGGGTAACATCACACCGACCATTCCACAATGCGGTCACACCATGCCGGAGATTTGTTTCCGGCAAAGTACTGTGCGACGCATACTTTTATCCCTGGATGTCCACAAGTCGAGTGGGCCTGACGGAATCCCAGCAATAGTGCTTAAGACGTGTGCTCCGGAGTTGGCACTGGTTCTAACGCGTCTTTTCCGGTACTCCTACTCGCTCGGCGCTGTACCAACATCATTGAAGGTTGCTTTAGTCCACCCGATTCCTAAAAAAGGTGACCGCTCAGATCCGTCCAACTACAGAACTATCGCCATCACCTCCCTATTCTCCAAAATAATGAAAACACTCATCAACTGTCAGCTCCTTAAATATCTAGAAGAGCACCAGTTGATAAGTGACCGTCAGTACGGATTCCGTCAAGGTCGCTCAGCTGGTGATCTTTTAGCGTACTTAACCCATCGGTGGGCAGAGCCGGTTGAGAGTAAAGGAGAGGCGCTGGTTGTTAGTTTGGACGTAGTTAAGGCCTTTGATCGGGTTGGGCACAAAGCACTTCTTTCGAAGCTTCCATGTTATGGACTTCCCGAGAAATTATGCGATTGGGTTTCCAGCTTTCTCATGGCTCGGAGCATTAAAGTTGTTGTCGGCGGGTCATGCTCCGACCTAAAACCTGTGAATGCTGGAGTCCCCCAGGGCTGTGTGCTATCCCCTACGCTGTTCCTTCTGCATATCAATGACATGCTGCTTAACAGCAATCTTCATTGTTATGCAGATGACAGTACCGGGGATGCCTTATATACCGGCTACCCGCGAATTTCTCGGGAAAACGTCGACGAGCACCGGAACAAAATGAAATCGAAACTTTGCTTAGTCAAGTTTCGGACTGGGGCCGACTAAACTTGGTACAATTCAACCCTAAGAAGACACAGGTCTGCGCGTATACCGCTAAAAAGACACCCTTTGTCGTAGCTCCTTGTTTCGAGAGCACTCCCTTACCCGCCTCAGCCGCTATCGGAATTCTTGGTGTCGACTTGTCGAGTGACGTCCAGTTCCGCTGTCATCAATATGAAATATAGGAAACATGAATATTTGTGCGGCGTCTGGGTGTTTTTCTATGTATTATAAGTATGTATTTACAAAAGAAAAGTATATATGTATTAGTATCAGTTATCTAGTATCCATAGCACAAGCATTTAGTTGCTTAGTTTGGAACTGGAGGGCGCTGTGTGATTTGTGTTCAAGATATTATTATTATTATCTGGAGGGCAAGGCCAAATTGGCCTCCAAAAAGCTTGGTGTGTTCAATAGAGCGGGACAGTATTTCACGTCAGGTCACCGCCTGCAACTCTACAAGGCGCAGGTCCGTCCTCACGTGGAATACTGTTCACATCTTTGGGCGGGGGCACCCCAGTACCAGCTTTCTCCATTTGACCGCATCCAACGACGTGCGGTTCGGCTTGTCGACAACCAAGCTCTTACCGATCGGCTTGATCCTCTGGCGTTGCGGAGACAGGTGGCATCACTATGCATCCTCTATCGCATATACCACGGGGAGTGCTCTGAGGAATTGTTCGGATTAATACCGCCAGCTGATTTTCGCCATCGCTCGATGCGCCAACGCTACCACCCGCATTGGCTGAATGGTTGGCGATCGGCAACAGTGCGTTTCAACAAGCACTTCTTGCCACGCACTGTTCCTTCATGGAACCAGTTGCCGGCGACGGTATTTCCGGACCGCTACGACCTAGGAACCTTCAAGAAACAAGCCTATTCTTATCTGAAAGGCCAGCAACGCTGATGTGATGCCCCTGGTATTGCAGAGGCCATGGCCGACGGTGATTGCTTTCCATCAGGTGACCCGCAAGCTCGTTTTCCCCCTTCTATAATAAAAAAAAACATATAGGACCAAGATTATTTTTAGCAGTGCAGTGTGCAGCGTGCATGAAAGTAAGATAAATGCGGTCAAAATGAGGGCATTGCGCAAAATCTGCGGAGTAGCCCTCGCTGACCGCGTGGAAAACAAGGTTATAAGGAAGGAAGTCCGATTGAAAGAGAGTGTCGGTGTAAAAGTAAGAAAAGGCATGCTCCGATGGTTCGGACATGTAGAAACGATGGATGATGCAAGATTGACTAAGCAGATATACAATGCAAAAGCGGATGGATGTAGGAGGAGGACGGCCTAGACAAACATTCCATGACCAAATAGAACATGTTCTGGAGGAAGGTGATGTTAGGAGCCTCAAAAATCGACGCTCGTGCATGAAAAGAGTTATGAAAGTCAATAAAGCGAGTGATGTGTGCAAGAATCGTGCCTTATGGCGCTCCGTTCTCTCTGCCTACCCCGCAAGGGATTTGGCGTGAAGTTATGTATGTATGTATTATTTTTAAATTTTACTTTAAATTTTAAATTTAGCTTTTTATCCTTAACGTGTATCAAGAGTATTCATAATATATTATCGAGTGAACAAGTCTACATTTTTTGTAAGAGGACATAAAATTAAAATAAATGGTTCATTGACTATTGACAAATAGAAATAAAATCGTTACGGTGGACTTGCCTATTGTAAAAATTGTTTAAAAAAAATGCAAACCCACCGTTTAAACACGTTACGCTAAACTACTAGTAGTTACTACACGCTAACTACATAAATACTGGATTAAAAACAGATCTTGTGCGAACAATTTTTGTCTACACCTATGCTGAAAAGTAGTCCAGATAATTCATACTGGAATACAACAGTATTATTAGAATTTATAAAGAAGTAATCTTTTATATTTATTGCCGGTCATGCCATTCACACCCACTCAAGTGGATGAGTTGTAAAAATTGCGCCTATACTTATAAACTTAATGTCTATTTATTATATTTCTATTTTTGTATATCTGGTATTTAATGCCAATGACAATCACAAATCATGTCGTATGGAAGAACGCGGTAGAGACACGAAGTTAGTTAACTGATTGGGACATTAGTCAAATATGATGACCTCGAAGTATAGTGGCTCATAGCTGGTTTCGTTCTTTGAGAAAAGCATATTTCATATGGGCCAACTGGCTTCCCCTCAAGAATATTAAATTTTTAATTGATTTATGCGGAATGCTATTTACGAGGACAAATTCCTTTCTGTATGGGAGTTGCCTGTGAATTTTATTTATTGTAATATTATGTATGTATGTGCGTATACGTGGTCTGGGCGAGACAAATTTCAAATATTATATTACCAAAGCATTTTTGTGAATACATAAACACAGTTTGTCTTTTTTATTTGAGATAATATTTATAACCAAATTATGCACAATTGTTATTTTATTTATATTGCTTGGGACATAAAAGGATTGTTACATTATTCGTATCTTACTTTGTGTCCCGAAATGGCCAATTGTAGCCTTTGTCTTATACCAAATTTCGTAATAATGTTTATTTGGACATATAAATATTAATCCTAGTGAGCCCAGTATGAAATTGATTTCTTTAAAAAAAGAAATGGCTGTTCCTATTTTTTGGTATATTTAAGTATTTATACTTCAATAGGCGACATAGGTAAAATTATACTATAACTTTCTCTTTCTTTTGACTCTATTTAAGATAGATAAGGTGAGATTGAAAGATGCCGTTGGCCATGTTTCATCTTACTCTGAGGTCTCTGAAAAATTACCGTCGTTTGAGATGCCTCGCGGGTGGAGCTGTGGGCATGAATCAGTATTTAATACTTAGATGATTTATGAGATGAATTAGATCGAATCTTTCAGTAGAATAGAACATCACTCTTGCTAGTGACACTATTGAAGAACTATCATCAAACACACGAAAAATATTTTAGTAATGAGAAAGTGTCTGAGTTGGTCATTTCGAGGACATTTCTAATATACAAAAAACAGATAAACCAAAATCAAAGTTTTAATAATTCATAAAGTGATGATTAAATTATGTTCGAAAAAATTAGTTCATTGTCAATTCTACAAGTATTATAACTGTATGTATACTAAAAAATCCAATAGCAACTTAGTGTATATTTTGGTTTACTACTATGCGATACTTGTACAATTTGGATAAAGTGGTTGCTCTATTTATAAAATGAGTGACAAATATATTTTTTTCACGCAACCGAGTATCAGAAGCGATAATCACTATTAGTGGGTACCTATATCTAATATATGTTTAACACGCGGGCAATGACTGTGTAGCAGATAGGTTATTAAGTAAACATATTCTTAATATTAACAAAGGCTTGCTCAAAGTTTTTAGAAACAAAATATGAATGAAAAAAATGTAAAGTGAATTTTAAAATTGATTGGGAACCTATATACTCGATGAATTGAATTTCACTGTACATAGTATATTTTCTATAATGATATTAATAAATATTTATTGTCAGCTAAGGAATTTAAGTCCTGCAGGGTAAGCAGAGAGAAGAATTGAGAGAAGTCACGTTTCTTACACACCTCAGTCGCTACCAGACAAAGCTTTCTGCCAGGACGCGTGAATTCGGTCCTTAAGATTGTGTCGTGGCCGTCCTCAACTCCTACATCCTTCCATTACTGCACTGAATAAAATCAAAAATTAAAAATTCTCTTTAATAAAATGTTCGATACCAAGATTACTAAGATGCTTTAAACTCTAGTTCAATATTTTTGCCATAGCTTCTAACACAACAGACCTTGGGCAAATGTCGACGTTCAAAGGTAGCTCAGGGTTGTAATAATGATTGATGATAACATTACCATATCAGGCACCTATTTATCTTACATAAATTGACTTGATACTATCCATTCATGGCGCTACATCATTTATGTATTAAATGTTAAACGAAATTTAATGCATGCATTTTTGTTCATAATATTGAAAAGTCAGGGGATTAATATTTCGTGTTAAATATACCTGTAATATTATAAATAAAAAATATGCGCCTGTTTACTATAAATAGATGTCACCAAAACTTTAATACCAAACTGATGTAAAATTTAACGTTCGTAGAGAGGTAAATCATGCCGAAAGTCCACTGATTTTTTAATAACGTATTAAAAAGAAACAAGCGTGCTGTTTTAATGTATCTGTCAATAAAATATAAACTATAATAAACATCGATTTATGTTATGAATTTTAAAGTTTGCTTTTAGATCTATATTTTTAACATAACATAACTTCACATAACACAACTTTTTCTATCGGAAGGTGTACGCAGCGTCTGTCAAACTTCGACTCTCCGTTATGTTTACGTCCTAAATGAAATAGATGGCGAGGGAACCTATTGCCAAACCAGCCACAGAGTTTTCAGTCTTTTATTTTTATCACACATTACTTTCTAAAAGAATTATGACAATTCATCGGTGTGTGCTAGGAGTAGAACCCTTTAGCTCTTGATTTAGAAGCGTAGTGTTCGACCGGTGGACCACCGAGAATCTGTCTATATTTTTTTAAATTTTCATTATTGAACTGTGCTTGACAGTCGCGGTGGCGCAGTGGTCGAGCATACGGCTTCTGATCCAGAGGTCCGGGTTCGAGTCTAGATACTGACACACACCAATGACTTTTCGAAAATTGTTTTCGGAAGTTATGTGTGATAAATATCGATGACTGAAAACTTTGTGCCCGGTATGGCAATATGTTCGCCACCTATTCCATTTGGGACGTAAACATAACGGCGAAACGAGGCTTAACAGCTGCTGCCTACACCCTCGGGTAACAAAAGGCGTGAAGTTATGTTTTATATGTTGTTATATAACAAAATATGGATAATACAGAAAGACCTAATCGAGATAACAGACCAAATTAATTAAATTATTGTGCTTAATCTGCCCCTGATACGGGTGTTAAATTTTAATCACATTGAAAGTTTTGAAAGGGGTAAAATTTACGTGAAATTATTATGTTACAATGTATTACACAAGATACAAGAATTGTAACTAAACATTTTTATTTTAATGTCTAAAATCTATTGAATAGAAACTTTGAAAAACTTTATTTGACAATTATCACTGACTGAAGAAAATGCGTCTAATATATGGCAATAGGACGCCTGCTATTCCCTGTGATCAAATATATTATTCCACGAGACAAGTCACCGCTGCCTACCACCTTTGAATATTAAGTGCGTAATAAATTGGAGAATGTTATAGCACTCGTCATATACATCTTTTTTTCTCTTTGACTCCATTTTATTAGTTCCCTTAAATTATATTTTTGTAAAAAAACGTTGTTGTTGTTTTGTTTGTTGTTTTGAAAAACATTGAGATAAATGAAAGTTATTAAATGTTTTTTCTTGAATGATGTTCCATCATAAAAATTTATATAGATTTTGGCTGCATTTAGTGTTTATCTCATAAGGAGAAGAGGGTCGTAATTATCTTTTATTTGAACAAATCGTTTGCTTACTCGAGTTGCAATCATTTGTTTTCAGTTAGAACATCACTCGAATAGACCACATAGTTTACGACTTTGAAATAAGTTATTATTTTGGCTTAGGAGATTATAAATATTCCTGTGTAATTTATTTTACATAAATATTCGATGTGATGAATACAGATAATTGAGCGGTGCATGGCAATAGGTTCTGCCACCTATTTGGGATGTAATGATTCAGTGAGTCGTGGCTTAGCAACCGCTGCCTACTAGAAAAATATTATACCCGATTTATTACAAGTTATCAATTGAAACTGTTTTTGACTTGAACAAATAATATTATCTCGTGTTAAGAATTTGTAAATAATAAAAATTTGTAAATAATAAAAATGGTCACTACGGGTCATTCCTAAGGGATAGACATAGGCTCTCACGGAAATTTTTGTAGACCTTTTAAAGGTGTTTAATAATGTAGAACATTGTTTTGATCTATCACTGAGCCAGCGTTTGCAATTAAAATGCTAAATCTTGAAAATTATCATTATTTCTTTACAACATCATATATGAACATAACATAACATAACTTCACGCCTTTTGTTACCCGAAGGTGTAGGCAGCGGCTGTTAAGCCTCGTCTCGCCGTTATGTTTACGTCCCAAATGGAATAGGTGGCGAACCTATTGCCATACCGGGCACGAAGTTTGTCAGTCATCGATATTTATCACACATAACTTCCGAAAACAATTTTGAAAAGTCATTGGTGTGAGCCAGTGTCTGGAATCGAACCCCGGACCTCTGGATCAGAGGCCGTGCGCTCGCCCACTGCGCCACCGAGACTGTTTAAATATATACATATATGAATTATATATCAAAACCACCCCGTTGACACCCTGTAACTATTAAAAAAAACGTATCAAAATCCATTGCGTAGTTTGAAAGATATAAGCATATAAGGGGACAGACAGCGGAAAGTGACTTTGTTTTATACCATGTAATGATATATAAATATAGTGTTAAATAGTGGAATGTCTTCAGCTTCAACAAACGAGCCTGTTCCCATGCCGGCGATGCACCTGGTATTGCAAACGGGCGGCGGTGTTCGCTTTTCATCATGTGACCCGCAGGCTGGTTTGCCCCATTCAATCAAAAGCTTCATGATTGCTTCATATCAAGTGCTATGGGAAAAAAAACATCAACTCAATATTAAACAACGTATCTAGTGAAATGGCACGTAATGAGATTTATCACTTTAATATGAAAGCCAAACTGGAAAATTTACTTACAGAAAAAGATGGCGAAATTGCGATGTAACATTCTCAAGAGTGAGTGTGGCTGCAAGAATTCAGAGAGGGGTGGAATTTTTTATCGGCGGTATAGTTGTTTGACAGTAAGTAAGTACATTTAATATTGCAGAATCCATATTACTTGATGGCAATACTTGGCATTACGAAGTCACTCGTCTAAAAAAAAAACTGTCTCAGTGGTTTGTAGGTTTACCACCTGATACAAAAAGTCGTAAATTCGAATCCTGTTATAAAAAGGCTCCAGCGAGTTTATTTCGAAAGTTATGTGTGATATATATATGGCTAACAGCACTGTACCTGATGTATGGCAATCGGTTTCGCTATCTTTTTTTATGGGGAGGTGAGAAAACAAGCAGGCGTGTCAACTGATGGTAAGTAATTAACGCCGCCCATGGACACCTGCAACACACAGTGTTACAGTTGCGTTTCTCACCTTTAAGTGAGTAGGATAGAAAAGGATGGGGAAGACGTGTTGGTCTCCGGGTATCTGTCTCGCCGAACGAAACGCTGCAAGAGCCACTTTACGTCGATCTTCTAAGTTATCGTGTTATTTTACCGGTCCAGCCGGCCCAAACATTCAGCGAACTGCTTGGCTCTACCATTGTAAAAAAAAACTATCTAAAAAAACTTCGGGACTCGAAGCATAGCCGTTACTGCCTAAACCTTAGTAGGTTTACGCAGGTTTAATTAAAACCTTAGTAGGTTTACGCAGTAACTTCACGTCTTTTATATTACTATTTAAAAAAATTTAAGTTGCTAAACATAAATTAAAATATTCATTAGAGACCGTAATAGTATTATATTTTTTGTTAAAAAAGCCGACAGATATAATTATTCTAGGAGTGTCAGTCGAAAAAGATATTCTCTTTCAGATCTACGCCTTTGTGTTTATATACGTCTAGCAAGTACGTGTTAAGCACACTCATGTAATTCATTTTGAAAAGAGCACTCGAGACTTCAAATAGCGTTGGGTTTCTTTAGTTTACTATTAGTCATGACGTCGACATTTCAGCTCTTTGAAAATAGTGTTGGTTTTATTTATTTTAATGACATGTTGGATACTTGTCAGTGGTTATTATTATTTATTTAACGACAAAAGTAAACAACGTGTTCCATATGAGCGTCCAGTGAGTTTTTAGTCATTTGATTTTTTTAGCCATTTGTGCGGTTTGAGATGATTTACTGTTATAACTCTAGTAAATTAATGTACACATACATAACATAACCTCACGCTAAGTCCCTTGCGGGGTTGGCAGAGAGTATAAACCACCTTGAATCCTAATACACTTAACTCTCTGTAACTATCACAATATTATTTTATAAATTTGCGAAATCGACGTAAACGGGTTCGATCCCCGCCCAAGTGCAAATATTTGACAAGCATGAATGTTTGTATATGTCTGGAGGTGTTTTTTTTTGTAATATAAGCGTGTATTAGGAAAAGAAACCTATATAATAATATATTTAATAATAATAATATTTATTTCATTCCAAAAGTAACAATTTAACAAATAACTCAACAAACAAATAATACAAAATGAACTCTAACCTAAACTATAACAATTATTGTTTCAAACAGCTATATTATAAGACAGGCATTTCAGTAATAATAATATTAGTCGGTTAAAATAAAAAACAAATAACAGTCCAACAAAAAGAAAAAAAAAAGGTAATAACTATTTGACATTGATATTCATCCATTTCATTTATTCAATTTGTTATGTCAGTCATTACAGCAATTTAAAATTTATTTTTTCAAATTAATAATAATAAGTAATTATACAAATATCAATATACTATACATAAATATAGTATACAACATTTCACATTAAAAACATATTTATAAATTTCTCAATAGCAATTATAATATATTAAAGATATTCAGTCGGTTAAAATAAAAACAAATAATAACAGTTCAACAAAAAGGAAAAAGAAAATGGTAATAAATATTTAACATTGACATTCATCCATAGTTATAATTATTTATTCAATTAGTTATGTCAGTCATTACAACAGTCTAAATTTATTCCTTTCAATTTAATAATAATAAATAATTATACAAACATTAATATACTATATAAACATAATATACAATATTTCACATTAAAAGCAATCATAATATATTAAAAATATTCATATAAACTGTTGTTGCAACTGTAGCGTGGAGTTTGTAAACAGGTTGAGTTCAGCCAAATTGTTTTGAAGGATGAAGCTCTGTTACCCTTAATAGGTCAAAGACCTGTAGGAAGGAATAACAGCCTCCCACCGGAGTCTACATATGCGAGTATAATTAGGAAGTACATATACTAATTATATACAGTTAGGTACGATAAAGACAATAAGATATAATACATATCGATACACATGCACACGATATACATACATACACATACTATAATATAGATACATACAAACACACGACATATACGTACAATAGATATATACACAAGCATACATATATAAGGTACTCATGAAATATTGTTAATGATATATTACACATACATGCACTACACATAGTTGCGAACGCTACATTCACTCTAGTGGTAGAACATTACAGCATTATTTCCTCAGTGTCATCATAGTTTAAGTTTATTAGGTATGATCGAACAACTTTTTTAAGTAAGAAAGGCGATGACCCGTGTATTGAACAAATCAGGTTAATTTTGTTATACAAATACGGACCCAAATAGTAAAAGAATCTCTTAGTAAAGGTGTTATGTGGTATTGGAATTACGCAGGCTTTGTGTTTTCGACGTTCAGTTAATT
Organism: Euproctis similis; assembly: GCA_905147225.2. Taxonomy (NCBI): domain Eukaryota; kingdom Metazoa; phylum Arthropoda; class Insecta; order Lepidoptera; family Erebidae; genus Euproctis; species Euproctis similis. The sequence goes on from LR990114.1 coordinate 17,365,924, forward strand.
CTTTGTTTGGAGTGTTTCTGTGTTGTAAAAGAACAGAGTTTAAAATAAAGAGTTGCCGTACATTGAGAACCTGACATTTATTATACAATAATGTTGTCGGAAACATTATGGGTCTACAAGTTGAAACTTTTAGTATCGCTCTATGTGCTATTTCAAGTGGTTTCATAGTGGTTTTTGCGGCACCACCCCAGCAGGATATACAATACGTAATAATAGATAAACACAAAGCACTGTACACCATACGAACGACAGGCTGATTTGCGATATTACGTAAAGTTTTAAATACATATATCAATTTCCGGACACGACCCACGAGGGCATTAATGTGTGTTCTGAAGTTTAACGTTCTATCTAGAAACACGCCTAGATATTTAATATGATCAACAGCTGTCAGAAGAGGGCAGCTGCATGTAATTTGTGTTGGTACATTACAAGAATGTGCTTTAAGAGTTACAGGACTCTTAGGTTGCGAGTTGGAACTAACTGAAAAGGTCACATATTTGGTTTTGGTTGAATTAAGAGTTAGTCTCGAGACTTAGTCTCGGTGGCGCAGTGGGCGAGCGCACGGCCTCTGATCCAGAGGTCCGGGGTTCGATTCCAGACACTGGCTCACACCAATGACTTTTCGAAATAGTTTTCGGAAGTTATGTGTGATAAATATCGATGACTGACAAACTTTGTGCCCGGTATGGCAATAGGTTCGCCACCTATTCCATTTGGGACGTAAACATAACGGCGAGACGAGGCTTAACAGCCGCTGCCTACACCTTCGGGTAACAAAAGGCGTGAAGTTATGTTATGTATGTTATGTTATGTTAAGAGTTAGAGAGTGAGAATAAAGCCAAGACAACGCTGAGTTAAAACCAAGTTGAGCTGTACATTCCAAATCCAACCACGTATCCGCGACAAATGTTAGGGCCATGTCATCTGCATAACACACAGTCCTGGAATTTGGTAGTTTCAAATTGCAAAGGTCATTTATGAACACAAGAAACAACGTAGGACCAAGAATGCTACCTTGCGGGACGCCATATTGTTTAACGAATAGCTCATCACTAGTGTGATTAGCAATTTTAACTATTTGTGAGCGATTGGCGAGGTAACTTTGGAACAGATTAAGTTGCGCCCCTCTGACTCCCATCCGCTCAAGTTTGTTTAAAAGTATGGGCACTGGAACTGTATCAAATGCCTTCGCAAGGTCAAGAAATATAGTAAAAACCTTCCTGCCTTTATTAATATTTTGAACAATAAAATTTGTTAGTTCATGTATGGCGTCACTGGTTGATCTATTTTGTCGGAAACCAAACTGTTGTGGCGACAATAATTTATAATGGTCGAGATAATGCACGAGTCGTTTGTTCATCAACCGTTCTAGGATTTTGGATAAGGTACTTAAAACTGCAATGGGGCGGTAGTTATTAGGCTGGGACTCATCGCCACCCTTGAAAATAGGGTGAACGATTGCTTTTTTAAATGCATTAGGGAAGACAGATGTATCAAAACAAAGATTAAAAATGTGGCTTAGGATAGGTGATAGTATATTAGAGTATCTTTTAAGAAAGGTAGGGGAAATGGAGTCCCAACCAGTAGAGGCATTACTACGGGGAGAGTTGATGATAACCTTTATTTCGTCAGGGTCGGTACGGTCCAAGACAAATGTTCTGTGAGACATAGCTGCTGGCAAATTTAGGTTCACCGGCTGTTGGTTAGTGATATTATCTGCAAGATTTTTACCAATGTTTACAAAGAAGGTGTTCACAATATTACATGATTGTGTGTATGTGGTTGATGTGTCAAGCAGTAAAGCATTAGATTGTTTCTGCGCGGTAGTGTTAGTTACTCTCTTTATGGTATCCCACAGCATCTTTGGGTTATGACTAGATTTATTGATTTCTTGCTCATCATAAAGTCTCTTAGCCACTTTGATTAAGATGATTGGTGGTTCTGTGCATAGTATAATCTTGAAGAAGAGGTACTGTGAGATTGCTAGAACATGGTAATCAGCACTCAGTTAGAACTATTAAGTCACTGTCAAAAGGTAGCCTATACATGAACGTTTGAAAGTTTAGAAGGTTATTATTTATTGATCTGATATTTTGAGTTAGGATTTTCATATATGCACTCGGCTGCCGAATATATGCCGTAGTTTCTTCTGGGGTACAGGTGTAGACCTCCGTTACGGAGAATTGGTCCACACTATCACTGATGTTTTTAATTTCATCAATCATTTCGTAAACGAGTTATATTCAGAGAACAAAAGGTATGCTGAGGGTAATACCGTAAAAAAATGATAATAATAATAATTGGCAAAACAACGGTGCCAGGGTATTTAATGCCTACAATTTCCACCAATGTAATTATAATGGGAATGGGCTTCAAAGTAACATTAGGTATACTAGTAAAAAGTTCCATTGATACAAAGCAGGATATGTTACCATCAGAGCAAGAGCATTCCTGCCATGCCATATAGTAATGCGAGTGAAGTCTGTTAATACGGTGTATAAATATAGGATATATATAAAAAATATTTAGTGTATATAGGACAGTACATGAATATATAAGATATAAAGTATTAAGTGTATATAAAATATGCAATAGAGAAAAGTATTTAAAATATAAACATAATATAGGTAAAATATAAATTAGAATAATACATGTATTAGCACAAATGTTAAAATATGCAATAATGTTTAACTTACTATTAAAATAAGAGCGCTCACGTGTTATCTTGGTGAAGACTTTTATCAGTGTTTTAAATTGCGATGCACACTCGCAGCTACCCATGCCCCCGTACAGCAAGGGCGAAATGCTACACACAAAAAGCAACAAAAACAAACTATTTACAATGTCCTCTGAAAACAGAAGGCTTAAACATACATCAAAGAACAAGATTATCAGTTGATTACTGTTGCGCACTCCCTCATACACTAAGCGCATAAGCCAACACAAATAAAAATAATTATTATTATGAAACGGAGCAGGTAGGTCACATGAACAACCATACAAGAAGCCGCAAAGATCAATATTAAAAAAAGAGTGATTGCCGCCGACCACATACCCGTGTGCCATGAACGCGAAATTTTGAATAAAAAATAAACATAGTGAGCTGTTATTAAGGAACACATACATTAAAACATTTCGGCTACTCATACTTGCACTTAACACAAGCCTGGGGTCATGAGTAAAAATAAAACATAATAAACAAAAATGTATGCAAAACTCCAACCTGTCAACACCTCCACTCACTGTAAGCTTGAAGTAATTCAAATAACACAAACATTGCAACCCTTCTGTATTCCATACTGTATCACAAGAACACAAGTTGCTAATAATAAACAAATCTACAAATAAAAACAATGCATTATGGCTGCACACCCCCACGCGTAGTGAGAGCGTGAGGTTATTTAAAAAATAGTAAAGGACATCAGTATAAAACAAAACCATTAACAACCCACCACAGAAGATAAAAAATATTGGAATACCCACAATTTCAAAATTAATAATTATGTACCCTCCCACAAAATAAGAATTATCAATTGTAAAATAAAATACAGCATGATTTAAACTAAATAACTTCAAGTTTAGTGGTCACTTGATATTTTTAATTTTTAAAAAGTCAGCTGTAGTATTTATACGAACTTGGGGCTCACCCTCACTCCGTCGAAGATACACAATGCCTCTTGAAGTCCAGCAAAACTTGAATCCATTTTGTCTAGAAAATTCTCGTGCCATGTAAAATAGCTTCTGAGTTCCGGTGGTTAGAGTCTCAGATATGTATACTGGTTTCGGGGACCCCGCCAAGTTTAAATGTTTTGTATTTAGTTTGCCATCTCTTGGTTTGTCGCCATTAAAGGTTTTTACCGCTTTCAAAATGCTGTCTTTCCTTAGTACACCAGTAAATTCTACCACTATTGGCTTTACAGACTCCTTGTTATGGTTGTATCTGTAAATATCACTGATATGATCATCCTCCAGTTCTACTCCTACCGCCTTTGCTAAAGATTTAACTAGGACGCATAGATCTTGTTTAGTCTCAAGTTTTCCATTTCCCTTCACGGTCTCCGGCAGGTTGCGTAACTCCAGTCCCCTGCATTTGTTTTTACGCTCAAAAGCTTCTATTTTCTCCTCCAGTGATTGTATTCTTGTTCTATTCTCGTTTTTGTCCTTTTCCAATTGTTGAATTTTTAAGAGGGCATCATCATATTTATCGGATATAAACTGTATACTTTCCTGCAATTCGGTGTATTGCTGCTTGAGGGCCTGAAATTGTCGCTCCACTGAACCCGATAATTTGGAGAACAGCTCGCGCATCTCCACTTTGAGCTCTTTAATATCATCATCCTGATCTCGCTTCCTTTTCGCTCGAGTATTTGAGCCTTTCGCCACATTTTTGCCACTTCGTTCAGATAGCGTATCCGAATCATTTAACTGTAGCTGTCCCTGATGTTGCGGAGAATGACGAAGCGGCATATTCGAGAAAAAAAAATTGTTAACGGGCACTGATTTCCTGTTAAACTACCCTCCCTTCCGGAATAAACGGCGAGATAATAGATTGCGTTAAAGACTCCGAGGTCAACAATTCTGGTTGTACATCGACAATCTGGTACGATTATCGAAACAGCCACTCTTACTTGATCTGTGATTTTAGTTTTTTGTTGATTTATTTAAGCACTGACTATATCACTAATACGATGTCACTACAAACACGTCCGCTCTACGCAGAGGTCCGGGGGGGAATGATATATTTATGAATTTTTTTATGAATATAATGTATTATTATCCGCTATCTAGTTTCCATATTACAAGCATTTATACGCTTAGCTGGAACTAGAGGGCGCTGTGTGTACTGTGTCTAAGATATTATTGTTATCATTCTCCTCTATGTCCTTACATCCTTTCAATGTAACGAACAGCAGTACTTAGTATCCAAAAAGGTAACCTGGCGAAACAGATATTTAATTTTGCAAATTTACTTTTAGTAGCTTTAGATTCAACTGCAAAATCACAGACACATATTTCATGACCAAATAGAACATGTTCTGGAGGAAGGTGCAGTTAGGAGCCTCAAAAATCGACGCGCGTGCACTAAAAGAGTTATGTAAGTCAGCGAAGCGAGTGAGGCGTGTAAGAATCGTACCTTATGGCGCTCCGTTCTCTCTGTCTATCCCGCAAGGGATTTGGCATGAAATTATGTATGTATGTGCAAAATATCTAACATTGATAAAATATTATCAAAATGTGATGAACAGTTTTAACAGTAGGTATATGAAATACGAACAAAGACTGTCTAATTTGTATTAAATGTTTCACGAAAATCCTGATAACAGCAACGAAGCGATCATTACGATGTTTTCCAAGGAGAACTAAGTAATACTTTGTTATATTAATCTGGTGTTCAGCGTCACTTTGTTCCAAAGTGACAAGGTATCTCCCATGGGATAGCGTTGCTACGATATCCAAGTTTGGTAAAATAGCTTACTGTCTTTTATTTGAATATAAAGTAAGTCATTTTGGTATATTTTCATAAAATTAGCAATATTAGAAAGTTTGACATACCATCGGACAATATTGTGTACAGTGAATGACAATAGGTTCAACCACCGCATTCCATTTAGGAGGTGAAATTTCAGGGAGGAGTAAAACCAGTGCCTATACACCTTCAGGTGGAAAAGGGAAGGTGAAATTATAATAATAAATATTACAAAACATAAGTTCTCGCCTTTTTCTACCCGAAGGTGTGGGCAGGGGCTATTAAGCCTCGTTTCGATGTTATTGTTTACGGCCAAATGCAATAGGTGGCAGACCCATTGCCAGACCGGGCACATAGTTTTCAGTCATCGGTATTTAACCCTTTTAGTATCCAAAAGCGGGTAATGAAAGTGTAAACATTGCGTCTACATTGATTTTTGTAGTCTTGACTATGTCTTTTAGTTACATAAAAAACCTTATAATAGTAGAAGAGCCACGTAGTTAGCTCTCCGATTGTGCTCGTGCACCAGTGAAATACCTCGGCCTTCCAGAATCTCGATGAAAAGTGGCTCATACCGCGAAGGTGTAACTCCTCTATCGAATCTTAAGAGTCTGCAACTCAACTGAGACATTATCTGTGTTAAAGTTGGTTTCTTACCACACGGTATCCCTCTTGCTTAAATAACTAGGAACATTTTTCTGACTGCTATTCCTTTGTTTCTTCTCTATATTTATTTAAATATTCTTCAGCAATTTTAATTAACAAAGGCGTATACACGGTACATTTGTTCTTCTACATTAGTCGTCTCATACGAGCGTTGAGGGGGTACGTCTGTACATTCTCTACTAAATACACTGTACAAACGCAAACAATATTAAGTAACCCTAAATTGATGTGGCCAGGATAATTTCCTGTTGTAATTTTCACGAATGTGTTACTGGTTTTTTTCCTCTATCTAACACATTCAAAATTTTTATCTACCATTTACCACCCATGAATACTGTGCTGCGTTGCTGTCCTTCAAAAAAGTAGGAGGGGAAAGGGGATCAGGCCTCCCGATACCTCTCTCACCGAACAAAACGAGCCACTTTTCGCCGATATTCCGAGAGGTAATCATAGTATTTGAGCGGTCAAACAAGCCCATTCATGCAGCAAACTGCTAAGCTCTACCACCGTGGATTAGATTAGTTAGATTAGTTGTTTAGAAAATCATACCGAACTACGAAATTTTGACCCGTAAAATTAGGAACATAAATTTAGAAAAAAAAAAGTCATCCTCTTAGGCTATGATTCTAGTTCACTAAATAAAAACTTAATTATTACACAATATATAGATGAACATGACATTGTCATTATAAACATATTGGTAGGAAAATATAATAAGGAAATCCGCCATAGTAGAAAGGAGCCCCTTAATACACATTAACTTTCTGGATAATAATTGTTAACTATACTATCTAGAAGAGGAATTCTGGATAATATGATAAATAAATGAAATTGTGTGCCTTAGGATTATTTCACGTTACAAAGTATGCAATTAAATAATATTTTATATTAACACCAAAAAACATAACTTCACGCCCAATTTTTATCCGAAGGTATAGGCAACCGTTGTTAACTCTCAATTTGCGGTTATGAATAAACCGGTCACAAAGTTTTCAGTCATCGAAATTTAACTTCAGAAAACAATTTCAAAAAGTTTTTGAAGTAAGCCCGGATTCGAACCCAAGGCTTTTTGATTCCGAAGCGAGGTGCAAGACCACTGAGCCACTGCGACATAAATAACATAATACTTAATATAACCTACCTATAACCAAAAGAATATTGTTGTCGTTCCTTTTGGTCGTTTTCTTGGTCAATACCCAACACAACTACAAGATCCTACATTATATATATCAAGTTCCCTATTACATATGCAACATTCTCGACAAAACCAGACAATACAACCTTCTTGTTTGAAACCCAATCAATTGGTGAGCCCTTTCGGGATAGGTTTGAATATTAAACGGCTAGAAATGCTGATTTGGTTAGTATGTTTCAATGTATTTGAAGCTAAGTATTTTTTTATAGGAAAGGATTTTTTTTATGGGATAGGAGGGCAAACGATCTGGCGCATGGCGTGTCACCTGATGGTGTAGGCAACCAACGCCGCCCATGGACGAACGATCCGCCCCGTCGATCTTCTGAGAGGTCGTGTTATTTCACCGGTCGAGCCGGCCCATTCATGCAGCGAACTGCTTGGCTATACCACTTTTAAAAGATGACAAACGAGCACGCTTGTCCCCTGATGGTAAGCAATCTGCGCCGCCCGTGGGCACCAGCAACACATATAGTGTAACTGTTGCGTTGCCGACCTCTAAGGGAGTAGGATAGGAAATTTGGGGAAGGGGGATGGGCCTCCGGGTACCTCTTTCACCAAACGATACGCGGCATGAGCCACTTTACGTCGATCTTCTGAGAGGACCCATATCCACCCACGTATTTCACCAGTCGAGCGTGCCCATTCATGCAGCGAACTGCTTGGCTCTACCACTGTCAAAAGCACACACAGTCAAAAGTATATACGATTGCCATATATTTTCCTAACATCAATATATGTGTAGAATGGTTTTAAATGTGAATGCCGATACGAATTATCGGGGAGAAACAATCCTGACGTTACAAAAATTACTATTACTACTTACGTGGAAGATGTAGAAGCTAACATAAAAAAATACCAAGAAAAATGATTGACGCCCAACTAAGATCCAAATGTGGTAACCTACTACATCCCCAATTCCATAGAATACTTGTACCTTAAAAGATAAAGTTAAAATATAACACAAGTATAAAATATACTTGCAAGCATATAAATGACCCGATATCAAATGGAGGCAGCCATCTTTTTTACTATTCAATTTGATATCGCAATATCTTTCAGACTATTAGATGTACGTATTCAAAATTTTAAGTTCATTCGGTTCAAGTGTCAATTTACTATCGAGTTATCTACTATTGCCAGAGTAGAGAAATATATAAAATATTGATATATAAAATATTAATATATATTAATTATATACTCGAATTTGTTTAAAACTTAATATTTAATTTAAATTATCCAACTGACTCTGCAATCTTTTTATCGCCATCGTCATTACTCCACCCCCAGAGTTCGTAGCGTGATGATTTATAACCAATAGCCTTCGTCAGTTACCAAATTTATTTTTCAAATCGTGTCGGTGTATAACACGTACATATAAATAAACAAACAAAATATTCAACCTTATAATCATATAACAAACATGTAGACATCTACATTAGAACATGTGTACGAACAAAAAGACAAACATAAGAATTATATTCCATATTTCTTTTGTTGGTCTTTTTTCTTAGTAAATAGTGTCTATTTGTCCAAGAAAAATCACAAATAATTTAAAAGACAAACTTCGCAATTGAACACGTTTCACTGGCAGTCAAGCTGAGTACAGATTTGTAACTTGTTGTATTTATTCCCTCAGAGACATTTAGCAACAGCTGCTAGTGCAGTTTACAGTTTATCGTGATTTCTAAAACTATCTGTGAACGTTTTATTTTTCAATATTTTTCGTATTACATAGCATTGTATTTCAATGCTGCTTCTTAAAAAGGGATAAGATCTGTTTTGCTTGGATATATTTTGTATTTGCGTATTAACATTTGCCCATAGTATTTTTTTAAATCTAGATTGTAGTAAATGTTATATATAATGAGTTACTACATACATACATAAGTTTACGCTAAGTCCCTTGCAGGGTAGGTAGAGAGAACAGAGAGCAAAGTAGTTCAGTGAATAAATAATCCGGCTCAGCCGGTGCAATACCACAACCTGAAAATCGACTTAAGGTGGCTAAGGGTGCGCTTCGATCAGTATAAGCGGAAGGGTGAAAGCCCAACCACTCTCTCCCACTTTCTCCAATCTACTTCCGATTCTTTTTCTATCTCATAAACAAACACTAATGTCGAATTAATTCTTGCTAGACCAAATTGTCATTCAAAATAGAATCAACTTTGAGATCTTACATACTGTACGTACTATAACAGCTAAATGCCGGAAAATTTGCTCACTGACTCACAATAGCCATTTTCGATACGGTATACTGGGCACGGAACTCGTGATGGCACTACTAAGCGCTTTACTTGAATCACAATAATTCAACAGAAGCGTAAAATTCATTTCATTTCCAGTTTAATATTTCTTGCCACTAGCGATTATTTCATAGGGTAAACATGTCTTTATCTCATCAAATCTTATAACTGTATTTAAAAACATTTAAAAATTATGTACAATCGTAAATATATTCAACACGGAAACTTTTGTAAAAGATTTAAAATACAAAACTTACTAATAATTAATAATATTGGATCTTATCAGACTCGCGTTAGGTAGTTGGCTCAAGGGAGAGATACGAAATGCAGTACTCTTCAATACAGCACGCACAGTGAAGAGGTTCCTATCTCTGGAGCCGTAACCACCAATAGCCTAGTCCCTGTACCCTGTATCAGATATCAGTAAGTCGTTATTTATTTTTACATTTAAAAAAAAAATATTTTTTCTAATTGTATATTTGAAACTAAATTTATAATGTGTATATATGATACTTTTCTTTTATAAATACATAATTTTAATATTAAGAAAAACAACCAGACGCTATAAAAATATTCGTTATTGTCATAAACATTTGTAATTAATATCCTATTTTAATTTTCAGAAACATAGAAAACCGCCCGCATTCTGATTACATACATACTAGAATATCAAACAGAGCTATTACAGAAGTGAGGCCCAGCATACTCATTAATTTTCAGGATTATTTTCTTCATTTTGTCAGGGACGGCGAGCAATTTCTAGAAAACTAGCCTTAACTACGTAACGGCGGGTCAAGGTCTAACAGCCACTGCCTACACCTTTGTGTAGAAAATGGTGTGAAATAATGTTTTTTTTAACCTTAGTCACGTGAATAAATTATATCACACGGTAATTTTAGATATGTTTAATAATTATATTATTATTTTATGTTCTAACAGTATTGGAGTCACTCAAAAAAATCTACGTAAAGTAGCTTAATATGCCTTAGTATCAATACGGTAAAACATTGGTATGTTTTACCGTATTGATGCCGTATTGTTAACAGTAACCCCTTGTAATTGGAGATTCTAATAAAATGGAATGTGTTTACATGAACTGCAGGAATCCACTGATAAAGGCACACTCGGACTGAGATCTAGCGCGGTAGTATTATTATATATATACTGAAAACTTGGTCAGAATAAATTCTAACATTCGCTGTGAGAAACGCAATCTAAAACAAGATTGCGTTTTACTTTTTTTCTTTAGTAATAATATTAATTAGATTTCTTTGTTACATACTAATTTTATGTTACTTCTCAGGATAGACTATTTTCAATGCAATATTTTCAATTTTTGAAGTGTAACTTCTAATGTCTCGTGCAACCGTTTAACGCTTTTAACGGCCCCCTTGCGGCCACAAAACATAATATATTTTAATTAAAGGGACGAATTTGAACCAGTCTATATATAAATGCAGGAAGAGAATTGCTTAAGCGTGATTTTTATCTGTACATAGACATCTAGCAGCTAGTGGTGGCACTATACCACTCATTTAATACTTATAAAGCATAATAGTTTGTTGCGTTAAATGCGCTAATCTCAGAAACCGCTGGTTCTATTTTAAAAATTCTTTCAGTGGTGGATAGTCCATTTATAGAAGAAGGAGGCTATATAATATTTTCTAAACAATTAGAGATCTTTACTAAAAGTCCGATAATGTAACCCAATGTGTAAAAAAGGACCTAAAAAAATGATTACATCGCGTACGCTGTAAAAAGTATTGATTGTAGAGCAAAAAAATGTACTACAACTTTGCAGAATATATAGTTGTCTACACAAATGAACGCGACACCATGTGTTTAACTATTGTAGTTATCTCATAATAAGTGTTTATTTAATTTTTTATAATAATTTGAATGATGATGTTTTAAAAGCCCTTCATTTTAAACTTTGGTATTAATTCTGATTAAAATAAATTATTTATAATTAAAGATAGATTTAATAGCTTCCTAGAACTTTTTGAATTATTTAATTCGGACATTTCATTCAAAAGATATCGCAATATACACGATATAAGAAGAATATTAGGCAAATATGTATTGCGCGCACATATAGTAACATAACTTCACGCCTTTTCTACCCGAAGGTCTAGGAAAGGTCTAAGAAAATAATATTTCCTTAAAATCTTCAAGTATCAACTTAAAGCCTCAGAATGTACAATTTATATAATAATAAAACCTTGTCGCGAGGTTTGACTCCCTATTAGTAGGGTAATTAAATTGTAATAGATAATATAGTAAAGTTAGTAGATTATTTTACATGAGTGTTTGCCCATTTCTTCTCATGACAACCTTACACTTAGAATCGTCCGGGCGTTTTTCTTCCAAGGAGGCAATTTTCTCAAGCGCTCGTGTTTTAATATGTTATACTTTAAATATAATAATAAGTTAAATATCTGTATTTACAGACTATATTTAACTGTGTCTAAAGACCCACGAAAATATAGCTATTTTGATTTGATTTGAAATTAGTATAGTTTATTTACAACTTGCGCGACAGGCTTTTATTATTTTATAAATTGTACATACTGAGGCTCTATTAGGCTCTAATAGGCTTATTTTTAGAGCGCTTAAATAAAAGCTTCTTTAAAAAGGGTTTTTGCTTTTAATTTATTATTTTCTTTTCTACAATAGGAAGTTACACTTCCCACGCGCGCAGGGACTCCACGCATTTTCTTTTTTATGGGATAGTAAGGCAAACGAACATGCGTGTCACTTGATGGTAAGTGACCAGCGCCGCCTACGGACACCTGCAACACATATATTGTTACAGTTGCGTTGCTGACCTTTAGGGGAGTAGGATGGGAAAGGATGGGGAAAGGAGGTGGGCCTCCGGGTACCTCTCTCGCCGAACAAAACGCGGCATGAGCCACTTTACGTCAATCTTCTGAGAGGTCGTGGTATTTCACCGGTCGATCCGGCCCATTCATGCAGCGAACTGCTTGGCTCTACCACTGTTAGAGCACTGTTAGATGAGTTTCAAACGTCACATATAACTATATAAATAGTACCTATATGTTTTCTAGGTAAAAATAAATACTAAATAATTACGAGGATATAGGAACGCTGATTAAATTACCGTACAAGAAAGAGTCTTGGGAGTATCAGAGTATATCGAAAATCTAGATATGAAATAGTTTTATGTCAGCAATGTCAGCATTTCATAGTAAATGAGTTTATTGCATACAGGTGATAGCAATGACAAGAGTAAGAATGAATTAATAAATAATATCTGGCACACAATACACAGTGCCCTCTAGTTCCAAGCTAAGCGACTAAATGCTTGTGTTAGGGATACTAGATAACGGATTTTACAAAAAAAAAGTTTAAATGTATTAACATTTAAACTTTTTTTTTGTAAAGACATACTTATAATACATAGAAAAACACCCAGACACCACACAAATATTCATGTTTGTCACAAATATTTGGAATCGAACCTTCGACCTCATTGCTGCGGCCGGTAGTTTTACCAATGCGCTACGAGGCCCGTCAAAATCATTAAATCATTCTTTTAAAGACAAACATATCTATAGCATACGGTATTATATTGCATTAAGGCAAACTTTTATTTACTTAATTTGACCGATTTCAAGAAAACATTTTATATATTTATGTCCTAGAGAACTTTGTTTAGCCTCAAAAGCATTACATAAATAAATAAAAAACTGATTGACTTTAGCGCTTACTTCTATCCTTAACGTTTCATTTATAATAGGAGTTTGAAGGCAAAAATAAAATAAAAACCACTTGCCGATTCAGAATGTACAAAAATTACTTGGAGTAATTAATAAATCATACCTCGCGCAATGACAGTTTAATAAAAACTGAGATTTGTAATAGAATTCGTTGAATCGTAGTTAACCGTTATCTCATTTTTTAAAACGATTCGTTTTTCTGTGCTCACTCATTTATGATCGTGGAATGGAATACAGAAACCATTTTCAGAACGTATAATTATAAAAATGGATGGTATATATTTATTTTTATGATAGTTTGTGCAGTGTATAAGTCGCACAGTTTGCAGCATGTATGGGCAGACTCGACCGGTGAGTTACCACGAAGTAACTGGATGTAGACGTAAAGTCAAATCCAAAATCCACCTCCTTCCTTTCCTCTTACCATTACCCTCCATATTTTATTTTAAAGAATATCTACGTTATTGTAACCGTTGAGTTGTTGTTAATATCCCTGAGCCCCTCGTTCTTTTCATTTTCATTAAAAAATATAAATTTTACTTAACGCTTTGAGTTTGTAGGAAATTTTTAAGAGGATAATATGCTTACCTGATTCTTGTGATGGACACGTTATTAAAATAAACATGTATTATCCAATATCAATTGAATTTTTATTAATTGTTTTGATAGTTCAGTAACGAGCTAGATCTTTCTCACAGACCAACAATACAGGCATGTTAGCAACTATGTGACTATGTAAAAAGACTTTCCATCAGACTATTAACTTCACTGAAGCGTTAGCACCTCGGGCGATCAGAAAGCTTTTATTAGGACGTCAATTATATTCTTCTAAATAAAACACGAATGAATCTTACTGAATAGACGAGGTGAACTCATTTCAAAAGCATTTTGGTAGAATACTTGTCAACGGGACAAGTCAGGGCAAATATTGTGTATATATTTACACGTAGTGTATGAGAAGGATTTCTTTTGTAAGAAATCCTTCTCCTGCAGACGGACGAATTTATGGAGTTTACTCTCGCTGGATAATAGAAACTTAGCAAAGTGAATTCAGTATTCTTCAGATATTCTTGTATTATGCAGTTAATGTCACACGAACAACCAACAGCAATAGACTGATTCAATTCTATGTTTTAGTGGGGTAAACTAAAGTTTACCTGCTGGGAAGAACTGAGCACCATATAACCCAATTCTCACAAGCATTATTCGCTCTTTCTGCTTTAACAACTAGCTATGTTTATACACGCTCGTCAGTTTTGAACCGGTGTAATACCACGACCTCTCAGAAGATCGACGTAAAGTGGCTCATGCCGCGTTTTGTTCGGTGAGAAAGGTATTCGTAGGCCCACCTCTCTTCCCCACCCTACTCCCTTAAAGGGCGGTAAGGCAACTGTAACACTACTGACTGTTGCAGGTGTCCACGGGCGTTGCTGGTGAAACGCATGCTGGTTGGTTGCCCTCATATCCTATAAAAAAACATAAAATAATGATATAATTATTATTATTAAACGTATCCAAAATTATCATTTGATACAATACTAGCAGACCGCGCGAACTTCGTACCGCCATATTTTATACATTTTCCACTAAAAAGATTATTGCCGCAATCATATTAATACCCCATAGCTTTCCTCATAAATGGACTATCTAACACTAATATTTATTTCAATTCAAGTTCTTGATACATACATACATAACTTCACGCCAGATCCCTTGCGGGGTAGGTAAAGAGAACAAAGGGCCATAAGGCACGATTATTACACACCTCACTTGCTTAGCTGTTGATATTAGCGTCTAACAACCAAGATATATTATGGTGATAATATTATCAATTTCAATCAACACTTTATAAGTAATATTAATAGAATGTCAGGGACTTAGTCTGAAGCTTTTTGTCAACTTTTACTTTTTTTTATTTGGTCATTGTCTTTCTACAAAAAAAAGACCGGGTCACCACATGTTTTAACCAGCATGTGTTTTTTATAATTTAAATGGTGTCGATTTGGCACCTTGGTAATACTCTTATCAAAATAAATTCACTACATTTTAAAAGAGATCACGATATTAAAAATGTAAATAGATTTGCAACTCTATGTGGTATGCTGAAGACCGTAGTCTTTATATTTTAGCAAAATACGCCAAGTCGAGGTGCGTGGGTATATCTTGCGCTAGGCTAGTTTTATAAAAATTACCCGCCGTTCCAGTTAAGTAACAAAAGGATGAAAATAATCCTGAAAATTAATGAGTATTCAGGGAATTCCTATCACCCGTATGCGGGCGATTTTCTATGTACTTGATAATTAAAATAGGAAATTAATTACAAATATTTTTGACCAGCATGAATGTTTATATGGGGTCTGGTTGTTTTTGAAGTTTTAAATTCTGCATTTACAAAAAAAAAGTAAATGATAATATTATTTAATAATATCAGTTATCTTATTTCCATAATACAAGAATATAGTTGCTTACCTTAGAACTAGAGGGCACTGTGTATATTGTGCCCAAGATATTACTATTATTAATTATTATCATTAAAGAATTATAAAAATAGTTTATTTTATAAAGAAAAGGTAAAAAAGGAGATAAAGGTTATCTCGATGAGTGCATGCCACCGATAATTTTGATGATACAGAATATTTATTCAAACAGAGTTTCTTCAAATAATAAAGATGACAAGTTAATGAAATACCTCGATATTTGTTGAAGTTTTTCACAGACAACTTGAAGCCAAGTCCATGCTCAAATGCTTGACGAAGACGATTGCCGGTTGACGAACATCCTGGTCAACTAATTAAAACTTCAAGACGTTTCAACTGTACTTCAGTTAATTACATTAAGAAACGAGTTGATTTATTGCTTATTCTTAGATGAGAGAACTTTTAACCAAAGGTCGGACAGTTTGATTTTACTATTTTAACTTTTTTTTTTATGGGTTAGGAGGGCAAACAAGCAGGTGTGTCACCTGATGGTAAGCAACCAACGCCGCCCATGGACACCAGCAACACATATAGTGTTACTGTTGCGTTGCTGACCTTTAGGGGATAGGGGAAAGGAAAGGATGGGGAAAGGGGGTGGGCCTCCGGGTACCTCTCTCACCGAACGAAACGCGGCATGAGCCACTTTACGTCGATCTTCTGAGAGGTCGTGGTATTTCACCGGTCGAGCCTGCCCATTCATGCAGCGAACTGCTTGGCTCTACCACTGTTAGAACTTAGCATAACATAACTTCACGCCTTTTGATACCCGAAGGTGTAGGCAGCGGCTGCTAAGCCTCGTCTCGCCGCTATGTTTACGTCCCAAATGGAATAGGTGGCGAACCTATTCCCATACCGGGCACAAAGTTTTCAGTCATCGATATTTATCACACATAACTTCCTAAAACAATTTCGAAAAGTCATTGGTGTGAGCCAGTATCTGGAATCGAACCCGGACCTCTGGATCAGAAGCCGTATGCTCGACCACCGCACCACCGAGACTGGTGGATTTTACTATTTTCTTTACTATTTTTTTAATTTTGTGATTTACTATTTTTGTATTTTTTTCTAGGCAAATGTGCAACATAGCAGCGGCTGCTGAGCTTCAACTTGCCACATTTTTACTCCGAGATGGAATAAGAGGCGATATCTTTTGCCACCAAGCAAAATGTTGTCAGTCATCGTTATTTCTCACAGATTGTTTAACATATAATTTTTGGAAGTACTTCTTTACGAGCAAATTTGTAATTTGAATTTTACATTTTGCTTTATTTAGTGTAACCTATATTAAATAGCAATATTTTTTATGGGAAACGGGACAAAGAAGGAAGTGGATCCTTTAGCGGCAAGCGACAAGCGCATGTATTGGACCATGGACTGTATTGGACCATGGACTTGATTGGTCCAATCATGCGCTTGTCGTTTACAAATGGGGTCACAATTGCGTCGGCTGTGACGATGAGATTAATCGAAGATAAAGAGGTGAGCTTCTGAATATCTTTTAAATCAAATGAATCGCAGAATGATCCAAATTACGTCCAAATTATTAAGTCAATACAAAATGGACTTCTCAAAACTTCCCTTCAAATAATAGCGTGATAAGTTAAGCTTCCAGTATTGACAGTAACGACGCAAGCAGGAAACGATTCATAATAATAACATCAAAGCAAAATTCCGAAAATATTTTCGAAAGTTAAGTGTAATAAATATCGATGACTGAAAACTTTGTGCCCGGCAATAGGTTCGCCAACTATTCCATTTATGAAGTAAATATAATGGCAAATACAGGCTTAAAAGCCACTACCTATACCTTCCAGTAGAAAAAGGCGTGAAGTCACGTAAGAGAGCGTTATGAAAGAGTATTAATAAATACTTGTAGTTCCTGTGACTTTGGTGGAGCAAAGCTGACTTTCCCTGTATTTTTAGGAGTTAAAAACGTGAATTTATAAAAGCTATAAAGTATTCTACATATTTATTTCTTGCTGGGTCTTTCTCAGGACTGGCCGCGTTTTTGGTAGATTTGGTAGATTTTTAACAAATACTTTACCTTTAAATTTAAAATCAATCAGTCTATATATATATATAAGAGATTTCCACCTATATATTGACTCATCACGATATCTCTGGAACCATAAGGCGTAGCGACTTGAAATTTGGTAGGATTATTCCTTTCGCCGAGTAGAGGTCAGCTAAGAACGGATTTTACGAAATTCCACCCACAAGGGGGGTTGCGGGGGTGTTAATGACTCATCACGATATCTCTGGAACCATAAGGCGTAGCGACTTGAAATTTGGTAGGATTATTCCTTTCGCCGAGTAGAGGTCAGCTAAGAACGGATTTTACGAAATTCCACCCACAAGGGGGGTTGCGGGGGTGTTAACAATGGAAAATTCCCATTTTTAACCTATAGCTGCTATCGACTTCAAATTTGTCGAAGATATTGCAGTATTAACATAGCGGGGCAGCAGTTATTACTTTTGATGCGAAACAGAGTTCGCCGGGTCAGCTAGTATTTAATAATAGTTATACTTTGATTTCAGCCAACTTAGAAAAATAAGATAATTTTCTAATATTTAAATAATACCAACTGGTGAATACATCTTTTAAATAAGTATTTAACTTTTGTTTTCATGGTCTGATGTGGGTTACCAATAGTAAAAATCATATTTTTAACATCAACTTTGTGATTTTTATTTTCAAAAAGTGGGTGCTCTCTGTATCAATGAAAATAGCTTTTGAACAACTACCATCTTTTTGTTCATCACTCGCGAAAATGATCTCTGTAAAGAGTTCGAAACGTCGGGAAATAAATATAAATAAGTAATAAATAAAAGTATTCTACTTATTAAGCAAATAGTAAAATTTCACTACTATAACTCCAGTTGGTACTTTAATTCAACATTGGTAGAGTCTTCCAGCTCTCTGCATGAATGGGCCGGCACGTCCGTTGAAATACGCCTCTCGGAATATCGGCGTGAAGATGCTTGTGCCGGGTTTCGTTGGGTATCCGGAGGTCCGATCACCTATTTCCGCATTCTTTCCTCTCCTACTCTCTTAAAAGACGGTAACGCACCGCTGTGTTCATGGGAGGTGAGTAGTTGCTTACCATCAGGTGACCTACTTGCTCGTTCGCCCTCGCATACCATTAAAAATTTCAAGGAAATATAAGACAAAAGCTGATGTAAAATATTATTTAATTAAAAAAGAATATTATTTTTAATTTTAGGAAAGAATAAACTACGTCGAAAAACTTGGCTCGCAAGTTTCCAACAAAATAAATGTTTTATGTAAAAAGTTTACTGTTTCACACAAAGTGTTCTGGGAGTTCACCGTTACAAAAGAACGTGTCAAAATTAAATTATATTGTTTAATTAGTTCGTCGCTACTTTGGATTTATTCGATTAGTAAACACGTATTATATTCCTCACGCCATGTCTTTAGTGGGGTAGGTAGAAAGAATAGAGATACGATTATTACACACTTCACTCGCTTCTTTTACTTTCATAACTCCTTTCTCGTCGGTTTTTAAGTCTCTTGATCTCATTTTCCTCAAGGACTTGTTTAATTTGGTCATGGAAAGTGTGAAATGACCATCCTCGATACCTGGAAAGTGTATCATATTCAAGCTAGACACTTAAATTCTTCCATTTATTAAAAATTAAAAAAGTAAACAATTCCCGTTTCAATATTAGATTCTTAATCCGTGCCTATAGATAAATTTGAGAAGCCGGTTTGTAACATAATTACATTTAGTTATAATATGTACTTACCACGGGCCATGGAGCTTGCGGCAGGAATGGGGCAACTCGACCGATGAAATACCTTAATTTATCTAAAAATCGAAGTCAAGTGGCTCATGCTACGTTTCGTTGAATAAGAAAACATAAGAGATAAGATAGTAGTGTAGATAAGTTACAAAATCGTGTTTTTAATAATTCTACGTTGTTTCCTATTTTTTTTTTGTAAGTTAAAGGGGATATCGAGCATGCCTGTCACCTGAGGGAAAGTGGACAAAGACGTCAGCATTGCTGGTCTTTTAAGTAGGAGTATGCTCGTTTTTTGCAGAGGTTCCTAAAGGGGTATCAATCCGGAAATACATGATTTAACAACTTTAGAATTTAATGAAATGATTATATCGATTAAAGATTAAAAATTTTAATCGGATAGACGGCAGTCACTGTAACATGGAACTTCTAAAGTGCTTTTAGGACACATTAAAACTTTAGGAAAAAGAAGTTTACGAACACCGAAATCCATCGTGAAAGCAACTTTTTTAAATTCTTTCTACATATGTATAACTTCACGTCAGGTATTTTTTGGGGTATGTAGAAGAAGAACTAACTGTAACTAAAAATAACATAACGTAATTTCACCCTTTTTTGCCACCGAATGGTGTAGGACAGAGTGCCACACACCGGGCACAAAGTTTTCAGTCATTAATATTTATCGATCCAAACTTACTGCGTAAAGAATTACGATAAGCTGGTGGTGTGAGCCCAGATTCGAAACCACAACTTATTGATTCAGAAGCGGGGTGCTCGACCACTGGACCACAGAGACTATTAACTGTAATTGTAACTAAACTCGTACATTTCCTGAATGAGTATTTATTTTCTGTTTATAAGTACATTCTACGTTTCAAAAGAAACTTGATTGGAGATTTATTGATCGTTATTTTAATATTGTTCAAATTTAATAAAGAGAAATCGAGTTTTATTTTTCCGAAAACATGACAACTCAAACATAACTAAAATAATGTAATAGAAAATTGTTTGTGCTGGAGCTATGGCATGTTCGCGTTTATTATTTTGCAAATATTTAGATTTTATACATTTTCGTTTATTGCAAAATGTATTTAGAAATATATTTTTCAGGGCGTTGTGTTTGGATATTTTGTTAATACTTATTGGGCATGTCCTAGAAGTATTAACAAAATATGCATTTATATTACATAAAAATATGTTATTTTTTCTAAAGCAGTCAAGTCGAATTAATATCATTACATAGTATAAAATAAAGTAGCTTTCCGCTGACGGCCTCCTTATATGCTTATATCTTTAAAAATAGAACGTGTTCTGGAGGAAGGTGATGTTAGGAGCCTCAAAAATCGACGCGCGTGCATGAAAAGAGTTATGAAAGTCACGAAGCGAGTGAGGTGTGTAAGAATCGTGCCCTATGGCACTCCGTTCTTGCTGCCGTGGATTTGGCGTGAAGTTATGTTATGAGTGTTATCTTAAAAAATATGCAACTTGTGTATGTATGATTGTGATGCAGTTTTTTTTAATAGATAGATCAACGGGGTATCATCTATAATTCATGTATGATGTAGTAAATAAGAAGTAATAAATGAAAAATTTACAAAATTTTTACTTTTGTTGCGGAACAAATTTTGACAGGTCAACTAGTTTAAATATAAATCTCACAAGACAATAGAAATGAGAAATATTCATATTTTTTACTTGGAATAGTCGTTTTTCGATAGTCTCGATAGCCCAGTGATCGAGCGCACGGCTTCTGATCCAGAGGTCCGGGTTCGATTCCTGACACTGGCTCATACCAATGACTTTTAGAAACTGTTTTTGGAAGTTATGTGTGATAAATATCCATGACTGAAAACTTTGTTCCCGGTATGGCAATAGGTTCGCCACCTATTCCATTTGGGACGTAAACATAACGGCGAGACGAGGCTTAACAGCCGCTGTCTACACCTTTGGGTAACAGAAGGTGTGAAGTTATGTTATGTTTATGTTTTACTTGGAATAAAATTGGAACTGAGCTAAGTCGGACTTATGGCTATTCTCAAATACAAAGATAAGTAAATTAATTTCACAACGCCTGCAGCTTTTATGATCCTTTGTGGGTCAAATATTTAATAGATTTTTGAAGTTATACTTCTTTAGGCGCGTTATGAAAAAATGATGAGAGTGAAATTTTAAGATGCGCGCATCTGTGACACAAAATTAACAGTATGAAATTTTAGTTTCATACAAGTGCGAATTATATATGTGCTAATAAATTATATTCAGTAGTGATTTAAATTGAATATTTTGATTGAAATTACTTACTATTTGTGAATATTAGTGAATAAAATTGTGCTTATATACTTTTTTAAGTGCTCCAATATAATTGAGGTTAACTATCCGTATGTATTATTTATTGATATAAATTAAAATACTTTTATTTAATATAATTAACACTAAATATTATTAAATTATTAATGTTAAATACTTATTATTGGTTATTTAATATTTACAAAATAATGTCTTATATATTTATTATTCTCTAAATTTTGTTTTTAATAAATATATATTTATTTTAATGATGCCAAAGAAGTATAACTTCTCACGCGCGTACAAAAGTACACGCACCCATTTTTTTATTTTTTATAAAAGTTAAGGTAATGAATAGTCAATTTAATTTTCTCACACAAAATTTTCTTAGTAATATTTTAATTAATAATATTCTGGAGCCATTAAATAACATCTATCTTCATGCAACAAGATCTATAGAAACTAATTTAGTGTTAATCTTAGTAAATAGTTCTCGAATAGGAATCAAATCGGGTATCGTTACGTAGCTACCATTACTACTAATCAAAAAACCTATCAGGCTAAATTAAGGTTTAAAATGGAAATACCATATTTTCCTTTTTTATAACTGAATATGACGTCATCATTTTTTTTGGAAATAAAGGAATTGCTACAAAACTCATGACAATTTAGTTTTATAAAAAGATTAAAATAATGATTAAAAACATTTTTTTTTATTTTAAACACTATTAACTTGTATAAATTTACTGCTGTTAAAAAACGTTTTTTAAAAATATCTC
The DNA here is from genome assembly GCA_905147225.2 of Euproctis similis. Taxonomy (NCBI): domain Eukaryota; kingdom Metazoa; phylum Arthropoda; class Insecta; order Lepidoptera; family Erebidae; genus Euproctis; species Euproctis similis. The sequence goes on from LR990114.1 coordinate 17,388,542, forward strand.
TGAACATAACGAGATGATATTTTAAAATCTCTTAAAATTTATGTTGTTTACAGTGTTCTGTCTTCTTACTAATTTATTACTGAAGCGATCTTTTTATCGCCTTTTCGTGACGGATATCTAAATGCTAAAGGACGCTTGCAAATTCTACTAAATTGGAATGGAACTAACTTATCATAATACATCTCTATATACAAAACAAGAAAAGATTAATGTCTATGATAATACATATATGAGTGATTATGTCTAATCGGAGTACAAATTTTTATAGTTTATTAGCCACGTTATTCATATTTACTTAGCATGTAACATATTTTAAAGTGCAGGGCAAAAGTCCCGGTAATTCAGCGACACCTGGTATGTTTTTTTTTCTACAGGAAATCCCTTTATCTACAGAAAATATGAATAGAACAGGCGCACGGACAAACAATCAGAAACATCAAGAGATTAGGACAGGGTCGGGGAAAGGTGAAAAAAAATTAGGAAAGGGATTGAGCCTGCGGATTTCTTTCTTACCGTTTGTAACAAATGAGCTACTTTACGTCCGCCAACTTGGCTCTTGCCGCATTTCGCTCGGTGAGAGAGGTATCCGGAGGCCCAACTACTTCCCCCCCACTTCCTATCCCAATTCCAACCCCGTCCACATCCGTTTGTAAGGGCCGGCAACGCAACTATAACACTATATGTGTTCAGGTGTTGCCTGGGCGGCATTTGTTGCCTACTCGTTCGTATGGTTTTCTAAGTTCTACGAGCTATGTATTATAATTGCCATAAATACATTCAAGTTTTTATTATTGAATTTTAAAAATTCAACAGAATCTAATCTGGCACGCTGCCAATAAACTGACATGCGTAGAAATTTTATTTCAGCTAGTTTTTTCATTGTATATGTTACGGTAAATCTGATTAATTGAAAAATTATTAATATTTTTTACAAAATTATTAATAATAACCACATGTTTTGGTAAATGTGAATAAACAATCGAAATTTATTACTTTTAGTAGTAATTATTAATAATTCACGACACATATTGGTAAAAGTTATAAAATAAATAAAAACCCAATATTTTTTGACCAGCAGGTATTTATTTATAATATTAAACACAGTCTTACAATTATATTAATTAGAGATCACACAAACAAGGTTCAAACTAACCTAACCTAATCACTTATTTCACTTTCTTTATTTCACTCGCCTCATCGTCACATATCCAAAACATAAATGCGCGAGTAAATTACTATGCTTATTACTTAAACCGAAAACGAATTATTGTCACAAACATAAGATAACAGTAAATCGAACTAAAATTTTGCAATACCGAATTAATTAGAACTGGACAGCAATTTTTAAAATCACTCAAATTCAAATAATATCAATATTAATCCAAAAAGGGCATGGACCTTCAGTCTATGGAGAAAGCATAGAGGGCAGGAGACAGGTTTAGCCGGTAAGAGTCCGGCACTACCCAAACTACCTCAGACGTGACGTAGTGTGGGTGTCCATGAGGATTCCGACTCCTGACTAGAAAAAAAAACCTAAAACCTAACCTAAACAACTAACTAACCCTAGTAAGCAACAACAAATAACGTGCACGTGCTTTTAAAACAATAACACCGAGCCAACTAAGCCGAGCCACTTATTACATTTATCACCACTAGGGTTAAACTATTAATAATAACCGACAAATGTGATTAATTTATCACTTTAACCTCGACTTTCGGTAATTATTAATAATAATAGATAATTATTAATAATCTTCAATTAATCACTCTTACCGTGACATAATAGGTTGGGGAAAAAGTATTTTCGTATTTTTGTATGAAAAGTCAAGACATTTTTTTCAAAGTTTATTTACATTTATTTACAATATATATGTACCGTTTTGTTGAATAACTTTCTGCCATTTTGTGGGCAGAGACATTATCCCGTTACTGTAGAAACTTTGGGACTTCTGATCAAAAAAACGGGACAAATAGTTTTGGCAGTCCTCTCTTGAGGTCAACCTTACAGAACCTAAAGAATTCTGAAGAGACCGAAACAGGTAAAAATCTGAAGGCGCAAGGTCAGGGCTATATGGTGGATGCACTAGGACCTCCCAGTCGAACTCTCTTAATTTTTGCTGAGTGGCTAAAGATGTGTGTGGTCTAGCGTTATCGTGATGAAAGACCACACCCTTCCTGTTGATCAATTCCGGCCGTTTTCTCTCGACTGCTTCCTTTAATCTCATCAGTTGCTGGCAGTAAAGATCAGAATCGATGGTTTTGCCGGACGGTAAAAGCTCATAATGAACAATGCCCTTCCAATCCCACCATACACACAGCATCACCTTATTTCGTGTTAGGCCAGGTTTGGCCACAGTCTGTGAAGCCTGGCCAACTTTCGACCACGACCTTTTTCGCACGTTCTTGTCGTACGTGATCCACTTTTCATCGCCAGTTATCAATCTCTTCAAAAACGGCTCGGTTTCATTACGTCTCAATAATGAATCGCAAATGAGTACACGGTTCATTAAGTTTCTTTGAGTGAGCTCGTGTGGCACCCAAATATCGAGCTTTTTTGTATAACCAGCTTTCTTCAAATGGGTCAAAACTGTTTTGTGGTCAATTCCCAGTTCTTCAGCTACATCGTAACTACTAATATGCCGATCTTGCTCCACTCTTTCAAAAATGGCGTCCATTTTATTCGTAACAGGGCGACCAGAGCGAGGTGCATCTTTAACATCAAAATTTCCGGACTGAAAACGTTTGAACCAAATTTGTGCTACTCTTACTGACACTGCATCAGGTCCATAAACATCACAAATTTTTTTCACTGCTTGAGTTGCATTTTTGCCTTTTTTATAATAAAATTTTAAAATGTATCGAATTTCTTCATTAGATTCACTCATTTTTACGGAGAGAAAAACAAATGAAAAATAGCGGGAAACAACTTTTTTTTATTTTTTTCTTTTCTTTATAATGTAACCTTTTTAATGTTACCAAAACCAGCCAGACACAAATAGTACAGTCAAAGAAATTTTATAATAAGTTTATACCTACGTTATGCGAAAAGACTTTTTCCCCGACCTAATATATATTGTAAATAATGTAATAAATTTATTTCTTCTTATTATTGTAATTAAAAGTGTTTTTAATATTTTTTTTTTTAATAATTCTAATAAAAATTAATAAAGAATATTGCAACATATTTTTCAATAGTATTTAAAGGGCAAATGTTAAAGAAATGTCAAAAAAAATATCGATAACCTCTACGTGATTTTCCAATTTTTTTTTCATTATTTTGAAGCATTTAGTATAACAATTGCAGAGCTCACTCAACAAATAGTTGAATCGACAAAGGGTAGGTTCTACAAAAACAGTATAATAAAAATACCATTCGTGAGTATCATTCTTCATAACGACATAGCTATTTAAAAAATAAAAATAGTAGTCAAAAACTTTGTATTCATAACTGGAATACATCTTTCTGTCTTTAGCAAGAAAATGTCGTCATAAAACTAATAGAACTCTCTAGTAGCAGAAACAGTATTCTTTGTAATAAAAACTCGTCGCCCTGACAATATGCCTCTAACAAACTGCTCGTTTCAAATAAGAAACTGCAAGACTGAAATGATTCAATGTAAAAAAATGAAACGAACTGAAAAACAAATAAGCGACGCTGGGAAATATTTATGAAAATACATAGAACTAGAAGCCAAGTCCATTCCGGGGTAATCATAGATAACCTTGTTAAATGGGCATCCATTGGAAAAAAGGAAAAAACAGGGAATCGAACTTGCAACCGCTGCGTGGCGTAGTACCAGATACCTGCTGTTATTTTGTTTTTATTGATAAATACTTTTTCCACGTAAAAAGAAGCCAACATTTAGAATATTATACAATTACAATGATTAAACTTTGGGAAGGGATAAGACCTGTTGACCTTTATTTAGCATTTGGGTTTTTTTACTTATGAACCACCAGATAAACAAATTAAAACTGCTGTGTAGAGTTTCATTCAATTGATCACAACATTTTATAATTATTTTGAGGCTACAATTTTAATTTCACAAGTTGCAATTATTAAAAAATGATTTTGATAAATGCGATAAACTTAATAAAACGTAACAATTACGGTTGTCGTTTGCGTAAGCTTAAAAGATAAATACGTATAAATTAATATTAATTCCCTTTAGCTGTCAATCAAGTCCTCTTGTACAAAACAGCCCAAAGGATTATACTAAATTAACAATCTGTAAATGTGGCTACTGTTACTACAATTTGTATAAGGTTAGAGCAGATGGAGCAGCTAAAGAATAATTATGTAATCAATTTTAAATTTAAGTAGGCGGAGGCATAATTCACTTGTCGGTGCAAACCTAGGTAACGTACTATAATGTGTTGAACGGACTTCAATAATGAAGGCAATTGTAAATGTTTTTACAGTTAAAGATGACTGTATTAAAGTATTACGTGTAATAAGTATACAAATGAGTAAATTACATTATTTATCGCTTTTTAGTTATAGAGGTAATGTTTTCATATACACTCGAGAGCAATGAATCCGGGTCACTTAAAGAATCCTAAAAATCTCGGAAACTAAAAATGCTAGGTTAATGCAATAAATTGTATTTAATAGACAATGTAATACTCCTTAAATGAAGGTATTAAAACTTCTTAGTTATTGTAAAGTTATATCATAAAAAAATCAAATTTGAAAAAGGGCCACTTTCGAAGATGGAACTACGAAATTACAGCATTTGGTTTTGCTTTTGTTTGTAATCTGTCATTTATGTGGGTACATAAACCATGTTGAAATTATGTCGCTTACGCCTGAAGAATGCACCAGAATACTTACAATGCTGGAAACCGGCCGGAGTCAGCGCGATACAGCCAGGACTGTTGGTGTGTCGCTGTCAACAGTACAAAGAGTTCTCCGACGTTACGAAGAAACTGGTTCTAACCTACGCAGACCAGGAACGGGCAGAACCAGGTATACCACAGCACGAGAAGACCGATACTTGGTGAACACCATGCTTCGAAATCGCTTTCTCACAGGAACTAAACTCACCAATCAGTTTCGACGCCTCGGAGGAAGTAACCCAAGTGCATGAACAGTAAGACGTCGGCTTGCTGAATCTAACTTAAAACCCCTTAGACCTGCAAACGGCCCTAAACTGGAGCGTGGGCATCGTATTTCAAGACTAAGATATGCCCAGAGCCACGTAAATTGGAGTATTGAAGATTGGTCAAAAGTTATGTTCTCCGACGAATCAAAATTTATGCTCTACAAGCACGATGGAAGACACAGAGTGTATCGAAGACCAGGGGAAAGATTCAAGCAAGCATGCATCGAGGAAAAAGTAGCCTACGGTGGTGGGTCTGTACTTGTGTGGGCCGGAATTTCTTCTGAAAGTCGCACAGAGCTGGTGATCATAGAAAACGGCTCTTTAACTAGCGTAAGATATGTGGAAGAAATCCTCAATGATCACGTTGGTCCATTTATGGTCAATTTAGGTGAGGATGCTATATTTATGCATGACAATGCCCGACCTCATACAGGTAGGATTGTGAATGACTACCTTCAAGAGATGAACATTACTCGTATGGAGTGGCCAGCGCGCAGCCCGGATATCAACCCGATCGAGCATGCTTGGGACGAGCTAGGCAGATGCGTAAAACAACGAAACCCTCCCCCAATCACGCTTCGTGAGCTCAAAATTGCTCTCACAGAGGAATGGGAGAATATTCCCCAAAATCGTATAAGGAACTTGGTGTACAGCATGCCAAACCGCGTAAACGCAGTAATGGAAGCACGAGGAGGCAATACGAAGTATTAAAATTCAAGAAAATCGTAATAAAGTTCAAAAATTTCATGTTTCCTATTTTTGTTTTAAGGAGAGATCAGCAGATTTTTTCTTTATGTAATTTTGTGTTAATAAAATGTATGGTGACTCATATTTTTTTTTACTTCCATTTAAGGAGTATTACATTGTCTATTAAATACAATTTATTGCATTAACCTATCATTTTTAGTTTCCGAGATTTTTAACATTCTTTAAGTGACCCGGATTCATTGCTCTCGAGAGTACTTAAAGATTTTGTGGTTTACGTTTCTAGGAGTCTGTTTAACTTTTTTTTAAAGTGATTTTTTTCACGAGTTTTAGTGATATAAATGAGTTGTGAACTTCAATAGAAATTAGATCATTTACATGGCTTTCAGTAAATTAAATATATTAACAATAATTACAAGTTGGTTTGTTAAATGGTTCATATTCTTAGGGAGCTATAATTGTTGCTATAATAGGAGCTATAATAGGTACTGTAACGAGCTCGGACTATCGAGTCTCACATGTATATATAGGGTTCATCTCTCAGCTCCTCAATTTATTGAATACAAGGAATGCTGCATTGAGTACAGCTGCATCACAGTACTTAGATAAAAGAGTATGATAATACTTGCTAAGTATTTATATTTTTTAAATTATCACGGGTAGACCCAATAACACTGCAGCCCGAATGAAGGCCAATCGTAGCCTGGAAACTATTGAAGAAAATAAAATAACATTTTTTAGTATTGTGTCCTAACTCCTAGCGTTAAAGTGTACCGTAGCTTCATCATCAGCACGGCAGTTTCAGACGTTGATTCAACTCCTTAGCAAAACGTTAGTCCTATATACTACTAAACAGTTTCCAACGACTAACTGCAGTACTGTCTCCCAACTCCTAACCGTTAAGGAGTTCTGTAGCTTCTTCATCAGCATAGCAGCATCAGGTGTATATTCAAGCATACTTCACAAGCAACACGCTAGCCCTCCATACTACCAAGTAGTTTCTATCGACCAATTGAAGTGTTGTCTTCAAACCCCTAACCGTTGAGGAGTTTTGAGGCATCTTGATCAGCACAGCAGCATCAAATGTTGTCTGAAGTCCCCCATAACAACGTTGCAGTGAGCCTTGGCGGTACCATGTATTATTACTTTTGCAATATCCTCGTACATCGCCTCGGCTATCTCGTCAGAGTATGTCGAGGTCGGCGCATATACCTGTATTACCTTCAGGATGTACCTGTTGGTGAGTTTCAGTACAAGGTACGCTACCCTTGTCGACACTCTACTGATCTCCACAACGCTGCTAACGAGGTCATACAAACATACTAATAAACAAAAGAAATTTGTGCGATTAATCTCCGTTACCTGACAAGAAACTCGTTAATTCTGTGACGCTGTTTTTGTTTTGTCGCATATGTTCCATAACGAATGGTACATTCTTACAAAGAAACAAATATGTCAAACTCTTGGATATTAATTGTCATGCTAAATTAAAATAATTTTTTACGCTGTTCGGGTTTACGTTAGATGATTTGACATTTGATTTGAATAAATTTAAAAAGATTCAAATCAAATGTCAAAGCCTTTGTAGGGGTACGATAAATCCTGAGTAGTTCAACTGTTATAAAATCGTGGATATCGACTTCTTGTCAGTTCTCGATATTCATGAGAATCATTCTTGTGAATGTAGATTTAAAATCGGGACCTTAGAACGTAAATACTTCGATAGAAAACGTTCAAAATATATAAAATTTACATAAAATCAATAACAAATTTTCATATGATTTAAAACACCTATACTAGCTTTCACGCATTTAATAAATTTCTCCCTTTTAATTATTAATTTTAATCCTAAAAACCGAAGATGTAGGCCCAGAAAAGAAACTAAACGCTAAAATAACACTCCGAATTGTGAAAAATATGAAAATTACATGTTTCAAGTTAAGACACGTAATTTTACATAACAAAATCTTACCTGGAAACATTTTTGTACACCACAATATACGGGATGACATCAATTTAAAATGTAACCTTTGAATCGGGTAAGAGCTATCATTCAGTTATTGGGTGCTAATGCGCGCCATCTATCATGCGAGTTGACGATATTGGAATTCTTTGAAGCAAAAAAGTAGCTCGTATGACACGTGATATTTATTTAAGTAATTTAACGTACATATGCTGTACAAATAACTATTGATTTTGTTTATTTATTTCGTGAATTGCGAGTTCTGATAGAGGTGGGAGTGAAATCCGAAATTTCGTATAGACCATGTCGACCATAAAATCTTTGTATCTCATTTTTGCAGACTAGACGCAAAAATATTCATCCAATATTTTGAGTGTTGTGCTCCTTGTTTGTTTAATATAATGCGTTTGTAATCGGCGTGATAATCTGGATTATTATCACCTCATTGTGATACCGATAGTAAAAATCACTTACAATTATTTGACTCTACAAAAATATTCATACATATAAATTTGATTCAAGCTTCAAATCAAATGCTATCTAAACTGGTACTGTGGATCTCAGGCCGCGAGGACGCATCGCCCGCAAGTGCGCCCGGGTCGAGGCGCACTTACGATGACGCCCTGGTGCGGCCGGGGTCGGTCGTCGGGGACGCCGCCGGCCGCGCGCCTCTTTACAGCTGACGATCGGAGCCGCCCCACCCTGGGAGCCTTACGCTGAGGCTCCCCAAGGATGAGCCCCCTCGTAACAAGGGGAAAGCCACGGCAGGGTTGTCCAGAGGGCTAAAGCACTATCCTGGAACACCCTAATGCCGATCGCAGAGTACTGCGTTGGGAGTCCCACACTACTCCCTGCCGTTTCAAGGCGGGGGGTGTGCATAAAGCATTTCCTTGCATATAAAAAGGTATTGTGGATCTCAAACGTTTTTAGAAAGATGACGTAACATAACTTCACGCCTTTTTCTACCGGAAGGTGTAGTCCCAAATGCAGTAGGTGGCAAACCTAATGGCATGCACCGGGCACACAAGTTTTCAGTCATCTATTTTTATCACACATAACTGTCGAAAATAATTTCCAAAAGTCATTGGTGCGAGCCAGGATTCGAACCTATTACTTCTTTTTCTATGTATTACAAGTATGTATTTACAAAAGAAAAGTACATATTTATGTATTAATATCCGATAACTAGTATCCACAACACATGAATTTATAAGCTTGGAACTACCCTCTAGTTCCAAGCTAAGCAACGTACGCTGTGTGTATATTGCCTATCTTGATTTAGAAGCAGTGAGTTTTGCAGGCCCAGCGAGTGAGGTGTGTAAGAATCGTGCCTTATGGCGCTCCGTTCTCTCTGCCTACCCTGCAAGGGATTTGGTGTGAAGTTATGTGTGTGTGATTTAGAAGCGGGGTGCTCGACCATTGGATCACCGAGACCACCAAGTAATAACGAAGCTTGTGAAAAACTCCTAGTAAAACAAACTGACAGCGTGATAGATAGTAACATAACATAACATAACTTCACGCCTTTTGTTACCCGAAGGTGTAGGCAGCGGCTGTTAAGCCTCGTCTCGCCGTTATGTTTACGTCCCAAATGGAATAGGTGGCGAACCTATTGCCATACCGGGCACAAAGTTTTCAGTCATCGATATTTATCACACATAACTTCCGAAAACAATTTCGGAAAGGCATTGGTGTGAGCCAGTGTCTGGAATCGAACCCGGACCTCTGGATCAGAAGCCGTGTGCTCGACCACTGCGGCACCGAGACTAAAGTGAGTGATAGATAGTGTACTGTAATAATATGGTAATAATCTTTACCGCGTAGAAAACAAGGTTGTAAGGAAGAAAGTTGGTTTGAAAGAGAGTGTCGGTGTAAAAGTAAGAAAGGGCATGCTCCGATGGTTCGGATATGTAGAAAGAATGGTTGATGCAAGACTGACTAAGCAGATATACAATGCAAAAGCGGATGAATGTAGGAGTCGAGGACGGCCAAGACACACATTCCATGACCAAACAGAACGTGTTCTGGAGTAAGGTGATGTTAAGAGCCTCAAAAACCGACGCGCATGCATGAAAAGAGTTATAAATGTCAACGAAGCGAGTGCGGCGTGTAAGAATCGTGCCCTATGGCGCTCTGTTCTCTCTGCCTGCCCCGCAAGGGATTTGGCGTGAAGTTATGTATGTATGTATGTAATCTTTACCGATGTAGATTATGGCTCCAGTATCAAGCTGTATAATTATTTCTAGTAGGAATGAACAACATTCAAAACTTAGTTGGTCACAGAGTCAAGAAATTATGCTTAATATTTGAGTTAGCAGAATAAAAGTAAATTTTTATTAATATGATTTAGAATTGTTTGAGTGGTGGCTTATAACATTTTTTACCTCTCAAACCCAGTATAAAACCTTGATTGTGGCTGTACTAAGCCCCCATTGACTCACTAGTCTCAAATATAGAACTAACATCGATTAGCATTCGGAATAAAGCAGAAATGTCAGTGGTAGAGCCAAGCAGTTCGCTGCATGAATGGGCCGGCTCGACCGGTGAAATACCACGACCTCTCAGAAGACCGACGTAAAGTGGCTCATGCCGCGTTTCGTTCGGTGAGAGAGGTACCCGGAGGCCCACCCCCCTTCCCCATCCTTTCCTATCCCCTATCCCTTAAAGGTCGGCAACGCAACAGTAAAACTATATGTGTTGCTGGTGTCCATGGGCGGCGTTGGTTGCTTACAATCAGGTGACACGCCTGCTCGTATGCCCTCCTATCCCATAAAAAAAGGTATAAACCAATGCGTGCCATCAATGCCAGAAATATGTTGTCCATATTTTGACTCCAAACCTCTAAAATATCTATCAAAAAAACACACTTTTCTTATCAATTTTATATATAAAAATATATTAATAATTTGTTTTGTCTCCTTGGGGACTAAGTGGTGCTGGATGAAGTACGTTCGTAGGTATCACAGAAATAGATCAAGGTAGAAGGGCGAAGAGGCGTGGCAAAAGTGCCAAAACCATGCACTATATTGCATGCTTTTCGAAACTCGCTCTCATTACGCAACGAACGTCCCGATCCTGCGTTCAGGACGTAAAAAAATAGATAAAACTTCACATATATGCCTTATTGTGCTATGGCAAATTGTAAAAACAAAAGTAGTGAAGCAAATATGAAGAAAGGAAATATTTCGTATCATCAGTAAGTATAGAAATTCAGTAGAAAGTATTTTTTTGAGATTCTAAATAATTGTTTTACTTTTACCATGTTCAATAATTACGATCTTATGTTGTATATTTTTTTGTTATGATAAATATCCATTGCTGTCCACATTCAACGCTCGTATACAAAACTATTGCGCGCTTAATTATATTATACGCGTAATGTACGTCGAATCGAACGAAATACACAATACACCTGCCAGTCGATCGCTGTATCTGTTAAACGCTGTGATTGGTCTTCGAATGTTAGAGCAAAGACACTCCATGTATCGTGGAGTCTTAGGACTTATCGATAAATCAATTTGAGCTCATGTCTTGCTTTGTCCCTACCTTTATTCTAACACCACAAATTTCAACCAAAGTTCTTCGTAATTTTATTGGCAGCAGTTTATTTGACAGTATAAATTTTCACCAATTTGACGAATCGCCGACCGAAAATCATCTGGTCCTTCTCATACGGGCAATAACCGAAGTATATGTCGACGTTTGGCTTCGTTATTTAACCAGGACTATGAGGCCAACCCTTACAAAAAGGGAAAAATTTATAAATATGTATGTAAGGACAATAAAATATTTATTAATAAAGTTTATATACTATTGGGAAAACAGGACACTCAGCTTGAATTTTGAATTGTGAATTACTTATGTGATATTAAAGATGTCTGATTAAAGTATTTAACATGTTTTATTTTCTATGATTATCGTTACACAAAATCAATAAAGTTGCTATCATATAAAAAATAATAAATTTAACACACGTTTCAGATATTACTATCGATAATCTAATGAGTGTGTCTTCTCACTAGTCGCCCCGCTCACAATTAAAATGACGTCACGCTGTGGGCGTGGTTTTTCAAAAAAGTGACACGCTCGAAATGTATGAAAATATGACATCGCGGCCGTTCTATCTTGATCTATTTCTGTGGTAGGTATATTATTATTATAGTAAAACGAGTGTTATATATAAGCCTATGACTACAGCATTACAATGGGAATACGATAATTTTATTTCAATTTAAAGCAGTTTATATATCAATTTACTCATATTTTATTTTTGGAATAACATCATTTATTATTCAATGTTAAACAATTTTAAAAAGATAATTTGTTTCAGACATTGTGATAAAGCAGTTCAAAAATAATTACCGGATATTTGCCTATTTGCACACTTGTGACTTCCGTTTCGTAAAATAGTTTTTTTAAGCATTTGTTTCTTGGTAATGGCAGTTAAATGGTATTACGTAAGCAAGTTTTATAAGATAATTTACTCTCCCCAAAAATAAGCAAAGCTCTTAAACCCTCCCCCACGATTCCGTAAAAAAAAACTCAAGAGACCATCGACAAGATTGGTAAAAATAAATAACTATTGATGACGTAATCATCATCTGGAGACTTCGGCTTCCAGATACCTTTCTCATCGAACGAAACGCGGCATGAGCTGCTTTATGTCGATACTCTGAGCGGTCGTGGTATTTCACCAGTCCAGCCGATCCATTCATGCAGGGAACTGCGTGGTCATATTAATTAGATGCTTATGACTCTCGAAAAAAATAAAATGTATTAATTTAATTAAATCAATTTCGCAATCTAAAATGTTTGCACTGGAAAATTATAGTATGCGGGTTCTCACCATTCAATCATTTTAAATTGCATGCAGTCTTATGAAACAACTTTTTGATATCAATCAAAACATACATTTTCTGGTGGTTGACTATCAAAATAAACGCCAGCTATGCCTGAGAAAACCTAGTACGTATTTCAACCTATAAAAAGCAGCTTGAAGCGAAATAAAATGTAATATAACAATTGGTTTCTTCGAGGAGTCACCATGTATCGTCTTGCACCACTTGTCACTCTTATAGTAGCAGTCTCTGTGAGTAATTTATTATTGTATATCTTGTCACAAAAGCACTTTCCTCAAGCGCTGGTTTCTAAATATGTGATTCAGAATATCAAATTTAATCTTTGTATTTGTTGACTATTTATAAGTATATGTGAAGACCTTTGAACATAAAGCTTCTTTGTTTTGGCTTCATAATTTATCCCTTGAACAAATGCCATAATGTTCTTAACCCAGATTGTATCTAATTTCAGACCGATCAGCAAACAGAAAAATGTCTAGACCTCTTTCAACCTGTGAGTATAATTTTGTACATATAATTTTTTAAATGATAATATCATAATGATGTTATTGAAGCACATACATTATTATTGCATTCATATAAGTACTTGAAATGAACAGAATATAGGAAAAACATTACACCTTATTCTTAGTAATTATGATTAAAATATAAGATCAAAATAAACTAAAGAAGAGTGGCATTAGTAAACAGCGTAAATGGAGCGTTGGGCAGATTCCTGGGCGTAAACAATGTTAGCAGAAAAGCCCAGCTAGCATTCCACTATGCGGTACTGATCCTAACGCTAGCTTATGGAAGCGAAAGTTGGGTATGGCAGAGTGTGCATAAAAATAGGATAAACGCAGTAGAAATGCGGTCACTGCGCAAAATCTGCGGAGTGACTCTCGCTGACCGCATCGACAACAATATTGTAAGGAAGGAAGTCTTGGGATTGAGAGAGAGTGTCAGCGCAAAAGTTAGAAAGGGTATGGTTTGATGGTTCGGACAGTACATGTTGAAGTAATGGATGATGCAAGATTGAATAAGCAGATATACAATCCAAAAGTGGATGAATGTAGGAGTCGAGATTAGCCTTGACCAAATAAAACAAGTTCAAGAGGAAAGTGATGTTAGGAGCAGGGAGCAGGGAGCACATGTTTGGTACGCAGGACAGTACAATGGTTAAAAATCTTAAAAAAGAGTTTAAAAAGTCGAGTGAGACGTGTAAGAACTAAGAAGACGCCGTGTGCTGTAAAGTTATGTATGTGTATGTAAATTAAACTAATATTGCTTAATAACCTTCAAGAGGTAGTTTTTTTGGTATTAGTGCACTATCTGGCTTGCGTGGAATTTCTTCAATAAAAAAAAAATAATTCAAATTTGGATTCAAATATGGATAACTATCAAAATTTGGCCGACATGTGGTCATATATGGGTTTTGCCACTCATTGCTTTATCGGCACGATTGACACCGCCTACACTAACGGGTAATTGATTTATTTCATTCTTACACTTACCTATTTCAGGATCGGGATTTAGTACAATGCTGTGCACATAAACTGATCGATTTGGATGATTCAAAAGATTTTCCTGAACTTAAAGAGTGTGTTGATTTACCACCGATTTCAGTAAGATTTGATAACATTTACACTATTAGTTTTTTACTAGAAATTATTAGTAATTTGGCAAGTTTCGTTTTAAATTATTTGATTTCTTTTAATTTTATTACTAATTAAACTAGTACACTAATATTTTGGACACTATTTATTTTGTTACTATTTATTTTGGTATTATTATTTCTAGTTGATTTCCATAAGTCGTTTGTCATGTCGCCAAAATTATTTATTTAATATAATTTATAAATATTTGACTGGAATTCACAGGATTATGTTATTTTTTCATCACAAATAAGGTTTATATGTCCTCTTTTTACAGTGTGCCCGAGACGAATGTTTCGGTAAAAAGCTCGGCTTTTTCGTTGACGGATCAATCAATATGCAATTGTTGACGAAAACTATGGAGGATAAATTTGACAAACAGGTCATGACACTCGTTAAGGATAAATGTGTAGGGACGAACGCCGATCTATCTAAATACGGTACATCGGATATGTGTGATCTTAAAAAAATCCATCATTGTACTCAGATACAAACATTCAAGGTAATTTATGATATAAGTTACACATAATACGATTATAATACAATACATTTTATTCAGCATGTTTTCTGGAAACAAATTTTATGTTATTTCAAGTGAACTCAGTAGTATATAACTCATTCTACCTCACTACCTCTCAATTAGATGTCGCAGTCCAAAATTATTAGGCTATACTGATGAATTTAAACAATAATCAAATGTACTTAATGATGACTTAGCAAAGTCAACGGTTTATTTTGGGTAATACAAATCGTGAAGATGTTTTTTTAAAGCATAGGGCTTATCAAGCAGGCGTGTTATCCGATGGCAAGCAATAAACGCCGCCCATGGACACCTGAAGAAAGATCGCGTGGCAGTTCCGTTGCTAACCCTTACAAATTGATATGGAAGGTGTCGAAAGTGCGACAGTTTGAGGAGAGAGGAAGGGGTAGGGCCTCCGGATACCTCTCTCACCGAATGGTTTGCGGCATGAGCGATACGTCGATATTCTGAGAGGTCGTTGTATATCAGCGGTCGAGCTGGCCCATTCAAACTGCGACCTACTAACTCTTCCACTGTACAAACTTTAAATTATTTACAGACATGCTCCAGCTGGAAAGACAACGGTGTTTGTAATGGAGTACAGCAACTTGTCGAAGGATGTGCTGCGATGGGTCTATAACTTTTATCTTTATCATCGAGAACTCAGCCGCTTGTTAAACAAATTAATTGACTTACATGATTATAATATTTATAAAATAAAAGCATTATTCAAAGAGTTTTGTTTCATATTTATAATGTTTCTAAATAAAAAATATAATCTAACTTAAGGGTTCATAACAGTGGAAGCCCAAACAACAATTTTTACAATTTTCTTCAGTGTGTCTATCACTAGATTTTTACTTGCCTTACGAACCAAATATATAAGGTTCTAGTTCTAACTAAAAAAATCGCCATTTGAACGCGACTATATCCTTCTCTTTCTAGTCGGGAAACTCGGATTTTCGTACACTTTTTACAGTTTCCTAAAAAGGTTATAAAAAGGAATAATTTCAGTGGGTATTTTTTTTTAATTCTGGCATACATAGCGAAAATTGTCTTTTAGCTAAAGCTGTACTGGTATATATCAATAGAGTTTTGGTGTATTTTATCCTCTCCTATGCAAACATCGTCTTATGTTATTATCTGTCATGTCTGTTATCTGGCTGCTACTGTTATGACTTCACCGTGTTATCGTATTATTGCAGGCAGGCAATTCTATTTTTACATTACTTATCATCACTTGTCCAAAACAAATCAATTCCATCTAGTATCGGAGCAGCGAATATCAATAGTCAGTTATTATTTTAAATTAATTGATTGGTTTTAAGTTCGTCGTTTTAGGTTTTCTATTTGAAGATATGGATAAATACATACTTATCTACGACAAACAAAGAATATTTATGAGACAAAAATGTTTTAAGTTGGATATAGAACCCGTTGCAATTAAAATCTGTAAACAGCAAGTGTATTATCAATATTATAATACAACACCATCAGTTTCAACAATTTTACAACAGAAAAATAACCATCAAGTTTATTAAAATAACCTTCATGACGCCACATTACCAACAAAATAATCTCAATTTTATGGTAGTTGACGGTGAAAATTAACAAATTGTTACAGAAATTCCAGGCTATAAATAACACCCGCTGTTATATTTTTCCATCACTGAAATAAAGATTTTAACGTGTGAAATCATGTATTATGCTGTGTTTCTTGCAATATTCCTACTTTCTGCGAACGTGAGTTGATTAATAATTAATTCCGTAGCGTAATTCACGGGAGATAGGATTGGGCCGTCTGATATCTCTAGTAGGCGTTTGGTTATTGGCCCGGACGCAGTTCCGGGCCGGGTCCTGGCGCTAGCTCTCCCAGAGCTAGCGCCAGGAGCCGGCCCTAGGGAACAAGGCGAGGCAGCTGTTCTCCAGCTGTCTCCGCCGCGGGGTGTTCCCCCTCGACTGGAAGTCGGCGAGGCTGGTGCTCATTCTGATCGCGCTGGCGGTGTCGCTTGACATCGTCAACGCCTTCGGGACCCTCCCCTGGCCGGCCATTAGGGAGGCCCTCGTATACCACGAGGTGCCTCCCTACCTAAGGTCGGTCATCGGGGCCTATCTGCAGGAGAGGCGGGTGGACTATGTCGACCGGAACGGGACGGAGCAGAGGAAGGAAGTCTCGTGCGGGGTTCCGCAGGGGTCCGTGCTCGGGCCCCTGCTGTGTAACCTCACATACGACCCGGTCCTCCGCACCAGTCTGCCCCGGGGCGTGAGTGTCGTATGCTACGCAGACGACACTCTGGTGGTCGCCACGGGGCCCGACTTCGAGCGTACGCTCAGGTTCGCCGAGCTGGGCGTGGCAATCGTCGTCAGACGGATCCGCGGGCTGGGCTTGGAGGCGCTGTGGTTCCATCGGCTTGCTCGGGGTCGGGAACCACCGGCGTCGCGGATCCAGGTGGGTGACACGGCTATCCCGGTGGAGCGGTACATAAAGTACCTCGGCCTCACCCTGGACAGCCGCTGGTGCTTCAAGGAGCACTTCGTGAGGATGGTCCCCCGAGCGCGACGGGTGGCGGGCGCGTTGCACCGCCTGCTGCCCAACCTCGGGGGACCGGGAGAGGGAGTTCGCCGCCTCTACGGTGGCGTCGTGCGGTCCGTGGCCCTGTACGGGGCCCCCGTTTGGTCGCGAGACCTCACGGGGTCCTCCCGCTCCAAGGCTCTACTGAGGAGCCTGGAGTGGATCATGGCCATCTGGATCGTGCGGGGCTACCGTACCATCTCATACGAGGCGGCGACGGTCCTCGCGCGTTCCCCCCCCTTCATCATCCTGGCCGATATGTACGCAGCCGCGTACGATCTCGGCCGGGAAGAGGGGGACCCGGACGCGCGGGGACACGAAGTGCGGAGGCGGGAGGCCTTCCGGCGGGTCCTGGGGGACTGGCGCGATGCGCTGGTCCTCCAGGGTTGTGCGCGTCAGCGCGCCGTCGGGGCCGTCCTGCCCCACCTCGAGGCCTGGGTGCTCCGTAAATGGGGCACTGTCACCTACAGGTTGACTCAGATACTCACCGGGCACGGGTGCTTCGGTGAGTATCTGAGTCGAATAAAACGTGAACAGACGGCGAGATGCCACCATTGCGCATCCGACCTGGACTCGGCCCAGCACACGCTGGAGGTCTGCCCGGCCTGGGCGGCCGAGCGCCAAGTCCTGGTCGACGGGATCGGGCGAGACTTGTCCCCGCCGGCGTTGGTCGCGGCAATGCTGGCGGGCGAGGAGGAGTGGAGGGCTGTGGTCTCCTTCTGTGAAGCTGTGATGCTCCAGAAGGAGGCCGCCGAGCGGGGTCGGGAGAGAGCCGATCCCGCTCGAAGGCGGCGCCAGCGAGCTCAGTGATCGCCGCCGCCGACGGGCTGCGAGGGCGCACGCCCCGCGGGTGCGCCCGGGTTGCGGCCCGGGAAGGATGACCCCCGGTGCGGCCGGGGAGGATCGTCGGAGAAGCCGCCGGCCGCGCGCCTCTTTACAGCGCGAGGTCGGAGCCGCCTCGCCTGGGGGAGCCTCACCGAGGCTCCCCAAGGATGAGCACCCCCTCGTTTCAGAGGGGGGGCGACGGTGGGATGGACCAGAGGGCCGATGCACTGGCCTGGGCCACCCCAACGCCGGAGGAAGGCCGCCGAGAGGTTTTAGTGGGTAACCCTAGGATTGGATTGCAGTTTACTGTTTTGGGAGTCCCACACTACCCCCTGCCGTCCCCAGGCAGGAGGTGTGCATAAAGCATTTCCTCGCGTAAAAAAAAAAAGGCGTTTGGTTATTGGCCACTATTATTTCAATAAAATTTTACCGAATTTGGTTGGTAGCAATTGACTAAAGATAATATTACTGACTATATTGATAATAATGGTTTTAATCTCGGTGTTCCAATGGTTGAGCATAAGGCTTCTGATCCAGAGGTCGCGGGTTCAAAACCTGACACTGGCTCACACCAATGACTTTTCGAAATTGTTTTCGCCACCTATTCCATGTGGGACGTTAACAGCGGTACGTGGCTTAACAGCCGCTGCCTACACCTTCGGGTAACAAAGGCGTGAAGTTATGTATATGTTTTATGCATGTATGCGAGCAATGTCATGGCTAAAAATTATTACATATTATACTATTTGTATTTTCTATTTCAGGCGGATGATCAAGTAGAAAAATGCAGAAAAATTTTCTCACGTGTAAGTACAAATGTTCTGGGATACATATTTATGAATATTTTATTAATTGATAATATGGCATGACACCACACACGTTTTTTATACAACTTCAATGATCCATTATAACGTTTTGAAAGAAGGTGACGTTAGGATCCTTAAAAATCGACTCGTATACGTGACAAGAGTTATGACAGTTAAAGAAGCGAGTAAGGCGTAAAGAATGTATCTTATTGCGTTCTGTTCTCTCTACTTACTACTCAATGAATTTGACGTGATATTGTTGTAATAATGTCATTGCTTACGGCACTGTTTTTTTTACAAAGTAGTTCCACCCAGACTCCTCTGGTAATTGATATAGGAGGCGGCATAATTTGACCTGATTCGGGTCTCTGATTATAGCAGTAGATTACGCCACATTTTGGACTAAGAAATCAAGCTGGTGTATCTATATATTAGTGTCTACCTATATCATTGGGTACTAATTGACAGTGGTAGAGCCAAGCAGTTCACTGCATGAATGGGCCGGCTCGACCGGTGAAATACCACGACCTCTCAGAAGACCAACGTAAAGTGGCTCATGCCGTGTTTCGTTCGGTGAGAGAGGTACCCGGAGGCCCACCCCCCTTCCCCGTCCTTTCCTGTCCCCGTCCTTTCCTATCCCCTATCTCTTAAAGGTCGGCAACGCAACAGTAACACTATATGTGTTGCTGGTGTCCATGGTTGCTTACCATCAGGTGACACGCCTGCTCGTTTGCCCTCCTATCCCATAAAAAATAGCTTGATGTTAATTTTTTTTAGGAAACTTTTCAATGCTGTTCAATGAGACATATGAGACCAATGGGAGTGGATGATGGAGGCCCTGACGAATTAAAAGAATGCCGAGATTTACAAATGCAACCACCTTCGGTAAGAGAATTTTACAATGGTCTTTGATTGTTTATATTATTTTATAAAATCGATTCTCCCACCAATTCCATTAAAAATGACTAAGGACTCGATAAATATAGGCTTAGCAGCCGCTGCGTACACATTCGGGTAGAAAAAGACATGAAGTTATGTTTTTATGTTTATGTTTTTCCAGTGCGCTCGAGATGAATGTATTGCGACGAAGAAAGGATTTTACGTCGACGGAAAAATAGACTTTGATGCTTTTACAAAACTGCTAGAGAAGAACATGGCAGCTGTTCCTGAAATCTTAAGTCTAATTAAAGAAAAATGCTTAAAGACCGGCGTAGACCTATCTAATTATGGAAGGCCTGAAATGTGTGATCTGTTCAAATTGAAGGATTGTCTTCTTATGCAGAGCTTAAAGGTAGAAAGCGAATTTCTTTAATGTATTATGGGGAAAGCTAACAAGCATACAAACGCGGCATGAGCCATTTAATGTCGGTATTCTGAGAGCCCTGAGGCCTGCTCCATGGCGAGTATGACGAGTATTTCACACGTTGTGGGAACCCATTCATGCATTCTACGGCTATAATTATAAAAAATGTAAAATATGTCGCTTCAATACTGGTAGTGATCACCGAATTTTTTGAGGCTCTCTAAATATTAACTGGAAAGCTGAAAGGGCCCGGAAGATAAGGACTATTTTCCGACCTACGCCACTCCAAATAGCCGAAACCGAAAAGTTCCAAATGGAACTTAAAAATCGATTCGACCTGCTGGAAACCACAGGCAACGTGGACAAAGAAACCGAGACTGTTGTCAACACCCTGAGGAAAGTTTCTCAAAGGTTGTTTCCGAGATCGCAGAAAAAGGAGTCCAAACTCTCTGCTGAGACACTCGAGCTAATGAGGCAAAGGCGAGAAACTCCATCCGATCAGCTGTTTTCGTCAGAATGGAAAAGCCTTAACCAGCGTATTAGAAAGCTGATGCGGCGCGACCTTCTTAGATCGAATACTCGACCCCAATAAAGGGTTGAAAGTGTTTGCTCAGCAGCTTGGAAGGTCCCATCTGACGAAGCTGAAAACTGCGGATGGACGTGTCGTCACCTCTAAGCCTTACATTCTCGCAGAAATCGAATCTTTTTATGGGCTTCTTTATTCCACACGGATCACCAAGCCGACGGGACTCAGCGATGATGACCACAGAGCCCGGCTAGCGCGCCCCGCTATCGTGTCACTACAATGAGGACATCCCCGACTTTGCAGAAAGCGGGGCAACTCAAGAACAACAAGGCACCTGTTGATGACGGTATTACTACAGAACTTCTAAAATCCGGCAGAACTCCTATCCTAAAGGAATTAGCAAGTTTTTTTAATTCTGTCATACACCAGGGCATAACACCACAGGCTTCGAGCAGGAGTGCGGTGGTACTGTTCTTCAAAAAAGGTGATAAGACTGAATAATTACAGACCCATCTCACTCCTGAGCCATATCTACAAGTTGTTCTCAAGGGTCATCACCAATCGTCTCGCTGCAAAACTCGACGAATCCCAGCCTCCGGAGCAGGCCAGTATTCGAAAAGGCTTTAGTACCGTGAACCTCGTCCATACTTTTCGGCAGATTGTACAGAAGGCCGAAGAGTACAATCAGCCGCTGTGTATGGCATTCGTGTATTACGAAAAAGCCTTCGACTCCATCGAAACTTGGGCAGTTCTGGATGGATTGTAGCGATGTCGGATTGACTGGCGTTATATCGAGGTGTTGACATGCTTGTATGACACCGCCACGACCGCTGTCCAGATACAGGACCAGGTGACGAACTCTATCGAGCTAAATCGAGGTGTAAGATAGGGAGATGTCATATCTCCCAAAGACCCTGGATTGGACTGAACAGGCTATCAACGTGAATGATGAGTGTACATCTCACATCTTGATTTGCCGACAACATTGTTGTAATAGCAGAGTCGCTGGAAAAGTTAAGCGGAATGCTGCGCAGCCTAGTCGAGTCCTCCCGGCGTACGGTTTGGGCATGAACTTGGACAATACCAAGGTCATGTGCAATGAACATGAACATGTCGTGCCCGGACGGATAAGCGTCGAAGGGTCAGTTCTCGAAGTCGTAAACAAATACATTACCTAGGCCAAATTATCCAGTTAGGTAGACGAAACTTCGAGAAGCTGTGTTGGGCTGCATTTGCCAAACTGCGTCGAGTCTTCAGCTCGCCTATACCGTAATGTCTGAAGACCAAAGTCTCTGACCAGTGCATCTTACCGGTGATGACCTATGGTGCCGAAACGTGGACACTCACGGTGGGGCTAGTCCAAAAATTTAAAGTCGCTCAGCGAGCTATGGAGTGGGCTATGCTCGGGGCATCTCTAAAGGATAAACTCAGGAATGAGTATATCCGCCAGAGAACTGGGGTAACCGACATAGCTCGTAGAATAAGCTCACTGAAGTGGCAGTGGGCTGGTTATATCTGCCGAAGGACCGACAGTAGATGGAGTAAGAAGGTCATAGAGTGGAGACCGCGTCTTGAAAAACGTACCGTAAGACGCCCACCAGCCCGATGGTCAGACAACCACAGAAAGGCTGCTGGAAAAGACCGAATGCATGTTCTGGCGCACATTAGGAGAGGCCTATGTCCAGCATTGGACTGCAACAGGATGATAAATAGGATGATGTCGAAACTTGAGTTTTTCACCCAATGTAAATTTATAAAACTATACGTATTTACTAACTATACATATTTACTGAAATATAAGCAGTATATAAGGAATATAAAAACATATATATAATTTAATAATAAATACGATTTAATAGTTTTATGTAATAATACCCTAAGTTTAATATTAAAAACATACATAATTACGTTAAATATACAAATATCTAATTTTAAATTTACATTTTAGAATTGTCCTGAGTGGAGCGATAGAGATAACTGCAAGGAAATTAAGACATTGGTCGAAGACTGTTCAAGTATTCTGTAAAATCTGATTCCGTTCTTTTAAACACCAAGAAAATATGAAAAAAAAACCGCATGATTCCAAAATAAAATTTATATTTACAGCAATTAGACACATCGTTTTATTGAGATCTAAATCATAACGTGATGAAAGACCACACCCTTCCTGTTGATCAATTCCGGCCGTTTTCTCTCGACTGCTTCCTTTAATCTCATCAGTTGCTGGCAGTAAAGATCAGAATCGATGGTTTTGCCGGACGGTAAAAGCTCATAATGAACAATGCCCTTCCAATCCCACCATACACACAGCATCACCTTATTTCGTGTTAGGCCAGGTTTGGCCACAGTCTGTGAAGCCTGGCCAACTTTCGACCACGACCTTTTTCGCACGTTCTTGTCGTACGTGATCCACTTTTCATCGCCAGTTATCAATCTCTTCAAAAACGGCTCGGTTTCATTACGTCTCAATAATGAATCGCAAATGAGTACACGGTTCATTAAGTTTCTTTGAGTGAGCTCGTGTGGCACCCAAATATCGAGCTTTTTTGTATAACCAGCTTTCTTCAAATGGGTCAAAACTGTTTTGTGGTCAATTCCCAGTTCTTCAGCTACATCGTAACTACTAATATGCCGATCTTGCTCCACTCTTTCAAAAATGGCGTCCATTTTATTCGTAACAGGGCGACCAGAGCGAGGTGCATCTTTAACATCAAAATTTCCGGACTGAAAACGTTTGAACCAAATTTGTGCTACTCTTACTGACACTGCATCAGGTCCATAAACATCACAAATTTTTTTCACTGCTTGAGTTGCATTTTTGCCTTTTTTATAATAAAATTTTAAAATGTATCGAATTTCTTCATTAGATTCACTCATTTTTACGGAGAGAAAAACAAATGAAAAATAGCGGGAAACAACTTTTTTCTATTTTTTTCTTTTCTTTATAATGTAACCTTTTTAATGTTACCAAAACCAGCCAGACACAAATAGTACAGTCAAAGAAATTTTATAATAAGTTTATACCTACGTTATGCGAAAAGACTTTTTCCCCGACCTAATATATATTGTAAATAATGTAATAAATTTATTTCTTCTTATTATTGTAATTAAAAGTGTTTTTAATATTTTTTTTTTTAATAATTCTAATAAAAATTAATAAAGAATATTGCAACATATTTTTCAATAGTATTTAAAGGGCAAATGTTAAAGAAATGTCAAAAAAAATATCGATAACCTCTACGTGATTTTCCAATTTTTTTTTCATTATTTTGAAGCATTTAGTATAACAATTGCAGAGCTCACTCAACAAATAGTTGAATCGACAAAGGGTAGGTTCTACAAAAACAGTATAATAAAAATACCATTCGTGAGTATCATTCTTCATAACGACATAGCTATTTAAAAAATAAAAATAGTAGTCAAAAACTTTGTATTCATAACTGGAATACATCTTTCTGTCTTTAGCAAGAAAATGTCGTCATAAAACTAATAGAACTCTCTAGTAGCAGAAACAGTATTCTTTGTAATAAAAACTCGTCGCCCTGACAATATGCCTCTAACAAACTGCTCGTTTCAAATAAGAAACTGCAAGACTGAAATGATTCAATGTAAAAAAATGAAACGAACTGAAAAACAAATAAGCGACGCTGGGAAATATTTATGAAAATACATAGAACTAGAAGCCAAGTCCATTCCGGGGTAATCATAGATAACCTTGTTAAATGGGCATCCATTGGAAAAAAGGAAAAAACAGGGAATCGAACTTGCAACCGCTGCGTGGCGTAGTACCAGATACCTGCTGTTATTTTGTTTTTATTGATAAATACTTTTTCCACGTAAAAAGAAGCCAACATTTAGAATATTATACAATTACAATGATTAAACTTTGGGAAGGGATAAGACCTGTTGACCTTTATTTAGCATTTGGGTTTTTTTACTTATGAACCACCAGATAAACAAATTAAAACTGCTGTGTAGAGTTTCATTCAATTGATCACAACATTTTATAATTATTTTGAGGCTACAATTTTAATTTCACAAGTTGCAATTATTAAAAAATGATTTTGATAAATGCGATAAACTTAATAAAACGTAACAATTACGGTTGTCGTTTGCGTAAGCTTAAAAGATAAATACGTATAAATTAATATTAATTCCCTTTAGCTGTCAATCAAGTCCTCTTGTACAAAACAGCCCAAAGGATTATACTAAATTAACAATCTGTAAATGTGGCTACTGTTACTACAATTTGTATAAGGTTAGAGCAGATGGAGCAGCTAAAGAATAATTATGTAATCAATTTTAAATTTAAGTAGGCGGAGGCATAATTCACTTGTCGGTGCAAACCTAGGTAACGTACTATAATGTGTTGAACGGACTTCAATAATGAAGGCAATTGTAAATGTTTTTACAGTTAAAGATGACTGTATTAAAGTATTACGTGTAATAAGTATACAAATGAGTAAATTACATTATTTATCGCTTTTTAGTTATAGAGGTAATGTTTTCATATACACTCGAGAGCAATGAATCCGGGTCACTTAAAGAATCCTAAAAATCTCGGAAACTAAAAATGCTAGGAAATTGTATTTAATAGACAATGTAATACTCCTTAAATGAAGGTATTAAAACTTCTTAGTTATTGTAAAGTTATATCATAAAAAAATCAAATTTGAAAAAGGGCCACTTTCGAAGATGGAACTACGAAATTACAGCATTTGGTTTTGCTTTTGTTTGTAATCTGTCATTTATGTGGGTACATAAACCATGTTGAAATTATGTCGCTTACGCCTGAAGAATGCACCAGAATACTTACAATGCTGGAAACCGGCCGGAGTCAGCGCGATACAGCCAGGACTGTTGGTGTGTCGCTGTCAACAGTACAAAGAGTTCTCCGACGTTACGAAGAAACTGGTTCTAACCTACGCAGACCAGGAACGGGCAGAACCAGGTATACCACAGCACGAGAAGACCGATACTTGGTGAACACCATGCTTCGAAATCGCTTTCTCACAGGAACTAAACTCACCAATCAGTTTCGACGCCTCGGAGGAAGTAACCCAAGTGCATGAACAGTAAGACGTCGGCTTGCTGAATCTAACTTAAAACCCCTTAGACCTGCAAACGGCCCTAAACTGGAGCGTGGGCATCGTATTTCAAGACTAAGATATGCCCAGAGCCACGTAAATTGGAGTATTGAAGATTGGTCAAAAGTTATGTTCTCCGACGAATCAAAATTTATGCTCTACAAGCACGATGGAAGACACAGAGTGTATCGAAGACCAGGGGAAAGATTCAAGCAAGCATGCATCGAGGAAAAAGTAGCCTACGGTGGTGGGTCTGTACTTGTGTGGGCCGGAATTTCTTCTGAAAGTCGCACAGAGCTGGTGATCATAGAAAACGGCTCTTTAACTAGCGTAAGATATGTGGAAGAAATCCTCAATGATCACGTTGGTCCATTTATGGTCAATTTAGGTGAGGATGCTATATTTATGCATGACAATGCCCGACCTCATACAGGTAGGATTGTGAATGACTACCTTCAAGAGATGAACATTACTCGTATGGAGTGGCCAGCGCGCAGCCCGGATATCAACCCGATCGAGCATGCTTGGGACGAGCTAGGCAGATGCGTAAAACAACGAAACCCTCCCCCAATCACGCTTCGTGAGCTCAAAATTGCTCTCACAGAGGAATGGGAGAATATTCCCCAAAATCGTATAAGGAACTTGGTGTACAGCATGCCAAACCGCGTAAACGCAGTAATGGAAGCACGAGGAGGCAATACGAAGTATTAAAATTCAAGAAAATCGTAATAAAGTTCAAAAATTTCATGTTTCCTATTTTTGTTTTAAGGAGAGATCAGCAGATTTTTTCTTTATGTAATTTTGTGTTAATAAAATGTATGGTGACTCATATTTTTTTTTACTTCCATTTAAGGAGTATTACATTGTCTATTAAATACAATTTATTGCATTAACCTATCATTTTTAGTTTCCGAGATTTTTAACATTCTTTAAGTGACCCGGATTCATTGCTCTCGAGAGTACTTAAAGATTTTGTGGTTTACGTTTCTAGGAGTCTGTTTAACTTTTTTTTAAAGTGATTTTTTTCACGAGTTTTAGTGATATAAATGAGTTGTGAACTTCAATAGAAATTAGATCATTTACATGGCTTTCAGTAAATTAAATATATTAACAATAATTACAAGTTGGTTTGTTAAATGGTTCATATTCTTAGGGAGCTATAATTGTTGCTATAATAGGAGCTATAATAGGTACTGTAACGAGCTCGGACTATCGAGTCTCACATGTATATATAGGGTTCATCTCTCAGCTCCTCAATTTATTGAATACAAGGAATGCTGCATTGAGTACAGCTGCATCACAGTACTTAGATAAAAGAGTATGATAATACTTGCTAAGTATTTATATTTTTTAAATTATCACGGGTAGACCCAATAACACTGCAGCCCGAATGAAGGCCAATCGTAGCCTGGAAACTATTGAAGAAAATAAAATAACATTTTTTAGTATTGTGTCCTAACTCCTAGCGTTAAAGTGTACCGTAGCTTCATCATCAGCACGGCAGTTTCAGACGTTGATTCAACTCCTTAGCAAAACGTTAGTCCTATATACTACTAAACAGTTTCCAACGACTAACTGCAGTACTGTCTCCCAACTCCTAACCGTTAAGGAGTTCTGTAGCTTCTTCATCAGCATAGCAGCATCAGGTGTATATTCAAGCATACTTCACAAGCAACACGCTAGCCCTCCATACTACCAAGTAGTTTCTATCGACCAATTGAAGTGTTGTCTTCAAACCCCTAACCGTTGAGGAGTTTTGAGGCATCTTGATCAGCACAGCAGCATCAAATGTTGTCTGAAGTCCCCCATAACAACGTTGCAGTGAGCCTTGGCGGTACCATGTATTATTACTTTTGCAATATCCTCGTACATCGCCTCGGCTATCTCGTCAGAGTATGTCGAGGTCGGCGCATATACCTGTATTACCTTCAGGATGTACCTGTTGGTGAGTTTCAGTACAAGGTACGCTACCCTTGTCGACACTCTACTGATCTCCACAACGCTGCTAACGAGGTCATACAAACATACTAATAAACAAAAGAAATTTGTGCGATTAATCTCCGTTACCTGACAAGAAACTCGTTAATTCTGTGACGCTGTTTTTGTTTTGTCGCATATGTTCCATAACGAATGGTACATTCTTACAAAGAAACAAATATGTCAAACTCTTGGATATTAATTGTCATGCTAAATTAAAATAATTTTTTACGCTGTTCGGGTTTACGTTAGATGATTTGACATTTGATTTGAATAAATTTAAAAAGATTCAAATCAAATGTCAAAGCCTTTGTAGGGGTACGATAAATCCTGAGTAGTTCAACTGTTATAAAATCGTGGATATCGACTTCTTGTCAGTTCTCGATATTCATGAGAATCATTCTTGTGAATGTAGATTTAAAATCGGGACCTTAGAACGTAAATACTTCGATAGAAAACGTTCAAAATATATAAAATTTACATAAAATCAATAACAAATTTTCATATGATTTAAAACACCTATACTAGCTTTCACGCATTTAATAAATTTCTCCCTTTTAATTATTAATTTTAATCCTAAAAACCGAAGATGTAGGCCCAGAAAAGAAACTAAACGCTAAAATAACACTCCGAATTGTGAAAAATATGAAAATTACATGTTTCAAGTTAAGACACGTAATTTTACATAACAAAATCTTACCTGGAAACATTTTTGTACACCACAATATACGGGATGACATCAATTTAAAATGTAACCTTTGAATCGGGTAAGAGCTATCATTCAGTTATTGGGTGCTAATGCGCGCCATCTATCATGCGAGTTGACGATATTGGAATTCTTTGAAGCAAAAAAGTAGCTCGTATGACACGTGATATTTATTTAAGTAATTTAACGTACATATGCTGTACAAATAACTATTGATTTTGTTTATTTATTTCGTGAATTGCGAGTTCTGATAGAGGTGGGAGTGAAATCCGAAATTTCGTATAGACCATGTCGACCATAAAATCTTTGTATCTCATTTTTGCAGACTAGACGCAAAAATATTCATCCAATATTTTGAGTGTTGTGCTCCTTGTTTGTTTAATATAATGCGTTTGTAATCGGCGTGATAATCTGGATTATTATCACCTCATTGTGATACCGATAGTAAAAATCACTTACAATTATTTGACTCTACAAAAATATTCATACATATAAATTTGATTCAAGCTTCAAATCAAATGCTATCTAAACTGGTACTGTGGATCTCAGGCCGCGAGGACGCATCGCCCGCAAGTGCGCCCGGGTCGAGGCGCACTTACGATGACGCCCTGGTGCGGCCGGGGTCGGTCGTCGGGGACGCCGCCGGCCGCGCGCCTCTTTACAGCTGACGATCGGAGCCGCCCCACCCTGGGAGCCTTACGCTGAGGCTCCCCAAGGATGAGCCCCCTCGTAACAAGGGGAAAGCCACGGCAGGGTTGTCCAGAGGGCTAAAGCACTATCCTGGAACACCCTAATGCCGATCGCAGAGTACTGCGTTGGGAGTCCCACACTACTCCCTGCCGTTTCAAGGCGGGGGGTGTGCATAAAGCATTTCCTTGCATATAAAAAGGTATTGTGGATCTCAAACGTTTTTAGAAAGATGACGTAACATAACTTCACGCCTTTTTCTACCGGAAGGTGTAGTCCCAAATGCAGTAGGTGGCAAACCTAATGGCATGCACCGGGCACACAAGTTTTCAGTCATCTATTTTTATCACACATAACTGTCGAAAATAATTTCCAAAAGTCATTGGTGCGAGCCAGGATTCGAACCTATTACTTCTTTTTCTATGTATTACAAGTATGTATTTACAAAAGAAAAGTACATATTTATGTATTAATATCCGATAACTAGTATCCACAACACATGAATTTATAAGCTTGGAACTACCCTCTAGTTCCAAGCTAAGCAACGTACGCTGTGTGTATATTGCCTATCTTGATTTAGAAGCAGTGAGTTTTGCAGGCCCAGCGAGTGAGGTGTGTAAGAATCGTGCCTTATGGCGCTCCGTTCTCTCTGCCTACCCTGCAAGGGATTTGGTGTGAAGTTATGTGTGTGTGATTTAGAAGCGGGGTGCTCGACCATTGGATCACCGAGACCACCAAGTAATAACGAAGCTTGTGAAAAACTCCTAGTAAAACAAACTGACAGCGTGATAGATAGTAACATAACATAACATAACTTCACGCCTTTTGTTACCCGAAGGTGTAGGCAGCGGCTGTTAAGCCTCGTCTCGCCGTTATGTTTACGTCCCAAATGGAATAGGTGGCGAACCTATTGCCATACCGGGCACAAAGTTTTCAGTCATCGATATTTATCACACATAACTTCCGAAAACAATTTCGGAAAGGCATTGGTGTGAGCCAGTGTCTGGAATCGAACCCGGACCTCTGGATCAGAAGCCGTGTGCTCGACCACTGCGGCACCGAGACTAAAGTGAGTGATAGATAGTGTACTGTAATAATATGGTAATAATCTTTACCGCGTAGAAAACAAGGTTGTAAGGAAGAAAGTTGGTTTGAAAGAGAGTGTCGGTGTAAAAGTAAGAAAGGGCATGCTCCGATGGTTCGGATATGTAGAAAGAATGGTTGATGCAAGACTGACTAAGCAGATATACAATGCAAAAGCGGATGAATGTAGGAGTCGAGGACGGCCAAGACACACATTCCATGACCAAACAGAACGTGTTCTGGAGTAAGGTGATGTTAAGAGCCTCAAAAACCGACGCGCATGCATGAAAAGAGTTATAAATGTCAACGAAGCGAGTGCGGCGTGTAAGAATCGTGCCCTATGGCGCTCTGTTCTCTCTGCCTGCCCCGCAAGGGATTTGGCGTGAAGTTATGTATGTATGTATGTAATCTTTACCGATGTAGATTATGGCTCCAGTATCAAGCTGTATAATTATTTCTAGTAGGAATGAACAACATTCAAAACTTAGTTGGTCACAGAGTCAAGAAATTATGCTTAATATTTGAGTTAGCAGAATAAAAGTAAATTTTTATTAATATGATTTAGAATTGTTTGAGTGGTGGCTTATAACATTTTTTACCTCTCAAACCCAGTATAAAACCTTGATTGTGGCTGTACTAAGCCCCCATTGACTCACTAGTCTCAAATATAGAACTAACATCGATTAGCATTCGGAATAAAGCAGAAATGTCAGTGGTAGAGCCAAGCAGTTCGCTGCATGAATGGGCCGGCTCGACCGGTGAAATACCACGACCTCTCAGAAGACCGACGTAAAGTGGCTCATGCCGCGTTTCGTTCGGTGAGAGAGGTACCCGGAGGCCCACCCCCCTTCCCCATCCTTTCCTATCCCCTATCCCTTAAAGGTCGGCAACGCAACAGTAAAACTATATGTGTTGCTGGTGTCCATGGGCGGCGTTGGTTGCTTACAATCAGGTGACACGCCTGCTCGTATGCCCTCCTATCCCATAAAAAAAGGTATAAACCAATGCGTGCCATCAATGCCAGAAATATGTTGTCCATATTTTGACTCCAAACCTCTAAAATATCTATCAAAAAAACACACTTTTCTTATCAATTTTATATATAAAAATATATTAATAATTTGTTTTGTCTCCTTGGGGACTAAGTGGTGCTGGATGAAGTACGTTCGTAGGTATCACAGAAATAGATCAAGGTAGAAGGGCGAAGAGGCGTGGCAAAAGTGCCAAAACCATGCACTATATTGCATGCTTTTCGAAACTCGCTCTCATTACGCAACGAACGTCCCGATCCTGCGTTCAGGACGTAAAAAAATAGATAAAACTTCACATATATGCCTTATTGTGCTATGGCAAATTGTAAAAACAAAAGTAGTGAAGCAAATATGAAGAAAGGAAATATTTCGTATCATCAGTAAGTATAGAAATTCAGTAGAAAGTATTTTTTTGAGATTCTAAATAATTGTTTTACTTTTACCATGTTCAATAATTACGATCTTATGTTGTATATTTTTTTGTTATGATAAATATCCATTGCTGTCCACATTCAACGCTCGTATACAAAACTATTGCGCGCTTAATTATATTATACGCGTAATGTACGTCGAATCGAACGAAATACACAATACACCTGCCAGTCGATCGCTGTATCTGTTAAACGCTGTGATTGGTCTTCGAATGTTAGAGCAAAGACACTCCATGTATCGTGGAGTCTTAGGACTTATCGATAAATCAATTTGAGCTCATGTCTTGCTTTGTCCCTACCTTTATTCTAACACCACAAATTTCAACCAAAGTTCTTCGTAATTTTATTGGCAGCAGTTTATTTGACAGTATAAATTTTCACCAATTTGACGAATCGCCGACCGAAAATCATCTGGTCCTTCTCATACGGGCAATAACCGAAGTATATGTCGACGTTTGGCTTCGTTATTTAACCAGGACTATGAGGCCAACCCTTACAAAAAGGGAAAAATTTATAAATATGTATGTAAGGACAATAAAATATTTATTAATAAAGTTTATATACTATTGGGAAAACAGGACACTCAGCTTGAATTTTGAATTGTGAATTACTTATGTGATATTAAAGATGTCTGATTAAAGTATTTAACATGTTTTATTTTCTATGATTATCGTTACACAAAATCAATAAAGTTGCTATCATATAAAAAATAATAAATTTAACACACGTTTCAGATATTACTATCGATAATCTAATGAGTGTGTCTTCTCACTAGTCGCCCCGCTCACAATTAAAATGACGTCACGCTGTGGGCGTGGTTTTTCAAAAAAGTGACACGCTCGAAATGTATGAAAATATGACATCGCGGCCGTTCTATCTTGATCTATTTCTGTGGTAGGTATATTATTATTATAGTAAAACGAGTGTTATATATAAGCCTATGACTACAGCATTACAATGGGAATACGATAATTTTATTTCAATTTAAAGCAGTTTATATATCAATTTACTCATATTTTATTTTTGGAATAACATCATTTATTATTCAATGTTAAACAATTTTAAAAAGATAATTTGTTTCAGACATTGTGATAAAGCAGTTCAAAAATAATTACCGGATATTTGCCTATTTGCACACTTGTGACTTCCGTTTCGTAAAATAGTTTTTTTAAGCATTTGTTTCTTGGTAATGGCAGTTAAATGGTATTACGTAAGCAAGTTTTATAAGATAATTTACTCTCCCCAAAAATAAGCAAAGCTCTTAAACCCTCCCCCACGATTCCGTAAAAAAAAACTCAAGAGACCATCGACAAGATTGGTAAAAATAAATAACTATTGATGACGTAATCATCATCTGGAGACTTCGGCTTCCAGATACCTTTCTCATCGAACGAAACGCGGCATGAGCTGCTTTATGTCGATACTCTGAGCGGTCGTGGTATTTCACCAGTCCAGCCGATCCATTCATGCAGGGAACTGCGTGGTCATATTAATTAGATGCTTATGACTCTCGAAAAAAATAAAATGTATTAATTTAATTAAATCAATTTCGCAATCTAAAATGTTTGCACTGGAAAATTATAGTATGCGGGTTCTCACCATTCAATCATTTTAAATTGCATGCAGTCTTATGAAACAACTTTTTGATATCAATCAAAACATACATTTTCTGGTGGTTGACTATCAAAATAAACGCCAGCTATGCCTGAGAAAACCTAGTACGTATTTCAACCTATAAAAAGCAGCTTGAAGCGAAATAAAATGTAATATAACAATTGGTTTCTTCGAGGAGTCACCATGTATCGTCTTGCACCACTTGTCACTCTTATAGTAGCAGTCTCTGTGAGTAATTTATTATTGTATATCTTGTCACAAAAGCACTTTCCTCAAGCGCTGGTTTCTAAATATGTGATTCAGAATATCAAATTTAATCTTTGTATTTGTTGACTATTTATAAGTATATGTGAAGACCTTTGAACATAAAGCTTCTTTGTTTTGGCTTCATAATTTATCCCTTGAACAAATGCCATAATGTTCTTAACCCAGATTGTATCTAATTTCAGACCGATCAGCAAACAGAAAAATGTCTAGACCTCTTTCAACCTGTGAGTATAATTTTGTACATATAATTTTTTAAATGATAATATCATAATGATGTTATTGAAGCACATACATTATTATTGCATTCATATAAGTACTTGAAATGAACAGAATATAGGAAAAACATTACACCTTATTCTTAGTAATTATGATTAAAATATAAGATCAAAATAAACTAAAGAAGAGTGGCATTAGTAAACAGCGTAAATGGAGCGTTGGGCAGATTCCTGGGCGTAAACAATGTTAGCAGAAAAGCCCAGCTAGCATTCCACTATGCGGTACTGATCCTAACGCTAGCTTATGGAAGCGAAAGTTGGGTATGGCAGAGTGTGCATAAAAATAGGATAAACGCAGTAGAAATGCGGTCACTGCGCAAAATCTGCGGAGTGACTCTCGCTGACCGCATCGACAACAATATTGTAAGGAAGGAAGTCTTGGGATTGAGAGAGAGTGTCAGCGCAAAAGTTAGAAAGGGTATGGTTTGATGGTTCGGACAGTACATGTTGAAGTAATGGATGATGCAAGATTGAATAAGCAGATATACAATCCAAAAGTGGATGAATGTAGGAGTCGAGATTAGCCTTGACCAAATAAAACAAGTTCAAGAGGAAAGTGATGTTAGGAGCAGGGAGCAGGGAGCACATGTTTGGTACGCAGGACAGTACAATGGTTAAAAATCTTAAAAAAGAGTTTAAAAAGTCGAGTGAGACGTGTAAGAACTAAGAAGACGCCGTGTGCTGTAAAGTTATGTATGTGTATGTAAATTAAACTAATATTGCTTAATAACCTTCAAGAGGTAGTTTTTTTGGTATTAGTGCACTATCTGGCTTGCGTGGAATTTCTTCAATAAAAAAAAAATAATTCAAATTTGGATTCAAATATGGATAACTATCAAAATTTGGCCGACATGTGGTCATATATGGGTTTTGCCACTCATTGCTTTATCGGCACGATTGACACCGCCTACACTAACGGGTAATTGATTTATTTCATTCTTACACTTACCTATTTCAGGATCGGGATTTAGTACAATGCTGTGCACATAAACTGATCGATTTGGATGATTCAAAAGATTTTCCTGAACTTAAAGAGTGTGTTGATTTACCACCGATTTCAGTAAGATTTGATAACATTTACACTATTAGTTTTTTACTAGAAATTATTAGTAATTTGGCAAGTTTCGTTTTAAATTATTTGATTTCTTTTAATTTTATTACTAATTAAACTAGTACACTAATATTTTGGACACTATTTATTTTGTTACTATTTATTTTGGTATTATTATTTCTAGTTGATTTCCATAAGTCGTTTGTCATGTCGCCAAAATTATTTATTTAATATAATTTATAAATATTTGACTGGAATTCACAGGATTATGTTATTTTTTCATCACAAATAAGGTTTATATGTCCTCTTTTTACAGTGTGCCCGAGACGAATGTTTCGGTAAAAAGCTCGGCTTTTTCGTTGACGGATCAATCAATATGCAATTGTTGACGAAAACTATGGAGGATAAATTTGACAAACAGGTCATGACACTCGTTAAGGATAAATGTGTAGGGACGAACGCCGATCTATCTAAATACGGTACATCGGATATGTGTGATCTTAAAAAAATCCATCATTGTACTCAGATACAAACATTCAAGGTAATTTATGATATAAGTTACACATAATACGATTATAATACAATACATTTTATTCAGCATGTTTTCTGGAAACAAATTTTATGTTATTTCAAGTGAACTCAGTAGTATATAACTCATTCTACCTCACTACCTCTCAATTAGATGTCGCAGTCCAAAATTATTAGGCTATACTGATGAATTTAAACAATAATCAAATGTACTTAATGATGACTTAGCAAAGTCAACGGTTTATTTTGGGTAATACAAATCGTGAAGATGTTTTTTTAAAGCATAGGGCTTATCAAGCAGGCGTGTTATCCGATGGCAAGCAATAAACGCCGCCCATGGACACCTGAAGAAAGATCGCGTGGCAGTTCCGTTGCTAACCCTTACAAATTGATATGGAAGGTGTCGAAAGTGCGACAGTTTGAGGAGAGAGGAAGGGGTAGGGCCTCCGGATACCTCTCTCACCGAATGGTTTGCGGCATGAGCGATACGTCGATATTCTGAGAGGTCGTTGTATATCAGCGGTCGAGCTGGCCCATTCAAACTGCGACCTACTAACTCTTCCACTGTACAAACTTTAAATTATTTACAGACATGCTCCAGCTGGAAAGACAACGGTGTTTGTAATGGAGTACAGCAACTTGTCGAAGGATGTGCTGCGATGGGTCTATAACTTTTATCTTTATCATCGAGAACTCAGCCGCTTGTTAAACAAATTAATTGACTTACATGATTATAATATTTATAAAATAAAAGCATTATTCAAAGAGTTTTGTTTCATATTTATAATGTTTCTAAATAAAAAATATAATCTAACTTAAGGGTTCATAACAGTGGAAGCCCAAACAACAATTTTTACAATTTTCATCAGTGTGTCTATCACTAGATTTTTACTTGCCTTACGAACCAAATATATAAGGTTCTAGTTCTAACTAAAAAAATCGCCATTTGAACGCGACTATATCCTTCTCTTTCTAGTCGGGAAACTCGGATTTTCGTACACTTTTTACAGTTTCCTAAAAAGGTTATAAAAAGGAATAATTTCAGTGGGTATTTTTTTTTAATTCTGGCATACATAGCGAAAATTGTCTTTTAGCTAAAGCTGTACTGGTATATATCAATAGAGTTTTGGTGTATTTTATCCTCTCCTATGCAAACATCGTCTTATGTTATTATCTGTCATGTCTGTTATCTGGCTGCTACTGTTATGACTTCACCGTGTTATCGTATTATTGCAGGCAGGCAATTCTATTTTTACATTACTTATCATCACTTGTCCAAAACAAATCAATTCCATCTAGTATCGGAGCAGCGAATATCAATAGTCAGTTATTATTTTAAATTAATTGATTGGTTTTAAGTTCGTCGTTTTAGGTTTTCTATTTGAAGATATGGATAAATACATACTTATCTACGACAAACAAAGAATATTTATGAGACAAAAATGTTTTAAGTTGGATATAGAACCCGTTGCAATTAAAATCTGTAAACAGCAAGTGTATTATCAATATTATAATACAACACCATCAGTTTCAACAATTTTACAACAGAAAAATAACCATCAAGTTTATTAAAATAACCTTCATGACGCCACATTACCAACAAAATAATCTCAATTTTATGGTAGTTGACGGTGAAAATTAACAAATTGTTACAGAAATTCCAGGCTATAAATAACACCCGCTGTTATATTTTTCCATCACTGAAATAAAGATTTTAACGTGTGAAATCATGTATTATGCTGTGTTTCTTGCAATATTCCTACTTTCTGCGAACGTGAGTTGATTAATAATTAATTCCGTAGCGTAATTCACGGGAGATAGGATTGGGCCGTCTGATATCTCTAGTAGGCGTTTGGTTATTGGCCCGGACGCAGTTCCGGGCCGGGTCCTGGCGCTAGCTCTCCCAGAGCTAGCGCCAGGAGCCGGCCCTAGGGAACAAGGCGAGGCAGCTGTTCTCCAGCTGTCTCCGCCGCGGGGTGTTCCCCCTCGACTGGAAGTCGGCGAGGCTGGTGCTCATTCTGATCGCGCTGGCGGTGTCGCTTGACATCGTCAACGCCTTCGGGACCCTCCCCTGGCCGGCCATTAGGGAGGCCCTCGTATACCACGAGGTGCCTCCCTACCTAAGGTCGGTCATCGGGGCCTATCTGCAGGAGAGGCGGGTGGACTATGTCGACCGGAACGGGACGGAGCAGAGGAAGGAAGTCTCGTGCGGGGTTCCGCAGGGGTCCGTGCTCGGGCCCCTGCTGTGTAACCTCACATACGACCCGGTCCTCCGCACCAGTCTGCCCCGGGGCGTGAGTGTCGTATGCTACGCAGACGACACTCTGGTGGTCGCCACGGGGCCCGACTTCGAGCGTACGCTCAGGTTCGCCGAGCTGGGCGTGGCAATCGTCGTCAGACGGATCCGCGGGCTGGGCTTGGAGGCGCTGTGGTTCCATCGGCTTGCTCGGGGTCGGGAACCACCGGCGTCGCGGATCCAGGTGGGTGACACGGCTATCCCGGTGGAGCGGTACATAAAGTACCTCGGCCTCACCCTGGACAGCCGCTGGTGCTTCAAGGAGCACTTCGTGAGGATGGTCCCCCGAGCGCGACGGGTGGCGGGCGCGTTGCACCGCCTGCTGCCCAACCTCGGGGGACCGGGAGAGGGAGTTCGCCGCCTCTACGGTGGCGTCGTGCGGTCCGTGGCCCTGTACGGGGCCCCCGTTTGGTCGCGAGACCTCACGGGGTCCTCCCGCTCCAAGGCTCTACTGAGGAGCCTGGAGTGGATCATGGCCATCTGGATCGTGCGGGGCTACCGTACCATCTCATACGAGGCGGCGACGGTCCTCGCGCGTTCCCCCCCCTTCATCATCCTGGCCGATATGTACGCAGCCGCGTACGATCTCGGCCGGGAAGAGGGGGACCCG
Organism: Euproctis similis; assembly: GCA_905147225.2. Classification (NCBI taxonomy): domain Eukaryota; kingdom Metazoa; phylum Arthropoda; class Insecta; order Lepidoptera; family Erebidae; genus Euproctis; species Euproctis similis. The sequence continues at coordinate 17,427,003 of LR990114.1, forward strand.
GACGCGCGGGGACACGAAGTGCGGAGGCGGGAGGCCTTCCGGCGGGTCCTGGGGGACTGGCGCGATGCGCTGGTCCTCCAGGGTTGTGCGCGTCAGCGCGCCGTCGGGGCCGTCCTGCCCCACCTCGAGGCCTGGGTGCTCCGTAAATGGGGCACTGTCACCTACAGGTTGACTCAGATACTCACCGGGCACGGGTGCTTCGGTGAGTATCTGAGTCGAATAAAACGTGAACAGACGGCGAGATGCCACCATTGCGCATCCGACCTGGACTCGGCCCAGCACACGCTGGAGGTCTGCCCGGCCTGGGCGGCCGAGCGCCAAGTCCTGGTCGACGGGATCGGGCGAGACTTGTCCCCGCCGGCGTTGGTCGCGGCAATGCTGGCGGGCGAGGAGGAGTGGAGGGCTGTGGTCTCCTTCTGTGAAGCTGTGATGCTCCAGAAGGAGGCCGCCGAGCGGGGTCGGGAGAGAGCCGATCCCGCTCGAAGGCGGCGCCAGCGAGCTCAGTGATCGCCGCCGCCGACGGGCTGCGAGGGCGCACGCCCCGCGGGTGCGCCCGGGTTGCGGCCCGGGAAGGATGACCCCCGGTGCGGCCGGGGAGGATCGTCGGAGAAGCCGCCGGCCGCGCGCCTCTTTACAGCGCGAGGTCGGAGCCGCCTCGCCTGGGGGAGCCTCACCGAGGCTCCCCAAGGATGAGCACCCCCTCGTTTCAGAGGGGGGGCGACGGTGGGATGGACCAGAGGGCCGATGCACTGGCCTGGGCCACCCCAACGCCGGAGGAAGGCCGCCGAGAGGTTTTAGTGGGTAACCCTAGGATTGGATTGCAGTTTACTGTTTTGGGAGTCCCACACTACCCCCTGCCGTCCCCAGGCAGGAGGTGTGCATAAAGCATTTCCTCGCGTAAAAAAAAAAAGGCGTTTGGTTATTGGCCACTATTATTTCAATAAAATTTTACCGAATTTGGTTGGTAGCAATTGACTAAAGATAATATTACTGACTATATTGATAATAATGGTTTTAATCTCGGTGTTCCAATGGTTGAGCATAAGGCTTCTGATCCAGAGGTCGCGGGTTCAAAACCTGACACTGGCTCACACCAATGACTTTTCGAAATTGTTTTCGCCACCTATTCCATGTGGGACGTTAACAGCGGTACGTGGCTTAACAGCCGCTGCCTACACCTTCGGGTAACAAAGGCGTGAAGTTATGTATATGTTTTATGCATGTATGCGAGCAATGTCATGGCTAAAAATTATTACATATTATACTATTTGTATTTTCTATTTCAGGCGGATGATCAAGTAGAAAAATGCAGAAAAATTTTCTCACGTGTAAGTACAAATGTTCTGGGATACATATTTATGAATATTTTATTAATTGATAATATGGCATGACACCACACACGTTTTTTATACAACTTCAATGATCCATTATAACGTTTTGAAAGAAGGTGACGTTAGGATCCTTAAAAATCGACTCGTATACGTGACAAGAGTTATGACAGTTAAAGAAGCGAGTAAGGCGTAAAGAATGTATCTTATTGCGTTCTGTTCTCTCTACTTACTACTCAATGAATTTGACGTGATATTGTTGTAATAATGTCATTGCTTACGGCACTGTTTTTTTTACAAAGTAGTTCCACCCAGACTCCTCTGGTAATTGATATAGGAGGCGGCATAATTTGACCTGATTCGGGTCTCTGATTATAGCAGTAGATTACGCCACATTTTGGACTAAGAAATCAAGCTGGTGTATCTATATATTAGTGTCTACCTATATCATTGGGTACTAATTGACAGTGGTAGAGCCAAGCAGTTCACTGCATGAATGGGCCGGCTCGACCGGTGAAATACCACGACCTCTCAGAAGACCAACGTAAAGTGGCTCATGCCGTGTTTCGTTCGGTGAGAGAGGTACCCGGAGGCCCACCCCCCTTCCCCGTCCTTTCCTGTCCCCGTCCTTTCCTATCCCCTATCTCTTAAAGGTCGGCAACGCAACAGTAACACTATATGTGTTGCTGGTGTCCATGGTTGCTTACCATCAGGTGACACGCCTGCTCGTTTGCCCTCCTATCCCATAAAAAATAGCTTGATGTTAATTTTTTTTAGGAAACTTTTCAATGCTGTTCAATGAGACATATGAGACCAATGGGAGTGGATGATGGAGGCCCTGACGAATTAAAAGAATGCCGAGATTTACAAATGCAACCACCTTCGGTAAGAGAATTTTACAATGGTCTTTGATTGTTTATATTATTTTATAAAATCGATTCTCCCACCAATTCCATTAAAAATGACTAAGGACTCGATAAATATAGGCTTAGCAGCCGCTGCGTACACATTCGGGTAGAAAAAGACATGAAGTTATGTTTTTATGTTTATGTTTTTCCAGTGCGCTCGAGATGAATGTATTGCGACGAAGAAAGGATTTTACGTCGACGGAAAAATAGACTTTGATGCTTTTACAAAACTGCTAGAGAAGAACATGGCAGCTGTTCCTGAAATCTTAAGTCTAATTAAAGAAAAATGCTTAAAGACCGGCGTAGACCTATCTAATTATGGAAGGCCTGAAATGTGTGATCTGTTCAAATTGAAGGATTGTCTTCTTATGCAGAGCTTAAAGGTAGAAAGCGAATTTCTTTAATGTATTATGGGGAAAGCTAACAAGCATACAAACGCGGCATGAGCCATTTAATGTCGGTATTCTGAGAGCCCTGAGGCCTGCTCCATGGCGAGTATGACGAGTATTTCACACGTTGTGGGAACCCATTCATGCATTCTACGGCTATAATTATAAAAAATGTAAAATATGTCGCTTCAATACTGGTAGTGATCACCGAATTTTTTGAGGCTCTCTAAATATTAACTGGAAAGCTGAAAGGGCCCGGAAGATAAGGACTATTTTCCGACCTACGCCACTCCAAATAGCCGAAACCGAAAAGTTCCAAATGGAACTTAAAAATCGATTCGACCTGCTGGAAACCACAGGCAACGTGGACAAAGAAACCGAGACTGTTGTCAACACCCTGAGGAAAGTTTCTCAAAGGTTGTTTCCGAGATCGCAGAAAAAGGAGTCCAAACTCTCTGCTGAGACACTCGAGCTAATGAGGCAAAGGCGAGAAACTCCATCCGATCAGCTGTTTTCGTCAGAATGGAAAAGCCTTAACCAGCGTATTAGAAAGCTGATGCGGCGCGACCTTCTTAGATCGAATACTCGACCCCAATAAAGGGTTGAAAGTGTTTGCTCAGCAGCTTGGAAGGTCCCATCTGACGAAGCTGAAAACTGCGGATGGACGTGTCGTCACCTCTAAGCCTTACATTCTCGCAGAAATCGAATCTTTTTATGGGCTTCTTTATTCCACACGGATCACCAAGCCGACGGGACTCAGCGATGATGACCACAGAGCCCGGCTAGCGCGCCCCGCTATCGTGTCACTACAATGAGGACATCCCCGACTTTGCAGAAAGCGGGGCAACTCAAGAACAACAAGGCACCTGTTGATGACGGTATTACTACAGAACTTCTAAAATCCGGCAGAACTCCTATCCTAAAGGAATTAGCAAGTTTTTTTAATTCTGTCATACACCAGGGCATAACACCACAGGCTTCGAGCAGGAGTGCGGTGGTACTGTTCTTCAAAAAAGGTGATAAGACTGAATAATTACAGACCCATCTCACTCCTGAGCCATATCTACAAGTTGTTCTCAAGGGTCATCACCAATCGTCTCGCTGCAAAACTCGACGAATCCCAGCCTCCGGAGCAGGCCAGTATTCGAAAAGGCTTTAGTACCGTGAACCTCGTCCATACTTTTCGGCAGATTGTACAGAAGGCCGAAGAGTACAATCAGCCGCTGTGTATGGCATTCGTGTATTACGAAAAAGCCTTCGACTCCATCGAAACTTGGGCAGTTCTGGATGGATTGTAGCGATGTCGGATTGACTGGCGTTATATCGAGGTGTTGACATGCTTGTATGACACCGCCACGACCGCTGTCCAGATACAGGACCAGGTGACGAACTCTATCGAGCTAAATCGAGGTGTAAGATAGGGAGATGTCATATCTCCCAAAGACCCTGGATTGGACTGAACAGGCTATCAACGTGAATGATGAGTGTACATCTCACATCTTGATTTGCCGACAACATTGTTGTAATAGCAGAGTCGCTGGAAAAGTTAAGCGGAATGCTGCGCAGCCTAGTCGAGTCCTCCCGGCGTACGGTTTGGGCATGAACTTGGACAATACCAAGGTCATGTGCAATGAACATGAACATGTCGTGCCCGGACGGATAAGCGTCGAAGGGTCAGTTCTCGAAGTCGTAAACAAATACATTACCTAGGCCAAATTATCCAGTTAGGTAGACGAAACTTCGAGAAGCTGTGTTGGGCTGCATTTGCCAAACTGCGTCGAGTCTTCAGCTCGCCTATACCGTAATGTCTGAAGACCAAAGTCTCTGACCAGTGCATCTTACCGGTGATGACCTATGGTGCCGAAACGTGGACACTCACGGTGGGGCTAGTCCAAAAATTTAAAGTCGCTCAGCGAGCTATGGAGTGGGCTATGCTCGGGGCATCTCTAAAGGATAAACTCAGGAATGAGTATATCCGCCAGAGAACTGGGGTAACCGACATAGCTCGTAGAATAAGCTCACTGAAGTGGCAGTGGGCTGGTTATATCTGCCGAAGGACCGACAGTAGATGGAGTAAGAAGGTCATAGAGTGGAGACCGCGTCTTGAAAAACGTACCGTAAGACGCCCACCAGCCCGATGGTCAGACAACCACAGAAAGGCTGCTGGAAAAGACCGAATGCATGTTCTGGCGCACATTAGGAGAGGCCTATGTCCAGCATTGGACTGCAACAGGATGATAAATAGGATGATGTCGAAACTTGAGTTTTTCACCCAATGTAAATTTATAAAACTATACGTATTTACTAACTATACATATTTACTGAAATATAAGCAGTATATAAGGAATATAAAAACATATATATAATTTAATAATAAATACGATTTAATAGTTTTATGTAATAATACCCTAAGTTTAATATTAAAAACATACATAATTACGTTAAATATACAAATATCTAATTTTAAATTTACATTTTAGAATTGTCCTGAGTGGAGCGATAGAGATAACTGCAAGGAAATTAAGACATTGGTCGAAGACTGTTCAAGTATTCTGTAAAATCTGATTCCGTTCTTTTAAACACCAAGAAAATATGAAAAAAAAACCGCATGATTCCAAAATAAAATTTATATTTACAGCAATTAGACACATCGTTTTATTGAGATCTAAATCATAACTTACCACGACTTTGTATGCATGGAATATAATGAAAATCTCATCTCCTAATAGTCCCCTTTTAGATCGACTGTCTGCCAATAAAAGTATCTTCAAAATCAATCTATCCATTGCCTATCTAGATTAGATTAATATATTAAAAAACAAATAATCAAATAACGTATATTATGAAAATATAAATGCGTTTGTTAATGAGAAAACCCAAGAAAAGACTGAAAAATAACAAAACACTATGTTCTAAATTTGAATTTTCTTAAAAATAAATAATTCCGTGCCTCACAAAAAGGTTATAATTTTAAAATAAATCCTTCTTAAGCGAATGTCACTGCTGCGTCGCTTTCAACATCCATAATAGTATACAAGTAATAAAAAAGAGAATAATTAAATATTAAAAATACGCAGTTAAAAAAGAAAAGTTGTAGATAGCGGGAATTAACGCCATGGATGAATGCAAATTAATCCATATTGTACTCAAAAAATGTCTGGTTTTGTATAATTAATTACTAAACTAAATGAACACTATTCTAAGATCTTGGGACGTCCCAATAACAAGTCAATATTATCAAACCACGTGTCCATACCATTAATAATTTGTGTATATAAAAACTGCTAAGTGCTTGATGCTTTGAAAAACTGAGATTGAAGACATCCAAGCTTTTTTTGTTTAATGGAGCAATAAATATAGTGTCTATCGAAATCGTAACGAAGTACGCAGAAGCCATTTTTACACACCTACATAAATCCATTTGTCTGCATGAAGCTAAAGTTTCTTCTTGAAAGGTATTGTCTTGACACCACATTTTAACTTAGATGATTATATTTGAGACCCTTTATTTGTATAGAGTGGGGATTTTATCAGGTACAAGTGGGGTAGGTAGTCACTAACCAGGTAGGTTTAGAAATCTGTTAGTAGTTTTCAATACAAAATTAAATGTATGGGAGTTTTGAAATAACAATTACATATTATGTCATGTTGATAGTCTGGAAGACGAACACCCCGCTCCTGAATCAAAAAGTTATGGATTCGAATCCGAACATACCGATGAACTTTCGAGATTATTTTCGAAAGCTATGTGTGATACTTTTCAAGAGAGAATAATTTACGCTGCCTTCAGGTCGGAAAAAGCGTGAAATCGTATAAAAAAATGAGCGCTCTCCTTGGACGTTGGACGCCTGATAGGTGTGAAACATTGAAATTATTATCGTCTATATTTTTATCGTCATGATAACAAATACAATATTAAATTTTTTGACATTTTATTTCTCATTGCATCTAGCATATTTATTTGCATCTTTTATTTTATCCGTCTTTAGGTTTAACGTCCTTTGATGGAGTTGTGGAGTACTAGTAACTTCAAGAGCCTTGCAAATTCATGCTTTATCGATGGTTCCAACATTGTCATACGTGGTTTTTGGTTACGCCGCTAGATGGCGTTTTCCTCAGCAATATTTAGATTAAACAACCAACCCGCTATCAAAAAGTAAGTAAGAAAACCTATTAGAATACATCCGAAAAGATTTTGTTAATTATCACAATTACATATAAACTAACCTCCAGAATGACTTCAGGGTGAAACGTTGAGGAACCCAATTAAAATATTACTTAAACACTAGTAGAACGTACTCTAACCATTAAACAAGTATTATTTGACGTCGCATAACCACTTTTATTATTAAATAACTATACAAAATAACAACTCAAAAACAATTAATTATATAAAACCACCTAGCAACATTAAGGCTTTTGTGAAGTGCCAAGTTTCCTTAACTATTTAACATCGCAACAGTGCACCGAGCTTTACTTGCAATAACGTCAATCCTCCATAATTTATAGTTTGCGGTCTGGCAGTTTATTATTCATTTATGGCTTCAGGCTGTTTTCTAGTGAAAAATTCGGGCTTTGTTGCGTTCCAACCGCTCCGTTAATGCAATAGAAGGCTTTGCTTCGAGTTATTTGCTAATTTACTTTAAACTGATTTATATAAATTTTGAAATTAGTTCTATAATAGTTTTTGTTATTAATTTTGTTTTTAAATATTTACGCTAGCCATCAGATGTTCCAAACTTAATAATGTTTCATGGTGCTTTATTTACTCTGCCTACCCGATATGGGATTTTAGGTGAAGTTAATAATTATCAGTAAGTAGTAGTAGACTGTGTTTGTATTATTTTTTTTTTTGTATTTGTTGTTAGAAATATTAACAAGTTAGTTATGTCACAACAGCTTTAAAAACTGACAAACGTGTAAACGAAAAGACGTGTATAAGGTGCTCTATCCTTTCTGCCTGACCCCGAAAGGGACTTGGCGTGAATTAGAATTGATCTTGTTTTCTTAATATTACAATTATGAATATATTAAGTTATTAATAGTCATTGTGGCCTTATATCAATAGGCTCTTTAAATATAATCTTATTGTGTATGAAAATTTTAATAGCCGCTGCCTGCATCTTCTAGTAGAAAAAAGCGCGACGTTACATAAAAAAATAGAATCTGTATACTTGTCAAAGATAGCTTACGCTGTTTATTTATCTTATTGTTAAATGCTCTAATTTTTATCTTAACATTGTAAATTACATTTAGTATTGTTCTTTGAAAATATTTGTGTTTGAATAGAACTTGTTTGTTTTAGAATTTGAAACAGTTTATACAAAGTTTAAAACATTTAATTAATATAATTTATTACAATTTTGCTTCAGAAACAGATGAAGTTTTAAAGAAAACATATTTGGTAAATGTAAATAAAATTTAATAATATTAAAACGTTATGTTTTGAATTTTATTGAACACTAACTTTTACTCGAGGCTTTGTCAGACTTAAAATTTAAAAAAATATAAACAAATCTAAAATAGCTGCAATCTTTTAGGTAAATAGATTTATAATTAAGAATAAAGTAAAATAATTAAGTATTTATAAAATCTCAAAGTATTTAATAAAACCTCAAATGTCTAAGAAAGGCGTACGGATTCATTAAGACATTGACATTATACAATATAAAATCATACATACATACATAATATGACGTCAAGTCCCTTGCGGGGTAAGCAGAGAGAACAGAGCAACATAATGAACGATTCTTGTGAAGTGTACTTACTTTTTTGACTTTCATAACAATTGCATGCTCAAATATTAAATTTTTCCACTTTTGCACTGTATATCTACTTAGTCAATCAATTAACTTTTATCGTCATTACAGTACGTCACTTTCCGCTCTCCGCTTATATGCTTAGATCTTTGATACTACGCAACGTATTTTGGTGTGATTTTCTTTACTAGATAGAAGGTGTCAACGGGGTGGTTAGTATGTATAATTCATGTATAGCTCATAAAAAGTTATATTTTTTGAGATTTAGCACTTTAATTGCTAAACTGGCTGAACTCTAAGTGATAGATCAAAACAATGTACTAAATTATTCGTCCGCGATGTTATATGTCCATCTCTTATGGATAGCCCACAACGGCCATTTTTATTTCTTTTCTTAGGCTAAACAAATTTCGCTGGGTCCACTAAACTAATTATATGTTAAATACCAAGTAATTGAAGTCCATCTGTGCAAAAACCTGCTTTGGCAGTCAGGCAAAAAAGCCATACAATTTCATTTAAAAATACTAAAGGTAAAACTTTTGGTATATAATTGTCAGAACATGCTATTATGAAAAACGTTCTACTCTTCTGTCGTAAGAGCTGAATTTTGCAAATACTTTCCAACAATCAGAGGACTGCTTGATTAAATTAGTTTAAATTTTTCTCACAAAAAGCTTTTAAAGTCCATTGGGACAAGATTGGTCTTCCCACTTTTAGACTGTTACGGTTTCATTGGAAATCTTGCCATTTTTAATTTACATCTATGCTGAATCTTAATCACAATTCAGTCTAACATCTTTTACCTATAAAAGAATCATTTTTTATGGAATAGGAGACCAAACGAGCAAGCACATGGACTTGCTGATAAGCAACTGCCGCGGGCCATGGACACCTGCAACACAGAGAGTGTCACAGTTGCGTTGCCACCCTATAAGGAAGTAGGATAGAAAAGTAGGTCTCAGGATATTATTCTCACCAAACTAACGCATGAGCCGGTTTACGTCGATTTTTCCAGAGTCGGCCCATTTGTGCTGCAAACTAAACAGTCGCTACCATTGATGTAAACAGTTGGTGATGATCTAATATTTATATGAAGGCAGCAACAATTTAATAGTGGTAGAGCCAAGCAGTTTGCTGCATGAATGGGCCGTCTCGACTCGTAAAGTGGCTCATGCCGCGTTTCGTTCGGTGAGAGAGGTACCCGGAGGCTTTCCTCATCCTTTCCCATCCAACTCCCATAAAGGTCGGCAACGCAACTGTAACGATATATGCGTTGCCATGGGCGGCACTGGTCACTTACAATTCTAATTTGAAATGTTTAGTTTTCTGTTTGATAAATTTCTAATTCGAAATGTAATTATAGGCGAAACATGTTGCCATAATATTAATTAATATATTTAGCTCACACATTATCCAAAATAATGAGAGTCAAGGTTTGAAATCGATATCTATGAACTAGAAGTCTTAGTGCTAAATCTCTGCTCAATAAAAGTCATTGTTATGATCCGATACAAAATCTACATTGGATCAAATCGACACCAAGAGAAAGACATGGTATGACAATATACTTTTGATCTATAATCAATTTTAGGTAGTAAACACTGTACATTTGTTAAACGCTAAACCAAACACCACATAGTGTTAATACAACAGCACTATATTTCTGTATAGATGGCATGTCATTATCGTTCTGAATCGCGATATTAAGATTCTCAGGTCATAGTATTAAGCTCTGGTTATGTTATTTTTTAATGAACAATTGCAAGTGGACAATACAACCATTTTATTCGAGTGACATTTTTGGTTTTAATTATACGGTCACTCACACCAGTGCAGCTTGTGTTGTTCCATTGGGCTCAGTACCAGGCAACTCTTGGTATTGAGAAGAAGAGCAACTTGCGTTGTTCCACCGGGTTTAGTACCAGGAAACTCTTGGTATTAAACAACATTCGTATATTAAAGATGAATTAGCTTGAGTCAATATTTTGAACATTCATTATATACTGAACAGTCCAAATTATATACCAACTTATCAATATACAATGCTGACCTACATCAAAATTATCGCTACGTCACCACTGAATACACTGTCGGCAAATTCCAACAACATAAATTACAATTCCAAATTTGGAATTATTCATAACCTATTTTGGCTGAAAAGCGACGTGTCCCTATTCCAACACGATCAGATTATTGTAGTATTATTGTATGCTGATAATATTGTTTTACGTCTATGTGCAGAAGATAAACATTTGTCGGGATGTATATTTGGGAATTTAAGCATAAACATAACATAACTTCACGCCTTTTGTTACCCGAAGGTGTTGGCAGCGGCTGTTAAGCCTCGTCTCGCCGTTATGTTTACGTCCCAAATGGAATAGATGGCCAACCTATTGCCATATCGGGCACAAAGTTGGCAGTCATCAATATTTATCACACTTAACTTCCGAAAACAATTTTCGAAAATTCATTGGTGTGAGCCAGTGTCAGGATTTAAACCCGGACCACTGGATCAGAAGCCGTGTGCTCAACCACTGGACCATCGAGCTGTTGGCTTTAAATTTAACCATACATTTGTATATTTACCATCGTTGTATTTGATCCAATCATATTTTATAATGCTCGTAGGAGATTTTCCTAATAATACCGCTAGCTTAATGTTGGCCAATGATAGCATTCCCATTAGATTAATGGTTGCCGATCGAAAAGTGTGCGCTTTTACCGGCACTTCTTGATACTCATCAATTTTTTGTGGGAATAGTCGCCGGCAAAAAACGTATTTTTGTCTTAAAGGGTGGCGACGCTGATGGGTCGCCCCTGGTGATGCAGATACCTATGGGCAGCGATAATTGCTTTCTATCAAGTGACCCACAAAAGCGTATGCCCCCTTCTACCATTCATAAATCAAGTTTAAAAAAATATTTACTGACAAAAAATCGCATCAGGTCTCGGTATGCTTGCCACATGTCATAAGTAGACACACCCACTTCTGTGCTTTACTCACTAGATCTTAGCCGGTGTACCTAATAGGGTTTTTTTATGAGATAGGAGGGAAAACGAGCAGCCGTGTCACCTGATGGTAAGCAACAAATGTCACTCATGGGCAGTTGAACACACACTTGAAATGATGATTAACGGAAATATATACGGAATATACCTTTGAAAGACATACAAGTTACACGCTAGTGAATTATATAAGTGCTGAACGTCTCGATGACTAATCGTTATGTCCAGACATCTACATCGATCATCGAACATGATGTGTCATTGTCGATAGTACCGAGTGGATTCGGTATACCCGTGATTGAGAGCCTATGAATCATTGATTATTTGCTATCGGTTTGATTCATTCTACTGTGTATACCAGATATTGTTGGCGTATAACATTGTTATATTTCACGAAAGCCATTATTATGATAAACTATACGTATAAATTAAATCGGAATTATTTGTAGGTACACATACGTACACACATCTATACTTATATTATAAAGCGGAAGAGTTTGTTTGTTTGTTTGTTTGTTTGTTTGTTTGTTTGAACGCGCTAATCTCAGAAACCACCGGTCCGATTTCAAAAATTCTTTCACTGGTGTATAGTCCATTTATCGAGGAAGGCTTTAGGCTATATTATATTTTCAAATAAATTAGGGATCCTTACTATAAGTTCAATAATGTAACCCAAGGTGTAAGAAAAAGACCCGAAAAAAAATCTTAAATCGCGAACGCTGCAAAAACTATTGATTATAGAACAAAACAATGTACTACACTTTCACAGAACATATAATTGTCGACAGAAAAGTCCGCGACGCCATATGTCTAATTATTGTAGTTATCGCACAATAAGTGCTTTTTGAATTTTTAAAAATAATTATAATGAGGTCGTTTTAAAAGTTCTTTATGTTGTACTTTGGTATTAACTCTACTCAAAATAAATTACTTCAATATAAAGATAGATTCAATACCTTTCTAGAACTTTTTGAATGATTCAATTCGGACATTTAATTCAAAAGATATCGCAAAATACAAAATGTAAGTATACGTTTCTTAGGCAAATATTCCGCGCACATATATATGATTGGGAGACCCGCTCGACTCGGTCATGAGCGCCGCTCATAGCTAGCAGGTATTTTTTTTTTAATTTTCTTAGAATTTTTTTTTCTTTTGGTCCTAATGAGTTTGTAGTATTTAATCGTCTTTTAGGGTATATGTATATTTATTTTGTAATAATTAATAGGTGATGTGAACCTGTAACATCTGTGACCACGTGTCTATTTAGACACATTAGATTAGAATTTGATCTATTTAAGAGTATAATAAACGGGAAATAACACGACAAGTGTAGGTAAACAAATACTTACTTTTATTAATGGCTTGACGTTTCGGCCTGGTTGCACTGGCCGTAGTCACAAGCAGACAGATAATGTGTTTACCTAAATGTGTCGCGTTATTTTCCGTTCATTATATTTATGTAATATGGAACCGGAATATTAAAAGATTTAAAAATATTTTCATACTTAAGTAACCAAAGTCATGGGTCAAAGCTAGAGTTAGTTTACAGTTAGTTCTTCACGCAGATATTATAATATTATCTATAATTCTTTACAATATTGCAACTTCATATAAATGTACGAAGCGCAAGATATACCCACGCACCTCGACTTGGCGTCTTTTGCTAAAATATAAAGATTTAGCGAGTTTGTTACACATCTGCATACCATATAGTTGCCCATCTATATATATTTACATTTTTAATATCGTGATCTCTTTTAAAATTTAGTGAATTTATTTTGATAAGAGTAATACCAAGGTGCCAAATCGACTTCATTTAAAATATTTAAAAAAAACTCTCACTGTGAGTTAGCCATACTGGTAAGAACATGTGGTGACCAGGTTTTTTTTAAATCGACGACAATGACAAATTTAAAAAAAAAAGGTGCAAGGAGTATTAAAAAAAACTAAAGGTTGACAAAAAACTTCTGACAAAGTCCCTGTTATTGCTATTGATCGAAGTTGATAATATTTTTTTTATGGGAGGCATGAGGGTAAAGGAGCAAGCGTATCACCTGAAGGTAAACAACCTGCGCCGCCCATGGACACCGGCATCACTTATAGTGTTACCGTTGCGTTGCCGACCTTTAAGGGAGAAGGATGGGGAAGGGAGGTGGACCTCCGGGAACCTTTCTCACCGAACAAAACACGGCATGACCACGAGCCACTTTACGTCGATCTTCTGGGAGGTGGCGGTATTTCACCGGTTGAGCCCATTCATGCATTCATTCAACTGCTTAATATTTTAACTGCCATTATTTTCATCAAATCTAGGTTGTTAGTCGCTAATATCAAAAGCTAAGTAAGTGAGGTGTGTAATAATCGTGCCATATGACGCTTTGTACCCTTTACCTACCCCGCAAGGGATCTGGCGTGAAGTTACGTATGTATGTATCAGGAACTTGAATTGAAAAAAAAATAGTGTTAGATAGTCCATTTATGAGGAAAGCTTTGAGGTATTAATATGATCGCGGCAATAATCTTTTTAGTGGAAAATGTTTAAAATATGGCGGTACGAAGTTCGCGCGGTCTGCTAGTATATACATACACAAGTTGACGCCAATCTGTGTCTATCCTGTATAGGAATGCAGGATAGCACCGAGAACAGAGCGCCAAAAGGCACGACTCGCTTCTTTGACTTTCATAACTTTTTTTTTTTTTTTTTTTTTTTTATGGGATAGGAGGGCAAACGAGCAGGCGTGTCACCTGATGGTGAGCAATCAACGCCGCCCATGGACACCAGCAACACATATAGTGTTACTGTAGCGTTGCCGACCTTTAAGGGATAGGGGATAGGAAAGGACGGGGAAGGGGGGTGGGCCTCCGGGTACCTCTCTCACCGAACGAAACGCGGCATGAGCCACTTTACGTCGGTCTTCTGAGAGGTCGTGGTATTTCACCGGTCGAGCCGGCCCATTCATGCAGCGAACTGCTTGGCTCTACCACTGTTAAAAAAAAAACTTTTCTCATACACGTCGGTTTCGTTGTTTTTTAAGGCTCGTTTTGTATTTGTTCGCTCGAGTTAATGTCTGTAACATCTGGACCAATTTAATATAGAGGCACAAAGCTCAGTAAAGAGTAAGTAAGTATCTCAAATATCTTGATTTATTTTATATTTACTAAGCTTTTATATACCCTTTGTAGCAATAGTCGTGCCAATAGCCTAAAAAAACTTACAAATCTGGAATTATACCCTACCATAATATGTTTGAAAGCTTGCGTTAACAATCCGAAAATGAATATCTTACTTAATATCATTATTTATAATTAAATAATTTATTATGTTTACAATGTATATTTAGGATTACCAAATTCACGAATTTGGTGAGATAAATTTTAGAAAAGAAAAAGCATTTCATGCGAGAAGAAAGTGGGATGCGAGTTTTGTAACTGTAAGTTCACGCCTTTAATACCCGGGGGTGTAGTATAAACTGCGACATCTACTTATGATTCGACACTCGCTGGTGTAGTTTTATGGCGCCTATTGTACAATCGTATTGGCAAACCATATTACCATAAATTGACCAAAGTTCTATTAGATGTCGCTAGGTATCTTACACAACTTCTGGAAGCCGTATAGTTAATATTTGAACGTGAGACCTCTAAAGTAAACATTGAATTAGGTACCGGATGGCCTTATTTTTTAGGTTTCTGATATAAAGAGAAAATGTCTTTCGTTTTATTAGTAGTTATTTACTTGGATTACGGTGAGTATTTAAAATATTTTTTTGGTAATTTCGCGCCTTTTTATACCATAGGGTGTAGGCTATGCCTTTTTAACGACTTAAAATGAATAAGTTGGCTGAACCTATTGGCTCAGACGATGTACAATTCAGTTTCCCAAATTTATTACACATATGTTTACAGAATAGTCATTGTTGTGTGCCAGGGTTCAATCTTATTTGATACAAAAGTGGAGTGCTGGACGTCCAGAACACAGAAAAAACAGTACTTATCGTTAAAATTGTTAATTTAGAAATATTTAAATATAAAATATTTGAAAAGTTCCTGTTAAAACAAATTACAGAACTAGTTATTACAAATAACTGTAGTTAAACGTGCCAATGTATATTATTAAGTTTGTGAACAAATTTCCAAACACCTAAATTTCATGTGTTCGCATATGGTTTAAAATTGGTTCTATTCAGAATTCCAAACACACCATTAGGTACGTGATATTATATTTACAAAATTTAGTCACGAAATACACTAATAACATTAATCGTATGTAATATTTATCTCGGTAGTCCAGTGGTTGAGCTTCCCGCTTCTGATTCAGATGTATTGATTTCGGGCTCACACCAATGATTTCTTAGAATTCCTTACAGAAGTGAGATAAATATCGATGACTGACAACTTTGTGCCTGTTGTAACTTAACAATTCGGCGAGGCGTGGCTTAACAGCTGCTGTCTACACCTTGCAGTTGAAGAGGTGTGATGTTATGGATGATGTTTTGTTATTTAAGTGTTATATTCCGTCCGAATAAGTTTGTTTCAACACATTAAAATTTAATGGTGAAATTGTGATGCACAACTTCTCTTATTTTATACGTGGGCCATGTAAAAAAATATATATATATTAGGAAAAAAAAGCTTTGAAATTAAGAAATGTAATTTTAAAAAAATTCATTGTTATTGACGCAAAAATCCACGTATCTTTATTCTTAACGGGAAAAATATTTGCATAAAACAATATCATACCTTTCTTTACAATCTTAAATGTCGCAATGAAATGATTTTATAATAATCTAAGCAATTTCAAACTTGAAACTTTCCAGCCACTTATGTAAATAAATCGTGCAAGCCAACCTCGTGCTAATCAAATCTGCAAATATCAGTGCATAAATGTGACATTCACAGCATGCATTATGCAGAGAGATATACTAGAATAGTGAGGTTACATATTTTATTATTATTCCTTATTTTCACGCCATCAGAATCTAAATGAAACTTACGGAAGATGCCCAATTAAAATATACGAAATGTATACCGATATGAACCCGAGAACTTACAACAAATAAATGGTATATGGTAATGGTATGCCACTATGCTTTACTTTCGGTTCGAATAGCGAAGGTTTAAAAGAGGAAAGTCTCGGTGGCGCAGTGGGCGAGCGCACGGCCTCTGATCCAGAGGTCCGGGGTTCGATTCCAGACACTGGCTCACACCAATGACTTTTCGAAATTGTTTTCGGAAGTTATGTGTGATAAATACCGATGACTGACAAACTTTGTGCCCGGTATGGCAATAGGTTCGCCACCTATTCCATTTGGGACGTAAACATAACGGCGAGACGAGGCTTAACAGCCGCTGCCTACACCTTCGGGTAACAAAAGGCGTGAAGTTATGTTATGTTATGTTTTAAAAGAGGAAATAGAAAAAAAAAGCATTATTTTCTGTTCTCAAGAATTTAAATATACTCACGATAAAACTGCATCAGACTTTAGCAATAAATCTTTCAATAGTTCACTTAACTATTCTAAAACCAATTTAAGATAGACTTTTATTTTAAGTTAATCTTAAAGTAGAAGCATTTCTATCAATTTATACTATCATTATAAAGTAGAATATAGTTTTAGAGGTATAAAATTTCTAGAAAATTCTTTGAATACAACATAAAAATCCTTTTTATTGTAGTCAGAGAAGGTCAACAGTGACCAGTGCATGTCCACGAGTAGGGCTAGTCGCTAACCATCCAGACACTAGCTTGCACGTTTGCCCCCTGATAGCATAAAAAAACTGTCTTGTTGCAAATAGGTAGATTGACAGAGCACCCCATTATTGACAATTTCTATTTCACGTACCCTAGTGAAATGTCTCCCAAAACCTTTATTTGTTCGTCACTAAGTAAGCTTGGTTAAACACCTTTAAATAATACCTGGCTTTTACAGTCGTGTCCTTTGAACGGTTTTCTATGGCCTTTTTTTTCTGTACTATTGAATATATATCGAGCTTAGTGCTATTTATGATCTTTCACAAGGAGGTCTTCATTTTCGATATTTATATATTTGAGTATCAATACGTCTTATATTCTGATAACATGTTTTTCTTAAAAATAAAATAGTAGTCTTTATAGACACTTTCTGATCATAATTTTAGGTAATGAAGTAATTTAACATCATAGAACGTTATACTTTTATGAATTAAATTAACTGTGAACCACTAATACTATTTTTTAAAATAGGAAAATTTATCACAGACCAATATTATAAATGGGAAAGTGAGTTTGTTTGTTACCTTTGCACAAAGAAACTTCTCAACCAATCGCCATAAAACTTTTTCATGGACGCTTGGAGGTATCAGCAGTAAGATTTAAAGACTTTTTGACACTAACTCCCAACTTCTTTCCTTATCCACCCCAGCCCATCTTTTAGCCCGAAAACGCAACTGTTACGCCCTCTGGGTTTCAAATGTCCTGGCCAGCTCGTGTGGTGTATATACCTGAGCAACAATCTCTGAATAATTAACAATTGTTATTTTGAAAAAAAATATTAAATTTAAAAATATATTTTTATATAGATAAACACAAATTCAGAAAACCTCCGTTGCATTCATACATTTTATTTGCATACCTAAACGAAATGCAACCGGAATTTATTGTTTTAATTAAAAATGTGCTCTTAATTAATTTTGGGTTTTGGGAATTTCAGGATTAAATTTATACCACGTGTGAATATTTAATCGCCTTTTAAGAGAGAGCAGTAAAGAAAAGTTTTAAGGCTATAGATATTTAGGTTATTTAAAGGTTTTTCAGGCTATAGACAATGGCTGAAAACTATATTAAAAATAGTATTAGCTGACCCGGTATTTTTCTATTACTATTAATAAATAATGTTTCTAAAATAAAAGGAGCTAAGATAAGTTATTCCTTGTTACCACAGCTACCTGCTAAATTTCTGAAAATATCGATCCAGCCATTTTAGAGATTAGCCGAACAAACAGACAAAAATTACGCTTTCAGTTACTAATAATCTATTAGAGTTCAGTATTATAATAATACTCGTAAAAAATACCCGAAAACTATTGATTATAAAACAAAACAATGTAGGTACTACAATGTACAGAACATATTACTCGTCTACAAAAAATATCGCGGCAGTATTGTAGATATCTCAAAGAAAGTCTTTTTTCCTAAATAATTAAAATGAACTTATTTTCGTAGATTTTTAAGAAACTAAATTTGCCGAGTCCTTATTGACAAAGTTCATGTATGATAAACAAATGAAAATTAATTTGCGACAAATTTTAATGGTACAGACAGAAAGGAGTTATCTAATTGAATCCTAAGCTTTTAATCCAATTAGGAAATCGAACTAAAATTTATTCCAAAAACTTGGTGAACATTTTGATATTACATTTTTATGATTAAATCCTTGAAATTAAAACGACACTGTTTCCAAACGAAGAAGTGTTCACCAACTGAGTGCGAAATTTTGAATTTAATTTTAGACATTCAGTGGAAACTTGCTTTAGCTGAGTGTTTCTTGAACAAGGCTGTATCTATCTGCGGCAAAATTAATTTTATGAAAAATTATATTTGAATTCTTATTATAAAATCCAAAGTTTTTTACCTAACTTAACAAATCTGGGTCATGTTTTTTTTGTGTATTTATTTGGGTATGTTTATTTACACTAAATCAGATAAAATCGGTAGAGTAATTTTCTAAATATATTTTGCTGAAAATCGTACTAAAGAGGATCAACAAGTTTTTTTATAATATGTTTGTTCAAATATACACCCCGGCTGTTGCTCTTAATATATTAAAGTTTCACTTATATTTACATTTTCTAATATTATGTATGTCGGAAATAGAAAATGTGAGAGAGTGTCACAACTAGCTTCAAATAAAGTGACAAAATCTGTGACTACCAGCAGAATTATTATTGTTAATAATGGCAGTGTACATTATTACGAGCCAGGTAGTCACTATCGTATCTCAACAATAATTTCCTATTACCAGTGCAATTCCAGAGGGAAGAACTTCGGTCTCCTTGGGTGGTTGTCTGTCCATCTGGCCGCTGTCGTCAAAAGTGCGTCTCCACACAACTATAAGTCTCTCCCTCTTGTTATCGTCGGCTAACTGAGTCTTACTAGTTCGGTAACTTTTATCTTATGTGATTGACTCGTCTGCATACTAATCATTTAAAACTACACGTATTAGAATCATGGACTTGTATATATGGACGAGACATATTGTTCTATAGGTACAATTGCTTATTTAAATATTGGCCATTACGACCTCGCACACATAAACATATATCTGTCTCGTTCTTACTCAGCACTGTCACTCGCATGAAAACAGTATAACAGTATTTCAGTGCGTACATAAAGTGAATGAAGATGGAAATAAGATTATCTAATATATAAAATACTCGTGTCACAGTTTTCGTTCCCATACTCCTCCGAAACGGCTTGACCGATTCTCATGAAATTTTGTGTGCATATCGGGTAAGTCTGAGAATAGGACAACATCAAATTCAAATTCAAATTCAAAATATCTTTATTCCATAGACTTTACAAACTACTTAGAATCGTCACATAAAAAAACATTCACGGAGCTTAGATTCCCTTTCATCACACAGTCTTGAATGTGAAAGCGAATCTAAGTGCCACTTCCGGCGTCAAGGCTTCTTGAGAAGAACTGGCAAGAAACTCAAGGCCGACTCTTTTCAAATATCCAGTTTAACAAATAGTGATAAGTACAATCAATACAACACAAAAGGAGCAGTTCAATTCCAAACTTTTTTATCGTTTATATAGTCTGCGATACAATAATAAGCCCTTTGATATAATCTACTTTTAATATAATTTTTAAATTTCCCCATGGATAATTCAATCGCGTCGTTTGGAAGTTTATTGTAAAAGCGTATACATTGACCTGGGAACGAGTTAGAGATTTTATGGAGCCTAGTAGTGGGCACAGCGAGTTTGTTTTTATTTCTTAAATTTAGTTTATGAACATCACAGTTTTTCTTAAATTTACTTTTATATTTATGAACATAAATAAGATTTTCATAAATATATTGTGAATAAAATGTCATAATTCTTATTTCTTTGAATTTATTTCTTAGTGTATCCCTGGGACTCATCATATAGATAGCACGAACGGCTCGTTTCTGGAGCACAAAAACTGAATCTGCATCCGCGGCACTATCCCAAAGCAATAAGCCGTACGACATAATGCTGTGGAAATAGCTAAAATAAACTAAACGCGCAGTATCAACATCGGTTAGCTGACGTATTTTCCTTACAACGTAAGCTGCTGAGCTTAGTCTGCCTGACAACGTTTCTATATGTGGGCCCCATTGTAATTTAGAATCTAATGTTATACCAAGGAAGACAACCTTATTGACCAATTCCAATCTCTCATTGTCCATCACTACACTGGTTTTTACTTGTTTAGCATTTTTTGTAAAAAATTTAACATATTTGGTTTTATTACTATTTAAAAGCAAATTATTAGCATTAAACCAGTTTACAATTTTTGAAAGAGCATTGTTTACATCGTCAATTACTGTCTGTTGTCTATTTACCTTAAAAACTAAAGAAGTGTCATCTGCAAACAAAACTATTTCATGATTATTTTTCACAAGATATGGCAGATCATTAATGTACAAAAGAAACAGGAAAGGTCCTAAAATAGAGCCTTGTGGCACTCCCATTGCTACAGCTGATCCATGTGATAGCTTTCCGTTAACATATACTCTTTGAATCCTATCACTCAGATAAGAAATGAGAAGATCCAAAGCGATGCCTCTTATACCGTAGTGGTGTAATTTTCTGACAAGAGTTTCATGCTGCACACAATCAAAAGCCTTAGACAAGTCACAAAATATTCCATAGGCATCCCGTGACTCCTCCCAGGCTTCAAATATACATTCTAATAATCTAATCCCCGCATCACATGTTGACCGTCCGCGCGTAAAACCAAATTGCTTATTGTGCAGCAGATTATTATCATTAAAGTATTTTAGTAGCTGTGCGAGGATAAGCTTTTCGAAAATTTTACTTATTGTCGGTAGTACTGATATTGGTCTGAAGTTAGTGGGGTCTAATGTACTACCCGATTTATACAATGGAATGATTTTACTTAATTTCATCAAGTCAGGAAACACACCACAGTCAATACATCTATTAAATATCAGAATAAAGGCGGGAACAATAGTGTCAAATAAAGATTTTATAATATGCATAGAAATGCCCCATAAATCAGCTGTCTTTTTCATATTAATTGATTTAAACGCGTTACTTAAATCACACCCATTAACATGACGGAAGTGAAAATCGTTAAAAAATTCAGGCACGTTATCTTTAAGCAAAGACTCTGCAATGGAAGTGGAAGAGCCTAGAGCACTAGTAAGAATGACAGGGAAAACAGAAAAAAAATCTTCAAAGGCATTGGCAACCTCACAATCTGACTTGGTAACATGTCTATTAATATTTAACGTAAATTCTGAGTCCCTGATTCGACTCCTACCAGTCTCTCTCCTGTCCAAGTGGCTTGGATCTTATTACTGCTATTTTTAATTTTAGATTTAATAAAATTAGATTTCGCGACTTGACAAACGCGTTTGAAAATCCTTGAATATAATTTTACATGATTTCCAAACTGTTCACTGCTATTGAATTGTCTTTCATAGTATAACATATACAAAGTTTGCTTGCTCTTATGAATACCTATGGTTGCCCAGTCCCCAAAGACAGGGGTATTAGTAACAGTCATCTCCCTGGAAGTAAATATAGAGTTAAATTCGCGAAGAAAAGAATTAAAAAATAAACTATACATCAAATTAGGTTCTAAGTCATCATCAAACAACGGCAAGTTATTAGATAAGTTAACTCTCATACGTTCCAAGCGACTAGCTGTTACTGGCACAAAAGTGATTGTTTTTTTTTACTTCTTTTTTATTTTTTATTTCAATACTAATCATTTGCCCACAATGATCAGAATCTAATTTGTTAATAATACTTTTTTGTGTTGGACTAATATTTGTGTATATATTATCTAAGCAGGTAGCACTAGTGGTGCTAATTCTAGTAGGCTCCATAAATAAATTTACTAAATTATAGGACTTAAAAAGACTTAAAATTTTACAGGAAGCAATTGTATTATCAAGAATATTGACATTAAAATCCCCGCAGACTAAAATAGTTTTATTAGAGTTACTAACTTTGGCTAGGGCTTCATCCATGATTTCAATAAATAAATGAAGATCAGCAGAAGGAGGTTTATATACGCATAAAATAATGAACTGCTCTAATTGTACACAGGATATTTCTATAGAACATTCTACAGAGAGAGACACAATATCTTTCCGTTCTTTAAATTTCAGTTTTTTTTTAGCAAAATTAGTGACCCCCCAAGTATTGTGTTGGTCCTGCAGAATGAACTACCCACCCGGTGGTTGCTGAAATTAAACATGAGCTGATGCCTCTTCAACCAGTGCTCAGTAATACACATAATACTAATATTATCAGATTTCATGAACAATTCCAGTTCTAGTTGTTTACCCTCAGTCATACAATATATATTCTGATGCACCAGGTTAATATCATTATTTGTATTATCAGAATTACATTTTTGTAGTCGTAGTGACCTGTTGTAGTTGTTGTTTGACTGTATGGCCAAATTTATTAACTGGGAATGTAATTAGTTTGAGCTAGAAGTATTTACCTCTATTGTCTCATTAGTTAATTTAAATGACTAAAAGAAATGTCAGACTTATGCTCAAAAGAAGCTAAATTATTATTAATGTCATTATTACTAGAATAATTAATAGAAGATTCTGTGTCACTAGACCTCTTAAAGGAAGATTCTATATCAATAGTCTTCCCAATAGAATATTTAGTAGCCAGATTATTGGCTAGAATGTCAAAAAAATAGGATAGCGAAAGTGCTATCTGTCGCTTAAAACTATTAGTGAGGTAATATCTACCTCTTGTCAGATTGTATAATTTCTTGCTAACAAAAATGTTAGTATCAATCAAATGAAGTTTATCATTATATGTACATATTGTATGGAGTACATTATTTAACTTATGCCTAAGATTATTTTCCGCCTCTGGCAGCTTCTTACAGTAAGGAAATGTGAACAAAATTGTACTATTTAGATTGAGAGACAATAAATAATCACAATAACTAATTATATCTTTTTTGTTCACATTTCCTCTATTTTCCACTAATATAATGAGGTTATTATGTTTGTTTAATTTAACATTTCTAATTCTCTTCATAATTTCCTCATATGATGCAGAAGGATAACAATGGTGGATAACAACATCTATTTTACATCCCCCTAAATCACAAGGGTAGCCCACCCCTCAATATTTTTTTTTAATTTTTCGATAAATTTCTGTTTCTTATTTTTTTTATAAAACGGGATACAAAAATACATACAACCCTAAATTTTCAACCCCCTACGATCACCCCTATTTTTTAAATTTTATTTTTCGGCAAGACAACGTTTGCCGGGTCAGCTAGTAGTTTATAAAATTGAGGTTAGTAGTATAAGAAAAATATGTACTCTTATTTTGATATCCAAAACAGAATATTTAGCATAACAAAATACTTACTTCCTATTTAAGTATTAATTCTATAAATAAGTAATACTGAACATTAATTACAATAAAATGAGCCAAGAACATTTATCGATAAACAAAATTCTTCTGCGCAGCACTAAACCGCCATTTTAAGCGGCCAAATGACGTCATACCCGGCTTCAATTTTGTGTCGACATGCCACTTCCATAGGTTTCCTTCTTCATTGATTAGAATGGGTTTTGAAACCAAAAGTTGTTTAGGGATACTGTAAAGATGGCACCACTGTGTTCTTAAGATCAAACATGTATAAAAAACAACATGTAAGTTAAGTTATGTTTAATTTTGCTATATTGTTAAAATGTATGTGCTACGGTATTCTGTTATAAATTCTTTCCGTCATATACATCTGGCTTTTGCTCAAATATACCCTAGCATCATCACGTCTATTTCGTTTTATCATATCTAAGTTTGTTGCTGCTAATCACTGAAAATGTGATGAAAATGTATTAAAAACTGTCAAAGTGGTTTACTCAGGCCGTTACAAATATTATTTCAAAAATCATTAAACGACGGCGTTTTTCCTAGTCGATGGAAGGATGCTCAGATCATATCTATACACAAAAAGGGATCCAAATCAGATGTAATTAATTACAGAGCAGTGTCGTTATTGAATAACTTCGGCAAAATGTTGGAAAAGATAGTTTACGAGAATATTTACGTAGCTTCGCGAAACTGTATACCGTCATCGCAGCACAGTTTCGTCAAAGGCCGCAACGTAAACACTAATCTTCTCGTACTCAGCAACCATATAGTTACACATATGAAGGACGCTCAAATTGACGTCATATATACTGACTTTGAAAAAGCGTTTGACCGCGTAAATCATTGCATCCTGGTTTCAAAACTGAATGCCGTTGGAATAAAGGGAAATCTTCTTCGCTGCTTAGAATCTTACCTAAGAAATAGACGTCAAGCTGTCGTGTTGGGCGGATACAGGTCAGACTACGTGAGTGTCACCTCAGGCGTTCCCCAGGGCTCATTATTATCTCCTTTGCTCTATAATATTTACCTTTTTGATATACCTAACTGTCTTCAAAATTCAAATCATCTATTATATGCCGATGATAAAAAAATATTCCGTAGAATTGAAACTGTTGCAGATTGTGAACTGTTGCAATCTGATTTAAATCGACTTACCACTTACTACAGAGATAATAAAATCACCGTCAATTCTCAAAAATGTCAATTAATAAGCTTCACTAGAAAAAAACATCTCATTAGCTATGACTATCAGATTAACTATGAAGCAATCCCAAGACTCTCGGCAGTAAGAGATCTAGGCATAACACTCGACAGTAAATTTACATTCAATGCACATATCGAACAAATGATCAGCAGGGCATATAAATCTATGGGCTTTGTGATACGCAATAGTAAACCTTTCAAGGATGAGCTTTGCCTTAAGGTTCTATATTTTAGTTTTGTAAGAAGCATCTTGGAATTTGGTAGTATAATATGGAGACCTTTTTTTAAAGTACATATCGAAAAAATTGAAAGACTTCAACAAAAATTCATCTAACACTTAAATTACAGACACAGACGTGGTCACGTGACGTACGAGGACTCTTGTTCCTTTTATAAAATCAACACTTTAGAGGATAGGCGCCAGGTGACTGATATGCTATTTTTGTTTGATATACTTCAAAGTAAGTTTGACTGTCCAGAACTATTGGGCAATATCAACTTTATGGTCCCCCAGAAACGCACCAGACACACGTCTCTGTTATCGGTCCCATTCGCAACTACACGCTACATGCAGATGTCACCATTCATTCGTTTACCTTACATATATAATAATACTTTTTCGTCGCTTGATCCCTTTAACACTAGTCGTATTTCTTATAAAAAAAAATTAATAGAAATCCTGAACCGGCAAACAAGTGCTAAGAAGAATTGATTGCCTTCCCCGACGAGACAGCCTTTTTACTATGAAGATCACACACACACACACACACACACACACACACACACACACACACACACACACACACACACACACACACACACACAGACACACACACACACACACAACCTTACGCGCGCACACACAGACACACACACACACACACACACACACACACACACACACACACACACACACACACACACACACACACACACAACCTTACGCGCGCACCCATACAGACACTAAGGCCCGTAAGATCAATCACAGTTTAAACTATTTTGCCTAGTTTAAACCTCATCGGTCGTTTATTTCGTAAGATCAATGCTATATAAAACTCTTATAACAGTTTAAACTATAGTTTAGCTTACACCAGGACATTTTGCCGTTTAAACTGTGGTCCGCCTAGTTTAAAAATGGCGGTCGTTTATCAGCTGACATCTGACACAACGATTGTGGGTTCATACATATATTTAGCATAGACTACAATAGATGGCACATGTCAGGAAAAATTTACTAATAGCATCGAATCACTGACAGCGCTACCGCGTATATTAGATTTTGGGGATATTTACATTTCCACACATGAACATTAACTATGTAAAAGTTAACGCTTTGAAGCGCTTTTTACGAACACATCATATCATAAGCCCTTTTGACGTCCACTGCTGGACATAGGCCTCCCTCATAAAGCGCCACAACTGCCGGTCCGCGCAATCATGAGGGGTTTTTGCCATAATCGCCACGCTTGGTAGGCGGGTTGGCGATCGCAGTAGGCTGTAGTGTCTTGAGAAAGAATGCTGCTGTCCATT
Source organism: Euproctis similis (assembly GCA_905147225.2). NCBI lineage: Eukaryota > Metazoa > Arthropoda > Insecta > Lepidoptera > Erebidae > Euproctis > Euproctis similis. Next base: position 17,453,751 of record LR990114.1, read on the forward strand.
CTTCTAGCTTTTCCATTTTCCCTTAGAACACATTGATAATAATAATAATATCTTGGACACAAATCACACAGCGCCAGTTCCAAACTAAGCAACTAAATGCTTGTGCTATGGTTACTAGAGAACGGATACTAATACATATATACTTTTCTTTTGTAAATACATACTTATAATACATAGAAAAACACCCAGACGCCGCACAAATATTAATGTTTGTCATAAATATTTGTACTCGGGCGAAAATCGAACCCCCGACCTCAGTGCTGCAGCCGGTTGTTTTACCAATGCGCCACGAGCCCCGTAAGTCACTCACACATTAACAACCCATTTTCGGTCACGTTGTTTGGGTGACTATTGCCGATCTATTTTTCTTAAATCTATGTTCACACTATAAAACTTCATAACAGAAAGAGAAAAAGAGTTTTTTTCACGAAATATGCCACAGACAATGTACAAAAGAGTGAATGATGAGCGAAATATGGACATTAAATAACCAAATGTTGCCATCTTTCGAAAACTAAACTTAGTTTACGTAATCTATGTCCATTTCGCTGTTGATCTTACGAGGCAGGTTTAAACTCTAGATTAAAATTGACTACAGTTTAGAAAATCGACAGTTTTAACTATGATTGATCTTACGGGCCTAAGGCCCGTAAGATCAATCACAGTTTAAACTATTTTACCTAGTTTAAACCTCATCTGTCGTTTATTTTGTAAGATCAATGCTAGATAAACCTCCAATAACAGTTTAAACTATAGTTTAGCTTACACCAGGAGATTATGCCGTTTAAACCGTGGTCCTGCCTAGTTTAAAAATGGCGGTCGTTTATCAGCTGACATCTGACACAACGATTGTGGGTTCATACATAGATTTAGCATAGACTACAATAGATGGCACATGTCAGGAAAAATTTACTAATAGCATCGAATCACTGACAGCGCAACCGCTTATATTAGATTTTGGGAACCGCGTATATTTTATTTACATTTCCACACATGAACATTAACTTTGTAAAAGTTAATGTTTTGAAGCGCTTTTTACGAACACATTGATAATAATAATAATATCTTGGACACAAATCACACAGGGCCCTCCAGTTCCAAACTAAGCAACTAAATGCTTGTGCTATGGATACTAGATAACGGATACTAATACATATATATACTTATATATCTATATATATATATATATATATATGTCGGATTAGATTCGGTAGTTGGGTTTTTAAAAAGACCATGACTGCTGACCCCTTGGGAGCCATCAGTCATGTCACTTTTATTCATATTCATTTTAAATAACAACGATATTACACGAGATGGTTTTTAATAAACGTAATTTTACAACCAACCAATTAAACAGTTGGACAATTCAATTATAGAAATAAAATAATGAATTATCCTAAAAATTAAAAACAATTGTCAAATTAAATAATAATATTACGTAATCGGAAAGACCTTACCGCTTCAGCGCTCGATGTCAAGTGAACCCGAGCGCTGTTGCGTTCGGCTTTAAATAGACGAGTGCACACATCCCTACTCATTTCTATAATCTTTTTGTGCGTAGTTTAATATTTGAAATAACACTGAAATAATTCGCTAAACTAAAAACAACTGAGTCAGAATACCATCCACAATGAATTGATTGTTAAGTGATTACAAAAACTGATAAATACTTAAATATTGTAGCCATGTTATTACTTATAATCGTGCATACATTTTTACAATGTTTTTGTGGGTAGTTAAATATTTGAAACAATGTTATTACATTGTTTCAAATATTTAAACCAGTTATTACTCGGTAAACTAAAAACAATTGAGAAGAAGTTTAAAACTAAGTCAAAGTGTCATCCATTAACAATTGATTGGTAAATGGTTAGAAGTTGAAAAGTACTGAAATCTAAGACATAGTGTTTTGTTATAACTTAAATTATACCCGCGGCGACACGGCCATACTGATACGCGGTGCGTGCTCTGCGCCGTCTTATTTACAATAATATGAATTAATTTTAAGTTTTCCCATACCATAACTAAAATATTAATCGGCATAAATTACATAAGGTACTTCCACAGTAAACTTAGATTTTATTATTCACAATAATTAATTGTAATTTAAAGTTGCTTTATATCGGATCACTATCCCTGCATTACAGATAACATATGCGTACAGTGTATGTGTCGGTAATCAAAATACTAATATTTGTGATTTATGTGTAATTGGCTTTGGGGCATCACTCGAACACTCATAACATTTTTTTTTTTTACATTATTCGGTTGTATGGACAATTCCACATTGCCAACAACATTTTTTTTTTTTGTATCGGTTGTATGACAATTCCACATTGCCAACAACATTTTTTTTTAATTTTTTTTTTTTTTTTTTTTTTTTTTATATCGGTTGTATGATAATTCCACATTGCCAACAACATTTTTTTTTTTCTTTTTATTTTATATCGGTTGTATGACAATTCCACATTGCCAACAACATTTTTTTTTTTGTATATCGGTTATGGGTCGGATCCGCACGCCAATAGCATCTTAACACATTTTGACTTTATAAAGCATTTGTTGAAATATTATGTTTACTTTTTTTTTTTGCACTGTAATTAAATGTACACTGTAACACAGAAAATTACATCGTAATAGATTCCTACGCTGTATCTATTTAAACTTAGCTAATAGCATACACATTATGTAAGTTTGAAAAGAGCTAACCAAGATTATGATGGTTTATTCCAGCAGCTAGAGACGACTAACCATCCAGAGAAGATTCGTCAGTATCCGCTGGGCACATTGATGTTTCAGTGCTGTGATTGGATGGTCCAGCTTCTTCTTCATCAATTTGTTGGGCTTCTTCCCGTAGAGATTTCGGTTCATTAGGGGGCGACACGGACATCAGCCTCTCGGTACTGCAACCTTGCTGTGGGGCTCGGCGTAGTTGGTCATGTGCAACTTTCCGAGAACGTCCGTGGTGGTTAATAACTTTCTTGACAAGGTAACGGTCATTATCGAGTACTTTATGGATTTCATAAGGCATGCTAAACTTGGGATCGAGTGAGGTTTGATTCCTTGGATTATTCTTGATTAGAACAAAATCTCCTCTTTGGAACCTCTGTATCTTCGCTTTTCCTCTCTGAAATCTTTCTTTGTCTTTACTCGCAGCCTCGACCATCCTGTGTTGAATGTGCCTTTGGACTGACTCAAAGTTAATTGTTTGATTGTCAAAGTCTACTAAGTTCAGTAGTTCCGGTGGTACGCAGTTCTGACGTCGTGTCAATAGTGTGAGTGGAGCGATTCCAGTTGTTTTATGCACAGTGCAATTAAATGCCAACTGTAGACTTTCTAGAGCAGTATGCCATTCTATTATTTCGAAATGTTTAATCATTGTTAGACCATTTTTTAATGTGGTCATCATGCGTTCCACTTGTCCGTTAGCTCGACTGACACCGGCGGCAATTGAATGTATTTCAATGCCATACTTAACACAATAATTCTTGTACTCTCCAAGGAATTCTCGTCCGTTATCCACGACTATTATCTTTGGTGCTCCGAATAGGTGTATCATTCGTTTCAGAGCTCCTAAGGTGCTATGCTGGCTTTTGTCGTTAGCATAATGAAGCAAAACGTACTTAGTGTACGCGTCGATTGTGACCACGACATATTCTTGATCTTGTGATGTCCCCAGCTTCCCGGTAACATCCATGTGGATAACCTCGAACGGGACCGTTGGCTTCGGTATAGGATGTAACTGAACTTGCGTTGCTCCAGAAGATTGCTTGGATGTCCTGCATACCACACAATTATCGACGAAATCTCGGATAACAGTGTTCATTTTATCGAAGTAATAAGTTTCTCTTATTTTACCAAGAGTTTTCTCCCAGCCTGTGTGCTTAAGGGCGGAATGAAAGGTATTTATTAGGCTCCACTGAAAAGACTTAGGCACCATAATAAGTTTTTGTGTGCCTAATAACTGATCTACCCTTTCATGCTTGAGAGCATTGTCTTCGAGAAAATATCCAGATACTTCTTCACCTTTGTGTAAGGCATCTATGATCGGTCTTAGCTGAGGGTCTCTACGTTGTTCCACAATGAGCCAATCTAAATTCCTTGTCATCACATTCACTGTAAGGGAGTTCGGATTTCGGCTGAAGAAGTCAGCATGTTGCATTCGTTCGCCTTTCCTATATTCAATTTCAAACTCGAAATTTTGTAGATAAGCCCACCATCTATGTATTCTTGGTAGAAGATCTCTTTTGTGCTCTGAAGCTTTTAAGGCATTACAATCTGTAATTAATTTGAACTTGCGACCGTAGAGGTAATGTCGGAAGTGTTTAATTGCTCTCACAACCGCTAGTGTTTCGAGTTCGTAAGAGTGGTATCTGCTTTCGATGTCAGTCGTCCGCATACTGAAGTAAGCCACCACGTGTTGTCGATTGTTGATCACTTGTATAAGAACCGCTCCAAATCCAAGACAGCTGGCGTCGGTGTGAAGTTCTATGGATTCACCTTCCCTAAAAATCGTTAGTACAGGACCAGAAGTTAAATGATGGATGACCTTTTGACGTACCTCTTCATGATGATTCGTCCAGTTCCATTTAACTCCTTGCTTAGTTAGATCATACAAGGGAACCATTATGCGCGCAAAGTCCGGAATAAATCTACGAAAATAGCCTGCGAGGCCATTAAACTGCCGAACTTGTTTGACAGTGGTTGGAACGGGAGCTTTTAGAAGAGCCTCAATCTTTTTGGGACTAGGATGAACTCTACCATCTTCTATTACATTTCCGAGGTACTCAATGGAGCGCTTAAAAAAAGAACATTTCTCAACATTGATTGAAAATCCTGAATCTCTTAATGCAATGAAAATCCGTTCTAGATATGATAGACCTAAGGAGAAGTTACAGCTCTTACTAACGACATCATCAATGTACACTTGTGCAATACTGTCCGTGTCATTATCGGCACTACCAGGATTCAGAAGTGGTCCTAGTGCACGATTTATACATCGTTGATATACTGAAGGTGCATTACAGAGGCCAAATGGCATGGTTAGATATTCGTACAAACCGTCGGGTGTGATAAACGCAGTTTTCTCTATGGATTCGGGGGAAATGGGTATTTGATGGAACCCAGATGCCATATCGAGCGTATGGAAGTATCTACCACCTGCTAATTGATCTATTTGATCTCCTATAAGGGGTAACGGATAATGATCACGAATAGTGTTGGAGTTTAACTCCCGGTAATCTACACACATCCGATCGTCGCCGTTTTTCTTTTTTACTAGAATAATCGGACTAGAGTAAGGGGATCTACTTTCTCTAACTATGTTGTTGTCAATTAATTCTGAAACAATAGATTTAACTTTTTGCCGCTCAACGGGGGTTAACCGGTATGGCTTACGTTCGACATATTTATCAGGATTTTTCAATCGAATTTCAAGTTGTCCCGTGTTAACACGGGTCGTAGCGAAACCACTAGTGAAGAGATGAGAATATCGGTTCAAAAGTAATAGCAGCTGGTCAATCTCAGATTGGTCTGATAAGTCATGGTTTAAATTACTGAAAATAGGGCTGTTAGATTGAATATGCATGATACGTGGTTGGAATACCAATGTAGCTGTATTACGAGTTATAACTACACTTAGTCCGGAGCTGTTCAGTAGGTCTGATCCTATCAGGACATTTGTCGTCATTTCACAGTCCGGAAGTATATGGAAAAGTATTTCTACATTAATAGAATTGATAATACATACCGTCTTTAGTGTAACTGTAGATATCACAGGTACCGGACCTAATCCACGTAAATAGTTTACTACCTGTTGTCTTCGTCCAGGAATTTTATCAGCGACAGTTTCTCGCATTACCGAGCATTCAGCACCGCTATCAAAGACTGTATTAATCTCCAAGTTTCCAACACGCATGAGCATGGTATTCAACTTACCTTTATTACTGCTGCCTATGGAGTTGACGTTCGATGTAACCTGTTTTTCTCTACGAAAGCAAGTATCAAATGTATGACCAGGCTTAGCACAGAATGAGCAATACTTATTTACACTGACGGCGGCAGACGGAGCGGTACTGACTGTTTCGGAATTTGGAGTAACTCGTTGATAGCTTGATGTGCCTCTATTGCGGCAGTTTTGCCAAACATGACCTAATTTATTACAAAAAGTACAGCGAGGAATGTCGCCATGATTTTGAGAGAATCTAGTACGCTTCTGGGGAGGCGTATTCAAATTTGTGGGAGGCGCGTTAGGGCGCTTAGTTCTGATGGAAGATGCAACCGAAATCAGTTCAGGTACAGTTTTTGCTCTAACATTCATTAATTCTATTCTTAAACGTTCATCACTTACCATTCCAATGACGGCCTCCACTGCGTCGTTGTTGTCCAGTTTATCTTTGGTAATACGCCTCCATAACAACCAACCCTGGGATAGGAACTCCGATATATCCTTGTTAGGGTTGTAAATATGTTCCCTAAATTTAAGGATATCACGAGAGTACCGATTTTCTGGTTCGAAAGTAGTAATTATGGTTTCACGAAGTTCTTCCCAAGTAGAAGTAGTCACTAGCCAGTTGTCAGCCCACAATCGAGCACGGCCCTTGAGTAAGCTACTTACTTTCATCCGGATATCGTAGTCGGTAAGTTGGTATGTACTTACAGCCGTGGAGATGTGATTACACCACTCTCGGACACCGACGTTGCCATCTGGGTCAAACGATGGTAAAAATATGTCCGTAATCCTTACTCTTTCTGATGGTTTCTCTAGAAGACGGTTGCTCATACTCTGCATCATAGTCATCATCTGCATAAAGAACTCTGAGGGTATGACGTTACTAGATGATGGTAATGTAAAATCTGTTTGTCCGTTTTGTTGAGATATAGTTGTTGCTGAAGTACCCTCATAAGAGGGTGGTAGAATAAAGTCAGGCTCTGGAATACTATGACCGGCAGAGGGGGATCGCTGGAGCGATCCCACTTCTGATGTCGGATTAGATTCGGTAGTTGGGTTTTTAAAAAGACCATGACTGCTGACCCCTTGGGAGCCATCAGTCATGTCACTTTTATTCATATTCATTTTAAATAACAACGATATTACACGAGATGGTTTTTAATAAACGTAATTTTACAACCAACCAATTAAACAGTTGGACAATTCAATTATAGAAATAAAATAATGAATTATCCTAAAAATTAAAAACAATTGTCAAATTAAATAATAATATTACGTAATCGGAAAGACCTTACCGCTTCAGCGCTCGATGTCAAGTGAACCCGAGCGCTGTTGCGTTCGGCTTTAAATAGACGAGTGCACACATCCCTACTCATTTCTATAATCTTTTTGTGCGTAGTTTAATATTTGAAATAACACTGAAATAATTCGCTAAACTAAAAACAACTGAGTCAGAATACCATCCACAATGAATTGATTGTTAAGTGATTACAAAAACTGATAAATACTTAAATATTGTAGCCATGTTATTACTTATAATCGTGCATACATTTTTACAATGTTTTTGTGGGTAGTTAAATATTTGAAACAATGTTATTACATTGTTTCAAATATTTAAACCAGTTATTACTCGGTAAACTAAAAACAATTGAGAAGAAGTTTAAAACTAAGTCAAAGTGTCATCCATTAACAATTGATTGGTAAATGGTTAGAAGTTGAAAAGTACTGAAATCTAAGACATAGTGTTTTGTTATAACTTAAATTATACCCGCGGCGACATATATATATATATATACTTTTCTTTTGTAAATACACACTTATAATACACAGAAAAACACCCAGACGCTGCACAAATATTAATGTTTATATATATATTTGTGCTCGGGTGAAAATCGAACCCCCGACCTCAGTGCTGCAGCCGATTGTTTTACCAATGCGCCACGAGCCCAGTAAGTCACTCACAGATTAACAACCCATTTTTGGTCACGTTGTTTGGGTGACTATTGCCGATCTATTTTTCTTAAATCTATGGTCACACTATAAAACTTCATAAAAGAAAAAGAAAAAGAGTTTTTTCACGAAATATGCCACAGACAATGTACAAAAGAGTGAATGATGAGCGAAATATGGACATTAAATAACCAAATGTTGCCATCTGTCGAAAACTAAACTTAGTTTACGTAATCTATGTCCATTTCGCTGTTGATCTTACGAGGCAGGTTTAAACTCTAGATTAAAATTGACTACAGTTTAGAAAATCGACAGTTTTAACTATGATTGATCTTACGGGCCTAAGGCCCGTAAGATCAATCACAGTTTAAACTATTTTACCTAGTTTAAACCTCATCTGTCGTTTATTTTGTAAGATCAATGCTAGATAAACCTCCAATAACAGTTTAAACTATAGTTTAGCTTACACCAGGATATTATGCCGTTTAAACCGTGGTCCTGCCTAGTTTAAAAATGGCGGTCGTTTATCAGCTGACATCTGACACAACGATTGTGGGTTCATACATAGATTTAGCATAGACTACAATAGATGGCACATGTCAGGAAAAATTTACTAATAGCATCGAATCACTGACAGCGCAACCGCTTATATTAGATTTTGGGAACCGCGTATATTTTATTTACATTTCCACACATGAACATTAACTTTGTAAAAGTTAACGTTTTGAAGCGCTTTTTACGAACACATTGATAATAAACTCCAACAGTTCCAACAGTTCCAAACTTACTAGACTAGACCAAAGTTACTAGAGAACGGATACTAATACATATATACTTTTCTTTTGTAAATACATACTTATAATACATAGAAAAACACCCAGACGCCGCACAAATATTAATGTTTGTCATAAATATTTGTACTCGGGCGAAAATCGAACCCCCGACCTCAGTGCTGCAGCCGCAGCTGCAGGTTGTTTTACCAATGCGCCACGAGCCCCGTAAGTCACTCACACATTAACAACCCATTTTAACAGTTTTAACTATGATTGATCTTACGGGCCTAAGGCCCGTAAGATCAATCATAGTTAAAACTGTCGATTTTCTAAACTATAGTCAATTTTAATCTAGAGTTTAAACCTGCCTCGTAAGATCAACAGCGAAATGGATATAGATTACGTAAACTAAGTTTAGTTTTCGACAGATGGCAACATTTGGTTATTTAATGTCCATATTTCGCTCATCATTCACTCTTTTGTACATTGTCTGTGGCATATTTCGTGAAAAAAACTCTTTTTCTCTTTCTTTTATGAAGTTTTATAGTGTGACCATAGATTTAAGAAAAATAGATCGGCAATAGTCACCCAAACAACGTGACCAAAAATGGGTTGTTAATGTGTGAGTGACTTACGGGGCTCGTGGCGCATTGGTAAAACAACCGGCTGCAGCACTGAGGTCGGGGGTTCGATTTTCGCCCGAGTACAAATATTTATGACAAACATTAATATTTGTGCGGCGTCTGGGTGTTTTTCTATGTATTATAAGTATGTATTTACAAAAGAAAAGTATATATGTATTAGTATCCGTTCTCTAGTAACCATAGCACAAGCATTTAGTTGCTTAGTTTGGAACTGGCCCTGTGTGATTTGTGTCCAAGATATTATTATTATTATCAATGTGTTCGTAAAAAGCGCTTCAAAACGTTAACTTTTACATCTTTAATGTTCATGTGTGGAAATGTAAATAAAATATACGCGGTTCCCAAAATCTAATATAAGCGGTTGCGCTGTCAGTGATTCGATGCTATTAGTAAATTTTTCCTGACATGTGCCATCTATTGTAGTCTATGCTAAATCTATGTATTAACCCACAATCGTTGTGTCAGATGTCAGCTGATAAACGACCGCCATTTTTAAACTAGGTAGGACCACGGTTTAAACGGCAAAATCTCCTGGTGTAAGCTAAACTATAGTTTAAACTGTTATTGGAGGTTTATCTAGCATTGATCTTACCAAATAAACGACAGATGAGGTTTAAACTAGATAAAATAGTTTAAACTATGATTGATCTTACGGGCCTAACACGCAAGCACGCGCGCTTATCCACTCTTACACGTACATATTCATCACGCATCAGATGTGTGGATGCCCAGGAACTGCATTGTGCTATGGGTGGGTAAGGTCAGTTTCCTTCACCGTTCCGATTGATGGTGATAAAAATTTTACCTACTTTTTTTTTTCTTCTCTTGGTCTGTGAGTGGTATATATGTGTACTTCATAATTGGCGTACTGCTTAAATATAAATGAATTGTACTTTTATTATTTGTCAGCTGTGAAGGACCTATAATAAATAAATAAAATAAATAAAAAATAAAATAAAGCTTGGACTTATTTGATGGTCTTTCTGTATATAATAAACTGTAACTTAGGCTACTTTTATTTTAGATATTAGAATCATCTATTTTCATTGCGCGCCTATTTTTCAAGAATACCCATCATAAGCCGTTCTAATATACTAAAGAAAATCCAAAGTCTGAAATTATATTAACTTATCAATTTGATGTTTGGATACTTGTGTTCTAAATATTAACCACAAAAATCAATATTCAAGTGCATATCAATATTAAAATCGATGGAGTGTTTAGAATACAGTGTTTATTTAGAATTACCACATTCACGAATTTGGTGAGAACAAGTTTAAAATAGAAAGTACATTTCATGTAGCAAGAAATTTGGATAAAATCAAATGTGTAATTTCACCCGTTTAATACCCAGGGTGTAATAGAGACAGTGATGTTTATGGTTCGATACGCTGGGTTAATTTTTTGGTCCTTATTGAACAATCTTGCGTTGGTAAAACCTATTGCCATAGATTGGTTATGGTTTTGTTGGACGTCGCTAGTTATCTCACACTACTTTTCATAGTCTAGATTCGAACTCAGGACATATAAATTGACCTTGGAATACTGAATATACGATCCAGATTTATTATATGACAAGCAAATTTCTTTTGTTTCAATGATTTTACATCAGATAAGTTTTTAATTACTTTTTGTAACTTCAGGAGTTTTTCTATCGATGGCGGCTATGCCTCGACTTGTGGTAATACCACAAGTCGAGGCATAATTTCAAAATAGGTGACGTATCCTATTGCTATAAATCAGGTTCAATTTATTCTTTTATCGATATTGATCAAACGTAACTTTTGAAAAAATTCGGAAATATCTAATCTATGAGCCAGGATTAGATACATAGTAGATTAGTTGACCACTAGACCACCTATTTAGTAATACTTAATACTACAGAAGATATTTTGGCGATATTTCATCATCATTTTCCTGCCCTATTCCCATCATTTAACGTCGATACAATAGTTTTTTCTTTTCCTCGCTTCCCCATCATTTGCTTCTTCTACAGAAACACTCATCCTAGTCATATCATCTTTCACACAATTCATCCATGTTTTCATCGTCCTCCCACTTTTCTTGTTCTTTCCAGATTTAGATACACCATTTTTTGGTGACATATGTATCACCTCTACTTAATACATGCCCACACTACGTAAGGCGATTTCGTGTTATTTTCTCAGCGAAAATTTTAAGCTTCCTCTTTCATACTCATTCCGTATTTTATCAGTTTTCGTCAGTCCACACATCCATATCAACATTCTCGACTCCGTAGCATCTATTATCCTTCATCCTTCCCTTTCATGACCCAACATTTAGATCCATACATGGCGACAGGTCTGATAATAGTTTATATATTTGACCCTACAATTTGAGAGGCATTCGGAGGCGGCAAATTCTTCCGATTACCTGTCGCCATTCATTCATCCAATGGTAGTTTGATGCAATCTGTCGCGATCGATGGATTACATGGTTTGCATGGTTTGGACTTTAGATCCCAGGTATTTGAAGTCAGAGCAACTTGGCAACAGCACGCCGGCAGCATGTACATACAAAATATTATAAATGTTCTAGTTCTCTTAGTGACAATCTAACTAGTTGTAACAGCTAACTGTAATTAAACGTACCAAAATATATAATCATGTTTGTGAACAAATTTACAAACACCTAAAATTCACGTGTTCGCATATGGTTTAAAATTGGTTCTATTCAGAATTCCAAACACACCATTAGGTACGTGATATTTTATTTACAAAATTTAGTCACGAAATAAACTAATAGTATTTGAAATCTAATGTAATATCTCGTCCGATAAGTTTGTTCAATAACTCGTTACAATTTAATGGTGAAATTAATTATTTTATACGCGGGCAATGTGCAAAAACATTTAATATATAAAGGAGAAAGTTTATCTGATTAGTTAGTGAATATTTATATTATAAGTTTGTACTTTAGCATTAGGTTTCCTTATCTAAAGCATTAATTATTCAATTTGGTTTGATGTAAGTGTATGTTATTATTTATATTAATTTTCATACAGTTCCGATTAACAGGATTATATATGCATTGTAAATCATGCATATTTAATCTATATACATAGGCACATACATAATTTCACGCGAAATCCCTTTTGGAGTTGGCAAAGAGAACAGAGCGCCATTAGGCACGATTCTTATATGCCTCAATCAATTCGTTGACTTTTAAAACTCTTTTCATGCACGCGCGTCTATTTTTGAGGCTCGTAACATCACCTTGCTCCAGTTGTATTTGGACATGAAATGTGTGTCTTGGCCATCCTCGTCTCCTTCATCCTGTTTTGCATTGTAAATCCGCTTAGTCAAACTTGCATCATACATTCTTTCTACATCTCCGAACCATCGGAGCATACACTTTCTAACTTTTACACCGACACTTTCTTTCAATCCAACTTCCTTCCTTACAGCCTTGTTTTCGACGTGGTCAGCAAGAGTCACCCCGCAGATTTTGCGCAGTGACCTCATTCGGTCATTCTCTGCAAATCCGGAGATTTATATATACACGTTCTATTTTGTCATGGAATGTATGTCTAGGCCATCCTAGACTCCTACAGTTACAATATTGATGATTACATCATTGATTGAATTATTGACGGATTGATTAAATATATTAATATTTAATCAATCCGGAGTGATTGATTAAATATATTACATCAATATTGTAACTGTAGGAGTCTAGGATGGCCTAGATATACATTCCATGACAAAATAGAACGTCTTCTGGGGGAAGCTGATGTTAAGAACCTCAAACATCGACGCGCGTGCATGAAAAGTGTTATGAAAGTCCACGAAGCGAGTGAGGTGTGTTAGAATCGTGCCTTATGGCGCTCCGTACTCCCTGCCAACCCCGCAAGGGATTGGCGTGAAGTAAGGGATTTAAGAAGTTAAGAAGTTTACGTATTATTATAGTATTTTTCTTTTGCTTTAAAAGCACAGCTCGTCAACAGAATCTGTTGCTGAAAAACCCAACATTGGAACAAATTTAGTTATTATTGACATGAAAATCATATTCCTAACTGGAAAAAAATATTTGCGTAGTATACATGTATAAGTATATTTAATTTTAAAATTTCTTTAAAATCTCAAATGTCGCAATGAAATAATTTTAGTACCTATATAAGACGCTAAATCTAAGCAATTTCAAACTTGAAACTTCCCAGCCACTTATGTAAATAAATCGTGTAAGCTAACAGTAAGTTGACTAACCTCGTGTCAATCAAATCTACAAATATCAGTGCATAAATATGACTTTCATAGCATGCATTATGCATTTCTAGAATAAAGAGTCTCGGTCTAGGGTCTCGGTGGTCCAGTGGTCGAGCACACGGCTTCTGCGCCAGAGATACGGGTTCGATTCCTAACACTGGCTCACACCAATGACTTTTCGAAATTGTTTTCGTAAGTTATGTGTGATAAATATCGATGACTGAAAACTCTGTGCCCGGTATGGCAATAGGTTCGCCACCTATTCCATTTGGGACGTAAACATAACGGTGACGGTTAACAGCCGCTGTCTACACACATATGTTTACGTCCCAAATGGAATAGGTGGCGAGCCTATTACCATACCGGGCACCACAGACCGGTTCGGTTTTGTTTTGTTAGAATTTAAATAGCTGAAGTTGATAGCGGATGATGATTAGATGTTTTTCAAATTTCAAAAATTAAAAAATATATCTCGAACAACACGGAAACTCACAAAAACTCGTTGGTTTAGAAGAAAAATCCCCTTTTCATATGCATTTAAAATAAAATTTTAATATCAAGATAAAACTTCATCAGAGTTTAGCAATAAATCTTTCAATAGTTTTAATCTATTCTGAAACCAATTTAAGGCCGTCGAACAAGTATTTACTTGACTTTTAAAAATGATATATTTACTATAAGTCAAAAGGTCGCGGGTTCGAATCCTGGCTCACATCAGTGACTTTTCGAAAGTTATGTGTGATAAATATCGATGACTGAGAACTTTGTGGCCGATATCGCAATAGGTTTGCCACTTATTCCATTTGTGACGTGAATATAACGGCAGAACAAGGCTTAACAGCCTTTGCCTACACCATCGAGTAGAAAAAGACGTCAACATTATGTTATGTTTAAGTATAAGCAAGTTAGTAAGAAATCTTGACATTTCTATCAACTTAAACTAATATTATAAAGAAGATAAAAAAATATAAAACAATTCTAAATTCATATAACTGTGTTATAGGTGTCCATGAGTGACAATTTTTACATCACGTACATTTGCTGGTGGAAATTTCCCCAAAACCCATTTTTACTTCGTAAACGAGTAGGCTTGGTTATACACCTTTAAAGAATCCCTTTCACATTTATATCCTTTCAATGGTTTCCTTTGGCCTTACTTTTTAGCATTATTAAATATCGAGACAAGAATATTTATAACTCCCTTTCAAAAGGAGGTCTTTATTGAAACAGTCCTTGATGTAGGTGAAACCTTAAACACCGTATGACATGGAAGTGTTTATGACAAGAGTTATGAGAGTCAAAGAAGCGAGTGAAAAGTGTAAGAATCGTGCTTTAAGGATATTTATTCTTTTTGTCTACTCTGCAAGAGAGTTGACGTAATGTACGTTACTTTTAGTAGTGGTAGAGCCAAGCAGTTCGCTGCATGAATGGGCCGGCTCGACCGGTGAAATACCACGGCCTCTCAGAATTTCGACGTGAAGTGGCTTGTGCCGCGTTTCGTTCGGTGAGAGAGGTATCCGGAGGCCCATCCCCTTCACCCTCCCCTTAATGGCAGCGACATTAAAAGATCATTTACCCCAGGGGGGTACCAGCTGCCACAGCACTGGAGAATCCCCCCTTGAGCGTCCACGGTTTGGTATTCACCAAGGCGTGGACGCTCAAGCTGCCCCTCGTAGTCTGGGGAGGGCAAAATCTCGCTCGTCACTAAAAACTGTCCGGGGCAAACGTAAGGGCATTGCGACTCCCCCTGCCACGCTAAACGTGGACTTTTGCAATATCAGGGGCATCCACTCAAATCTGCTTGCCATTCACCACCACCTGGAAACGGCAAAGCCTGCCTTGCTATTCCTTACAGAGACACAGATATCTTCTCCGGCAGACACCTCATATCTCCTATACCCCGGATACAAACTGGAATACAGCTTTGTACCGCGGGCCGGAGTGTGTGTGTTTGTCCGGGAGGATATCTGTGCTCGACGCCTCGGCAGCCTTGAAGGAAGGGACCTATCGACCCTCTGGCTGCGTGTTGATAGCGACGACCACCCCCGCATCTACGCATGTCTTTATAGGTCCCATAGCGGTAATACCGAAACAGACCGACTCATGGACCACGTTCAAACGGCTGCAGATTCCGTACTTCAACAGGTCCCATCCGCGGAAATCGTTATTCTGGGCGATTTCAATGCCCACCACGTCGATTGGCTTGGATCTCGCACCACCGACCACGCGGGTAGATCTGTTCATGACTTTGCTCTAGCATATGATCTAACACAACTGGTTACCGCACCCACGCGAATCCCAGATGTTGATAATCATATACCTTCCCTGTTGGATCTTCTGCTGACCTCCCATCCGGACAGATATGTGGTTTCTGTAGACGCCCCTTTGGGTTCTTCGGACCACTGTCTGATAAGGAGTACGGTGCCACTCACGTGCCCACTTCGACCGCACATTGCGAGTCGCCGCCGTGTGTGGCACTATAGGTCAGCGGACTGGGATGGGATGCGAAATTTCTTCGCATCTTACCCATGGGGGCAAGTTTGCTTCTCGCCGGATGATCCTGACGTCGTTGCCGACTCTGTTGCTGACGTGGTACTGCAGGGAATGGAGCTCTTTGTTCCATCCTCAGTGGTGCCAATCGGCGGCAGATCCCAGCCCTGGTTTGATCGCTCATGCAAAACGGCATTACGTTTTAAGCATGAGTGTTATCAAGCCTGGGCAAAAGCAGTGGCGTCCCAGGACTCTGACACCGGCCCTCTTAAGAAGAAGTACAACCTTGCCTCCAGGTCCTTCAAAAGAGTTATAGCCGTAGCAAAGTCTCAGTACATAGGCAAAATTGGCGAGAAACTAGTTCGCCTTCCCTCGGGAACCCGTGCGTTCTGGTCGCTCGCCAAGGCTGTTCTTGGGAATTTTTGTAAGCCGTCTCTTCCACCGTTGCACCGGGAGGACCAGTCACTAGCCCACGACGCAAAAGAGAAAGCCGACCTTCTTGGCACTCTTTTTGCGTCCAACTCGACTTTGGACGATATGGGTAACATCGCACCGACTATTCCACATTGCGGTCACGCCATGCCGGAGGTTCGTTTCCGGCAAAGTACTGTGCGACGCATACTTCTATCCCTGGATGTCCACAAGTCGAGTGGGCCTGACGGAATCCCAGCAATTGTGCTGAAGACGTGTGCTCCAGAGTTGGCACCGGTTCTAACGCGTCTTTTCCGGTACTCCTACTCTCTCGGCGCTGTGCCAGCATCATGGAAGGTTGCTTTAGTCCATCCGATCCCTAAAAAAGGTGACCGCTCAGATCCGTCCAACTACAGACCTATCGCCATCACCTCCCTATTCTCCAAAATAATGGAAACACTCATCAACCGCCAGCTCCTTAAGTATCTAGAAGAGCACCAGTTGATAAGTGACCGTCAGTACGGATTCCGTCAAGGTCGCTCAGCTGGTGATCTTTTAGCGTACTTAACCCATCGGTGGGCGGAAGCGGTTGAGAGTAAAGGAGAGGCGCTGGCCGTTAGTTTGGACGTAGCGAAGGCCTTTGATCGGGTTTGGCACAAAGCACTTCTTTCGAAGCTTCCATGTTATGGGCTTCCCGAGAAATTATGCGATTGGGTTTCCAGCTTTCTCACGGCTCGGAGCATTAAAGTTGTTGTCGACGGGTCATGCTCCGACTTAAAACCTGTGAATGCTGGAGTCCCCCAGGGCTGTGTGCTATCCCCTACGCTGTTTCTTCTGCATATCAATGACATGCTGCTTAGCAGCAATCTTCATTGTTATGCAGATGACAGTACCGGGGATGCCTTATATACCGGCCACCCGCGTATTTCTCGGGAAAACGTCGACGAGCACCGGAATAAACTTGTGTCTGAAATCGAAACTCTGCTTAGTCAGGTTTCGGAATGGGGCCGACTAAACTTAGTCCAATTCAACCCTAAGAAGACACAGGTTTGCGCGTTTACCGCTAAAAAGACACCCTTTGTCGTAGCTCCCTGTTTTGAGAGCACTCCCTTACCCGCCTCAGCCGCTATCGGAATTCTTGGTGTCGACTTGTCGAGTGACGTCCAGTTCCGCGGTCATCTGGAGGGCAAGGCCAAATTGGCTTCCAAAAAGCTTGGTGTGCTCAATAGAGCGGGACAGTATTTCACGTCAGGTCATCGCCTGCAACTTTACAAGGCGCAGGTCCGTCCTCACGTGGAATACTGTTCACATCTTTGGGCGGGGGCACCCCAGTACCAGCTTACTCCATTTGACCGCATCCAACGACGCGCGGTTAGGCTTGTCGACAACCAAGCTCTTACTGATCGGCTTGATCCTCTGGCGTTGCGGAGAGAGGTGGCATCTCTATGTATCCTCTACCGCATATACCACGGGGAGTGCTCTGAGGAATTGTTCGGATTAATACCGCCAGCTGATTTCCGCCACCGTTCGACGCGCCAACGCTACCACCCGCATTGGCTGAATGGTTGGCGGTCGACAACAGTGCGTTTTAACAGGCACTTCTTGCCACGCACTGTTCCTTCATGGAACCAGTTGCCGGCGACGGTATTTCCGGACCGCTACGACCTAGGAACCTTCAAGAAACGAGCCTATTCCCATTTGAAAGGGCGGCAACGCTGATGTGATGCCCCTGGTATTGCAGACGCCATGGGCGGCGGTGATTGCTTTCCATCAGGTGACCCGCAAGCTCGTTTGCCCCTTATCCCATAAAAAAAAAAAAAAAAAAAATAAGTAATTATTAATAATTCACGACACATATTGGTAAAAGTTATAAAATAAATAAAAACCCAATGTTTTTTGGCCAGCAGGTATTTATTTATAATATAAAACACAGTCTTACAATTATATTAATTAGAGATCACACAAACAAGGTTAAAACTAACCTAACCTAACCACTTATTTCACTTTCTTTGTTTCACTCACCTCATCGTCACATATCCAAAGATAAATGCGCGAGTAAATTACTATACTTATTACTTAAACCGAAAACGAATTATTATCACAAACATAAGATAACAGTAAATCAAACTAAAATTTTGCAATACCGTGATTTTAAAATTGCTCCCCATTTCTAACTAATTAGAAATGGGGAGCAATTTTAAAATCACTCAAATTCAAATAATATCAAAATTAATCCAAAAAGGGCATGGACCTTCAGTCTATGGAGAAAGCATAGAGGGCAGGAGACAGGTTTAGCCGGTAAGAGTCCGGCACTACCCAAACTACCTCATACGTGACCTAGTTTGGGTGTCCATGAGGATTCCGACTCCTGACTAGAAAAAAAAAAACCTAACCTAACCTAAACCTAAACTAAACAACTAACTAACCCTAGTAAGCAACAAAAAATAACGTGCACGTGCTTTTAAAACAATAACACGGAGCCAACTAAGCCGAGCCACTTATTATATTTATCACCACTATCACACATTATATTTATCACAACTATTAATAATAACCGACAAATATGATTAATTTATCACTTTAACCTCGACTTTCGGTAATTATTATTAATAATAGACAATTATTAATAATCTTCAATTATTCACTCTTACCGTAACATATATATACATACTTAACTTTATATTTTACATGAGTCAATAAAAAATAAAGTCATCTCAGTGATCTGAAGGTCGAGCATCCCGCTTTGGAATCAAAACTCGTGGAATCGATTCTTAATATACGATAGATCAAGGATCCCGGAATTCCTTTCTGAAGTCATCTATACTAATATCATAAAGAGGAAAGATTTGTATTTTTGTATGTAACGAATAAACTCAAAAAGTACTGGACCGATTTTAATAATTCTTTTTTCTTTAGAAAGCTGCATTATCACTGAGTAACATAGGCTATGTGTAATCATCGTCGTCATCGACATTTTGTTTGTACGCGAGTAACACCGTGAGGCGGGAAGCTACATACAATATAGCGGTACGAAGTTCGCGCGGTCTGCTAGTGTGTGATAAATTTAGATGACTGACCACAGGTATGGTGATAGCTTGCATCACCTTTTGCATTTAAAACGAAGAGTTTGGCGAGTCGTGGTTTTAAAGCCGCTTTCTATACCCAAAAACTAATAAGATCTCTTTGCTAAATTATAAATACATTGAAATGAGTTTCATTTTTATGTGTTTAAGATATATAATTCATATGAAATCAATAATATTTAACTAAATATAATGTATCTCGATGTTCTAATTATATTTCCATGAAATAAGGTATTTTTTACATTTTACTTAGTACGAAACTTCGGGCAGAAGCTATTGTTTCATATAATATCTACTTTCCAATGTGTCAATTACAATTAATTTAAAGTACTGGTAATAGAATTTAATATAACTACCCAGTTTGACCTCTGTAATTGCTAACAAATTTACCAATAATTTTTAGGCTTTCGCGTTGCATATTACTTAGTGATAATGATGAATGCTTGTGACCACGGCCAGTGCAACCTGGCCGAAACGTCAAGCTAATCAAGGTAAATATTTGTTTACCAAAAAAAGTGTCGCGTTAATTCCCGTTCATCATTACCAATAATTGTCATGGTAACAGTTAGGAAAATCAATGTAGTGTATTCAATTGTTAATTTTGAGATATTTATGATAACTGGTTTACGCCAGATTAATAATTATTATTAGATTATACAAAACGGCGTTCTACAGTCTTATTGTATTGATAAGTAAATTTTAATTATGTCATCCACTCTTGTATTTCTTCGTCATCCAATTTCTTCGTAAAGGGTCTTTATTTTAAATTAGGGTTCTTACGATTATTCCTTCGAAAGTCATCTATTTGTGGGGTGGAGTGCAAACGAGCAAGTAACTTATGCCGCCCATGGACACCTTGTCGGCAAGTACCTATTTCCAAGTACTTGACCGAATATCTGGGCTGTTTTATATTATTGATTATACTTACATACATATTATCGTTACAAACATGCACATGATGATTAGGTATATGAGACTTCTCACAGTCTCATATGCTAAATGATACTGATCTCATAAGATTTCTAGTCTGTTTTTCATGAACTGTATTATCATACTACTGATACAAATTGGGGTTTCCCCCGGTGACCTCCAACCTCCCCTCACAGTCACCCCATGCCTCGCAACTGAGCCTGATACCTTTAAACTAGTCATCGTCTACTAACGATGTTGATTTACTGATATCACTGAGACATCACCCTGTGGCGATGTTACCATTGGTTCCTAGAACCACCTGGTATCACTGAGACATCACCCTGTGGCGATGTTACCATTGGTTCCTAGAACCACCTGATATCACTGAGACATCACCCTGTGGCGATGTTACCATTGGTTTCTAGAACCACTTGATATCACTGAGACATCATCCTGTGGCGATGTTACCATTGGTTCCTAGAACCACTTGATATCACTGAGACATCACCCTGTGGCGATGTTACCATTGGTTCCTAGAACCATTTGATATCACTGAGACATCACCCTGTGGCGATGTTACCATTGGTTCCTAGAACCACTTGATATCACTGAGACATCACCCTGTGGCGATGTTACCATTGGTTCCTAGAACCACTTGATATCACTGAGACATCACCCTGTGGCGATGTTACCATTGATTCCTAAAACCACTGCAACCTACTGATATACCTGGGCATCATGTCCCCGGCATCTGAATGACACATATTAGACACATATTAATATATCACAGCAAATAACTCTGCATTAATCTGTTCTGACATTAATGTATACAAATTATAAATTCACTCACTGACGCTGCACTACTGTAATCTTAATTAACACTCCGACGCACCTCCCCAGGACGCTTCGCTCCCGCCGCCATCATGCTTATTGTACCCCCGCCAAAAACGGGAAAGTCCATTATCGGCGGTAGTCAACATAAATACTTTCTTATGCATGGTGACGGACATAATAAATAAATATGATTCATAAATGTACATTTAAATGTTATAAATAATAAATAAATATACATTTACGGATATCTTTGTATTCGCGACAACATTCGCGACACTCCCCACCGCGAGAAGAAAGAAAACTGCCTGGTCATTAGAAACTTTTATTTATTAAATTGACACAAGCAATTTTAAAACTGGTATTAGTCAACTAATTCAAATAACGTAGTCATTAACTGGTTAGTCCATTCTTTAACCCTTTCTCTGGCTTTGATTGCCGAGATTCTAATTGGTCGTTTATTAGTATCCTTTAATGAAGAAATGGGAGCTTCTGTTTCATTACAGATATATTCACCGAGTTTAGGAGAGTCAAGGTCTAGGCCCACATTGGCCGATTGTTTTTCGCTGTGAACTTGTATTGGTTCACCTCCTTGAGGTTTCTTTAATTTCTCCATAGTTTTAGGAGTGAGACTACTTCCCATTCCTTTTGTTACTGCATACTGTTCGTCCTCAATTTCAAGGGGGTAGAGATGTCCTATTGAACGGGTGAATGTTTCACCAGTAGGTACTTTAACTTTGGCTACTCTTATTTGTCCATCCGAACTCTTCCTCAGCTCTGTTATCTTTCCTACTTTCCAATGCGCCCTATTACCATCTGATTTCAACTGAACTATTTCTGATAATTTTGGTGCTCTATTTACTACAACTCTCGGTTGCCGATGCTTGTCACTTCGTTCGCGAAGACTGGTTAAATATTGATTAGTGAACATATTTCTAAACTCTGAAACAATAATCTGACCTCGTTTCCATCCATCTATGAGGTTTTGTTTGGTTACGGTGGCTGATTCTAAGAAATGACGATCAGAAGTCTGCGGTATGACCGGCCCACCTACACGCAAGAAGTCAATCGGAGACAATACGTCCTCTGGTTCGGCACCTACAGTTGTGAGGGGTCTAGTATTTAAAACTGCCTCAATTTCTTTGATGATGGTACATAATTGATTATTATTAATCAAATGTTTGTCTAAAGTCCTTTTCATACAATGTTTAACTAAACCAATTAGACGTTCATAGAAGCCACCAAACCAAGGGGCCAATTCAGGGATAAACCTCCATTGTATTTTGTTATCTATACAATAATCAGATGTTAATATATCTGCACTGAGTTTGAATTGCAAAGCATTATCTGATATGAATAGTTTCGGCAAACCCCTGACTGCAATGAATCTTCTTACGGCTAATAAAAATTCTTCAGCCGTTAAGTCTTTGACAACTTCCATGTGTATAGCTCTGACTGTCAAACATGTAAAAAGACATACCCAACGTTTTTCTTTTATAGTTTCACTTACGTATAGGGGACCAAAATAATCAACACCAACAAAGGAAAAGGGTAGACTAAGTTTAACTCTTTCTTCTGGTAAATCTGGAATTCCTGGTAGTTTAAAAGGTCCACCACCATATTTCTTGCATTGTAAGCATTTTTTGATAACACTCTGCACTACTGATCTACCTTGTGGGACCCAGAAAGTTTTCCTTAATAACGCTAAGGTATGTGAGACACCCACGTGATAGTTTTTACGATGTATTTCCAAAATAATTTTGTGGGTAAATTCTGAGTTCTTTGGCAGTAATATGGGTTCTTTTTGATTTTGAGTGAGGTCTGTATATTTAAATCGACCTTTACATCTAATTAATCCATCCTTGTCTTTATATAATTGAAGACTTTTAGCTAGATCAGTTATGATACCCTTAGCTTCATTGGGAAAAAATTCTGCTTGAATTTCTAAAATAATTTTAACGTCATCGTTATCTGAATTTGGACAAGCCGTATCTGATACCCTTCCTAACATGTTTTTGTCCGATTCTTGCCTAGTTATGCTGTTTGAAGGTATGTTATTTTGGAAACCCTCTTCAGCCAAGGAAACCTGATTCTGCGTCTCCTCGTCAGCATAATTATGGAATCTAGGCCACTCTTGAGGATCTTTCGACAAAAATTCTGGGCCTCTCAGCCATTTATGAAAGAACTTTACTCTCTCCGATCTAGTACCTACATCCGCAGGGTTGTATTTAGTTGGTATATATTTTATTTGTGTACCTCTGTTTCGATTTATTTCATTGATTCTACGTGAAACGAAAGGTGGAAGTAGTTTTTCTGAGTGGCACCAGCTAAGTACTACTTGGCTATCTGTCCATAAGAACTGAGCTTTAATATTAATACGCAAGAATTTCATTACGTAATTTATAAGTCTGCTTCCGATTAGTACTCCCAGTAATTCTAGTCGTGGTATTTGTAAATTCTTCTGGTCCTTTAAAGGTACTAGCCTGGACTTGCCGATAATGAAATTGACAATGTTGTTAGTAGATAAAGAACTGCAACGGAGGTAAACGACTGCCGCATATGCTTCTAAAGAGGCATCAGTAAAGCAATGTAGTTCGTATCGAGTTTCTTCCTGGTTCTGTACTCCTCTGAGATTTTGTGCATAATATCTGTTGACGTGTATATCCTTCAAGGAACTGAATTTAGAGACTATCGACTGCCACTCAGTACTTTGCTGTTCGTTTAAGGGGGCATCCCACTTAACCCTTTCTTTCCACAATTTCTGGAAAAATAACTTTGCTGGGAGTACTATAGGAATCGCGAAACCGCATGGATCGTAAATGGATGCAATTATTTGCAAAACATCCCGCTTTGTCTTTACTGGTTTTAAATTATAATTCTCCGAACCAATATTCAAATGAAGTTGGTCAAGCTCCATCTCCCAGCGTAGACCTAAAACTTTCACCAACTTATTATTTTCAGCTTTATATTTATCGGGTATAATCGTAACCAACTCTTTTGAATTCGAAATCCACTCTCGTAAATTCATAGATAAATCGGAAAACGTTTGTCTAGAGTCCTCATACAACTTAATTGCATCTGAGATTGTGTGTGCCCCTGTAACTATGTTATCGACATATATATCATCAGCTAATTCTTTTATTCTAACGTTGTTCGATTTTGACAAATGATATTTGACTGTGGCATTTAACAGGAAAGGGCTTGATATCACGCCGAATGGAACTCGACAAAAACGGTAATGCTCAATATTGTCTGAACTAGGTTTACTGGTTTTGTCTCGAAGCCAAAGGAATCGCGTTACATCTCGGTCCAAAACTTGTAGGCCTATTTGTAAAAAAGCCTTTTCAACATCAGCTAATATACCTATGGGGTACTCTCTAAATTTAATTAATAATCCTGTGAGGTCCTCTAGTATTAATGGTCCGCGGTACAAACATTCATTTAAACTCTTACTATTAGCCAATTTTGCTGATGCATCATATACAATACGAGGTTTATTTGGTTTATCTTTATTATATACACAATGGTGAGGAAGGTAATGCACTGGATGTGCCTGAGGAGCAGTTGGATCTGGTACCCTTTCGATAATTCCGGCTTTCAATTGATCTTGAATAACGTTATTATAACATTCTATTTCCTGCGCATCTAAGCGTTTTAATAGACTATTCAGCCGACCATATGCTATTCCTAAATTGTTTGGTAGGTCTGGTGGATATTCAATCCAAGGCCACTGAACTTGATATCGATTATTTATATATTGAACAGTTTCATTAAAATGACGCAGAGCTTCTTCGTCATGAGTAGATTTTGGAGAATCTGTGATACCTATTGATTCTAGGTCCCACAATTTTTGAACATCATCTGACCTTAAAGGTAAATCGGGTTCATTCAGCTTGTTTATTATCGTATTTGGATGAAAGTAAGTTAGTACTGATACTTGATCAGACTTCTCAATAGTATCATTAATCTGTCCTGACCAAACCCAACCAAACTGTGTCTCAACTAAATAAAGGTTTGAAGAAACTTGTATTCTTTTATCCGACATGAAGGAATGATAGTAATCATTACCAATCAATATATCTATTTTATCACCACATACCCCATCATCTGCCAATGTGATATTTGAAAGACTTAAGTTGTTAAACAATTTGGCAGTATCCTTAAGGGTTGGTGTTCGTACACCGTTTGTAATGTGGGGAACTACACTAACATATATAGTCCGCATGACATCAATACGAGTAATAAGTCTACAAACCACTACAGGGGTCTCTATTTGACGAGGTGATTTTGTTCCAAAGGTGAATATTGATAGATTGACCTTCTCAACAACAGACAAATTCAAATAACTGGACGTGGTTTCTGTTATATATGAGCGTTGGCTACCACAATCAAGTAAAATTCTGCACCTCAGCTGTTTAATTTCTCCTTCTGTGTTGCTTGCTATAGCAATGCTAGTCTGCAGTAATGTAGGACCGAGGTTATTTTGAACATATAAATTATTGCTTTTAATAGACTTTGTTGATTGTACGAACTTGATGGGGCATAAAGCTCGATTGTGGTTAGTTAATTTGTTGCAATGCCTACATTTTCTTTTGGAGTGGCATTCTTTCACTAGATGTCCTTTGCTAAAACAACAGTAACACCGATTTCCTAATTGCTTCTTTCTTTCTTGTAGTGTTTTGTATGTGGTGCATTCATCATTGTAATGGTCTTGTGTACAAAATATGCATTTGATAAGTTTCCTTTTAGATGGTCGAACTCTGTTTAAATCCTCATAAGCTCTTTTCCTTGTAGGCATGTTAGAGTATTTAACAAAAAATTTATTATCAAGCCTAGGTTTATCACTCTTGTAGCTCTTAAGTCTGCTCTGCTTGCTACCGTCAACCCTTTCAGATGTAACATGTAAGGAACCCAATGTAAAATTTTCTATATTTTGTTGCGGCTCATCACTTGATCTATCCATAAGTCTTGTACCTACAATGTCTTTTTTCAACCTATTTGATGTTTCCTTAGCAGATATAATGTATTCTAAATACTTTCTAATACAGTCTATTGTTTCTTCTTCACCAGACAGCTTCATTCGTAATTCATAAATGAGGTCTTCAGGAAACTTTTCCATAATCATCACTCTTAAATGGTTATGATTAACATTTTCGCCTAAAGAACTCAATACTCTAAGGTGTCTCTCTAATTCGTTAAGAACTTGTCTACATTCCTTAATGTTGTTAGTTGATATCGGTTTGATTCTATACAGTGCCACATAGTGTGCATCAATAATAGCACCAGGTTTGCCATATCTGTTCTTAAGTGTATCTACAGCTATACTATAGTTCTTATTTGTGGTATCTAAACCATCAATTGCTTGCTTTGCTTCACCTATAAGGACGGATTGTAAATATAACAACTTATCAACGTCATTAATGTTTCTGCTATCCACATTCGAAGAAAACTGGTCCCAGAACTGATACCACTTTAGGACATCACCATCAAATTTGGCAAGTTCCAGTTGTGGCAGTTTACTAGTGATATTGTTATTAGCAGATGCCACAGAGAGAGTATGTAGTTCTCGGTCATTAATTTTAAGTTTAATGTCTATCCCAGATATTAAATCTTCTGCTTGGATTTGAGCCATTGTATATTTTCTTATTTCATCAACATTTGGTTCACTAACTAATTTGTAGTAATTATGAATTTCAGTAATGAGTCTCAGATTAGCACTTTTTAGTTTGGAGTTAATTAGTTCTAGTTGATTATAATCATAGGGCACATCCTTTAGGGCACATTGTGCAGTAGATATATGCTGTAAAGCTGATTCGTATATTACATTCAGCCTGGTTAGGAATACTTCTGTCATATTGAAAGTAGGCACTTATAATTTTTTGATCAAGCTCTAACACCTTTGAAGGCATACAGAATCTAAAACAAAATTTACTTCATGTAAAATTCATGTTTATAATTACTACCATTTGTGTTTATATACTGTACTAGAAATTTCTCAATATTAATTGGAAATTTGTACTGGTTTTATCACTATAAGTAACCCCTTTCAAACCCTATGTGTACACATACACATTCATATCAGGTTATCTTTGTTAAAAAAAAAGAGAACTATTTAACTCCAACTTTAACCAGGTACTAATAATAAGAAAAAACTGATTAGAATTAAATATCTTCTATTCACTATAAGTAGGTATATAACTTATCTAAGTATCAACCATATCCATGATTCAATGTAACAATTCACACCCACAGTCTGTGTTAAAAATTATGATTATTAAGGTTATATATTTAAGATACCAATCATGAACCAATAATGAGAAAAAAAGGTTTTGTTGTGATGTTTCTGATATTTCTGCCTACCAGGCAAGTGAGGTAAGGTGTGAAGTCATGTTGTATTTGTTTTACAACAGAGGATTATGTTTGGTTTCTGATAACCAAAAATTAGCCGATTCGTTATGAAATAAAATCTAATACTTGATTATATGTAGTTTTCAAGTGTGCACAAGGATCCAGACTGATGACATTATCTATATGTAAGTTTATTTGATGGTACATACTATTCTACCACAGATGAATAGTTTTCCTTTTTTTGAAGATGTAACACACTCTGAGGTGGTTTGTATAACAAACTGTTGTATAGTATGCTCAATATTATATTAACTAATATTAAGTTATATTTTATCACACATTAATGAGTATTTTTTGAATTTTAATGTACAAACAACAATTTGAATCAGTTTAATAAGACCCATTTTACAATTCACTCAATTCATTTATGTTTCACCTTTAATTTGATCTAAAATCACTCAAAATAAGAAAACATTAGATGAACCATTGTCATTTTTGTTTAGGAAAGAAATTTTAATAAATGAATTCTATAAACACATTATTAGAAAACCTCATCATGTGATTCTTAGTCTACACTGTGGATATATTATTTATCATCAGAGAAAACTAAGCAAGAGTACTTCAATATAGCTATTACTTTAAGTTCATATCCCAGCATCTCCACCATGTCGGCAAGTACCTATTTCCAAGTACTTGACCGAATATCTGGGCTGTTTTATATTATTGATTATACTTACATACATATTATCGTTACAAACATGCACATGATGATTAGGTATATGAGACTTCTCACAGTCTCATATGCTAAATGATACTGATCTCATAAGATTTCTAGTCTGTTTTTCATGAACTGTATTATCATACTACTGATACAAATTGGGGTTTCCCCCGGTGACCTCCAACCTCCCCTCACAGTCACCCCATGCCTCGCAACTGAGCCTGATACCTTTAAACTAGTCATCGTCTACTAACGATGTTGATTTACTGATATCACTGAGACATCACCCTGTGGCGATGTTACCATTGGTTCCTAGAACCACCTGGTATCACTGAGACATCACCCTGTGGCGATGTTACCATTGGTTCCTAGAACCACCTGATATCACTGAGACATCACCCTGTGGCGATGTTACCATTGGTTCCTAGAACCACTTGATATCACTGAGACATCACCCTGTGGCGATGTTACCATTGGTTCCTAGAACCACTTGATATCACTGAGACATCACCCTGTGGCGATGTTACCATTGGTTCCTAGAACCATTTGATATCACTGAGACATCACCCTGTGGCGATGTTACCATTGGTTCCTAGAACCACTTGATATCACTGAGACATCACCCTGTGGCGATGTTACCATTGGTTCCTAGAACCACTTGATATCACTGAGACATCACCCTGTGGCGATGTTACCATTGATTCCTAAAACCACTGCAACCTACTGATATACCTGGGCATCATGTCCCCGGCATCTGAATGACACATATTAGACACATATTAATATATCACAGCAAATAACTCTGCATTAATCTGTTCTGACATTAATGTATACAAATTATAAATTCACTCACTGACGCTGCACTACTGTAATCTTAATTAACACTCCGACGCACCTCCCCAGGACGCTTCGCTCCCGCCGCCATCATGCTTATTGTACCCCCGCCAAAAACGGGAAAGTCCATTATCGGCGGTAGTCAACATAAATACTTTCTTATGCATGGTGACGGACATAATAAATAAATATGATTCATAAATGTACATTTAAATGTTATAAATAATAAATAAATATACATTTACGGATATCTTTGTATTCGCGACAACATTCGCGACACACCTCAAACTCAGTTTTACAGTTGCTAGTCTTTAAAATGGGGTTGATAGTGAGATGGGGAGTAGAGGGGTGGAAAGGATGGCCCTCGAAATTCACACACTTGATATAATTTACTTTACTTTGCGTTGATTTTCTTATGGCGTGGTATTGGCGTGCTATAGCTGGCCCAATGCTGCAACAAACTGCCGAATAGATAGATAATACTAAAAAATGTTCTTAATATAATATATGCAATAATATTACACATAATTTTTCTATAAATATTTATGTCGACATCATGTTAGAACATTATATCATGGAGAACAGAATGTGTGATGATACATTTATTATTTGAATGACAATAAGCTGGCTAGTATAGTCCACATAATGTCCAATAAATACAACGATTTGGGTTGGTAACTGGAACTCTGCCAGCCTCAAACTATATTCTAGAAACAAAATATCCATACTATCACAATATTTGCAATTTTATATATGTACTGGCTTTCCGCCTCGCGGTGTTAGTCGTGTATAAACAAAATGGCGATGACAATGATGATTTAATATAGACTGCGGTACTCCAAGTGAATGCAGCTTTCCAATATTGAAAGATTTTCTAAAAGAGTCCATTATTTTTTGAGTTTATTTGTTACGTAGAAAAATGCTAACTGTCCCTTAATATTCAAATCAGGGGTTCGATCCCCACCCGAGCACAAATATTTGTGACAAACATTAATGTATGTGTGGCGTCTGAGTGTACCTCTATGTATTATAAGTATGTATTTACAAAAGAAATGTATATATGTATTAGTATCCGTTATCTAGTATCCATAACACAAGCATTTAGTTGCTTAACTTGGAACTAGAGCGCGCTGTGTGTATTGTATCCAAGATATTATTATATCGTGGCGGCACGAAGTTTGCGGGTTCTGCTAGTTAAATATAAGGCTGTTATCGATTCGAGTTATCTATCCAAAAAGAATATATATAGACAGCAACAGCGGTTTGTTCAATGATATATTTGATATAGTGCCAACTGACTATCAATATTGTAGAACTCGTTTAAATTATAATACTGAATTCTACTGTACTATAAATTATTCTATTATTCTTTCCGATTGAATATGTACATAACGTTAAGAGTTACATACGTGAAATGTGACATTCGGGGTGGAAATATTGAATGTCACGCTTTAAGTATTATTACAGAAATAGATAATGTAGAACTGTTACAAGTTTGTCGAATGTACTGATTCTTGTCAAATAGACAAATATACTTATTATGAAAAGATAAATAATGATAATATTTTGGACATAATACACAGATTCCACGACTTTTAGATTCAGTAGTGATAAGCGACTTCTTTTACTCAAACCAAACTAAATTTGACAATTTTTTTCTAGGTGAGTCATTTAAACATTTCATGTAATAAATTAAAATCAAACTGTGACATACATGATTGATGATAAATAGAGTCTAGGAAATATATTTCAACAAATGGAGTGACTAATTGCGTCTTAAGATTTCACATAGAATAAGAAATTTAACGAAAAAATATCCCAAAAACTGAGTGTGCATCTTGATATTACATTTTTATGATTATATCCCTGACAAACGAAGTGTTCACAAGCTGAGTGTAAAATTTTGAATTTAATTTTGGACATTCAGCGAAAACTTGCTTGAGCTGAATGTTTCTTGAACAAGACTGAATCTGTCTGTGGCAAAATTAATTTTGTGTACAATCATTTTCAATTTCTTGGTATTATAAAATTAAGAAAACACTAAATTTTTATAAATAACATCTCGATTTTTTCGAGAGAATAACTGATATTTTTATAATGTTGTTAGTTGTATTTATGAACTGCGTATATTTCAAATTAGACGTCTAACGATCAATATGATCCTCCTCATGTGCAATGGTCCATATGCAGCAATCTTAAAATGCAATTAAATTTTATACCATTTAGGTTGCGTTCCGGATACATACCTTTTTTTTTACGCGAGGAAATGCTTTATGCACACCCCCGCCTGGGTATGGCAGGGGGTAGTGTGGGACTCCCAAAACAGTAAGCTGCAATGCGATCCTAGGGTTACCCACTAAAACCCCGCGGCAGCCTTCCTCCGGCGTCGGGGTGATCCAGGATACGGTTAACCTCTCTGGACCGCCCCGCTGTGGCCCCGCCTCCCACTGTCAGGAGGAGCGCTTATCCTCGGGGAACCTCGGTGTGAGGCTCCCCAGAGCGGGGCGCCTCCGACCGCTGTAATGAGACGCGCGGTCGGCGGCGCCCCCGACGACCCTTCCCGGACGCACCGGGGTGTCATCCTTCCCGGGCCGCGACCCAGGCGTACCTGCGGGCGGTGCGTCCCCGCGACCCGTCGGCTGCGGCAATCACTGAGCTCGCCGCCGTCGCCTTCGAGCGGGATCGTCTCTCTCCGGATCCCACTCGGGGGCCTCTTTCTGGAGCATTACAGCTTCGCAGAAGGAAACCACGACCGTCCACTCCTCCTCTCCCGCCAGCATTGCCGCGATCAACATAGGCGGGGACACGTCTCGCGCGATCCCGTCGACCAGTACTCGACGCTTGGGTGCCCATGCCGGGCAGACCTTCCAGCGTGTGCCGGGCCGAGTCCAGGTCGGCTGCGCAATGGTGGCATTTTGCCGTCTCTTCTCTTTTTGTGAGTCTCGGAGTCAACTAGCTCTAATAAACCTACACTTTTTCTACTGTTCCGATATTTTAATTATCTAAGCTTTTTTATTAATTATTTCCAATGTGAACAAATAGCATTTTTAATAGGCATTGAAACTGTTAACTGGAAAAGTTTAATGGTTAACTCAAAGTGCGCATCATCGCCAATATAATGTTTTGACATTTTAATATACATCTTAACTCTTAAGTTTCCAATATAAATAGATTTAATGAAGAAAGTCAGCTTGTGCTCCGTGCACCAAGAAACCGAAAATGGACAATATTTAACCATAACTACACAGCTTTAATAATAACCACTTCCTGTTAAGCATATTTTAAAGATTTTTAAGGAATAAATGAAAAGGGCTTCCGATTTATACGACCTTTTGCAGCTTAAGTCAAATTTTATCGTTTCAATGGCCTTGTGGCTCAGCAATAAGGACTTCCGATTATGATGTCCCAAGTTTAAACAAAAGATATAAAAGCACTTAAAAATATTATTGGGAAATACTTTTGAAATACCGTAGCATTACTAGGAAATACATTCCGAGAAATCATTGGAGTGAACCGGTCTTGATCCCATGATTTCTGAATTTGAAGCGAGGAACTCGGCCACTGGACTTTTTATATGAGATAGGAGGGCAAACGAGCAGGTGGGTCACCTGGTGGTAAGCAACCAACGCCGCCCATGGACACCAGCAACACATATAGTGTTACTGCCGCCCATGGACACCAGCAACACATATAGTCTTACTGTTGCGTTGCCAACCTTTAAGGGGTAGGAGATAGGAAAGAATGGGAAAGGGGGTGGGCCTCCGGGTACCTCTCTCACCGAACGAACCGCGGAATGAGCCACTTTACGTCGGTCTTCTGAGAGGTCGTGGTTTTCAGCGGTCGAGCCGCCCCATTCATGCAGCGAACTGGTTGGCTCTACCACTGTAACCGCCGAAACTTAAATATTAGTAGTAGATGTTAGTAAATACATTTTCTAGGCATATTTAAGTAAATATATGGCATATAAGGCATATTATGGTTATGTGTGATACATATCGATGACTGAAAACTTTGTGCTCGGTATGACCATAGGTTCATCCATTTGGGACGTCAACATAACGGCAAGTCGACGCTTAACAGCCACTGCCTCTGCCTTCGGGTAGAAAAAGGCGTGAAGTTATGTTACGTTATATAAGTACAGCATATAAAATCACAAAAACAGTTTTAGTAAGATCTAGACTGATTTTATTTGCAATATAAAACCCGTAAAAAAAACTAAAATTATTAAAAATATACGGTTATATGTAATTGCAGTCATCAACTCAAGTTATTATTTCAAAGATATCGAACGTTTTAATTTATTTTAAAGGCTATTACTGTCTGTTAGTGATAATAGTTACGTTATTAAGCTCGCCAGATGTCGCTGAGCGTAAACATAACGTTTTATTTCCAATTAGCCACAGTTTCAACGGATACTAATTTACTTGTTGTATTAAAGTGTTTATTGGTTATTAAAATTTTAATCTTGGTAATATTTAAAAGGTGTATAGATAACAAATAAGTTATATTACATTCCAGTCGGTAATAACACGGTTTCATAATGAAATAAATCCACAAAATAATAATAAATAATCACAAAATAAAAAAACTTCGGACACCTCTCTAACCGAACGAAGCGCGGCATGAGCCGTCTTACGTCGATATTCTGAGAGGTCGCGGTATTTCACCGATCGAGCCGGCCCTTTCACGCAGCGTTCATTTCATTGACATAAAATAGTACATTTTTAATACAAAAATTTAAAATGTTGACCTCATTGTTTTTTTATTTTTCTTCTTCATTAAAATGAAGGCTTAATTATGATATATTCAGTATTTTAATTATTATTACTGTTATTAGTGAACACAAACATTTCCATCTTCTGTACTTAGTGATTTGGTTTTGTGTTTAACGTAATAAGTTTGTGTGCCAAGGCTTTCTGTCGACTTCCAAATAAGTCTTGTTGGATTCTATTCAAGCTTTAATTAAATTAGTACTGCGGTGTTTTCACGTAATTTTACGTTGTATATAAAAGCAATACTCATTTTATATATTTTTAACGTCATATTTACTAACGGTCTTCGAAAAAGAGGTTATGGTTTAAACAAGAAAGATCCTATACCTATTCAATGATGTTTTTTGTAGCATAAAATCTAACCTATAATAATATGTTTGAAGTATTTTTTTTATACTTAATATATACAAATAATAATATAACAATATTAACCGTATTTAAAACCACGCCACGCATTTCTCTGCATGAATGGTTCGACTGGAGAGCTGGAAAACTACGACTACTCAGAATTTCAACGTAAGGTGGCTCATGGTGTATTTTTTCCAGTAAGACAGGTATACGGACGCCTGGACCTGCTCCCACTCCCCCCGCCCCTCTCTATCCGACCCCGTCTCTATCCTACCATATACTTCTGCAACGCTACTGTATTGTAAATGTCCAAGTACTGGGCTGAAGTTGCTAGCCATCATGTGAGCCACGTTCTTTTCTGTTCTCCTACTTTATAAATAAAACTTCTAAAATAAAACTTCATAATATATAACACCCGAGCAAAAATGCGATACAAAGTGCTGATAAATACAAAAACAATAAACTAGAATAGAACATCGAATGTAATTAAAACGGTATTGTAATCTTTAAATACGTATAGCAATTATAAGAAGACAGCCAATTCCGTTCAGCTGACACGGATACAGTGGAAAATAAGAATTTCCGAAAGCAAACAATTCCATTTGCTTTATATTGAAATATATTTTTGCTAAATATATAAAAGGAAATTGGCAAAATCTGTTCGACAAACTTCTTATTCGAGTTTTTTTCTTTTTGACGTCATGTTTTTATTTAATAAAACAATCACGGGAAGTAACTTAAGTACAGGTTTATTGTGAATTGGTATATGGAGGTTATATCTAATATTTTGGACTACGAAACGCACAAATGCATCAAGCCTAAACCAACTGCAAATAAAATCCGCTTGTCGACCATATGCCAACAGCGCATCCTGTCATACTTCGGCCACACGGCTCGCATAGGCGAAGACAACCTGGAAAGACTGATCATAGTTGGCAAAACTGAAGGCAAGAGATCACGCGGTAGTTCGCCAACGAGATGGACCGATCAAGTGAAGGTTTCGTCGTCCTCCAGGTTTTGCACGTTTTTGATGCGCTGGACAGAAACCGGTGAAATCAGATTATCCACGCCAGATGCAACCAAGATGCTGATCACGATCCTCAGATATGAGGGATTTTAACAGTGGTCAGAGCCAAGCAGTTTGCTGCATGAATGGGCTGGCTCGACCGGTGAAATATCACGACCTCTCAGAAGACCGACGTAAAGTGGCTCATGCCGCGTTTCGTTCGGTGAGAGAGGTACCTGGAGGCCCACCCCCTTCCCAATCCTTTCCAATCCCCTATCCCTTAAAGGTCGGCAACGCAACAGTAACACTATATGTGTTGCTGGTGTCCATGGGCGGCGTTGGTTGCTTACCATCATGACACGCCTGCTCGTTTCCCCTCCTATCCCATAAAAAAACCGACCACAGAGAGAGAGAGAGAGAGATATGGAGGGTAAACATTTTATGTTGTAAATATTATTGAACGCCAAATTGTCAAAAAAATCGACCACCTTTTTCATGTATCAGATAACATCGGATTATTAGACCTTCCAAATATGGAAAAACATAAAAAAAAACATACTTACAGACAAATTGGGAACCTTTATTCGAAGTCGTTTAATGAATTATAATTATTAATTAAAATCTGGCACAGTTTTTGGAACTGGAAATTTTAATTTTGAAAGTCATGGCTTTGTAACAAACACCAGTGACCAGCGACTTTTCGCTTTTCGACGACTGGACTAGTCCATTAGATGTTGTCGACCATTCAGAAGATAGTAGAGTTGACCAGTAAAGCTAAGGATTGTATTACAAATATTTAATTTTTTTATCGGAATACCCTGTAAAGTATTTGGGACTGCCCAGGAACTAGTTGGGGCACTCCATCACCCTAATACTTAATCAGATACATAAAAACTCTCGAATCTTTTAAATTTATAAGCAAAGAAACTACAAAAGAGTTTCATATCCAAACATTCCCATAGATACTGGCAGTTTGCGTTCTTTGGTAATTAAATATTCATTTGAAAAAAATACGAACAGAGAAAATTCATTTGGCTGTATACCATCGTGCAGTCATGTAGAATTTTTATATTTGCTATTTCATCTTTAAATTTTGTATTTTTGATTTTCTGAGTATTTAACTGTACTGCATGAATATTTTTATCAATGCGATTCCAATGATGTGGTAGCGTCGCAGGTGCCTGTCTAGAGGTGTGTATTTTTTTTATTATATTTTAATGTCTTATTACAAAAATCTAGGAGAAAAAACGAAAAAAAAAAAACAACTTCACGCCTTTTTCCCGAAGGTGTAGGCAGTTGTTAAGCCTTGACTCGTTATGTTTACGTCCCAAATGAAAAAGGTGGCGAATCTATTGCCATACCGGGCACAAAAGAAATCAAGAGTTCTAGATGATCTAGATGATCTAGTTAAAATCTTGGACAATCGTGGGACATTAAGTCATTTCTTCGATCTTTATGGGCGACTTTCACTTAACATAACATAACTTCACGCCATTGTTATCTGAAGGTGTAGGCAGCGGATATTAAGCCTCGTCTCCCCGTTATGTTTACGTCCCAAATAAAATAGGTGGCGAACCTATTGCCATAGCGGGCACACAGTTTTCAGTCATTGGTATTTATCACACATAACTTTCTGAAAACAATTTCGAAAAGTCATTGGTGTGAGCCAGTGTCAGGATACGAACCATGACTTCTTGATTCAGGAACCACTTGACTACCGAGACTTTCCATGACCAAATTATTGTATCCAAATAAACTAATGTCTTGCTTTATTTCCATTGAGGTTTCTCTCTCGTCTAAATTTGGAACTGTTCATTCGTATCAAGGTGGATTTCCGTATAGTTCCGTATAGTTCTGAACTGAATGTCTCAATTAAGCTTATACAAAGTCTGTCTGGACGAGCAGTTACCGTAAGGGGGGTGTTGTCACTCGCCTTTGAATGTGATGTTTAGATTCCATTACCCGACTGCGCTATGTGGGCTGTGTTTTTGAATGCACGTATGTTTTTGTTTACCACGCATCTACTAGCTAGATGTATTTTGCGAGTCGTGTTTTTAGGTGATATCTTTTAAGTAAAACAAAAAACACATCATTACTAATAGTTCTAGATTAATCAAAATTCGTATGAATGATGATTCGATATTTATACTTAATTTTTCTGCAAGACACTTTATTTTTAAAGCTAGGAAATGTTTGTCGACAGCCGTGAATGCAAATCTACTCGTAATTTAACTTTATTAATAAATATTATGTTTATAGGAATGCACGAGTTTTAAGCGAATGCATAAAACCGTGCAAGAGGCGCTTTCTTCATTAGATTCATCCCGCCATTATGGAGCCTGAGGAAGAAAATAAGAAGATAATAACGGAGGACTTGGTGGCATTTGTTCGAAAGAGAAGCGACAGCGAATTGCCACGGTATGAAGAGAAGCTTCGGAACTACTTAAAAGTGCAAAGGAAGTAAGTCCTCATTTATGGATGACTAAGCTGGAGTGAGTCACGTCGCTTTCGAAGTCATTTTCAAAAAATTGAATATGCCTTTACGCGTTGGC
Organism: Euproctis similis; assembly: GCA_905147225.2. Lineage (NCBI taxonomy): Eukaryota > Metazoa > Arthropoda > Insecta > Lepidoptera > Erebidae > Euproctis > Euproctis similis. The sequence continues at coordinate 17,491,599 of LR990114.1, forward strand.
GGCACGTTAAAATAAACAATGACTACTTATGATATAGATAAGGAGAGCAGGAATGGTATGCACGGATCGTCCTGTGGCACTCCGATTATCTATCTAATATAATTATTCTATACATTTTATTACAAGTACATATGTTTTTTATTAAAATGCGCGAGTAAGGTCGTTTTCATTTGCATAGTTTGGTTCTAATTTTAGAAATCCATAAATAAAATATTTTGCCTGTAACCGATTTTTTTTTAAGAAAATGGTATATTAAAGTTCTTCTAATCTCAGTTAAATTAATTTGGTTACATGCATGCTTTAATATGAATAACATAACGGTTATATGGACCCGTTAAAATATTATTAAAACTTTCAAAGATCCTTGGAAAATATCAATAGTGTTATACTGATATAATTGCATTTGACAGACAGCGACGCGCTGCGAATGCCCGACGTCAGTACGTACGCCGCCAAGAGCGCCCCACTGAAGCGGCCAGGCATTTGAAGTCCGATGAAGAACTGAAACTCCAGAATGCCGATAAAACGTGAGTAAAATTTGCTGGTACCGAAACAGCACTTGTCCACTTGAATTTTACACATCCGAGAATATCATATTGATGAATGATTACATAGTATAAAACAAAGTCGCTTTCCGCTATCTGTCCTCTTAAATGCTTTCAAACTACGGAACAGATTTTGATGGGGTTTTTTTTAATAGAGGGTTTCAACGGGGTGGTTTTTATCTATATCATCATCATCATCATCATTAGCCCTTTTTGTCGAGGTCCACTGCTGGACACAGGCCTCCTCCATAGAGCGCCACAACTGCCGGTCCCGCGGCTGCCGGCGATTGCCGTGCGATTATGGCAAAAACCCCCCACGCAATCATGGGGGGTTTTTGCCATAATCACCACGCTCGGCAGGCGGGTTGGCCATCGCAGTAGGCTGTATTTTCTTCAGATAGAATGCTGCTGCCCATTCTTCTAGCTTTTCCCTTAGTCGCCTTTTACGACACCCACGGGAAGAGATGGGGTGGCGGTATTCTAAGCCGGCGCCACACAGTTATCTATATAATTTATGTATAATGTACTAAAGAAAAAATCTACTTTGAGAGATTTAGCACTTTAATTTAAACGCTGGATGAACCCTAAGTGATAGATCAAAATTATGTTCTACCTTATTAGACTCCTTCAGAAAGCCTCGATTATAATACATTTTTCTCTATCATATTATACAAAGTTCAAACCTTCTATTTAAAAAAACAATCTTATGCGTATTTTCAAATAAAGAACGAGTAAGAAAGAAGAGAAAGAAGAAGTTTCAAATAAAAAAGACTGGACGGTATAATATATGAATATTCAGCAAAAAATTCTATATTTATGAAGTGAATGGTCAGTCATTATTTTATCCTAATTACAGCGGTGACGCAAAAGCTGCAGGAAGGCTCCAAGGACACTCGAGGGACAGGTCCTTAGTGCCCAGCGACAAAGGGTGCTGTCGACCTCGCCGAAAGCGCTCGGTATGACAACTCTTCATCTTACCGCCTTCGCTATGAGACCAGAATTTCGATAAAATTTAACTTTTTTATCTTCATCATCCTAAAACTCCTGGTATATATAAAATAACATATCTTCGAAAATGCTTTTAATACCTTGTCCCAAGGGGTAAGACTTGCCGCGTTTCCTCACACGCCGCTTCACTTTTCGAGCCGGTACGGCGGATCTTTTACAATTCGCGCACTTCAACTCACTGGAATTCACTGCTACAATATTTAACTTAACTGACTCCAAAAATGTATTTAAATTCCTAAATTAAAAATCTCTCTGCAATCCGGGTTTGCTGTCAGAAAACTTAATTTAATGAGCTAAGTTTACTTATTTACATTAAATTTAAAATTGTATACTTTTAAAATCCTTTTTGTACATTAAGGTTTAAATAATGAATAGACTAAAATTTCATCAAAATCTCATTTTAAGCATAAATGCATGCGTAAACTTCACGCCAAACCCCTTGCGGGGTAAGCAGAGAGAACGGAGCGCCATAAGGCACGATTCTTACACACCTCACTCGCTTCGTTGATTTTTATAATTCTTTGCATACACGCGCGTCGATTTTTGAGGCTCCTGTTAGGAGCCTCAAAAATCGACGCGCGTCACCTTCCTCCAACACGTTCTATTTAATCATGGATTGTCTTGGCCGTCTTCGATGTTAAGCATGTTTTGAGATAATCAAAATTACTAAATGAAAAGTGTAATGCAGTAAAAGTTTTCAATGCCGCATTAGATTAAAAAACCTTCCTATTAATTGGACTATAGTTTATTTTTCGAAATTGTATAACGTTAGCTACTCGTACTGTACTGCTGATCCTTACTTCTGAAAACGAAATTTGGGTATGGCAGTGTGCATGGAATTAGATAAACGTGGTGAAAAATATGAACTGTGCAAAAACCGCGGACTGATGTTCGCTGACCAAACAAGTTTGAAAACAAAGTTGTACGAAAGTACGACTGTGTAGTGTGTAGGCGTGGAGGACGGACTTGACACAAAGTTAGTGTGTAAAAAAAGTTAGTACACACGCTATTCTCTAAGATTTTTTTATGACGTAGAATGGCAAACAAGCACGCGGGCCACCAGCTAAAGAGCAACCAGCGCCGCCTATGGACACCTGCAACAGTGTTACGTTGCGTTGCCAGCTTTTAAGAAAGTGTAATAGGTAGCAAAGGGGGAGGGAGGTGGCCCCGGTTACCTCCTCTTTCACCAAACGAAAGGCGACTTGTGCCAGTTTACGTCAATTCCGATACGATTTGATTTCATTTATTCTGTACATAAAACATAGCTGAGAGACTGGAATGTTGAGCCGTAAGTCAACATTGTATTCTGCAGTTGTTGATGATAAAAAATATATATTATAGTGTCGACGTCGCCGGAGACGTAGTTGCGGGCGTCGACGTCGGAGGAGCCGGCGTCGTCGACGCAGTTGTCGTCGCAGACGGCGGCGCCGGAGTCGTTGTCGACGTAAACGTCGAAGACGTAGTCGTCGTCGACGCAAGCCACGTCGTACATGCTGCAAGCGAGGCTGTGGCAGCGGCCGCGGCCGCTAGACTGCACTTGATGCAATACAGACCTTATTGAAAGCGCATTTGTCCGTTGTTTTTAGTAAAGTTTATTTAAAATTTTTAGTCATCTCGATGCCTTTTATTTAGCAGTTAATACCTAAAATTTGTGAGGTGGCGCAATTTATAATAGAGAGCATGAAAAAATCAAAGCTGGCATTTAGGTTTACCGCCAGTTTCTATCTTCTATCTACTTTAAGTTTCTATCTACTTTAAGTGATAGCGATGTCAAAGAACGCTGTACTATAGGAGTTCAACGAAAAGTGAAATTGAAAGTGTAAATTAATATGGTAGACCGATTAAAACAGGCATCAGAATAGTGATCATAATTCATTACTCAGGATTCATTCATTCATTCAGAATCAAATCGCGGGTTCTAATTCTGGCTCACAGCTATGAATTACTTTACCTATTACATACGGTTAGATAATTTCAATAAGATTTATTATTAAACTAATTAAAATACGAAGCAGAATATTTTACTTCTCATTTTTATTGCTAATAAAACAAGAATGGCTATGACTGCCTATGGCTGGCTATAGCTGGCTTCGACATCCTCCTTTTGTCTCTGGCTAATGGCACGGAGGCTTTATACGGCTGGCTTAAGGAGGGGTGTCGGCTATGGCTATGGCTGTAGCTGTAGCTTTCGACAAGGCTTCACGAAAGGCTTGGTGGCTGGCATGGCATCCATAAAAATCGGCCATACTGCAACAATTGCTCCCGCAATTGGTGAATCTATTATCTATATATATATATCTATTGGTGGTGGTCCTACTTCGGTGAATGTGTTCCACATGCACCGAAGTAGTTCTCAAATATGTCTGAGGTCTTTATATACTCTGTCCACGATAAGTATGTTTTTTTGACAGCTCACGCCCATGAAGTTTCGTGTAGTGACAAACTACATTTCATACAAACATTATAAAAAAGAATTATGTACTTCATGGACAGTCACCGCCCACATAGTGACGTGCCAAAAAAAATATTCTAAAACTGTTGCACAGAAATAGATAATCGGTATATAATCGATGGAAATAAATACTAGTGTGTTAATAGTATGTAATCTTAACTAACCTATGCATATAAATTTTTCCATTGTACATATTCAAAATTCGTTGGGTGTTATCCTTTAAACAAATACGCTAAAGGTGAACAACAGAAAAAAAATGCGTTATCGATTATGAAATAAGATTTTATAATATCGATCGATTTATACGATTGATCATACTTTCGGACATCACCAACTATGTCAGTTGACGACCTGTCAAAAAACCATTCTCATCGTGGACAGAGTATAGTTATTAAGAACTACTAGCACTTTATGATAAGGGAGCTATTATAATATTTAGAGAACGCATACGTCAGCACGATCATTTACTGATAATCTTTACTTGTCTAAAAAATATTCCCTATCTACTACCGGGGAGCAAATATGGCCCACTGCGAGTGCTGGCGTGGTGACTGGGCTGCGGTGCATGAGGTGTTTTACGTTATTTTACGTCCGGTCCCGGCACAGCTAGTGGCTGTAGACTAGTTGGACAGGAGCCTTCAGGTCTCAATTCTCGGGTGCAGTGAATGCGCCATAAGTGTGAACCGACGCTCGCGATGATTAGTTTGCTGAAGAGAATCACATCTACGGAACTAGCTTGGATAGCAAGTAGTGCGAGTCTCGCTTGTGGTTGTGCCAGTTGACTCTAATCGAGCTCCTGCCGTTGAGTAGCCCTCGGGCGTAGCGCGTGTTTAGTAGGCGTTAATCTGCTACGGAAACCAACACACAACCAACAACAAAGACATTGAGTGATGAGAGATTCACGGGGCAACTCTGTAACGAGTATCACCGAGAGCTATATACTTCTCTGTTTATGTTCTAAAGAATGGCAAAATGTGGTCATACACATTGGATAAGATAGCTTAGGACCTTGACACTAAGTCCTTTTGCGGGTTAGGCAGAGAGAATAGAGAGTCACTTAGTACGACCTCAGTGGCTTTTTTGAATTTTGTAAATCGAGAAAAAACATTTTTTTCTCTTTAAAATTCACCCCCATCCCCTTCCTGACCTCAGATCGCCCGTAAATTATTTTTCCTTTCATTTTTATAATATTCTCCTCCTTTTCTAATGGGTTTCATCCTACTATTATTATTTTTTTGGTTTTAAAACTTATCGACCCTGGTCTATATCTATTAGTAAGCATGATAATCAACATTTAATAGACATAGCAACTTTGTTAGTTTACTGTCTAATAAAAAAACATTCTGTAGTAGGTACATTTATTTCTGAACTGAAGCTTTTGACGGAATGTACCAGCATGCTGAATGGTAATTAGGTATTTATATAGGTACCAAATGTTTACATATTTCCAACGAATATAATTCATTTTCTTATACGTCACAACATTGTTTGAGAAAAACAGGACAGTTTTATTCCCTCTAAGAATTCACTTATATTCCGAGCATTCACCTTTAATCCAACATATTGTAAATTCTGTATTTAATTCAATGAGTAGACTGCAATGCCTCAAATATAGCTATTTACCTCAATTCCTGAAGTAGACAAAAAATAGTTGCGGTCTAAAATTTGTGTTTTTCCATTTTGTAACTAAAAGGTTCTTGCAATCAGCGTAGAGCAGCCACAATTGCAGCCCGCAGACATAGCCTTTATATTTATATTCAAATTGCAATGTGTTTTAAAAAGAAGAATGAGAGATAAAAATATATAAATGAGTTGTTGATTTGATGATTAACACAGAATTTGTAAGAAAATAGCTCTATGTTTAGTGGGTATTAAATAGTATGATGTTTCAGATATTAACGTATGCTAATGTAATCAAAGACTTTGGAGCAACCCTTGTACGCGAATGTTAACTATTTTATTACTAGGACATACGATGCTTAAATAGACCCCTTAAATCCTATCTAATAGTAAAGTTGTCAGGGATAAAATCTAGCCATCCATGTAATATAGTAAATATTTTTTTAAAGTATTTTTTATTGGATAAGGAGCAAACGCACAAATAAGTAGCCATATTTTAAGCAGCTATCGCCATGATAGAGGAAGAGTCGAAAGTAGAAAAGGCCCCCCCTTTTCTACTAGGGAAAGGTAGAGCCTCCAGAAACCTTTCTCTCTCTGAAGCATCATCTTTAGCATAAACCACTTGACATCTATATTTTTTATGGCATACGAGGGCAAACGAGGAAGTGGGTCACCTGATGGTAAGTAACTTCTCACCGCTTATGAACAGCGTGGTGCGTCGCCGTCTTTTAAGGGAGTAGTAGGGAAAAGGATTGGGAAAAGGTATCGGGCCCCCAGATACCATTCTCACCGAACAAAACGCGGCACGAGACACTTCATGGTATTCCACCGATCGAGCCAGCCCATTCATGCAGTGAAATGCAAGAATCTATCATTTCAAACCGGCTATTATTTAAGGACTTAGTACTTCAGCGACCGAGCTGTCCCATGCATTTAGTAAACGGCGTAGCTCTACTGCTGTTAAAATATCATGTTTGAAATTTGATTTACTACACACTAATTATATAATACTTTTTAAAGATTTTAGGCACCCTACTTATATTACGGGCTTAATTTGGTAAAAAAAAAAACTTTATATCAGGGGACTGTTTGATTAAATTAGTTTTAATTTTCCTTTTAAAAGCTCTTAAGTGAGTAGGGATAAGATTGTTTCTGTGTAAAGATCACTAATTAGAGTCATTTTTCTTAATGCGATTAGTTCGAGTTGTTTGTGAAGTTTCTTAATTACATCTCGGTTATTTCAAAATCGTGCTGAAAGGATTTTCACTTTATATTGTTTTTGTTGATTTAATTAATACTTTATAATGTAACACTTTGTTGAGTTTGCGAAGTTAGACATTTGTTTTTAGGATTTTTCTATATTACAAGTGTATTTGACAACCTCAGATTGATCCTCAGAATGGACTGCAGATTAGACGTCGGTGTGTTCGATCTCCAGCCGAGTACAATATTTATGATGAGCATGGATATTGGTCTAGGTGTTTGTCCTGTATTTTATGAGAATGTATCCATACAAAGAGTATAAATGTATTAATATCTAGTTCTTATAACTAGAGCAGGTTAGCATTTTAAAAAATATGTGGAAATTATCAATCGTAGCGACGCATGCAGCTGATCAGATTTGAAAGTGAATATTTGTCGCCTATATTTTTATACATTACATACATAACTTCACGCCAAACCCCTTGCGGGGTAGGCAGAGAGAACAGAGCGCCATAAGGCACGATTCTTACACGTCTCACTCGCTTCGTTTACTTTCATAACTCTTTTCATGCACGCGCGTCGGTTTTTGAGGCTCCTAACATTACCTTCCTCCATGTCCGAACTATATATTTTTAAATTATATATATATATATATCTATTATATTATATATTTTATTTTATATCTATATTTTTATCTTAATTATTTAATACTTAAGAGCAGAAGATTAGTATTCTATCTCGGATCATTGATAGTTTAGAGGTTGTAGCACTCAGATTTGGCTGCCAAGTTTATAAGTAAAACTCTTATCCAAAAACTAACATCACAAAATATCTAAAATTACATTATATCCAATAAAATTTCAAGTTTTCAGTAAAGATTTGTGAAAAATGTCACACAAAACTTCAGATCTAATAATAGTTAAAACTACAAATGGCAACAGACTAGCAGGGACATGTCTAAAGAAAATTGTGTATAACAGCACTACAATATCATTTTACAGATATTCAGTTTGAAATATATTTTCACCACAAATATTTTAAAACTAATATCATGGTCTCGAAATAAGAAATCTTGGACAAACACACATTTATAGATAAATATGAAATCGCTTAGTCTGTATGTTACCTGCAGACGGTTTCCTCGCGAACTTAATCACTTTAGAACTAAAAGTTTTTGTTTTGACTGCCTTCAAGGAGCAGTTCCTAATGTTTATATAGTATTTCCATTCCTTACGTACATTTATCCGACTGCGCTGACAGAAAGTTACGGTCTTTAGCTTTGTGTAAACATATTTTTTTTGCTTTGTTGTGACATGTGAATAACCTAAACGGCTGAACAAATTTTAATTGAGAATTATCTAAATAATTATTTGAACCGTGAAATAACTCTAGTTCCGAAAATTCCAAAACAATAAATATCCTTTATTTGCATGAACAGTTACTGTTTCATTTATTCTGACAGGACAATGGTTGTGGTTTTTTGTATGTAGGTATATTTGCATGTACCAAAAACGAAAGGATGTTGTAGCCGAGGATGGCTACGACACCCTTTCTATGAGCAAATTGAACATATTTCTCCGGTAGACGATGTCAAGAGCCATAAAGACTGACGAGCGTGTTTCAAACGCGCTATGAAATTCGACGAAGCGACTATGCGAGTGAAGTTTGTTTTCTCCGTGCACCCGGTAACGGATTTGGCGTGAAGTTGTGATGGTCTTTTATAATTATGGCATTATTAATGCTAAAGTTGGTTGAGCAGTGAATTACCATATCGTGGTAGTGACTACTCAGATAGGGCAGTAACATACACGCATACATACTTAACTTTACGCCAGAGTCATCGCTTTACGGGTCATCTGCCCATCTATTTATTGATTTGTTAAGTAGTTATCTAGCACAACCTAAATAACTCATGCTAATTTCAATACTGACAAGTTAATATTAAAATAAATATCAAATAATAAAACTTCAAAGCATGAAAATAAATGAAAATTCATAGAAAACAATTCAATCACATTCGCGAAAATCTGAGAAATAAACAATTCTAATATGTTAATGTTTAGCCTAAAGTTGTTATACGAGGATTACCCTCGTCTGTTGAACCCCTAATTCAAGTTGAACTCGCTAAGCTAGGCTTTGAGTGCCACAGTGTAATAAAATTGAAGTCTAGAGATGATATCAATAATCCAGTTTTTCTGATCCAATTACCAGCAGGCACGAATATAGCTAAGTTTCGGAAAATCAAATACCTCTGTCATTGTGTGATTGAAATTCACAAATATAACCCAAAAACATTTTTTGGCACGCAGTGCTATAGATGTCAGAGATTTGGTCATTCTTCGAGAAATTGTAACATGCCACCTCGTTGTGTCAAATGCACTGAAGCACACCCTACATCCGAATGTCTCAAAAAAGATGCAACTGAACCTGCAAGCTGTTGTAACTGCAACGATATGCATACGGCTAACTATAGCAAGTGCCCTGTGAGGCTAAAATACTTGGAGAATATAAAAATAAAAAGAGAGGGACAGTTACTTAAGTCTAAATCTAATGAAGTACCCACTCTTTTTGAAAATAAACCTAAAGCTCTTTCATGGGCTTCTATCGTAAAATCTAAATACAAACCAGAGCCTGCAAATATTGTTAAAAACACGGACAATATACCGAATTGTAATGAACCTGATTTCCTAGCTCCAGACTTTACTATTCAGGACAACACCACTCAAGAAGTACTAAAGATTCTTTTCACGATCAAATCGCTCAAGGAGGAACTTCACGCATGTAATAATATGGTGGACAAAGCCATTCTGGTTCTGACTCATCTTGGTAAATATGTTTAATGATAATAATAGCCTTCATTTCCTGTCTTGGAATTCAGATGGTATCCATAAAAAACTTCATGAACTATCAGACCTCATTCATGATGAGTTTCCTGTCGATATTATAGCATTGTGTGAAACCAGAGTGAATAACAATATTCTCCTAGAGGTTCCTGGTTTCATTTGTCATCGCCAAGATAAACATCCCAGCGGACGTGGCCAAGGAGTTGCTTTACTGGTGAAAGAAGATCTAGATCATTCCCGTATTTGTATACCTAATACTAAGCATATGGAAGCTGTTGGAGTGCAGATGATTATATCGGGCCAGCAATATCTGATTATCTCCATGTACCAATCTCCTAATTTAAAGCTTTTAACTTATGATCTAGACATTTTACTAAACTTAGGTTCAAATGTAATCATCATGGGCGATTTCAATGCCAAACACTCATATTGGCACTGTGATGTAAATGATACCAATAGCCGCGGTAGAACATTGTTCCAGCATATGATTAATCACGATTTTGTTATTCACGCACCGGACTCTCCAACACTTGTTCATTATCGCACTAACCTCAAACCGTCAATCCCTGATTTAGTTATTACATCTAACATTAATTCAGTTAGTGATATTAGTACAATAACGGCACTATCTTCTAATCACCTACCAATTTATTTTAGTATAGGAGGACACATCAAGCGTAAAACATTTAAGCTGCATTTATTTCATAAGACTAATTGGCCTTTATATCGTTCTTTACTAAATCATAATATTGCATTATCTTCTCATGTATATAGAACTGTTAATGAGATTGACGAAGCCATATCTGACTTCACGGAAACTCTGTTAAAAATAAGAGACAAGTGTGTGCCCACTGTGTCAACTACTTGTTCATATAGCAAACTTCCACATGACATTAAAAATCTCATAAGATATAAAAATAAGTTACGTAAAAAATCTCAGCGTGAACTAAATATGAATACAAAAAGTGAACTTCGAGCTGAAATAAATAAATTGCAAAGGCAGATAAGTTTTGTTTTAAAAAAATATAACGATTCTGTGTGGCAAGCCAAATTATCTAAAATTAATAATCCTGGTCCAGACTTGTGGCGTATTACTAAGCAGTTAAAGAATAAATCTTTGTCGATTCCACCACTCATAAAATCAGACAACTCAATCACCTTAAATATTCATGAGCAATGCGAAGTATTAGCTGATACTTTTGCCAGCAATATGTCCCTTACTATTGATTGGTCACATGATGAGGTCGAAAGGGAAGTCGAATCGTCTTTAGAATTGCTCTCTTGTCCCACCGTCGACCTACCCTTAGCACCTATACGTCCAAAAGAAATTCGTAAGCATTTACGTACATTTAAAGCACGCAAAAGTCCGGCAGCTGACGGTGTGCACAACTGGCTCTTGAAGAATTTGCCTCACAAATGTTTGGTTCTGCTAACAAAAATTTACAATGCTTGCTTACATTTATCACATTTTCCTAAAATTTGGAAAATAGCCAAAGTGATTGCACTGCATAAGCCAGGTAAAGACAAGAACCTGCCGACAAGCTATAGACCGATAAGTCTTTTGCCTGCCTTGGGCAAGTTATTTGAGGCATTATTATATTCTAGATTAGCGTCCTATACCAGAGAATGCCTCAAGCAGGAGCAATTTGGTTTTCAGCCCTCACTTTCGACTACGCAGCAGCTTGGAAGAGTAACGGAATATGTTGCTCACAACTTAAATCTCAACCGCTCTACTGGCATGTTTCTCCTTGATATTGAGAAGGCTTTTGATACTGTTTGGCATAAGGGCCTTATACACAAACTATTACAAAATTACAGTATACCTCGATCCTTAATTAGACTAATATGGTCATATCTTTCTAACCGTAGTTTCGCTGTGCATATCAGTGAAAATACTTCTTCATCCCGTTGTATATGCGCAGGTGTACCTCAAGGTTCTCTGCTAGGGCCATATTTCTTTTTGTTATATCTCAATGATATACCTATTCAAACACGAACACATTTGGCTTGTTTTGCTGATGATACAGCATCTTTCACTTCTGATGACGATTTAAACATCATAATAGGGCGACTCCAGATTTCTTTAGATATATTACTCACATATTTTACTAAATGGAAACTCAAGCTTAATGAGGGCAAAACTGAAGCCATAATGTTTACGCGTCAGCGTTCTCTGCCAAAGAGGTGCTTAATCATCAATGATCACCGCATCCCTTGGTCCAAAAATGTAAAGTACCTCGGGGTTTGGCTTGACAGTAAGGTTAATTGGTCCAAGCATGTCAACGATTTAAAAGTAAAAGGTGTAAAAGCGATGAATGCGTTATATCCAGTTTTTAATCGCCGTAGCAAGTTAAGTCCATACATTAAATTAAGCATATATGCGATCCTAATACGGCCCTGTCTCACATACGCCGCGCCTGTATGGAGCAGCACATGTAACTCCAACTATAAAAGTCTGCAGGTCATACAAAATAAAGCCTTAAAAATCTCTTTTAATACATCATTTAAAACAAATCTCAAAAAATTACATGATAAAGTTAAGTTTCCCCTGATTAAGAATTTTATTTTAAAACAAACACGTAAATTTTATCTCTTAAAAACACCAAATAATACTAACACATTAGTTTCGTCAATAGGTAGAACACGTCTTAAATACTTGCCATATATCGATAAATATAAGACTTACAGATTGCCCCATCACCACGTATTACATTGCGACGTCATTAGGTAGTTTACGCCAGTGATGAAAGGTTAGATACTTGTAACTTTCGATATTTATTTATTTTTTGTCTACCGCCGCTTATTGATATTTATGATATATTATATTTATTAAAATTATGTATTCGTGAGGTAGGCAGGTACCTCAAACTATTAAATAATTTAAATTGTACTGAGTAACAAATGTAACTACTAACAATAGTGCATAAAATGATCCTTGGATTCTGTGTTTTTTCAACTTGAAGGTAATTTAATATATTATTATAATTTTAACTCGTGCAGTAAATTTTTTAGAGGCGCTTTATTGTTGGCCTGGTAAAAATGTATTAGCTTTTAAGATATAGTTTGTATTAAACTGTGTAACATTTATTGAATAAAGATATTTTTAAAAGTAAAAGTAAAAAGTAATATGTTAATCATAATAATCTTAATTTATATTAATTACGAGTCATGTTGTTTGTCCGCGATAGATGCCTGAACTACTAAACCGATTTTATTCAAATTTGCACACCGTATGCAGTTTGGTCCAACTCAAGAGATAGGATAGTTCTCATTCATATCTTCATATCTCATTTTATAGCCGCGATTTTATTTTATTGCAAATTATTTTTTATTTTATTTGTGAACTTCAAACGATCTCGTAAACATGGCGATATCTGTCGACTGTTTAAGTAAGTGTTCAATACATGGCGCTATGTTAAAAGTTTTGAAACAAGCTGCATTCCTCTATGATCCAGCAATAGATTATTGTGCCGACAGATCGGTAACCATTGGAGAAACAATAATAAATTTTAAATAATGTTAGACGTCGAAATACAATGATGGGTGTACTGTGTTTTGTTGAAACGGAGGCAAAGTAAAAAAAACTGGAACAGGACAGCACTTGTGATTAAGAAGCGACGAACTTAACCGCTCGTAGACTAAAAAAAACAAATATAAACCCAATTTAACGCATAGAACATTAAAAAAATTTTTAGTAAAAACGAAATTACTAAAAACAAATTAGTAAACAATATAAAAGGTATGCGTTTTTTTGAACTCAATAGATACATACAAAGTTACTGTATTTAAATATGACTTCCCAAAATACTGTGGGGATTACATCCCGAGGCTACCGTACCGTACGTGACACATTATATTAGACTCGTAAAACTGCCAATTTTATATTAACACGAAATTTCCGAAATTTACATAAAATATGCGTGTCTAAAAATGGGAATATTATTGTGAAAATTATTTCAGAGATATTAAAAAAAAAAAAATAATTCAAAATATTATGTATCTATACGATTCTTGCTTTAGAGTTTTTTAGTTTAGTTCAATAAGTGTTTTACACGAAATGATTTTTTTGAACTATTTTATCTTATATCTTTAAACGAGCAATTCTTGTATATATATATATATATATATATATAATTGGAATCTCGGAATCGGCTCCAACAATGTTCATGAAATTTAGTATATAGGGGGTTTCGGGGGCGATAAATCGATCTAGCTAGGAATCATTTTTAGAAAATTTCATTTTATCGTGTTTTATCGATAATCAACTTAAACATCAACTTACTTTTTTATTGGAATTCCTGACATCTATTGGCGAATACTATTATTTGTGAGCAACTAACTTGCTTTAACGACAACAACACTAAAGCTATTCCAGCAGATGGCGTTGTTAACTAATTCAAGCAGATGGCGTTGTTAACTAATTACTATTTGTTTCTAATATAATATGTTAGTACATAGTATATATTTATTATTCTGTCGGTAAGATCGAAATTTATAAAAATTTATAAAAAAATACCGAGCAAAGCTCGGTCATCCAGATATTTTGATATTAATTTTATCATTCATGTATTGAGATTAGTATGAGTTATTTTACTATTCCAGATTTCTCTTGTGTTATATTTTAGTTATAGATTATTACACCATTCAATACCTAAAGATTTAAGCAGCACGCAACTGTTTTTTTTTTAATTTGTGTACCATCTGCATCCACGAGTCATTTATGCACCAACGGATATATTTTAAATCTTTATATGCAAAACGAAATAATCTTATATCTTTAAACGAGCAATTCTTGTATATATATATATATATATATATATAATTGGAATCTCGGAATCGGCTCCAACAATGTTCATGAAATTTAGTATATAGGGGGTTTCGGGGGCGATAAATCGATCTAGCTAGGAATCATTTTTAGAAAATTTCATTTTATCGTGTTTTATCGATAATCAACTTAAACATCAACTTACTTTTTTATTGGAATTCCTGACATCTATTGGCGAATACTATTATTTGTGAGCAACTAACTTGCTTTAACGACAACAACACTAAAGCTATTCCAGCAGATGGCGTTGTTAACTAATTCAAGCAGATGGCGTTGTTAACTAATTACTATTTGTTTCTAATATAATATGTTAGTACATAGTATATATTTATTATTCTGTCGGTAAGATCGAAATTTATAAAAATTTATAAAAAAATACCGAGCAAAGCTCGGTCATCCAGATATTTTGATATTAATTTTATCATTCATGTATTGAGATTAGTATGAGTTATTTTACTATTCCAGATTTCTCTTGTGTTATATTTTAGTTATAGATTATTACACCATTCAATACCTAAAGATTTAAGCAGCACGCAACTGTTTTTTTTTTAATTTGTGTACCATCTGCATCCACGAGTCATTTATGCACCAACGGATATATTTTAAATCTTTATATGCAAAACGAAATAATTTTAAGCGATATGAATGTTAATGGAAACAGTTTCGAAGTTGAGCTTGCGCTGCAGCAGTTATGCAAATAAAATGTACAAACCAACTCGGGGATTTACTAACCTCATGCTAATCAAATCTGCAAATAGGGACGACTGCATATGTGACTTACGAACTCTTGCGTGCAGACCCGAAATTGTTATTATTAATAGGAATAGTTTTTAATTTACCTAAGTAGAAGTAAAAATGATGACGGAAATTTGCTTGTTATTTGTTCTTTTTGAAAATGAAACTCTTCGGAACGTTCGTCAAACTCACAATTGCCTTTAAATTGATAATAGGGAGAGGGCGCCGGATACCTCTGTTACCAAACGGTATACGGCATAAACGACTTTGCGTAGATTTTCTCAAGGTTGGTGGTATTTCATTGGTCGCGCCGCACCCGATTGTGCAGCAAACTGCGTGGCTCTAAAAGTGACGATGATATGTTACAAAAAATCATTAAAATTTATGTTACATCTCTGCACTCATAAAACTTAATACAAAATTTATAGACAGAGTAAAGCTTCAGTAATTAAAACGAATTTCGGCATGAACATAATTTCGTTTTGGAACATAAACGCTTTTATGGCTTCTGTGAAAGAGGTTTCGTTATTTTTTAAACGGGAAAAGGCTTTGTGCGCGAAAATTTTAATTTTGTTTAAATGCTAATAGCAATATATCCAGTTGGTCACCAGATGATAAGTGGTTGGTTATCATATTTCTAACTGAATTGTTTTCCAGACAAATGGCACCGTATGGTAATTTTTTTTTCAGTTTAAGCCACACATTTTTATCCCAAGTTTGGTTTTAACTTATTTTTAACGTGTTATGTATGTTAATATGTATGTCTGCATGTAAGTAGTTAAATATTAATAGATACAATTGAACAATATGTGTTTTAAGTTATCTTAATATTTATATTGGCATAGGCATATTTTCTCAAAATCTCCACGGAGACAACAATTGCGCATGAATTGGCCGGCTCGGCCGGTGAAATACCACGACCTCTCAAAGGCCGACGTAAAGTGGCTCATGCCGTGTTTCTTTCGGTGAGAAAAGTACCCGGAGGCCCACTTTCCTATCTCCTATCCCTTAAAGGTCGGCAACACAACGGTAACACTATATGTGTTGCTGGTGTCCATGGGCGGCGTTGTTTACCATCAGGTGACACGCCTGCTCGTTTGCCCTCCTTCCCATAAAAAAAAAATTTAGTAGCCGTGTTGCTATTTATACATTAAAATAAAATAGGAGTATCTGTTTGTAATATTGAATTAACCACTTTTTACTACTATCGAATATATATTCGTATAAACACCTTTTTTTTTAAATTATCTGTTCCGGCCAAGCTATGAAATCGTTGACCGGGTTTGCCTTTTATTGGCAGGCTGATTTAATAAGGAGTAAATTAAGCTACTTATTTTATAACGATAACTAAATCTCATTTATTGCTTTGAGGTGAAACAAATTCCAAGAGATTATCTTTTAGAATACCTATTTTGGTTATTCTTTTGCTGCTGGCTGTCATCAATAATAATTTATAATGTTACTTGCTAGACCCGGCAAACTTTGCATCACATCAATAGTATTTTTTACAGCGGTTATTAGTAAAGTGCTTAATTTTAAAAATTATTACTTATCCTTTACTACACGAATTATACAAACAACCCCTTGACACCCTCCTTCTACTTAAAAAACGCATCTGAATCCGTTGCGTATTTTCAAAGATCATGTAAAATTACAGACAGCAAAAAGCGGCTTTGTTTTATAGTGTTTAATAATGATGACATATTTATTGCAATAATTATTTCACACTACCTGTCTGCATTTTTTTCCGAATATCAGTAGAAAGTAAAAACCTAAATAATATCATGATAAAAAGAGCGACTATATCAAAACGTACAGTAAATTCTCACGCAATCCTATTTTGTCATACGTGTTTATGTAAATGTGTGTAGGCCGTCCTCCGTATCTCCTGGGAAATCTGGTAAAAAAATCTCATACATACATTCGATGTTTTCAAATACAAAAATGAAGAAATTCCTAAACTTATATGTTTCCTATAGCTTTTTTGCAATTATTTGTATCTATTTGTATAATTCCAGACACTGGCTCACACCAATGACTTTTCGAAATTGTTTTCGGAAATTATGTGTGATAAATATCGATGACTGACAAACTTTGTGCCCGGTATGGCAATAGGTTCGCCACCTATTCCATTTGGGACGTAAACATAACGGCGAGACGAGGCTTAACAGCCGCTGCCTTCACCTTCGGGTAACAAAAGGCGTGAAGTTATGTTATGTTATGTTATTTGTATAATTTTGTATGGTACAGATAGGATAAATGAAAAGTTGGTATATAATTTAATGAATTTTGAATAAACCTACATGTTTAATAATAAAACTGTTTAAAAATCGCTTTTAAACGTTATTTATTACTAGCGGCGCCCGCGATTTCGTGTACGTGTGTCGACTTTTAGCAGCAATTTTAATGTCTTAGACGCTTTAGTTTTATTAACATTAGACTTTGCGGGTTGAATACACGTCAGCATCCCACATAGAGTTGCCCATCTATATTTTTTTTTTTTAATTATGCAATATCTTTATCTTTTATTTGCAATATCAATATCTTAATTTATTATGATAAGATTAATTTACAAGGTACAAAATAAAAAATATTTCTTATATCTTTTTTATAATAAAAGAAAACACTTACTGTGAGATAACTACAATGGTTCGAACATAAGGTATTTTGGTAGAAATTTACAAAAGTAACCAAATAAAAAATCTCGTAAGTACACATAAAAACATAACTTCACGGTTCTTTCTACCCAAAAGTGTCGGCTGTGGTTGTTAAGCCTCGACTCGCCATTGTGTTTACGTACCAAATGGAATAAGTGGCGAACCTATTGCCATATCGGGCACAAGAAGTATTAAAAAAAATACTGAGCACAACCGTTTCGCAAAAAGCTGGACCTCGCAGCAAAGATTTTTGCCCTTAATGCTACGCCCACTGTTTATCGTATATTTATAGCATTTATTCCCTTACGGTCTTTTTTCGCAATAAAAATTTGCCTATTGCTAAATTTCATTTTAATCGGTCCAATAGTATAAGCCTCATTGAGTAACACACAGATGGAATTACTTTCACATTTATAATATTACTAGCTGACCCGGCGAACTTTATTCCGCATCAAAAGTAAAAAAGGAGTAAATTTTGGTTATCATGAGGTTCCATTTGTGCTATTTATAGGCTTTAACTGCTGTCCCGCTAGGTTAATACTGCAATATCTTCGAAAATATGCTTTGAAATTGCATGCTGTAAAGGGCCAGGATCATCTATATTACATGCTCAATCTATTTAAGACACTTAATTGGATGAAAATTAATGTTGTAATGTTTAAAATCACTTCGTAAATAAGCCATTATTTCTTGTAAAAAGTAAAAAAATAAAATTGATCATTGTGGGTTATCCCTAAGAGATAGACATATGCCCTCGCGGACTTTTTTCCAGACAATCTGAAGGTGTTTAATAATGTAGAACATTGTTTTGATCTATTACTTAGGGTTCAGCCAGCGTTTGCAATTAAAGTGCTAAATCTCGAAAATTATCATTTTTTCTTTACAACATCATATATGAATTATGTATAGTAGCGTAGTATAGTTGCATAGTTTTAAAGATATAAGCATTTAAGGGGATAGACAGCGGAAAGTGACTTTGTTTTATACTATGTTATGATTATGGATTTTAAAGTGAAAATCCAATCAAAATTTTTGTTCAGTCGTGGAGATTAATCTCCTGTTTTTAGTGTATGTCAATATATGCGTGTAATCTTATATGCCCTTTTGAATTTTATGATATTATTTTTATAAGTTCACAGCCTCTTCTACTCGAAGGTATAGGCAACGGTTGTTAAGCCTCAAATTTTTAAGGCGAAAATTTACGTTCCACGTATTATCATACACAATTTCTAAAAATAATTCCAGTTAGGCCTCGTGACCTCGGTTTTAATCCCTCAACTTCTCGTTACAGAAGCGTGGTGCTTAAGCTACAAATCATCAAGACTACACCTACACGAGGCTAATATGACACTCTTTTATATATATATACGCAGTTAGTTTTTAAATAATAAATTTCTTGGACATAATACACTCAGCGTCCTCTAGTTCCAAGCTAAGCAACTAAATGCTTGTGTTATGGATACTAGATAAAGGATATTAATACATATATACTTTTCTTTTGTAAATACATACTTATAATACATAGAAAATCACCCAGACGCCACACAAATATTCACCTTTGTCACAAATATTTGTGCTCGGGTGGGAATCGAACCCCCGACCTCATTACTGCAGCCGGTAGTTTTTACCAATGCGCCACGAGGCCCGTCAATTTTAGGAATTATTTTTTGGGATTACTGCCTATCAACCAATAATATTGTTTCAGATGAGCGACACCAAACCTCAGACCAATTTTCTTTTGACCAAGACTTTGTCTACGCCGCATTGCCATTAGTAATTGCGCAAATGGTCTGGAAGTATTCTGTGTTATTTCAAAATATATGAAGCTACAGGTCTTTTGCAATGTTCATCTATCTAGCTACGAAGATTGAATCGGTTGTGGTGAGGTCGTGAATGTTATCGCAGTCGAAAATATAATCAATATTTCCGCAACTCGTGATAATATGTTTCTTTTATGAAGCTGTACCGAATTTGAATTTATTGCAACTATTGAAATGATGAATGGTGAACTTATTGAAATGGTGTTATACTAAATTCAGTTTTTATTAAGTCATTTCCTGAAATTATGTGAAACAGGCTTAATATAGAAGTTAAGTGGCATACTAGCTGACGGTTCGCATTGTATTTCGGCTGCAACTGTCACGTAAGTACCCATATTTGTGCATTTGTGCGCACATTTAATGCTATTATTTTATGATTGTGTGCAGGTGTTTTTTTTACTATTTTCTTACTATTGCTGGTAGGCGTAACCGTTATTTTCTTGTCATGCATCCCACGTATAATTCGCTGTTTCCGTACTAATAACAATAATAGGTTGGAGTTTTCTGTGTTTAGGGTGAAAAACTTATTAATATGACTATTTATTTTAATTGTATTATTTTTGGCAGCCACATCAAATGAATTGCATTCGATAAGGATTAAAATTATTAATTTATGCATTTGTTTAATTACCAATTAAAACCAATTAAATAGTCATATTAATAAGTTTTTCACCCTAAACACAGAAAACTCCAACCTATTATTGTTATTAGTACGGAAACAGCGAATTATACGTGGGATGCATGACAAGAAAATAACGGTTACGCCTACCAGCAATAGTAAGAAGATAGTAAAAAAAAACACCTGCACACAATCATAAAATAATAGCATTAAATGTGCGCACAAATGCACAAATATGGGTACTTACGTGACAGTTGCAGCCGAAATACAATGCGAACCGTCAGCTAGTAGGCCACTTAACTTCTATATTAAGCTAGTTTCACATCATTTCATGAAATGACTTAATAAAAACTCAATTTAGTATAACACCATTTCAATAAGTTCACCATTCACCATTTCAATAGTTGCAATAAATTCAAATTCGGTACAGTTTCATAAAAGAAACATATTATCACGAGTTGCGGAAATATTGATTATATTTTCGACTGCGATAACATTCACGACCTCACCACAACCGATTCAATCTTCGTAGCTAGATAGATGAACATTGCAAAAGACCTGTAGCTTCATATATTTTGAAATAACACAGAATACTTCCAGACCATTTGCGCAATTACTAATGGCAATGCGGTGTAGACAAAGTCTTGGTCAAAAGAAAATTGGTCTGAGGTTTGGTGTCGCTCATCTGAAACAATATTATTGGTTGATAGGCAGTAATCCCAAAAATAATTCCTAAAATTGACGGGCCTCGTGGCGCATTGGTAAAAACTACCGGCTGCAGCAATGAGGTCGGGGGTTCGATTCCCACCCGAGCACAAATATTTGTGACAAAGGTGAATATTTGTGAAATATATCTAATAAGTAGCGATACATTTGGTCGCAAATCACCACAATTTTGCTATACTTATTTATAACACAAACTCACCGACAACGAAATTTGAAATGACATTTTTGTGAGCCATGATTGATACAATACTTATTTATTTCTAAGACTTTCGCGAATCTCACTCATTGATTAAAACAACTTTTAGGATTATATCGCGTTTATTTATTACTTATTTATATTTATTTCCCGACGTTTCGAACTCTTTACAGAGATCATTTTCACGAGTGATGAACAAAAAGATGGTAGTTGTTCAAAAGCTATTTGGAAATAAAAATCAAAAAGTTGATGTTAAAAATATGATTGTTACTATTGGTAAAAAAAAACATATTTTTAACATCAACTTTTTGATTTTTATTTCCACAAAGTGGGTGCTCTCTGTATCAATGATACAATACTGTTAATTTTTTTTTACAGTACGATATACGTCTTATAAAAATCGCTTAAACTTACAAAAGATATTTACTAACAGTTAAATGATATTTTAGGGTGAATGTACAAGTAAATATTAATAAGTATAAAAATGTCACCATTACTCAAATTTTGTTCCGCCATATTTAATAAACAGAACATAAATTATTAAGCTAATTTCATTTATAATTAACGCGTCTTCAAGTAATTATGGCGAATAACGATCAAGCCCGGGACGCTTAATTAAGCATCACGAATCAATTATTTATGATTTAATTAAATCTAGTATTGAATATGTGCTATGTTCACTCAATTTTGACATGTACAACACATTCATGAAAATTAAATTGTATAGTAATTTTCGAATTAAAATTTAAGCGTTTAAGAAAATTGTATGGGAAATAGTTGAATGTCTGCTCCATCGATAGGGGAAAATACTAGAAAGAGTAGGAAAATATGCAAAGTGGTAGGTCTAAGTAGATAGAGTGAGTTTATGTACTTCATCATCATCATCATTAGCCTTTTGTGGTCCACTGCTGGACATAGGCCTCCCCCATAGAGCGCCACAACTGCCGGTCCGCTCAATCACGGGGGTTTTTGCCATAATCGCCACGCTTGGCAGGCGGGTTGGCGATCGCAGTAGGCTGTATTTTGTTGAGAGAGAATGCTGCTGCCGTATATATATATCGTACGTATCGTATATCGTACTGTAAAAAAAAAATTAACAGTATTGTATCATTGATACAGAGAGCACCCACTTGGAAATAAAAATCAAAAAGTTGATGTTAAAAATATGTTTTTTTTTTTACCAATAGTAACAATCATATTTTTAACATCAACTTTTTGATTTTTATTTCCAAATAGCTTTTGAACAACTACCATCTTTTTGTTCATCACTCGTGAAAATGATCTCTGTAAAGAGTTCGAAACGTCGGGAAATAAATATAAATAAGTAATAAATAAACGCGATATAATCCTAAAAGTTGTTTTAATCAATGAGTGAGATTCGCGAAAGTCTTAGAAATAAATAAGTATTGTATCAATCATGGCTCACAAAAATGTCATTTCAAATTTCGTTGTCGGTGAGTTTGTGTTATAAATAAGTATAGCAAAATTGTGGTGATTTGCGACAAAATGTATCGCTACTTATTAGATATATTTCTGACGAAAATTCTAATTCAAAACAATACTGAAATAGTTAATATCACGATAACATAGATATAATAATTTTATACATGTTTTCTGTAAATTATCTTAAATTTAACCACCAATTTGAATTTCAAATATATTAGAAGATTCTTTAAAAAAACTAATACAGCGATTTACCACGCGATGACTAAGATATCGTGCACATGGACCGCTGCTGTACTATGTTTTTAATGGTATAATATTTATTTAATAGTATTTACTATGTATATTCTAGAAAGAAAATTAATATTATAAATTTATTAAAATATGTGTCCTGTTATTTCCAATTCGTAAATCATATCATGTAAAGGTTTTGCTTGTCAAAAGTCAAGCACCGTACCTTTTTCAGTACATTACTGAAAAACTTCGTAAAATTGCCTCAAGGCGTTCTTTTTACATTTGTGTGCCAATTATTTCTGTGACACTTTTTTGGATATTTTACTTTAGTAATTAGAAATGTATACACATAATTGAATATCAAGTCCCATACGGGGTAGGCAGAGAGAACAGAGCAGAGAGAACGATGTTTACTCAATTCATTTGCTTCTTTGTCTTTCATAACTCTGCTCACATATGTTCTTGGTTTTAAGGCTAATGACATCGTTTCGCAAAAAAAATACTCCATGATATGAAATTTTTAAATGTGTTAAAACTTTCGTATTCAATAAATATTAATACAGTTATTTGCATATCAGCATCATTTTCCAGCCCTTATTACTATGTGGGGTTGGATATGTCATCCTTTTGAACTATCCATTTTGCCACATCAAATTTTGACATAGTTATTGAGGCATGTAAGAATCGTGCCTTATGGCGCACTGTTCTCTCTGCCTACCCCGCAAGGGATTTGGCGTGAAGTTATGTATGTATGTTATTTGAATAGACAAACCTATACATTTATACATCTATACCAGACCTCTATCAATCTATGCATCATATACACGTCTATTTTTTACATACATACATTTAAATAAAATTTAAAGTGTCTGTTTTTAATATTGAAATAACTGGTTTCTACTATATGAACATATATATCATATGAATATATATTAATATACGGTGCATACACCAAAATATTTTTAATTAAATGTCTTATCTGTCTGTCTGGCTGTTTGTTCTGGCTAATCTTTGAAATGGCTGGATTGATTTTGACGGGACATTTTTATGCAGGTATCGGATGTTATAAGTAGTAACTTGGGCTATTCTTTTTTGTTTTTTTTTTATTTATTGCTTCCGAAGCTAAATAAAGATCGCTGGGTGTGCTAGTTTGAAATATAAAGAGCCTATAGATGTTTAAAGGATAGTGTGATGATGTTATGTTAGGCCAATTACTACTAGCCGTAGGTCAGATTACGGACATATAACAGTGGTAGAGTTTTGCATTAAGCAGTTTGCTGCATGAATGGGCCGGCTCGACCGGTGAAATACCACGACCTCTCAGAAGCTCTATTTAAAGTGGCTCACGCCGCCTTTCTTTCGGTGAGAGAGGTACCCGGCGGCCGACTCCCCTTCCCCATTCTTCCCTATCTCCTATCCCTTAAAGGTCAGCAACGCAATAGTAACACTATAGGTGTTGCTGGTGTCCATGGACGGCGTTAGTTGCTTACCATTAGGTGACACGCCTGCTCGTTTCCCTTCCTATTCCATAAAAAAACATACATGTAATTTTTAATACAAATAGAAAACATTTATTATTTATGAATCTCACGGTTTAAGACCACCAGAAGATGACGTTGTCCAGACTTACTCATATTATAAGGACAATTTCTGGGCATTAACCCAACACCAGGTAAACAGGTTTAGATATTACGAACTTCAAACCTTAATAGCTTTAACTGGTATTAGGTACTAAGGTTACTATACTAAGGTACTAATTAGGTGCATATTTTTTTCTTATATTCACATTTATTTATTTGTTCAAAGCATGCATTTCATATTATAAAGTTAGTATAAATAAAACATTTAGTTTCAACACGTTTGACCATAACTGGCTTGCAAATATTGACGTCTTAGAATAATTATACTTTTTTTAATCCATGAGTAAAAATGTAATATCAAACAAATGTTTTAAATATGTTTTAGTTTTATCCTACTAGATACAATCGGAATATATTTCCATTCGTTTTCCGACCCAATATAGCGTGGCAACCTCACGCTTAAATTTGTTCCAATGATGTCATGTTTTAAGAAAACCTCTCGTTAAAATGAAATTCCTCCCGAAAAGCAACATTAAGGCTTTTCTTTCGTTAAGAAAAGTGTTTAGAAGCTCGCCATCTCCCCGTTTCCTTCTCCCAGTCATCATATCTTATCTAATATGCCGGAAATGCGAAGATGCTTACCAAAGGGTGAACATCAAAAAAGTATGTGATAAAAAAATGTATTTAACAATATAAAAAATAGTATCTAAAATATCGTACGATAGGCAGCAGAGAATTAATGTCCATCAACCCTTTCCTTGTACAAAATTGAAAGCAATTAATTCCACTGATAAAAGATCGGACCGAAAAGGTTATACTTCTGACAGTGCGGGGTATAATATCACGAAACCAACGTTCAGACTTCCGAAAATTTTCATTTGACTTCAGCCAAATGAAAATCAAATCTGTACCGGAGTGGAACAATTCCTTTCACTTTAGTTGATGGAATCATATTTTTGATCTGGAAATTGTGTTAAGTGTGGATGAACGAGCATGAGAAATTGTGGAGTGAAATGTTTTAGTTCCGACGAAGCTTCTACGATACGCTTCCTTTTTCTCTTTTTTGGTTACCATTCGCAATTTAACCCTCATTCTAATTTTGTGAATATTTGAAAATAACCTTGCTAATATAATTGTATATAACAAGTGAACAAAGAGTGGTAGAGCCAAGCAGTTCGCTGAATGAATGGGCCGTCTCGACTGGTGAAATACCACCACTTCTCAGAAGATCGACGTAAAGTGGCTCATGCCGCGTTTCGTTCGATGAGAGAGGCACCCAGAGGCCCTCCCCCCTTCCCCATCCTTTCCTATCCTACTCCCATAAAGGTCGGCAACGCAACTGTAATACTATATGTGTTGCAGGTGTCCATGGGCGGCGCTGGTTACTTAACATCAGGTGACACGCCTGCTCGTTTGTCCTCCTATCCCATAAAAAAACGAAGTTAAGTTTTAAATGTAGTCCGCTCAGTTTTATGTTGCTAAGTTGAAGTGCTTCACTACTTAAATATTACTGACTAAGCGAAATTTTATCTAAGAATAACACTGGACAATTGCACGAAATATTAATTGACTAGTTTTTCGCCAGAACTCTGTACCGTATATTAAGTATGTAATTTAAATAAACAGTCGGTGCTCCACTCTTATTATCACAGCGTGATGTTGTATCCCTCATTAAATGGACTAACAAATACAAAAACAAATGTTCAATTAGGTCCAATAATTCTTAAAATTAGCACTATTAAGCAAAAAAACAAACTCTTCAGGTTCTTAATATTAGTGTTGTTTATTTTTTGGTTTCTATTTCAGTTAAGAAAATGTAGAAGTCGTGGTTTCGAGAAATGACCTCTCGAAATTCTTTTCAGAAGTTATAAATATAAATGTGATAAATATCGATGACTGAAATCTTTGTGCCTGGTGTATGGCAATAGGTTCACCACCTATGACATTTAGGACGTAAACATAACGGAGAGTCGAGCGAGAGCCTTCGGGTACAAAAAAGGCGTGAATTTATGGTTATGTTAGGTTAATATGATAGTTTTTTATTGAAAACTATTTCCTTTACCTGCGTTGAAATATTACAAATGTAGCCAGCGTGCGGTATACCAGATATTTTATGTTACGAAATTAGTGATATCTTACGTAAGAACGTTTATTAATCAATGCTGACTTACAATGGCTGCAACAAATAGCATAATTTATTTATCCTCCGAGTACCTCTCTCACCGAACGAAACACGGCATGAGCCACTTTACGTCGATTTTCTGAGAGGTCGTGGTATTTCACCGATCGAGCCGGCCTATTCATGCAGCGAACTGCTTGGCTCTATCACTGTTAAAACTTTTCTGCAGAACACGTTCTATTTGGTCATGGAATGTGTGTATTGTCTTAATTTGTCTTTTAAAATAAAATAGTATGATGTTTTATAATGAATCTGAAAAAAGATGAAACTATATTATAACCAGATAATTACAGCATAAAATTTAAATTAAGTAAGTCATCCCAGAATATTACGATATTGTATATCGTTAATAATTTAACTGATATTCAATATTTGGCTTTTCTATTAGTCGAATCTGGCGTAAGCTTATTATGATAGCAATCACAGTGAAAATTAACAATTGAAGATATCAGTTTCCCTAACTGTTATTGTGACAGTTAGAAGTAGTCAATTTGTAGGCCGTTACAGAGGTCAAGCGTACTAAAATAATTTAATTTAACCATTCGCAGTTCAACACCATAACATTTAAATGGAAGTTTCTTAATAATGGGCTACAATTTCTAGCGCTTCCTCTATTAATTTAATTGTTAATAGTGATTTCATAGGAGCAGTAACGAGGTTATTCAAACCGTTAAATTAAACGGGATTGGCAGAAGTTCGGTCGAAATAGCTGAAAAATTGTATTAAATACACAATTTGGATGTAGTTGAAAATTACTCTTTGTACATTTTGAGCATAGAACTTAACTCACTAAAAAGTTAAGTTTCAAGAAGGTGAGTGTACTTATGCTTAGTATAAAAAACTTATACAAGAATAATAAGGGAATATTTCTGTTTCAAAAAGTAGTAAAATTGTTTTTTGATTAAAGTTTGGCTAAAAATCGTAAAAATATTTATTTCTAAGACTTTCGCGAATCTCACTCATAGACTAAAACAACTTTTAGGATTATATCGCGTTTATTTATTACTTATTTATATTTATTTCCTGACGTTTCGAATTTTTTACAGAGATCATTTTCACGAGTGATGAACAAAAAGATGGTAGTTGTTCAAAAGCTATTTTCATTGATACAGAGAGCGCCCACTTTTTGGAAATAAAATCAAAAAGTTGATGTTAAAAATATGATTTTTACTATTGGTAACCCACATCAGACCATAAAAATAAAAGTGAAATACTTATTTATAAGAATAACTGCATAAATATAAATAAGTAATAAATAAACGCGATATAATCCTAAAAGTTGTTTTAATGTCATATTATATACATTGTATACATTATATTTAAAGTCGCTCAGCAAGCTATGAAGCGAGCTATGCTCGGGTTATCTCTGAAAGATAAAGTCAGGAATAAGTATATCCTACAAAGAACTGGAGTAACCGACATAGCTCATAAAATAAGCCACAGACTCACTGAATCGGCAATGAGCTGGTCACATCTGCCGAATCACCGATGGTAGATGTACCGCGACTTAGTAAGCGTAGTGTAGGACGCTCACCAGCCCGATGGTCAGACGACCTCGTAAAAGCTACTGGAAAAGACTACATGCGGAAAGCAATTGAATGTTGTGGTGGAAATTGAGAGAAGCCCATGTTCAGCAGTGGACTGCAACAGGCTGATGATGATGATATACATTATAAAGATCTTACAATAAATTTCTTTCACAAATCTAGATATCGAAATCAGTAAAAAACTTAGTATAAGTTTTTGTTTTAAAAGGATTAGAAAGTATTAAAACAAAATTAAAAGAACATTTTGCAATATGACTTTTGAAATTTGATTTCTGGAAATTTCAACGACGCTGTTACCAAACGGAAAAATGTTCACCAACTGACTCTACAATTTTGAATTTAATATTCGACATTCAGCGGAAAACTTCCTCGTTCCTCGTTGAGTTGTGTTGAGTGTTTTTAGACAAGACTTAATCTGTCTGCGTTAGGTGAAACACATTTATATACAGTTATCACTTTTAATCAAATTCGGCTTAATAAGTTTTTTTTTTAATTTACTCTAGGAGTATATTCTATTCAGCTAAGAGTTAATTAATATATCTTTAAATGCTTATTAAGCTATCCTCCCTATTGTTTCCCCTTCCTAAAGGTGTAGTATTAGCTATTACTACTGGGTTAGTAATTTTCAAGATTTAGAACTTTAATTGCAAACGCTGCCTGAACACTGAGTGATAAATCAAAACAACGTACTACATTATTATACACCTTTAAAAGGTCTACAAAAAAGTCCGCGAGAGCACATAGAGAGAACTTAACTTTCTTAGAGATAACCCACAATGACCATTTTAATTTTTTTACTTTTTACGAGAAATAATGGCCTATTTACGAAGCGATTTTAAACATTACAGTATCAATTTTCATTGAATTAGGTGTCTTAAATAGATTGTGCATGTAATATAGATGATCCTGGCCCTTTACAGTATGTAATTTAAACAAATATTTTCGAAGATATTGCAGTATTAACATAGCGGGACATAGTAGTTGCGTTGCGCGCCAAAACGCGTGCCCTATAAATAGCACAAATTGAACTTTTTAATATCCCAATTTTACTCATTTATTACTTTTGATGCGGAACAAAGTTCGCCGGGTCAGCTAGTATTTATTTAAATTTCTAACAAATGACCTAAATTATTAAATTCAAATGGAACATACTCTGCTAAAATTTATCACGAATTTGTTCGGAGTGACTCAATGGCCACAATCCAGTTTCCGGCTTAATCTCCTTTCGGAAAACTAAATAGCGGACACCTAACTAATTGCCACGAGTAACGGTAACCCCTTCGGGCAGTATTAATCTCTTTATCAATCGATTTAAGTGTTAAAACCGATTCCATTGGAACCGTCCTGGTGAAAATGGCCAGAGTGATTTAAGTTGTCAAATCCCTCTAATCCTTTTCCGAGTTCTTCATATATCGTGATACCGTTTTTGTTTATACTGGCGCATTTCTGACTTCATGGTATATAGGTAAAATTACCAACTGCAGAGTAGAGGTCAGTGGATTCAATTTTCAGACTTTGCAATAAAATTTATGATAGGCGTGGATGTCTGAATAACGTCTGGGTTTTTCTTTCTATGTAACTATATTTATAAAAGAAAAGTATAATTATCTGTATTGTGCCGCTAAACCTGGAAATCTAGACAGAGTTGTGTGCATTCTGATCTAAAATATTATTTAATGATATTTTGATAAAATATTGACTAAAACGGATTCGATGATTTACATCAAAAATTTAACTTAATTTTGTTAACTTCCAGTGATAAAATGAAGCGTGTGCAGAAAATTTTTAAAGTGACTAAATATATTATATTGATTTGAACCTGACAAGGGCGCAAGCAGATTACCTGGTGGTAAGTGGCTGCTGTCATCCATAGACATCTGTAAAACAAATAGTGTTACATTAAGTTGCTGGCTCTCAAGGCAGTAGGATGGGATAGGGGGAAGAGAGATGCTTATGTCGATATTTTGAGAGGCGCTGTATCCTCGTAATGAAGGCTCTAAGAACTTTATGAATATTACTTTCATACAAACACAAATTAACTAGGGACGACAAACATTGGTCTGCTAATTTACAACAACGCTTTGTCCGTAGCGAAATGAAAGGATCCCTGTCTGTAATCAGGAAATTTAATACACTGAATAATATTTTAGGAATTAATTAGCCATCAAATCGATTAATTGAATGCTTTACGATTATAAACACTCCGGTGAATCGAACGACCGCGTAAAATATAAATATCATATATACAATATAGCATAAACTGTATAGTACAACTATATCCCAGAAGTAATTTTAGCGGATATTGATAAATAAACAGTTTTTGTTCTAGCTTTTAATTACATAACAGCTTTACTGATCGCATCTTGTTCAACTTTTTTATTTTATGGGGTAGGAGGGCAAACGAGCTATTGGGTCACCTGATGCGTTTCGGTGCGTTGCCGTCCTTTAAGGGAGTAGGGGCTCCGGATACCTCTCTCACCGAACGAAACGCGGCACGAGCCACTTTACGCCGATATTTCGAGATGTCGTGGTATTTCACCGTCGAGCCGGGGGGTCCATGCAGCGAACTACAAGACTCCACCAATGTTGAGCTAGATTTATTCTTTTCATCCAACTTCCTTATGAGCCCTTTGTATATCAAGTGAATCTTTGAAAACTTTTGTGTTTAAGCTTCAAAGAAAGTTTACTGTATCAACACATTAGTAAAGACTGTCTGTCAACACATTAGTGAATACTGGTTGTCCTTTGCACACAAAATGACAACCTTATCAAAAGGTAGTATTATTTGGATGTGGTTTTGTTTAAGTTTCAGATAACTAATTAGAAGAGCTGCTCAACTTTGGGTGCGATAAAACCGGATGTGCGTAGTTGAGACGTAACATACAAACAAAGTAATATTAAGTAAGCATTGTATACATATTCAAAGTGTACATAATAAAACACGGTCTTCTATAAAGTTTCCCGGTAAACCCAGGATGGATAATAGCCTTTACATAATGTTAAACACAATTTCGTACAGTTAAGACCGCTTCCTGTGAGCTTGGTTTGACATTTTAAAGGGTCGTTCAATGTCCTTTCCGCGTCGGCAAATATCAGTCTTTTCTTATTCATACGATTTTTTAATAAGCTCTTTTTAATAACCTCATATGGTCAATTAAATATGTCAAGAATTGCTAAAAAGAATTAAAATCCATTCATACTATGCCGGAGGTATATCACAATATAAAATCTAATATATAGAATTCTAGTGCACAATGTACGTAATTCCTTCAAAACGGCATCACCGATTTTTATTATTTTTAGGGCAAATTGGGTGGATCTATGAATCAGACAACAGGAAAAAGAAAAGTATTATGAAAGTCAAAGAAGCCCCACTTCAAAAGAATCGTCCCTTAGGTGGACCGTTCTCTTCGCCTACCCCGCAAGGGCACTAGTCTGATTTAATGCTGCCTGAAAATGTTTAATTAGATTGTTGAATGTTTTGAGAGCCATACTTTCTTCTAGTCAATTTTAAAACATAATCTTTGGTGAGTGGTTTGTTTATTCGTTAGTTAAGTGTGACAAAATTGATCCCAATGTATGGGAACAGGTTTTGCCATACTCAAATTCTATTTAGGACAGCTATATTTGTCGAGTGAGGTTGTAAAAATAATTACTGAAATAGTATAAAATCACATTCAATATAGCAAATTTAGTTTGAGTGTATCTTGTTGTTTAGAATTCTTATATCACCTCATGTAAAGGTTTTGCCTGTCAAAGATCAGGCAGCCGATCTTTTTGAGTACTACTTCATTAGATTCATGAAAGGATTTTACATTTTATTTAACATTTTTTTGTATCTAATGTTTTATGGTTACTTAATTAGAAATAATTTCAAAAAAGTTATTTGCATATCCGAGTATTTGAGCTTGAAAACGGAT
This sequence comes from Euproctis similis, assembly GCA_905147225.2. Lineage (NCBI taxonomy): Eukaryota > Metazoa > Arthropoda > Insecta > Lepidoptera > Erebidae > Euproctis > Euproctis similis. Next base: position 17,523,751 of record LR990114.1, read on the forward strand.
ATTGATTCTAAAACGAAAGTTTAGTTAAAGTCACACAAATAGCCGATCTAAAATGTAAGCGATTAATCGTAGAATCTTTTGTTTTAATATTTAAATAGAGTTTTTGTAAGTATTTTTCTGAAGTAATTTTAGCGTATATTGTTAAAAAAGGAGTAATGTTTTTGTTCTAAACCTTCATCTTTACTCTTTGCATCTAATCTTTATTCTTAGAAGCCCATTATAATTCAAATAAACAAAACAACAATTAAATCTTGAACGGTGTTGTGTGTAGGCTTCCAAGAAAATTTACCTTAAAACTATCTCTCGTTCTCCCTTGTACACAGAAAGAGAACCTTATCGGAGGGTGCTATAATTGTTTGCGGTTTTGTTTAAGTTTTATATAACTAACGAGAAGAGCTACTCAACTTTGTGATAAAACCCGATTGAGACTTGTAAGTGTACCATACAAACAAAGTTATATTAAGTTAGGATTATATAATCAAAGTATGTATAATAAAATACGGTTTTCTCTAAAGTTTCTGGGAGTACCCAGGATGGATAATGGCCTTTAATATATAAACATAATCTCTTTGAGATTTTCTGAAGGTCATTTCAGTGTCGGCCAATATCAGTCTTAACTTTGTCACAGTTTTTTTTGCTACGACTTTAATTGACAAGCTTAAAATAACTTAAAAGATAGTATAGTTCATATCTCAATTTATAGTCGCCATTTTATTTGATTGCAAATTATTTGTTTATTTTATATGTTACTTTAAAACTATTTTAAAAGATGGCGATATCAGTTGCCAGGACAGAGTGAGTATTCGGTATTTTGTTTTATTGTTATATATATAAATTATTTGTATATTTTCTGAATGATATATGATTTCCGAAATGGCTGGACCGATTTTGATGGGACATTTAGGCAAATAGCTGGTGTAATAAGGAGTAACTTAGGCTACTATATTTTAGAAAAAATCTTTTAAATAATGCTTACAAGGTGAAACAAAGTGCTCCGGGTCAGCTAGTATATTATAATATTGTCCTATTTGTGCATGAATATTAATATCTATAGACTGGACAAATTGAACGCATCTAGAGGGAACACCTGCATATGTACTTAATTGTTTATATCGAGCTGTTCATGTAATATCATTTAAATATTATATCAAGATAGCGTGAAATAAATGTCTAGGTGATCTAATAGTGGAGCGCTCTAGTCTGAATTAAGAAGTCTCTGGATCGCATCCTGAAATAATTCCAAGAAGCAATAACCTTTTCGCATTTTTTCCTGAAGTTATATAGCAATGACTTATAATAATTTTTTCCGGTGAATGGCAATCGTTTTCACTACTTTCACTTTGGATGTATAATTGAACAGTGTGGCGATCATCAGACTGAGTGGCGTAGGCCTTCCCCTCACTGGGTGGACCGACGACCTTTTTTAAAACCTCGCGGCGGCCTTCCTCCACAGGGCTCCAGGCCTCATCCTCGGGGAGCCTCGGCGTGCTGCTCCCCAGGTCGGGGTGGCTCCGACCGCGCAATGTAGGTGGACCGACGACCTAATAAAAACAGCAAGCCATCGCTGATCACAATATCAGGAGTTATGGCATGCTAAAGGCAGACCTACGTTCAGCATTGGAGTGATTATGATGAAGGTTAACCGTAGCCACTGCCTACACTTGAGAAAAAAGGCGTGAAGCTACCAAAAAAAGCAAATGAAAACGAATCACATTTTCCGTTTATACAGAATATTAAAAATAAAACAGATTTAAATTGTAAAATTTTAACATATTCGTGGCACCACCCATCAATCAAACAGTGACACGGCGTTTATATTGTGATAAATGATCGCGTCGTTTATTTTGACCTGTATTATTTAAGGTGAATTAATATTAAGACAAATTATACCAAAATATTATTTTTTATTCGTATATTAAAACAAATTATCCAAATTTAGTCCATCATAATCCAAGTTGAACCGCGCAGTTCGCTCCATGAATAGACATGCTCGACAGGTAAAACAGTAAGATCGAGGATCCACCTCGAGGCCTGGGTGCTTCGTAAATGGGGCACTGTCACCTACAGGTTGATTCAGATACTCACCGGGTACGGCTGCTTTGGCGAGCATCTGAGTCGAATAAAAAGAGAAGAGACGGCGAGATACTCCATTGCGCATCCGACCTGGACTCGGCCCGGACCTCGGACCTACCCGGCATAGGCAGCCGAACGTTGAGTCCTGGTCGACGGGATCGAGTCGTCGGCTTGTCCCCGCGTTATATATTATCCCCACCCCCGGCCGGCGTTGATCGCGGCAATGCTGGCGGGAGAGGAGGAGTGGAGGGTCGTGGTCTCCTTCTGCGAAGCAGGCGTGCTCATCATGGTGGGGGGGGGGGGGGGGGGTGGACCAGAGGGCTAACGCACTGTCCTGGGCCACCCCAATGCCGGAGGAAGGCCGTCGCGAGGGTTTGGTGGGTAGCCCTAGGATCAGATTGCAGTTTACTGTTTTAGGTGACCCACACTACCCCATGCCGTTCCCAGGCGGGGGGTGTGCATAAATCAATTCCTCGCGTAAAAAAAGGTGTATATGGGTTTGCTGATTTGACTCTTGTCCTCTTGATAAAATATTTATTTTTGTCAAATACTTTCAAGTATTTAGTGCTAGGCTTTATAGTTGTATATTAAAAAGTTAGAAATCCATAGTCGAATAATTAGGACCATTAAAAATATTCCTTAATCAAACTGAATAATAATAAAATGATTAAACGCTTGATGCATATCTAAATCTAAAAATGTACTATGTTTAATTTAGTTGTTTTCAACCGCATATAGTTAAACGTACTGATGTATGTCATACGATTGTGGTCAGAGAGCATCCTCAGTGTAGATTGTGTCATCACTAATTTATTATGTAATTACGAACTAAATAACATGATTCCACAATTACCATAATAATCACCCCATTAAAAACAAATCATCATCATTACATAGTATAAAACAATGTCCCTTTCCGCTTTCTGTCCCTTTATATAATTACATACTTGAAACTACGCAACGGATTTTGGTGCGTTTTTTAATTGATAGAGCGTGCCAACGGGGTGGTTTGTATGTATAATTCGTGTATACTGCATCAAATAAAAAGTGATAATTTTCGAAACCACTTTCATCGCAAACACTTGCTGAACCTTTAGCGATCAATCAAAACAATGTACTACATTATTATACACCTTTAAAAATTCTACAAAAAAGTCCACAGGAATAACCCACAATGACCATTTTTATTTAGTTCGCTTGGTCAACTAGTGTTATATAAAAATATCTATTACAATATTAATTATCATTCATCATATTTTATGTAAATTTAATAGGCAATTTTAGACATATAGAATTATTGATTGGTAATAAGTTAAGCCACCTATTCCATTTGGGACTTAAAAATTTAATAAGTCGATACTTAACAGCCGCTTCTAGAAGACAATGACGCGAAATTAAAAAAAAAGTAATGATTTATATTTTGATTGGCTACCAAAAAGTGTGTGAAAATCTTTGAAATCACCACCGACTTCCATCATCGTATATTTTTTTATGGAATAGGAGGGCGTACCAGCATGCGTTTTTCCTGATGGTAAGTGACCAGCGCTGCCCATGGACACCTGCAACACATATAGTGTTACAGTTACGTTGCCGACCTTTAAGGGAGTAGAATGGGAAAGAATAGGGAAGGGAGGTCCTACGGGTACCTCTCTCACCGAACTAAACGCGGCATTAGCCACTTTACATCGATCTTCTGAGAGGTCGTGGTATTTCACCGGTCGAGCCGGCCCATTTATGCAGCGAACTGCTTGGCTCTACCACTGTTTAGACTTTGTGCCCGTTATGGCAATAGATCGTCACTTATTCCATTTGGGACGTAAACATAACGACGAGTCGAGGCTTAACAACAGATGCCTGCACCTTTTTGTAGCAAAAGGCGTGAAGTTATGTTATGTTAGTCATTGTTTCTACCGGCTCATCCATGTACCGAAATGAAAGACTTTACCCGTGCATATCGCATTTTTTGGAGTAGGCAGAGTAAAATTAATGTATTTCGATGCTATAATTATATTTTATTTTATTTTTTATATTTAGTGTCATATTTATTTTTTCTGATCAAAGTTCTAGAGCTCTTCTGGAGTTCAGACAATTTGATGAAACGCAAACAAGCTAAGTCTTTCTGAAACTATTTATTTGGTGATATTTTCAAATAACCCCATAAACTTTATAATACCTTTTTTAATTACATATTCCAATCAGCAATCATCATTGAAGAATATTTTTTTGTATAATAAATAGAATAAATATTTGGGATTTAGTAGTAGAACAATATTTCAAGGATTGCTTAGTAGTATTTAAAAATATTCCAAATCCTATACATCATCATCAGCCTTTTTGAGGTCCACTGCTGGACATAGGCCTCCCCCACAGAGCGCCACAACTACCGGTCCGCTCAATCATGGGGGGTTTTTGCCATAATCGCCACGCGTGGCAGGCGGGTTGGCGATCGCAGTAGGCTGTATTTTGTTGAGAGAGAATGCTGCCGCCCATTCTTCTAGCTTTTCCCTTAGTCGCCTTTTACGACACCCACGGGAAGAGATGGGGTGGCGGTATTTTAAGCCGGCGCCAAATCCTATACTCTGGTCTTGAAAAGAATCGGTCAAACTATTTCGAAACACAATAACGCAATCAAGCATTATACGCGAATTTTATATACCTAACTAAACAGTTAAATATATTATTATGTAGATTCAGCCAATCAATCAAATAAAATAACAATCTGACATAATTTTGTGATTGTGTAATAATCAGCGATCTATCAAATTAGGTATTATCATTACATAACCTAACATAACTTCACGCCTTTTTTCTACCCGAAAAGACATAGGCAGTGGCTGTTAACCCTCGACTCGCCGTTATGTTTATGTGCCAATTGGAATAAGTGGCGAACCTATTGCCATACCGGGCACAACGTGTTTAGTCATCGATATTTATCACATATAACTTTCGAAATTAATTAATTTCGAAAAGTCATTGATATGTGCCAGGATTCGAACATGGGACCTCTGGATTCAGAAACCGTGTGGCTGGGCCACTGGACCACCGAGACTATATTATTATTATTACATAGTATAATATAAAGTCACTTCCCGATGTCTGTTCCCTTATGCGCTTACATCTCTGAAACTCTGCAACGGATTATGATGCGGTTTTTAGTATATGGAGGGTTTTAACAGTGTGGTTTAAACTCAATTCATGTATAATATAGAAGATTATTATTATTTCTGATACGGAACAAATCACGCTGGGTCAGCTTGTTTGTAATAAATCTCAAATTACGATGTAAATGATTTTACTTTTGTCATCGCGTGACACGTGTATTGATGACTTAATTGTGCTTTTTTATTATTAGGGAATAATTAAAAGTAATAATTATATATTTTATAGTATACTGGTTTGATTTACGGTCATGACGTCTTCGCAATAACCTGTTTAACTTGTATTATACATTTAAATGTATGTAGTCGTATAAAAGTAAGTATTAAACATTTTGTTTCTCTCTTTCTTTTTATTGTATCCGTTTGTGTTCCTTTGCGATTATAGATATGGGTATGGGATATATGGGTAGTCAGAAAATTTGGCTTTTCACAAAGTATGATCCTGATACCCTACGCCTACGCTTCGTCAAAACATGTTATGGCCAGTACTTAATTTATTTTTTATTTTACCTCTTCCGATATTATGAAAAAAATAAGTGGTCGGCCAATATTACGATGATCGATGTGAAAGATGTCACATCACTATTCTAAATAAATGTCCGTAGGAGTAGGTAGCGGCTTTTAAACCTGGACATTTATTACGACCCAGGTGGAAGAGGTGGCGAATCCTTGGTACATTGGGCACACTGATGTGATAAAGTCTCTTTCTGCTGTCTGTCCTCTTATAATTGTAAGATCATTTTTAATTCTAGGGTTTTTTTAATAGTTAGGTTGTGAATGGGATGATTTGTACATAAAATTCACGGGTGATGTAGTAAAAAAGTGATAATTTTCGAGATTTAGCACTTTAATTGTAAATGATAGCTGAACTCTGAGTGATAAATTAAAACAATGTACTATATTACTATGCACCTTTAAAAGATAAAAGTCCGAGATAGTGTATGTATATCTCTTAGGGATAACCTACCGTGACCATTATTATTTCTTCTGATATATCTTCATTGGAGGCCCCGCTTTCCTACAAACCTCCAAGCAAAGCTCCAAACCACCAAGACAACTTTTGCTTTTATGCATTTTGACACTAAACAGACATGTGAATTGCATTCAAAACATTATTAAGGATAATTTTAAAACATCTTCGTTCCTTAAAAGAAAGAGAAACAAATCTTGGTAATCGCTTTTGCAAAATTAAATTATAAATATGGAATCTAGATTTTTATACTCCTTAAAATTCAAACAAGGTTTTTATCTGTTAATATAAATCTTTAATAATATTAAAATGATCATGAAATTGCAGAAAATAAGTATAATTAGTGTATATATGGCAAGGAAGTTCCTGTATCATAAAAAGAAATGTGATTTTTATACTTCCGCAAACAAACCAGGGCTTATCGAAAAGTCACGTAAGGACACCTGAGTGTTTTTTGACACTCAACGCTATTTATGCTTACTATGAAACAGAATAGGGTTAAAGTTATTAATTAAACTTCGAGGAAGTTGTCTAGAGGGTATCGGATGAGCGAATACGCACCAACTGATATTGACCTCCTAAAATTGTAACTTGTTTAATTAACTTATAGAAAATTTTGATGCAGAATTATTTGTTACAAGGTCAATGAATATATATAACCTTGTTTTTGTTCTATGAAATATTCATTAGAGGCATATAATAACAATTAATTCAGTGTTTGTCATCTTGATGACCTCGGAGCCTTCTAAATCATTGTTCAAATCCTTGCTCACAGTTATTATTTTTTGGAATTCTATTCGGAAGTTTGTGATAAATGTCGAAGACGGATATCATTGTGCTCGGTGTATAGCAATAAGTTCCGCTGGCTATTTCTTTCGGAAATTAAAAAATCGAGACGTAAATGCCACTGCTCACACTTTGGCGTAGAGGTGTGAAGTAACAGTGATAAAGCCATGCAGTTAGCGACATGAAAGGACCGGTTCGATCGTTGAAATACCACGACCTCGAAGAATTTTGATGTAAAGTGGCTCATGCATTTTGCTTGGCGAGAGAGGTACCCGGAACCCCAACCCCTTCCTTTCTATCGTCAATTTCCCCTGTCTACACTATTTTAATGGACGGTAACGCAATTGTAACACTATGTTTGTTGCCGGAGTCTATATGTGGCGTTTGTTGCCTACCATCAAAACCTAAAACCTAAATCAAACGCTTGGTCCTTTGCATAAAATAATGTTACAATAAAATGTAAAAAACCGTAATATTTAAAATCTAATATCAAAAATATTAGTAGCATAGACTATTCGAATACTTGTATAAGAATAAATGAAAGTGATTTTACCTGTTTGAGCACAGTTTATAGTTGGCAGTAACCAGAGTATTCTATGTGAAAGTGGTTCAATGTATATTGCTTGAATATATAATATAACATAACATAACTTCACACCTTTGTTACCCGAAGGTGTAGGCAGCGGCTGTTAAGCCTCGTCTCGCCATTATGTTTACGTCCCAAATAGGCGAACTTATTGCCATACCGGGCACGAAGTTTTTAGTCAGCGATATTTATTACACATAACTTGCGAAAAGAACTTCGAAAAGTCATTGGTGTGAGCCAGTGTCTGGATTCGAACCAGGACTTCTGGATCAGAAGCCGTGTGCTCGACCACTGGACCACCGAGACTATTATATAATATATAATAATTGTAATTAATTAATCGTAATTACAAAAATTAGGTACAATCTTAGTGGATAAATTTTGAAAGTAGTGCTTCTAGTCTAGCCTCTAATTAAACTCGGAAAAATCAGTTTGCATTTCATTTGAAAATCTTCTAGAATATTCGGTCTTGAAAACAATTGTTTACTAAAATTGTCACAGCTAAAACATATTCGTAATTTAAAAATATGTGAACACTTGTAGAGCCACGCAGTATGCTGCATGAATTGACTGCCTCTACAAGCGAAATACCACGAATGTCTCACAAAACCGACGCATAGTAGCTGCATGCTGCGTTTTCATCTCTGAAAGAGATCCGGAATCCGGAGATCCATCCCTTACTCTCCCGTATCTTGGTGAAACAGAATTATTTAATTATTTAATCCGATTTCGACTCAAAGTCATCGTTATCAATCCCAAATATTTTTTTTAAATAGTCATCGGCTTCGAATGGGAACAAACAAATTTGCTTCCGAAGCATTTACTAAACCTCCATACTACCAAAACTAAATATTTTGTAATACGTGGGTATTTAAATTTCATTTATCTAATTCATTTGTTTTATTTACCTGTGACAGTGATATCGCAGATTCAAGGCCCATTTTAGCGCTATTTTTATTTTATCTAAATTTTATATATTTTTCCTGTCACTAATTTTTGTTTTCATTTTTGTTGTTATTTTCCTAGATATTTTTTTTAATACTAGATAGACTCTCCTTTTAGTGTAGCGGATAAAATATCAAAATGATTGTTGTACAATAGTGAACATAAAATTTTTGATACAAGAAATCACGTAAGAATTCAAATTACGACTTAAATTGGAAGCGTTCTCAAAACACGTAGACACGTAACGAGCTGGAAGATTCTATCTCACATAACATTCAAAGCATAAGGCGGAAACGTTAGCTGATTACGGTAAGCCTCACATATGATCACTGATAAATACGTTGTTCTGAACAACAACAAAAAATAAAGAATATTTAACAAAATTTAGGCAACATGTGTTTTTATAATAATAATAATATCTTGAACACATATCACACAGCGCCCTCTAGTTCTAAACTAAGCAACTAAGTGCTTGTGCTATGGATACTAGATAACGGATATTAATACATATATACTTTTCTTTTGTAAATACACACTTATTAAACACCCAGACGCCATACAAACATACATGCTTGTCACAAATATTTGTACTCGAGTGGGAATCTCACCCGCCAACCTCGATTCGGCAGTCGGTAGCTTTACCAATGCGCCACGAGAATATAAGAAATACGAGAAAATAAGTTTGTCCACGGAAAATGTAAAACGAAGAAACCAAGCCTTGTAACGTCAAAAAGAAAGTGAAAGTTTTTTTTCTTTTTGGGCTAGGAGGGAAAAAGAGCAGGCGTATCACCTGATGGTAAGCAACCAACGCCGCCCATGAACAACAGCAACACATTTAGTGTTACTGTTGTGTTGCCGACCTTCAAGGGATAGGGAATAGGGACGGATGGGGAAGGGGGTGGGCCTCCGGGTACCTTTCTCACCGAACGAAACGCGACATGAGCCACTTTACGTCGATCTTCTGAGAGGTCGTGGTATTTCACCGATCGAGCCGGCCCTATTCACGCAGCGAACTGCTTGGCTCTACCACTGTTAAATTGTCGAGATAGATCCTTTTTTATGATTTCTTGCAACATGGTGGTGTCTAGAAATAAATTTAGCTATTAGATAACAATTTGGTCATAGAAAGTGTGTCGTTGCCATATCGTGACCGTCTTCGACTCCCACATCCTTCCGGTTTTGCGTTGTATATCTGCTTCGTCAATCTTGCATCATCCCTTCTATCTACATGGCCGATGGACCACCGGAGCATTCTTTAATTTTACACCGACACTCCCTTTCAATCCAACTTCCTACCTTACAACCTTGTTTTCAGCGAGTCAGCGAGAGTTACTGCGCAGATTTTGTGCAGTGCCCTCACATCGACCGTGTTTATCCTACTTTTATGCACACTCTGCCATACCCAACTCTCGCTTCTCCCGTTGGGATCGATTTTGCATTTTGGATTGCTAGCTGGGATTTTCTGGTAACGTTCTTTGCACCGCTCGATTTACGCAGATTCCTAACGCCACTCTTTTTTTATATCCACGATGTACCTGCCATTTTAGCTAAAAGCGCATCTAAGATATACTATGTTAAGATACAACCAAATTAAGTTTGTTTGTATATTCAAATCGGATAGGAACGGTAAGCAGTCGATAAAGAATAGATGGTTCCTTTTACTGCGCCATTGGTAAGGTCATTTAGCTAAAATATTTAACAGAACGAAGGTCTTACTTGTTCTAGTTTTACATAAATTTATTGAAGCCAATTGGTCACCGGACGCTCAAGATGAATTATTAACGACATATTAATTGAATATGAAAGAGATAAAATAATAAAAAATAAAATATTCTTCAGAAGTCAACAGGAAAAGGATTTCAAATATTTTCCATTAATTGTTTAATCCATTATTTCTTAATTGACATACCAATATCTATGTCAGAATCCTATTATCAAAATAATGTTTTTTTAATTACCAATTTGGCTTCTCGAATTGTTTCATATTCATTTAAAAATATTAACAGTCAGTAGAGGCTTGTGAATGCTATGAGGCGCACGCGAAGACCGTATCGCAACTCTAGCGCAGCGGTTTCGATTAATAAATCAATATTAATATCGATATCATATTTTTGATTATTGCTAATATCGATTATACAAAAAACAATCTAATATATTCCGTGAACATTTTTTCGTGTGAGCTTTTCACTAATATTTAATGTAAATCATGTCAACAAATGGAAATAATATGCCGTTAGTACGAAAAGCCATAGCGGGTGCGGCTTTAGCGAATGTTAACTATTCGAATGATCCCAACCCTGTTGTGGAGGATATACAGGAGAATCAATGGACTCCCGCCGCCTTGGAACGAGCCGGATCCACTTTGAAAGCCTTGAATCGGATGGCAAAGCGGCCACCGGTACATGTATTATTCGAAGATGTTGGCTACACAGTAAGCTCACATAAAGGTAAGGTTTAAAAGTTATTAGTATTATTAAAAAGACACAATTTAGAATGAAGTTATTTTTATTAATTAGTTATTTTTTTAATAAAACAAATTATAGTATTTATAAAAACACAAATATCATGTTTAAAATAAATAAAAATATAAACAGCATATTGTGATCAAGTAGTCTAATGTTTTATTATCTTGTGAATCTGTATTAACTTTTATAAAAATAAATTCCATCAATTTCACCTAATTTTTTTGTTAATAATTGTAATTAATAACTTGTAATTAAATAACAAACTCATTAATTTGTAACTATAAATACTTTTTGAAGATACTTTTATTTTTTATAAATAACATAATTAGTGTAGGTTCACGCCAAGTTTCGGGATAGGCAGTAAGAACTAGAGCGCTATAAGGCACGATGCTTGCTCGCTCCACTTACATATTTGACTTTTAAAACTTTTGTCATACATACTCGTCGATTTTTAAGGTCTGATATCACCATCCTCTAGGAATCGTTCAATTTGGTTATGTAAAGTGTGTCGCGGCCGTCCTCGACTCCTACATAAATCAGCTTTTGCATTGTATATCTGCTTAGTCAGTGGTAGTAGTATAATGAGAATATTGTATAGTTTTTAATAATGTACATTTTGCAATTGTTTGTTGAATTAATGTTCAATACGTATACGCAATAGGAAATTTTCCAATTTATTACGTAACTCTGATTGAAACGGCATACGCAGCGAATATGCGCGCCAACGACCGGTGTTCTCAAATATAAATATTTTTATATTAATATAAATTCTAATATATTCATTTCTTACAAGTAACGCAAGCGTTGTCTAATATTTTATAAATAATGGTCATTGGTTATTTTAGTATTATTTTTCCATTAAAATATTTATATTCACACATTATAGAATATTATTCATATTCCTCGTAACCACATAAATCTATTGTTCATTCCTCTAAATGTAAAGGTTACTCCAACCCTAAAATTATATATTTTTTAAATTTTATACATATTTTTTTGCTATATTTTGGTATAAATGAATTATTCATACAAACTACCCCGTTGATACCCTCTATCTATTAAAAAGAACTGCATCGAAACCCGTTGCATAGTTTCAAAGATATACGCATATAAGGGGACAGACAACGGAAAGCGATGTTTCATACTATGTAATGATTTTCCAAATTTATTGGGTAGGTATCTATAGTAATAATAATAATTTATTTCAGGCAACATGGCCCATAAATACATATAAAGTTACAATACAATACAATACATAATTACAATACAAATACATAGTTACAATACATAATTTCAAAATACATATAGATATAAATACAAATATAAATAAAATAGAATAGAATACACTTTATTGTACACCATATAAACAATACATGACAGTAAGCAGTACATAGCAAATCTTACGGCTAGTACATTGGCGGTCTTATTGCATGCTGCGATCTCTTCCAGACAACCAAACAATCAGACAAAAATATAGGTATATAAATAAATATTCTCAAAAATTATAGTGTTGAAAATGTAATTAAATGCCCAATTTCAGTAGTTCAGCAGTTCATCGTGGTAAAACAAGTTTTTTTTTGCTATTGTAATAAAATTTACATAATATAAAGATAACAAAGGTTTTATTATTATTTGTTAATTACAGGCCAAACTCGTCCACTTACAACAATAGTAGAAAAATATGTTTTTTTTTAAATAAAAATATATATATATTTTCATTGTAATCCACGTCAGAAAAAAAAAATAATAAATTTTTAAAAAAGTTTAATAATAAATGTTTAATTTTGAATTTAATTAGCCACATTTCGGGGCAGTCGAGAATCTCTCTCACAAAAGAGAGCAAGAGTTCTTGTGGTTACCCCTAACCTAAAGAAGAGAACATCAAAAAAAAAGCAATATTTTTCCAAATCTAGTGTTTCTACCTGCTTTTGGTATTTATAAAAACAATAAACAAATTGTTTTGTAACCAATACACACATCACCATCTAAGTAGTTTTCCTTCCACTGTAAATAATAGTGGCGGTATGGTAACTAGGGATTGTAGTTTCATTCAAAAATATTAGTAATCTTGTATCGAACCCGCCAACCTCTACTTAAAAGTTAATTGTTTTACCTATGCACCACTAAGATGAAAACTTCCTATGTTTTACAAAGGAGAGGTCTACTTTTAAAATGTTGCCTCGCTCTACGATAACCGCTAATCATCAGGTCGACCCTGTGCTTGTTTACCACTTTTGTAGATGAAAAAAAAACCTCTGACGTACACTAACCAGATATTCAAATTAACATTTTTTTTATAACATAACATAACATACCTTCACGCCTTTTGTTACCCGAAGGTGTAGGCAGGGGCTGTTAAGCCTCGTCTCGCTGTTATGTTTACGTCTCAAATGGAATAGGTGGCGAACTTATTGCCATACCGGGCACAGATTTTTCAGTCATCGATATTTATCAAAATTAACTTCCAAAAAAAAAACGAAAAGTCATTGGTGTGAGCCAGTGTCAGGATTCGAACCCGAACCTCGGGATCAGATGCCTAGTGCTCGACCACTGCACCACCGAGACATATAAAAAATCATTTTGAAATTGTATTTATTTGAGTGGTTTTTTTTTCTATCCACGCAAATAAATGAAATTTCAAAATATTTTTTTTCGTGTGCATTCAAACTATTATTTAGAACTTGACTTTTAGCGGCGATATATCTATATATATATAAGAGATTTCCACCTATATATTGACTCATCACGATATCTCTGGAACCATAAGGCGTAGCGACTTGAAATTTGGTAGGATTATTCCTTTCGCCGAGTAGAGGTCAGCTAAGAACGGATTTTACGAAATTCCACCCACAAGGGGGGTTGCGGGGGTGTTAACAATGGAAAATTCCCATTTTTAACCTATAGCTGCTATCGACTTCAAATTTGTCGAAGATATTGCAGTATTAACAAAGCGGGGCAGAAGTTATTACTTTTGATGCGAAACAGAGTTCGCCGGGTCAGCTAGTTATTTATAAAGAAATAATTACTGTTCGAATAACATTAGCATAAATATTTAAATATGCCTACTCAAACGTAATGTTACTTTAATAAAGTAAAAACCGGCCTAGGCAAAAATAAAATAATTAACATAGCATAATAGCATAATTAGTATATTATTACTAGCTGACCCGGCAAACGTTGTCTTGCCGAAAAATAAAATTTAAAAAATAGGGGTTGATCGTAGGGGGTTGAAAATTTAGGGTTGCATGTATTTTTGTATCCCGTTTTATAAAAAAAATAAGAAACAGAAATATGTAGAAAAATTAAAAAAAAATTGAGGGGTGGGCTACCCTTGTGATTTAGGGGGATGAAAAATAGATGTTGTCCTATTCTCAGACCTACCCGACACGCACATAAAATTTCATGAGAATCGGTCAAGCCGTTTCGGAGGAGTTCAATTACGCACATCTAGACCCGAGAATTTTATATATTAGATTCATGAATAATAATATACTCTCGGTGGCCTAGTGGTCAAGCACACGGCTTCTACTCCATAGCTCCGGGTTCGATTCCTGACATTGGCTCAGACCAATGACTTTTCGGAAGTTGTGTGATATATATCGATGACTGAAAACTTTGTGCCCGGTATGACAATAGGTTCGCCGTGAAGTATGTATACATAATAAAAATGAAAGGTTTATAATTGTTTTCCCAAAGCCTTGTTAGCAATGTGAGTCAATTAATATTGTGATTTTATTTCTGAAATCTTGACACAAAATTTACATGCAAAGGTTTTCGAATTATCAGATATATAGATACAATAGCCCATAACCTACTTAGTTTTTCCGTTTAAGGCCTTAGATAAAAAATAAATTATTAAATACAATAATAATTAATTTTTGAATTACAACTTTAATAACCACTTCAACAGATAAAATGATTTTTGTCTTTGTTGTTTTTTTATATATTATTCATGAATGAAAAATAATCATTGTATTGAACGAATGTAATCATGGATACAATGTTTTCAGTTGGCAATAAATAGCATAAATAATTTCCGAAAATAATTACGAGAAGTCATTGTTACGATCCCGGATTCACTCCCACAAGTTCCTGATTAATTAGCGAAGTACTTCACCACCAGATCTCCGAGACGACTTAATTTATTGAGTACAATTTAATTGATTTCCAAGATATTATCATCTATCCACATCTTTACGGAATTAATAACACACAATCTTACGTTATTAATAACACAACACATAACATAACATAACTTCACGCCTTTTTCTACCCGAAAGTGTATTCAGCGGCTGTTAAGCCTCGTCACGCCGTTATATTTACGTTCCAAAAGTTATAGGTTGCGAACCTATTGCTATAACGGGCACAAAAATTTTAGTCATCGATATTTATCACACATAACTTACGAAATTAATTTCGATAAGTCATTCGTGTGAGCCAATGTGAGGATGAGAACCCGCGACCTCTGGATTCAGAAGCGGGTGCTCGACCTCTGGACCACCGAGACTATAAAACATTACTGTGAATTAATGTCTCAAGGCATGGCAGTAACTATTAAACACGTTCTCTAGTAAGTATTATTCTTATCGGGCTATATTAGGTTTGGATGAAAGTGAAAGTAACCAGGTTCTTGTCTTTCATTCACGCTTGAAAAGATCGATGCAAAACTTTCTGAATGGTTAGATCGTCGTTATATCAGACATAAATACTTTCACCGCTCAGGTTCTCTTTATACCAAAATACTGTTTAACATTTGATTATTTTGTATTTTTTTCCTGTCTTTAAAGTGGAAAAAAAATAAATTTAAAATAAAAGACGTATCTTACGTCTCAACTGCTTAGTGGTTGAACGATCTAGATTCCAATTGTGGCGTTCTTTTTGGATGCCAGTGTAAGTCAATTACTCTTGTGAATTCATATGTGTAATGTGTATCACCGTATCACGTAGGAGTTACCAAATGTAGTCGTTTGTTGCGGTGAAGAGTAATGAAATAACCAGTCTCTGTGCTTGTTCATATATTAGTAAATACTTGTACTAAAAACATACATACATATACACATAACTTCACGCCAAATCCCTTGTGGGGTAGGCAGAGAGAACAGAGTGCCATAGGGCACACGATTCTTACACGCCTTACTCGCTTCGTTGACTTTCATAACTCTTTTCATGCACGCGCGTCGGTTTTTGAGGCTTTTAACATCACCTTCCTCCAGAACACGTTCTATTTGGTCATGGAATGTGTGTCTTGGCCGTCCTCGACTCCTACATCCATCCGCTTTTGCATTGTATATCTGCTTAGTCAGTCTTGCAATCGACCATTCTTTCTACATGTCCGAACCATCGGAGCGAGCTTTTTCTTACTTTTACACCGACACTCTCCTTCAAACCAACTTCCTTCCTTACAACCTTGTTTTCTACGCGGTCAGCGAGAGTCACTCCGCAAATTTTGCGTAGTGCCCTCATTTCTATCTATATATTTCATTTCTGTACTTAATACGCGTTGACATAATCACTTTGGAACTAATAACAATATCAAATAAGTACTACTGTAAGCGCACCCGGCATAATAACCTACAAAAGGTTTCACAGTACTAAGTAATTAGTTCTTTCAATCACCAATATCTATTGCGAATTTGGAATTAATGATAGGATGTCAAAAATACACACTGTGCCTTCTAGTTATGCCGTTGTCTATGAAACTGAATGCATGTGTTATGGAAATAATATGGATGATGGATACATATATACTGTTTTTGTAAATACATATTTATAATGCAATTAAAAACACCCAGATGCCATACAAACATTTATGCTTGTTTCAAATGTTTATACTCTGGTGCGGATGGAACCCGCCTACCTCAATTCTGCAGTCGGTAGTGTTACCAATGCACCACGAAGTCTGTCTATTAATATTAATACGATTTATGTTTTTCCTTTAATATAATATGATATATGATAGTTCCGGGTTCGATTCCAGACACTGGTTCACACCAATGACTTTTCGAAATTATTTTCGGAAGTTGTGTGTGGTAAATATCGATGACTGAAAAACTTTGTGCCCGATATGGCAATAGGTTCGCCACCTATTCCATTTGGGACGTAAACATAACGGCGAGACGAGGCTTAACAGCCGCTGCCTACACCTTCGGGTAACAAAAGGCGTGAAGTTATGTTATGTATTGTCATAAGTCATTGTATTGTGTAATCATGACACTTTTTTAAATAAATACAAACATAATATTTTTGTTGCATAATTGCAATTTAAACTTGACCACTAATAGAAACAAATATACGTAAACAAATAACTTGCAACTATTCAAATACAAGTAAATACAAAAAAAAATATGCTTAAACGATGTCATACATATTATTATTTTTGCATTATCATCATATATATAAAATATTATAAAAATTCAAATTCAAAATATCTTTATTCCTTAGACTTTACAAAGTTCTTAGAAATGTCATACAAAACTACTTAAAATAAAAATCCGCGGAGCTTAGATTCCCTTTCAGCACACTGTCTTGAATGTGAAAGTTAATCTTAAATACCAGTTCCAGCATCAAGGCTAATAAAATTATATTATAATATATAAAATCGTAAATCTACATAAAATCATTATAATAATATACCATTTTTTTAAGAAAAATTTATTCGAAATTTTCTCAAGTGTAATTTGAAAAAAAAAACAAACATTTAAAATAAATACAAACCGGTTTAAATGAGTTAATGGCAAGATTAGATATTAATATTGCTTATTATGTATATGTAATACCATACAAAATACAATGTTATATCATTTGAACATGTAAAATGTACAAGTTCTTTTTTGTTAATTTTTCAGCTTTACCGCCATTTAGCGACGACCACATTTGCGGTCACCTTTTAAATATTTTTTTTACTGTTATACAAAAAAACTTTAAATGTATTTGTTATAAAAGCAACATAAAATGTATTATATATTATGTTAATACTATTTTTTAATTATTTTTTCGGATATACCGACATTATATAAATTTTCGGTTACTTTTGATTTTTTTCCGAAATCATAAATATGTAATTATGACTGAAGTAAGTAGTCGTTTTTTTATATAATAGATTGTCAGCCTTTTTTGGTCGAGTTAGCTACCTTTATTTCACCTCGGAAGCAATAAATAAAATATATTTTTAGGAAAAAGTACCCTAAGTTACCATAACAGTGGTAGAGCCAAGCAGTTCGCTGCATGAATGGGCCGGCTCGACCGGGGAAATACCACGACCTCTCAGAAGACCGACGTAAAGTGGCTCGTGCCGCGTTTCGTTCGGTGAGAGAGGTACCCGGAGGACCACCCCCTTCCCCATCCTTTCCTATCCCCTATCCCTTAAAGGTCGACAACGCAACAGTAACACTATATATATTGCTGGTGTCCATGGGCGGCGTTGGCTGCTTACCATCAGGTGACACGCCTGCTCGTTTGCCCTCCTATCCCATAGCAAAAAAAAAAGTTACTTCATAATACACCGGCTAATAAATTATTTCCGTTAAAATCGGTCCAACTATTCTAGAGATTATTCGAAACAAACAGACAGATGTATGTACCGTATATGAACTATATTCATGAATGTAGTAGAAAGCATCATTTCAATATTACAAACGGATACTTCAATTTAAATGTATAGATGAGAATATGTAGGAGTATGTGTCTAAGGACAGGGATAAACCAATTATCAAAAAATGTAAACATCGTAATTCTCCTTCTCTTATCCCACTGTGAGTGGGGTCGACATAACATGTTGTGCATTTCCATTCGTTTATATTACTGGTCGTCTTTGTTATTTCTCAGCCTTCCGATATTTTCCCAGTCATTTTTATCACACTCCTGATAAAAAAGTGATAATAAATAATAGTACTATATCACAGTGATAATATTTAATTAGAATTTTGTTCAACATTATAAGAAATCTAAACTAGTATTTACCTATACAGATAATATTTTATATAGAAAAGATCAATATATCAATAATATATGTGTAAAGAATTTTAATATGTAAATAGGTTTAATTACCAACAAAAGGTAAAATACTTGTAGATTTATTAAGTATATACATAACATCCATAACATAAGCAATCAATTGCTTGGTTTGGAACTAGAGGGCGCTGTGAATATTGTATCCAAGATATTATTATTCGTATAACTCAATACGGCTACCCACATCCTTATATATAATATAATATCTATAATATAATATCTTGGACACAAATCACACAGCGCCCTCTAGTTCCAAGCTAAGCAACTAAATGCTTGTGTTATGGATACTAGACAACGGATAATAATACATATATATTTTTCTTTTGTAAATACATACTTATAATACATAGAAAAACACCCAGACGCCACACAAATATTCATGTCTGTCACAAATATTTGTGCTCGGGTGGGAATCGAACCCCCGACCTCGTTGCTGCAGCCGGTAGTTTTTTATATACACTTTTAAAGTAAATAGTTTAACGAGAGCAAATACTGAACAATAAAACTGGGAACTTAACTTCGTCAATTTATTAATACATACATTTTAATCAATTGTTTAGAATCGCAGAGCTTGTTTTTCTCTTTAAAAATACAGTTAGAATATTGAGAAGCATTTGTTGTTTCCTGATTCAATAGTAAATAAATAAATATTTATTTGAATAATATTAATATTAAACATAATAAATCACGTAGAAATACAGTTTGAACTCAAAGTTATCGTCGGAAAATTCGATGAATTTACAGAAATAATGGTAGGTACTTTGAAAGTTCCTTATAAGAGAACATAACATAACTTCACGCCTTTTTCTAGCCGAAGGTGTAGGCAGCGGCTGTTAAGCCTGGTCTCGCCGTTATGTTTACGTCAGAAGCGGATTGCTCGACCACCGGACCACCGAGAGAAATTACAAGGGAAAGTTCCCAATAACAAACTAACATGCGGGACAGGCATAGAAAATTAAGTACAGTAAGATGCACTTCTCATACAAAGACCTTAACCTAACTTACTTTCTCCATTAAAAATAAGTAGTAAAAACTAAAAAGAACTTATATAAATTGCTGTCTCAATAAATTCAAGTAAACATTTACGATGAAAAAAGTTTTCAATACGGTCCTGGAAGTTTTCATATGAATCTCACACAGGGGTGTAATCAAAGGTACGTGAACTCGCAAAGTATTTCTGCAGTTTTTCTTGTGAGAACGTGATTATAATATCTTCTGCGATGTTTACTCGCGTCGTTTAAGGGCATTTTTATATAGGCTCACATTTATTATTTATAACATTACGCCCTTAATTCAAGGGGAATATACAGCCAGCAAATATTTATGCCTCGACACGCCAGTTTTCTTTTAGTTAAATCTATATATATAAAAGAGATTTCCACCTATATATTGACTCATCACGATATCTCTGGAACCATAAGGCGTAGCGACTTGAAATTTGGTAGGATTATTCCTTTCGCCGAGTAGAGGTCAGCTAAGAACGGATTTTACGAAATTCCACCCACAAGGGGGGTTGCGGGGGTGTTAACAATGGAAAATTCCCATTTTTAACCTATAGCTGCTATCGACTTCAAATTTGTCGAAGATATTGCAGTATTAACATAGCGGGGCAGCAGTTATTACTTTTGATGCGAAACAGAGTTCGCCGGGTCAGCTAGTGTTAAATAAATGAGGAACGCAATCCCGTGTATTGGGCAAAATTGTATCAATGATATTTACTACACATTATTTCGAAAGGTAATTGTATAGTAGCTGATAGTAGGTAGTATTCGAACTTGAGACTTCTATATAGTCGGTGTACTACTTAACCATAAGTTATATAAAGAGCTCGACCAGTGAAATACCACGACCTCTGAGAAGATCGACGTAAAGTGGCTTATGCCGCGTTTCGTTCGGTGAGAGAGGTACCCAGAGGCCCACACCCCTTCCCCATCCTTTCCTATCCCCTATACCTTAAAGGTCGGCAACGCAACAGTAACACTTATTATGTGTTGCTGGTGTCAATGGGCGGCATTGGTTGCTTACCATCAGGTGATACACCTGTTCGATTGCCCTCCTATCCCATAAAAAATAGAATAATAAAAAAATCGCTGGAAATGTTATAATACAGATTTCGTAGAATTGAGAATCCAACAGTTTGTGGAAGTTTTAAACAGAATATAATTGGAAGATCCACAAAACCAAGTAATGTGATCTTTAGGGAAATTTATCGAATTAGACGATAAAAATAGTCTCGGTGGTCCAGTGGTCGAGCACACGGTCGGGTTTCTGATCCAGAGGTCCGGGTTCGAATCCCGATACTGGCTCACACCAATGACTTTTCGAAATTGGTTTTCGGAAGTTATGTGTGAAAAATATCGATTACTGAAAACCTTTGTGCCCGGTATGGCAATAGGTTCGCCACCTATTCCATTTGGGACGTAAACATAACGACGAGGCATAACAGCCGCTGCCTACACCTTCGAGTAACAAAGGCGTGAAGTTATGTTATGTTATGTAGATGATAAAAAAACTCCGCGCTCAATCACGTGACGTAAGTCAACTCCGTTTATCAATGTCGACGAAAATAAATAATAATGAAACTTTGACATTCGCTGAACTCGCCAAATTATTTTTTGGTATTGTGAACGTTTATTGAGTTTACAAACTTGTTTTCATTTTATTTTTCTGGTAACATCACGCTTTTAGTATCAAACCGTATGAGCAGTTAGTAGTGGTAACAAATTTCTTTGATTCTTCACATTAATTCAATAAATCTACAAATATGTTACTGCAATTAAATATATTTATCATCATCATCATCATTAGCCTTTTGAGGTCCACTGCTGGACGTAGGCCTCCCCCATAGAGCGCCACAACTGCCGGTCCGCTCAACCATGGGGGGATTTTGCCATAATCGCCACGCTTGGCAGGCGGGTTAGCGATCGCAGTAGGCTGTATTTTCTTGAGAGAGAATGCTGCTGCCCATTCTTCTAGCTTTTCCCTTAGTCGCCTTTTACGACACCCACGGGAAGAGGTGGGGTGGCGGTATTCTAAGCCGGCGCCACACAGCATGCACATATATTTATGTACATAATTAAAATTCTTTACACATACTAATGATCTTTTAAATATCCATATAATATATACTTGTTTAGATTTCTAAAAATATTGCATATAAGCCTCATGTTGACACCCTCTGTCTTTTAAAAAAAGACCATCAAAATCCCTGGCTTAGTTTCAAAGAAAAACGCATTTCAGTAGACACGCAGCGTAACGCTTTATTAACTTTATTTTATACTATGCCACGATTACTACGCAATTGAGTCAATATAATACATGACTACGGAAAAAAATTAAAAATGTCCGCAAATTTATATAATGTCGGTATTTCCGTGCAAATCATAAAAAAAAAATAGTACCTATTAACATATTTTTTTTTAAAATGTTATGTTAATTAAAAAACAAAACATTTTAAATCTTTTTTGGACGACAATGAAAAAAAAATTTCAAAGGTGACCGCAAATATGGTAAATACATAGATAGTATTATATGTATTACAAAGAAATACACCTAGACGCCGTGTAAACATGCTTGTCATAAATATTTGTACTTTGTACTTGGTGACTCGAGGGGATATGTGGTCACTAAATCAAAAGTGTATGTAGTTGTTGGTTCAAAAATATGATACAAAACCAATAGTAGTCATTTTCTCGTACAGACACAAGACAAGCTATATTTAATATGTGTGGCGCCATCCAGTATCACCCTTAGCAACTAATCTAACAAAAAAACTAAAACTATTTATCATTGAGTTTGGACACAGTTAGTTAAATTGTGAACTTGAAAATTGTAAGAAATACAGCTAGCATTCCGTTTGCGTAAGCCAGGATTCGAACTCGGAATTTCCGTGCCTTGTATAAAATTGTCATGGGGAGCTACTTCCACACTCCAACCACCGCATCATTTAATCTCGCAACGCAACCGGCACTCTCTAGGTGTTACGCAGGAGTCTCTAGTTGCTTATCCCCAGGTGACCCGCTTGTTCGTTTGCCATAAAACATGTATTTTTTACGTTATCACACACAATATATTCAAACTGAATTCACATCTCATCATCAATTTTATTAAACTATTTAAAAACATACCCGATTGTGTAGGCAGCGGCTATTAAGCCTCAACTCGTCAAATCGTTGCATATCAAATAACATAGATGGCGGAATTTGTTGCCATACACTGGGTGTATAACTTCCAAAAATCAAAAGTGGTAACCCTGAATCGATCCCACGGACGACTTATTCGAATCTTAGTTTAAACTCATATTCATCACCCAGTACAGGGTACTACGATAATTCCCTTTCCCCCCGCTGACCGTATTGTTAATAAATAGTTACTGAATACTCAAACATCATATATGTTCCGAATTAAATATATATTTTCTCATTTGATAAATGGACATCGTGGCCCCGCACATAAGTAACACATCATCAATCGTACAAATGGCGAAACGAAGACGTAAAAACTCTGCAGAATGGAAATTGGTGTAATTTGTTGTGCCCGGGGGCCGTGAAACATCGCCTTCCTCCCGGATATTCCTGGTTATTGATCCTTCAAGATTTTTGTTTTTACATTTACTAGATAGAGACGAAACTAATCTGATAGATACAAAAATAAATGCGGGTAGAGTCACGCAAGTTACAGCATTATTAGATGTAGAATAAACGCCACAAACTTTCAGAAAATTGACGCAAAAAATCGCTTATATCGTTTTACTTTATTTAAAGACATGAGATTTACGAAGACCCTGTCATTTATAAGAAAAACAAATGATTAGGAAATGAACATTTTTATTGATGAAGAATTAATTTAAAGAAAAAAAAAACAGAAAAAACACTGTTGTCTATTTCCTTTAACGTAAATACTGTTAGATTGTAAACACGCAATAAAAAATGGTAGGAATGTAATAAAGAAGCAAAAAAACCTTTGTTTTAGTAATTCATTTTGATTTGTTTTTATACTGTGCTTGAGAGATTTGACAGCCTTAACAAGGTATAGTCATATTCGTAATAATAATATATTTTATTTATATAAAAAACTTTGTAGAAATCGCAATATTATCATTTTATTAGATTACAATAAAAAAAATAAAAATTTACGGCTTTTCTACCAAAAAGTATTGGCAGTTAAGACCCGTCTTATCGAAATTTTTTCGTCTCAAACATAATAGGTCAAGCAGCCTTACTTACAAAGTACCATTGTTAAGGTAGAGAAGAAGTACTTATTGAAGTGGAAGGTCAGAGAAAAAAGTGACTTAGTAGATATTTGTACCCGGAACTTTATTCCGGGTGCATGGCAATAGGTTCACCACTTATTCTATTTGGGAGGTAAACATAACGGCAAATCGAGGCTTAACAGTCGCTGTCTACACCTTCGGGTAAAAAGCGTGCAGTTATATTATATTATGCAGTTGATGCAGAATGCAAAAATTGGAAGAGAAAATCAGTTTTACTTGCCGTGATTTTCTTACATACGAACAATAATTAGACCGTCTTAAATGACATCAAAGTATCAGGAAGGCAGTCGTATATCTTAGGGACAAGACCGGTAATGTAGGGACACCACTACGAATCTTAACGAATATTCTTGCAAATAAATATATGCTATGTTTTGTTTATATTTTTGTAACACATATACAGCTATGCTATATTTTTAATTAATCTTAATAAATATGTATACTATTTGTTCTAATACCCACTGTATTAAAACAAACAGTATACATATTTATAAACAGCAGCATTATTTAAAAGATTTTTTCTAAAATATGGTAGCCTAAGTTACTCCTTATTACACCAGCTATTTGCCTATCGCCCGAATACTGAACCGCCACTCAAATCTGACAGTCAATAAAGTGCTACTTACTGCTCAAATTTCATGTATTCTGTCTAATGTGATAGCTACTTAATCGCTTAAGTAGCGCTTATATATTTGAGTGGTGGTTCAGTATTCGGGCTTAACCACGCAGTTCGCTGCAAGAATAGGACGGCTCGACCAATGAAATAGGTAAAGTTGCTCATATCGCGTTTCGTTCGATGACAGTGGTGTCCAGAGCCGTAACTGTTTTCCTTCTCCCCTTTCCATCCTCCTGTCCCCTTCCAAATCCCATTTTAAGGGCCGACAAACCAACTTTAACACTATCTATGTTCAGGTGTCCGTGGGTGGCGATTGTTGCTTGTCACACGCCTTCTAGTTTGTTCCCCTATCCCACAAATAAAACACATCATTTTATATAAACACTAAAAAAAAATTATTCACAACTGATTATAATAATTCACGTAAGTTAAGCATAGTTAAGAATTGTTAAGGAATTGTGTACGATCATGGAAATAAACTTATTTTTCATTTCTCAATTCGAATAGCATTTTTAGGTAAATCATATTTTATCATGTTTGCCTTGTCTCTGAAGCTGTACGCGAAGACTTTTCTTAGATCTATATACTTTTATTTGAAACCCGGTCTTTATTAATTGTATGCTTATACACGTTGAGCCTGACCATAATGTAGCTGTTATTGTCTTATTTTTCTATAGATTTTAGTGGAAAACAGCCCTTATAAATTGACCCCGGAATTGTTTACGCTTTTCAAACAGTTTTCCCGGAAAATTTAACGGAGCCATAAAATTAAATTTCCTCTTAAATAAATATAGGCCTAAAAGATTTGCGTTGGAATTAAATTGGCTTCTCTTTAATTACTTTTGAACGATATTTACTAAAATCTGTAATGTTACCCACCGCAGACTGGAATAATATATTATTTATTAATACATATAACTGTACTGTACTGTATACATATTTGTTTTTACTGACGCAAAATTATTAATTAATCATAATTGTTAGTAATTATATGTGCGGTTAAAAAGTGACGTATAAGCAATTATAGACTCATTGTGAATTGGTTTTAATATTAAAACCAATTCACAATGCTGCTCAAGGCTGCTGGAAAAGACTGGATGCGGAAGGCAGAGAATCGGATGTTGTGGCGCACATTGGGAGAGGCCTATGTCCAGCAGTGGACTGCAACAGGCTAATGATGATGATAATGATTAAAAATATACTGTCATATTTTTTTATTTACTAGCTGTTGCCCGCGAAAAATACTATGCTTGTGTCATTATAAGGGTTCATTGCTCACCCCCAATTAGTGACAGCGTGATAACATTTAGTCTATGGGTTGACCGGAGCTCTTGGCATTATTAATACGAAATTGGAAATAAAAGCATGCAGTGCTTTAAGAGTTTGTCCGTAACAAATATAAAATCAGACAAAAATTCACAAAACCATATTTTTCGGTTCGGAATTGATTGTAGATCATGTCCCATGTATTTTAAAAATAATATTTAGTGTACAGTTTACCATTTTATTATATGTATAGATTACGTTTTTTTGGTTGTACTTAATTTTAATCGTTGTTGCATGATAAAATATTTCCGCACTCTGATGATACATGATCAATTATTTAATTAATAGGTGTTTAAAATCGTAAAATACAAACAACATCTCAAAGTACGATCGAATTCTAACCAGAACTGATGACAAAAATTGTGTAGTCAGAACAGCGAGCTGAATAATTTTTTCATTTGTATGTATGTGATTCCCAATTTACATCAAAGTTTACAACAGAATTTGAAACACCCATGTGTAAAACACGTTTGGACTGCGTTTTTTTTAACACTGCTATTTTTTAGTACATCTTTCGACTGCTATTTTTCATGCAACACTTTTCTATATGCAATGACAATGTGGTTATGTAAAACTTTCATGCATAACATAACTTCACGCCTTTTGTTACCTAAAGGTGTAGGCAGCGGCTGTTAAGCCTCATCTCACAGTTATGTTTACGTCCCAAATAGAATAGGTGGCGAACCTATTGCTATACCGGGCACAAAGTTTTCAGTCATCGATATTTATCACACATTACTTCCGAAAATAATTTCGACAAGTCATTGGTGTGAGCCAGTGTCTGGAATCGAACCCGGACCTCTGGATCAGAAGCCGTGTGCTCGACCACTGCGCCACCGACACTTTCATGCATATTATTATTACTTAAATAAATATAAATAAATTCTATTTGTCATCCTTTCGACACTTCTACCTGTGCGATAAGATCCCATATCATAACCCTGGTGTACAGCGGTGTCTATGAAGAAGTTATTTGTGATTGTTCGCTATTTCATTAAATGTTGCTCCTGAAAAAAGTGTAACTGCCGTGATATGACCATGACCACATTAAAAATTTCTTAAGAAGGTAATGTCTGGAAGCGTAAAAGCATACGAAGGAGTGTCTTAGTTAAAGGCCATCCGGCTGCAGCCGGCAATCCGTGCCGCGGATTGTTCTTTTGTGGAAGGATGTGCCAGTAACAGTATTTCCGAACCGTTATTACATAGAAACCTCCAAGAAACGAGCGTATTCCCATCTAAAAGGCCGACAACATTGATGTGACGCCCACAGTATCGCAGATAACCGTAGGCGGCGGTAGTCGCTTTCTTTCATGAGATCCCCGTGATCGTTTACCCGGTTATGCCATAAAAATTAAAAATTAATTAAATTAACTTTTTATTTGGAAATCGACCAATGAATAATTAAAGTTGTTATAGTCATTTTTGATAATTTGATTCTTTTTTTGTGTTATCACATAAATATTAAATTGATTTGGAATCACAACAACAGTTACAATAATAAAATTGTACTTAAACAAGTTTGCATATTTGATTGAATAATTAAATAAAACCGTAAAATAATTGAACCTAAAACTTAAATACATATAAATAAAATAATAATTAGTCTATTTAATTATGCGTTGGTAATTGTATCAAAAGACATGCTATTGAGAGGTAAAACCATCAAAAGAAACATTCTCAAGGAGCTTTAACGTCAGGAAGGCGGCTGGTCATAACCACCATCAGCCACTTAAAGTGAGATAAATATCGATAAATGAAAACTTTGTGCCTGTAATGGTTCGCCATCTATTCTATTTGGTACTTATACATAACGGCGAGTTAGGGTTAAACAGCCGCTGCCTACACCTTCGGGTAGAAAAACGCGTGAAGTTGATGTGTGTATGTTATAAAGTTTGCTTACAAAGTTTTCTTTCCAATTGCCATTATTTATTTCATTTACACATTTGACAGTTTTTTTTTAATGTTACACAGACCAGAGGTTGACCTAATCGCAAGTGATAGTGAGGTCGTTGGATGTGAAGCGCACTGGTCTGTTATATACCGAATCAGTCTCATTTTGGAAAATTCCAATTTTAAGATATTCGGGAACACTGATATTGGTATAGTTAGTATTCTATTATTTGATGGTTTGTACGTCTGATTGATTTGATTGTCTGTTATATGCTACAGTATTGCGTATAATTGCGGATTAAAATTTCCCAGGTAAAATTGGAACAAGGTCCTAAACACCTTGCTTTTATGGATGAGGTTAATTTGCTGCTTATAAAGTGTGTCGTATCATCATCGACCGCGATGATAATGCAAAAGTATTTAAACATCATCATTCGAAACGCGTGATGATGAAAGTGGTGATGAAACACGTGTTCTCGAAACAAATACAATCGAAGTTAATAAAGATTACATTTTATTATTATAAATTATGTAAAAAAGTTTATATTATCATGTGTTCACATAATATCACTTATAATAATTTTCAATTTATTACTCTTTACACACATAAAATGAAGTCAACATATATGTGTTCAAAGCATAAATATAAGATCGGCAATAGTCACCCAAACAATGAGATCAAAAATGGGTTGTTGGTGACTTATCAATGTGTGCGTAAAAAGCGCACGAAAGTGTCACTTTTTACATAGTTCATGTTCATGTGTTGAAATGTAAATATCCTGAATATCTAGGTAATATACGCAGTTGCGCTGTCAGTGATGAATATTAGTACATTTTTCCTGACATGTGCCATCTATGGTCTATGCTAAATGGTGTGGTGTGGTGTTGTACACGAATGGGTAATCGTGAATTCTAATAATAATTACGATCCGTACTTGCTGCTCGGTCGAAATTGTTTTTTAATTATTTTTTAACTGAATAATATATTGTATCAATTGTATTGTATCAAAAACTGTATTGTAAAATATAACCAGAATTAAATAAGTTCCTCATTTCATTTGTTTTAGGCCTGCATTTTATCCTGATTTGTACATGTCTGTAGTCTCTCTATTCTTTTAGTCTTATTGACTGCCCATTGTTTGTAATATAATGATGTAGACTCAGTTTCATTAAAATCTATAAAAAAAGTTACATAACATCATAACGTGTGGCGGCACAAAGGTCAGCTACTAATGAATTGAAATACCGGCGTCTTTATTTATAGATTTGATAAACATCTATAAATAAAATAAAGTTAAAAATATACGAGCATGCCTAAATTTGTAGGCAGTGGAAAAAAAATAAGTCCTCGGTACATGTAAACTATACATACTTGTTAAAACCAATTATTTTCATCAAGAAATTATTTAATAAGAGCATTACTTGCTCGTATAAATGGCGTGTTAATGTGAAATTATGCACATGAGTGCATAATTTCATATGCTCGTAACACTTACGCAACAAAAAGTAAGTCCGCTTATTTAAAATAATAAAAAAAAAGTAGAACCAGACATTACATAATCATTCCGTTCTGGTAACCCAGAAGATATTTGAAACATGACGCGCCTCGTGGCGCAGTGACTAACAGTACCGGCTATAACTAAAAACTAATATTTTACAAGTCTCGGTAGTCCAATGGTCGAGCACACGGCTTCTGATGCAGAGGCCCGGGTTCGGAGCCTGACACTGGCTCACACCAATGATATTTCGAAATTGTTTTCGGAAGTTAAGTGTGATAAATATCGATGACTTAAAATTTTGTGCCCGGTATGGCAATAGGTTCGTCACCTTTTCCATTTGGGACGTAAACATAACGGCGAAACGAGGCTTAATAGCCGGTGCCTAGACCTCCGGGTAACAAAGGTGTGAAGTTAAGTTATGTTTTCTAAACATGGATGTTTGAATGACGCATTCATATTAATTAAAATGGCTCTCAGGATTTTGGGGTAAAGTAGCTAATGACTCGTTTTATCCGGTGAGAGAGGTATCTGGAGGTCCAACCCCTTTCCGTCTCCCCGCTCCATCCCAGTTACCTATCTCACCAACGAAAACAGGACTGTCGTCAAACAGGCGGCTGGTCATAAAACCACCGCCAAATCTTTTAAAAATAGTTCGAAAGGATTAGGTCCATGTTATGTTGACCCCACTTATGATGGGATAAGGGCAGGAAAATGATGAATAATAATGGATGTTTGAATGGTTTTTTGCCATCATTAAAAATATTTATTACTAAATTTTATTTAATTAAATATAACATAAATGGGCTTATAATATCACTTTGGTGAGGTGTTTAGCTTGGAATGTAATAGCGTTGCGTAATTTATGTTCTAAAAACAACCTCTATAATTAAATTACTATATTTAATTAAAACTAGTTGTTGTCCTCAGCGCCGTATGCGTTTATATCTGCAATGACTGAAGTTATTAAAATTCTTAAATGTTATTAAAATTACTGTTTTACTTTATAAAGTGTTAGATGATCAACCAACACTATTTGTGTGAAAGATTTAAACAAATATAAAAGTTTAACATAAGTTTTGATAACAATATAGGGCAAACAGATCTCTTTTAAATGGCTCAGTTCAATCTGTGAAATACGGCGAACTCTCAGAAAAAATATGTAAAGTAGTTCATGCCATGGTTTGACCCACACGGTATTGCAGCTGTCCATGAGAGCGGCTTGTGGCCATCTCCCTTGCTCGTTGACCTCCTTTTCCATAAATACAGTAACAGTGCTCAAGCTAAAAACTTCTAAAACATAAACTTTTTTTGCGCAGTAGATATTTGACGAGCCTACCTTGCAGAATCGAGGTTGGCGGGTTCGATCTTCACCCGAGTACAAATATTTGTTACAAGCATCAATGTTTGTATGGAGTCTGGGTGTTTTTTTATGTATTATAAGAATGTATTTACGAAAAACGTATTATATATTATAATATAATATGTATTCATATCCGTTATCTAGTATCCATAGCACAAGCATTTTGTCGCTTAGTTTGGAGCTAGAGGGCGCTGTGTGTATTGTGTTCAAGATATTATTATTATATATGTATAATAAACACTTCTGCCCACATATGCATCTAATATAAGTGAATTTCAGTAATAATTATTACGAATAATTATTTCTAATTGGACTCAATGTAAATGCATATTTTCTATGACGTTACTACAAGTATTTGACGTCTCTGTTTGATAACAGGTCATTATCTTGCATATCATCAATTTAGTTGCAACACATATTTACCTCCAAGGTGAAGTTATAGATCAAGTTACATACCAATTACATAGTGAAATGATATTGCAGTAACAGAAGCCATAAGTAATGCGTTACTTTGTAAAAGGGAGAAAAACTTGTTTATAATGTTCCGCGTTTTTCTACCAGAATATTATTAATCAGAAAAAGGTGAAGATGTGGTGCTGGAGAAGAATGCTTGGTGTATCGTTTTCATGTCGCCTGCATCATTCAAGAACCAGATATCAAATAGCGTCTATCCTGCACTTTCCAATCTTGTATTCTGACTCTCTTCGGCTACGTTTCTGACCGGGGTATTACCGTGAAGCGCCTTGTGGTTCAGGGAAAACTCGAAGGCACTAGACTGCGCGATAGACCACCAATTCGATCGACCATCCAAGAGAAGGATGCTCTCGACGGCCAAGAGTTCACCAAGAAGACAGCTGAGCTGTACGCAAGACTACACTGCCTAGAGTGGGACTTTTTAGACGAAGAAGAATTATTAATTATTAAGCCTCGACATTGAAGAATCCATAACTCGGTCTTAATTTACAAAAAAATACATTTACAAATAATATTCTTATTTAACTTTAACTCTGTGTTAAGCAATAGGACATACTGGTTGCAGATAATAATAAAAAGAAAATAATTGTACTCATATATTATTATAAATGTATACCTTAAAAAAGGGTTCATCTCCTGAAATGAAATATTTTTTCTTACGGAGTATTTGTTTCATCATCATCATCATCATCATTTGCCTTTTGAGGTCCACTGCTGGACGTAGGCCTCCCCCATAGAGCGCCACAACTGCCGGTCCGCTCAATCATGGGGGGTTTTTGCCATAATCGCCACGCTTGGCAGGCGGGTTGGCGATCGCAGTAGGCTGTATTTTGTTGAGAGAGAATGCTGCTGCTCATTCTTCTAGCTTTTCCCTTAATCGCCTTTTACGACACCCACGGGAAGAGATGGGGTGATATTTGTTTACCCATCAATATCAAAAAGAAAATATTTCTGAAATATAATTACTAATACTTGAACCTGTGACCTATCAAAAAGAAATTGGCATACGTCCCAAACTCCTAACTAATACAACAATTCAAATATATCGCCTCTATTACGATTTAGACTAAATAATTAATAGCTTTTAAAATAAAAATATATAATCAACATACACTTATATTATTAGAGCTATTAAAATCACTTGAGAGCGTATAAATATGGCGATTCTATCGGCCAACGCAGTGAAGTAAAAAAATATATAAAACCCCTACTATTCATATAAATTCCACTACACCTTAGCCTTTAAATTATGCACGCAATATCCGACCTCGTTTCCTTTTCATTACAATCTAATCTCATCCTACCCTACCTGTGTAATTCAAGTTAATGCTCTATGCTTTTATAATTCATACAGAATTATAATATTAAATTTTACATTTAATATTAGCGGAGATTGTATTAAAATAATTTAATGAATCATCCTGTAGTTGGTACGTTTGAAGTAAGAAAAAATTACGATAATTTTCAGTGTCTTAATAACATAAATTAAATGCATGTATTTAAAGAAAGGTTGGGCTTCTGTTATCAATATCTATTGAAAAGATTTTCAATAAAATCATCAGTCTGCACCAGGTTTCTAACGTAAGACCACTTTTAATGAATGCTTTGTTCTTAACTATTAAGCTATGGATACTACGAAAATTATGAATTCTGCTTTTGTATTATTCGATGTTAGGTTTTTTCCTGTTTTGTTCGTTCAATCGTTTTAGCATTCAACCGTAGTTTTATTTCACAACTTTACTTTGACTTCGATATCTGTTAAACGCTGACAGAGCATTTAAAACACTTCGCGTTATTTTTTATATGAAACTAGTTTTTGCTCGTATCTACCCACGCATAGCCTTTCTTTTACTTAATATTTTTATTTTACAGTCATCGTATTTTTATAAAAGTTGTCGTGCCAAAAAAATAATGATTTCGATCACCAATTTTATTAATAAATTAGGGTTGATTATAGAGAGGTGGAAAATTAAGGTTGCATTTAAGTATGCTGTGTCATAAAAAAAATTGGTTTGACGTTTGACGCCAAAGAACCTTAAATCTTTATGGTTTATGAATACATCGTTACAATGAATATCGAATTTAATTTTCCCTTTTTTTTCAGGCGGAAAAAAGATTCTCCAAAATGTGTCCGGTGAATTTCGATCTGGAGAGGTGACCTGTATCCTAGGACCGTCCGGATCTGGCAAAACTACATTGCTGAATGTCTTAGCAGGATATAAGTAAGTGACCTGTCTATTTCTCTGTCGTAAAATTTTCAAGCGCTGAATATATTTACACCCTTAATAAGTAAATATGTAGGCAGTTGCGACTATACTTAGACACGGTAGTTAGCTACCGTGTCGTCTCTTCTGTATCACATTTTTTCTTGTAAACTTTATCGCATCTCCGAAAAAGTTCTGTTCGAAGTATATTACACACTAGCAGTGCCTGCGGACAACGTTTCGCGATAGAAATATTTTACTGCAAATATCGCCAAGCTACTGCGAGGGCGGAGCGCGCCGCAAGTTTTTATTCTGCTAATATTTCCGAACATATTTCTTTAAATTGTATAGAATGAAAGGCACAAATTAGAAACATTATTTTTTAAATCTTATTACCATATATTTATAAAGATGTAGATTAATACCATATGGGCTAAATAAAGTTAACGAAAACAATTATAATAATTTTTAAACTACAATTTTGATGGTAAAAACAATCATTGCAAGTTCTTCATAGGCATGTGATATCGCGGATTTTTTTAAAGATTTTGATATCTTCTTTAATACTGCAGTTCATTGTTTTGATCTAACCAAAAAAGTTTTGCAGCGCACATGATGAATGTATTTTTTTGACCCAAAAATCTTTTTATAATCGTGTAAAATTAAGAAAGGGCATGCTCCAATGGTTCGGACATGGCGAAAATGATGGATGATGCAACATTGACTATGCAGATATACAATGCAAAAGCCGATGGATGTAGGAGTCGAGGACGGCCAATACACTAATTCCATAACCAAATAGAACGTGTTCTGGAGTAAGGTGATGTTAATAGCCTCAAAAATCGACTCGGGTGCATGAAAAGAGTTATGAAAGTCAACGAAGCGAGAGAGGCGCGTAGAAACCGTGCCTTATGGCACTCTGTTATCTCTGCCTATCCTGCAAGGGATTTGTCGTGAAGTTAAGTATGTAGATAACTTCAGGATAGTCGCTAATATGGCCCCGATATTGTACTAAGATCTGTTGAACTAGAAATTGGAGCGTTAGCACTAGGTTGCCGTAAGACATTTAAATAAATGGCACCTTATATAATAAGTTACTTTAAACATATAATAACCTCTTCTAATCGAGGTGAGCCTAATAATTCGGTCAAGTTCAAACCGGTTAGCTGAGAAGGTTGACATTTCGAATGTATTCATATCATCTATCTACTTATGTATAAAAACCAATGAGAGAATGTATTAACTTTGTATGATAATAATATTCTTACTGTGACAAGATTTATTTAGATTAAATTATTTTTATATCTCACAGTTGGTCTCCTTGAACTCGGAAACTAAATATTTTACATATAACTTCACACCAAATCCCTTGCGGGGTAGGCAGAGAGAACAGAGGGCCATAGGGCACGATTCTTACACGCGTCACTCGCTTTGTTGACTTTCATAACTCTTTTCATGCACGCGCGTCGGTTTTTGAGGCTCTTAACATCACCTTCCTCCAGGAACACGTTCTATTTGGTCATGGAATGTGTGTCTTGCCCGTCCTCGACTCCTACATGCATCCGCTTTTGCATTGTATATCTGCTTAGTCAGTCTTGCATCAACCATTCTTTCTGCATGTCCGAACCATCGGAGCATGCCCTTTCTTACTTTTACACCGACACTCTCTTTCAAACCAACTTCCTTCCTTACAACCTTGTTTTCTACGCGGTCAGCGAGAGTCACTCCGCAGATTTTGCGTAGTGCCCTCATTTCTACCGCGTTTATTCTACTTTCATGCACACTCTGCCATACCCAGCTCTCGCTTCCATAAGTTAGCGTTGGGATCAGGACAAATATTTTATTTTTATAAAATATAACAAGCGGACCATTGTTGACACTGAACAGTGGTAGTGTCATACAATTAGCTGCATGAATGAGCCGGCTCGACCGGTGAAATACCACGGCATCTTAGAATACCAACATAAAGTAGCTCATGCCATGTGTTTTTCGGTGAGAGAGGTAGCCGGAGGCCCACCTCCCCCTCCTTTTCCATACTACTCCCGTATAGGCTGGCAACGCAACTGTAACATTATCTGTGTTGCAGTTGTCTATGGGCGGCGGTAATTGTTTACCATCAGGTGACCCGGTTGATCGTTTGCTCCCTTCTATCATAAAAATAATAATAATATACTAGCTGGCCCGGCTAACTTTGATTCGCCTCCGAAGCAATAAATTAAATATTTTTTTTTTAAAAAACTGCTACCTGCTAGTAAAAGTTCCGTCAAAGTCGGTCCGATAATTTCAGAGATTTCTCGGAACAAAGAGACAGACAGACAGAAAAAAAATTGTATAGAATTAATATGAATATAATATTTGAAAGCAGTTATTTCAATTTTACAAACGTCAATTTAATTTATATGATAATTTATATTATAGATAACATCAATTTTTCTAGAAACAATTTGTCAGACAGTAAGTAATGTTTGTTTCATTTTATCCTAAACCGATGGAGCGATTAAAATATTTTTTTAATGGGTGTTCAAGAGGATTTGTTAATAGTTTATATTCACAAATAAGCCCGCCACTTTACTTGTAGTATAGATAAATAACCCAGATACCGACTGTCACACCATCTGCTGGGCTTATATTATGTATATATATTTATATATATTTTATTGTGAATATAAACAGTGGTAGAGCCAAGCAGTTCACTGCATGAATGGGCCGGCTCGACCGGTGAAATACCACGACCTCTCAGAAGACCGACGTAAAGTGGCTCATGCCGCGTTTCGTTCGGTGAGAGAGGTACCCGGAGGCCCACCCCCCTTCCCCATTTTTTCCTATACCCTATCCCTTAAAGGTCGGCAACGCAACAGTAACACTATATGTGTTGCTGATGTCCATGGGCGGTGTTGGTTGCTTACCATCAGGTGACACGCCTGCTCGTTTGCCCTCCTATCCCATAAAAAAAAATAAACCATCCTCAAATCCCCTTGAACTCACACATACGATTTTATAAAAATCGGTCCAGCCGTCTAAGAGGAGTTCAGTGACATTCACACGTACACAAGAAATATACATAAAGATATTATTGTATGTTTGTATTGTATTTATGTGAATATATATGTATGTATGTTCATTTAGCTATATGTATAATGATATGTAATCAGGCATTAAATATGTATGTAAATATACGTATATTTATTTATTTCTTAGATTTTCGCGAATCACATTCATAACATTAAAACAACTTTTTTATGAATTGTATCGCGTTTATTTAGAACCTATTTTATATTTATTTAAGAAATAGCAAATAGGTTCAATAATAAATTAACGCGATATAATCCATAAAGAGTTGTTTGAATAGGTATAGTTGTTATTATGCACCTGCCCCAGAAATCTCTGTAATACCTTAGGTTGACTGGCGGAGAATGCGCAAAAATACTGAAGTAAAAAAAATATATATATTTCATCTGATAATTGTATGATAGTATTGAACATTTTTGAAAATAAGACGGCTTTACGTAAACCGCTGATTTTCAGGAGTACGGCAAATTCAACATAAATGAAACAGGTCACCTGCAATTTATTATTTGAAAGGCGAATGCCTTGACTTTTCAGCCACCAAACCTTAATATATAGAATATTTAGGCAACATAATCCTTGGAGAGTTACACCACTAGTAGGTAGTGATATCTGAATTCTTTGCTTTTCATTCGGGATAAAATCCACTGTGCATCATTTCCTAATTTTATATGCAAACTATCTGACCCGGCGAACTTTGTTCCGCATCAAAAGTATTTTTACAGCCTATACAATTAAAGTCTAGTAGTTTCAAAAATCTAAGCATATAAGAAGACGGATGGTGGAAAGCGATTTTGTTTTATACTATGTAACGATATAAAAAAGAAACTTGATAATAATTCATGATTTATTTTTTTATTTTTTCCCTAAAACATGATTGACAATCGCTTTTCAATATTTTCCTACATACTGCACCTATATCCTCGTGCCCATTTCGCGTGGACAGGGGTGTTACGATTGACAGCCAGCATCCGGGGTATCGGATTGGGATCATATGAGATTCCAGCTTGATTGACGCCCCTGTCACTTGGATTTTTGTGCTGAAATTTTGCCAAAAAGCCGTTTTAGAAATAAGTTTTTTATAAAGAGAAAAAGAAATTCTTTCAATATCACTGAAATAATATGATCAATGCGAAAAGAAGTTTTTTCGTTATCTTTTCATGCAAAAAAACTCGGCAGAACATCACGAAACCAACGATCCAACCCCTTGGAGGTATCAGTAATAACATAGGATACTTGAACGACATTTTATAAAATATGATTGGTAGAATGGAAGAAATATGTCATTTTAAGTATCATCTAGCCCTTAATTTGTTATCAGTATTATAACAAAACGCATTCTTCTCATTTAAGTTAAAAATAAAGCCGGGTCAGATAGTAAACAATAAAAAATCGAGCACAATCTAAACATTCTAGTTTATGGGTCACAGTCCGACTTGGTAGACTTCTTACTCACATTAATAACTTTCCAGATTGACCTTGAACCAAAATTTTAAAGTTGTATATATAATACTAAAACAACTTGGTACTTCAGCGTGACAAGGAATACTAGCCGCTCCCTGCGCCTTCAAGTACTAAGCGCGCGATGTTACTGATGAATTGAACTTTTTCTAAGTTCTAAGTCCCGAAGGTGTAGGCGGTGGCTCTTAAGCCTCCACTCGCCGTTATATTTACGTCCCAAATGGAATAGGTGACGAACCTATTGCGCCCATACCAGGCACAAAGTTTTCAGTCATCGATATTTATAACACGTAACTTCCAAAAAACAATTTCGAAAAGTCATTGGTGTGAGCCAGGATGCGGACCCGGGATTCCTTGATTCAGAAGCGGGGTGCTCTACCATTGTACACCTGATGCTGTTATGTATACTATCAAGTCAATTTCTTTTTTATTTGTTACAGTACTAATGGCGTATCTGGATCTATTTTGGTCAACGGTCATACGCGAGATGTACGTTTATTTCATAAATTGAGTACATACATCATGCAAGATGATCTACTTCAGCCCAGACTGACTGTCCTGGAGTCCATGAGGATCGCTGCTGACCTTAAACTAGGAACAGAATTGGGGACGGCGGAGAAGGAACTTATTGTAAGTATTTTTTGATATTTATTTTGACTATTCTTCTTAATCTAAGATCATTTGGAGTCACAATGGAGCCTTCTCTATACTGAAGTATTTGAACGGTAAATAAAATTTTCAACATTATAGTAACGCGTCACTGCTGGTGTTTTAGTAAAAGTGTGAAATGATAAATAGAGGTGGGTGAATTCGATGCCCGATGCGATCAACTTGTGATGAGCATGGTTGTTTTTTGAACACCTGGGTTTTTCCATGTACTCATTGCAAGTATTTCTTGTCAAAAAAAATATTAATTCATTAGCTTGGAAAACTACAGGATTGTGTCAAAAATATTATTAAACTTTTAACTAATATATTATCCCTATCTAATTTTTTTTATACAGTTGTATTCAAGGTTACAGTTAGTTTATTTTTTATATAAAAGTTCAAGTAACTGGACAATGAATAAAATAATTTCAATATATAGCAATATAATATCTCATATAAATATTATCCTTGACCTCATGTTCTTGGAACATAACAATATCGTGAACGTTCGCAATTATTTTAAATAATTCTAGTACGATATAAATCAATTAAGATAGACGATAAAATTAGAAATAGATTTCAATTTTTATTGTTTTTTTTTCGTTCATTTGTTTTTATAACCTCATGCCTTTTTCTAAACGAAAGGGCGGGCAGCGGTTATTACACATTGACTGCTTGAATCTCTATATCTCAACCGGACTAGGCTATATATATATATATATATATAAATACTAGCTGACCCGGCGAACTTTGTTCCGCATCAAAAGTAATAAATGAGTAAATTTGGGATATCACGTGGTTCAATTTGTGCTATTTATCGGCTTAAACGGCGGGCCTCGTGGCGCATTGGTAAAACTACCGGTTTCAGCACTGAGGTCGGGGGTTCGATTCCCACCCGAGCACAAATATTTGTGACAAACATGAATATTTGTGCGGCGTCTGAGTGTTTTTCTATGTATTATAAGTATGTATTTACAAAAGAAAAGTATATATGTATTAGTATCCGTTATCTAGTATCCATAGCACAAGCATTTAGTTGCTTAGTTTGGAACTGGAGGGCGCTGTGTGATTTGTGTCCAAGATATTATTATTATTTATTTTTTTAAACTCCTTAAATATTCGTTTAAATTGGATGCTGTAAAGGGCCAGGATAATCTCTATTACATGCACAATCTATTTAAGACACTTAATTGGATGAAAGTTAATGCTGTAATGTTTAAAATCGCTTCGTAAATAAGCCATTATTTCTCATACATCACTTAGGGTTCAGCCAGCGTATGCAATTAAAGTGCTAAATCTCGAAAATTATCGTTTTTCTTTACAATATCATATATAAAATATAGATCAAAACCACCCCGTTGACACTCTCTAACTATTAAAAAAAACCACATCAAAATCCGTTGCGTAGTTTTAAAGATATAAGCATATAAGGGGACAGACAGAGGAAAGTGACTTTTATACTATGTAATGATATATATATCGGGGAAATTTTGGTCAGTTTTCGATATTTATTATATTTAACTTCCGTAAAGTCATTGATACCGGAATCGTTCCCACGACCTTTTGGTTCTCAAGCACTGTGTTATCCTCGACACAAAAATGACGCACATGGTTTTAAAATCTTGATCAATTGTATCTTGATTGATTGTATCTTGATATGTCAAGATCTACGAGAGAACCTGTCCTAAAGTCTAAAATCTCAAAATGACCTTGTATAGGGTAAGACCACCTATTGCTGGCACCCCACCAATTTATTGGCACGTTGCAATTATTTATCAATATTAAGGTTACCAGTATCCGAACACAATATTTTTTTCGCGTAATAACTTCATCGGTTTAACATTATATATTACTGGCACCACCGAAATGACTCTTTTTAAAAACGGCGTCGTAGTGAACACTTGTTTGTTGTGCCCGGAAATCAATAAAAAAAACTGACAAAAAATTGCGTTTTTTCTCAATAATTTTCTCAAGTCTTAGTTACAGATACTGTTAAGTTCGATTACTTAGATATTTAGCTGATATTTCCTATCATTATTTTTAAACGATAAAACCATTTTTTATATTTTTGTGTGGTGCCAACATTTGGTACGCATAATGAGAGTCAAACCTTTTTATTGGCACATGTGCCAATATTAGCAGAGGGGATCAAGAAAAGAAAAGAAGGGAACGAAAAAAATTAAAAGAAGAAGAAACAAGCGGCGCCAAAGAAACAAACCAAAAACAAAAAGAAGCCTAAAGACGAAATAACGAAAATACTGTTTTCTGAGAAATTTTATACATTTGATACTGACGAAATTATCGAAAATAAAGAAAACGATCAGGGGTTAATTACTTTAAACAGAAAACAAGCAAATAGTCATAATAAAACATACACCACGGACGAAATAGAAAAAATGTTGACTGAATTAGATGATGATAGTGGTGATACCTCATAGATATTTAAATGTTGATTTATTTAGATGTTCATTTAATCTACACGGCTAATTTATTTAGCGGCACAAATACAGAAACCTTGTAGGTGACTATGTGTTTGAGCCGTTTGGGGTTGAGACTTTGGGGACATGGGGTCCGAGTGCTCGTGCACTTTACAAAGATCTTGCAAAAAGGCTGATCGAAGCCTCTCGCGACCAGAGGGCTGGTCTATTCTTCGCACAGAGGATTAGCATTGCCATTCAGCGTGGCAATGCGGCCAGTCTTCTGGGCACGCTGCCTGTAGACCGAGATGCGGAGAAATTTGATTTCAGGTAGTTTTTTAATTGTATATATTGTAAATAATGTAATTAATTTATTTGTTCTTAATATTGTAAATCTCAAGATGTTGATTTATTTAGATGATTACGTACATATATAAAACTATTTGAGTTGATAATATTTTGTTAGAGAGTAATAAAGTTAAAAAGTTTTTATGTTTAATTTATGCTTTTTAAATATAAATATTTAAAAAACATGAGAAAAAAGTTCCTAAACTACGTTCCTGATAAATTATAAAAATTAATATTATATTTTTGTTCCTTGTTGTAATATTTTTTGTTCCTAAGTGTGCTAATTAAGTAAAATAGTAGAAGAGCCAATAATGGGTTATGATCACTGCCAATAAAGGGATTTCTTGTGCTAAAGACTGGTTCTTAAACCCATATCATTTATTTAAAAAAAAAATGTTCAATCATACTGCATGATCTAAAATAAAGTGTATTGGATAAGGATCTACAGTAATATTAAAATAATTTAAAGTACATTTCATTGGTTTACATATTTGTTTCTAAGACCTTCGCGAATCTCACTCATTGATCAAAACAACTTTCAGGATCGTATCGCGTTTATTTATTATTTATTTTTATTTCCCGACGTTTCGAACTCTTTACAGAGATCATTTTCACGAGTATGAACAAAAAGATGGTAGTTGTTCAAAAGCTATCTTCATTGATACAGAGAGCACCCACTTTTTGGAAATAAAAATCAAAAAGTTGATGTTAAAAATATGATTTTTACTATTGGTAACCCACATCAGACCATGAGAACAAAAGTTAAATACTTATTTATAAGATGCATTAATACATCCTGCCTCTAAAGATCCTTTGTTGTATGATTTATTAAGTAAAAGTTATTATTAAATTATTACAAATTATCATATTATTGTATTGTTTAAAATTACATTATATCAGAAATACTCATAATTTTTATGGGATAGCCGCTTAAAGTGCCAATAATTGGGTGTCTTACCATAGGGTAAGACACCCAATTATTGGCACTATATAGATAACACATTATGTTTTGTTATTGATATTCATATGTTATTATTTGAAAGTATTTAATATCTGTTGTATGTGTGTGTATGGCATATACAGCTGTGTGATTATATAGGTACATGTGTGTATGTGTAAAAGTTGTTGTTGAGGCAAGGCTATTAATGCTTGTATATCTTATAACTAAAAATTAAACTTTTTTTTAGAAATCTACATCTTGTGAGTCTTGTCAGAATTGAGTATGGCAAACTGCGCATGAAAGTAGAATAATCATTGTCAGTAAGATTTGCGGTATGACGCGCCCAAACCGCATAAAAAACCAAGGTTGTAAAGTAGGAAGTCAGTATGAAAGAGAGTGTCAGTGTTAAAGTAAGGAAGGCCATGTTCCAATGATTCAGACATGTAGAAGGAATGTATAATCCAAAATTGACTAGCTGACTCTACTTGCAGGATCTTGAAGTTATCAATGACCACAACACACTTTTCATGACCAGATGAAATAAAGATGACAATAGTAATTAAAGCTATAAGATAAGTAAGAAGCGTGCTTTATGGTGGTCCGTTCTCTCTGCCCACTCTGTATAGGTTTTGGCGTGAAGTTAAGTAAATGAGTTTCGAAATAGAAAAGGCAAAAAATACTAAAGATTAAATCAATGGGTTTAAAACATGACGGTGCGAAGTTCTTAGGGTCAGATGGTCAAACATAAAATGCAAATAAATAATTTAACATAGGTATCTAAATTAACATCATGTAATATCGTTGACCTCAAATTATTATGTATATGTTAGCTACAACCTTACATTTAACTATATGGCATTATGTTCCATCATTGTTTTTTTATTAAATGATGAATGCCATTTGATTGTAACCTATATTCAAAAATAACTATAAAATGGAATCTTTCATCTGCTAACACCAGGTTGAAGAAAATTTATTAAATTAATATTTAGAAAATATCGATTAGCCATTTTTATCGATGTAACCAAATAAATCGCTTACAACAAGCAGTACTTACATCTCGATCGTACTTGATCTAGTTTTAATCCAACTCTCTGTAATACATTTTGTTTTTAATATTGTCCTTGAGTGTCACTACGTAGTTTTCGCATATTACTTCTGTCTCGGTTTCCTTTAAATAAATTCCGTTTATCATAGCTCAGGCTTCACTGCATATACAGAACCAAATACTTAAATTTGCTAATAGTACATTTTGGTAATATTATGATTCCTGGATGATGCAAGATTGATTAAGCAGATATACAATGCAAATGCGGATGGATGCAGGAGTCGAGGACGGCCAAGACTCACAGTCCGTGACCAAAAAGAACGTGTTCTGGAGGAAGGTGATGTTAGGAGCCTCAAAAATAGACGCGCGTGCATGAAAAGAGTCACGAAAGTCAACGAAGCGAGTGAGGCATGTAAGAATCGTGCCTTGTGGCGCTCCGTTCTCTCTGCCTACCCTGCAAGGGATTTGACGTGAAGTTATGTATGTATGATTCCCCGAGAACGATTTTAGAGTTTGTTTATTATTAATCACTGGTTACTGACAAAGTCAATCCATTAAATTAAAACAACTTTTAGGATTATATCGCGTTTATTTCTTATTTACTTAAATTTATTTCCCGACGTTTCGAACTCTTTACAGAGATCATTTT
Source organism: Euproctis similis (assembly GCA_905147225.2). Lineage (NCBI taxonomy): Eukaryota > Metazoa > Arthropoda > Insecta > Lepidoptera > Erebidae > Euproctis > Euproctis similis. The sequence continues at coordinate 17,567,962 of LR990114.1, forward strand.
CACTCTGTAAAGAGTTCGAAACGTCGGGAAATAAATATAAGTAAATAAGAAATAAACGCGATATAATCCTAAAAGTTGTTTTAATGAGTGAGATTCGCGAAAGTCTTAGAAATAAATATGTAAAAGTCAATCCAAACAAAAGTATACTACCTACTCACCTTTTATATGATGGGAGGATTAATTATTACGTTTTTAAATGATGGCAAGGAGCGTGATACTTTAGAGCTATAAGTACTAAAAGTCCATTAACTACAGTCACCACTTACCATTAATGTTCTTCTTTGCAACCATCGTAGTTTAAATATCCACACGCTTGTCCAAGATTTGATATTTCATAATTAAAGCTTTTGCTGTTTAGCTTTGAGCGAAATAAAATGTTATATGGATTGCGTCCAAAGATGTATGAAAGTAATGTTATTTCTTTATTTGATATAACAATATAATAACTCAAATAAGTTTAACATGTTTATGTTACATATTTATATTCATTACATAGTATATAACAAAGTCGTTTTCCACTGTCTGTCCCCTTTTATGCTTAGATATGTGAAACTACGCAATGGACTTTGATGCGGTTTTTTAATAGATAGTGGGTGGATATGTCAACGGGGTGGATTAAGGTAGTAATGAAAAAGAGTTAATTTTCTAAATCTAGCACTTTAATTGTAAACGCTGTAAAAATTACTTCTGATGCGGAACAAAGTTCGCCGGGTCAGGCAGTTAATATATATAAAAAAAATCTAAAAAAAATTACATATGCTTAAAAAAAATAGAAGTATTTATTTTTGACTAATTTATCATATCAAATTATTATTATTATCAAATCATTATTATTATTTTTATTTGCCTGATCTTACCCTACTTTATTTGGGATCTTCACGAAATGTCATCCTCTCGAACTATCCATGTTCTCCAAAGACTAGCTTTTCACTTATTTGGCGACAATATTATAACATAACATAACTTCACGCCTTTTGTTACCCGAAGGTGTAGGCAGCGGCTGTTAAGCCTCGTCTCGCCGTTATGTTTACGTCCCAAATGGAATAGGTGGCGAACCTATTGCCATACCGGGCACAAAGTTTTTTAGTCATCGATATTTATCACACATAACTTGCGAAAACCATTTCGAAAAGTCATTGGTGTGAGCCAGTGTCTGGAATCGAACCCCGGACCTCTGGATCAGAAGCCGTGTGCTCAACAACTGCGCCACCGAGACTGTTATATTATAATTTTTATAATTTTTAAATTTATTATTATAATTATAATAATAAATTTTGCGTTAATTAAATTAAGGCAAATATAATTAAAAAGAACTCACAATAGATGTGATATTTTATTATGCAAAAAAAATTAATACCTTGTTATTTTCTATTAATTAATTTTAAAGCGGAGGGGGAGGGAGACCGAGGACCTCCCCGGTGGCATGGTAGCCCTATGGTCCGGAGTGGACCCGGACGTCCGTGCCAGTGGGGGTGTTGGAGTCGTTCTCTCCTCCCGCTTTGCTTCCGGAGTGAAAGATCATGAGTTGGTAGGCCCAAGACATCTTTGGGTTCGAATAAAACTGGGGATCACGCGAGTTTTCCTGGTCGCAGCTTATGCTCCCGTTAGCTCCGCGGATCCCCGCGAACTCGAGGAGTTTTGGGAAACTGTTAGGGATATTCTGGATCTAGCTGAGGAAAATGAAAGGATAATTCTGTGTGGTGATCTTAATGGGTGGGTCGGAACCAAGCGAGACGGCCTGGAGGCTGTCCTTGGTCCGAATGGTGACAAGAGAGTGAATGATGCTGGTAAGCCGATATTGGACGTATGCCTGGAACGGGACCTCCTTGTGTCTAACACATTATTCCGTCATAAAGATATTCACACGTATACGTGGAGACGGAATGAGCAAAAGAGTATGATAGATTTGATTTTGATAGATAGTCGTCTCCGAAATACTCTAAGGGATACAAGAGCCTACAGAGGCCCCACTCTTGATACGGACCACTACCTGGTGGTAAGCCGATTCGTGGGCCTTTTCAAGAAGTGGAGACACTGGCGAGTGCGTACCCATTTCGGAGAGCTTGAAAGGATAAAATGTGAGAAATTAGAAGATGAAAGTGTACGGAGTATGTATGTAGGCCTAGTCAGTAAAAGACTCAATGAGACGAGTCTTTCTGACCTAGGTGTTGAAGAATGCTGGGAAAGAATGAAAGAAAGTATAGTGAATAGTGCAAAAGAAGTATGTGGTAGTGCAAAGAGGCATAAGATTCTGAGAGGTGACGCCTGGTGGGACGCGGATGTGAAATCCAGCGTCGAAAGAAAGAAAAAAGCATGGTTGGATTATGTCTCAAATTTGAACCAGAATGATAGTATGACAGAGAAAAAGTATGAGAGCTACCGCCGCTGCAGGAATGTTACCAAAGCCTTAGTGAAAGAGAAGCGTGAAAGACTTGTTGCGAATGAGGAAGTGAGGTTGACGGAGAACTTCGAGGCGAATAACAAACTCTTCTGGAGGGAAGTTAGAAAGTCTCGGGGTTCTTCGTCATCATCCAGAATGGACAAAATTATGTCTAAGTTTGGTGACATTCTTGCAAACCCAAGCGATGTATTGGGCAGGTGGAGTGAGTATTTTGGGGAAATGTACGAGTATGTTCCGGATGTGGGCGCCGCGAGTGAGCCTACGGCTGACACCGCTGCGCCAACATCTGATGAGGACATTACTATGGAAGAGATTGAATGGTCGATACGAAGTATGAAAAATGGTAAGGCAGCTGGAATTGATATGATGTCTGCTGAAATGATCAAACACGGTGGATCCTGTGTCCGGGACGCTTTCCTGACCTTGAGCAATCTGTGCTGGAGGTCGGGTAAGGTTCCCATGGACTGGAGGCGCGCTGTCATTGTGCCCTTGTATAAAGGTAAGGGATCACATATGCAGTGCGCCAGTTACAGGGCCATCAGTTTGATCAGTTTAGCAGCAAAAGTGTATGGGAAAATTATTGAAAGGAGAATGAGGGTGATATCTGATGGAGTGTTGTGGGAGGCTCAGGGTGGTTTCAGAAGCGGACGAGGGTGCATGGATCAGATTTTTTCTCTCCGCAACATCGTGGAGAAACAACTGGCTGTTAACCGGAAGGTTTTCTGCGGTTTTGTGGATCTGGAAAAAGCATTTGACAGAGTGTTACGAAAGGATCCCGGGCTACGGGGTGAGCGGAGCACTGCTGCGCGCTGTGCAGTCCACTTATGAGGGCTGCACAGCGTGTGTGCGTGTTGACGGCGGCTTGTCCCCCTGGTTTGACGTCAATATCGGCGTCAGACAGGGTTGCGTGCTGTCCGCTCGACTGTTCATCCTGTACCTGGACAGTTGTCTCCAGAGAATGAGATCGATGGATGTAGGGATGCGAATGGGTAACCTAGTTGTGAGCTGCCTGCTTTACGCAGATGACGCCGTGCTTCTAGCCGAATCGCCGTCGGACCTGCAAACACTAGTCACTACTATGAAAGATGATTGCATGATTAAAGGCTTGCAGTTGAATGCGACGAAAACGAAAGTAATGGTGTTTGAAAGGGAGGAATCCAGAACAGATGCAAGGATAATGGTTGATGATGTAGTGCTGGAACAGGTGAATGAAATTGTATATCTTGGATGCGCTTTTAGCAGAGATGGAAGGTACACCGCGGATGTAGAAAGACGAGTGGCGATAGGAAATAGCGTAAACGGAGTGTTGGGCAGATTCCTGGGCGCAAAAAATATTAGCAGAAAGGCCCAGTTAGCAATCCACAATCCAGTCCTGATCCCAACACTAACTTATGGAAGCGAGAGCTAGGTATGGCAGAGTGTGCATGAAAGTAGAATAAACGCGGTAGAAATGAGGGCTCTACGCAAAATCTGCGGAGTGACTCTCGCTGACCGCGTAGAAAACAAGGTTGTAAGGAAGGAAGTTGGTTTGAAAGAGAGTGTCGGTGTAAAAGTAAGAAAGGGCATGCTCCGATGGGTCGGACATGTAGAAAGAATGGTTGACGCAAGACTGACTAAGCAGATATACAATGCAAAAGCGGACGGATGTAGGAGTCGAGGACGGCCAAGACACACATTCCAAGACCAAATAGAACGTGTTCTAGAGGAGGGTGATGTTAAGAGCCTCAAAAACCGACGCGCGTGCATGAAAAGAGTTATGAAAGTCAACGAAGCGAGTGAGGTGTGTAAGAATCGTGCCCTATGGCGCTCTGTTCTCTCTGCCTACCCCGCAAGGGATTTGGCGTGAAGTTATGTATGTATGTATGTATGTAATTAATTTTAATGTGTCATTAATTGTGGGGTGTATTTTTTTCCTGTTGGTTTCTTTGAGTAACTACTTAGTCTGGCCATAAATACTGTTACAACTAAAAATAAAAAAATATTACATTTGAATTTGGAACCTGTCATTTTTATACGATTGTTCATTGTGTTTTCTCGTTTTGGCGCCTACAATACAAATACATTGTACAATATTATGCGATATTAATTATTTTTTTTTTTTTTTTTTTTTTTTTTTTTTTTTCCGGTTTCCGGTGTCAGAGCGTTAACACCTGTTGTTGTTACTCCTCAGAAAATAATTTCAAATAATTGGAAATACTATCGGAGACATCTTAAAATCTTTACTAATTTGAGAACTAGTAGTTAACATACGTGGTGAATATACAGCGGTAAACAGAGAAGTGCAAGAAAAGAAAATAAAACAAAACAACTTCGTCATCGTCACCATTTTAAAGGTTAGAAAAACGGTTACTTCATCCCAGAACTGACAGTACGAGATACCAACATAACGTACAACATAACATACACGATTGGTGTTGCCAACGTAAAATTGATGCTGCCAAATAAAGACAAGGGTTACCAAAAACAAAAGAGTGTTGCCAACTAAAATTGAGTGTTACCAACTAAAAGCAAGTGTTGACAACTAAAATCAAGTGCTGGCCAAAAAGTACTACGTTACGAAATTACCTATCATGGATAAACAAATGGAAGTATTTTTCCAAAAAATGAAGGAAGAAATGTCAGCACAGACACGGGAGATAACCGAAGCCGTCACTAAAAAAGTATCAGAGAGTATCGACAAAAAGTTAATTGCTCTTATGGAGGAAAATAAAAACCTAAAGATTGAAGTCAAAGAATTACAAGAAAAAATTAAGTTAGCGGACGATCACAAAAGGAAAAATAACGTCATTTTCTTTGGTATAAATGAAGAACCAAACGAGTCCACAATGGAATATATTACGAAATTAATGAGAAAAAACATGGACATTCATATCACATCCCAAGAAATAAATAATGCTTACAGACTTGGTGCCAAGAAAGACAGCAAACCACGCCCTATCCTTGTGACTTTTACTACAAACTGGAGAAAAAACGAAATACTTAAGAACAAAAAGAAATTGGATTCAGGAATTTACATCAAGGAAGATCTCAGCAAGGAAATCCTGGAGAAGAGGAAGGAGCTCATGCCTCAGTTAAAAGAAGAAAGGGCAAAGGGTAAAATTTGCTACTTCGTCAGGGACAAAATAGTTACTAAGGAGCCAAAAGATGATAAAAGGGATAAGAGGAAAAGAGACTGCACCGACTCGCCAAATAATTCACCCAACAACCAATGCACGTCGGCCCCAAAAAAGATTAATAAAACTAACATCCTGGACTACGTCGCACGAGGCAGATCGGCTTCACTATCTCTACCCACTACCTCAAAAAACGACCAATAGACACCGACAATAGGAAAACGGAAACAACCAAGAAAAACTATCAACCCAACAAAACTACCCATACACTCACCCCAAGACGGCTGGTCACCGTGGGGGAAGACGACCACTACCCTCCAAATACTACCTCTTCACCTAACAAGAATGCTTTCAGATGCAAGAAACAACAAATTGGAAAACATATACATATAGCTACATTCAACACACTATCACTCAGGACCGAAGAAAGCCTACAAGAACTTCTACTTTCTTTACGAGATATAAAATGGGACATAATCGGCTTAAGCGAAGTTAGAAGATATGGCGAAGCTATTGAGGAACATGATCACTTCATATTATACCATAAAGGCGAAACACCAGGACGTCATGGAGTAGGATTTCTGATAAAGAAAACACTTAAAAATTCAATTTCAGAAATAATTGGCATATCAGAAAGAATAGCCATTTTGAACATAAAGATACCCCCTGGCAAAGAAATATGGTCTATAGTGCAAGTATACTCACCAACCGAACAATCGACGAAATCAGAAATTGAGGCATTCTACCTCTCCTTAAATGATGCCATTAAAGACTACGCACACAAGAACTATATTGTAATGGGTGATTTTAATGCTCAAATTGGACCACGAAGGAATGGAGAAGATATCGCCCTGGGGCCCTACAGTAGCGGCAAAAGAACAAGAAACGGACAGAAATTAATGGAAATGGCGTTCGAGAATCACATGAAAATTCTAAACAGTCAATTCAAGAAAAGACCATCCAGAAAATGGACTTGGGTATCACCAGATGGCAGATACAAAAATGAAATAGACTACGTGCTAACAAACAGACCAAAATCATTTGATGACTGCACCACTATCGCAAACCTAAATTTCAATAGTAATCACAGAATGCTCAGAGTACGGCTGAACACATCATCTGTCCTCAAATCAAGTCGACCTTTCAAAGCGAAAACCACAATACCAGGCAACAATGCAGCAATAGTCACTATCCAAGAGAATCTCCGCTCGGTGACACAATCGTGTCTTGAACATTTAAACACTCAAGAGAAATATAATATAATACATGAAATATTAACAGCAAAACCTAATACTAACCAGAGCGCACCAAGTAATAAAAGCCACATATCTGAAAAAACCCACCATCTCCTACATCAAAGATCAAAATTAATTAGCACAACAAGCAAAACAAAAACTATAAGAGAACAAATTGGAAAATTGAGCAAAGAAATAAAAATACAAATGAGAAAAGATAGAGAACATTCCAGACTTAACACTTTTGAAAAACATATCAAAAGGACTGGCGGTATTAAGAAGGCTCTTAAAGTCCTAACAGACAAAACCAACTGGATACCTAACATGAAAGACCAACACTGTAAAACAAAAACCAAAAGATCAGAAATCTTATCAATAGCCACAAATTTCTACAAAAACCTATACTCCAGCAAGAATCAAAGAATAAATACAGACTTAGACAACCATGACAATGTACCACACATACTAGTAGAAGAAATACACAAGGCAATCATTACACAGAAGAACGACAAAGCCCCGGGTCCCGATGGTATTACAAATGAACTGCTTTTAGGCTGTAGAAATTGTATTGCACCGGTACTAAAATATGTTTTCAACGATATTATAGATACAGAAACAATACCGACGCAGTGGACCACATCAACAATTATTCTCCTTCATAAAAAGGGAGAAAAATCAGAAATAAACAACTACAGACCCATTAGCCTAATGTCTAATATTTATCAAAATTTTTCAAAAGTAATTTTAGGTCGGATTACAAAAACTCTAGACGACAACCAACCTCGGGAACAAGCTGGATTCAGGGCGGGTTATTCAACACTGGACCACATACATGCTGTGAGACAAATTTTTGAAAAGAACAAGGAATTCAAAGTACCATTCTATTGTTGTTTCATCGACTATAACAAGGCATTTGACTCAATCGAACACGAGTATATATGGACTTGCCTCAAGAACCAAGGAGTCGAACATAAATACATAAGAATCATTAAAAACATATATGCAAACAGTACAGCGAAAATAAAATTAGAAAAAGAAGGAAAAGAAATAAAAATAAATAGAGGGGTAAGACAGGGAGATCCGCTATCGCCAAAATTGTTTACAGCTGTTCTTGAGGGCATCTTTCGAAAACTAAATTGGAATCAGTACGGCTTAAACATAAACGGAGAAAAACTGTCCCACTTGCGATTTGCCGATGACATCATATTATTCGCTGAAACAAAAGACCATATACAAAAAATGCTCATAGATCTCGACAAAGAAAGCCGCGTGGTAGGTCTGACAATGAATTCATCCAAAACCAAAGCACTAACAAATGCACTAGAAGACCCAATCATCATAAATGGAGACCTGATCGAGTATGTTACAGAATACACCTATCTAGGCCAACAAATTTCAAACACCAAAATAATGACGAAGGAAATAGACACAAGAATCGGAAAAGCATGGAATTGTTACTGGCGACTAAAAGAAGTTATGAAGAACAAAGAAATTAAGATGTCCATTAAATCAAAACTCTACAACACCTGCGTCCTACCAGTCCTAACATATGGTTGCCAAACCTGGGCTCTCACCAAAGCGCAAAACAAAAAATTAGAAACTTGCCAGTCAGCAATGGAACGAAGCATGTTGAATATACGAAAATCTGACAAAATACGTAACCAAACTATCAGAAATCGCTCTAAAATAGAAAACATAACGACCAGAATTCGAAAACTTAAGTGGCAATGGACAGGTCATACAATAAGAGGCTTCGAAAAATGGAACAAAAACATAGTATTTTGGTATCCTAGAAATGGAAAAAGAAAACGAGGCAGACAGTTTCGAAGATGGGAAGACGATATAAAGGCAATTGCAGGAAAAACATGGACTAGGACAGCGCTAAACCGAGAAGAGTGGAAAGATATGGAGGAGGCCTTTGCCAAAGCTGGGCAAACAGACGAAGTTGTCGGTGTCAAAGACTCATCAGAGTCGCTAATTTAAATATTTTATGTAACTTTTTTGTCTGAATAAAGGCTTATATTATTATTATTATTATTATGCGATATTAAAATGGAGTGGGGTGATAAAGAGAACCGAATCGCTGTGATTGCATTACACAAAGTAGGTCTGGAGCCAAATGCAATTTTTAAAACTCTCCATACACTTGGTATTAGTCAAATGTTTGTGTACCGGGCTATTAATAGGTACAATGAGACCTCATCTGTTTGTGACATAAAAAAACCTGGCCGTCCACGTAGTGTTCGTACGAAAAAGGTGGTCAAAGCAGTAAGGGAAAGAATACGAAGAAATCTTATCCGCAAGCAAAAGATTTTATCTCGGGAGATGAAGATAGCACCTAGAACAATGTTGCGTATTTTAAAAGATGACTTAGGACTTGCAGCCTATAAGAAGTGCGCTGGTCATTTATTAACTGATAATTTAAAAAAGAATAGGGTGTTAAAATCTAAACAACTACTGAAGCGGTACGCAAAGGGAGGTCACAGAAAAATATTGTTTACGGATGAAAAAGTTTTTACAATTGAGCAACATTTTAACAAACAAAATGACCGTATTTATGCTCAAAGCTCTAAGGAAGCTTCCCAATTAGTTGACAGAGTGCAACGTGGGCATTATACGACTTCAGTGATGGTTTGGTGGGGTGTTGGGGGGGGGGGGGGGGGGGGTGAGCTACGAAGGAGTGACTGTGCCATATTTTTGTGAAAAAGGTAACAAAACATCGGCACAAGTGTATCAAGATACCATTCTTGAAAAGGCAGTCAAGCCCCTTAACAACACCATGTTCAATAACGAAGTATGGTCCTTCCAGCAAGACTCGGAACCGGGTCATATAGCTCGTTCCACGAAATCTTGGTTGGAAGCGAACGTTTCGGACTTCATTAGAGCTGAAGACTGGCCGTCGTCTAGTCCCGATCTTAATCCACTGGATTATGATTTGTGATCAGTTTTAGAGAGTACGGCTTGCTCTAAACGTTATAATAATTTAGAGTCCCTAAAACAATCTATACGATTGGCAGTGAAGAATTTTCCTATGGAAAGAGTGCGTGTTTCTATTGATAACTGGCCTCAACGTTTAAAGGCCTGTATTGCAGCCAATGGAGACCACTTCGAATAAGTTTTTTATATTTTATATCGTTTTATATTTATGTATTAAAGTAACACACTGTAAAAGTAATAAATGTTATTTGCAATTAAATTTTTTTTTTTTCTTTGTTATAATATTTATGGCATGACTAAGTATTGTAAAAAAAAATCACACGATTTATAACGAACATGTTTGACTGCTATTATATTATAAATTTAAATATGAAATTAAATGGAATAAGGAAACTGCTGCGACAATTACACCTCGACTCACCGAATTTGTTCTTTTTCTACTATTATTACTACTAATTATTTTAGCCATATTACCCAAGGCACCATGTTACCCAATAAGCAATTGTTATCAAACATAAACTCGGAAAAAAGTAATTGATACGAGCCCGGATTCTAAGTTTCTGATTTAGAAGTGTGGTAACTGGTGCTTAACCTGTGTGCCACCAAGAAGTTTTAAGAAATTTTTGGCACATGTGAAAATTATTTGTGTTTCTGCCCGCCCAAAAAGTTCGCGTGCCCAAAATATCTGGCAATCAAGCTCCAACTTCGACTTTGACAATAATATTTAAAAACATTTTTCCAAATTGCTTGTTATATATTTGAACGCAAAATATAACCTCGAATGTATGAAGTTAAAGCAGGAAATTGTTCAAGTACAGAAGTTAATTTTAAATACACATGAACCCAAACTCACCATCGTTATTTATCATGTAGCAAGTCTGAAAATGTCAAGAGTACTTAAGAAATCGATGTTCTTTTAGAATGAAAATATGAAAGCTTTTTTTTATTACATAGTTTTACAAAAAAAAAAAAATTCAAAATTCAAAATATCTTTATTCTTTAGACTTTAAAAAGTGCTTAGAATCGTCATACAAAACTACAAGCTAAAATACGCGGAGCTTAGATTCCCTTTCATCACACTATCTTGTATGTGAAAGCGAATCTAAGTGCCAGTACCGGCGTCAAGGCTTCTTGAGAAGAACTGGCAAGAAACTCAAGGCCGACTCTTTATAATAACAAATTATAATAATTACAATCAACACAACACAAAAGGAGCAGTTCAATTCCAAACTTTTTTTTATCCCGTGACCTCCCAAAAGATAAATTATATCTACCTAAAACTTTTACTCGTCAATGGATTTTTATATACCATTTCTGTTGAATATTAAATACTTTCGTGACGTCAAATTCTGTCACATCGAATCACGTGGCTCCGATAGCTGTCACACTGAATAAAGTATATTATTATAAATCATAATAAAACCAGACAATTTTGAATACAACACTATATAAAGCACCAAGTCAAAAATGTATACCAAATTTTATTTCATGAATAAATAATAAGAACTTTGTAAGTCACGTGGGCTACGTGGTTAGAAGTTGGACCTTTCGAAATGGCTGCCGTAGGAGGATTGTGTGTGTGTGTGTGTGTTTTTTAATATAGTTAATAGGAAACAGCTTTTAGGTTGTGCATGTAAAATTCAAAAGGGCCACTAATGTTAGATTTATCAACAAAATTCCTTTTTAGGGCCCTTTCAAAGGAGATTAGATCACGTTTACACTAAATGGATTCGTGTAGGGATGATTTTGTTGAGCTTCACCAATTCTCAAAAGTTGGAAATACAAATAGTGAAGGCCTTATTGTTATTTATAAAAAAAATACAGTATATATTTTTTTTTGTATAAATAACAAAAACAAGTTTAAAAGTCTCGGTGGTCCAGTGGTCAAGCATCCTACTTCTGAATCAAAAAGGCGCGGCTTCGAATCTTGGCTCACATCAATGACGGTTATTCGAAATTATTTTCGAAATTTATGTGTAATAATAATCGATGACTGAAAACTTTGTCTTTGTTGCCTGGCATGGCAATAGGTTCCAACCTATTTCCATTTGGGATGTAAACATCACGACGAGTCGAGGCTTAGCAGCCACTGTTACCTTCGGTTATATTCCAATAAAACCACGTTTATACGTTTTATAAAATAGTCTACATTTCAAATTACCTATGAATTCCAAAAACAATTATTCGGTAATTATTTTTTATCAGTCAGAAGATATAGATGTTGAAATTAATCCTTAAATTTCAAGGTTTTAAACGTGAGTTATAGAAATAAATCTCTTTTAATAATGAAGTATTTAATTATTATGAAATATAATGGTGGAGGGGGTAAATAATTGTGTAGCTTATATTTTTATATTTTTTATTATCTGTTTTGAAAACATCTTATTGTTTAATTACATTGCACAATTGTTTTAAATTATATATATGTGTAAAGTCTCGGTGGTCCAATTGTCGAGCACACGGCTTCTGATCCAGAGATCCGGGTTCGATTCCTAACACTGGTTGTCACCAGTGACCATTCGAAATTGTTTTCGGAAGTTAAGTGTGATAAATATCGATGACTGAAAACTTTGTGCCCGGCATGGCAATAAGTTCGCCGCCTATTCCACTTCGGACGTAAACATAATGGCGAGACGAGGCTTAGCAGCCGCTGCCTACACCTTTGGGAACAAAAGGCGTAACGCTATGTTATGTTATGTTACATTGCGTAATTGTTTTAAATTATATATATGTGTATAATTTATGTAAAAAAGTTGAGTATATCTAAACATAACAATAAAATTATTTCTTTCTGTTTGAAGGTCGACGAAATTCTTCAAACTCTTGGCCTGTGGAAACATAAGGACACTATGTCTGAACGTTTGTCTGGTGGTCAGCGAAAACGTCTGTCCATCGGCATGGAGCTCGTGAACAATCCACCTGTTATATTCTTAGATGAACCGACCACGTAAGTTTTCAAAGTATTATGATAAACTTATTTTTAAGTAGTTAGTAGTAGTTATTTCTAAGAAGTAATGAGTATATATTAAATACTATAAATTCTGGGATGATGGTATGGCTGCTGATATAGTCATCAGCTATATCATTATCCTATAATTTATAGTGCCACTCCAATTTAAGTGGGTGTTCTGAGACGGAACTATGGGATTTTCAAAATAAAATTAGATCTGCAGCAATATATATAAATATAAATTATATATATAAATATATATATATATATATATATAAATTCACAAGAAATCGTACCAAAATAACCCTCATATTAAAGCTTGAGGCTCGTCTTTGGGTTTGGTTGTTATAGAAGTGTGCTGAATTGAATAAGTTGGTTGAATAGTTCCAAATTAAATTAACCGTATCCAACGGACGAAAACGCACACGAGTCATATCCTAACCTGTAAGGATTTCGTTTTTTACCTCCTCACATACAGAACCCTGAATTACAATTAGTAAAGAATACCACAAAAGTTATAATCGTTGCTAAGGAAAAAAGGAATCTGAGCATTAAACATGCGTAATTGCAAACGTTATCGACAAATTGTACGTGTTATATGAGCAGATAAAAAACCGGAACTGAATTTTATCAAATAATTTGATTGAAAAAAAAAGCAAAATATATCGTTTAGTTAGCTTAACTTGACACCATGAGGTATAGTCAGAGGAAATAAAGCTCCATAAGGCTTACATTTCTTGCACGCTTCACTCGCTTCTTCGACTGTCAAAATTTTAGTCTTTCACGCTCATAGTTTTTCAAGACTACTGACATCACGTTTACTTTGGTCATGGAAAAAGTATCCGTCCTCAACTTCTACATCCTTCCACTTTAGCACTCTATATTTGCTTAGTATGTCATCATCTAGTCTTAACATATCTTTGAGCCATCGGAAAATTCCCTTTCTTTATTTTAACACTATTCAGTGGTAGAGCCAAGCTGTTCGCTACATGAATGGGCCGGCTCGACCGGTGAAATACCACGACCTCTCAAAAGACCGACGTAAAGTGGCTCATGCCGCGTTTCGTTCGGTGAGAGAGGTTTATATGTGTTGCTGGTGTTCATGGGCGGCGTTGGTTGCTTACCATCAGGTGACACGCCTGCTTGTTTGCCCTCCTATCTCGTTAAAAAATATATATTTGATCTACTATATATTCCATCGTTGAGTTTAGCGAAGAAATTTCATTTGTTTCAAAGAAAACAAAATGATACTGTTGAACTGAAATAACATTTAAAGTTTTTTTGTAAACTCGTAACGTTTTTAAACACTTTTTTGTTTACTTTCAAAACGAAAAGTGTTCGAAATGTAATTCATTATTGTGTTGTATCGACAAAAGGTCGGGTCAAGTACGGAATGGTTCAAACAGAAACACATAAAGTAGGCACAAAGGAAAGGAGAGGTGATTCTCTTAATCACCGCGTCCCTCAATAAACTTTTATTGGTACGTTAAATTTAAAACGTGTTTTCGCAAAACCAAACCTTTCATCCGTTGCTGGGATCTAATTATGACAAAAAATACTAATGAAATCACAGGTAGGAAGGAGGGTACAACTGATTGGTGGTACTTTGTGCACCGCTCCGGAATCACTCCAGGATAATTGCTGTAATTTGGATCACAAACCAGAACAATAAATATTCTGTAATGCACTGATTAACTTTTATCGTAGCAACAACACTTGACTTTTCTCGAGCATTTTTGTTATTTAGTTATACACAGTCTATGAATTTTGGTAGCCCTACTCATTAGAAATAATATAATATGTTGCCTTAATTATAATTATTACTTCTTAATGTTAGAAAGGCTTTTAATGGACCTTTACTTTCGATAGAGCCACATACATAAATGTTTGTTGCCAATTAAGATTTACAAATACAAATTCAAGTTCAAACTAAGTCAAGTTCAAGTCTAAGTCTTGAGAAATAAAAAAATACTAATATAGTTTTTATACACTTGAAAATATTGAAGAATCTAAGAACCCTCTACCTTTATCGGTAAATCATTTAAATTTATTAGAAGGCAATAAATCATGAAAATGAAATATAAGAACCATATTATTAGAAGAGAAAGATCTCGATGGTCCAGTGGTCTTGGCCTTTGGCCTACATCTGTGTCTGTAGGTTAAATATCCTACATTTTGTTGGGTAGATGCTTGTAATAGTAATAAAAAAGACGTTTTTTTATATTATAGCTTTCGTTAATTAACCATTACGGAAACTTGCTTGGCTCTTAACTTGGGCTAGTATTTGGGCTACTATACCTTTAAAGCACAAAACCTACTGCTATGTTTTCAGTAGCGATATTAATATCAATAAATATTATACATGGTTTTAAAAAGAACATTTGCCAATGCAAATCTTGTTCATTGGAACGTTGCCTGGTTCTTCTCATGATGGCCCTAGAGTCGGGTCTCGTGGCGATCCGTGTTTTTTTGTTCCACGGAGCACCTTTTTGGAGCGCTGGTATTTAAATATGATATTTATTTATAATAATAAGGTTATTTCGGCATTTCTGGTAATTTTCATGTGTTTGGGAAGATCTAATGAACATAAAACTATTGTAATTTTTGAAAATACTTAAATGTACAAAAGACTGGATTTGACGTGGGTTCCATTTCAAAAAATATATAATATACCTATATATATATATATATATATATTATTTAAATTTCCAACTAAAAATCTGAATTGATGTACTGACATCTATTTGCGGGGACTGTTTAAAAAAAATGGACAGATAAATAAAGTTTATAATTATAGTAAAATTGATACTAGAAAGAGAATCAGTGTTTAATTGATGTCCACAAAAATAATTTAAGAAAGAGTGATGAGGTACGTAACATACATACATTTTTATAGACGATTAACACTCGAATGTTTTATAAAACAGCCGTACCTTTTACAGAGGACTAGACATCGTATCCATCCGTCAGTTGGTGGTGCTGCTGCGTCTTCTGGCTCGGCAAGGAAGGACCATAGTCTGTATTGTACATCAACCATCAGCTTCACTGTTTACCCTCTTTGATAAAATATACGTGCTGTCAAGAGGGTTATGTTGTTACCAGGTAAACGTTTTAAGTATCTATAATATTAATTTTAAGAGACTACTTGAATTTAAGAGATTAGTTTTAACTAATCTTTTAAAATGGAATAAAAGGCTTTTTTTTTTTTTTTTTAATCTTTTAAAATAGTTTACTGTCTCGGTGGTACAGTGGTCGAGCATTCCACTTCTTAATCAAGAAGTCACGGGTTCGAATCTCGGCTCACACCAACCAATATTTTCATAATCATCATTCTTTTTAAATTCTTTGTTTATTGCTTTTGATTGAGCTAATATTTCTCATTACATACATAACTTCACGCTTTTTTCTACCCGAAGGTGTAGGCAGTGGCTGTAAAGGCTCGACTCGCCGTTATGTTTACGTCCTTAATGGAATAGGCGGCAAACCTATTGCCATACCCGCCACAAAGTTTTTAGTCATCGTTATATTTCACACATAACTTTCGGAATTATTTAATTTCGAAAAATCATTAGTGTGTGCCAGGATTCGAACCCGGAACCTCTGGATTTAAAAACCGTGTGCTCGACCACTGGACCACCGAGACAACATTAAAATTAAGAAAACACAAGTCATCATCCCCCATCAAACCACTACACACAAATAGTCTTAAATCACTAACAAAGTTTGATTGTCTCCGAAACTAATTATCCAACTTGCTATGATCCAAAATGTCAATCACTGCGAAGTTCTCGTAAGCCCAAAATCAAATGGTTTATTCATTAAAATATTCTCCGCGACTCGAGTTGAAGTCACAAATTAATTGGTTTGTTCGCTGACTAGAAGACATCTGGCATGGGTTTTGAATTTTGCGGATATTCTTAAAATTGTGAAATAAATATATTCAATTTATAGGCAAATAAATAAGTCAGATGCGTGAGCTATTTTACACATGCATGTTTAGATAGCTCATCATTACAGTCATTTAAGCCTTAAGTGTGTGTTAATACCTTACACAATCATTACATAGTATAAAACAAAGTCACTTTCCGCTGTCCCCTTATATGCGCATATCTTTAAAACTACGCAACAGATTTTTATGCGGTTTTTTTTAATAGTTAGAGGGTGTCAACGAGTATAAAACAAAGTCACTTTCCGCTGTCTGTCCACTTATATGCGCATATCTTTAAAACTACGCAACAGATTTTGATGCGGTTTTTTTTAATAGTTAGAGGGTGTTAACGGGGTAGTTTTCATCTATAATTCATGTATAGTGTAGTAAAAAAAAAAGTGATAATTTTCAAGATTTAGAACTTTAATCGCAAACGCTGCCTGAACCCTAAGTGATAAATCAAAACAACGTACTACATTATTACACACCTTTAAAAGTTCTAGAAAAAAGTCCGCAAGGGCATATGTCTATCTCTTAGGGATAACCCACAATGACCATTTTTATTTTTTTTACTTTTTACAAGAAATAATGGCTTATTTACGAAGCGATTTTAAACATTACAGCATTAATTTTCATCCAATTAAGTGTCCTAAATAGATTGTGCATGTAATGTAGATGATCCTGGCCCTTTACAGTATGCAATTTAAACGAATATTTTCGAAGATATTGCTGTATTAACATAGCGGGACAGCAGTTATTACTTTTTATGCGGAACAAAGTTCGCTGGGTCAGCTAGTATTTATATAAAAAAAAAAACAATATTAGAGTTCATTATTAAAATATTCACTCCTTTCTTTTATATAATTTTTGGAAAAAAAATACGAATAATCACAATTGGTACCGGGGACCTATCAGCTGGTTATCACAATGCTGAACCAGTAAGCAGTTCTTTAGTATTTTCTTTAAAATATACATATATGTTATATATATAATATACGTTATATATATATATGTGATATATATATATATATATATATATATTACTTGACGTGAAGTATAACTTCACGTCAAGTCTCTTTTGAGGTAGGTAGAGAAAACAGAGTCAATATTCACATTTCTTAAAGAAATTATATATGAATATGAGAAACGAGCCATTACAGAATTTCCCAAGCTTCACAAAACTCTTTCTTATATTCACAAAAGTCTTATAAAAATACGCCATATTTTATAAAATAAGGGCGTATACATTATGAGCAAGCGTGTCACCTGATGGTAAGTGACTAACGCTACCCATGGACACTGAAAGTTGAAACACAAATAGTGTTACAATTACGTTTCCAGCCTTTAAAAGCGTAAGATGGGAAGGTAGTTTTTCACCGGTCCAGCCGGCCCTTTCAAGCAACGCACAACTCAGCTCTATCACTGCACTTTACTTGAAGTGAAGTGTTATATGCCGTTGATACTCCGTAACTTATATTAAATATTATTCATAACTTGTCAACCTTGTTTGTAAGAGAATATTCGGATGTAGCAAATAGTAACTCATGTTTTGTAAAAATGTATTGTATTTCGTCACCACTTTGTACGAATTACGAAAGCTTTTAGCTATAAATTGCCTTTTTGGTTGTTTATGCTGAGCTGAAACCATTTCCCCTTTATGATACATTACTTATACTTATTCATGTTTTTTTTTATATAATTTTTGCGGGACATGAGGGCCAATGGGACCCGCCATTGGCCCTCATGTCCTGCAAAAATTGGGCTGAGAGAACAGAGTCGTCATAGACATTTTTCAAACAGATTTTAAATATAATAAACGATCTATTACAATATTTTCCTAGCTTCACTAAACTCCTAAATGTTGTAAAAATACTTCAATTTTTATGAAAGAAGTGAGCATTTCGAGCGTGCTGGTCACCTGGTGGTAAGCAACGAACGCTGTCTATGGAAAGCTACAACACAGGTAATGTTATACTTGCATTGCCAGACTTCAAGCCGTTGGAAAGAGATCGGGAGGGTGGGGAGAATGCGATGGTCGTGCTGATATCTCTTTCAATTTCGATATTCTGCGATTCAAGTCAGCTCATTTAGTAGCGAAGTTTGTGGCTTGTATAAGTGAATTGTCAAAGTACACCACGATTGAACCTGGACCCTCGAGGCCGAATTCCCATTATCATTCTACTAGGCCATCAAGATCCTCATTGTTATGATATTACGGGTATTTATAATATCCTTCCAAAGATATTCCCTCATTATCTTTAAGTATAGGTTATATGATATGAGTGCCGATACTAAAGTATTTCACAGTTTTTCTACTAAAGTATAACAGGTTAGAATCAAGAATATTACTATAGTAAAGATACCTTAGAAAAGGGAGTCATATATTTCCCTTAAGAACAATGTAATAACCATTACCCTCAACCGCTAACATGAAATATGAGAATAAATATTGTAGGCTGTGATTATTGTATAAATAACTTCAATTTTGGTGTGCGGTATTTGCTGAGATAGCCATTCACTTACACAACTCGTCTCGTGGGAGTCGTAAGAAGAAAAAAGGATGACGCTGTACATTTTTGGTGTACTTACATGTTATCATGTGCTGCTGTGCATACATATCATACCTGAAGCTACATTACCTGGTGGTAAGTGACACACAACAAAAATAGTGTAGCATTGCTGACGTCTAAGATTGGATTAGGAGTGGGTAGGAATAGGAGGGGAAAGGGATGGGCCTCCAAACCAACCAACAGTACTTTTTTACCGGTTGAGCTTACCCATTCATGCAGTAAAGCGTGCAGCTCTGCCACAGTTACAAACCAACAGCATTTTTTTTCTACATACCTCGTTCTTTAAACCAGTTTAAAAGTAATGTCTATAAATGTTATACATTAGTATGCATATTACATGGTGTCAGTGGTCCAGTGCTCGATCAACTCGTGGCGCATTTGACGAGCCTCGTGGCGCATTGGTAAAAAACTACCGGCTGCAGCAACGAGGTCGGGGGTTCGATTCCCACCCGAGCACAATTATTTGTGACAAACATGAATATTTGTGTGGCGTCTGGGTGTTTTTCTATGTATTATAAGTATGTATTTACAAAAGAAAAGTATATCTGTATTATTATCCGTTGTCTAGTATCCATAACACAAGCATTTAGTTGCTTAGTTTGGAACTAGAGGGCGCTGTGTGATTTGTGTCCAATATATTATTATTATATTATTAACTCGCTTCGGAATCAAGAAGTTGGGTAGAAAAAGGCGTGAAGTTTTATTTATGTTCGTTATGCATATATTTTTATATACTATCCAGGGCGAACCACAACTTCTGGTATCGTACATGGCCGATGTGGGTCTCTTGTGCCCAACCACACACAATCCGGCAGATTTCATTATAGAAACATTAGTTATGGACCCAGAAATGGCTGCACATCTATCAGAGTTGGGTCAAAATGGCAAGTTGTGCAGAAAATTGGAAAGAATTGTCATAAGAGGTGGCAAGTAAGTATATAATTAATTCCATAAAACAAAACTAAAACTAATTTCGTCAATCAACTTTATCAGCGTATTAAAACTTCAGTTATTATTTTGGCTGCTAGGTACTCAACAGCAGAATCTGAAAAAACTTACATATTCATTTGGAACTAAAACCTATTTAAAACATTATTTATTATTAATTTCATTTTTTTTACAGAAAACCAATATTGCATTCCGAAGAATCGATTCAAAGAATATATGTGGAGCACGTAGCTAAGGAGAACACGACAAACATGGAGTTTCCAAATTCATTTTGGGTACAATTTGTAATTCTCAGCAAAAGGATGTTCACACAGAATAGAAGAAATGTTGTAAGTAAAGTTATACTCGTACATACATAACTCCACGCCAAATCGCTTGTGGGGTAGACAGAGAGAACTGTGTGCCATGAGGCACGAATCGACACGGTTCTTACACGCCTCACTCGCTTCTTTGACTTTCATAACTCTTTTCATACACGTCGATTTTTGAGTCTCGTAACACAGTGAAACCATGCGTCTATTTCTAAGTTGAGATGTCAAAAAGTTGCTGAAAACCTTTTGAAGTCTCATTTTAAGTGATGATAGTAAAGGCAAACAACACTTTTATAATGTATAAGTATGTGTATATTTTTAATATATTTCCCAACTGACAATGACATCAATAACTTTTCTAAAATATTTTCGGAAGTTATGTGTGAATAATATCGATAACTGAAAACCTTGTGACCGTAATATCTCAATAGGTTCGCCACCTATTCCATTTGGGACGTAAACAAAACGCCGTGTCCGGTAGAAAAAGGCGTGAAGTTATAATTTTTTTAAGTACTTTATCTAAGTTTTTTTTCACCTTAATCTGTTTCAGGTGGGACTGTGGATCCAATTATTCTACCATGCCCTATCAGCATTCCTAGTTGGCAGTATATTTTTTAATGTTGGCAACAATGCCGCAATGCCTGTTGTCAATTTCAAATTCTGCTTGTGTTGTTTGGTTTTCTTCGTATACACTTACACAATGATCCCCATTTTATTGTGTAAGTACGGATTAACAGCCTCTAAAGAATTTATGTTGAATAAATCTTAAACAAACTTAGTCGTGTCGTTGATTAATAAAGATGAATTAATAAAGAAGGAGAATTGTATGTTTAGTTTTGAAAACATGATATTTATTGATTTTTATTTAATTTATAGAATATGTTTCATGAAAATCAATTGTGTTTAAAATCAGCAAAATTTTAAATTTTGACTTTAGTTTCCTTCATCTCTTTTTATATACAGTTTTAGATTATAATAAATATGTATATTTCAGTTCCTCAAGAAGTGCGATTACTACGCAGAGAATATTTCAATCGATGGTACGGTTTGAAAGCCTACTACGCTGCACTAACATTTTCTAGCCTACCTATGATGGTTAGTACTAATTTAAAATAAAATTTCTCTTGGGAAACTATATTTATTAAATATCCCTATTTTTTTTTTACGTTGATAAATGCACTATGAATGTATGTCATTACTCAAAAATTATGTCGTTTCGCCTTTTTTCTTTCTTCATATTTTTTATAAAATCGTAGAGTCGGAGTAAATTGCAATATATTCGTCGTGCAAACTCTTTGTTTAGTAAAGTTTAAGTCTCTGTTAAATAAAATACTGTGAGCAATAGGAATTATTAATTTTAATGTTGGCGGTGGCGCAGTGGTCGAGCACACGGCTTCTGATCCAGAGGTCCGGGTTCGATTCCTGACACTGGCTCACACCAATGACATTTCGAAATTGTTTTTCAGTTTTTCAGTCATCGATATTTATCACACATAACTTATGTGTGATAAATATCGATGACTGAAAAACTTTGTGTCCAGTATGGCAATAGGTTCGCCACCTATTCCATTTGGGACGTAAACATAACGGCGAAACGAGGCTTAACAGCCGCAGCCTACACCTTCGGGTAACAAAAGGCGTGAAGTTATGTAATGTTTTTAATGTGACGACGTCTGGTAAACGGATGAGCTGTACGCGTGAAAAAGCATGCCTCATTGTCACTTGTCAATTTCCCCCTGTACAAGAGAGAGCGCGGAACAAGCGAAAGGGAGGCATGATCGGCCTTTGTTGTCCCTAGTGACGAGAGATTGATAGATTTCTTTTCCACGACGTATTTGGTGATAGAATTATTTAAGTAATAATACTTTTATTCGTTTCATAAATATAATATGTAATTTTTCATTAATACTTCCCGTACTACGTATTTACCGAAAATCAATTTTTTTATTTCATTATTTTTTTTGTTTCAGATTGCACTTGGGTTCTTGTTCCTCGCGATTGCATATTTAATGTCAGGACAATTGCTCGAGTGGAATAGATTCTTTTTATTCTTAATTATCGGCATTACCATCGGCATTTGTTCAGACGCCTTTGGTGTAGCAGTTGGTTCAGCTTTTAGTGTAACTGTAAGTATTATTTTTAATTCAGCTGAATTTACTCTCCCTTAATACCTTAAAAATGAGAGCAGTTAATTTTATATCTAGATACACAGGCTTAGTTCTCTAGTCCTTGATACAATCTATTGCCATTATGCTCATAGTTGTAAGAAAATCATTTGTGTGAACTTGCGTGGGAGGTCGCCTGAGATTACAATTAAGATTGCTCAATTACTTGGCCATCTACAGGAAGAGATGAAGTGGCAACATGGCTTTATTTTTATTTTTTATATGTTTAAATGTGTGTGTGTTTTATAATAATTATATATTTATAATGTCTACTATTACAGAACGGGTCAATAATCGGTCCAGCGGTTATGTCACCTCTGTTGACTTTGTCTTGCTACGGCATGGGATTCGGTCCATATATCGAATCTTTTATGGGAAAATTGATGTCAATATCGTTTTTAAGATACGGTGTCACAGGATTTGCAATCACTCTCTACAAGAACCGCGATCCCATGGAATGTCATGAAGAATTCTGCTTATATTCAGATAGTACGCTGATTTTAAGAGATTTGGGCATGGAAACGGATACTTATTATGTACAAATCGCTGGACTCATAGGGTTCACAATACTACATAAGTTGTTAGGATATTTTGTACTAAGATACCGTTTAACTGCTGAATTTTCTAATAGGCTCATGTCTTATGTGAGTAAAGTTCTTAAGCACTCTTAAGCACAGCACACCTTTGTAAGGACTACTCCAAGATATTTAGTATGATAAAATTAACTAAACATAGTTCGGTGATGTGATTAAAAAAAAGCGTTAAGTACAACAGTCACTTGTTCGTGGATAAAGGCAATGCAACCGAAGCTTGCAACTGCTGTCGAAATGGGTTAGTTCTAATTTAAAAACTTTATTCACATTCTGCTGATATTTTTTTTATGTTTGAATGAACGTGCCTGTCTAAGAAATTATTTATTCAATGGGATTTTTTATCAATCTTATGGAGTATAACGAAAGTTATAGATTTTTCGTCGTTACTTTACAATCAATAGGAGTGGAGCATAACTGCAAAATATTGCAACACTACTTTACAGTTGTTACCATGCACAAAAAAAATACTCCAGACTTTTAAAAATATATATTATATAAATTATTAATAATATTATATAATACGTATAAATGTTGAATTATTTGTTGTTATAATATGGTGGTATAAACTTAGCCAAGTATTTTAAAAACATGGGTATCTCTCTATTTATAGGTATATGTTTAGGTTACAGGTGAAATAATTATAGTTAGCTAAATAAATTACATAAGAATTTCGCGTGATATGTTTTATTTTGTAAATAAATTATTAATTTTGTCCTAAACTAGGTTTTGGTATTTATTAATATTTAGTAATAACGAGACTGAATCTAATTCTTTTAATATCAAGATAATAGTGTCCCAGATACATTTTCTTTTTCTTTTTTAATTAACCGATTAGATTTCTTTTGTAGGACTATAACTATTGAATGTTTTCAATCGCAAAAAATTACAAAAATAAATAAGCGAAATATTTTCGTCATTACGTAAATATAAAAAAAAACTGAAACATCTTCCAAAGATCAAATCCTATAGATTTTGTTTTGTAACATAACATAACTTCACGCAGCGGCTGTCAAGTCTCGACTCGCCGTTATGTTTACGTCCCAAATGGAATAGGTGGGAGAACCTATTGCCATACCGGGCACAAAGTTTTTCAGTCATCGATATTTATCAAACATAACTTCCGAAAACAATTTCGAAAAGTCATTGGTGTGAGCCAGTGTCAGGATTCGAACCCGGACTTCCGGATCAGAAGCCGTGTGCTCGACCACTGCGCCACCAAGAGTGGTAACAGTTCTTTCAAAACTTCCTGCGAATAGTTAAGACTAAATAAACGAGATAGCAGCTCTCTGCGAGTTTGATCCTGAGCCAAGTAAAATTTAAATATTTATGATGAATATGAATATTTTTGGCACTTTGTTCTCTCTGCCTGCCTCTCTAGGGACTTGGGGTTAAGTTAAAAAAGTATCGTCGATGTATTATCGTCTAGTTTTGAAACGCGTTAGTTGCTTTCCTTAAATTAAAAAATTAAACTGCTGACAGCCGTGAATCAAAAATCTGTAAAATTTTGCGTTTTTTTTTAAATACTTGTGTTATTTATTTTAATAAATTTGTATTATAATATAAAATAGAGCATATTGTATAAATGACTGCAAAATTGTAAAAGCAACTTGAAATCTATGTAAAGAAAGGGCGTCGGAATTTTAAATTTTTCATATATTATATATTCTATTAATTTTCCACCGTTGATGGATGGCAGAAAATAAGATTATTGTATGTCATGGTATCTGTGATAGCTAAAATATTTTCTAGATAATTATTATAAAGGCTATAGAAATCATCAGTATCACAATATCAGTTATCATCATTACTTAGAAGAAAATGAGAGAGAAATGTAAATCTTTAGCTAATCCTTGATTGAACAAGCTTCAAGTTCGCTGTGATTAAAATTAATTATTTTTATTAAATATAAATATTTAATAACATAACACTGATTCTTACTTTTAAAGCCACGTTTAGATGGCTTGGCAGATGGCTGGATTAAACAAAAAAAAACTTACGATATGGTGTGTCATGAAGTAATTAAAATAAAATTTAAAATATTTAAGTTTGTTGTTTTATTTCATTTATTTTATTTATTTTCAGTTTTCCTGGTCTATGGTTATATGTGCTTATAAAATTTTATTTTCTAATTTATAAGCAAATTGTGAAATAGAAAAACTAGACTAGAGTTCTCGAAACAAAACTGTACTTTATGATCTAACCACTGATCTATCGAGGATTCAAGCATTTTATCATATTATTTTAATATATACATACATACATAACTTCACGCCTTTCTTCTTCTACCCCTTTTCTAGGCGTAGGCAGCGGCTGTTAAGCCTTGTCTTGCCGTTATGTTTACGTCTTAAATGGAATAGGTGGCGAGCCAATTACCATACTGGGCACAAAGTTTATAGTCATCGATATTTATCACACATAACTTACGAAATTAATTTCGAAAAGTCATTGGTGTGAGCCTATGTGAGGATTCGAACCCGCGACCTGTGGATTCAGAGGCGGGGTGCTCGACCATTGTACCACCGAGACTATACAAAACTATTCTCCTTAAATATTAAAATTTAAAATATTTCAACAGAAAGAGAGGCCGATTTATACAAGTTTTTTTTTAAGCGTACATTGTGACCCACGGATTTACTGAAGCTGGATTCTTACCGGACGCATGATTTTAGACTTCGACAGTTCAATTTGTTGATAAACGTGATTTGAAGGGATTTTATTTAAGGTTGTTAACCTGCAAGTTATTAAGATTTAACGTAACAATATCACCTTGAACGTAATATAAAGGTCATATAAACTATTAATAAACAGGAAACATTGTTTATAGCATTGGTGAAATAATAAGGTCGTATGAGTGTATATTAAAAATATATACACTGTATAATATTCACCAACAAAATTTTATTCTCATAGCCTTCAAGTTACATTAACCTGCTTATACCATCACACAGGAAGTGCAAATCTTCAATGGCTATTTTAATAAACGATGTATTTTTTAAACGATCCAACGATATTTATATTTTATAGTGAAATTAATTATCATTAAATATTATAAATTGAGGGCACTGCCCAAAATCTGCGGAGTGACTCTCACTGACCGAGTAGAAAACAAGGTTGTAAGGAAGGAAGTTGGTTTGAAAGAGAGTGTCGGTGTAAAAGTAAGAAAGGGCATGCTCCGATGGTTTGGACATGTAGAAAGAATGGTTGATGCAAGACTGACTAAGCAGATATACAATGCAAAAGCGGATAGATGTAGGAGTCGAGGACGCCCAAGACACACATTCCATGACCAAATAGAACGTGTTCTGGAGGAAGGTGATGTTAGGCGCCTCAAAAACCGACACGCGTGAATGAAAAGAGTTATGAAAGTCAACGAAGCGAGTGAGGCGTGTAAGAATCGTGCCTAATGGCGCTCTGTTCTCTCTGCCTACCCCGCAAGGGATTTGGCGTGAAGTTATGTATGTATGTATTATAAATTGGTTTTAATTCTATGAGTTGAAAAATTGATTTTACCATTTGTGATCATAAAATTGTCTACAATTTTTGATGAGGTTAATCAGCTATAGCGTTACTAAATTATTTTTAAAAGATACACACATACAATATACACAGAGCCACATAGCCAACGCGATGTATATTTTCATATACAAGAGAATTCCTTTGACATTTATGACAAGAACGAATGCTTGTGAGGCATCAGGGTTTTTGTCTATATATTAAAAGTATGTATTTACAAATACTTCCCCCTATCAATCGCTTCTTCTACGCTAACACCCCTCTTAATGGTATCATATTTTCTGTCTATCTGTCGTTATTTTATTTTACCTTTGGATTTATCATTATTTTCGCGGCACATGTAACATGCCTTCTTACTAGATGGCTAAGTAATAGGCTAAGTAAGTTAAGTTCCTTAACAACCACTAGATAAAACTACCGATAAAGGCTTAAGTGTCAAAGTCAAAAAACCACTATTTTCATAGGTCTTCACAGATACTCAAAAATAGTAAACAAGTACAGATTACACATATTATTTAAAATAAAATACACGAACGCTTAAGGAAAGTACCCTCGTGGAACAAGAAATCCCGAATTCAATTGCCACAAGCAGCCCGATTCCGAGTGTAGGGGCAATCATGAAAAGAATAGGGCAAAAAAACTCCTGTGGCAAATACTCTTTTCAAATTATTTCAAATAAAAAACAATATCATTATTGCTACTAAAAACAAAGCAGCAGGCTTGTGCGTGAAAGGCCAGAATACTCGGCCATAACAGTTTATACCCAACTAGAGTAAAATCAACGTCCTACACGTTAACGAGAGAAATTATATGCGACTTTCCTAATCGAGTACAACTGACGCGACATCTTTTAATTCGAGTGGTAACGCTATGCAACAAATTTAGACATTAATAAAATCACAACAATCACATATATTTAAAACTATCAATAATGATTAAAGAACGCCTCCACTCAAAAATGAGTGGACAAATTCCAACATGCAAACTACACAATCCGCGTTGGCGAAGCAACTTGACGGTCCTGAAGTCATTGATGGTGTATTACGCACCACGAAGGAGACGATTTTTCACAACCTGCTTATAGCGATCGAAAGACAAAGCCAGAATGAGTGCAGAAGTTCCAAACAATACTCGGGTACTTTACGCAGATGATGATACGGTAATTCAAGTTTATGCTTGTCTCTTGTATTAAAATAGTTTAAATCGCCATATTTGGTGAAACTTAATTGCACATTACTATTTATTACTATATAAATTATTTTAAATTACTCACTTTCCATGACTAAATTGAATTACTTACTGGAAAGTAAAATCAGGACCCTTAATCAGTTATTAGGGCTCCTGACGAGGATCTATCTAAAGAGATATGAAAATTGAAGAAGCATGTGAGGTGAATATGCGAGAATCGTCTCTTATAGATAATCTTTTTTTGTGCTTGCCCTGCATTGGTCTGGGTATAAATTTAAGTCAGTAAGTAAGTATACAATTGAGTTTAAATTAATTTTTCAGGCTGTCTCTTTTAAATATTCGATTATGTCCGTATATCACATGATTACAATTATTATTATCTGTAAAGCTTGCAAAAAAACTTATAAAATAATAAGTCTAGTAGTCTCAATTATAGTTATTTATGTCTTCAAATTTTAAAAGATTATATAAATATTAATAAACAAAAAGTTAATTTCAACATCAAGTAAAACCACACGGCATAGCTGGCCCTTTTTTCATATAGATAATAGAAAACAACTTTGGGTCGTGAATACAAAATTCAAAGAGCGCTATGTATGTACGGTTTATCAACAAATTTTTCTTTTAGGGCCCTTTCAAAGCAGATTAGATCACGTTTACTTTATATAGATTCATGAAGGGGACTTTCTTCCGATTTACAAAGCCTTGGAATGTGATGTACTTACCTTACATTTTTATTGAATGTATTGTAGTAGTTAGTTGTATAGAATTGTGTCGTCATTCTGGTCCAGTCTTGACATAAATTCTATTTAGAATCGTTTGCTTAGATTAGTATTTTTTTACTTTCCCAGCAATCTTCAACACCTAGGTCAATAAAAGATCTTTTCTAAAATAGTGGTCTAAAGCCCGAATACTGAGCCGCCACTCAAATATATAAACGCTACTTAAGCGTTTAAGTAACTGTCATAATAGAATACGTGAAATTTGAGCAGTAAGTAGCACTTTATTGATTGTCAGATTTGAGTGGCGGTTCAGTATTCGGGCGTAGGTTACTCATTATTACACGAACTATCTGCCATTTTAGACATTACTCAGAACAAACAGACAGAAAAATCTTAAATAATGACATTTTTGTGTTTCTACCGTACTCATGTGAATTAAGTGAACTTCAAAATGTTAAAAAAATCCGCGATAGCATATTATATTATATATATATAAAAGAAAAGTCGTGTTTGTTACAACACTTATAACTGAAGAACGGCCATACAGATTTGGCTGAAACTTGGTGAAGAGGTAGCTTAGAGCTAGGAATAACACATAGGATAAAGAAAATAGGGATAAATTGCGAGTAAAATACTAAAAAATACTATTTAATTTTCCCATACAAACGATGTGTAACTATGGAAACTGCAAAACAATGGGATGAATATTGACATTACACTTTTGATGAAATGTCAAAATTTGTTGTGTCTCTCATATGTTTGAAGGTTTGCAATTTTTAATTATTATAGTCATGTAAAAATTTGAAAAAGTTATTTATGAAGTAATATTTTTTTTTTATTTTTTTTATTTTTTATTTAATACATAAAAGAAAATACAAATTAAAACAATAAACATCATAAAAACCTAGTTAGGTTTGTGTTTGATGTATCATTCCGTATAGTACATTAATAATGTTTAATGTATGTAAAGTAGAATAAGTAGTAACAAATGAAAGTTAATAAAAACCAAAGAGCAGGTAGATTTGTTTTTAATAAGCGCTCGTCACAGCACGGACCTAAGCATCAGTACATGAGTTAACCAATAACTATAACCCACAGGATGTTACTAAAATGTACGGATTTAGTTACCAATTATTAACTATAATATAAATTCCTAATTTTTTCTATTCGTTTGTTACATTGACTTTTTTTATATTCTAATTTAATTATACGATTGGTAGGAAATTTCTTAAAATATGCACAAGGTTACATTTATTTATTATTTATTTTGTAAATCATGGTTTTCTTCTGTTGCTAGATTGATTAATTTTTATTTAAGGTTTAAGTTAGTATAACAGTTATGTAGACTCGTTTTTATTTAGTTGTATATGGCAATTGGCAAATCTAGCTCTTATTAATTTCTTCTAATAAATAATTTTCTTCTTATTAATTATACTAGCTTTAACATCCTGTACCGATCGGGTCTCAATAATCGTAGCCACTATGACATGATGATCAGCCAGAACTGTGTCGAGAACCACATAATAGA
The DNA here is from genome assembly GCA_905147225.2 of Euproctis similis. Taxonomy (NCBI): domain Eukaryota; kingdom Metazoa; phylum Arthropoda; class Insecta; order Lepidoptera; family Erebidae; genus Euproctis; species Euproctis similis. Next base: position 17,598,064 of record LR990114.1, read on the forward strand.
CATCTTGCGTGCGAAAACGAAAAAAAATATGTGATATATGCAACTTTTAGTTATTGAATTTTTTCTATGTTCAGTTCTAGTAAAATTTCGAATCCCGCACTCAAAAAAATGATCACTTAGTATGTCTAGCTAGATGTTTGGTTTGGTTATTACAGTGTTTCAATAGGTCAATGTTAATATCCCCTATATAACATATTTCAGACTTAGAAAATTGTTTTAATGTGTTATGCAGTTCATAAATGAAACGAGCAATACCAGATGGGGGGTGGTCTATAGAGTGCACACAAGTGGAAAGTGTACTTATCGTGAATAATGAGTTTACCTATAATTGATTCGCACATTTTCATATTACAGCTATATTCTTGAAATATATATTTAGATAATGTATAAATGATTATCCCTCCCCCTTTTGGATTTTTACGCAAACTTGTGTGCACACTGTAGCCATCCAAATTGTACAGAGAACATATGAAGTCCTAGTAACTTATTCCTGCTTCAGCTAGCACAATTAAGTAAATTATTTGTGGAGATAACTTGATAAATTACTCTTATTTAGTGAGGTTTGATATTAGTGAGCGTATGTCAACATGCAATGTGTTAATATTGTGTTTATGTTTAGGTGTTTTATATAAATGATCCGCGACATTACCACATTTAGTATTGTGAATCCATAAGACTGTTTTTTGTGTATATTAATTTAGAGTACTTTACTGTTTTTTTTTTTTAATTTTAAGTTATAAAATTTTACTGGCAGTTAACTTGGAAATGTCGCTCTCACTTCTAATAATATGAACTTTAGCTTTTTCTTCTTTACGAACCATAATTTTTTTGCATCCTTACACCAGATATATTTGTACGAATCCTTTAGTTCTTGTTTAGCCTTCAATAAAATAAAATTCCTTCAATAAAACTGTAATAAACTTTAAATCATGCATTGGTTTCGAGAGAGCATCGCAGTGGCGGTAACATTATCAAGCAACGGAATGCCATTTTTGTCTAAGTAGTTGAAGGTTACCACGAAGAAGATGACGATAATTTATTAGTTCAGATGGCATCCACTATAGATGAAAAAGATGTGGTGAGTCGTCTCTCTTTGATCAGTCCAACTTTCTCATCGTGAAACTAAAAAACCGATCAACAAATTACGAGTACACACATTTCACACAAATTTATGAATTTGTACCGATATCGTCAATACTGATACCGGAATGGTACTGTCTTAGAAGTGTTGTTTTTAACATAGCAACCTTGCTACTAGGTTCGACAGGATAATGGAAGACCACCAACTATTAGGATAATTAGAAGGAGCCAAAACTTTTGACAACATGGATAGTTGGAAAGAATGACATTTTGTGTGGACCCCACTAAGAAAAAAGGGCAGGAAAATGATGATGAGTTTGTATGGGAAAATAAGAATGTTATGAATATTGACATTAGTCAAATAACTAAAATTACAAATTGTAACAATATACGTTACGTGATTTATTTTTGTTGAACTTTTCTTACTATGATTAATTAGATATTATGACACCGAGGAGAAGACGATGGTAGTCGCAGTCAATGTAATGTGCGCCGAGCCAATTCACGTGCTAACCGCACTGATGACTTACGAGAGATTGATCAAGAGAAAAGTCGTATTGTCGTTATATAGAATTGCGTTCTTTTAATATAACCATATCGGGCACGTCAAACACAAAAACAGCCGCACCACATAAAGAAATTAAGCAATTCCGCAGACGTAGTACTCCAGTGATTTTGGAACGAGCTGCATTTCACTATAGTCCGGCAATAGATTATTGTGCCGATTATTATCAGTAAAAAATATAGAAATGATAATCTACACTAATTTTATAAGGAGGAAAGAGTTATATTTTTGTACTAGCTAAAAAACCCGGCTTCGCCCGGGAGTTGATATGAGATGACGTGGTAGAGTCGAAATAAAAAAATAAACTATGACGTAAAAAGTAAAAAAAAAGTTTATTGAAAACGTTTTCTCATTATTTACAATACTTGTTTATTAACAACATTTTTCATTTTATTGTCCGGAGTATATATACATAAATTTTTTGGATTTCCTACTCTTGAGCAAGCTACATATAGCTGACCGTGAGAGAAGCAGGATTCTTTGAGGTTAATGCCACAATATTTTAAAGTTTGTCCTTGCGCTTTGTTAATTGTAAAACTAAAGGCTAATTTTATTGGAAACTGCAGTCTTTTAAATTGAAATGGCAATTCCGAAGAGATCAGAGGTATTCTAGGTATAAATACTGTCTGTCCTTTGGTCTTTCCAGAAATAAGTTCAGCTTCAATGATATTATTCGATAGCTGTTTTACGATCATTCTAGTTCCATTACATAATTTTGGGGAGTTGAGATTTCTGAGTAGTATGATTGGAGTTCCAATTTTCAGACGAAGGCAGTGTAATGGCATTCCTGGTACTTGTAAAGAGTTTAGAAATTCAGTGGGGAAGTTGACACTTTCTTCAATGGATAGCATCGTGTCGATCGATTTATATATTTTCTCTTCACCAGGTATTTTGGAATGCTTCCTTTGTTAGATTATCTTTTAAAATTCTCGACTCTTCAGTACTTTTATTTGCTGTTCTTTCTTCGCTTCTTCTGCTTCTCAGGTTACTCATTCTGGTCCGTTGATTCTGTAAACGTGCTTCGTGCTCTTCTTCCGTTTCATTTCTTCGAGATTCTTTTTGTTTCCGCCGTTTCGCTGCAGAACTGGCCAAATCTCCTCCTCTCTTACGTCTGGGCATTGTATTCTATAAAATATAAATTAAATAAACATTTTATAGATAATTATTTTGTAACGGAAACGTGGGGTATGTTGAGACAAAAAAAAATATATTTAACCTTCAAGCGGTCGAGCGATATTTTGTTTACGGCCAAAAGTATATAGAAGGCATCAATTCGACGCCGCGCGACTTTTTGAAGGTTAAGAAAATTACAATTTAAAGAAAAAAAACCATTAGAATTAATTAAACACTATTAAAAATACTCACATTTGAAATTTCACGATAAAAACCCACAAATAACTTTTTTCTATTTCGTTTCAAAATCGAGAGCTAGACTCTAGAATATTCGAGAAAATTTGAAAATATTTTCTCTCTCACACCTTCTAGAGTATTCTGGTCATTATCGTCCGCCATAATAAAAGGTTCTATAGCGGTAGCATTTGTAGTAAAAGCGCGAAATTTAAAAACCTAAATTTTTTAATGTTTTGAGAACTAATTTGGATAACTAAAATTATGTCGCTTTAACTCCAAAATATAAGTTAGCTAATGACGTATAAATACACAAAATTTAATAACTTTATTATAGCAACAAATTAAATTTAAGACTTTATTGAAATTGGAATTTTAAATTTCGCGCCACTACTACACATGCTACAATTGCTCGCAACGCTTTTGGAAATGCAACCCAAAAAATCGTTGTCCTGAATGAATCAAATATGCGATAACAGATGGCGCCACTAAACTTAATTTCCAAGTTGTAGGGTTGGAAAGTTCCTTATATCTTTAGAAACACGCCCTTTAGATTAAAACGGGAACTTTCTAGCTTCTGTAGCGGTAGCGTATGTAGTAAAGGCGCGAAATTTAAAAACCTAAATTTTTAAATATTTTAAGAACTAATTTGGATAACTAAAATTATGTCGCTTTAACTCCAAAATATACGTTAAATAATGACGTATAAATACACAAAATTTAACAACTTTATTATAGTAACAAATGAAATTTAAGATTTTATTGAAATTGGAATTTTAAATTTCGCGCCACTACTACACATGCTGCAATGGCTCACAACTATGGAGACTATACACTATGACTATTGGAGTGTATAGTCTCCATAGTTGTCTTGAACGAAGTTCAAATATTCGATAACAGATGGCGCCACTGGACTTAATTTCCAAGTTGAAGGGTCGGAAAGTCCCTTATATCTTTAAAAACATGCCCTTTAGATTAAAACGGGAACTTTCTTGTTCGAGGAGGGATAAAGGGCTATCACACCACATAAGTCCCTTTATCGTGTCGGGACTCCTTTTTAAGTTTTATCGGCACGCACATTTTATCGACTTAGTTTTATTATATATATATAGATGTAACGAATAAACTCAAAAAGTACTCGACCGATTTTTTCATTAGAAAGCTCCATTATCCACGAGTAACATAGGCTAAATTTTATTTTGAAAAATAACAGGGTTCCATAAGATATTTGGGTTTTTTGGACACAAGGTATAAAAAATCTACCTGAAAAGTTACTTATTTTGCGTACGTTGCCTAAAAGATAGAACCATAGAATGTTCTAATTAATTGTAGATCTTATAAATATCTACAAAAAAATCTACACAAAAATCCACGACATACTATATCTCTCTATGTCAAGTGAGGCACAACAACCATATTTTACCTTATTTTTTTTAATTACATTTAAACGCATTTATTCTACTCATGCTATTAATCCTTAACAAAATGAAATATAAAATATATCAAAAATACTTCATCACTAAGTACTGTTTATGTAGATAATATTTGGTCTTTCAATGATTAAAATCGGACGGTTGGTTTTAAGTTATGAACGATTTCTGCTGCACGACCCGTAGCAAAGGCGGGGGTGCGCATGCCGGATGGGAGTTTATTCTGATTTTGTTTATCTTGATTTTTTAAAAGTTACTTATTTTGCGTACGCTGCATAAACTATACAAGATTGAACCATAGAGTGTTCTAATTAATTGTAGCTCTTATATCTACAAAAAAGTCCCCGACATACTATACCTATCTATGTCAAGTCAGGAACAACAACCATTATTTATCTTAATTTTTTTTAATTACATTTAAACGTATTTATTTTACTCATGCTATTAATGATTAACAAAATGAATTATTTCATCGCTAAGTACTGTTTATAATATGTAGATAATATTTGGTCTTTCAATGATTAAAGTCGGACGGTTGGTTTTGAAGTTATGGACGATTTCTGCTGCATGGCCCGTTGCAAAGGCGGGAGTACGCGTGCGGGATGGGAGTTTGCATCTATGAGTAAGGTACATATGTAATGGCACGAGATTTCTTATAAACGAGCTAAAACATAATTTAATAGTTGCTAATAAACAATAAGAACAAGATAAACAAATCCCAAGGCCAAACATTCAAATTAGTAGGAACTGATTTACGAAAATAATGTTTTACGCATAGGACAACTTTACGTTGCCCTATCACGGGTCGGGGCTCCCGACCATCACTATAGTTTTTTACCTGAAAATAATTTAACGTCAAATATTGTTTATAGAGAAGCTCTACAATAATCGCTTTAGTTATATATTCTAAAACAATTGGTTGCACTTCGGGACTGTCAGCAGAAGTGAAAACTTAGTATTGATTACATTTAAATATTTTCATCATTAAAAACTTTAACATTCACACAAAGACAATCTATACAGCCTGCGAATAACGACTACATCGTCGATGTTAGTGTCGGTGGCCATGAATTGAACTGGGAATCCTTTTTCTGTCCGTGTCTTTCCTGGGTAGGCTTCTTGCATCAGTAACCGATATCCACGCGGGCGGAGCAGCGGGCGATTGCTATCTAATAGATAAAATTATTTTACGTTGTTTGTTACAATACTCTTCCGAAACGGCTAGACTGTTTCTCTTGAAATTTTGTGTGCTCTGAGAATAGAGCAAAATTTTTCATCATATAAATGTCAAGGGTAGTCCTCCTCCTAAATATTTTTTTTTTAAATTTTCCATAATTTTAAGGATTTTATTTTGTTATGAAACAACATACAAAAATGCATACAACCCTAAATTTTCACCTCTCTATGATCAACACCTATTTTTAAATTGATTTTTATGGCAAGACAACGTTTGCCGGGTCAGCTAGTGTATATGTATATCTCTCTTAGGGATACCCCCAATGACTATTTTTATTAATTTTGAGGCGCAATGAACTTCGCTGGGTCAACTAGTAAACATTATATGCCTGGAGAAAGCAATAACGAACACAGAAACACCAACAATCAAGAAGAACCACTATCAAAATTGTTTGCCTGCCAAACATAATGTACTATATTGCATATACTTAAGTATATAACTCATCTTGGATTTAAATCATTACAAGGATCTCGTAAGTCAAAGTCAAATGGTTTATTTATCATAATCTTTGCGCCTAGATTCAAGTCACAGATTAATTGGTTTGTCTCCAGACTCGAAGACTGGCTTGGATTTGAATTTAGTGATTTGCGTACAGACTTGTTGAGCCCTACACGAAGTAATTTGCAAGTGAATAACAACTTCATGATTTAAACATTCTAACATAACATATCATAACATAACTTCACGCCTTTTGTTACCCGAAGGTGTAGACAGCGGCTGTTAAGCCTCGTCTCGCCGTTATGTTTACGTCCCAAATGGAATAGGTGGCGTAACATTCTAGAGCTTTCAGAAATATTTGTTAGTGATAGAGCCACGCATATTGTTGCATGAATGGGCCGTCTCGAGCGGTGAAATATCACAATATCTCAAGTTGTTGGTATAGAGTGGCTCATGCTACGTTTTGTTGGTTGAGAGAGGTATCCGGAAGCCTAAAAACTTCTTGTATAGTTTGTGGTCTCGGTGGTCTAGAGGTCAAGTACCTTGCTTCTGAATAAAGAAGTCTTGGGTTTTCGTGGCAATACGATTATCTTTTAAAGTAATTTTTATTAGATATCGACAACGAATATAATTGCGCCAGATTGTGATTAATTACCAGATGTGTCGAGGTGTTACAGCTGCTATACATTCCATGCTATACATGCCTATACATTCTGATAGAAAAGATGTGCACTTACAAAAAACAGTAAAATAAAACTATCATATTTACGAGCCATCGGTTGTATCACACCTGTGAAAAAATATCGCTAACAAACTTAATATCTCAGTAGTAAACTCAAGTACAAAAAAGTTTCACCATTATTTGAAGCGCCAAATGGTAATATTTAGTAAACTTTTCTCTATATCTTGGGAATGTTTGCCACTTGAACTGAAGTGTCGAACATCTGAAACTCTGTAACTGTACTCTGTTTTTTAAAGTATTATTAATATATTTTCCCTGTCGATATTGCTTCTAGTTTTGTCATTTGTTTCTCTGAAAAAGTGCGCCTGTAACAGTAACTTATGCTTGGTGATGTCTGGTTTTACGCTTCCCTGAAGAAATTATGAAAGCTTTTAGCTGTAAATTGCCTTTTTGTTGTTTTCAAGAAGTTCAGAACATATCCCAGAGTATAATATATCACAGAGTGTAATATATTCGTTTATCTATGTATTATTAGGTGGTAAAAAACGGATGATCGACTTAATAAAACTTAAAAACATTAATGTTTTAAATTAACTTAATACTTAAACTTAAGTAGACTTATTAAAAACCATATTGGAGTGGGTTTTCTTAAGTCGATCATCCGATTATTATTATTATCGATACATCATTTGAAAGGGCATCTACTAGAGATTAAAAAAATATGGTGAGTCGACTATCTCCAATCAGTTAAATATTTTCATCGTTAAAATCAAGAGCGTATCAATAAATTACACTCATTTTGCACAGATTTGAGAATTTTTACGAATCCTGTCATTTATTTTTCATTGGGAAGAACGGTGCTACTAGAAGCGGTATATGTTGGTGTACAATATGTTTAACCTGGTACCGGGATCGACATCATACTGGAAGAGTATCGCAAATATCGTATTGGAAAAAATTTAGACAATTCGGAAAAAGGTTGAGTTTTGATCATGGCTAGTTCATACAAAAGTTGGATATTTATATTGTAGTGGTTTAACACTAGGATTTCTGCTTGGATATCACAAGACAATAAACAAATATGTTTATAAGTTTTATGTGCGAATTCAATAAACTTGGCACAGGGATACATTCGTTGTTGTCGTTGCTGTTCGTCATTGTACAATTTCTATGCTATTGAAAAACATATTATATAACAACATATAACTTCACTCTAAATCCCTTGCGTAGGCAGAGACGGAATAGAGCGTCATATGGCAGAATTCTTACACGCTTCTCTACACTTTTTGGCTTTCATGACTCTCTTCATGTTCGCGCGTCTACTTTTAAGGCTCTTAACATCACCATCCTCTAGAACTTCAACAGAACAGAGCAACAAACAGAACAGCAAATTGAACTATTTGGTGATAGAAGTTGTGTCGTGGCCGTCCACGACTCATACACCCATCCGCTTTTGCATTGTATATCTGCTACGTCAATCTTGCATCATCTAATCTTTCTACATGTCTCAACCAAACCATGTATATTAAACTAGTGTCCCACAAACACAGTTAAGGGTTTACAGTGATAAGTTAATATTAGTTGAATAACGTGACGGAACTTTATACCTAATATAATATGGTAACACGTCCAGGCGGATAAAAGGCCGTAAATTACTGTCGTTGTATAAAGGTCAACGTGAATCCTGACCCTTATATACTTGTACTTAAGCATTATAATGAGTTTTGCTAAACCATAAAGTTTATAGCAAAGATATGTGTTCAACCCTTAAATGATGTCTGCGTAATAGGTCCATCATAACTTCGGAACGTTTCGTTTAACCCTGAAACGTGGTAATATCAAAGCATAAAACACTTTTACGATGATTATATTTTAAAGGACTACTTGATTTCATTATTTTATTGCGCATCGTTAAATCATAAATAATTTAATCATATTAATGTCTTGAGTTGATTATTCTGATAGAATAGATTATCGACGAGCGCGTTTAACAAGAGTTATGAAAGTGGCAGAAGCGAGTGAGATGTGTGAGTATCGTGCTTCATTTCGTTCTGTTTCTTCTGCCTACCCCAGAACTTGATGTTATTTGCTGTTATATCATTATTCGCTGTTTATATTTGCCTGATGTATCCGAGTAAAAAGTTCCGGGTTTGCACTCTGGATACACAATTATAAATAGTTTGGGAATTAACGTGTGATGATCATTGATCGGTGACTAAAGAAATTGTGCCGGATGTAAAGTAATGAGCCAGACGATAACCTTTTCCCCCTGAAGCTAAATGCATCACTCACCGATACGATTAAAAATTTATTACACCTTCAGTTAAGAAGTTTGAAGGAGGAAGGGAGTTAGATTAACTCGCAGCACTTCAAAACTTCTGCGTGACATGGTGCTGGGTAAATTTAATTATCCATGGGTGGTCTAGAGATCCAGCACCCTGCTTCTGAATAAAGAAGCCTTGGGTTTTAATCGTGGCTCACGCTAATAACTTTTCGATTATTTTTTTTTTGGGAAGTCACTTATTATACATATTGACAGCTGCTGTCCACACATTCGTGTAGAAAAAGACCCGAAATTACAAAAAAAACATTAAAATAAAACCATCATATTTACGAGCAATCGGTTGTATCACACCTGTGATAAAATATAGCCAACAAACTTTATATCTCAGTAGTAAACTCAAGTATAAAAAAGTTTCACCATTATTTGAACGGAAGTGTCGAACATCTGAAACTCTGTAACTTTTTTAAAGTAATATTAATATATTTTCCCTGTCGATATTGCTTTTAGTTTTGTCATTTGTTTCTCTGTAAAATTGCGCCTGTAACAGTCACTTATGCTTGGTTATATTGTCAGGATTCACGCACCCCTTAAGAAATTATGAAAGCTTTTAGCTGTAAATTTTTGTTGTTTTCAGGAAGTTCAGAATATATCACGGCGTGTATTATATTCGTTTATCGATATATTATTAGGTGAATCCAAAGCTTTAAATACAAAGCTTTTATATATTATAGTATCATTATAAAACTGAAACTATAATAACAAATGAATAAAGTAGAAGTATCCGTGATCCAATGGTCGGGCACCCCGCTTCTAAATTAAGAAGTAGCGGGTTAGAATCCCGACCCATATCAATGATGCATTTTGTTGCATGAATGGGCCGTAACTTATGCTTGTTGATGACCGGTTTCACGCTCCAATTAAGAAATTATGCAAGCTTTTAGCTGTAAATTGCCTTTTTGTTGTTTTCAGGAAGTTCAGAATAAATCACAGAGTGTAATATATTCGTTTATCGATATATTATTAGGTGAAGCAAAAGCTTTGTATTATAACAAATAACTAATAAAATAGAACTTTGGGTAGTCCAATAGTCGAGCACCCCGCTTTTGAATAAAAAAATCGCGGGCTCGAATACTGGCCCACACCAATGACTTTTCGAAAATTAATTTCAAACGTTAAGCATCATAAATATTGATGACTGAAAAACGGCCCTTTGTGTCCGGTATGTCAATAGATAGGCTATTCCAACTACCTAATCAATTGGAACGTAAACATAACGGCGAGTCGAGGCTTTGAAGCCACTGCCTCGTGCCTGCCTTCGTGGAAAAAGTGGACTTAATAAAAACCATTTTCGAGTGGGGTTTTTAAGTCAATCATCCGTTTATTATTATTATCGATTCATCATATGAGATCTATCATCTACTAGAGATGAAAAAGATGTGGTGAGTCGTCTTCCTCCAATCAGTCTAATATTCTCATCGTTAAAATCAAGAGCGGATCAATAAATTACACACATTTTGCACAGGTTTGAGAATTTGTACGAGTCCTGTCACAATTTTTAATTGGTTAGAACAATGCTACTAGAAGTGGTATGTGCTGGTACAATATGTGTAACCTGGCCACCAGGATCGACATTATACTGGAAGAGCACCGCAAATTTGGTATTGGAGAAAGTTAAGTAAATTATGAGAAACTTAAGGTAAATTAAAGAGCAACATAATTTATTACTGCATTTTTGTCCTGGTAGAGGATAAACTACCAACGAAAATGTTCCCGATTATGCCGACCCCATATATAGAGGGGTAACTGTATGAGACTGATAAATCCTGTTCATCCCTTGCACTTTAGGCTATTGTAAAGTTTCACAGACACCACACGCTCTCATTTTTCAAATCAAAGAGCGCGTGTTGTTTACGATTCTAACACCGTAGGGGAAAGGAAATTTAAAAATAAGGTTGAATTTTGGTTATGGCTAGTTCATACCAAAGTTATATTATATTGTAGTGGTTTAACACCAGGATTTCTCAGTTAAGGGTTAACAGTGATAAGTTAATATTAGTTGAATAACGTGACGGAACTTTATACCTAATATAATATGGTAACACGTTCAGGCGGATAAAAGGCCGTAAATTACTGTCGTTGTATAAAGGTCAACGTAAATCCTGACCCTTATATACTTGTACTTAAGCATTATAATGAGTTTTACTAAACCATAAAGTTTATAGCTAAGATATGTGTTCAACCCTAAAATGATGTCTGCGTAATAGGTCCATCATAACTTCGGAACGTTTCGTTTAACCCTGAAACGTGGTAATATCAAAGCATAAAACACTTTTACGATGATTATATTTTAAAGGACTACTTGATTTCATTATTTTATTGCGCATCGTTAAATTATAGATACCTTAATCATATTATATTTAATTGATTATTCTGATAGGATAGATTATCGACGAGCGCGTATAACAAGAGTTATGAAAGTGGAAGAAGCGAGTGAGATGTGTGAGTATCGTGCTTTATTTCGTTGTTTTTCTTGCCTAGAACTTAGTGTTTTTATGTTAAAGGGGACAAATGAGCAGACGTGTTACCTGATGGTGAGCAACAAACACTGCCCATGGACACCTGAACATATTATATTGTGTTACAGTAGCGTTGCCGGCCCTTACAATTGGATATCGACGGGGAGTGGGATAGGAAGGGGAGGGGGAAAGGGGTTAGGCCTCCGGATAATTCTTTCACCATGCGAAACGTGGCAAAAGCCACTTTACGTCGATATTCTGAGAGGTTGTGCTGTGCCCATTAGTGCATCGACTGCGTGACTCTACCATTGTTCAAAAGTGAAGTTATTTTATATTTTAAATTAGTTTTCATGATTTATTGTTTTCAGGTTACAAAGTGTTACTGTTTATAGTAAATAGTTCCGGGTTTGCACTCTGGTTACACAATTATAAATAATTTGAGAATGAATGTGTGATGATTATTTATCGATGACTAAAATAATTGTGCCGGATGTATAGTAATAAGCCAGACGATAACCTTTTCCCTGAAACTAAATGCATCACTCTCCGATACGAGTAAATACCAACTACACTTTCAGGTAAGAAGTTTGAAGGAGGAAGCCAGTTAGGTTCACGTCCTCCACTTTCCGAATTCCTGTGCAACATGGCGATGGGTGAATTTAACTATTCATGGGTAATAACATTGAAACAACTTTTTATGGATTATATCCCGTTTATTTAGAACTTATTTTCCATTTGTTTCCCGACATTTCGAACTCTTTACAGAGATCATTTTCTCGACTAATGAAGTCTGCCTTGAGTTTCTTGCCAGTTCTTCTTTAGAAACCTTGGTGCCGGAACTGGCACTTAGATTCGTTTTCACATTCGTAACAGTGTAAGGAAATCTAAGTTCCGCGGATTTCAGATAGTAGTTTAGTATGACTAATCTAATTTGTAATGTCTCTGGAATTAAGATGTTTTGAGTTTTGATGATGAACATACGACAGTGTGTCTGGCACCAATAGTGAGCTTTTTAACATTTAACGAATTTCTTAAATATAATTTTTCCTTAATATTGTACTTATTGTATTGTACATTGTAATACTTTTTTCCTTGATTTCTAAAACAGAGAGATAATAATCAGGAACTAATACAATTTATTTATCTCAACAATTTTTGATAATTGAATTAATACGATAATATCTTTATAATAATAAGCACGTAAGTGTTTCATGGTCATGAATGTTGTTCGCTAAAACTGAAAAATACAGAATAGAAACTAATTTTATTTTACATACCATATTCAGATTGTATCGTCGCTAAAATATGTCCAAAAAAATTATCTTTGTAATTTTATCAACGCATTACTAAATACTCTGATAAGATTATAAATCAATTAAAAAATTAACAAATAAATGAAGTATACATCGCAGTGACTATCGAATTATATTACTGACCAGTTGAAGGAGTCAATATGAAACTTGCTATTGCATTTTGTTTTTTAATTAAATTTATAATTATTGTAAACGCTTACGTAGATTTAGAAGTGCCAGATAATAAATATGCATTAGATTTAAATTTATTTGAAGAGGTGTTAGATGATGAATTATGCGACGAGCAGATTAATTATATTGTAAATAATGATACCGAGTTAATGATTGCATGTAAGTAGATGATTTTTAGTAATTTTAACAGATATATTTAACCTCTTAACAGTGGTAGAGCCAAGCAGTTCGCTGCATGAATGGGCCGCCTCGACCGGTGAAATACCACGACCTCTCAGAAGACCGACGTAAAGTGGCTCATGCCGCGTTTCGTTCGGTGAGAGAGGTACCCGGAGGCCCACCCCCTTCCTCATCCTTTCCTATCCCCTATCCCTTAAAGGTCGGCAACGCAACAGTAACACTATATGTGTTGCTGGTGTCCATGGGCGGCGTTGGTTGCTTACCATCAGGTGACACGTCTGCTCGTTTGCCCTCCTATCCCATAAAAAAAATATGTCTACATTATATATGTATGCTCACGCTTTTTATATCCAAAAATATAGGTAGCTTTTGCTGTCTGGAATAACTGAATTATTGTGGCGGAACGTATATCTACTAACATAACTTCACGCCTTTTCCTATCCCAAGGTGTAAGAAGCGTCTGTTAAGCCTCGTCTCGCCGTTACGTTTACGTCCCAAATGCAATAGGTGACAAACCTATTACCACACCGGGCATAAAGTTTTTAGTCTTCGATATTAATCACACATAACTAACGAAATTAATTTCGAAAAGTCATTGGTGTTAGCCAATGTTAGGATTCGAACCCGCGACCTCTAGATTCAGAAGCGGGATGTTCGACCACTGGACCACCGAAAGGTATTGTATACCTATAACTAGATATATTTTAATTTGGCACTCGGAATAGAACTCAAGTCACTACAATTTAATTTATTAGTTCTTGCTACAACGACGAATTAAATCGTACGTTAAAGGTATAATCATATTTCTTAGTAGTTTAGTAGATGTGTCTGAAAAGTTAAAACCAATATATGAACTGGTCTGAATTTGTATATCGTCTCAAATGCGTTTTTAACTGTAGTCACGGGCTTATCAAATTATTTGTGGCTGGAAGTTATGAGACATCTGGAAATACGGGATAAAATAAATGCTTAACTTTTTTTTTTACGGGACATGACGGTAAACGAACAGGCGTGTCACCTGATCGTAAGTGACCAGCGCCGCCCATGGACACCTGCAACACATAGTGTTACAGTTGCGTTGCCGACCTTTATGGGAGTAGGATAGGGAAAGATGAGAAAGGGGGATAGGCCTCCGGGTACCTCTCTCACCGAATGAAACGCGGCATGAGCCACTTTATGTCGATCTTCTGCGAGGTCGTGGTATTTCACCGGTCGAGCCAGCCCATTCATGCAGCGAACTGCTTGGCTCAACCACTATAATAAACTTACTGCTTTTAATAGTGTACATTATTTTATAACATAACATAATAACTTCACGCCAAATCCCTTGTGGGGTAGGCAGAGAGAACGGAGCGACATAAGGCACGATTCTTGCACACATCACTCGCTTCTTTGACTTTCATAACTCTTTTCATGCACGCGCGTCGATTTTTGAGGCTCCTAACATCACCATCCTCCAGAACACGTTCTATTTGGTCATGGAATGTGTGTCTAGGCCGTCCTCGACTCCTACATCCATCCGCTTTTGCATTGTATATCTGCTTAGTCAATCTTGCATCATACATCCTTTCTACATGTCCGAACCATCGGAGCATGCCCTTTCTTACTGACCGACACTCTCTTTCAATCCGACTTCCTTCATTATAACCTTGTTTTTCACGCGGTCAGCGAGGTTCACTCCAGGTTTGCGCAATGCCCTCATTTCGACCGCGTTTATCCTACTTTCATGCATGCTCTGCCATACCGTTGTGTTAGCGTTGTGATCAGTATTGCATTGTGAATTGCTAGCTGGGCTTTTCTGCTAATATCTTTTGCGCCCAGGAATCTGCCCAACGCCCCATTTACTTTATTTCCTAACGCTACTCTTCTTTCTACATTAGTGGTGTACCTTCCATCCCTGCTAAAAGCGCATTATAATATACATAAATATATATATATATATACATAAATATAATATACATAAATATATTTTATAAATTCTTGTAATTATTTTCTTAGTGAATATTCCCATTAGTCTACTATATATCAGAGAGTTGAAAGCTAATCTGTAACCAAGTCATAGAAAATTTTAAGTCTTTTCAAAAACTTAACGCAATTCGCCTCGCTAGACGCCGAGTGATTTATTTATTTTTTGTTACAGTTCTAGATACTGGTATTCGAACCCCAAGAGGGGTTCTAAGGGGGAACACATTAGACCTTGGAAGTTATTATCAATGTCTTAATATTCACCAAGAGATACCAAACTCTGTTGTTGATGGAAAGTATTGTTTGATCGATGTGCCGTTAGAACAAGACATCGTATTACCAGAACTGCCATCATTGCCAGAACTGCCTGATTGGCCTGATGTGACATGGCCAGAATTCCCCTTTTCCGCATTTAATAAAAGTACAAGTAGAATAAGCAATAAACTAGCAGGAGAATTGAAACAATATAATTTAATTAAATCTCAAATCGATGCATTTATTGGTGGCAAAGTTGACAGGAGAGTTAGCAGGTATAAAACCATGTTATATACTTTATTTACAATAGGTGGAATAAATAACTTAACTATATTATTTATAATATATACAATTAAAATATTAGCTGAAATCATCTCTGTCTATTGGCATCGTGCCCAGAAGATTAGCCGCATTGCCATGCTGAATGGCAATGCTAATTCTCAATGTGAAGAATAGTCCCGAAGAATGAAATGAAATGAAATGAATGAAATGTGAAGAATAGTCCTCTGGTCGCTTTGCAAGATCTTTATATAGTAATATATGTTAAAATATATTTTGTTCTTTTTTTAAATAACACAGAAATTTAAATCTATATAGCAACATAATCTTCTATTGAAAATGTCATAGTTAATGACGATGAATTATATAGTTCCCATTTCATATCCATCCACCACATGTGAACCAAATTCTTCATCCAGTGACATAAAGGGATGCTGCCTGTATCTCTGATTATAAAAAAGATTGAACATAAAAAACTGATTACATTTTTATAATGTTTTTTTTTTATTGTAGAGTCGCAGAAGGCAGTCCATTAGCAGGTCTCTCATTTCAAGTTGCTGTATGCTTACCCAAAGTGTGTTCGACTGAGAAATTGTTCAATAGTTTAGTGAACGTATCAGAATCAGGATTCAGATATACGGAGAGATTTTGCCGACTTCCCAATGATAAGCCTTGGGTGCCAGCCGATTATGTTGCCATGTAAGTATATTTATTTTCAATAATTACTAATAGAATAGGTCTTAGGCTGAAGAAGTCTCGAAGTCTAGTTACCTCTGACAGAAGCCCGTCACCAAAAATCCATATCGTATCAGTTTGTAAATAATGCGTGGGTATTCATTATATTGCATAAAGACTTTTACATACTATATAAATAACAGAACTAGTTTTTCTGGTGTTCATACACTAAAACTTCTCAAGATGTGTTATTCTGATCATCTTTTCAGAATAAATAGTTGCAGTTTCATAGTTGTCAAACAAATGTATCAGCTCTCAGATGAAAATTCATTAAATCGATTTTACAAGTGAGACAAAAATAAACACAAATAACAACAAACACGCAGACTGAAAACATACAACTCCATTTGGCACAATCGAATAAAAACAACGGATAATTGTCCAACTGATGAACACCTGTTTGTTGGATTGGATAAAACCTATATCAATCATAATAATCTTGCTTTCATTATTAACATTCAATTGGATTAAATTTCGCTTTATAAATAAATTGTTTCGTCCTTTTACAAAGAAAAGAAAACTTTAAGGATTTGTTTCACATTGTAGCAATAAATTATTTTATAGACACGGGTAAAAAGACACGATATAAAGACACCGGTTACCGATAATATCTATGTAAATGAAATCATTCAATTAATTTACGAATTCACCTGCCGTAAAGAGTCTTAAAATGTTTAAAAACAATATAACAACAGCGCTAATTGGAAAAAAAATTGCTATTGGAATAAAAACAATATCAGAAGATTTTATTTTTTAGGGCAAAAGATGGCAAAATGTCAGAATATTTACCTTTTAAATTTTTAATGTCGGCTTACCGGAAATATTACTTTATTATGTTGAATATAGTTTTTGCCGTTCTCCTGAACCGTTTATTTAATTACAATTGAACATTAGGTGAAATATTTAGGTGTATCATTCCCTTTTCATTTCTAGTTATGAGTTATGATATTTATATATTGAGTTAATGTACATATATACATACATGCATACATAAACCATCATCATCCATCCATGTACCTAGCAGGGTAGGTAGAGAGCACAGGGCGCCATAATACGATTCTTATACTCCTTACTTGCTTCTTTGGCTATCATAACTCTTGTCATATACGCTCGTGGATTTCAAAGGCTCCTGATATCACCTTCCTCCAGGACGGGAAGTGTATCGTAACTTTCCTCGACTTCTGCATCCGTCCGGTTTTGCATTGTATATCTGCTTTGTCAATCTTGCATCCTCAATTATTTCTACATGTGCGAACCATCGGAGCATGCTCTTTATTCATTTCACACCGACGTTTATCCTTTATCCTACTCATTAACCTACTCATTATTATCCTACTCATCCGTTTATCCTACTCATTAACCCACATACCTTTCGCTTCCATAAATTAGTTCTCGAGTTAGTGTATTATTAACTTATTATAACTTTTCTTTTCCAGAGCAATATTTTCCTTCCTAATTATTCTCGTCATATTGAGTACGGGTTATGATCTAGCCTACAATAAATTCCTTGATAAAGGTAAGCTAAATACACTTGAAACATTATGTTGTATTGTTATAATCTTTGCAAACTTTACAATTAATATTTATTTTCCGAGGGTCTTGCCTCGACTCGTAAAATAAAATAATTGGTTGGTTCAGAATTGGTGGTGAAGCTTATCGCTAAGGAAGGCTTAATTTTTCATAAATATCATACGGATAACTTACTATTTGCAAAATAATTAATGCAAGTTCAAACCTAGTATCTTCCAAATAAAAGTCTTTGTGCTAAGCCTTCTGGGTCTAGAGGCACATAATTTAAATTAACCATAATAGTTCAACTATTTCTGAATATAGTCATCAATGATAAAATAATATGCTATAATCTAATTTAAGGGATAATTTAAAAAATTTATTTTAGATAATTTGTCTATTTTGATTACCCGTCAATTATTAAGGTTACACAATTTAAAATTGTTCATTTCGGAAAGGTTTCATGATATGTTGAAACATATAAAAATATTGTAGAAATTTAATTTCAACTCCGTCATTTTTATTATTATTTTTTATCACGAAATAAGTACAGTGTATCTACGTAGATACCGGCCATTGATATGTTGTTACGTCTATGATTAACTAATATCTTTATGATTACAATCCATGTATAGTCACTATTATACAGTAAAATTATAATAAATCACTTCATTTACAACACTTTTTTTTATCAGAACAGTTTTCATTTTATGGATTAGTAACAATTTTCATTAGGAACTAACATAGTCGCTGTCACATTCAAAGCCAGCATTCTGATGATTGAGAAGATTCATATCATGTCATTTCTCTCTCCCTCTCAACTCATTTAACTGATAACATTTAAATCTGACTTAATAACTTTATGACATATCTCTAGCGGGGTAGGTAGAAGGAGACACAAGATTTTCAAGTCATTTCTTGACTTTCTTCCTGGCAATACTTTTGTCATAGGTACACTTTCGTCCACTTTATAGTTTCACGTGTTATAACGACCACTCATAATAATATTTTACCACTATCTGCACATTCTTCTCTTTTTAAAAATCCGTATAAATCTTATATTCATGCATATTTTCAACTTGTTTTCTAAAATTCTTAAGGAGATGTATTTTGACTTTCAAAAATTATAGCAACGAAATCATTTAATGTTGGGAACATTGCACGCTAATGTTAAAACACGTGATAACTATTTTTTTCTTGTCTAGACATCTATATCTATAAGGACAATTATTATCAAATAAATCCGTTAATTTTATTACATTCGATCTTTATATTATTATATTTTATTGCGATGGATAATAAAAGTAGCGAAAGAAATTCGCACCTGTTTCACAAAGAATTGTAGTTGTTCGTATATACAAAGATAACTCACGTCTTTTTCTACCCGAAGGTGTACGCAACGGCTGTTAAGCCTCGTCTCGTCATTATGTTTACGTCACAAATGAAATATGCCATATCGGGCACAAAGTTTTCGTCATCGCTATTCACCACACATAACTTCCAAAAATAATTTCGTAAAGTCATCTGTGTGAGCCGGGGTGCTCGACCACTGGACCACCGAGAAATTCGACATTGACAAGATTTTTTTTTTAAATTATTTTGCATGGTTTTGGCAGATTTAAATACAGTATTTGAATGAAAAACCCGCCAACTACAAATCGGCAAGGGCATTTCAAAGTCAAGCATGAAACAAATAAATCCCCGCTTATAATTAATTATTAAAGTAATATTCATCAATCCATATCAAACTATAAACCCAAGATAAGGCATAGATTAAGAAATCAGAAGAAATACTATCCAATTTATTAATTATCTACTATAATAGTTTTCAAAATATATTTCTTTATATAAATTAAAGAAAGAAATAAGAAAAAATCCTATGTTACTTCTAATACCTCCAAGAATATGTGTACAAAGTTTCATAATGATCGGTTGAGTAGTTATCGCGTGAAACCGTAACAAACAAACTTACATACGCATTTATATATTAAGTATGGAAGTATGGAAGTATGGATATGGATATGGATTATTAGCCCGCACCCAATTCTATTATTATTAGGTTCACTGGGGAAAGTTTTTATACAACCTTTTAGCTTCTCTCTTGTCTGCAAATTTAGTCTTCATAGCTTATAATAAACCAGATCAGATCAAGACCAGATCAGGCCAGGAATAGAATGTTGGGCCATGAAAGAGGCGGATGAAAAAAAAAAATGCTACGGAGATGAAAATTTTGATATGCATGTGTGGAGTGACAAAAATGGATAAAATACTGAATGAGTTTGTAAGAGGAAGGTTGAAAGTCGCATCTAACCCAGAAAATAAAACACATGAGCAGGGATGATACGCATGTCGCGAAAAGAATGATGAACCTGAATGTCGAAGGAAACAAGGAAATAGGGAGACCGATGATAACAAGGATGAATTCTGTGAAATCTGTAATTAGAAAGGGTGTAGAAAAACGAATGATAGCGAAGCGTGGAATAGGAAAACCCACAGTGCCTACCCCAAATGATAAGAACAGGGCAGAAAGATGATGACAGCTTATAATAAACCTGAATTTGAAACATAAATAACTGTAGAATGATTTATTAGTGTTAATACACTAATAATTTATTTTTATGATTTTCACACTTACAGATCCGAAGAAAATCAATAAGTTATATTTGACCTTCTCGGCGTACACGAACACACGTAACTTGGTGACATACAAGTCATCACCAGGTGTTATAGAATGTTTGGACGGCGTCAGAGCGTTCGCCATGTTGTGGGTCATCATCGGCCACACATTCGTGAATCAACTATCAAGCGGGATCATGGCTAATCCTCTAGATTGTATAGAGGTGGGTAATTTCATGATCCTCAATATTTTCTGTAGACATTTTTGTTAGATCTCCACCCTTTGCGCTGTTTCAAATATTTTAGCACTTATTTGGATTTAGGGACTGAGAAAACGACTTTGTTTTATACTATGTAGTGATTAAATATTATTTTAAAACTATCTACTTCCACAACGCAACATTTAGTTGCTTAGCATGAAACTAGATGGCACTGTGTGACAAGTGTGACAATTAGATATAAAAACCTGGTTAAAGTCCAATTAACATTACCGTCCATTATCACAACAATCGCAGCGAAAGATCCTGATGATTCAATGATGATTTCGCAAAAAAATCATTGTTTTGTTTTGCATATTTCTTAATTCTGATTAGTTTTTTTTTTTTGCTTATCTTTAAAGATTATTTTCATATCTATAAAAAGATATCGTATAACGTATTTTAATATCGATAATGCTGCACACGTGTTTAATTTATCAGCGTAATTGCAAATCGTTTTTGTAGTGAAATTGAGGAGGAAAATCCGGAAAGAAACGACACGATGACCACTTTTGTTTTGGATGTTACTATTCCCAAAATGTATCTATCAAAACCTTGGGCAACCCATGTGATGCTGCTAATATTTTCACGTGCATACATCCTGAAAACTGCTTAACACCGGGCTGTATGCATAATTTACCTTATTGTAGTTTTAAAACTCTAAACAATACATATATCTGATGACTGGCGTCTAGCGTATTTTAGATTCAACTGTCAATATAATTTTACTAGATAATTATCCTGATAACTTCTATATTACCGCTGCCTATACCTTAAGATATTAAGGGTTTGAAATTACTAAACAGATATACAGACTATTATGTATGTTCACAGTGGATAATGTCAATAAATTCGGTATGGATGACCGCGGGCCCCATTACTGTGGATACCTTTTTCATGCTTAGCGGTCTACTACTAGTGTACACCACTTACGGCAAAGTTAAGCCTAGTAAGTATATTTTTTATTAGTTTGCTAAGAAATTCTTTAATGACCGAAACATTCAGATTTTTCTTACTACACAATTCAGGGATATGGGTAGAGGCATGTTAATTTTCATATTTCTTGGCAATTTTATTTAGATAAATGGTTGCACTTAAGTCAAATTTCTCGAACAAGATACAATATGTACTCTAGCTAGTTTATTTATGATTTTTTTAAGGGACCACCGAGTATTATATGCGTCAAACACTGTTACGCAAACAAAGTCATATTGGTATTTGTAAATTCGACCTGTATACTTATTTTAATGTTTTTAGATATTATCAAAAGTGTATTCTTTTTGTCTGGTCTCAATAAAGATTTTTATTTTATTTTTATAAATTCGTAACGTCTTACGACATCCATGGCGAAAATACGCAAGCGTTTTTTTCCTGTCACTTAAAATACTTTTACACTGGCTTCAGGATAAAAAATCATTTAGTTCAGATTATAATTAGGTATTTTGTATATTTTAGTGAAACTTCTCAAGAATCTCCATCTGTTTTATCTAAATCGTCTTTTGAGAATGTTCCCCGTGTTGGCTGCTATGGTGCTGATACAGGCGTCGTTCTTGAACTGGTTCTTAGACGGACCATACTGGCAGGTGGCCATGGAACACACGCATCGATGCCGTGTGTACTGGTGGTCCACCTTACTGCATATACAAAATTTCCTCAATCCTGGTGGCATGGTGAGTGAATAATGCAATAAGACATAATATTTTAATCCTTAAATGTAGGGGCCAGTTTATATGAGCTACTTATCATTGGATTCTTTGGACTAGGCAATAAATCCCATAATATGAATATTGATAAGCAAATATTCAAGGCTGTTACAAAAAAGTAATTAAACTTTTAAACGAATATGAAACAGGTAGATGAAACAAGAATACATGCTGCAGAGCTGCGAATGTTGAGATGTATGTGTGGAGTGACGAAAATGGATAAAATACACAATATATACACACTTAAATATACATAAGTATTAGTCTCGGTGGTCCAGTGGTCGAGCACACGACTTCTGATCCAGAGGTCTAGGTTCGAATCCTGATACTGGCTCACACTAATGACTTTTCGAAATTGTTTGAAGATTGTGTGATAAATATCCATGACTGAACAACTTTGTGCCCGGTATGACAATAGGTTCGCCATCTATTCTATTTGGGACGTAAACATAACGGCGAGACGAGGCTTAACATCCGCTAAATACATCTTCAGGTAACAAATGGCGTGAAGTTATGTTATGTTATGTATTCGTGTGTATGTATTATCGATGTGCGTGCATGAAAAGAGTCATGAAAGTCAACGAAGCGAGTGAGGTGTGTAAGAATCGTGCCTTATGGCCCTCTGTATTCTCTGCCTACCCCATTCTACCATCCTCTGTTTTAATAAAATTTATATTACAGTGTCTCGCCCACTCATGGTATTTGGCTATTGATGTCCATCTTCACATCTTATCTCCGATCATTTTGGTTTGGGTTCTGTCTGGGAAACGAAAATCTGCGTGGATCGCTCTCTCTGCTGGCTTGATAGCGATACTGGCCGCATCTACAGCTTTCAATGTTGTGAAATCATTTCCATCTGGACCGATCATACCTTCGTAAGTATATCAAAAGTAATAATACTTAAAATATAAATATCAGTGGTACAATGTTGCAGTTAGCTGCATGAATGGGCCAGCTTGACTGGTGAAATAACACGACCTCTCGGAATATCGTCGTGAAGTGGCTTATGCCGCGTTTCGTTCGGTGAGAGAGGTATCCGGATGCCTGATCCCCTTTCCCTTTATTTTTTCTTCCTACTACTCCCTTAAAGGTTGACAACGCACCGTGATGTACCTACATGGGCGGTGAAAAGTTACTTACCCACTTGCGCATTTGTCGTCCTATGCTATGAAAAAAACAGCTTGAGGAACTATGATATAAACTTAGAAATAGGTTTGGTCGTAAGGATTCTAACTTAGACACGAGCATTATGGATACAGGTAGTGGATCCTCAAGACGAACTCAAGTATGATTCGGACTCGCGCTAGAAGGGCTCCGTATCATTATTTATACGTCGTATTTGTTTATGTGGCCTCAGAATTAGGTATATCATTTATAAAGAATTCATCTGTCCACCTTTTACCGTTTGTTAGAAATAGGCGGATGATGGACAGACGGACTATTACCTGTTCGTTGGATTCGTGGGATCAAGTAATAACTAATAGAGCTAAAACTCAAGGCTGTATATATTTAATTTTTTTTAGACGTCCTGCTGAACAAGAATACTATTTAACCAGATATTATGTGAACACATTGACAAGAGCGTCTCCGTTTTTCGTGGGGCTCATATTTGGCTACATGTTGGCCCTTAATAAGGGCAAAAGGTTCCGCATATCAAAGGTAATAACTTCACGCTTTAAATCCTAGAAACGTTTCACCACATATCGTATAGTTATTAGAAAATCAAAATTTCTAGCCTAATTTTTATTTATATTATATTTATTTACTTTGGAACAACAGTCTCGGTGGCGCAGTGGTCGAGCACACCAATGACTTTTAGAAATTGTTTTCGGAAGTTATGTATGATAAATATCGATGACTGACGAACTTTGTGCCCGGTATGGCAATAGGTTCGCCACCTATTCCATTTGGGACGTAAACATAACGGCGAGACGAGGCTTAACAGCCGCTGCCTACACCTTCGGGTAACAAAAGGCGTGAAGTTATGATAAGTTATGATAATATGTTATTTGGAACATGTATTTGACAGACATTACACAACACAAATGTAAAAATGAAAAGTTAAGTTTGAAGCAGACAATCTGCTGATTAATTAGTAATCTATTACCATCTTTCAATTACGATTATTAATGCGACTAAATGATCATTCTTCCACCCATACGGGGTCAATAAATCATAAATTATCATCATTATAATATCCTTTAATCAATAAAAGCCTTAATCAACTAGGATTCTTATCATCCGTCTTACAACATATTCATCTTGGTTACTAATAACACGTTAAAACACGCTAATGGATTACTTCGGCTTATTATTGTTTAACAATTGGTGCTACTTTCAGATAATTTCTTGGTATCTCCATACTCTTCAGCCCTTACAGAATTCGCATCACAGTTCATCCCGCCATATATGACTGTATTTTTACAGATACCTTTGACAATAATCTGGGTGTGCGCTATCACTGTATCTAGTCTGACTGTATACTCGTCATATCCAATCATGCAACTGGATTGGGACAATCAAACAGCTGATGACATGATCAACTCATTCATGAGACCCGGCTGGGCAATGTCAGTGGGATGGCTCATATTTGCATGCGTACATGGTTATAGTGGTATGTTAACTATTTACTTTTATTAATTACCACAGCCTACTTTGTTTTGAAAGTTCAGAAAAGAAAAAGCGCCGAAAATATGGCAATCAATTTAGTTTATGAATGCGCCATCTATGCAAATACATTGGAACTTGATATGAATTTAAAAATGGTACATAGCAAGTCAGAGCTAGAAAACAGATGACGCTAGGTTCGCTTCATTATTATTTTACAGAAGCTTTATATTTCGATTAATTTCAATAGTTGAAGATAGATGACGCTATTTCATGTTAAATAATTAATCTGTTTTAAAAGCGCTGGGTTTAAAAACAGAATCTCACTTTATAAGATTGTGAGAGATTTAATGGGGGTTTTATGAAATATTTCTATCGATCTCGCTTGAAGATATTAATTTGTTTTCTTTTGCGTTACAAATTCTATAGTTTCCTAACTTTCAGGTCCTATCAACTGGCTCCTCTCCCTTAGAATGTGGAAGGTTTTAGGACGCCTGTCATACGCCATGTATATTACACATTACCCCCTTATATTCGCAGTCAATGCTACGCCAGTAGCACCTGTATATTTCAATATTCCATTCTCGGTAAGCTACTACAAACGAATTATTATGTTTTGTCATAATTTAGATTTTATTCGACTTTAAATTACTATATATACCACAAATTATTGCAAACCGCAGTCTCCTTAATTAATCATAAAAATCTTTGGAATTATAAATACAATACATATAATATTTAAAATAATCTTGATTTATGTCACAAGATTTCCTTATACAATGAAACCTTTTATGGATACGCACCACCTATCGACATTTTATAAAAACTCTAAGTCTAAATAAATACCCAATGATAAACAAGTAACTGTACTACCGTAAAGATGTCGCTTCTCTAAATTAAAACTTAATTTAATTTTTGTTTTCACAGTCCAAATAATAGTTCTGTGATTGTTGTTTTTATAGCCTACACAATATACGGAATATCTTAGTTTATAAAAATATATATAAAATTTTATTTTACAGATGTTCAAGTTCCTGGGTGATTTCTCACTAGCAGTAATTGTTGCCTTCATTTTAACTATCTTGGTCGATTATCCGTGTTCAATACTTATAAAACATTTTATGGGAGGAGGTGAGTTGAAAGATATTCTTTATTTTAAAGATAACGTAACTCCACGCCCTTTCTACCCTAAGGTGTAGGCAGCGGCCGTTAAGCCTCGTCTCGCCGTTATGTTTACGGCCGAAATGGAATAGGTGGCGAACCTATTGCGATACCGGGCATATAGGTTTTAGTCATCGGTATTTATCACACATAACTTTCGAAAAGAAGTTCCAAGCCCGCGACCTCTAGATTCAGAAGCGGGGTGCTCGCCTCCTGGGCACCGAGACCTTTATGGTTTTAAAATTACTGAAATGTTGTGTTTTAAAAAATGATCGTACCTACTTGGGTGGATATCTAACCCGCTAACCAGCTTCTGCACAGCAGACAGCATACCACACACTACCGCACTCGTTACTTACTTTTCTTTTTTACAGGCATCAAGAAACCACCAGTGAAAGAGGCAGACCACGGAGTTGAAGACAAGAAGACTTCTTTATAAACATGTAGAATAAACGGCTGATCTTTCATCGAAGATATCCAGACTTCACTTCTATCAGTTCAAGTTTACTACCAAAGTGAAAATTACGAGACTGCTTTCTCCATACATATCATATTCTGAACACAATTTGCACTTACTCACTCTGTAAAAGGATGACGTCCAGATATTGGAGACATTGAAGAGCTAATGAAAAAATAATAGAGCGACAGAAGATAGTTATAGTTTTAAGAAGACTGAAATGTTTTTCTATACTGAAATACAAAAAGAAGTATATGGACTCTAACGCTGTATGCGCAACTGAAAATGTTCTAGTTTGCTATAAGGATATCAATACTTTCGCTATTAAAAACTTTAAACTATAACTGAAGTCTTTGCTAGAAGTTAATTACGAAGCTATAATATTTGGAATACTAATGATTGTATACAGTTATTTATTAATATCGATCTAACATTTAATTATTGTATGTGATTAGTAACTTTAAATAAAGACTACCTAGAACTGATTGCTTTAATCTTTTCATTAGACATTTTTAGTGTCCGACCGAAACTTCGGCTTCGGCTTCGGCCGAAGGTTGTGGAGATTGCCGATTAATCAGCTTCGGCTTCGGCTTAGGCCAAAAATAGACCTTCGGTCGGACACTAGACATTTTATGATGGGATAGGGTGCAAAGGAACAAGTAGGTAGCGTCGTTTATGAACACCGGCAACACACAAAGTCATAGTTGCGTTACCTTTAAAATGAGATAAAAGGAAGTGGAGGGATATAGTGGTAGAGCCACGCATTTCGTTACATCAATGGACTGGCTCGACCAGTGAAATACCACGACCTATCAGAATATCGGCATGAATGTCCGGAGTCCCAAACCCTTCCCCTTCCCATCCTACTTATAATCTCCTTCCTATCCCACCAAGCAAAACGTTGCCATGCAGAGAGGATGGTTCCAAAGGATGACATGTTGTGCCAACCCTCCTTAAAATAAGGTAATGGCAGGAAAATATGAGGTAAAGGGATGGAGTTGCGCCTCCGAATACCTATCTCAACGAATGAAAGACTCCATAAGCCACTTATAGTCGATATTCTGAGAAGCAGTGATATTTTACTGCTTGAGCTGCCTCATTCCAATTCATCATAGTGCGTGGCTCTACCACATAACGTATTGAAACAATTAAAATAGATATAATATTTTATTGGAGTAATTTAATTAGTATTTAATTATTAAAACAGATCCTTGACTAATTACTTAACAAGCATACTAATAATATTTACATTCATTATTACGATAGCAAAAATATATACTTATGAACTGAACATAATGTTTAAAATTAATTTTATTTATGTTCATTCAATAATAAACTTTGTTGTTTCGACTATGCCTTACTAATATCATTATTTTTTATATCAACTATTTCATATTTAATATGTGAGAGTCTATTATTCCAATTGTTTTTCAACACTATTTTTGTCGTCATTATTCTGTTGAACTGGTTTTTCTGAATGTTTTTTTATACCTGCGAAATTAAAACCAATAAATATATTATTGTTTAGCAATAACTTAAATAATGAATACAAACCTACTAGTTTTTAGCTTAGCTCTGATTCGGAGCAAAATAATTTGAAAAACACAAAAGTGTCAGTAAGAAGTATGTAATAATTTAATAACATTATTTGCAATATATACAATTAAAAGACTAATTGAAATCTAATTTCTCTGACTGTCTACTGAGGGCGTGCCCAGAAGACTGGCTGCATTGTCACATTAAATGGCAATGCTAATTCTCTGTGTGAAGAATAGACCAGCCCTCTGGTCGCAAAAGGCCTCCAGCAGTCTCTTTGGAAGATCTTTATAGAGCACACAGGCATTTAGACCCCATTTCCCTAAAGTATCAACTCCAAATAGATCAGAAATATTATACCCTACAAGGCTTTTCTAAAAGTATTAATATTGTCCCAGAGTAGGTACATTTGACGATCATAACTAAATAATGAATTAAAAACTAAAATATTATTTGCGAAATGTTAAGTTGGAGTATTATCCCAAAGAAATATATTAGTAACATGAAAATGCGCATAAATTTTACCAATTTTTATCTCAATCTGTTCAACGGATGACCCGTGATTGAGTAAAAAACATCTTCCCTATATTTTGCAACTATAAATTGTTAAGCTTCAAATAAATTTCTTATTTTATATTAACTCAAAACTCTTTTATATTAACCAGTTAAAAAATAAACCATCACCAAATAAAAAATGATCGGCGGCATAAAATATTTCATTACATACAAAAATAATTATATTTCCACTCACCAGAACCCATGTAATATTTTATCAGTACTGTACACGGTGAATCCACTAATATTGTGATCACAAACGCAAATAGAAAAGTCACACAGAAGATCGTTAAGAATTTCAACATCTGTAACAAAAACAATATTTATTTACTCCATTTTCTAGTTAATATTTCTAAACTTCTAAAAATAAATTTTAATGTTCTACGTTCTACAGTTGTCACGATGTGGTTTGTGGTTTTTTTTTCAGCTAAGGAGGGCAAATGAGCAAGTTGGTCACATGTTGGTAACGGCACGAGCCACTGCACGCCGATGTTCCGAGAGGTCGTGGTAATTCTCTTCTTCGTTTCGTTTATTCATGCAGCGAACTGCGAGCTACGTGAAACGAGCTTCGAGATTTTTTTTTCCTGTTTAGTTAATGAGGTTTCTATTTATTTTTATTAAAATAATGATATCACGGTGAAGGTGAAGTATCGGTGGCGCAGTGGTCGAGCACACGGCTTCTGATCCAGAGGTGCGGGTTCGATTCCAGACACTGGCTCACACCAATGACTTTTCTAAATTGTTTTCGGAAGTTATGTGTGATAAATATCGATGATTGAAAAACTTTGTGCCCGGTATGGCAATAGGTTCGTCACCTATTCCATTTGGGACATATACATAACGGCGAGACGAGGCTTAACAGCCGCTGCCTACACCTTCGGGTAAAAAAAGGCGTGAAGTTATGTTTTATGTATGAAATAATTTACCGTGAATGGTACTGTAAAGTACACAGGTGTTACCGGCATTGCATACATCACATTAATAATGCCATCGTGTGTGATATACATTGCGAATGATAGACGACTTAATAACTTCCACATCTTCAACGACAGGAACCAGTTGATAGGACCTGAAATAAATAATAAAACTTAACAGTGGTAGAGCTGCATGATTGGGCTGGCTCGACTTGTGAAATACCACGACCTCTCAGAAGATTGACATAAACTGGCTAATGCCGCGTTTCGTTAGGTGACAGAGGTACCCGAGGGCCTACCTCCCTTCTCCATCCTTTTCCATCCTATTCCCCTAACGTACCGGTCGGTAACGCATCTGTAACACTATATGTGTTGCAGGTGAACACCTGCCGGGTGCCGGGTGCCGGTGACACGCCTGCTCGTTTGCCCTCCGGTCCCATAAAAACAGTATAAATGACGGTAATAGTTAAAGCTTTTTACGTGAGTGTGAACTTTAAACTCCAAAATGTCATACAGCATCCAATATAAAATTTCAGAAATATGCACTTTGCTGCCCTATCGTAGGCATAAGCAAAATTTTAAAAAAATAGCCTGTAAAAACATACATACCCCCATATGCATGTTCACATGCAAATATGATCCATCCAAGAGCCATAGCCCAGGCTGGTCTCATAAACGAATTGATCATGTTGTCAGCGAATTGGTTGTCCCAGTCCAGTTGCAATATTGGATATCCAGAATATACTGACAAAATGATTATGGTGAGAGCGCAAATCCAAAGCAATATAGCTATTATCTGTAATGAGTAATACAATTTAAATAATTATTTACTTACTAATTCAGACCAAGTCCCTTACGGGGCATGCAGACAGAAAAAGGCACAATGCCTTATTTTCAGGTATCTACGAGTTATATTTTGTAGGTTTTCATATGGATTTTATTTTATATTGTGAAGCATTTTTAATTTAATTCTGGGTACTGGACCATACAGTTGTTTTTTTTTTCATTCTTATCCATACTTCATAATTGATTTTTTCTTGTTATTAAATATGTCATAAGTTACTGGTTAACAGTCTCGGTGGCGCAGTGGTCGAGCACACGGCTTCTGATCCAGAGGTCCGGGTTCGATTTCAGACACTGGCTCACACCAATGACTTATCGAAATTGTTTTCGGAAGTTATGTGTGATAAATATCGATAACTGAAAAACTTTGTGCCCGGTATGGCAATAGGTTCGCCACTATAACAATGATAATTTATTACAATGGCTGTGATGGCAGTCTTTTGGGTATCTTTTCAGTATATCATGATTTCTCTCTGTCAGCCGGGAGCGAAAGAAAAACATATGGCTGACAAGCTTACACAGCACAACACGGAAAAAAGGCGGGATAAACATTTTCTAAAATATGGGTCAACCTAAATATTCTTGGTGGGGGCGGGCAGCAGCGTCCCTATCTACATAAGGTTTATCCCTGCGGTCTCCAACCCGTTTGCCCAGCGTTTCATAGGGAGATTTATGCCCATAGTACCCATGGGCATAAATCTCCCTATGAAAAAAGCACCAATACAACGGCCTCCAGTTCCCGGTAGTCCCGCTATTCCCGGCCAAGGCAGCGGTCGTGGTAACGGTGGGACAAGTGGTGCGAAGAATCTCCGGGTTACGGCAGGCTGCCAAAAACAACTACTCGTGGCCACTTATATTGGACGCAGTCTTCGGCTGGACCAACACCTCACCGAACTCGAGGTAGAGCTGGGTTGCTTGAACTGGCATATTCTAGGGCTATCTGAAGTCCGGCGAGAGGGGAAGGACACGATAACCCTACAGTCAGGCATCTTACTCTACTTTGGGTAAGGTGACCAGCTCTCCCAGGGGGGTGTCGGTTTCCTCGTTCATAAGGACCTCGTTAGCAGCGTTGTGGAGATCAGTAGTGTGTCGACCAGGGTAGTGTACCCTGAAGGTAATACGGGTATATGCGCCGACCTCGACATACTCTGACGATATAGCCGAGGCGATGTACGAGGATATTGCAAAAGCAATACATGGCACCGCCAAGGCTCACTACAACGTTGTTATGGGGGACTTCAATACCAAAGTGGGAGTACAAGAACGCGGCGAAACGAAAATCGATCCATATGGCTTGGGGTGCCGAAATCACAGGGGCCAGATGCTGGTCGACTTCCTGGAGTCTGAAGGGCTTTCCTTGATGAATTCATTCTTCAAGAAGAGTCTCCACAGGAGGTGGACTTGGCGAAGCCCCGATTCTGTGACAGGGAACTAGATAGATTTTATAATTACGGATAGAAAGCATATATTTAGAGATGTCTCTGTGATCAACAGGTACAATACTGGAAGTGATCACCGACTTCTTCAAGGCTCTCTAAATATTAACTTGAAAGCTGAAAGGACACGGAAGATAGGGTCTAATATCCGACCTACGCCACTCCAAATAGCCGAAACCGAAAAGTTCCAAATGGAACTTAAAAATCGATTCGACCTGCTGGAAACCACAGGCAACGTGGACGAAGAAACCGAGACTGTGCTCAACACCCTGAGGAAAGTGTCTTAAAGGTTGTCCCGAGATCGCGGAAAAAGGAGTCCAAGCTCTCTGCTGAGACACTCACTGCTGAGACAATGAGGCAAAGGCAAGAAACTCCATCCAATCAGCTGTTTTCGTTAGAATGGAAAAGCCTAAACCAGCGTATTAGAAAGCTGATGCGGCGCGACCTTCGTCGATCGAATACTCGAGCAATCAAGAACGCGATCGACCGCAACAAAGGGTCGAAAGTGTTTGCTCAGCAGCTTGGAAGGTCCCATCTGACGAAGCTGAAAACTGCGGATGGACGTGTCGTCACCTCTAAGCCCGCGATTTTCGCAGAGATCGAATCGTTTTATGAGCTCCTTTATTCCACACGGATGACCAAGCCGACGGGACACAGCGATGATGACCACAGAGCCCCGCTAACGCGTCACTATAGTGAGGACATTCCCGATGTCACAGAAAGCGAGATTAGTGCGGCTCTCAGGCAACTCCAGAACAACAAGGCACCCGTGATAACGGAATTACTACGGAGCTTCTAAAATGCGGCTGGACTCCTGTCCTAAAGGAATTAGCAGGTCTTTAAAATTCCGTCATACACCAAGGTATAACACCACAGGTGTGGAGCAGGAGTGCAGTGGTGATGTTCTTCAAAAAAGGTGATAAGACTTTACTGAACAATTACAGACCCATCTCACTCCTGAGCCATATCTACAAGTTATTCTCGAGGGTCGTCACGAATCGTCTCTCTGCAAGACTCGACGAATTCCAGCCTCCGGAGTAGGCCAGGTTTCGAAAAGGCTTTAGTACCGTGGACCACATCCATACTATTCGGCAGATTGTACAGAAGACTGAAGAGTACAATCAGCCGCTGTGTATGGCATTCGTAGACTACGAAAAAGCCTTCGACTCCATCGAAACTTGGCAGATCTGGATGCACTGCAGCGATGTCGGATTGACTGGCGTTATATCGATGTGTTGAGATGCTTGTATGACACCGCCACGATGGCTGTCCGGATACAGGACCAGGTGACGAACTCTATCGAGCTGAATCGAGGTGTAAGACAGGGAGATGTCATATGTCGCAAACTCTTCACCAATGCTCTGGAGGACGTTTTCAAGACACTGGATTAGACTGGACAGGGTATCAACGTGAATGGTGAGTAAATCTCGCATCTTCGGTTTGCCGACGACATCGTTGTAATGGCAGAGTCGCTGGAACAGTTAAGCGGAATGCTGCGCAGCCTAGACGAGTCCTTACGGCGTGTCGGTTTGGGCATGAACTTGGACAAGACCAAGGTCATGTTCAATGAACATGTCGTGCCCGGACCGATAAGCGTCGAAGGGTCAGTTCTCGAAGTCGTAAACAGATACGTCTACCTAGGCCAAATTATCCAGTTAGGTAGACGAAACTTCGAGAAGGAGGCCAAAAGGAGGATTCAGCTGGGTTGGGCTGCATTCGGCAAACTGCGTCGCGTCTTCAGCTCGCCTATACCATAATGTCTGAAGACGAAAGTCTTTGACCAGTGCGTCTTACCGGTGACGACGACTCACGGTGGGGCTAGTCCACAAATTTAAAGTTGCTCAGCGAGCTATGGAGCGGGCTATGCTCGGGGTATCTCTGAAAGATAAACTCAGGAATGAGTATATCCGCCAGAGAACTAGGGTTACCGACATAGCTCGTAGAATAAGCTCGCTGAAGTGGCAATGGGCTGGTCATATCTGCCGAAGGACGGATGGTAGATGGAGCAAGAAGGTCATAGAGTGAAGACCGCGTCTTGGTAAACGTAGCGTAGGACGCCCAACAGCCCGATGGTCAGATGACCTCAGAAGGGCTGCTGGAAAAGACTGGATTCGGAAGGCAGAGAATCGGATGTTGGGGCGCACATTGGGAGAGGCCTATGTCCAGCAGTGGACTGCAAAAGGCTGATGATGATGATGATGATTTCATCAAGTTTTTAATTATATTTGGTTTGAAAAACCTTACCTTCATCATTACGACCTTCTTGCCTCGAAAAATATGAAGTATATATCCAAATACAAGACCTACGAGAAAAGGTGAGGCTCTTGTCAACGTATTCACATAGTAGTCGCTTAAATATCTTTGAAGGTCGCTTTGTCGACTGAAATAAATTATTAGTTTTTAATTAATTTAAGAATTATTTTGTAACATTAAAAACATAAAACAATAATATTTTTACTTTAAAGCATAAGGTTTATGGTAAAATTTAAGAGTGGTAGAGCTAAGCAGTTTACTGCGTAAATGGCCCGGCTCGACCGGTGAAATACCACGGCCTCTCTGAACATCAACGTAAAGTGGCCCATGCCGCGTTTCGTTCGGTGAGAGAGGTACCCGGAGGCCCTCTTCCCTTCCCCATTCTTTCCCATCCTACTTTCTTAAGGGTAGCAACGCAACTGTACCACTATATGTGTTGCAGGTGTCCATCGGCGGCGCTGGTCACTTACCATCAGGTGACAACACTTGCTCATTTGCCCTCCGATCCCATAAAACAAAATTAGGTTTACCGTTTTAGTTACTCAATCATGGTCAGCTATTAAACAGAATTAGATGAATTTTCTTTTGAAATGGTAAATAAATATTTTATTGTTATGTTTTGTACATCTAGCCTTCTCGGAAAAACAATATTTATATTAGAAATAGGTAAATCTATATATTACTTACGCTGGTGCAATTTGTGCAGAAGGAAAAGCGTTGATAAAGTTATAGATAGTTGAGGCCGTCAGTACTGCTAGTAGACCGCCAATGAGAGAGACCCATGCAAAGCTTCGTCTACCACTCAGCACCCAAACCAATATTATTGGACATAAAATATAAAGCTGAACGTCCACAGCCAAATACCAGGTGGGACCGATGCACTAAAATTAAAAAATATAATCAAATCTTACTAATACAAATAATGAATATGTTGGAATACATTTTACTTAATCACAAGTCAAGTCAGTTGAACAGTATTAGATAATTTTTGGCATTTAGCTAGATTTTTCTTTTCTCTGCCTATACTGTATTTCTATACTTCATAGTTTTGGTTTTTGTTTAGTTATGCTCGCAAATCTTTGAAAGTACTTGGGAAAACTTATTGCCAATGGCACAAAGTTTTCAATCTTCGATATTTTTCAGGCATAACTTCCGAAAATAATTTCGAAAAGTCATTGGTGTGAGCCAGGATCCGAACCCGCGATCTCTTGATTCAGAATCGGGGTGCTTGACTATCTGAATTATTCATTTCTTATTATTTATTCTTATTCTTGTTTATTCATTTCTTCTTCAGTTATTTATCTAATGACGCTTTAACCAATAGGATTAGTAAACTGTTATTTTTAAATAGTAAAGTTATTTAATTCAAAGATTAGTGTAATGGGACTCTCTCTTTTTCAATTTAATAATAATAAAATACTTACGATTGTATGTGGATTATAATAATTTTGTATGTGCAGTAGTGTAGTCCACCAGTAAGTACGGCATTGTTCTACATTATTAATGACACTATTCCAAAGCGGCCCGTCTGCTATCCAGTTCATGAATGACGCCTGAATCAACACCATTGCAGCTAACACGGGGAATATTCTTAAAAGACGGTTCAAATAGAACAGATGTAGATTCTTGAGAAGTTTTACTGTAATATTAAAGATTTTATTAGATACTAAGTGACCCGGCGAGCTTTGTTCCGCAATAATTGTAATAAATGTTAATTTTGGTTTTATCAGATCACTGCATCATATGTGAATTATAGATAAAAACTACCCCGTTGATACCCACTATCTATTAAAAAAACGCATCGAAATCCGTTGCGTAGTTTCAAAGATATAAGGGGACAGAAAGAGGAAGCAATTTTATTTCATACTATGTAATGACACGGTTGATTTGGAGGTCTGGAAGTTTAGAACCACGCTTCATACACAAGAAGACTAAAAATTGCATCTTAATAACGGCTACGACTTTCAGAATTGAAGCTTTGTTTGATCATCATCATCATCATCATGAGCCCAGATTAGTCCACTGCTGAACGTAGGCCTCCCCCTTAGCGCGCAATAACTCCCTATCCTGTGCCAGCTGCATCCAGCGACTCCCGGCTGTTTTTATGAGGTCGTCTGTCCATCTAGTGGGGGGACGGCCTACGCTACGCATACCAACCCGTGGTCGCCACTCAAGAACTTTTTTTCCCCAGCGGTCGTCAGTTCTTCGAGTGATGTGGCCTGCCCACCTCCACTTCAGCTCGCTAACTTTATGGGCTATGTCAGTTATTCTCGTACGTCTACGGATCTCCGTATTTCGGATCTTATCCCGTAGAGATATACCGAGCATAGCCCTCTCCATAGCACGCTGAGTGACTTTGAGCTTCTTAATACGGCCAGCATTAAGAGACCATGTCTCAGAACCATATGTCATCGCTGGTAACACACACTGGTCATAGACCTTGGACCTTAAGGCACTGAGGAATTTTGGACGAGAAGATATGCCTAAGCTTCCCGAACGCTGCCCAGCCGAGTTGGATCCGTCGGTTAATCTCTTTCTCGAAGTTCGCTCTACCTAGTTGAATAGTTTGTCCTAGGTAAACATAGTGATCGACAACTTCGAGGATCCCATCTCCAACAGTTACCGGTACTTGAATGACATGGACATTGGACATGACTTTTGTCTTTTCCATATTCATTCGTAGACCCACTTGTTGGGATAACTTGTTAAGATCCTTGAGCATTGCACCCAGATCCTCCAGCGACTCTGCCAAGACCACGATATCATCGGCAAATCGAAGGTGAGTGATGTATTCGCCGTTGATGTTGATGCCTAGCCCGGTCCAATCTAGGAGCTTGAAGACGTCCTCCAATGCAGCGGTGAAGAGCTTCGGAGATATAACGTCTCCTTGTCTGACACCTTTCTGCAGTGGAATAGGCTCTGTACTCCCATCTTGGATTCGAACTGACATTTTGGCGTTTCTATACAAACACTTCAGCACTTCGATGTATCGATAGTCAATTTGGCACCGCTGAAGAGACTGCAGCACCGCCCAAGTCTCGACGGAATCGAAGGCTTTCTCATAGTCCACAAACGCCAAGCATAGAGGTCGATTATATTCCTCGGTCTTCTCTATGATCTGGCGTAGAGTGTGGATGTGGTCTATGGTACTAAAGCCTCTTCGGAAACCGACTTGTTCGGGAGGCTGGAAGTCGTCGAGTTTGCGCGAGAGTCGATTTGTAATGACTCTGGAGAACAGTTTGTAGACATGGCTCAGGAGCGAGATTGGCCTATAGTTTTTCAAGCGGGTCCTGTCACCCTTCTTAAAAACAGCACCACCATACTCCTGGTCCATGCCCCTGGAACGTCGCCCCCGAGCACGACAGAATTGAAAAGCCTCTGAAGGGCTCTTAGAACCGGCTTGCCGCCTGCCTTCAGTAGCTCGGAAGTAATTCCATCGTCACCCGGTGCCTTTCCGTTCTTTAACTGTTTAAGAGCCATTTGGATCTCGTACAGACTGACGTCCGGGATATCTTCAGTAAAGTGTCGAGTTAGCTTGGATCTGGGATCTGGAGCCAAGCCGATAACAGGAATCTGTGAAGATTGGTATAGCTGTCCATAGAATCTTTGAATCTCTCTCAGGATCTCATCTTTAGAAGAAATAACGATGCCGTTGTCTGCCTTCAGCTTGGTCAATTGACTCTGCCCAATAGACAGATCTCTTGCGAATACTTTGGTGCCTTAATTACGCTCAATGGTCTCTTTGATGCGTACTGCATTGTACTGGCGAGTATCGCGTCGAATACTCTTGGAGATCTGCCTATTCAGTAGCCTGAGGTCGGACCAATCAGTCGAGGACTGCACCGACAACTTCTGTCTTTTCTCCATGAGCCCGAGAGTGTGTTCAGAAAGTTTTTTGGTTCTATGAGCACGTTGGTTCTTGAAATATTTGGTACCAACTGTGTGGACTGCTTCCACGAACCTGTTGTTCATATCGTTCACTGTTTCGCATTGGTCCAGGCATTCGAAGCGATTATGAAGTTCAAGCTGAAAGTTTTTCGGGTTCTGGTACTGGACAGGTGTAGGTCAGAGTATAGATCTCATCCGTCGCGAACGTTCGGCCTTAATACAAATATTCAGCATGCCACGGACGAGTCGGTGATCGCTCCCAGTTTTAACTCTGTTGATTACTGTGAGATCACTAAATATATGTCGTTTGTTCGTTAAGATGAAATCTATTTCGTTCCATTGTAGAACCATCGGGGCTTATCCAGGTCCATTTCCTTTGAGGCGGTTTCCTGAAGAACGAATTCATCATGTAGAGGTCTTCCCTCTCCAGAAAATCAGCCAGTTTCTGCCCTCTTTGGTTTCTCTGTCCAATTCCATATTGCCCTACCCTCAGCTCATCGTCTTTCCGTCTGCCTAGTTTTGCATTAAAATCTCCCATAACCACCGTGAAGTCGGTTTTGAAGGAGTGGATGGCCTTCGAGATATCCTCGTATAAAACCTCCACCTCTTCGCCTGGGTGTGTCGAGGTCGGTGCGTAAACCTGTATGACCTTCAACGAATATCGCTTGGATATTCTGAGTATAAGGTACGCTACCCTTGTCGACACACTCGTAACCCTGTCCACATTAGCTACAAGAGATTTGTGAACGATAAACCCGACACCACCTTGAGAGGTTTTGTCGCCTTCCCGGTAGTATAGCAGATTACCAGACCGTAGGATTATAGTGTCCTCCCCCTGTCTTCGGACTTCTGATAATCCCACGATGTCCCATCGCATCTTGCTCAATTCTTCTTCCAGCTCGGCAATCTTCTCGTCGGTCCTAAGTGTGCGGATGTTGTGTGTTACCAGGGCCAAGGGTCGTTTTTTGTGGTAGCCGTATCGCGACCGGGGATTCTTAGCACCCCTCACTCCGCCGTTACCAGACCCGCTACCATAGGTCAATGGAATAGCGGAGTCGCCGCGACTAGGGGCCGTCCATGTTACGTCGTTCATTTACCGTAATCGCCACGCTTGGCAGGCGGGTTGGCGATCGCAGTAAGCTATGTTTGTTTGCTATGTTATGAGGAGAAAAACGCTGCTGCCCATTTTTCTTGCTTTTCTCTTAGTCGCCTCTTACGACACCCACGAGAAGAAATGGAGTGGCGGTATTCTTCGCCGCACGCCACACGCATTTGTTTGATAAATATCAATAACTGAGTAAAATTGTGCCCAACCTAGTTAGAAGTCAGAGGATAGGTCAGACTTCTGATTGTATAGTTCCGAGGTTCTATACCCACACCTAAAGAGGAGGTATAGTCCTTTTTTATATTACAAAACCTAATAATAATTAGTGTTTACTTACTTGGAGTAATTTTGCCACACGTTGTGTATACTACAAGTAATCCACTGAGCATAAAAAATGTGTCCACTGTGATAGGGGCAGAGGTTGCCCACATCGACCTGGCCGTCAGTATCCACTGGAAGTTATAAAATGCATCAGGGCTATAAAGCAAAATGTAACTAAAGAATAATCTACCAAAACCTCCATCTGCATATGATCACACATATTAAAACTTAACATAAGTTCATGCCCTTTTCTTCCCGAAGGTGTAGGCAGCGCCTCGACTCGTCATTATGTTTACGACGCAAATGGAATAAGTGGGGAACCATTTGCTATACCGTTCACCAAGTTATCAGTCATCGATATCTATCATACATAACTTTCGAAAAGAATCTCGAAAAGTCATTGGTATGAGCCTAGATTCGAACCCGCAACCTCTGGATTCAGAAGCGGGGTGTTTGACCACTGTACCACCGAGACTTTTTCACACATATTAAAAGTGTTTAATATAACTCGTTAACGACCAATTAAAAATATTAAGTTAGGGGATAAATTAACATTTTGAAAATCAAAGATTCAAATTACCTGGATGGCATCAAGTAGATTGGCAGTAAGTCCATTACTAAATCGATAAATAAACGCGTGACCAAGAATGACCCACACCATGGCCAGGGTTCGAATACCGTCCAAACATTCTACAACACCTGGTGATGACTTATATGTCACCAGGTTGCGTGTGTTCGTGTACGCCGAAAAGGATACTAATATTTTATTGATTTTCTTTGGATCTGTTGATATGAATAAATACTTATTTGTTGCCTATGAGAAATAGAAAAACACAAATACTTGATAAAATATTTAAAAAAAAACAAAAATTTGGCAAGAAGGAAACTATCTTATTATTTTTTATTAAAATTTTAAATATGTACTTACCTTTTTCAAGTAAAATATTATGACTTATATCGTAGGCTGTACTCAATATTACTAGCAGTATTAAGACGGAAAATATAGCACTGAAAAATAGATAAAAATGACTAATTAGTATCCACTGAGTTCAATATACAAGAGGAGCAAACCTCATACAAATGCGTCAAAAAATGTGTGTCCACTTTTTAGATGCAATGACGTAGCTTTGAAACCACTAGACATTTAAAATTAAACTTAAATCTATCTCAGTCACACAAATCGCAAATACATTTCCGTCACTTTGATTAGACAAAGATGGCAATATAAATTTGCAATGGCGGTGTGGGGTGGCCAGCCCATGCGAAATTTTGCCCAATTTATATTTATTAAATATTTTTACGTTTTATTTTTATTTTTACGAAATTTTACCTAACTTTTTCAAACATGGCTTGAAAAAGTTAGGTAAAATTTTGTAAAAATAAAAATAAAACGTCACAATAAAACTCGTAAAAATATTTAATAAATATAAATTCAATATTTTATTTATTTATTATTAGACTATTTGACTGTTGTTGTTGTGACTTTATTGTTAGACTGGAAGCCGACCCGAACAAAATTGGGAAAAGGCTAGGCAGATGAATTATTGATCATACACCGCTGTGTAACATAAGTTTTGTATAAAATTGCCTTTTAGTCTCTTTTTTATAAGTTTGAGTGAATAATTTGCTTTCGTGATACAATCTTATTTTTAAGTATTTATTAATTATGGCATTTATTAATAAGAGCGAATGATCAACTTGAATTGACGATAAATGATCTCCCGGGTGCAGGTAGCCAGTCAGTTTCTTTTCTCAGCAATCGGATAATTTTCACCCACTTGTCACGGCGTGCTGCATCTTTAGGCACCCTGCAGCGTTATTATTATAACAAAAAATATTTAAAATCTCCTTTTCCATAAATTAATAACTCCCACAATTAGTTTTAGTTTCCCACAAATGTGGGAAACTAAAACTAAGTTTTTAGTGGTATCACTGAAGCTAATTATGAAAATTCAACATTTTATCTATTTTACTGTATTTTAATATTAATGTAAACATTAATTTTACGTGTGGACAGTAATTCCGGTTAATTTCTTATGGGTTTCCGATCTTGAATCGCACTCTTTTACTACGCATTTACCCATTTTGTACCTATTGTTATTCGGTTCGCGTCTGACAGATGACTGAATTGACATAAGCTTCGCATAAGCCTGTAGACTTATGGCCAGTGGTCACACTTTGAGAAGGTTACTACAAGTCTATATCATATAGGTCAATGTTAGTATCTATATATTATTGATCAAAACAATTCTTAGGATTATATCGGGTTTATTTACTACTTATTTATATTTATTTCCCGACGTTTCGAACTCTTTATAGAGATCATTTTCACGAGTGATGAACAAAAAGATGGTATTTGTTCAAACAACTACCATCTTTTTGCTCATCACCCGTGAAAATGATCTCTGTGATCTCTTTGAAATAAATATAAATAAGTAGTAAATAAACGCGATATAATCCTAAGAGTTGTTTTTATCAATGAGTGAGATTCGCGAAAGTCTTAGAAATAAATATCTATATATTAAATAATATATCTATAGGTCATATTAAAATTAGAGTTGTAGTAATCAAACTATGAATACCAAATTTCAAAACATTTATATGGCGAATAAAACCTATCATCAAACAGCCGTATGGAACATAAGACGTTACAAATAATAACTAATTGACCCAGTAAACTTTGTTTCGCCTCAGAAAATAAATAAAAATGATCATTGTGTGTTAAGGTATTTTTTGTAGACCTTCTGAAGGTGTAAAATAATGTAGCACATTGTTTTGATCTATCACTTAAGGTTAAGCCAGCGTTTGCAGTTTATGTGCTAAATCTCGAAAATTGACACTTTTTATTTGTTGCAGTATACATGAATTATTCATACAAATCATTCCGTCAACATCTTCTGTCTATTAAAAAATCAATATCCGTTGCGTAGTTTCAAAGATCTAAGCATATAAGGGAACCGAGAAGAGAGAGAGAACTTTGTATACTACGTAATGATAATCATTGTAAGTTATATTCTCAAAGAGACATATAAATTTATTTATTTATAATTTTTTTTTTATAAAATGACAGCTGGAATGTAAAAAAAAAATACTTACATCGCAATATAATCCGCAGTTACCCACGGCTTGTCATTTGGAAGTCTGCAGAACCTCTCTTCATATTGAAAACCAATCCCACCTAACGTATTTAATACTCTTTCTGTTGTGCATACTTTAGGTAGGCAAATAGCCACATTCAAAGTCAGACTTGACAGTACATTTTGTTCATTATCACTGAAAATAGCACAATTTATTGTTTCTAAAATATAATAATAATTTTAACAGTCTCGGTGGTTCAGTGGACCGCTTCTGATCCAGAGGTCCCGGTTCGAATCCTGACACTGGCTCACACCAATGACTTTTCGAAATTATTTTCGGAAGTTTAGTGTGATGAATGACCTCAAATACAAAATTTGATACAAAATTTGCCCGGTATGGCAATAGGTTCGCCACCTATTCCATTTGGGACGTAAACATAACGGCGAGATGAGGCTTAACAGCCACTGCCTACACCTTCGGGTAACGAAGGCGTTAAGTTATGTTATGTTAATAATAAGTTTATTTGTCTCAAATAGTTAAAATCTGCAAGGATGAAAAATTAGTAAAAAATGAGTCAAATTCTAAAATTACATAGACACATACATACATAACTTCACACCAATCCAGCAGAGCGCCATATGGCACAATTCTTACACACCTCACTCGCTTCGTTGACTTTCATAACTCTTTTCATGCACGCGCGACTATTTTTAAGGCTCCTAACATCACCTTCCTCCAGAACACGTTCTATGTGGTCATAGAATGTTTGTCTTGGCCGTCCTTGAATTCAGGCTTTCGGAAATAATTTGGTGGTTAAGTTAATGCATTTGTAGTGGGCTTCATATTGCAAGAGATTTATCAGTGATACCTTTTCAATCCATTAGTGATTTTATCATTTAATATTTTAGATGTCAAGTTGAATTCTGGCCATGGAAACTCTGGCAATAACGGCAAATCCGGCAGATTGATATCCTGGTTAAGTGGCAAATCAATCATGCAATATTTTCCTTCGACAACCGAGTTCGGTATTGCTTGGTGAATATTCAAGCATTGATAGTAGTTTCCAAGATCCAAAGTATTACCA
Organism: Euproctis similis; assembly: GCA_905147225.2. Taxonomy (NCBI): domain Eukaryota; kingdom Metazoa; phylum Arthropoda; class Insecta; order Lepidoptera; family Erebidae; genus Euproctis; species Euproctis similis. The sequence goes on from LR990114.1 coordinate 17,641,864, forward strand.
GCCATAATGCCTTTCGGCATTCTGAAACCGGCGTCTAGAACTGTAAATAATTCCATAGTTAAATTTAGAGTTTATTTAATACAGAAGTTCGCTGCATGAATGGGCCGGCTCGACCGGTGACATTCCACGACCTCTCAGAAGATCGACGTAAAGTGGCTCATGCCACACAATACGTTCGAAGAATCTGATCAGATTTAGATATCAGAAACTTTATACTCTCCGCACAGGAAATCAAACGTCTGTTTTATTGTAATAATATTTTTAAAAACATTTACTTGTTGACCCGGCGAACTTTGTTCCCCATCATAAGTAATAAAGAAGTAAATCTTGGATTTATTACTTGTTCTTTACTATGTCATACATATAGTATACATAAAAACCACTCCGTTGACGCCCTCTATCCATTAAAAAACCGCATCCAAATCCATTGCGTAGTTTTAAAATTACGCAATGGATATGGATAATAATAAGCATATAAGGGGATAGAGAGAGGAAAGTGACTTTGTTTTATACTATCCAATGATTTACTATTTATCTAATATCTAATAGGGAAATTAACAAATTTATCAACGGCTAATTGGTTTATTGGTCAGGATAATTTGCATATTTATTTCTCAGATTTTCGCGAATCACACTCATAACATTAAAACAACTTTTTAGGATTATATCGCGTTTATTTCTTTCTTATTTTTATTTATTTCCCGACGTTTGGAACTCTTTACGTCGGGTAATAAATAAAAATAAGTAATAAATAAACGCGATATAATCCAAAAAAGTTGTTTTAATGCCAGGATAATTTGGCTTATAACTCGTAGGTTTGATCCGTAGCAGGCTCCAATGAATAAATTGTGTACGTTTCATCGGTTTTAATCGAATTTAATGAAATGGGAAAAAACGTTTTAATCATGTTATTTCTATAAAAGCACATTTTCTTTTTTTATAGGAGAGGGGTGCAAACTAGCAGGTATGCCATAGCAGTAACTAAAGCTGCACATGGACATCCCATGGACATCTGCAACACAGATAGTGTTACAATGGCGTTGCGTGTCTTTAAAATGTGACAGGGCCTTCCCTCTTCCCTATCCTTTACTCTATCTAGGAAGGGGTTAGTCCTCCGAATATCTGTCCCCCCGAGCAAAATGTGGCATGAAGCACTTTACGCCGATATTCTGAGAGGTCATGGTATTTCGCCCGTCGAGCGGACCCATTCATGCAGGAAAAGAATTAAAAAAAGAAAGAAAGCTACTTACATGTCAGTAAAAGTAAAGTATCATTATTTACGATATAATTGATCTGTTCATCGCACAGTTCAGGATCCAGTACATCATCAAAAAGATTCTGATCCAAACCTCTATTTTCAGCTGCACCTAAGTCCGCATTTACAACGAACGCAGTTTTGAATAATACTATCGTGAATATAAATATTGTATTCATATTGATTTATTAAGAAACAATCTCAGTGAAAGATCGCCAATAAAGTAAAGATTTTAAAAATTTCAACACATTTATATATATATATATAATTCAAATCTTATCAAATTAAATAGATAGTGGTATTCTAACACAGATCAAATTGATTAATTAAAGATAATTATATCAGGATTAAAAATGATATTGATAGGACATTCGATATTCGATTCGATTATAAACGGTACAATTAGTCATTTTTTTTATATAATCTGCCTCATCAGTTGCGTGCTATTTTTACGCTGTAGTTTTAATATTTTCAAGTACTAGTTTTTGCCTTCAACGACGACCGTGTGGGATTCAAATCCTTAAATAAAATCTATAACGACACTTCTAAATTTTTAGTAGTACTATAGTAAAATTCCTGAATACTGAAACTTACTGTGACCAATTTTTTTCTGGCGTAGTTAGTTAGGTTAACTCGTAGTTGGGTTAACTAAAAAAACTAAATGCGAATAGTCTCGGTGCCGCAGTGGTCGAGCACACAGCTTCTGATCCAGAGGTCCGGGTTCGATTCCATACACTGGCTCACACCAATGTCTTTTCGAAATTATTTTCGGAAGTTATGTGTGATAAATATCGATGAATAAAAACTATACACTATACACCTATTCCCTTTGGGACGTAAACATAACGGCGAGACGAGGCTTAACAGCCGCTGCCTACACCTTCGGGTAACAAAAGGCGTGAAGTTATGTATGTTAAATGCGAATAGAAATATTATTACAAAGATTAGGTACTGCTTATAAAATTCGCGCTGTTTCCAAATAGACGGGTCGACAGAGACTTGAGCTTTCGTAAGCTTTGGTACTGGTTTTTTTTTTATTTTATTTTATTTTATGGGATAGGAGGGCAAACGAGCAGGCGTGTCACCTGATGGTAAGCAACCAACGCCGCCCATGGACACCAGCAACACATATAGTGTTACTGTTGCGTTGCCGACCTTTAAGGGATAGGGAATAGGAAAGGATGGGGACGGGGGTGGGCCTCCGGGCACCTCTCTCACCGAACGAAACGCGGCAATAGCCACTTTACGTCAGTCTTCTGAGAGGTCGTGGTATTTCACCGGTCGAGCCGGCCCATTCATGCAGCGAACTGCTTGGCTCTACCACTGTAGAATTCTTTTGCCTCATGTCATTATAACTTTTTTAAAGCAGACCAACTTTTTAATAATAGTATATATTGAACAAGATACTGTCCATGTATTGTCTTCATTATGAGATATCGAAATATGACATTTCCTTGTAATTAATATTATCAAGATTATTTGATACGTGTGTAATTTGATTGATTTAGTTCTAGGAATATCATACTCAAATCAGAATTGAATCAGTGATTTCTACGTTACAAGTTTTGAAGAGTTTGAGCTATTGAGCTATCTATGATGCGTCTAAGTTCGAAATATTGAAAATAATATTCGTGTCATGTATGGCAACCGTTGTAAATGGGTTTATTTAATAAAAGAAAATTCATAGATTTTTTACACATTTTTAAGCAATTTACATATGAGTCATTATCTAGAGAAATTATTTTTCCCCATTCGAATTAATTGGTTTCTTATCTCTTTTAACAAAACACCACAACATATCTTCACGCCTTTTTCTACGCGACTGTGTAGACAGTGGCTGTTAAGCATTGACTCGTCGTTATGTTTACGTCCCAAATAGAATAGGTGGCGAACCCATTGCCATACCGGACTCAAAGTTTTCAGTCATCGATATTTATCACTACGAACTACATAATACATTTTTATTACATACATAATATATACATACAAAATATATGACACATATATATACATTACAAAATTAAAAATAACGATTTAATTATCTTTGTAATATGAAATTTTAACAGTACGGGATGCGTCCGCCATGTTCGGCACTCGCTTCGTTTTACAAAAAATGCACTAGTACAGATAGCACAAAAAGTAATATTAGCCCGAAATTATTTATTTAACCCATTTTTGTTTCCATGCCTCCTTCTATGCCCATAATTATAAGGTTCTTTCTGTGTATTTATTATCTCTAGTGTACAATAAAGTATATATAAATAAGTATATAATTAAGACAAATGAAAATTTAGTTTTTATAATGAAATGAAACACAGAAATAAAAATATAATTAAAAAAGCCATTATTTGACCAGATACATATTGCATTTTAATAACTGTACTAGTTATTGCCCGCTACTTCAGCTGCGTGGACGCCATAAACAGCAAAAATACTGTACCTGTGTCATTATACGGGTTCATTGCTGACTCCCAATTAGTGACAGCGTGATAAAATTTAGCCTATGTGTTGAATCGACCTCTTGGCTATATTTGTGTAAAATTGGACGTAAAAGGATGTAGTACTTTTACAGTTTACCCGTAATGAACATACAGACAAACAGACAAAAATTCTAAAAACTGTATTTTAGGGTTCGGTTTCAATTTTAGATCATGTCCTAAGAATTATAAAAATAAAATATTCAATGTAGAGTTTTACCTTTCCTACAAATTAATTTTATGCATAGATTATTAGGCGGTACATTAGAAAGTAATTATAATTATTTATTTTACCCATTTTGTTTTTTATACGTACCATATATGTATTTGTAATCTAATTAAACTTTTGTTCATGTACACGAATGGCAACCGTTTGTGTACATAAGGTAAAAATAATTAAGACAAATCAAAATTTAGTTTTTATAATACAATGAAATACAGTAATAAAAATAGAATTTAAAAAAGTCGTTATTTGACCTGCTACTTATTGCACTTTAATAACTATATTATTTATTTACGAATTATTAAATGTTCAATAAGCATGTGAACATTGATTTTTTTTAGATGAATACTTTATAAATGAATTTTTTGATGACAAACATTTTTTGTAATTACATTGCTTAGTTTATTGACATATATAGATTTTTTATTTTTTTATTTGCAGACAATTTTCTAATAGCTATGACATTGTTTCATTATTATTTATTATTATTAGTGACATGTTACATGTAATAATTTTATTATTTATTGTATGTTGACAACTGCACGTACATTTCACACGCCTTACTAGGCAAATTTTAGAGATGCATACTTACGTCATGTCACCATAGTGTAAATACCCAGAATTATGTGAATAAGTGATTGATTGATTAATACTGAATTAGTTATTATTCCTGTGCTTGTATGTATACTTCTATTATGCAAAATTCCCAAAGTTGGCTTTTCGGTTATAGCGACGTCAAACCGATTATTATTTGTTATTATTATAATATAACATTCAAAAATGGTCAAACAAATGTCTTGTTTGTATATTCCTAATAATATTTAAATTATTTGGTTTATTTTATTATTTAGTTGCATATTTTAAAAATTAAAAACAATATTTTTTATGCAGTTAGTACTTTAGGGGCATGGTGCGATAAAAACAGTGCGGCTACTAGCTACTAGATGTCTATGTACTGTTTTTAATCACGCTATGCAAATTCTCTTCCTTGTTCTATATAAACCGGTTTATGTTCTAGTCTTATATGTTATTTATAATACCCGCGAGGGGGCGTTAAATGCGTTAAATGCTTTCGCAAGATACATTAGAAGTTCCACTTCAAAAACATATAAGTCTCAAGTTTTCACCTATCTAAGATCGCCCCTATTTTTATTCAAATTCCATACAGACGAACACACAGGCACACCTAGTGTACTTATTACTTATATTGATGGAATACCAGAATACATTCAATAAATTTAGATATAGTCAATTTAATATTACTAGAGCTCCTGCAGTGGTCATTTGACCATAATTAATTTAAGTTTTATGTTTAAAAACTATAATTAATTTTAATATGACTATTATTGACCGCTCGGCTGTTCATCCTGTACCTGGACAGTTGTCACGAGAGAGAGAGATCGACGAATGTAGAGATGCAAATTGGTGACCTAGTTGTGAGCTTCCTGCCTTACGCAGATGTGATTACTTCCCTTCGCACGTCCGACGCAGGTTCGACAGTGGTCCGACGGCGAAATTCAGCTAAAAACCTGAAATGCCGTCGGACCTGCAAACAATATTTATTTATTTATTTTATCAGTTACAGGGTAAATAGTATACATGATTATTGTTCATACATACACATACATAACTTCACGCAAAATCCCTTGCGGGGTAGGCAGAGAGAACAGAGCGCCATAGAGTACGATTCTTACACGCCTCACTCGCTTCGTTGACTTTCATAACTCTTTTCATGCACGCGCGTCGGGTTTTGAGGCTCTTAACATCACCTTCCTCCAGAACACGTTCTATTTGGTCTTGGAATGTGTGTCTTGGCCGTCCTCGACTCCTACATCTGTCCGCTTTTGCATTGTATATCTGCTTAGTCAGTCTTGTGTCAACCATTCTTTCTACATGTCCGAACCATCGGAGCATGCCCTTTCTTACTTTTACACCGACACTCTCTTTCAAACCAACTTCCTTCCTTACAACCTTGTTTTCTACGCGGTCAGCGAGAGTCACTCCGCAGATTTTGCGTAGAGCCCTCATTTCTACCGCGTTTATTCTACTTTCATGAACACTCTGCCATACCCAGCTCTCGCTTCCATAAGTTAGCGTTGGGATCAGGACTGCATTATGGATTGCTAACTGGGCTTTTCGGCTAATATTTTTTGCGCCCAGGAATCTGCCCAACGCTCCGTTTACGCTATTTCCTATCGCTACTCGTCTTTCTACATCCGCGGTGTACCTTCCATCTCTCCTAAAAGCGCATCCAAGATATAATATTTCATTCACCTGTTCCAGCACTACATCATCAACCATTATCCTTGCATCTGTTCTGGATTCCTCCCTTTCAAACACCATAACTTTCGTTTTCGTCGCATTCAACTGCAAGCATTTAATCATGCAATCATCTTTCATAGTAGTGACTAGCGTTTGCAGGTCCGACGGCGATTCGGCTAGAAGCACGGCGTCATCTGCGTAAAGCAGGCAGCTCACAACTAGGTCACCCATTCGCATCCCTACATCCATCGATCTCATTCTCTGGAGACAACTGTCCAGGTACAGGATGAACAGTCGAGCGGACAGCACGCAACCCTGTCTGACGCCGATATTGACGTCAAACCAGGGGGACAAGCCGCCGTCGACACGCACACACGCTGTGCAGCCCTCATAAGTGGACTGCACAGCGCGCAGCAGTGCTCCGCTCACCCCGTAGCCCGGGAGTATATCCCACAGATTCTTTCGTAACACTCTGTCAAAAGGTTTTTCCAGATCCACATAACCGCAGAAAGCCTTCCGGTTAACAGCCAGTTGTTTCTCCACGATGTTGCGGAGAGAAAAAATCTGATCCATGCACCCCCGTCCGCTTCTAAAACCACCCTGAGCCTCCCACAACACTCCATCAGATATCACCCTCATTCTCCTTTCAATAATTTTCCCATACAGTTTTGCTGCTAAACTGATCAAACTGATGTCCCTGTAACTGGTGCACTGCATACGTGATCCCTTACCTTTATACAAGGGCACGATGACAGCGCGCCTCCAGTCCATGGGAACCTTACCCGACCTCCAGCACAGATTGCTCAAGGTCAGGAAAGCGTCCCGGACACAGGTTCCACCGTGTTTGATCATTTCAGCAGACATCATATCAATTCCAGCTGCCTTACCATTTTTCATACTTCGTATCGACCATTCAATCTCTTCCATAGTAATGTCCTCAACAGATGTTGGCGCAGCGGTGTCAGCCGTAGGCTCACTCGCGGCGCCCACATCCGGAACATACTCGTACATTTCCCCAAAATACTCACTCCACCTGCCGTCACCAAACTTAGACATAATTTTGTCCATTCTGGATGTTGACGAAGAACCCCGAGATTTTCTAACTTCCCTCCAGAAGAGTTTGTTATTCGCCTCGAAGTTCTCCGTCAACCTCACTTCCTCATTCGCAACAATCCTTTCACGCTTCTCTTTCACTAAGGCTTTGGTAACATTCCTGCAGCGGCGGTAGCTCTCATACTTTTTCTCTGTCATACTATCATTCTGATTCAAACTTGAGACATAATCCAATCATGCTTTTTTCTTTCTTTCGGCGCTGGATTTCACATCCGCTTCCCACCAGGCGTCACCTCTCAGAATATTTGCACTACCACATACTTCTTTTGCACTAATCACTATACTTTCTTTCATTCTTTCCCAGCATTCATTAACACCTAGGTCAGAAAGACTCGTCTTTTACTGACTAGGCCTACATACATACTCCGTACACTTTCATCTTCTAATTTCTCACATTTTATCCTTTCAAGCTTTCTGAAATGGGTACGCACTCGCCAGTGTCTCCACTTCTTGAAAAGGCCCACGAAACGGCTTACCATCAGGTGGTCCGTATCAAGATTGGGGCCTCTGTAGGCTCTTGTATCCCTTAGAGTATTTCGGAGACGACTATCTATCAAAATCAAATCTATCATACTCTTTTGCTCATTCCGTCTCCACGTATACGTGTGAATATCTTTATGACGGAATAATGTGTTAGACACAAGGAGGTTCCGTTCCAGGCATACTTCCAATATCGGCTTACCAGCATCATTCACTCTCTTGTCACCATTCGGACCAAGGACAGCCTCCAGGCCGTCTCGCTTGGTTCCGACCCACCCATTAAGATCACCACACAGAATTATCCTTTCATTTCCCTCAACCAGATCCAGAATATCCCTAACAGTTTCCCAAAACTCCTCGAGTTCGCGGGGATTCGCGGAGCTAACGGGAGCATAAGCTGCGACCAGGAAAACTCGCGTGATCCCCAGTTTTATTCGAACCCAAAGATGTCTTGGGCCTACCAACTCATAATCTTTCACTCCGGAAGCAAAGCCTGATGGTATTGTAGTCAAAATAGTTTTTTTGTTCCAGCAAATTGTATTCTTTCAAAGATAACTGTACTAAGTCATTTTGTATAAATTTGATTACTTGTGCACTTGTAACTATAACTATCAAAAAAAAATCCGAACAGTCTTATAAATTCATATCAATTCCCACTTGAAATTATCAATTTATAACACAAAATTGTAGCAACTACGTCGAAATTCGTACCAATAAGTATATGAAACATAAAGAAAAACATTTAATTTAAACATATATTTCATAAAAATAACAGATCCCTTGATTAACTTACCAGATAAATAAATACAATGTTAAGACTAAGACATAGCTATTTAAAAACAAAATAAAATAAATTAAACTTTAAAAGTCTACATAGAGATTGGAGATGCATTAGAAGTTTAAACTTATGTTTAAATAGATAAATATGGATAAAAGTAACTATGTATAATATTTTAAATTTATCATTCTAAGGCCCGTAAGATCAATCATAGTTAAAACTGTCGATTTTCTAAACTATAGTCAATTTTAATCTAGAGTTTAAACCTGCCTCGTAAGATCAACAGCGAAATGGACATAGATTACGTAAACTAAGTTTAGTTTTCGACAGATGGCAACATTTGGTTATTTAAAGTCCATATTTCGCTCATCATTCACTCTTTTGTACATTGTCTGTGGCATATTTCGTGAAAAAAACTCTTTTTCTCTTTCTTTTATGAAGTTTTATAGTGTGACCATAGATTTAAGAAAAATAGATCGGCAATAGTCACCCAAACAACGTGACCAAAAATGGGTTGTTAATGTGTGAGTGACTTACGGGGCTCGTGTCGCATTGGTAAAACTACCGGCTGCAGCACTGAGGTCGGGGGTTCGATTTTCGCCCGAGTACAAATATTTATGACAAACATTAATATTTGTGCGGCGTCTGGGCGTTTTTCTATGTATTATAAGTATGTATTTACATATTTACAAAAGAAAAGTATATATGTATTAGTATCCGTTCTCTAGTAACTATAGCACAAACATTTAGTTGCTTAGTTTGGAACTGGCGCTGTGTGATTTGTGTCCAAGATATTATTATTATTATCAATGTGTTCTAAGGGAAAATGGAAAAGCTAAAAGAATGGGCAGCAGCATTCTTTCTCAAGACACTACAGCCTACTGCGATCGCCAACCCGCCTGCCAAGCGTGGCGATTATGGCAAAAACCCCCCATGATTGCGTGGACCGGCAGTTGTGGCGCTTTATGAGGGAGGCCTATGTCCAGCAGTGGACGTCAAAAGGGCTTATGATATGATGTGTTCGTAAAAAGCGCTTCAAAGCGTTAACTTTTACATAGTGTTGGGTGTAATGTTAATGGGTGGAAATATAAATATCCCCAAAATCTAATATACGCAGTTACGCTGTCAGTTATTCGATGCTATTAGTAAATTTTTCCTGACATGTGCCATCTATTGTAGTCTATGCTAAATCTATGTATGAACCCACAATCGTTGTGTCAGATGTCAGCTGATAAACGACCGCCATTTTTAAACTAGGCAGGACCACAGTTTAAACGGCAAAATCTTCTGGTATAAGCTAAACTATAGTTTAAACTGTTATTGGAGGTTTATCTAGCATTGATCTTACCAAATAAACGACAGATGAGGTTTAAACTAGATAAAATAGTTTAAACTGTGATTGATCTTACGGGCCTAAGTGTTTTTCAATTGAATTTTTCACATCAGTGTCGTGCCGGGCTGGCTTTTCAGGATGTTTCTTAATACCTGTAACATAAAATATATTAATATATATTATTGATAAGCCCAGAGGGTTGATCTGTTCTTTGCAAAGAGAATTAGCATTGCCATTTAGCGTGGCGATACGGCCAGTTTTCTGGCCATTATTCTGGCGGAATTCTGGGTATTTTAAAGTTTATATAATTGATGATTAATAATTTCCAAAAGATTAAAGGTTTATGATACTAAAAAACTAAGTAAACTAATTGGAACGAGAAATTAATAAATTAAAATATTAACGAGATAACAGCTGATAGTGGGTCTTGGGATAGTGGATTTATAAATTGTAAGTGGCTACCGCCCACGAACATACATATCGTTTAAATTGTTATATATATGTCGGCGCGTTTAACAATTATTTTAGAGTACGATATTTGACTCCACTCGAGCATTTATATCCTCTTTGCAGTCGAGTAAAATGTCACTCAGACGCAACACCGGGTGCTAGTGCGCAGGCGCGACCGAAGGGAGACATTACATTTTTGGGAGAGTTCTGATCGAGTCGCATCTGGATAACGCGCTACGTGTTCGGTGGAGTGTTATTTAATTAAGAGTTATAATTAACCATAGTTTGAGACAACGATTATATTTTGTTAATTGCTACGCTGAGTATTTAATTCTCTTGCCCGACAACCCACGCCATTGAAAAAATGGAGCAAACTGACATTGTGGACGAATCTTGTGTTCCTTTATATATTTAAGTTTTCATCATAGTCTCGGTGGTCCAATGGTCGAGCACACGGCTTCTGATCCAGAGGTCCGGGTTCGAATCCTGACACTGGCTCACACCAATGACTTTTCGAAATTGTTTTCGGAAGTTAAGTGTGATAAAATATCGATGACTGAAAACTCTGTGCCCGGTATGGCAATAGGTTCGTCACCTATTCCATTTGAGACGTAAACATAACTGCGAGACGAGGCTTAACAGCCATGCAGCCATACACCTTCGGGTAAAAAAAGCTTGAAGTTATGTTATGTTTCATCATATAACGTAGCTTATATTAAAGTTGAAGAATGTAAAATGGAAAATATGTTTACAAAAAATAAAGTATACAATTTAACTTATCACCCATGTAATCTATACTTCTATACTTATATTATAAAGCGGAAGAGTTTGTTTGTTTGTTTGTTTGTTTGAACGCGCTAATCTCAGAAACCACCGGTCCGATTTTAAAAATTCTTTCAGTGGTATATAGTCCATTTATCGAGGAAGGCTTTAGGCTATATTATATTTTCAAATTAATTAGGGATCCTTACTATAAGTCCAATAATGTAACCCAAGGTGTAAGAAAATGACTCGAAAATAATTCTTACATCGTGAACGCTGCGAAAATTATTGATTCTAGAACAAAACAATGTACTACACTTTTACAGAACATAAATTTGTCTATAAAAAAGTCCGCGACGCCATATGTCTAACTATTGTAGTTATCTCACAATAAGTGTTTTTTGAATTTTTTAAAATAATTAAATCGATGTCGTTATAAAAATGCTTTATTTTGTACCTTGATATTAATTCTCCTTAAAATAAATTACTTGAATAAAAAGATAGATTCAATACCTTTCTAGAACTTTTTGAATAATTTCATTCGGACATTTAATTCAAAAGATATCGCAAAATACAAAATGTAAGTATTCATTTCATAGGGAAATATTTAGTTACACTACGGACGATGTATCCGACTCGGACAGCTCGGACCGCGACAGCTAGCAGGTAGATTTTTTTACGTTTGTTTCTTGCTAAAAGGTATCGGTGGTCCAGTTGTCGAGAACCCCACTTCTGAATAAAGTAGTCGCGGGTTCGAATTCTGGCTCACACCAATGACTTTTTGAAATTGTTTTCGGAAGTTATGTGTATTGTAATTGTAATGTCTCGGTGGCGCAGTGGGCGAGCGCACGGCCTCTGATCCAGAGGTCCGGGGTTCGATTCCAGACACTGGCTCACAGCAATGACTTTTCGAAATTGTTTTCGGAAGTTATGTGTGATAAATACCGATGACTGACAAACTTTGTGCCCGGTATGGCAATAGGTTCGCTACCTATTCCATTTGGGACGTAAACATAACGGCGAGACGAGGCTTAACAGCCGCTGCCTACACCTTCGGGTAACAAAAGGCGTGAAGTTATGTTATGTTATGTTATGTTATGTGTATTTAGATATCGATGACTATAAACTTTGTGCCTGGCACGGCAATAAGTTCGCCACCTATGCCATTTGGGATGGAAACATAGTGGCGAAACGAGGTTTAACAGCCGCTGCCTACACCTTCGATTAGAAAAGGCGTGAAGTTATGTTGTGCTGTTGTTTCTCTCTTTGTCATCATATCGCTCAATACTTTAATTAGAATTTAAAATTTGTAGTATTTAATCGTATTTTGATTTTGTGGTATTTTTATTTATAAAAGTTACTAGCTTTTACCCGCGGCTTCGCTCGCATTAAATCTATTAAATAGATATTAAAGATCATTACTATAGAAGTTAATCAATATGATAACTCTGTTTTATTGCTTAGCTGGAATTATTTATTTTTAAAATTACTAGATACATAAAATGACGTTTAAAAACTAACAACACTTTTTTAAGGTAAAATATATTTCTCTGTAGCAAAAATAAATAATTTTGGACTGTAAGAATTTTATAAGAGTATGTAGGATATTGTTGTAGACTATTTTATAAGTTTTTCCTTCGGGTTCAAATATATGTAAATTACCTCAAATAATATGTGTACAAAGTTTCATGATGATCGATTGAGTAGTTATCGCGTGAAAGCATAACACACAAACAAACTTACATCCACATTTATATATTACTAGCTGACCTGGCAAACGTTGTCTTGCCAAAAAATAAAATTTAAAAAATAGGGGTTGATCGTAGGGGGTTGAAAATTCTCAGACTCACCCGATATGCATACAAAATTTCATGAGAATCGGTCAAGCCGTTTCGAAGGAGTATGGGAACGAAAATTGTGACACGAGAATTTTATATATTAGAAATAGGATAGGATAGAAACGAGCAGGCTTATGATAGTTACAAACGCCGCCCATGGCCATGCAGTGTTACAGTTGCGTTGCCGGCCCTTACAATGGGATATGGGTGGGGTCGGGAGTGGGTTTCGGAAGGGGAGGGGGAAAGGGATTGGGCCTCCGAATACCTCTCTCAGCGAGTGAAATGCGGCTAAGGCCACTTTTCAGCGATAATCTGAGAGGTCGTGGTATTCCACGGGTCGAGCCGGCCCATTTATGCAGCGAACTGCGTGAATTTACCACTGACAAGGTGTGACTGATGTGATCAATTTATAATACATTCTAGATATATGTAATAAACTTTACATTATTAAGATCGTGATATCTTTTAAAATGTAGTAAATTTATTTCGATAAGCTTAATCGCAAAACTGACATCATTTGACTTATAAAAAAAAACACTCACTGTCAGTTAGCTACCCCGGTTTGAACATATGGTGTCCCGTTTTTTTTTTCGTTGAAGTCAACAATAGTGACCAAATAAAAAAAGTTGTTTATGTAGTATTAAAAAAAACTAAAGGTTGACAAAAAACTTGGGACAAGTTCATTGCTATAATCATTGTTCATAAGTGGCATTTCTAATAAAGCTTTCTTTGAAGTTGTAAATATTATCAATGTCTTGGTTGTCAGTACGCTAATACATACTAGCTAAGCGAGTGAGGCGTGTAATAATCGTGCTTTATGGCAATTTGTTCTCTCTGCCTACCCCGTAAGGAATTTGGCGAGAATTTATGTGTCAGGAACTACTGGTTTGGATTGAAAAAAGAAATTAGTTTTAGAGAGTCTATTTATTGAGGAAAGTTTAAGTTATTAATAAGAGTGGGACAATAAATTTTAGTTATAAATGTATATAATATGGCGGTGCATAGTTCGCGTGGTCTGCTAAATGATGATGATTTCCGAGTCACTCAAGACACTCAAGACACTCAAGACACTTAAATTATTTTTTTATATATTTTTGGATTATTTGTTTACCTAAACGTGTGGCGTTATTTCCCGTTCATTATATTTATGTAATATGCAACGCGAAACCCTAAAAGTTGTATTTTTTTATGGGATAGGAGGGTAAACGAGCAGGCGTGTCACTTGATGGTAAGCAATCAACGCTGCCCATGGACACCAGCAACACATATAATGTTACTGTTGCGTTGCCGACCTTTACGTCGATCTTCCGGGAGGTCGTGGTATTTCACCGGTCGAGCCGGCCCATACATGCAGCGAACTGCTCGGTTCTACCACTGTCTATTTAAGAGTACCTAATTCCTTTAATGGGATCTAAATATCTAAAACGAACGTACTATTTAAAAATATTTTATTTTTATTAATATTTTACTTCTCTAAGCAGATATGATAATATTATTTTTAATTCTTTACAATATTGCAACTTCATATAAATGAACGAAGCGCAAGATATACCCACGCACCTCGACTTGGCGTATTTTGCTAAAATATAAAGACTTTACGGGCTTCAGCATACCACATAGAGTTGCCCATCTATTTACATTTTTAATATCGTGATCTCTTTTAAAATGTAGTGAATTTATTTTGATAAGAGTAATACCAAGGTGCCAAATCGACACCATTTAAATTATAAAAAAACATATGCTGGGTAAAACATGTGGTGACCCGGTCTTTTTTTGTAGAAAGACAATGTCCAAATAAAAAAAAGGTTTAAGTAGTGTTAAAAAAAAACAGCTAAGCAAGTGAGGTGTGTAATAATTGTGCCTTATGGCCCTTTGTTCTCTCTACCTACTCCGCAAGCGATCTGGCCTGAAGTTATGTATGTACTCGTATGTATCAAGAACTTGAATTGAAATAAATATTAGTGTTAGATAGTCCATTTATGATGAAAGCTTTGGGGTATTAATATGATCGCGGCAATAATCTTTTTAGTGGAAAATGTATAAAATATGGCGGTACGAAGTTCGCGCGGTCTGCTAGTGCTTTATAAGTACTGCGCACGGTGAATCCACTAATATGGTGATGACAAACGCAAATAGAAAAGCCAATGAGAATATCGTCAAGAAGTTAAACATCTGCAACGAAAACAATATTGTTATTGATTACTATACTTAATGTCTTATATTATAATGCTTTGGCTACATTAGCGCACTATGGCGAATATTCGTGTTAACGCGATGAATGTGGCCGGGTTCATCGTGTTATCGCGTAGTATTCGGGCGAAGACGATGTAGTATCGGGGAGCTGTCGGTAAGCTGGCACAAATCAAAGGGATTTGTCGCGAAAATATTCGCTTAGCTGGCTACATTTACGGCAATTCAGTGTCGTCCAGACTTTGAAGCGAGACGGACGTGCATATATTTTTTTACACTATAGAATGGAGTATCGAAAAATGTGTAAAAAAAATAAAATAAAAAAATATAAAATTTTATGAAACTAAGAGTATTATATGAAATCCTAGTGACCCCGGCTATAAAAAGATACACTTTGTACACGATGCGTGGATTCGAATTAAAGATAGCATATTTTTAATTGAGCATATTTTTAAATCGAATCCACGTGGCATCCTCCTTTAACCTCCCTGAGTTTCTTGCCAATTCTTCTCAGTGCGAGAGTAATCGAAAAATATTTGGAAAATCCAAAAGTGCGCGCCTCACACACTATTTGTCCTAGAAATCGGAGAAATTTGAATTGAATATAAGAAAAAAAGAAATGGTAATAATAAACTTTACAGTAACAAAAAAATAAGAAAAAAAACAAAAATATTATCACAATTTTTTTCATTTATATTTCTGTAGAAGAACTTTTATTTATATCTTTTGAATCGTTCAGAGTTTAATCACGCCAAGCAATAGGGATCATCCTCAGGATGTACAGAAACGTTTAAAAAAAGATTCAACTCATTTCATCGCGTATTTTTTTCTTAATCGATGGAACGCACAGACATACAGACCAACGGACGACAATTTTGTTTTTTTTATAAATACATATTTCATCATAATTATTGATGTATATGAAAAAAAAAACCTAACTGAACTAACAATTAGAGTTCCTAGTTGCAGAAACATCCATTTTTTCGCGACGTTTATTGATAACTTTTGGTATAAAAACGATTTCATGTTGTAAAATCGTCGCAGAGCGGTCTTTCGAGAATAGAGCACACCCACACGCTAAAGCGTTGTGAGGCGCGCAAAAAGTGACCTTTATATGTGTCTGTACAAGACCTAAACTGAATAAATGAGTTTTGATTTTTGATTTCATCCACATCGTGGGCAACTGATTGCCCTACCACAGTACAGGAAATGAAGAACAAAAAAGATTAATTGATGGCATACTACAGAGCCCATCTCAACAAACTGAACAACCCAATCCGGCACGATACATCGCGTCAACTCGAAACGAATATTCGCCCGCCTTAATGTAGACAAGAACATCACCTATAGGCGAACACGATGTTTTTGTCGCGCCAACACGATACGAATCTTCGCCCGCTAATGTAGCCCAAGCATAACAGAAAAATGGATTACTTTGTGGGACGATAAGTTAATTACAAATTTGCTCTTTCTATAAAAATTCTAATTCATACATTCTTTTCATATACAAGTCGTGAAAGTAGAATTATTATTTAATCGTTGCTTAGTTAATAAGCATGTCTAAATACCAGCTCATGTCAAGATATCACGCCGACAATTTCACACTTTTGTTATATTGTGGTCAAATTACAAAATATCTTTATAATTTTCAGCCTATATGTTATGCTGCCTATATGTAAAAAAAATCTTTTTAGTAATTTAAGAGTGAAAGAGAAACCAACATCTGTCCCAAAAAACATCGATTATTCTTATATTAGTAGGAATTACATAAATATATTACCATGAATGGCACTGTAAAATAGACAGGCGCTACTGGCATGGAGTACATCACGTAAAGGAGACCGTCGTGTGTGATGTACATTGCAAATGATAGACGGCTAAGTAATTTCCACATCCTCAACGATAAGAACCAGTTAATGGGACCTGAAATATAAAATAAATGGTCTAAATGCTGGTTATGTTTGGAACCATCGTCCAGGATCTCCCAAATATCCGGGTTTAAGAGCGGATTAGAGGCAAGGATACAACAATAAGTCTGATACCACATACAATATAGCAACAATAACGTTGTAAAAAATAAATTAAAACCAACCTTTTAAAAAAGAAGATAACTTTTTCTTTGAAATTTTAACTATCAACTGATGGCCTTATTATGTCCAATTTATACAATATTAAAAAATATCTACTTCAAAATTCAGTTCAATGATTCCACTAGTCAGACATACATACAGCGCAAGCTAAATACTGTCTTTGAAAAAAGGGCAATAAAAAACTTTCATTTTTCACTCAGGAATTTTGTCGTGTCCAAATATTCAGATTAATCTGTCTTTAAACATTATTAAAAATACTCACCAGCATATCCATGTTCACACGCAAATATGATCCATCCAAGAGCCATCGCCCAGCCTGGTCTCATAAACGAATTGATCATATTGTCAGCGAGCTGGTTATCCTAATCTAATTGGTATAAGGGATATGGCGAGTATACCGTTAGACCGATGATGGTGAATGCACATATCCAAAGAATTATTACTAAGATCTGAAAACGAGTGTAAATTTTAGCTTAATTTTTTTTTGCGTTAAAATATCATGGGCTTACTGGCTACATAAAAAAAACATGTTTGAGATGGGTTATGGTTGTATTAGAATGAAAAAGAAAAGGGAGCAGATGAAGGCGAGGAAGGCCCAGGCCTCAAGGAAGGCCCTGTAAAGGGTCACCATAGACGGAATAGGTTAACACCGTGTGTAGTACATACAGTGAGAAGGAACAACCCGGTGGTTTTTCTTGGTACCATACTGTTCCCTAGGTGGTTTGCGAATCCAACATAACCAAAGTCAGATGCGGTATATATATATATGCGGTATCACCCAAAGGTTTCCCTAGGCACAAAATAAATGTAATAATGTGTAAATAATCAAGCCCTTCAGGGATTGTACGGAGGATTCCAGAGATAAGAATATTCTTTTACATCAAAGATATTGAATTACGTTCATCTATTAAAGAGGCAGTGTTCTTATTTCTTAGTATGTACTACATTGTTACATTATTAAACTATGTATCTTTCTTCTTTCTTAGCACTAAGTTTTGAATTGTATCTGCCATCTCTGGTTAGCACTTTTATGTACATTAGTTTTGGTTGAAATAAATATTATAATTAGTATTATCTATAATTTATATACTTACTGTATTTAAATACACTTTCTGTCCGCGATAAATAGACAGTAGATAGCCAAATACAAGTCCCACAAGAAAAGGAGAGGCTCTTGTCAATGGATTTACATAGTACTGATTGTAATACACATTAGGTTCAAGATCTCGACTGAAACAATAATGTTTAAATTTATAAAATGCAAAATTCTATGTTTTTCTCTAAGATTTTAGGAAAGAACATTCCGAATGGCAATAAAAAACTTAGTTTTGGTTACCATTAGTAAAAATCTCGTCTATATTTATACCTATCTTACCCGGCGAAGTTTGTTTCGCTTGGGAAGCAATAAAGGAATAAGTAAAAGTTTTTTTCTAAGTTATTCCTTAAAAGTCACGTCAAAAGCTAGCTATTTAAAAGATTAGCCGGCACAAACAGACGGATAGACAAACATTGTATTTTTTTTTACCTCGGTGTATTTAGGGTAAAATGTAAAACTGTGTTAAATTGCCTGGTGTATATATATTCATATAAATCTAGTAGAAAGCAGAATTATTTCAATATTATAAACTGACACTTCAATTTTATTCATATGTACAACTGGATGTACAATATGGATTTGTACAACTACCAACCTACGTCCATTACTAGAGAAAATTGAAGCTTGAAAGTTTAATAGATTTTTTTCTATTGTTTTATACTTATGAACACATTAACTTTAAGAAATCATACAATTTTGCTGGTTTAGGGTTTGAAGTCCTTAGACGTTCCAAAGTCCCAGGTTCAATTCTTGGTGTAAAAATATTATATTACAAAAATTATTTTCTTATGACTTATAATCATTAGGTTAATCACACATAAATACAGAAAAACTTATCTTTAAAAAATATTATTCTCATTAAAAGTATCCACTTACTTTGGTGCAAATTGTGATGATGGGAGAGCTTTAACAACGTTATAGGTAGTTGCAGCGGCCAATACAGCTAATAGACCACCAATGAGAGAGATCCAAGCTAAGTTCCGCCTGCCGCTCAACACCCAGACCAATATTAGTGGGGATAAAATGTGAAGCTGAACATCCACTGATAAGTACCAGGAGGGACCAATGCACTGAAATTAATAATATTGCATTTTTATATAAAATAAGTAACACACGTTAAATGTTTTCATAAAGTGAAATAAACAAACTAAAATAATATTCATACTTAAGAATTTCTTAGAACATACCTGAAGTTTTGCAAAATCATATTTCTAGTAAGGGATTTGATTCGAAACAAGCAAATCTTAAGGTAGGGCT
The DNA here is from genome assembly GCA_905147225.2 of Euproctis similis. Classification (NCBI taxonomy): domain Eukaryota; kingdom Metazoa; phylum Arthropoda; class Insecta; order Lepidoptera; family Erebidae; genus Euproctis; species Euproctis similis. Next base: position 17,661,468 of record LR990114.1, read on the forward strand.
GTGAATGGGTCGGTCGTCCGGTAAAATACCACGACCTCTCAGAAGACCGAGGTAAAGTGGCTCATGCCGCGTTTCGTTCGGTGAGAGAGGTACCTGGAGGCCCACCCCCCTTCCCCAGCCTTTCCTATCCCCTATCCCTTAAAGATCGGCAACGCAACAGTAACACTATATGTGTTGCTGGTGTCCATGGGCGGCGTTGGTTGCTTACCATCAGGTGACACGCCTGCTCGTTTGCCCTCCTATCCCATAAAAAAAACTTATCAGAATATCGATATAAAGTGGCACATGTCACGTTTCGTTCGGTTAGAGGCAGGTAAGTTTTACTAAACTAACTTCTCTCTTTTCTCTCTCGCTCACGAAACACTAACAACAATTAGAACTGAAAATATAATGGCAATAATTTCATATTACATTTATGTTATCACTTATAATAGATTCTGTAATCATTGACCTTTTTTTATTGGTAACGGGGTTAAACGAGCAGGAGTGTCACTTGATCGTGAGCAACAATCGCTGCCCATAGATACCTGAACAGATAGTGTTACAGTTGCGTTGCCACCCATACAATGGGAGCCGAAAGGAGTAGGACGTGGGATAGAAAAGCGAGGAGGAAAGGGCCTCTCTCATCTCTACCTCTCTCATCGAGCGAATGTCTTCTCATCGATCTAGGTTAAAACTGAATACTCACTATGGAATCCGGGTTATAATAATTTTGTATATGGAGCAGCGCAGACCACCAGTAAGTTCGGCATTGTTCTACATGATATATGACAGTACTCCATAGCGGCCCATCAGCTATCCAGTTCAAGAATGATGACTGTATCAATACCATTGCAGCCAACACGGGGAATATTCTTAATATACGGTTTAAATAGAACAGATAAAGATTCTTGAGGAGTTTCCCTGTAATATAAGATAATTTTGGAAATTTAGATATTTGGGTTACGAACACCGAGGCCGAATTTTTTTGGCATTTATTCTACTTAAACTTTTTTTTTATGGGATTGGAGGGCAAACGAGCAGGCGTGTCACGTGATGGCAAGCAAGCAACGCCGCTCATGGACACCAGTAACACATATAGTGTTACTGTTGCGTTGCCGACCTATAAGGGATAGGGGATAGGAAAGGATGGGGAAGGGGGGTGGGCCTCCGGGTACCTCTCTTACCGAACGAAACGCGGTATGAGCCACTATACGTCGGTCTTCTGAGAGGTCGTGGTATTTCACCGGTCGAGCCGGCCCGGATTCATTCATTCAATTAAAACTGAATAGCAAATTTGAATTTGAGACACAAAACTTAAAGCATCGGTTTTTTTTTTCAAATTAGAAAATTTGCATAGCTACTTACTTGATGTAATTTTGCCACATGTTGTGTAAACTATAAGAACACCGCTTAGCGTGAAAAATGTGTCCACAGTTATAGGGGCAGCAGATATCCATATGGATTTCCAAGTCATCAACCACTAAAAATTATAATAATACATATTATTATGTATTTATTTTGTCTTAAAAAATATGTCATTGATTTTCATTTTTGTTTCTGTTGAAAAAAAACTACAATTACCTGCAAAGCATCAAGAATATTCAAAGTGAGACGTGTGCCAAATAAATAAACGAATGCATGACCAAGGAAGACCCATACCATGGCAAGGGCTCGAATGCCGTCCAAACATTCTATAACTCCTGGTGAAGGCTTGTAAGTTACCAAGTTACGTGTGTTAGTGTACGCCGAAAAGGATACCAATAGTTTATTTATTTCCTTTGGATCTGTTAATGCGATTAAGAAATTATTATTATCGAATTCCAAATTAACATCAAATAATAGTTATGTTTAGCTATGATAACATAACTGTATTGTAGGGGCAAAAAATGAAGAATCCTATATAATGATTAACAGATTCCTGTATCAATATGTAACGATACGTATGTCGCTAAAAGAGTAACTAATCTAAATATGTATAGAAATAAGACAAGCGAAGATCTAAGAAAATGAGTAGAAAGAGTATGGAAGTATGGAAGAAACGAAGGATAAAGACGCATACACATAAACAAAGGGCGAAGAGATGCGATGCGATGATAATATTTCTTTAATAATAAGACTTTTGTAAATAAATAAAAATAAGGTCTTAATAAACGCAATATAATTCATAAGGGGTTGTTTTAATGTTATGAATGTGTTTCGCGAAAATCTAAGAAATAAATGATGATTTAAATAACTTACCTTTTACAAGTAATATGTTGTAACTGATATCGTAGGCTGTGCACAACATTACGAGAAAAATGATCAGAGAAAAAATAGTGCTGGAATAGATATCAAAATTTTAAATTAGTATTTGTATATTATAGAGACGTTATACGCATATTATTATATCATACCCTATCCTATATCTGTAATGCATAATTTTGGAAAAGTCATTGATGTGAGCAAGGATTCGAACCCGAAATTTTTAAATCAGAATGAGTCAACGAGAGGAATTATGTTACGTTTAATTACTGATTTATATTCTTGCAAGGTTTTAAGAGAAATTAGTGAAATTAAGTTCAGCTTGTTAGGCAAATTACAGTAGTATCTAGTATATAAATAAATATACACACATTGCAACATAATCAGCTGCCACCCAAGGCTTGTCATTGGGAAGTCTGCAGAAATTCTCACGATATTGTATATTGACTCCAGTGATATTTCCTAATGTATTAAATACTCTTTCAGTTGAACAAACTTTGGGCACGCAAACTGCGACAGACAATGAAAGATCTAATAGTGGGTTCTGTGCAGTGCTCCTGAAAATAAGAAATATAATTAATAAAATATAATATTATCAGTTACATCATGTTTTATTATAATTTTAATTTCAATGTTCATGTATCGAGTGTTCTCTTTTTGGAAATATTCTTATCGATGACATTTTTTTGAGTTCAAATTTCGTTGAGAGTTTTGGATTTTCATTTCATCTGCGAAGAAAATACACAAATATTTTCTAACTCTACATATTGATGACTGCTACTTACCTTTTAATACTACTTTCAAATTTTTCTCCTAAAAATCCATTCGCTTCAGATTGGACTAGATCATGATTATTTAATTTTTTAGTCACTATATTCTTTATATCGTTTCGGGTTAGATTTAATTCTGGCCAGTCAAAATCTGGAAAATCCGGGAACTCAGGCAAAGATGGCCAATTAATATTCTGGTTAAGCGGCACTGTTACCAAACAATATTTTCCTTCAACAACTGAGTTTGGTATTTCTTGGTGAATATTCAAGCATTGATATTAGTTTCCAAGATCCAGTGTGTTACCATTCAAAATGCCTCTAGGCATTCTGATGCCAGCGTCTAGAACTATAGGAAAAATGTCGTGTAAATTTTGCAATTCTGAACATGGTATAAATGTGAATTAAAAATGTTTTATATTTGTGATTTCCAAAAAAAGAAACAACATATACTTCAAGCTTCATCGATTTCAAAAATGAATTTATCATAAAATTGATAACTGTCTGTGATAAATCGATTATCTTTTACTTAATTAGTATCATGATTATTCAGAGGAATTCGGAAATAGATTAAATCAATTTGAAGTACTGGGACTATATAAAATTACATTGAGTTTTTGAAATCTTCTTTTTATTATTACTGTGTGTGTATATGTATTGTTTGAATCACTGGTCCAAGAAACATATTATTTGAAGAACAAAAATAGTGATTACTTAAATATTAATTGGATCATTTAAGATTTTTGATCTTTTTTTTTTAATCTATTTTAGAATATTAGGTTAGTATATATTGAAACAGTAGTATTATTTGATCTATGGTAAGTTTGTTAGCCGTTATTTCTTTTTTTATGTATTTACTAGCTAACCCTATATAACCTAACCCGGCGAACTTTCTTTCGCATCAAAAGTAATAAATAAGTAAAATTTGGATATAATAAAGTTCAATTTGTGCTATTTAACGGCACGCGTCTTAGCCGGTACTACTGTGCGACTGCTATGTCCCGCTATGTTAATACTGTAATATCTTCATAAATATCCGTTTAAATTACATGCTGTAAAGGGCCATATTGATCTAGAATCCAAGATTAGAGTTTGTCGTTACATATTGAACACGAAACTTAAAAAATCACTAGTAATGTAAAAATTCTCTTGTAGGTCTTGGAAAATTTAGATTTTTGACTTGGAAAATATTAACGGATTAAATAAGCGAACTCAGATAGTGAATGCTTTATTAACATAACACCATAGCATAACTTCACGCCTCTTGTTACCCGAAGGTGTAGCCAGCGGCTGTTAAGCCTCGTCTCGCCGTTATGTTTACGTCCCAAAAAGAATAGGTGGCGAACCTATTGCCATGCTGGGCACAAAGTTTTCAGTCATCGATATTTATCACACATAACTTTCGAAAACCAATTTCGAAAAGTCACTGGCATGATCAGAAGTCGTGTGCTCGACTGCTGCTTTATTACGTTCATATTAATAATAACTGAGATATCGTTTGACGATTTTTTTTTGCGACTTCACACACCTTTACTGCCTTTACCTAACGGTAGTTTTCTCAACTAAAAGTTTTCTATATTTACAACACGCAACTTCCCAACTAAGGTGTTGTAGCAAGATTTTGTTATAGAAAAAAGCTTTTAATTTTTTTTATTCCCATAAGGGTTTGTAAACCTCCAGGCTAATGATACCATAAATATTATGCCCAAAAAATTAAAAATACTAATGCGTTAGAGAAAATTAGTATAAAATTATCGAAATCTATACATATAAATTAAACTGAAGTATCTGTTTGTAACATTGAAATAACTGCTTTCAATGGAATAACTACATTCATATGAATATGTGTACTTTGTGTACGGTATGTACACCAAAATGTTAATTATTAAAATTTTCGTCTGTCTGTCTCTTTGTTCCGGATAATCTCTCAAATGTTGGGACAGAATTTGACCGGACTTTCATTTTTAGGTAGCTGGTGTAACAATAGAAACTTTTTTATAGAAAATATTATATTTTTTATTGCGTCCGACGCAAAACTAAGTTCTCTTGGTCAGCTATTATGTAATAATATCATCAAATATAAGTGATAATTAATAAACCTTACATATTCTCGTAAAAAGATATACACAGAGGAAAACTGTAATAAAGAAATATCATTTAAACAAATAGTCGGTATTCTTGTATTGGTTGATATTAACCAATTTGTCACAAGGCCCAGAGAAAACTTAATTGCTTAAATAATCAAAGTACTTACATGTTAATAAAAGTATAGTATCGTTATTTATAAGATAATTGATCTGTTCATCGCATAACTCAGGGTCCAGTACATCTTCAAAGAGGTTCTGATCCAATCCTCTATTTACAGGAACACTTAAGTCCACTCTCAGTCAGTCGGGAGCGAAAGAACAACATATGGCTGACAAGCTCACACAGCACTACACCGAAGAATCGCGGGATAACCATTCCAAAATATGGGTGAACCTAAATGTTCTGGTAGAGGCGGGCAGCAGCGTCCCTATTTTTAAAAGGTTCACCCCTGCGGTCTCCAACACGTTTGCCCAGCGTGGAGACTATGGGCATAAACCTCCCGATGAAAAGAGCACGAATACAACGGCCCCCAGTTCCCGGTGGTCCCGCTATTCCCGGCCAAGGCAGCGGTCGTGGTAACGGTGGGACAGGGGGTGCTAAGAATCTCCGGGTTACGGCAGGCTGTCAAAAACAACTACGCGTGGCCACGTATAACGGACGCAGTCTTCGGCTGGACCAACACCTCACCGAACTCGAGGTAGAGCTGAGTTGCTTGAACTGGCATATTCTGGGGCTATCTGAAGTCCGGCGAGTGGGGGAGGACACGATAACCCTACAGTCAGGCAACTTATTCTATTTTCGGGAAGGTGACCAGCTCTCCCAGGGGGGTGTCGGTTTCCTCGTTCACAAGGACTTCGTTAGCAGCGTTGTGGAGATCAGTAGTGTGTCGACCAGGGTGGCGTACCTTGTACTAAAACTCACCAACAGGTACACCCTGAAGATAATACAGGTGTATGCGCCGACCTCGACATACTCTGACGAAATAGCCGAGGCGATGTACGAGGATATTGCAAAAGCAATACATGGTACCGCCAAGGCTCACTACAACGTTGTTATGGGGGACTTCAATGCCAAAGTGGGAGTACAAGAACGCGGCGAAACGAAAATCGGTCCATATGGCTTGGGGTGCCGAAATCACAGGGGCCAGATGCTGGTCAACTTCCTGGAGTCTGAAGGGCTCTTCTTGATGAACTCATTCTTCAAGAAGGGTCTCCACAGGAGGTGGACTTGGCGAAGCCCGGATTCTGTGACAAGGAACGAGATAGATTTTATCATTACGGATAGTAAGCATATATTTAGAGATGTCTCTGTGATCAACAGGTTCAATACTGGAAGTGATCACCGACTTCTTCGAGGCTCTCTAAATATTAACCTGAAAGCTGAAAGGACCCGGAAGATGAGGTCTATTCTCCGACCTACGCCACTCCAAATAGCCGAAACCGAAAAGTTCCAAATGGAACTTCAAAATCGGTTCGACCTGCTGGAAACCACAGGCAACGTGGACGAAAAGACCGCCACTGTGGTCAACACGCTGAGGAAAGTGTCTCAAAGGCTGTTCCCGAGATCGCAGAAAAAGGAGTCCAAGCTCTCGGCTGAGACACTTGAGCTGATGAGGCAAAGGCGAGAAACTTCATCCGATGAGCTGTCTTCGTCAGAATGGAAAAGCCTAAACCAGCGTATTAGAAAGCTGATGCGGCGCGACCTTCGTCGATCGAATACTCGAGCAATCGAGGACGCGATCGACCGCAACAAAGGGTCGAAAGTGTTCGCTCAGCAGCTTGGAAGGCCCCATCTGACGAAGCTGAAAACTGCGGATGGACGTGTCGTCACCTCTAAGCCCGAGATTCTCGCAGAGATTGAATCTTTTTATGGGCTCCTTTATTCCACACGGATGACCAAGCCGACGGGACACAGCGATGATGACCACAGAGCCCCGCTAACGCGTCACTATAGTGAGGACATCCCCGAAATTGCAGAAAGCGAGATTAGGGCGGCTCTCGGGCAACTTCAGAACAACAAGGCACCCGGTGATGACGGAATTACTACAGAACTTCTAAAATCCGGCGGAACTCCGGTACTAAAGGAATTAGCAAGTCTTTTTAATTCCGTCATACACCAGGGCATAACACCACAGGCTTGGAGCGGGAGTGCGGTGGTGCTGTTCTTCAAAAAAGGTGATAAGACCTTACTGAAGAATTACGGACCCATTTCACTCCTGAGCCATATCTACAAGTTGTTCTCGAGGGTCGTCACGAATCGTCTCGCTGCAAGACTCGACGAATTCCAGCCTCCGGAGCAGGCCGGGTTTCGAAAAGGCTTTAGCACCGTGGACCACATCCATACTGTTCGGCAGATTGTACAGAAAACCCAGGAGTACAATCAGCCGCTGTGTATGGCATTCGTGGACTACGAAAAAGCCTTCGACTCCATCGAAACTTGGGCAGTTCTGGATGCATTGCAGCGATGTCGGATCGACTGGCGCTATATCGAGGTGTTGAGATGCTTGTATGACACCGCCACGATGGCTGTCCAGATCCAGGATCAAGTGACAAACTCCATCGAGCTGAATCGAGGTGTAAGACAGGGAGATGTCATCTCTCCCAAACTCTTCACCAACGCTCTGGAGGACGTCTTTAAGACCTTGGACTGGACTGGACAGGGTATCAACGTGAATGGTGAGTACATCTCGCATCTTCGGTTCGCCGACGACATCGTTGTAATGGCAGAGTCGCTGGAACAGTTAAGCGGAATGCTGCGCAGCCTAGACGAATCCTCTCGACGTGTCGGTCTGGGCATGAACTTGGACAAGACCAAGGTCATGTTCAACGAACATGTCGTGCCCGGACCGATAAATGTCGATGGGTCAATTCTCGAAGTCGTAAACAAATACGTCTACCTAGGCCAAACAATCCAGTTAGGTAGACGAAACTTCGAGAAGGAAGCCGACAGGAGGATTCAGCTGGGTTGGGCCGCATTCGGCAAACTGCGTCGAGTTTTCGGCTCGCCTATACCGCAATGCCTGAAGACCAAAGTCTTTGACCAGTGCGTCCTACCAGTAATGACCTACGGTGCCGAAACGTGGACACTTACGGTGGGGCTAGTCCACAAATTTAAAGTCGCTCAGCGAGCTATGGAGCGAGCTATGCTCGGAGTATCTCTGAAAGATAGACTCAGGAATGAGTATATGCGACAGAGAACCGGAGTCACCGACATAGCTCGCAGAATAAGTTCGCTGAAGTGGCAATGGGCTGGCCACATCTGTCGAAGGACCGATGGTAGATGGAGCAAGAAGGTCATAGTGTGGAGACCGCGACTTGGTAAGCGTAGTGTAGGACGCCCACCAGCCCGATGGTCAGACGACCTCAGAAGGGCTGCTGGTAAAGACTGGATGCGGAAGGCAGAGAATCGGATGTTGTGGCGCACATTGGGAGAGGCCTATGTCCAGCAGTGGACTGCAACAGGCTAATGATGATGATGATGATTAAGTCCGCATTTACAACAAACGCGGTTTTGAATATTAATATTGTAAATAGAAATAACATATCCATGTTGATTTCTTTTAAAACGTATTCGGATTAGCGGATGGTCAAGAGTGCAAAGTTCTTAAAAAATATGCTAGTTATATATTTAATTATAATCTTATCAACACTCGATCACAGTGTTTTGATAAAGATCATAATTTATTTTCATATATCCGAATTAAAATTGATATTGATTTGGGACTATTTAAGATGCATGATTATTCTTTTTTTTTTGTTTTGATTTGATGCGTAGTACACGTTATCACTGAAAAGTGACGCGAAATTCACGCACTTAGCATTTAAAATATTATTGATATTCGAAATCTCTCAAATCAAAATTCAAAAGCAAATACTACTCTGTGTAAAAAGTATCGGGTATATGTCAATAAAGAGACCCGTGTAAAAGAGATCGTTCTAATTTTTTTACTGCATGTTGGTAGCACTGTACTGATTTAGCGCGCAAAATTTGAACGGGATCTGTCATTTAATTTGTTTTAAACTAAACTTTTTGTTGGTCACAGTTTTGAGTTTGAGTTCCTCGGTGATTTTTACAATGGAAAATATTGTTGAACAAAGAGTGTGCCTTAAATTTTGTGTTTCGAATGATATTTCATGTGGTGAATCACTAAAAATGTTGCGAAATACCTACGGCGAATCATGTATATCGAAAACAAGGGCTTATGAATGGTATAAGGCTTTTAAAGAAGGCCGAGAAGTAGTAGTAGACTTGTCTCGTTCTGGTAGACCTTCAACCGCTACGACCAAAGAAAACATCGACAGAATCAAGAAGCTAGTGCTCGAAAATCGACGTATGAGTCTGAGAGAGTTGGCTAGTGAGGTGAACATATCTTTTAAGTCCGTCCACAATATTCTCATTGACATTTTAGGCACGAAACGCGTCGCCGCTCGACTAGTTCCAAAAGAGCTCAATTTTGTTCAAAAAGGGCAGCGAAAGCATGTCGCTGAAGACATGGTTTCCCGAGCTTCTACGGATCCGACCTTTATGAAACGTATAATAACTGGCGACGAAACATGGGTTTATGAGTATGACATGCAAACAAGCCAACAGTCTTCAGAATGGCGTCTCGAAAACGAGCCGAAACCCAAAAAACCGCGGCAAAGTCGCACCAAAATCAAGGTGATGCTGACAGTTTTTTTTGACTACCGTGGTGTGGTTCACTCCGAATCCCTTCCAGAGCGTGAAACAGTGAATAAAGAATATTATTTAGGCGTCATGAAGCGTTTGCGTGAGAGTATCCGCCAAAAACGTCCAGATTTGTGGCGTCACAACTCATGGATGCTGCACCATCACACACAGCCATTATAGTGAAAGAGTTTTTAGCGAAAAATTCAACAAACGTTCTCGACCAAGCACCCTATTCACCTGATATGGCTCCGTCTGACTTTTTTTTATTTCCCAAGTTAAAATTACCACTTCGAGGAAAACGTTTTGAGTCAATAGAAGCCATATAAGAAAATTCGCTGAATGAGCTAAAGGCCATACCACAAATAGCCTATGAAAAATGTATGGAAGACTGGGTGAAGCGGTGGAGATGTTGTATTGCAAGCGATGGGGCCTACTTTGAAGGCGATAAAATAAATTTAGATGAATAATTTGTATTTTTTGTTTTATTGACAAATTCCCGATACTTAGTACACAGAAGGTAAAGCTGAGGCGTCTTCACCTGCCTGGCCACGACACAGGTTCTCACAGAGCAAAGCTGGACCAGGTGGTGATTGTGGTGAACGACGACCATAGAGTACCACTATTGTGTTGTGGCCAAGACATGGAGTATATAACACCCGCTCCCTGGAAACCAAACTTTGAAGGTGTCTATGTATATTTAAGAAATCAAATAAGGAAGGATTATCCGAAATTCTACGGGGCAGAGTTTACATGAGGAAAAGTGATTACTTGGTCTAATTGTCTTCCACTTTTTCTATACAAGTGGTAGAGCCAAGCAGTTCACTGCATGAATGGGCCGGCTCGACCGGTGAAATACCACGACCTCTCAGAAGACCGATGTAAAGCGGCTTTCGTTCGGTGAGAGAGGTACCTGGAGGCCCACCCCCTTCCCCATCCTTTCCTATCCCCTATCCCTTAAAGGTTGGCAACGCAACAGTAACACTATATGTGTTGCTGGTGTCCATGGGCGGCGTTGGTTGCTTACCATCAGGTGACACGCCTGCTCGTTTGCCGTCCTATACCATAAAAAAAAAAACACAATGGCTGCCATTTTATATATCATATCATCACGATATTATTAATATGAGTAACACAACTGCAACATAAAATTACTTCAAGGCTTTGTTTGCCGAAGGTGTATTCGGCGTCGAACGGGTGAAGCCTCGTCTCGCCGTTATGTTTACGTCCTAAATAGAATAGGTGGCGAACCTATTCTAAGAGTGAGGCGCTGTGGTTCCACCGGCTCACTCGGGGCCGGGGGCCACCAGCCTCGCGGATCCAGGACGGTGACACGGCTGTCCCGGTAGGGAGGTACATGAAGTACCTCGGCCTCCCCCTGGACAGCCGCTGATGCTTCGAGGAGCACTTCGTGAGGATGGTCCCCCGAGCGCGACGGGTGGCAGGTGCGCCGCACCGCCTGCTGCCCAACTTTGGGGGACCGGGAGAGGGAGTTCGCCGCCTCTACGGTGGCGTCGTGCGGTCTGTGGCCCTGTACGGGGCCCCCATTTGGTCGCGTGACCTCGCGGGGGCCTCCCGCTCCAGGGCTCTGCTGAGGATCCTGGAGCGGATCATGGCCATACGGATCGTACGGGCCTACCATACGATATCGAACGAGGTGGCGACGGTCCCCCCCCCCCCCTCACATCATCCTGGCCAAAATGTACGCAGCCGCGTATTATCTCAGCCGGGGAGGGGGCGGGGATACGGGCGCGCGGGGACACGAAGTGCGGGGGCGGCAGGCTTTCCGGCGGATCCTGGTAGACTGGCGCATCAGCGCGCCGTCGGTGCCGTCCTGCCTCACCTCGAGCCCTGGGTGCTCCGCAAATGGGGCACTGTCATCTACAGGTTGACTCAGATACTCACCGGGCACGGGTGTTTCGGTGAGTATCTGAGTCGAATAAAACGTGAACAGACGGCGACATGCCACCATTGCGCATCCGACCTGGACTCGGACCGGGCGCCGAGTCCTAGTCGACGGGATCGGGCGAGACTTGTCCCCGCCTGCGTTGGTCGCGGCAATGCTGGCGGGCGAGGAGGAGTGGAGGGCTGTGGTCTCCTTTTGCGAAGCTATCACAGCTCCAGCTCCAGAAGGAGGCCTCCGAGCGGGGTCGGGAGAGAGCCGATCCCGCTCGAAGGCGCCAGCGGCGAGCTCAGTGATCGCCGCCGCCGAAGGGCCGCGAGGCCGCACACCCCGCGGGTGCGCCCGGGTCGCGGCCCGGGATGGATGACCCCCGGTGCGGCCGGGAAGGGTCGTCGGGGGCGCCGCCGGCCGCGCGCCTCTTTACAGCGCGCGGTCGGAGCCACCCCGCCCGGGGGAGCTTCACCGAGGCTCTTCAAGGATGAGCACCCCCTCGTGACAGAGTGGGGTGACGGCGGGGTGGACCAGAGGGCCGACGCACTGTCCTGGGCCACCCCAACGCCGGAGGAAGGCCGCCGCGAGGTTTTAGTGGGTAACCCTAGGATCGGATTGCAGTTTACTGTTTTGGGAGTCCCACACTACCCCCTGCCGTCCCCAGGCGGGGGGTGTGCATAAAGCATATCCTCGCGTAAAAGAAAAGGTGGCGAACCTATTGCCATATACCGGGCACAAAGCTTTCAGTCATCGATATTTATGATTCATAAATTCTGAAAACAAATTCGAAAAGTTATTGGTGTGAGCCAGTGTCAGAATTCGAACCCGCCAATTCCGGATTCAGAAGCGGGGTCCTCGAGCACTGGACCACCGAGACTCATTATACTTAAAAAGTTGAAGGTTTAAAACTATGTAAGCCAATACTTATATTATAATCTAAAATGTACTCATGTGACTGACTTATCAATGAAACTAAGCAAATCTTGATCTGATATGAAAATAATAATAAATACAGTATTATAATTGACTCATGCGTTATCTTCTGATATATTTACATAATTCTCTTGAATTGTTGTTTAATTATAAGATTTATATTATTATTTATTTGCTAAATCTAATCGCTGACACACACTTTCACGGTATGAATCATTCAAGAAAGGCCAAAAAGATCAGATAGACACACACACACGTTATTATATAAATTGTACATACTGAGGCTCTAAGTTGATACTTGAAATTTTTAAGGAAACATTATTTTCTTATTTTTAGAGCGCTTAAATAAAAGCTTCTTTAAAAAGGATTTTTGCTTCTAATTTATTTACATAAATTCCATACAGACGAACACACAGGCACACCTAGTGTACTTATTACTTATATTGATGGAATACCAGAATGTTATCATGATTCAATAAATTTAGATATAGTCAATTTAATATTACTAGAGCTCCTGCAGTGGTCATTTGACCATAATTAATTTAAATTTTATGTTTAAAAACTATAATTAATTGTAATATGACTATTATTGTCCGCTCGGCTGTTCATCCTGTACCTGGACAGTTGTCACGAGAGAGAGAGATCGACGAATGTAGATATACAAATTGGTGACCTAGTTGTGAGCTTCCTGCCTTACGCAGATGTGATTACTTCCCTTCGCACGTCCGACGCAGGTCCGACAGTGGTCCGACGGCGAAATTCAGCTAAAAACCCAAAATGCCGTCGGACCTGCAAACAATAGTTATAAAACATAGTTATAATAGTTATAATTACTATAAAACATAACATTTAAACAACTTTTTAGGATTATATAGCGTTTGTTGGTTACTTATTTTGATTTATTTCCCGACGTTTCGAACTCTTTACAGAGATCATTTTCACGACGTTTCGAACGTTTCGAACTCTTTACAGAGATCATTTTCGAAACGCTGAATGGCAAGGCTATAATAAATTTATTTTAACCTTTTTTTGTTATCGGTCGGGAAACTCTACATGTAGAAAACTGCTGGAAAACTATTACATTTGAAACTCAATGTATTCCCGATTTCTGAATACTTAACACTGAAGACTTAATACTGGAAGCATTATTGGGAACGTAGGATAATTTTTGATGTTTCTCTGGAATGTAGGAATTTTATCAGACCAAATGTTATCCGATTTATACTTCGTGTTGGGTCCTGCTTAGTGTAACATGTGAGAAACACGGAATCCAGTTTTAGATTTTATGAGTATGAAACTCAAGCATACAAAACTTCACGCCAAGTCCCTTACAGAGGGAACAATGCAGCATAAGGCATAATTCTTACACATGACACTTCCTTCTTCTACTTTCATAACCCTCTCATACACTTTTGTTGGTTTTTAAGGCTCCTGAAATCACTTTTCGCTAGGAAATATTCAACTTGGTTAGTCTTAGGCTTAGGCTTTTTCTGTTACGGTCTTGTCGTGAATTTGTGTTGCTCTTGTAAATTTGAGGCTAATGTATCGTTGTTATTGACATTCAAAATGTGTGATTTTCAAGGTTTAAATGATAAAAAGATACATTGTAAACGAGTTTTAATAGAGGGAGAGAGATGGAAGGATTTCCATCAGTCCTATCTTATGGGCCGGATTGCAACTATAACCCTCCAGTTTTTGCACATGTCCATGGGCAACTATAGTTGGTCATCAGGTGACTCGCTTGCTGGTTTGCCATAAAAATACTAATTTTCAAAATGGTACAATTGTTAGTCACTTTCATTGTCACGGAATGTCTAATATATTTTCTTAGAAGCCCAGTTAGTATCAAATTCAAATTCAAATTCAGAATATCTTTAATCCATAGACTTTACAAAGTACTTAGAATCGTCACATAAAAAAACATTCACGGAGCTTAGATTCCCTTTCATCACACTGTCTTGAATGTGAAAGCGAATCTAAGTGCCAGTTCCGGCGTCAAGGCTTCTTGAGAAGAACTGGCAAGAAACTCAAGGCCGACTCTTTTCAAATATCCAGTTTAACAAATAGTGATAAGTACAATCAATACAACACAAAAGGAGCAGTTCAATTCCAAACTTTTTTATCGTTTATATAGTCTGCGATACAATAATAAGCCCTTTGATATAATCTACTTTTAATATAATTTTTAAATTTCCCCATGGATAATTCAAGAAGATTTTATGGAGCCTAGTAGTGGGCACAGCGAGTTTGCTTTTATTTCTTAAATATAGTTTATGAACATCACAGTTTTTCTTAAATTTAGTTTTATATTTATGAACATAAATAAGATTTTCATAAATATATTGTGAATAAAATGTCATAATTCTTATTTCTTTGAATTTATTTCTTAGTGTATCCCTGGGACTCATCATATAGATAGCACGAACGGCTCGTTTCTGGAGCACAAAAACTGAATCTGCATCCGCGGCACTACCCCAAAGCAATAAGCCGTACGACATAATGCTGTGGAAATAGCTAAAATAAACTAAACGCGCAGTATCAACATCGGTTAGCTGACGTATTTTCCTTACAGCGTAAGCTGCTGAGCTTAGTCTGCCTGACAACGTTTCTATATGTGGGCCCCATTGTAATTTAGAATCTAATGTTATACCAAGGAAGACAACCTTATTGACCAATTCCAATCTCTCATTGTCCATCACTACACTGGTTTTTACTTGTTTAGCATTTTTTGTAAAAAATTTAACATATTTGGTTTTATTACTATTTAAAAGCAAATTATTAGCACTAAACCAGTTTACAATTTTTGAAAGAGCATTGTGTACATCGTCAATTACTGTCTGTTGTCTATTTACCTTAAAAACTAAAGAAGTGTCATCTGCAAACAAAACTATTTCATGATTATTTTTCACAAGATATGGCAGATCATTAATGTACAAAAGAAACAGGAAAGGTCCCAAAATAGAGCCTTGTGGCACTCCCATTGCTACAGCTGATCCATGTGATAGCTTCCCGTTAACATATACTCTTTGAATCCTATCACTCAGATAAGAAATGAGAAGATCCAAAGCGATGCCTCTTATACCGTAGTGGTGTAATTTTCTGACCAGAGTTTCATGCTGCACACAATCAAAGGCCTTAGACAAGTCACAAAATATTCCATAGGCATCCCGTGACTCCTCCCAGGCTTCAAATATACATTCTAATAATCTAATCCCCGCATCACATGTTGACCGTCCGCGCGTAAAACCAAATTGCTTATTGTGCAGCAGATTATTATCATTAAAGTATTTTAGTAGCTGTGCGAGGATAAGCTTTTCGAAAATTTTACTTATTGTCGGTAGTACTGATATTGGTCTGAAGTTAGTGGGGTCTAATGTACTACCCGATTTATACAATGGAATGATTTTACTTAATTTCATCAAGTCAGGAAACACACCACAGTCAATACATCTATTAAATATCAGAATTAAGGCGGGAACAATAGTGTCAAATAAAGATTTTATAATATGCACAGAAATGCCCCATAAATCAGCTGTCTTTTTCATATTAATTGATTTAAACGCGTTACTTAAATCACACCCATTAACATGACGGAAGTGAAAATCGTTAAAAAATTCAGGCACGTTATCTTTAAGCAAAGACTCTGCAATGGAAGTGGAAGAGCCTAGAGCACTAGTAAGATTGACAGGGAAAACAGAAAAAAAATCATCAAAGGCATTGGCCACCTCACAATCTGACTTGGTAACATGTCCATTAATATTTAACGTAAATTCTGAGTCCCTGATTCGACTCCTACCAGTCTCTTCATTGATGACTGTCCAAGTGGCTTGGATCTTATTACTGCTATTTTTAATTTTAGATTTAATAAAATTAGATTTCGCGACTTGACAAACGGGTTTGAAAATCCTTGAATATAATTTTAGATGATTTCCAAAATGTTCACTGCTATTGAATTGTCTTTCATAGTATAACATATACAAAGTTTGCCTGCTCTTATGAATACCTATGGTTGCCCAGTCCCCAAAGACAGGGGTATTAGTAACAGTCATCTCCCTGGAAGTAAATATTGAGTTAAATTCGCGAAGAAAAGAATTAAAAAATAGACTATACATCAAATTAGGTTCTAAGTCATCATCAAACAACGGCAAGTTATTAGATAAGTTAACTCTCATACGTTCCGAGCGACTAGCTGTTACTGGCACAAAAGTAATTGTTTTTTTTACTTCTTTTTTATTTTTTATTTTAATACCTCATTTGCCCACAATGATCAGAATCTAATTTATTAATAATACTTTTTTGTGTTGGACTAATATTTGTGTATATATTATCTAAGCAGGTAGCACTAGTGGCGCTAATTCTAGTAGGCTCCATAAATAAATTTACTAAATTATAGGACTTCAAAAGACTTAAAATTTTACAGGAAGCAATTGTATTATCAAGAATATTGACATTAAAATCCCCGCAGACTAAAATAGTTTTATCAGAGTTACTAACTTTGGCTAGGGCTTCATCCATGATTTCAATAAATAAATGAAGATCAGCGGAAGGAGGTTTATATACGCATAAAATAATGAACTGCTCTAATTGTACACAGGATATTATTCTATAGAACATTCTACAGAGAGAGACACAATATCTTTCCGTTCTTTAAATTTCAGTTTTTTTTTAGCAAAATTAGCGACCCCCCATGTCATATCACCAATTAAATAATAATTTTCATATGTTTAATAAATAAGTCTCGGTGGTGCAGTGGTAGAACACACAGCTTCTGATCCAGAGGTCCGGGTTCGATTCCAGACACTGGCTCACACCAATGACTTTCCGAATTTGTTTTCGGAAGTTATGTGTGATAAATATCGATGACTGAAAAACTTTGTGCCCGGTATGGCAATAGGTTCGCCACCTATTCTATTTGGGACGTAAACATAACGGCGAGACGGGTAACAAAGGGCGTGAAGTTATGTTATGTTTAATAAATTAACTATGCATATACTTATTTTATAACGACTACACAGTCTATAGATGCACTCGTTTATTTGTGACCAGTGAAATTTTAAAAGCGACTTTCATAAGACCAATTAATATCGTGGTACAAGCGGTAACCTAATAAGTTTCTTGGTGAATACCATGGTCCGGTAATTATCGGCAGCATTACTCACCAAGTATAATGTCTCATTGTTAATTGTGTTAGCTTCCAGCATATCTATGGCGGATCTCTTTGGCCGTGTCTGTTTTATCTCTGTGAGAGGACGCCAGCGACCGCTCTTTGTAAAGCTTGCTGCGCGTGTTTCGAAAATTTTGTCGTTGAAGAAAGTGGAACGCGATTTAAATGGTTTCAATGTATTTGCATTTAGTATTTTGAGGATTTTATTCTTAAACATTCTTATAACATAACTTTACGCCTTTGTTACCCGAAGATTTAGGCAGCGGCTGTTAAGCCTCGTCTCGCCGTTATGTTTACGTCCCGAATGGGACGTGGCGAACCTATTGCCATACCGGGCATAAACATTTCAGTCATCGATATTTTTCACACATAACTTCCGAAAGCAGTTTCGTAAAGTCATTGGTGTGAGCCAGTGTCAGGATTCGAACCCGGACCTCTGGATCAGAAGCCGTATGCTCGACCACTGGGTCACCGAGACTTATAATATATGGTTAAGTGTAGATAAAAAAAAATGTTCGTATGTCGTCTAATATTTATTTTTGCTTAAAATTTTACTAAATATCTCGTGAATTCAAAATATTATTGAAAGAATATTCAATGAAAACATAATATATATATTACGATTCAGCCGTCACTTCTTGACACGCATTTCTGTATGGAACCAGCTGCCGGCAGGAATACCTGGACCACTACGACCTAAGAGCCTTCGAGAAAAGAGCGTATCCCTATATAAAAGGCCGGCTACACTGATGTGACGCGGAGGTTGATCGCTTTCCATCAGGTGACCCGCACGCTTGTTTATCCCTTTATAGCATAAAAAAACGTTAGATACTCTTAGTAGAGCAAGCCTCTGTCTGTTAGCCCATTTTAATATTCTCCGTGAATAGGTGGCATTAGACTTTTGTCGCAATTAGCATGTAAAATATTAAAGACATGAATTTCGAAAGAATATCAGCAATATTTGAAACCGATAAAATTCCTACTCATCTCTCTTCCAATCTATTCTGGAGAAGAGTGAAAAAATCTTGGAGCATCTAACTTTGCTATTAGTTTTTCAATAAGTTTTGTTATTGTAACTGATACAATATGGTTAATTTAGTCGCAAAAGGACTAGGTATAGTTTTTTTTTATGAGATAGGAGGAGAAACGAGCAGACGTGTCACCTGATGGTAAGCAACCAACGCTGCCCATGCACACCAGCAACACATAAAGTATTACTGTTGCGTTGCCGACCTTTAAGGGATATGGGAAAGGAAAGGATGAGGAAAGGGCGGTGGGCCTCCGGGTACCTCTCTCACCAAACGAAACGCGGCATGAGCCACTTTACGTCGATCTTCTGAGAGGTCATGGTATTTCACCGGTCGAGCCGACCCATTCATGCAGCGAACTGCTTGGCTCTACCACTAGTATCAGTGTTGAGTTGGTGAGCAATAAACGCCGCCCATAGACAACTGAACATATATAGTGTTACAGTTGCGTTGCCTGCTCTTACAATAGGATAAAGAAGGGGTCACAAGGTGGATGGGAAGGGGAGGGGCCTTTGAATACCTCTCTCACCAAACGAAACGTGGTAAGAGCAAAAAACGTCGATATTCTGAGAGGTCGTGGTATTTCACCAGTCAAGCCAGACCATTCATGGAGCATACTGAATGGTTCTGCCACTGCCATAAAAAAAGGAAGCCCTGCATGCTGTTTCTTCATACTTCTAATTCATATTTCAAACTTTAAGTCAAATAATAATACGAATCCTGATCCAGCAATCACACTAACTTCTTCTCATTAGGATAATAGCAAAAACAAAACCATAAGTTGTCATCATTGTCAAGCATACTTGTAGCAAAGACATGCAAATAACTGCAACTGATCCAACTCTAATGATACTCAAAGGTATAATTCTCTGGACTCAAATGTAATAGGCGGCAAAACCTATTGTCAGCAGAAGTTGTATTAAATTAATTGGGATCACCACACACCAACGATACACAACCAACCACACACGAATATACATATATGTATTTGTATTATGTATAATGGTCAAAGAAAAAGTTTAATATCTTTTTAAAACACAACCTACAACTCGCTGTATTCCGTGTTGCTATTTCGTTTTGTTAGGCGTGAAAAATATTTTAATCAAATCAAATCAAATCAAAACTCATTTATTCAGTTTAGGTCTTGTCAGACACTTATGAAGGTCACTTTTTTTTTTTTACTTCCGCCAATTCCATTACTCTCGCACTGAGAAGAATTGGCAAGAAACTCAGGGAGGTTTTTTTATTATTATCATTTACTCAACAGTACTATGCACTAACAATACAAATTGTTACAAGTGTAAGAAGTAATGAGCGGTTTATTTAAAAACGTTGTCGTCCTCCAAAAAATCGTTGATACTATAGTAAGCTTTGCTGATGAGACATCATTTAACATACGCCTTAAATTTAGTAAACGGCATCTCAATTACATTTTCAGGAATCTTATTAAAGAAACGTACACAATTATCCATAAACGAGTTATTAACTTTTTTCAGACGGAATAACGGCGTAGCAAGTTTATTTTTATTTCTTGTATTAATTGAGTGCATATCACATTTTTTAGGAAAAAGATGAATGTTTTTCTTAACATGAAGAATATTATCTAATACGTATTACGAGGTGAGAATATTAATTTCTTTGAATTTCTCTCTTAGTGATGCGCGAGATTTCATTTGATAGATAGCTCTTACTGCACGTTTTTGTAAGACAAAAATTGTTTGTATTCCAGCTGCTCTGCCCCACAGCAATAATCCATAGGACATAACACTATGAAAATAACTAAAGTAAACAAGCCTGGCCGTTTCAACGTCTGTAAATTGACGAATTTTTTTGACTGCATATGCGGCTGAACTAAGCCTGCTTGATAATCCCTCAATATGGGGTCCCCATTGCAGCTTATTATCTAATGTAATACCCAGGAAGATTGTTCTATCGTCAAAAAATAAGTTTTCATTCTGGATTTTAACATAAGCATTATTAGTTTGCTTTACATTTGATAACATAAATTTAATGCATTTCGTTTTCTTGGCATTCAACAATAGATTATTAACATTAAACCAGTCTACAATAGTTGCCAACGCGGCATTAACTTTGTCATAATTATCTTCTTTCCTACCTATATTAAATATGAGTGATGTATCATCCACAAATAACACAATATCATGTTTCTCCTTCACAAGATGAGGCAGATCGTTAATGTAGACTAGAAACAGGAAAGGACCTAATATAGAACCCTGGGGAACACCCATAGCAACAGGAGATCCGGATGATTGTACTCTGTTTATTTCTACTCGCTGAGTTCTGTTTGATAAGTACGATACGACTAGATTTAAGGCGCAGTTTCTTATTCCATAGTGGCTTAATTTACGAGCTAAAGTTACATGATCGACACAGTCAAACGCTTTAGATAAACCGCAAAAGACCCCTACTGCGTCCACAGACCTCTCCCATGCGTTAAATATATTTTGTAACAATTTGATACCAGCGTCAGTTGTGGATCGGCCTTTAGTGAATCCAAACTGACTATTATGTAAGAGTTTATTGATACTAAAGTGAGTTAAGAGCTGGTTCAACATTATCTTCTCGAAGATTTTACTCAGGGTAGGAAGAATAGAAATAGGCCTGAAGTTTGTCGGGTTTGTTTAAGGTCTGGGTGGTCCAGTGGTCGAGTTTTCGGCAATGATTCAGAAGTCGTGAGATCGATTCCATGATATATATCTACTTATGTGTCGGTGGTCCAGCGTTCGAGCACCCCACTTCTGAATCCAGAAGTCACGGGTTCGAATCCTGACACTGGCTCAAACCAATGACTTTTCGAAATTGATTTCGGAAGTTATGCGTGATAAATATCAATGACTGAAAACTTTGTGCCGGGTATGGCCATAGGTTCGCCACCTATTCCATTTGGGACGTAAATATAACGGCGAGACGAAGCTTAGCAGACGCTGACGGGTAACAAAGGCGTGAAGTTATGTTATGTATATAGAAAAATAGATACTTTATACCATAACATCAAATAAAATATCAATTAAATTGGCAAATCGATTTCGCTTACCCTTCTGTTTCACGCATTACAATTTATTGGCAACACTTGGATAATTAAAATTTGCATATCGAATTCATTATTTTTACCAAATCCGATTGCCCGTTATAGAGATGAGCCATTCCGTGAAACGAAATGTTCATTACTTTTTAAAATCGAATCGATTTGAAATATTTGCAGTACTCAAGAATCGATTATTATATTAAAGGCTCCCAATTTAGGAGGTTTTGCGCCATCTAGTTTTCGAAACTAAGCAACTAAATGCTAGTGGTATCGAATGAGTATACATTATATACTTTTTTGTATCAACTAATATCGTGATTCAACATCGGTTCTATTTTTTTTTGATATCTTCTCACTGCAGATATAAAAATTGGCAATTTACTACACAGTAGTCATTATAGTATTGTTAAATGGTAGTTGCCATTTGCCTAACCGTAGGCGATATCAAATTGCATACCAACCTAATTTAACTCCAGAAAGAGTTTGCAAACGTTTGTATGTTAAATTTGGTTGCTGTGTGCATTTCCACTGTATGTTTTCTGCTGAGTAAAAATATAAGTTAGTAATAAAGTAATATATACAGTCAGATAATTGCAAAAGGATTTTAGAAAAAACAAGCTGACCCGGCGAACTTTGTTCCGCATTAAATGTATTTTTGCAACGTTTTCAATTAACGTGCCAAGGGATAGGGAATACGGAAGGATAGGGAAGAATCCGAGTACCTCTCTCACCGGATAAAAGGCGGCATGAGCCACTTGCATGAGCAGGCCCATTTATGCACCGAACTGCTTGGATCTGCCACTGTACTGTTGTGTACAGCCTTGGAGCACGTTCGTCCCAAAAACACCAATATTCTGTTAAGAGTTCCCTATTATTTGAGTTTTTTCAAAAGTACTACATTACAAGACCTTAAGCTTAGTACTGTTCCTTTAGTAAAGTTAGAAAAGTAAATTCTCATCAAAACAACTTTTTAGGATTATATCGCGTTTATTTCTTATTTATTTATATTTACAGAGATCATTTTCACGAGTGTTTTCTCTGTAAAGAGTTCGAAACGTCGGGAAATAAATATAAATAAATAAGAAATAAACGCGATATAATCCTAAAAAGTTGTTTTGATGAGTAAGATTCACGAAAGTCTTAGAAATAAATAAGTAAATTCTAAAGTATAAGTTTCATAATTTTTTTAAAGTGGTCAGCAATTTGCGTGTGATTCCTTTGACTGTCTTCATGTACTACGGTAACATATCTCGTCTCCACTGCGTAATATGTTTATAAAAACTAAATTAAGATAGCGAATACTTCAATAAAAGTTTGTTCACAAACTCTGCCTGGAAATTCTCCAAATAAATAAACATATCTTCCTACCCTCTAGCCAAAATATTTGCATTCCACCATTAAGTGCGCTAATTTAGAACTTTAGTTGTGTTTTATTTGGCTACCGAAAGAGTTCTGAGTGAAATTCGTGAGGAACTAATGTGTATACATATAATTACGAATGTATATTTTGTATCCATATCCATAGAGGAGTGTCTTTAAATCGTTGAAATGTTTCTCAAATCACCTAATAGTATCATGAGTTCTCATAGTATTGTTTGCCTGCAGCTGCTATTTATCAGAATTGGTAAACTATAAATATATACTGATAATACTTAGTTTAATATATAAATTTCAAGAAGAATATCGAATAGTCATTGGTGTGAGTCAGGGTATGAACCCGTTACTTCTTGATTTAGAAGCGGGGTGTTCGTCCACTGGGACCACAAAGATGGGTACGAAGTTTTCAGTCCTCAATATTTATCACACATAAGTGATAAATATTGAGGACTGAAAACTTCGTACCCAGTGTAGCAATAGGTTCGCCACACATTCTACTTGGAACCATAACGGCGTGTGGAGGCTTAACACCCGAAGGTGTAGGCAATGGCTGTTAAGCTTAATATGTTAAATTAATATCCATTTTATTATTTATTTAGAGAAAATATTGGTATTTAAGGAATATCTGTATTGATCTCTCGATTTTAATTTTTGTTTTACTATAAGAAAGCTACTATATTTCATTCCATTCCCATGATGGCCATAACACACCTTCCATAATCAAAGAGAACGAGTTCTGGAGGAAGGTGATGTCAGGAGCCTTAAAAATCGATGTGCGTATATGAAGAGATTTATGAAAGTCAACAAAGCAAGTAAGTTGTGTAAGAATTGTGCCACATGGTGCTCTGTTATCTTTGTCTACTCCGCAAAGGATTTGGCGTGGCTGTATTATAATATGTATGTATTTTATTCTGAACATTAAAACAACTTGTTAGGATTGTATCGCGTTTATTTATCACTCATTTTTATTTATTTCCCGACGTTTCGAACTCTTATCAGAGTTGTTTTTTTTCAATTTTGTATTTGCAAACAAATAAAAACGCCGAAATTTACCTCGACGATTTTACTTATTATATTTCAAAATGGCAAGACAAGAGATTTTTATTTTTTATTTTTACGTATTTTTGGAGGTTCAAATACCTATATCTATAATTTAAAAATGAGTTAGACTTTTAAGAACCTCCCGAAGTAAAATTTAATCATTTCCTTTATCTATTGGCTTTGTAATGAAACTTTTAAGAACAAGGAATAATTATATTAACAACTCGTTGCCCCGAGCTCCTTTACAATTAATAATATTCTCATGCTGTACTCTTGCTACTGGTAAGGTGAATGAACTTGGAAGGTATTACTCTTTTTTACCCAACTGTGCATTGAAGTGGTTTGTGTTTTTTAATTGTGTTTATGTATTTGTATAATGAATTTTCTATATTTCCATTTAGATGGAATGGAATACCTATTAAGACTTTTTCAGTATATGGAGGCAAACGAGCAGGCGTGAGACCTTATGGCGAGCTATAAACGCCGCCCGTGGACACCTGAACATAGATAGTGTTACAGTTGTGTTGCCACCCATTACAATGGGATATGGAAGGAGTCAGAAGTAGGATAAGAAAGGGAGGAGGAAAGAAGTTGGGCCTTCTCTCACCTAGAGAAACATGGCAAAATTCACTTTATATTCTGAGTGGTTATGGTATTTCACCGGTCGAGCCAGTCTATTCATGCAGCGAACTGTGTGGCTCTACTAATTATACTTTATATTTTATTTTTCTATTATTTATAAGTTACCCAAGGTATGGTTAAATGTTTATTTTTATGTCATCTTTAATAATTTTCTACTAATCTCTTTAAAATGTGGCATAATGATCTAAGTTCAGTTGGAATGCGCTACTTTAAGAAAACTAATCTGGTCCATAATTAACATGAATCCGGTATTGTCAAGCACCATGAAATCAATTTAAAAAGCCAATTGGAAATTATATATTGCGAATATGTTGACAGATTGCGCTTTCGGCAGTCAATTATTTAAAACGATCACAATCGCCCACACTGCCTAATATTTTAGAGACAGTATCTAATATTTGATTGTCTTTCAAATTTAGTTAACTACATGTTATTTTAGTCTATTAAGTTACTATAAATATAGTAACTTAATAGACTAAAATCTGGACTAAGGTCTGTCACAATATAAATATATTGTGACAGACCTCGTAAAACATAGCATCCGAAAATAATTTAAAAAAGTCATTTGTGTGAGCCAGGATTCGAACCTGCTACTTTTTGTTTCAGAAGCGGGGTGCTCGACCACTGTACCACCACCTGGAAATAAATAAGAATTTAATGTAAGAGGAAGCTTAAAATTGGCATATCTCGTAAATAATGATCATTCAGAATCTGGAAGAAAATAAGTGAAAGAAATAAAAGAATAAAATATGAGTGGATTTTGTAAAAGTGTAAAAAAGTAAGACCTGTTGTATGGATCCCAAATTATATAAATATGGCAGGAAGATTATGGCACTTTTCTACGTGTTATTAATGTGTATTTACTGAAACTAACATGATTATTTAATATATACTATGCTATATCCCTTCTTTTGTAAATAAATACTTATAATACATAGAAAAACACCCAGACACCACACAAATATTCATGTTTGTCACAAATATTTGTGCTCGGGTGGGAATCGAACCCCCGACCTCATTGCTGCAACCGGTAGTTTTACCAATACGCCACGAGGCCCGTCGCATACATATACAATATCTTGCCTCATATGATCTTGAAACATAAAATTAATATCAATACAGATTATTACACATAAATTGTTATCTATTAATCTAAATAAGACATTCACAAATTAGTTTATATTCAAAGTTGTAAAATATAAGATATAAAATAAGATATAAAAATATGTTACTTTAGCTACTTAAAACTTTATTTGCTACAGTAGTATTTACTAGAGAAGATTTTGGAATGTTTTTGTCTTTTCATAGACAAGTTAAGGAATGTTTTCGAAAACCCTATAAAGAGTTTTATGTTCTAATATCATAAGACAATCACTAAGTCAATGGGTTCCCAAGTAGACTGACTAAACGAATTTATAAGACATGTATGCAAGTGAGGTGTATTATGAACTCCTAAAACCTGGTGAAACTGTTAATACTAGTCGCTACAAACAACAAATGATTGATTTGAACAACGCATTGATCGAAAAACTACCAGAATGGGCCAGAAGACACGGCAAAGTAATTTTGTTACACGACAATGCACCTGCACACATAGAAAAATCGGTTGAGGATACAATCAAAGTACTTGGCTGGGAGTTGCTACCCCACCCGCCGTATCCACCAGACTTAGCCCCTTCGGATTACCATTAATTTTCATCGATGGGACACGCATTGGCTGAGCAGCGGTTCGATTCCTACGCGGAAGTGGAAAATTTGGGTGTCTGATTGGTACAAATTACCAAAAAGGTGGACAAAATGTGTAGAAAGTGATGGACAATATTTTGAATATTTTTTTTTTTTATCTAATCCAAATTAATATTTTATTTTCACCAAAAAACGCTCATTTCATACCGGTACACCTATGTATATTTACTTCAGCAATCAATTAGTAATATTTTTCCATCCGGCAAACTATTTTGCAATATCGATACAATATCATCCCAGTCTAATATGATCGGTGTTTCAAATCCCACACGTTGTATCATTTCAGTATTTCACAATTATTTGTTTGATATACTCTATCTGTCTTATGATACACATTATAATAAAGCCCAAGAAAAATATCTCCGAGTCGTTAGAGGCACTACCATTAATGAATTTATAATTTGCGCCGCGCCGTCAACAATTATACTGCACCCGCATCGCCTCGGGAACAAATTTAAATGTTAAATCAGCCGTCATTCACGGCAACACACCGACCGCTATGGGTATTTTTTATGAAGTGAACGTTTAGTAACAATACGAAATATATGGACGGTATATTCAGTTTTACCTTAATTGTCCTATTTCCATAGACCACGCAGCTTGTAACGGTATCCTCACAAGAGTGAGCTGTTCTTATGTTTTTGGTGGGAATTCTAGCCATCGAGTTGCTAGAAAATTGGTCTGGTGTATGTTCTCTTGGTACCTTGGGAAATACCTAAAGTAGCAGTGTAAGGGATACGTATCATTTTCGAACCGAAATAACAAGTTACATAATTAACGTATATAGAGTTATGAATATGAATAATTCAAAACAATCAATTTTTCCCTCGATATAGGGAGACTTCTTGATCTTTCCCTGTCCTGACTATCCCAAAAATTACAATACGAATATACTACGACTCTTAAGTATGTAATGGGTTTTCCCTGTCATTCTTAAAATAATAATGCCCATAAAACTATTGATAAAAGCGGATAGTGAAAAATTGTGGATAAAAATCCTTAAACACAGAAGTCTTGTAGAATATGAATATGTGTGATATGTGTAGGATATGGATATGAATTTGTCTTATATTTATTATTTATGTTTAAAAGTTTTATAAGGCAAGTAAGGAAAAACAGCAGATACACTATATCTGCAGTGATAAGGTTTGTTATGGACGTTAGGTTGTTTAGAATCGTGGTTCCCTTCCGGCAATTAGATGGTGAGATTTAATTATGTAATTTTGACCTAATATTAGTTCATATTTCTTAGTACCGGTAGATAGAACATTTTTTGGAATCGGTTTTTAACCGACAATTCATTGTAACACGTAATATTGTTACTATAATTATGCATATTTCTATTATTACTAGCTGAGACTGCCGCTTCGTTTACGTGGAATTTAATAAAAAAAAATCAATTAGCCTCCTGTACATCTTATCACATAAATAATATATACGATATGTTAGTAAAAATATTTATATAATCATTTTCATATCTTCACGCCAAGTTTTTCTAACAGTGGTAGAGCCAAGCAGTTCGCTGCATGAATGGGCCGGCTCGATCGTTGTAATACCACGACCTCTCAGAAGATCGACGTAAAGTGGCTCATACCGCGTTTGAGAGTACCCGGAGGCCAACCTCCACTTCCCCATCCCTTCTTATCGTACTCTCTTAAAGGTCGGCAACGCAGCTGAAATATTATAATATTTTTGGACACAATACACAGAGCGCTAGTTTTATAACTAAGCAACTAATTGCTTGTAATATAGACACTTGATAACAGATATTAATTTTTCTGCGACTACCCACGTACATAATAGATAGAAAATCACCCAGATGCCGTACAAACAAATGACATTTCTTTTTATGGGATAGGAGGGCAAACGAGCAGGCGTGTCACCTGATGGTAAGCAACCAACGCCGCCCATGGACACCAGCAACACATATGGTGTTACTGTTGCGTTGCCGACCTTTAAGGAATAGGGGAGAGGAAAGGATGGGGAAGGGGGGAATGGGCCTCCGGGTACCTCTCTCACCAAACAAAACGCGGCATGAGCCACTTTACGACGGTCTTCTGAGAGGTCGTGGTATTTCACCGGTCGAGCCGGCCCATTCATGCAGCGAACTGCTTGGCTCTACCACTGTTAAACATGCACATCAAAGTATGCTCAAGTGTAACATACTCGAGTGGGTGATTAATACTCGAGTACTCGAGCCAACCACGACTGCACAGAAATTAATATTTAATTCAAAATACACCAATATTTATGGAGTTTTTAAATGGACTTTGATACCAATAAGTATTCGTAATATTAAATTTTACCAAATCCCAAAGAAAACCGAAAAATTCCTTGATAAGAGTGAAGTTAGAAGCCTTAAAAACTGCCGAGCATGTATTACAAAAGAATGTAAGAATCGTGCTCTATTCTCTCTGTCTACCTCGCAAGGGACTTGGCGTGAAGTTATGTTAGTATGCACAAAGACGAACACATCACCTAGCTACCTGAATACCGCTCATTAAATAAATATAATGTGTCCGAAACTTACAATACACTAAAAGCCACATAGCATGTTGGAATGCAAGAGAGATACGGCCTCGGGCCCGGAAGAAAAATCCTGATTAAGTGGCGGCAATCATGTGCATGCAAAATGACTGCGTAATAGGAGTAGCCTTTGTTGTTTTTACACGACTGCGCCTGTAGGAAGGTTATGTGTTTTCGAGTTTGTTTCATCGTATTTCGGATTTTTTTTTGGCTTCAGAGTCTTTCGTTAAGTACCTTAGAATATTAAAGGAGTTACAACTGAAAACAAGTTGGTAAATTACTGGTGAGGCCTATGGATATCTTCAACACCCATATGGTCACATTTGCGATTTTATGACGGAATATGGAAAAGGACGAGAATAGGGGCAAAACGTAGGAGTAACTACTTTCCGCCGTTTTTCTGAGAAGTCGTTGTACTTTTGTGGCCAAGACCGCTCATTTAAATAAATACTTCACTGTGTTTCCGTTATATGTTTTATTAAGTTTGAAAGTTAACCCAAGATTGCTCGAAAGAGTATTATTATTTGGCATGCGTAGCTATAAAAATAATGATATGTTTAATAACATACAAACTAGCTATTATAAATTGTAGTTTACTTCTATTAATTAATCAATTATTAACGTATAACATTACATATATATGACATATGACACTAGTTTAGAAGCATTGACTCGAATGTGGTGTACTTAAAACTTAAATTCAAACTTACTACACATATTTGATGTCAATTAAAAACCACGAATGCTCAGTGAATCCGTCAAAAAATTAAGATGTATATCACAAGATATATTGAAATAAAAATCGGGCACACCTATAATAGGATCACCATGAAAACGGACCAAATTTTGTGAAAAAACCCCTTTTTTAAAACTAAAATACAAGGCTTAGAGCCTACCTGATGGAAAGTTAATGTGGTCTTCAGGGGCATCTTAACAACTAGATAATAATAAGTATACGAGCACACGGCTTCTGATCCAGAAGTCCGGGTTCGACTCCTGACACTGGCTCACACCAATGACTTTACGAAATTGTTTTTGGAAGTTATGTGTGATAAATATCGATGACTGAAAACTTTGTGCCCGGTATGGCAATGGGTTCGCCACCTATTCCATTTGGGACGTAAACATAACGGCGAGACGAGGCTTAACAGCCCCTACCTACACCTTCGGGGAGAAAAAGGCGTGAAGATATGTTATGATAATATATAACTTATTTATATAATTACCAATTAGATTTCTTGATTTATTTAGTATCTAGGTGTAAATTTTTTTGGATCTTCTACGCCGGATATTATGGTCCTTGTGGCGACTTTGGCTCATTTCGTCGTTTGCAATCATTATTTCAAGTTAAAAATAATATCATAAAAATAGGATAAGGTCCACAAATTAAATGTAAGTTGGTTACTCTACCGTTACAGGTCGGCATGTCAGCGTATTATTCGGTTGAGATTAGGGACAATCCGACTGGCGTGGATGTCATATGTTTAGACGCAACGTATCGATGTTTCAATGATTTTTTTAAATCGATTTTTGAGCCCTCGAAGTTAGTGTTGTTAAGATGACACATTGGTTACCAATTCGATACAGGTAGGTATTAGTTTTATGGAGAATTAATTTTCATGCCATAAGTTTTTGTGACTTGTTAAGTTTTGTTAGTATAGATTCGGATATGTATCTTTGAACATGGTAACGCCATTTCGGAAGATAGACAAGTGATTGAACAAATAGTAGAAGGTGATAAACTTGTACATATTTTGTTGAGATTTACGGACCTTAGTAGAACACGACTATAATTTTGTTCCAATTAATCTGATCTCAGTTGGAAAAACGATACCAATTTACATCTACTAAGGAAATAATAAATAAACATCTCGTTTCCTCATTGTAAAAAACTAACTTTGTCTATAAGTTCATTAAGATAAAGTTTTAAATAATGAAGTAAAAATTTATAGTATATTTATATTTTGTTGTCTTTTTTTATTGGAGCAGTTAACGACATGCCGGACAAGTGTTGCATAGCTTCAAACCTGATCTGGAATTCGACATGCAGTGGCATTTCCGTATTACTAAACAACAGTGGTTAACATAATATATCTTTTAATGATATAAGATAGAGATTATCTTAATCTCATTTTGAAGATCTGATTTCGTTGATAACAATCTGCAATTCCATGGGAACAGTAGAGTAAGAAATTAAAAATATTTCTATTGGTTAATTGTCGTTTCATCGGCCTGATGGTTGAGCTGACCATTACTGAATAAGATCTCTGTTTTTTTTTTAATGAAATACCTGTTGGTAAGCAACTACTCACCGCCCATGAACACCGTGGAGCGTTGCGTCTACGTTTTTTTTAATTTTGACTTCATGGTAGTGCTTAAGATGTGAATAGGTACAACAGGCTGTCTTCTTTCCTGAATAAGGTTGTTTATACAATTTTGCGGGATTTTCTAGCTCAATAGCAAATTTTTTGTAAGCCTCAAGCCTTTTACGCAAAATTACAACACTGTAAAAATCCTTTTGCTTTCGAAAATCTTTAACTGTGTTTTTTTGCAAAGCTGAACTGGAGCTTGTCGAAACCTACCCCTGTATGTTTATATGCATCCAGTGTATCCTAGCGTGAAAGGCAAAAGGAACGGACCGCCATGTCATGATACTTAAGAATCTTTTGGAAAGGCGTAGCGTCACGCAATTCGCCGCATTAAGTTACCAGCTAGACCAGTGAGGCATCACGTCTTCTCAATGAACCGACGTAATGTGACTCATGTCGAGAGAAACGGTGTGATTGATTTCCACATATCTTCAGTCTAAACCAATAATTTTACATAGAAAAAAAAATAATTTAGGGTTTTTCTATAATATAATATACTCTATAATTGCATACATAAAAAAAAACAAAGTTCATCAAAGTACAATACCTGATAAACCGACGTGTTACATTTTATACACGTTTGGGCTCAAATTGAGTTGAACTTAATGACAATTAAGCTTCAGACACGTGATGGCTTAAGTCCGCTTAACGTCTATCTCATATGGGATCATTCGATATTAGACATACGGTACAAGAATTGAGAACGCCGCGTTGAGATTTTTATAATTTGATATATCTATTTTGATCGATGCAAAATTATTTTTATGGGATAAGCAACAGAACAGATCAGAACAAAACTGAAGTCATGTTATTTTACCGGTCAAGACTACCAAGCCAGAGAACTATGGGGCTCTACCACTGTACCGATCGATTAAGATAATGTTAACGTAACTGAGATTAGGAACTTCTAAGAGGAACCTGAGATAAATAGAACTTGCCTTTAAGTAAATTGAAGTAAAAGCAGTGGCATAGATAAAATAGTAATAAATAGATTTGTTTAAGTCTTATTTAAATTCAGGTCAGTTAATAGAACTGACTAGCAGTAGATACCGCGAGTGATGTTGAATGACTGATTGAGTGATATTTCATATTCCCTGTAATTATTTATACTATAAACATTTTTCCAAATCCCTTGAGGGGTGGGCAGAAAGAACAGAGCTCACTCGCCTTATTGAATTTCATAACTCTTCATACACGCGCACAAATTTTTGAGGCTTCACCTTATTCCAGAACTCGTTCCATTTGGTCATGAAAGATGTGTTATAGCCATCCTAGACTCCTACATTCATCCCCTTTTGCATTGTATATCTGCTTAGTCAATCTTGCGTCTTCCAGAGATCTTCCGGATCGAAGCACGCCCTTTCTTACTTTTATTCCGATACTCTCATTCAATCCAACTTACAATCTTACAACCTTGTACCTACTATAAGTATGTAGTTAAAAATAACGGCGGCATTTTGTAACTGAGATTAAACTAACAAGATGTTGAAAGAAGTTATTGGAAAATTATCTGTTTCGTGCGATGGTCTGTAATTAGAAATAAAAAACGTTACAAATTATAGCTCCGTGTGTTTTCATAAGTTGTCCGACAGGTGTACTATAATGAAAAATAAGTAAATTTTATTTATGAATGGTAAGTAGGAGAAACTGGGCACAATTGTGACAAGTTACGATTGTGACAGTCGTAATAACTGCTAAACTATATGGAATATAGCAAAGACTTTAAGAGAAGAGAAGTGCGGCGTGAGTTCAATCAGCAGGCGACATTAACCGAAGCAGGAGCGTATATTGCTTTTTAAGCGTCAAAATTAACATAACATAACTTCACGCCTGTTTCTACCCAAAAGGGTAGGCAGTGGCTGTTATGCCTAGACTCGCCGTCATATTTACGTCCCAACTGGAATAGCCTAAAAATAGCCTATAACTGATGGAATAGCCTAAAAAATAATTTTGACTTAATAGTCTCGGTGGTTCAGCGGTTGAGTTCACGCGAATTCTGAATCCAGAAATCGCGGGTTCGAATCCAGGCTCACACCAATGCCTTTTCGAAATTGTTTTTGAAAATTATGTATGATAAATATCGATGAATGAAAACTATGTGCGCGGTATGGCAATAGGCTCGTCACCTATTCCATTTGTGACGTAAACATAACGGCGAGACAAGGCTTAGCAGCCGCTGCCTGCACCTTCGGATAGAGAAAGACGTGAAGTTATGTGTTTTTATTAAATTCCACGTAGACAAGTAGCCACCTAATTAAGTTCTATAAATAGAACTTAATGGAGTATAAATAGGTATGTGCCTAGTTAACCAGGTACTTTGGGTAATAATATACTGTTAAGTTATGCGTGTTGATAAAAAACTGACCAATAATTGCTACCTGCCAAAGTAGCTATTTCAAACCTAGGTACATATAGCTAAGTAACCTTTACTTGAACGCAAAATATTACAGTAGGTAGGTATAAAACAAACTGTAAAAATAGGTATCTACTCATTTCTTTAAAAATATGTTTAAAAATAATTTCTATTCAACAAATGTTGCCTACACCTTTGAGAGTTAAGACTCTCAAAGGTGTAGGCAACATTGGTGCGTGCATGTAAGAAAAAAAGAACAAGTTTTTTTTTATGTAATATGAGGGCAAACGAGCATGCGCGTCTCCTGGTGGTAAGTGACCAGCGCCGCCCATGGACACTTGCAACACATATAGTGTTACAGTTGACAACTGTAAGACTATATGTTTTTTCATTTCAGGCTTTTAACGAAGATAAGTCGAAACAATAAATACCTACCTATATCGAAATAAAACCCTAAGAAACCCTAAAATTCAAGAACATACGACAACATTTATAAGACTATAAACAATCCTAACATCCAGAAATCAGTAAGTGGGCGTTTGATTTGAACGAATGACGAGTGAATAATTGTGTCAAAATATATTCAAGTGGCAAAATAAAACGTGTTTGAAGATCGCTAACAATAGCTCGTTCACCGGTAAGGCACAGCACGGGGCCGTTCCGCTGAGACCACGCCTCGGACTCCGCCCACAATGCGTATGCGCAGCTCAACAAGAAGAACCGTTCACGAAATTTCACCAATACCTATTACCAATGCGTACATTTATTTATAAATTATGTTAATTTTGTTGTTTAATTAATTTAAATCGATATCAAGAGAAAATTGTTGTCATCTGGTATTTGTATTTCCTTTCATAAAATATTAATGATATGAAATCATTACTTGCTGTGATTAAGATCGATGTGAGTACATATATATATATACAATTTTTATTTAGTTGTTTATAGACAATTTGATAGAAAAAATACGGGTTTTTATTGTGACTGATACAAATTACGCATGGTTTATGTAAGTATCTAATAGATTTTAGAGATATTTTAGGTTTTAAATTTATAAAAGATACCCTAACAATGAATTCAAAGGGTAGTAAACCTTTTAGATAGATAAGCAAATTAATTTTGGAATATATTTGTATTATTCTTTGGATAATAATTCCAGTTAGGTATGTCCTGGAATTATTTTTATATAAATGGAAATATAAAATAATTTTCAAAGACTCTAGGAATTTGTATAACTTTTTAAAACAGGTATTTACATACATCGTTTCACCAAAATTCCTGACGTAAATACAGGACTGACCGACAATTTTTATAGTGGTAGAGTCACTTCATGAATGGGCCGGCTCGACTGGTGAAATACCACGGCCTTTCGGAGTATCGACGTAATGTAGCAGATGTCCATGGGAGGCAGTCATTGTTTACTATCAGGTTACCCACCCGCTTACTTGTTTGCCCTCATAAGAATATTAGACAAAAAAATAATGAAATTTGTTCTATACCTTCGCTGGCCGTCTGTTTTGTTGTGACTTTTCTAACAGAATTATTGTTGTAGAGATACATAATTTCACGCCAAATCCCTTGCGGGGAACTTTCATAACTCTTTTCAAGCACGTCAATTTTTGAGGCTCCTAACATCACCTTCCTCCAGAACCTATTCTATTTGGTTCTAGTTGTAGAGATCTTAATAAAAATTAATTATTTACTAATATTTAATTCAGTTCACGCATTTTATTAGAAAAAAATAGCTTATAAAGTATCATCTCTACCTACGTGATACCCCTCATGGCTGAAGGAGTCTTATCACTTGTTAGTGATGTAGCGAGCCTTGATTTAAAGATCTACCTCCATTCTACCTCTTTCCATCGTGCACTTGATGGCGAAGCAAAGCCCATCAGAACAGATCACACTTAAACATCGAATCTAGTTGATGACTAGCTATTTATATGAACTTCTAGATATATTTGTATCCGATATTTTTGAGTACCCAAGGTATATCAGGCTAGATTTATACAAACCAGGAGCAGAAAATATTTTTTTGTTGTTGGCAAGGAAGAAAAGTAATAAATATGAACAAAGCCATAAACAAGATTCAACAAATATCCAGAGGTACGCGTATAATTGTTAGTGACAAATAAAAAAAATGAGCTCCAAATTTAAAAACAGTGATATGATTGCAAACTTTTTTTATCACAACCAGCCAGAATTATTATTTTTTAATTTGTATTAATAAGGCATTGGTTTCAAAACCGAATATAAAACCTACTTAGGTATTTATAAACTGTCAGTTAGGAAATTCACTAATTACGTTAAATATAGCATTTAGTATAATTAGTCTTAACAAAATGTACAATGTATAAAATTTCATCAATCCATAGGATAATTTACATAAATAATCAAACAAAGTTGATCGATATTGCTCAAAGCTGCGGAGTTATGATATCGGATCCTATGCGTTCAGACCGCAGCCTTAACACTGAAACTGCATTTCTATCAAACGAAATACAACCCTAATTCATATTGCATAAGGTTAAATATTAATTTGAGTTTGTCTTAACACATGATACGTAATGTCGACGACCTGAACACACCTGCCGACGACCGCAATCCCACCTGAACTATATTACTTGGACATGTTGAAGGAATTTAAAAACGTGCTACTTACAAACAAACACTTATTGCTCGTCTACGCTAGAAGAAGGATTATGTTCAGGGTTAAAGCTTCCAAGAAATACATTTAAAAACATAAATTACATACACATACGTAGATTCAAAACTTCAAATAGTTCAATCGATCGTCAGCGGATTATTTTCATTAAAATTTTAAACTTTAGTAATACATCTTCCAAATAATATAGATTCTTACCAAACTTTTAAACATACCCAATTAGATAAGAATCGAACTCATTTACCTCCGAGCAGTTACTATTAAGTAATTGCCACTACGCTGGAACTGTTTCTTAATAAACCATAGCTTCAGCAATCATTCTCCTAAAAATATGGTGCTGAGAATAGTAGTACCTCATTCCTTTCAAAGGATCTTGTAAGAGAAAACTAAGGGTTTTTTTATGGAATAAGAACGCAAACAAGTCACTTGATGGCAAGCAAGTACCGCCGCCCATAGTCATCTGCAACACAGATAGTATTACAGTTGCCTTATGGATGTAGGAGGGGGAACTGGCATGGTCCTCCGGATACCTCTCTCACCGAATGAAACGCGCGACATGACGTCACTTAGCGTCGAGATCTTGAGAGGTCTTGTAATTGCACCGGTCGAGCCAGCCCCTTCATGAAACGAACTGCGTGGCTCTACCACTGTTAATGTTAATTTAACGATGTATCGTTTAATAAGATGGTCAAGTCAGTATAGTCATTTAGCTATCTGAATACTGGTTCAGAGGTCCTAAATTAGAATCCTGACTCACACCAACGTGGAAAGTTAGGTGCGATAAATTCTATAACCTTCGTAATTTGAGTGCTTGATGCTCCAGTCACTGTGGGACGATATTGGTGGCTAATGATATTAATGGCTAACCCAAAACCTTCCAAATTTGTGTTTTCCAAATAATATTATTTCCTATCTGGCCCCATAACATAAGGTTAAAACTAGATGGCGCTGTGTGAATCGTGTCCAAATACATAATACAATCGTTATTATTATATTATTTTACGCAATATCTGCTCATTTCTAATTAATGCTTCATATTATCATAAAAAAAAAAACGTTTTACTTTGAATTCACACGCTTACTCTTCGTATTGTTTAAGTAGAGCCTCAAGTTCATATTACGTCTTTATTTTTATGCCTTTACGCTTACAATAAACAAGAATGTAAGCAGCATTCTTTGATTGTTACAAAAATAGTTCACATTTAATTGAGTATTGATAAGTATTGTTCACGGTGGTCCAGTGCTCGTAACGACGTACCGATTCGGCGAGTCGACGCTTAACAGCCGCTGCCTACACCTCCGGGTAGAAAAAGCTGTGAAGTTATGTTGACAAGTAATTTAAATAAATTTTAACAGGGGTGGAACCACGCAGTTCGCATGTGATGACCCTTTAGGTGATGTTCGAGATTCGTTCGGGATAATAGTTCTATTTTTTTGTTATTTGAATGTTTTCGATTGTGGTACACAAGCAGCAGATAAAACTAGTATTTTCACATAGCTTAATTTATTATTTTAAGCTATAATCTCGACATAATATAGCTTCTTAGTAAAATAATTAATATTTATCATTTCTAGTTCATATTATTTTTTATTTCATTTAGGCATTGGACATTAATTCGCACTAACTAACATATAAATTCTGATTATCGAATAAATTTATCAAAACCCAAAAAAAATATGTTAATGAATTTCGTATTGAAAATAAAACATCCATTTGACAAAGAACAAGACCTAAGAATTGTGACGCCTTTGACAGCCATAATATTTAAAAAAAAAAAAACAAAAAAAAAACACGATCTGCCATAAAAATGTGTGTATGTCAGGTGTCATATGAGCGGGTGTACAACGCAGCGATCTACACTGCTCTGACGGGCGGCGCACGACCGGGCAGGTGCCGCCTTTGGAGGGGAGCACCTTACCATAACATCTTACAAACTTAACTATACAACATAAATGCGTCTTAAATATATAGCAGTTAAGTTCAAATTCGCGTAATTGTTGTATTTGAAATCATTGCAGGGCTGTACTCCTCTCCTTTTTATCGAACAAAAAATGAACTGTAAACGCGATCACGGCCGCGGCTAAGGTCAATGTTAGCGCTTCCTTCAGTGCACGTTCAGTGAAGAGCGCGTGCGCATCCTACCGCGCATGCGCCGTACCGTACCTGTCCAAGACGTAATGTAATATTGTACCCGAATTAACGGACACACATATACATTACGACAAGTTCGCGCGCATTTTCTATTTTTTTTTTATATTAAATTTGAATTTGGAACTCGAACTTCTTTTTTCAAATAAGTGTGCAACATAAAAACTCATGCTTAGTGTCATTAATATATATCGACATTTTTAACAGACGATCGATCACGCACCATCGATATTTCGTTGGTGACATCTCTAACCGATAATCGGAACGACGTTCCGTACTTTGTTATTTTTGAACCTTATTTTTTTTTTAAATTTCTGTATCCTCATTAACTGTGATGGACGAGACCGGTCATATTTTAAAATACATCTCATATTTGACGTGACTGTGGGTGTGGAACATTTAAAAAGACTGAGTGCGGTATTGAAGATGGAAACTTTAGTACTGATACCGCAAGATTTGAGCTTGGCCCTGAGACCAGGAGGGGCGAGAGGACGTGAGGCATCTGTGAGCGTTTGGACCTCTGCCGAACTACCTCGAGGGTCGTTGCTGTATCCATTCCAGGGTACAATCAGGATAGATAAACTACATGTTTACTCATACGTGCCGGATCATGACGTAAGTGCAATATTGACACATTTACGGCATTTATATTGCAGATATCATATCAGTGCGAAAAATTCATCACTTGAAGATTTATTTATTATGTGTATAATTGAAGGTTATTTTATTCGTCTAAAATTTTGTTTAATAAAAATGGTAGTGTAAAAATTACGAACGCGCTACCTGTGCATTACAAGTAGGTAAACACTAAATGTATCAACAATCCAAGCGTCATGTATTAATTCTCAATTCACATTATATAAGGTATATTTGTTCTTACAGGAATAGCAAATGTAAATTTGAACTAAACAAAGTATTGTTTACTTTCTTAACATGTAAACAATAATTACAATAAATATTAATACATTGTTGATACAGTGATAACGAATATGAACCATTTTTAAATTCGCTCAAAAAAGTAAAATAGTTTCTACTATGTAGGTATACATATTTTATTTCAAAATAGGTTTTTATAAATAACTCAAATTAAGTTGTGAAATACATTCACAACTTATATAAAGGTTTTATCTCATTTGATTATCACTGCTCTCTGTGAACAGATGGGTATCTACTTATACTATAGTACCTAGTAAATTTTTTTTTCTTTTTTGAAGGTCTTTTTAGGAAGGGACAAAATTCTTGATTATCTAAATATTTTAGGATACAACTCAAGTGGTATAAATTGTTTGTTTTTGTTTTTTTTTTTGTCAAATATGCCTTTATTTAAAGCCACATAATATTACAAACCTATGCGTAACATTTTCTCATAAAACAACATAATAATTCTCAAATACTTGTTCATGTATTAAAATATTGTAAATCACACTTAATCAGCGATAATTTTGTTTTAAAATAAACTTAATAATTAATATTTTTGTTTATTTTAACGCGTATTTGATTAACATATTTTTATTTATTTTATTTTTATTTCATCAGCAAAAACGTTCGCTAAAGAACAGTGAACATCTAATATACCTACTTAGGTATATCAGTTTAGCAATATCTTTATATATTTATATCTATCTGTTTGAGAGCAATTTGCTATTAATATATTTATGGTTTTATCAGAACAAACATATTAAATTGTTTTACAATATATACAAGTAATCAAATTTAGAAGCTGCGTGCCCGGAATACTGGCCGCATTACTGGCCGCATTACCACGCTGAATGCTAATCCTCAGTATAAAGAATTAACCAGCCCTCTGGTCGCTAGAGGCCTTAATAATTTAATAGAAAATTATTTTTATACCTTATAAATAAGTTTTTATTTTTATTCTGAAAAAGTTTATTGTATTCTTAATGGTTATTTATCCACTCAAAATATTTTCGTCACGGTAACTTGACCATACCTATGTTACTTTGATTTTATTATGATCATACTGTGTTTTAATTTATATGTGTATTTATATTTTCATGGGAAAATTCATTTAATAATATGTGCAATAAAAACACAATACCTGTTTTGTTTTGTTAAAATTAAATGACGTCAGAACGATGATCGTCGGATGACTTTTGAATGCGTGTACATTTGAAATTGTGACTGTAAATTTAATGTTTGAAATTAATAACAATAGTTTTGATTAAAAAATCATATGAATTATTGTTTAGATATTTGAAAAGGTAATCCTTTTTAAATATCTAAACAATAAACTTGTCTATAGGTATTAGACAATTGTTAAACCATTTTAATTAATTAAATTAAATTATTTATCTATTTAAGTGTTTATATTATTAAAATGGAATACAAAAGCAAATATATTTAAATCTTGAAGTCTCGGTGGCCCAGTGGTCGAGTACACGGCTTCTGATCCAGAGGTCCGGGCTCGATCCCTGACACTGGCTCACGCCAATGACTTTTCGAAATTGTTTTTGGAAGTTATGTGTGATAAATATCGATGACTGAAAACTTTGTGCACGGTATGGCAATAGGTTCGCCACCTATTCCATTTGGGACGTAAACATAACGGCGAGACGAGGCTTAACAGCCGTTGCCTACACCTTCGGGTAACAAAAGGCGTGAAGTTATATATGTAAAATAATTGGTAATCTCAGTTAAAACACCAGAAAAGCATAACTTAAAAGTAAAATACTTAAATATTTTAAACACATGGAAATAACGTTATGTAAGTGATTTCAATACTTAATTATCACTCAATCATTTATAAATTAACGCTCAAGACATTTTAATCTTCACGCCAAGTCCTTTGCGGGGTAGACAGGGAGAACAGAGTATCATAAGGCGATTAATACATATAAATTTTGTTAAGAAACCCTTGTTCTCTTATGCCGTCGGTTCTGACTGTGACATGTTCCAATTTTCAGTACTTTGAAGTAACAGATAATTGTATCAAATTAATATATTTATTGCAAAAGAATATTATGTTAAATTTTGTTAGTGATGAAGTTAATTTCTTGCTTATAGAAAGAAGAATTATTGTAGACTCTTAATAGAACCGAGAAATATAAATCTATGTGCTTACTTTATAAAAAAAGTTTAAAAAAGGTACTCGTGAAAATGATCTCTGTAAAGAGTTCGAAACGTCGGGAGATAAATATAAATAAATAAGCAATAAACGCGATATAATCCTAAAAAGTTGTTTTAATGAGTGAGATTCGCGAAAGTCTTAGAAATAAATATTTAAAAAGGTATTTATATTATACCAGTAGTTTTGCAACAAGAGCCGAAACAATAGTTCTTAGAATTTTTGGTGTGTGATGAGCTTGTCCATCTGTATGTCTATATGGACGTTATGTAAAAACTACATCACTCCATCTTTCGTCTTTGAATACTGGAGATAATAGCCCAGTTGAATTTTTATAGTAAAATTAAATAAACTTTCTTAAATTCAAATTTGAAATGTAATTTATCGTCATTAGAAGGATCACGCGTAGTAAGTCACGGGTAACAACTAGTACAGAATCATATGATTTAGGTTTCGATTTCTATTAGTATTAGCATTATTTTATCAAAAACTCTTTAATTTTGATTAATGTCTTTACTGTAGTTGAATTTTAAAACATCTTATTAAATTTAATACAATAACATAGTTTGCACTTAAGTAATTCAACAAACATCAGGCCTAAAATACCCAATACGGATCACTTTTGCGCTCTGGGAAAAAGTTTCAATATATTTCAGTTTAATCTCCTTATTAGTATCACAGTTGTTGATAAAAAATCTAAACACATTTAATAAAAATAAATAATCCTTTTCTGGTGCAGTCGGTAAAAACAAATTTTAAAATTCCAGTTGATCTATACTTACAAAGCAATAGGTATTGTGCTTCATCAAGTCTGCTAAAACCAATATACTACAAAGGAAAATCATTACCAATCCATAGATAAATAAAAATAAGTAAAAAAACTTTTAAGTTAAACGGTTTTATGTTAAACATACATTGCAATGTTTAAGATAAATGTACTAAAAACCAAAAAATAATAAAATAGATACAGTCGTGGGAATTATAAACATATGCATAGACTAGACTAAAATAAAACCGTGGGGCACGTCAATTTGACCCAAGAATAAAACAAACGGGGTGAGCTAAATAAAACCGTTTAAAAAAACAGTGATCCTTGGTATAATAATTGCAATACCTCAATACAGTTATATGCAATACCGGATACTCACGAACCACGGTTACCAATAAGATGGTTTTGTGTTTTTACAAATACCAGGTAAAAAAAAAACTATATCATAATACCGACCACATAATTGTACACTCTATAGGGCTACGTGATAAAACCTTACAGTTAGTAAGCAATTGATATCGACTTGTGGATTTACCTTATTATCTAAGTTCAATTGTGTTGGTCTATTGTGGTCTACTTACTGTTAGAGCGCGGAATTAGGGCTAAATCTTTTTTACAACTTCACTTCTTTTTCTACCTGAAGTTGTAGGCAGAAATCAGGCCTATATTCGCTGATGTTTATTTATGCCCCAAATGTCTTGCCATAAACCGGGCACAATATTATCATTCATTGATATTTATTACACATAACTTCTTCTTCCGAAAGTCATTGAGCCCGAAGTCGGTTCCATGACTTCTTGATTCAAAAGTGGGAACAGAATAATGTTTGATTTTTAAATTTCCTAGGTTTTA
The DNA here is from genome assembly GCA_905147225.2 of Euproctis similis. Lineage (NCBI taxonomy): Eukaryota > Metazoa > Arthropoda > Insecta > Lepidoptera > Erebidae > Euproctis > Euproctis similis. The sequence continues at coordinate 17,704,850 of LR990114.1, forward strand.
GGTAATTTAAGGTTGAATGATTAATAGGATAATATTTAAATTAAAAAAGTGAGGAAAAAAGGAAGAAAAAAAATGAAGGCTTCTGGTATGGGACGCTACTTGCGTCGATACCCTTTCACCATCACAACTTCCAAGCACGGTAGGGTGGACCGGTGCTGCTGCTGCTTAAGTAGAAAATCTCAAGCGGCACATATACAGAAACCTTGTAGGTTTGTGGGCTATTTGAAGTTGCTAAATGCTCGTATGCTCTATAAAGATCTACCAAAGAGATTGATCGAGGCCTCTCGTGACCAAAAGACTGGTCTATTCTTCGCAAAGAATATTAGCATTGCCATTCAGCGTGGCAATACGGCCAGTCTTCTGGGCAAGATGCCAGTAGACTGAGATGCGGAGAAATTTGTTTTCAATTAGTCTTTTACTCGTATATTTTAAATAATATAATTATTTAATTTCTTCTTACTATCGCAAAAATATAAATGACCTTTATAAACCTTAAATATTATTTTTTAAAAGGTTATATGTTAAAAAGGTTAGAGTATGGTTTTGCTTTTGGTTAATTCAATATCGAATAAATCAATAAACCTCTTTTTTGTATCATCTGATTGTTTGCGTTTTTTGTAATGTCATGCAACTTTTTTACTCATCTCTTTTGCAGCGGTTGTTACACTCGCCGATTTTTTATGCCACACAAGGGTACATTTATTCAGTAAATATTATTGTATATATAACGATAAACCATACAAAAACCTACAAGTCTTCTTTAAGAGCCAGAAACGTGGAGTAAGTAATCGATATATTGCCATGATATTTTCAATCACCCCATGTTGTTTACGAAAAGTTTCCCAAAAATACTAGTGCGGTTGCCCAACTGGGACTTCCATATTAAAAAAAAATCATCAGGCTTTAGTAACCATATTAAGTAATCCACAATAACACGGTACAACAATCTTGTTATATTAGAAAAATAGTTAGTTGTGGTACAACATTTTAAACGGGATCAATTACAATAATAATTAATCATTATTCAATGGAAACTTCATTAAATGTAATTATTAAAAAAAAAACACCTTGAGGCTTTTGGCCGGAAGCTTTAGCACTTATGCTTAGTTCAGGTGTTGTGTGCAAACTTTCACTGTGAACTGGTTTGGTACGAGCGACGCCGGGTGGTGTTACATGTTGTACAAAAACTAAACAAGATCGCAATGTTGTCTTAACTACTTAATACTCTTGTGTCTCTTTTTTAAATCTATATTGATTATAATTAAAGCTTAATGGGGCTTTGGATGAATTTGAGAAAAACGAATTTAAGGTTACCTGTCCGTACACGCGTCGATAGCGACATCATATTCTCTCTTATCATTTAAATTGAAATAACACACGCATAAAACCAATTAGAACCTGCTAACAGATGTCGCTGCGTAACACTTAATATTTTTCAGATACTAATAACTTGGCATATAAATTTCATTTTGGTGTCTACCCAAATTCAAACTCGGGACCTTTCATTCCAAAATCGAAATACCAAATCGCTGGACCATCAGGAGGATTTATATAGATTAATCACAATTATAATAAGAGAATGATTATCATATTAAAACTAGTAGAGTTATATGTCTTTGAACGGTTGCACTGTATTCATATCACAAAAGAGTAATAACAAATTGTTCCTTATATTTTGACAAGGGCAATTTGTTACAACGTTTTATACACAATAAGTTATTGGAGCATAAAAGTCTTGAAATTATTCCCCAATTGACTTCTAAATAATGCATGTTGGCTGATTGCCGTGATGAAGTGGACTGACTTAATTGTATAGTAACGACTGGTAATTATTGGCCAAAGGAAAGTATTCAAGCTTACGTTTTGTGAGTGGTAAAGAAAAAAAAACGCGATTCGATTGGCACGTGGCTGATAATTGGTGCGATTTTGTAAGCGCGGAATTAGAGCAATTTAGTCACGGACTATCGTTGTTGGTGATTACGTTTTGATTTGTATTTATATATATCAGTGGTATATATATATGATTGTAACTATATAGGTATATATTATATTGAGATAGATTTCATTACTTTTTATATACAGGCTTTCTTGTCTATCTGATAAATAAAAAATGGACAAGCTTTGATTTTCAAATTATAATTATGTTATGTGTATTATCTATAGCCCATAGCCTATTAGTAACTTGGCTATAGGCTGGCAATAACTAGGCTATTCGAATTAAGACGAAGCCATTTTGGATACGTCTGAAATTCCTTGTCTGAATTAAAATATTGTAAGAGTTTTTAAAAACCTTATTGGGTGAGTTTTAATGTCTGACTTTATTAAAATATTATTATTATGGTGCAATGTGCTCCCAATTTTGCAATTGGCTCAAATAGTTCATTCAATAACAAGCTACGCTGGCCACATCTTTATTTAAGGCCACTAAACCTACATTAAAAATTAGTATTCGTACATTTATTGGGGTAATTAAATGCACCAGTGAAATACAGACAACTTCATGGCTAGTCAGCTGCGGGGTAGAATAAAGCGTCTTAATATCAGATACTTACATATTTCACTCATTTCTTTCAACCGATTATTTTAATACCCACTTTGGATAAAGTCATACAGTTAAACTTATCATAAAAATTGTCATAACAATTATACTGATTGTTAAAAGTCTTACGTAAAATATGGTATTCTATTTTATTCAAGAAATAACACATAAGCCACAATGCTATAAGCATATAGCATTTATATAATTAAATCTCTCTAATAAACACATCCACGTAATAGTGTGTAACAATACAGAAAAAGTTACTATAAAAATCTGTATTGTATTATAATGTGGGAGAAAAATAAAATCACAAATATAAAATTTCATATATACCCATTTGACCCCTGTCGCCCCTCGAAAACAAAGAAGAAGAAGAAAAAATAAACTTAATATTATTGTCATCGTAATATTATGTACTTACTTACGGTTAAAGGAAACGAATTGGAGTTTGCTTGGAACAATGAATTGAGGCAAAAAAAAATACACCGTGCGACCGTACAGTCTTCACATAAACGACTATGACAAAAATGAAGTAATTAATGTACACGGCCGTTGACATTGTGATGATGATGTGACGATGGGATTATGTGATGATATGATGACTGTATTAAATTATACAGCATCTATAAATGATGAAACCTGATCAAATGATAGCCAGTCAAAATAATGTAGATGCATATTTTGATGGAACTTCTTGATAGCCTTTTACTGCCTTTTAAATGAAAGAAAAAGGGTTGTCATCATGACAACTCCTCAATAGCCTACTAGGAGCTTACAATAGTCGATTTGTAATTAATAAGTCCCGAGTATAATTATGGATACACAGAGATTACTGTATATTTGTTTTAGTTTGTGCCTGTCTATATTTTTGTAAGCCAGTATCTTGTAATTTCTTTTCTATTAAATATTAACAATCTTATGTTGATTAATATTTAACATGTATGTACTTAGTTTTAAAATAGCTAGTCCAATCTCAGCGATTACTGTTTTTTTCTTTGTTTTGACTGCCATATGTTAAAATCTATAGACGTGTTAGAGAAAAAAAACTTCCGACATATCACGCCAGACAATGGCACGCGTGTACATTTTTCATACAAGTTCACCGTCCAAACAATTGGTGAAAAACTTACATCTGATGCAATAAGGTGAGTGAAACAAACTAATTATCTCATAACGAATGAACGAAGTGAACTTTCGCTTTTGTGTTTGAACAATGCCACCAGCTACTCTCTTCCAGTGTGGTAATATCGTATTTTAACGTCGTATTATGATGTGTTATTGTAAAACATTGTTTGATTGTTTTGCCCCCGCATCCAAGTTCCGCATTATACTGTTTTATAAACAAAAAACAAAACTAAAACAAATTTTGCATAATTAATAGAGAGTTTCTTGCGGGGTAAGCTGTGAAAACAGAGCGCTGTAAGGCACGATTCTTACACACCTCCACGCTTCTTCGACTTAAATAACTCGCTCCTTAGTTTTAGGACTTTTAACTTCCGGAGATGTAATTATTACTTTAGATATTTTAATTTCTTTTAAAAAAATATTAGATTTTGAACCTTAAAAATATATGTAAAATAAAAACCTTTCTCAATATACAAACTAGTCTAGTCTAGTAGACTTATTTTTGTCAGAAGTTTAAAAAAAAAAATAAAGCCTCACCTTTTCCATGATCGCCTAAAGCCTCAGTGTATAATTAGTTCAATCACTCTATTTGATAGCGGAAACATTCGTAATTATTTGATCACTGAATTAAAAAACTGGTTAACAATTTCCGCTCGAATGTAAGCTCGCACAGACATCGGTATGCCACAGGGATCACAGCGTGGACCCACACTTTATACTAAATAAATAAACGACCATATTCTTTGAATATTTATGATTACCAAAACATTAAAATGTCAATCATGTTTGTATATGTTACGAAATGAAATAAATGAAACATCTGTAACTGTTTCCATTACAAATATATAACTACATATAATTAAAAGTGTCCATAACACACTGGCATAATATATAATTATCGACGTATCTTTAATTGATTGACCGCGGAGAAACCATTCGTTACAAATGTATTAGGTATGTATAACTTTGAATACACTTATGACTTATGAAATATTAAAAACTAGCTCCTTGCACACATGCAAAATATGAAAATAAAGGTTTCTGGACTGGGTTTGTGTATAAAAAATCATTGAAGGCACAATTTCAGAGAGTGTATTTTGAACTCAATATATAGTCTAACTAGAAATAAATTAATTACAATATATACGATTTCAAAACTAGCTGAAATCTAATTTCTCCGCATCTCGGTCTACTGGCAGCGTGTCCAGAAGACTGGCCGCATTGCCACGCTGAATGGCAATGCTAATCCTCTGTGTGTAGAATAGGCCAGCCCTCTGGTCGCGAGAGGCTTCGATCAGTCTCTTTACAAGATCTTTATAAAGCGCACGAAATATAGTACTATAAATATTCAAATTTTTGTATTGGCGCGATATGAATTTCAAACTTAAGCAATCACAAGCAAACGACGCAAATCTTTTTTTTTATGGGATAGGAGGGCAAACGAGCAGGCTTGTCACCTGATGGTAAGCAACCAGCGCCGCCCATGGACACCAGCAACACATATAGTGTTACTGTTGCGTTGCCGACCTTTAAGGGATAGGGGATAGGAAAGGATGGGGAAGGGGGATGGGCCTCCGGGTACCTCTCTCACCGAACGAAACGCGGGATGAGCCACTTTAAGTCGGTCTTCTGAGAGGTCGTGGTATTTCACCGGTCGAGCCGGCCCATTCATGCAGCGAACTGCTTGGCTCTACCACTGTAATCTCTTCATATTTATAATATTAATCCAGACGTGAAAGTACGTTTACTCCATTTCGTATTTCGATCACGACTGCTGTTTTAATTTATAATATTTTCATTGCTAAATTTCTAATATTAATAGAAGTGAAATTATTATATTTTGTTTTGCGTACAAATTTTTTTTTTAGTATTTCTTAATTGTATAATACAGCTATTTTTAAATTCTAATATTGTTTTGAAATATAAATAGCCAAGTAATTTACTAGATAATGATGGTGATATTAGAAGCCTCAAAACACGACGCGCGTGCATGAAAAGAGTTATGAAAATCAAAGAAGCGAGTGAGGAGTGTAGGAATCGTGCCTATGGCGCTCTGTTCTCTCTGCCTACCCCGCAAGGGATTTGGCGTGAAGTTATGTATGTATGAAAGCAGATTTCTATGTGTTAACAATTATAAAATTAATTGAGTTTTTTATGAACTTAATTCTGTAGTATATTACAAAAATTCTATGTTACAAATATTATTATCTACTCTATATATATTGATGCGTAAAGGTATTCATGTATGTGTATAGTGCGCTCGTTCGTAGTGTTTTATTCAGAAGGCTTATTGTCAACGTACGACTGATTTATGTTCAGTTCAAACATTCATTTCATTCACTTTTATTTAAATGTCTCTAAGATTTATATTGTACCACAAGTTAAATGTCAAAATTCAAATAAAAAATGTACAAATGTTATGTTGATGTTTGAAAGAGAGTGTCGGTGTAAAAGTAAGAAAGGGCATGCTCCGATGGCTCGGACATGTAGAAAGAATGGTTGATGCAAGACTGACTATATACAATGCAAAAGCGGATTGATGTAGGAGTCGAGGACGGCCAAGACACATATTCCATAACCAAATAGAACGTGTTCTGGAGAAAGGTGATGTTAAGAGTAAGTTATGAAAGTCAACGAAGCGAGTGAGGCGTGTAAGAATCGTGCCCTATGGCGCTCCGTTCTCTCTGCCTACCCCGCAAGGGATTTGGCGTGAAGTTATGTATGTATGTTGATCTGATTCACAAATATGTTATAATAAAACATTATGTGTTACATGAAAACTTATACAAGTGAATGTGGAAATATTGTTAATTTTTTATTTTTTAAGTGATACAATAATACTACAGACATACAATAATAATAATGTGTCCAAAATATTATTATAAGGTAAATTACGCATAAATGAAGTAATATTTTTTCATATTTATTATTTTTAACAGTGGTAGAGCCAAGCAGTTCGCTGCATGAATGGGCCGGCCCGACCGGTGAAATACCACGACCTCTCAGAAGACCGACGTAAAGTGGCTCATGCCGCGTTGAGAGAGGTGCCCGGAGACCCATCCCCCTTCCCCGTCCTTTCCTATCCCCTATCCCTTAAAGGTCGGCAACGCAACAGTAACACTATATGTGTTGCATGTGTCCATGGGTGGCGTTGGCTGCTTACCATCAGGTGACACGCCTACTCGTTTGCCCTCCTATCTCATAAAAAAAAATAAAAAAATATCTTCTTAGTTATATTATTGCTTAAGTAGATATTATTAACCATTTTTTTTAACCAATTATCCAAAAAACGTAGTACAGAATGTTATAATATATAATTCTTCTCATTAGCTCTGACAATAAATACATACACATAACTAAAAGTTAAATGATTACAAATAAAATCATTGCTGCCGCAGGCGCTAAAGTTTAATTAAAAAATCAACTACCACACCTAGCTTATTTTTTTTAAATTGTAACACTGCAAAATCCATAAACACTGTACTACATAAACATCTCTCGATTTACATAATACAATATCACATCATACAATGTTTATGGGATGGGTTTCTGAACGGAAATTCTTAAGACGGTTACACACTTGTCGAACTCGCTGTCGCGTGAAGATCGCAAGTCAATCTAATATGATAGATTTGAGGAAGAACTGTGTATACATAACGGAAAAAATGACATACAAAAAAAATGAGAAGTTTATGGCAGGATTTAATGAGAATGTATAGCAATATGAATGAGAAATCTGTAATTGTGGACGTGATGAAGTGATAGCGGAGAATAGAAAAAAGAATGGCTAGTATGTAGAGCAATACAATGTTATTATGCCATCATTTTAGTGCCCTCCCACTTTAAATGGTGTCGGCAAAATATGGCGTCCTTTTGAACTATAAATGTTGCAAAAAATTTGGCTATAGTTTTATGACAGGCCGCCTGCCCGACGTCAACCCTTCTTGGGAATGTTTTCGTTGATGGAATAGGAAGATAGTTGGAAATAGAATGGGGCGGGGAGTCGAATGAAACCCTGAATACCTCTCTCATCATTTTACGCCAATATTTTGAGAGGTTATGGTACTTAACTGGTCCAGCCAGCCCATTCATGCAGCAAACTGCGTGACTCTGCCACTATACCATACAATATTATTAAGTATCTAATAATATTAAGGGCCTTCTTGAATTTAGTAGTGGTACAGTGGAAGAGCCAAGCAGTTCGCTGCATGAATGGGCTCGACCGGTGAAATACCACGATATCTCAGAAGATCGACGTAAAGTGGCTCATGCCGCATTTCGTTAGGTGAGAGAGGTACCCGGAGGCACACCCCCTTCCCCATCCTTTCCTATCTCTTTCATATCCCTTAAAGGTCTGCAACACAACGGTAACACTATATGTGTTGCTGGTGTCCATGGGCGGCGCAGGTTGCTTACCATCAGGTAACACGCTTGCTCGATTGCCCTCCTTTCCCATAAAAAAACTATACCCCACCAACCTATGTATATATCACTTTATTGAAAAATAAGCCAGAAGCGGTTCAAGTGTCCACCTTATATTATTCATGAGAATGGCGTTATGCTAGACGCAACCATTAACATTTAGATCACGCGAGATGAATAAAATTCAAATGAATATAAGAAATAAATATGAATATAAGAACTTCAGATACGGCCGTTTTTAATTTCTTCACTATTCTTAATAAAAAAATCCAAAAGTTAAGGATTGTTTTATTATGAAGAGTATAAAATTAATAAAAAAAAAAACATTCATTAGTACGTGGGAATTGTCGTTCGGCTTGTAATCCGTGCATCTGATACCGTTTATCTATTGGAAATTCTTGTCCGTTAATTTATTTAAATGTATTCATAAGTCACATACGAGAGATATTAGTTTGGAGCTTACAATCGGAAGTTCTGTTTCCGGCATTTTAAGATTTATATCTCCGTTTGCGCACATTTTAAAAGTATCATGTAACGGTCGTAATAAGTTTATAGCGGGTTTGAAATGTTATTTTCATTTAACGAAGTTAATTTAATTAAGAAATATTTAGTTTTATGTACGTAATACACATCGCCATCTAGTGGTACAAGTTGAGCAACTAAATACTTCTGTTATGGAAACTAGACGACTGATATTAATACTTTTTTATTGTAAATATATACATTTAATACTTAAACAAGCGGAAAAAAGACAATACAATCACAGACGTCCGGTATTAAAATTTTCACTCAATCAGAATTATTGACCCCACCGGCCTCTTCTACAAATCAGTTAGTTGATTTTTCAATGCACTACAAAAGTCGACGGATCGTAACTGGATCTTATAACAGATATCGTTATTGTTAAGTGCATAAGAATAGAATAAACGTTATCAAAATTGTGCACAATCTGCGAAGTCAAACTTAATTATCGCGTTCAAAATAGTGTTACTTATGTAAATGATAAAAAATCAAATAAAAGGTTAATCTAATAAATATACGTACAGTTCTGTACATAAAGGAACTGGTATATGTTTGCCATGGTAATGTCGTATGAAGTATATTTTTGATCTCATAGACACTACTACTACTAGTTAAAGTGTCATAGATTACCATCTAAACCAAACAAACATCATAACAACTGTTATGAAACTAATGGAACCGAGCCTTTAAAATCGACGAGCGTGTATGACAAGAATTAATAAGGCAAAGAAGTGAGTAAGGCGTGTAAGAATCGTGTCTTATGGCGTACTTTTCTTTCTGCATCCAACTTGTTGTAAAGTTATGTACCAATGTAGAAAGCAAGGAAGCTATGTTACAATTATATTTTTAAGACTGAATTAAGTATCGGGTCCTCAGATTTAAAGCAAAACATTCTATACGAGCAAATATTATTGGCATGTTATGCCAATATGCAATATAATCAAACTGTAACAATATTTATGCGACATTTATAGCTTAATGGATCGTTAACACGTTGTATCGATTGAAAATATATCAAGGAAATATTCATTTTATAAATATATTCATGTTACATCAAATGTAAATCATTTGTAGTAAATTAATATGGTCGATATATATGTATAATATTATAGATTGACTGGTATTAATGGACGGTGTCTGGTAGAAACTCGTGACGTAGTGATTAGAAATATTAGCTTCTGACACGACTGAAAAATCTCTCGCTTATGTTTAGATATTTTTATATGTTACGTCAATAAACGTAGCTTCACGCCGTTTTCTACGCGGAGCTGTTAGTAACGGCTGTAAAGGCCTCGACTCACCGAACTGATGCTGAAGATAACAATTGGTTTAGGTGGTGAACCTATTGCTATACACCGGGCAGAAATTTGGCAGTCATCCATATTTATTACACATATCTTTTTAAAGGCTTCCGGGAAATCAATAGTCTTTTACTGGAGTCGATCTTACGAATTCCGAATCAGAAGCGGGAAGCTCGACCACTGCATACAACTTCGATGAGAAAATAGGTGAAATTATTAAAAAAAATTAATAAAAGTTTATTTACATTCAAATTCGACATTTATGAATTAGAAGTTAAATGCCAAACTTAAAAAAATCTAACTTATATAATAAAATAGAAATGAAATTAATTATGGACTTTTCTATAACATAAACTCATAACTCTCAAACACTTGGATCTTTTATTCGATTCTAAATTAATTGTGAACAGATGGCCCCTTGTTAGTAAGTATTATAATCGATTGTTTAATTGAAAAGATTGTTAATCGATATCATAGATGCCGTCGCACAAACACAATGATAGCCCCGCGGTGCCGCCCGCTTTCTACAATACAATATAATCACCTATTGTTTATTGAATCACAAAATTGAATGATAAAATTTTAGACACGTGTTGCCTGAATTACTTAGAGTTGCTCATAATTTTTTTAAAGCCTTAAAACTCGCAGACAATTATGCCTCGATACACCGATATTTGTTGGTCTCAATTCTAATGAGTGGTGGTGCCTATTGACTGGATACTTTGCCTACGACTTTGACCACTAAGTGACTCTATTGCCCCCCTTTACTATAAAGAAGACTTTTTCTCGTGTTATTATGATCTCATTTAGTTTAAAATATCATATTTTCACTCAGTTAAACACAATACTGTCTGGATACTTTCATAAATGAACTTATGCAATAACATTATACAATAATTGTCGTGAAACAATATATCCACAATTTGTGGAAGCCAACAGAGAAAGCACTTCTCCTATTCTTATTTAAACTTTGTCAAAATATTACTAATTATCTGTGAGTTATTGTGATGACTTCTTATATCAGAAGTAGGTACGAGTTTATTAAACTACTTACTATTAACGAACTTAATAATGATATAAATAATTATTTCTGCATTTGTTACATAAACTTCGACGGGCCACGTGGCGCGTTGGTAAAACTACCGGCTGCAGCAATGAGGTGGGGGGTTCGATTCCCACCCGAGCACAAATATTTGTGCCAAACATAAATACTTGTGTGGCGTCTGGGTGTTTTTCTATGTATTATAAGTATTTGCAAAATATTTGTATTTACAAAAGAAAAGTATATATGTATTAATATCCGTTAACTAGTATCCATAACACAAGTATTTAGTTGCTTAGTTTGGAACTAGAGGGGGCTGTGTGTATTGTGTCCAAGATATATTATTTATAATTAAACAACTATATACTAACTGAGTAATTAACGGATTTTAATGATTCTCCAAAGATTAGTTTACTTCGAAGTAGCTAACTATATTTTCTTGAGACTTAGGTATATTATCGCAAAATAATTCGCGTCGTCTTTCAAAGTATCAATTTTAGCTACTTACACCTCTTAAACTATTGATATTATTAGACAATCAAGTACACATAAATAATATTACACATTATTACAATTTTTTATCGAACGAAACAAATAATTTAACTTCCAACGATATTTAAAGTTATCCAATATATGGATAAATATTTATCAGTCTATATCGAATTCCCACGGCAAGCTTAATCTGTTGTTTTACTGCTTTCTCATTAATAATAAAACAAGTTATTTGCAATAGATATACTCAAGAGAAAAACAAATAAAAAAAACACCGACCCCAAAGCATTCTTTTATTACGAAGACGAAATATAAAATGCGACCTTTTCATTGTGATTTATTTATTACAGTTGATCAAAGTCGTTTGTCGAAATTCCGTTTATTATATTTGTTTATTCCAAACTTTGGTCACAAAAAAAATGGATGGTTATATTTTCATGACTCATTTTTATTTAAGTAAATTTTTACTTATTAACTCGCTCAAATATTGATATGCAGTAAACATATTGCCTTGAACTTGCCATAATATTATTAGTCATCCATAATTACCAAGAACTTTCAAAAAGCCAAGATTCGTACTCATGATTTTTGAACAAGAAGTCAACCCAATCGAGCTATTATGACTTCACTCAAGAAATAGTTATCAGGTCTGATCTTTTTGTCACCTCATAAACAACACCTACAAAAAGAGTGAGATTGATTGGGGCCGCATACTACAAAAAAAAAACATCTAGTTTTCATTAATTATAATAATTCTATTAATTATAATATAGCGTTAAGTTATGTTTTTTTTGTTATAATATAGCAAAACATAACTAAACGCCATGTCTACCCGAATGTGTAGGCGGCTGCTATCAAGGCTAGTCTTGCAATTAAGTTTACGTCCCAAATGAAATAGGTGGCGAACCTATTGCAATACCAGCACAAAGTGTTCTATCATTGATATTTATCACATTTATGTCCCGAAAACAATTTCGAACTATCATTGATGTGCGGCCAGTTATCGAACCCGAGACTTCTTGATTCAGAAATGTGGTGCTCAACGGTATTTATACTTATTATAAATTAAATTATAACGTTTTTATGAAGCTTGTTCTTAATAAATTTAACAATATACAAACAAAGACATATATAATACGTTTACTGGTCGGACCAGTTAGTTAGTGCAGAGTTATGTTCTCGCTGTTATCATCAGGAACATTGCCAATAAAATATAATTATTTTCTAGAAAACCAATTTGTAGTTTGCACTATTGAAATTGTGATTTGTGGTTACCGCTGTTCTGTTAAACCTCGTTATATATGTTACAAAATGGTAGTCTGGGATGTATTTATATCTGCGTTAGTGAGTATTAATTTTACCCCAACTATTGCCCGTGGTTCTTCCTCACAAAAACATATGTTTAGTTCTCATGGCTTCATGAAATTCTATTTCTTCACATCCAGAGGAAAAGCCACGCAGATCGATTCATGAATGGGCCAACTCTACCGGTGAAATACCATGAATAGGTCATGGTATTTCACCGGTAGAGTAGTACCGGTAGTTTCACCGGTAGTAGAATATGGATAAATATTGGTACATGTCGCGTTTCCTTCGGTGAGAGAGATCTTGAGGCTCACTCCCGTTCGATCCCCTTTCCACTCCCTTTCCAACCCACTCGCTCAAAAGCTAGCAATATTACTATAACACTATCTGCACTTCAGGTCTCTCTGGACGGCGCTGGTTGCCTATCATCAGGTGACCCGCTTGTTTTTTTTTGATCCCAGTTTGCTCCACTGACATAATTATCAGAAATCTTTATTTAAAATAGATTCGGCTTACACCTGCGGATTCAGACAAGAGTTCTTTCAATCAGAAGTTGAATTTATTAATCACTAATCTCATAACCCTTAGAGTCTATTTATCTATTGATCTAGCCAATACAAGCGCCGTTAAGACACGATTATATTATATTATAAATTAAAATATAAAAAAAAAACAAAAAGAAACAAACCTCCTCACATACCTGTTACTACGCAACATGTGTGAGTAGAAAAAAATAAGTGAACAGGTTCTAAAGGTGTCCGGAAGTGAACAATCGAATGGATCGTTAGTGGAATTGCGTTAATACTATAAAAAGGTGCATTATGGGAAGGTGCAAATTTGTAAAAAGTCAAGCCTACCTGCTCAAATGTGTACAAAAAAATATAAATATCAATGGTGAAATTGACATGTGGTCAAAAAAAGGTTGTGCTAATGCGAGATATAGATCGATGATGTCGTTTTTTTTGTGCAAAACCTTTCGGGGTTTTAATTTATGATATAAAAAAGTCATAGTTTATATATATTTGATCATTATAATTATTATACTTAGTATTGTGGCTCAAGATGTCCAACATTCGAATTTTGATAATCTCAATGAATTTTTTGAAGTAATATGCTATAGTTCGATGCAAAAATATATACATAACTTCACGTCAAATCCCTTGCAGGTTAGGCAGAGAGAGCAGAGCGCCATAAGTCACGATTCTTACACGCCTCACCGCTTCTTTGACATTCATAACTCTTTTAATGCACGCGCGTCGCTTTTTGAGGCTCCTAACATCACCTTCCTCCAGGACACGTTCTATTTGGTCATGGAATATGTGTCTTGGCCATCTTCGACGTCCGTCTGCTGTTGCATTTTATATCTACTTAGTCAGTTCGATGACTGATTAAATAATGCTCAACCTATCGTAATTAGTTATTATCGTGAGACTATAAAATAGTCGCGAGAGACCAGGTGGCGTAGTGGAAGTAGTAAGTAACCGTATTTTCTTCCAAATATTCATACAGTATGGATATTACTATTCCATTTCTTAGACCGAAATATAATTCCTTTGGATATCTCTTTGACAAATACTTTACCTAACATAAGATAACCATCAAAGACACTCACGTAGTGATAACTATCAAAATTGTTCAAATCGTCTCATTTACTGAACTACCGAATTAATAAAATTTTATTTTACTTTACTTAAGGGGAATATCATTACATAGTACAAAACAAAGTCGCTCACCGCTATCTGTCCCCTTATATGCTTAGATCTTTTAAACTACGTCTTTGATGCTGTTTTTTTTAAATTGATAGAGGGTGTTTGACGGGTGGTTTTTAAGTATAATCCATGTATAATTTAGTAAATAAAAAGTGATTTGGGGACTTTTCATGATTTAGCACACTGCAATTGTAAAGGCTGTATAAATTACTTTTGATGCGAAACAAAGCTCAGCGGGTCAGCTAGTACATATAAAATAAAAGAATTGGATAATATTTTATAATTTCAACTCGTACTTTACCGGTTTTAGGTTGGCATTCACTTCAATCAGCAAGGCGTTAAGAGCAACAGCGCGCGTTAAACTCTTTTTCTTACGCCGCGACCGTCGAAGCGTATTTTCAAAATACACTTCGAATATCACAAGATTTAATACACTGGTCACTGTTGACTGGGGAATATGATCTGAATATTGACACCCGTGATGGGAAAGCTATGGGAGGCTGACCGTGACGACTCGTATTACCAGCCTGTAGTATATCAAATCACATAGTCGTATGGGAGAATGATTTAAATGACAATTGGAATGGAGAATGATAGACGTGAGTATGGGTTTACGATGACTCCGGTCCAAAGAACTTTATCTTCTTTATGATATTGTAACTTCAAGCATTTAATACCCAACGGTATAGCTGAGGCAGTTATGATCCAGTTATCTGTATAGCATAGCCTCTCGTAATAAAAAATTTGCACACCACTAATAATGTCAGGTCAAATCACATAATTATACTCTAACAGGACAGGAATCAATAAAATACATCCCAAAAAGCTAAAAGCAAGGATTATTAAATAATGTGCCTATCACCTTTAGTGCGTTAATAAACACCTGCTTACATCTTCGCCTCTAAAAGTCATAAATATATTTTTTCAACAATTTTCTCATAAAACTTCTTAACTATTTACAAACACATTTATATAACGTTCGGTAACAAATATAGGCGGTAAAATATAAATATATTATTTAACATAATAAATTAAGTATTTAATCACACGACAATAATAATAATAAATAACAGTACAATAATACGGCTACTGCTTCTAAGGTATGTGTATCGATTCTTATCTAGATAAGATATACATATAAAAATCTTCAACTATTCATTGACACAATAAAAGTAGGAAACCATGAATCTTTAATTAAATATTAAACCCCATTAAACTATCTTTATGTGTATCATATCAGAAACCATTAAAAAAAAGCTACCAAAATTATTTAACCTGTATTTATATGTCTTAAAGTAATATGCAAATATGCTCATATAAATTATATATTTTGTAATTAATGTTTATTTCGTTTGTGAATCAATAGAGGACGTCCGTTCTGACCGCTCCGTAAACAAGTAATAGCCAAGTTTCTAAAATGTATGGGAACCTTCTCCATACACATTTATTTGGAGCATAGTTTTAAAGAAAATATTTATTTGAATTCTTTTAGGTTAGAACTTGCTTTTGAACGTTGCTTTGTGTATGGATAATTTCTTCAATATCTGGAAGTACGAGTTGAGTAAGTTATGTAGAGTTCGTTTTTGCTAGTTTTTAATAACCTGTTAATAAATATTCTTCATGTTGGTAGTGGGACCAAATATTTGATTCAGCAAGAGGAAGTAACTACGCAAGGAGTGTCGTTACATCCTCTTGCTGAACAAGATTAAATATAGGATTAAATAAAACGGTTTATATGGAATATCCAAATATGAACCTTTATTTCTAACATTAAATTATATTTAAAATAATAAACTTATATTAAAATTTATAGTTTTTTTGGTTTTATCGACTGGTAAAATCCTTACATACATACATACATAACTTCACGCCAAATCCCTTGCGGGGTAGGCAGAGAGAACAGAGCGCCATAGGGCACGATTCTTACACGCCTCACTCGCTTTGTTGACATTCATAACTCTTTTCATGCACGCGCGTCGGTTTTTGAGGCTCTTAACATCACCTTCCTCTAGAACACGTTCTATTTAAATCAAAATAAATCAAAATATATAAAATCCTTACAAAAATATGTTTACTAGTTTTGGAGGTAATTGTAGTATTCAATTTGAAATAGTCTAATTTTACACATTTATTTTTTTTGTGTCAATGTGTATTTATTGGATTGTGACGATAACGGAAGCATTCAAACATTTTGTTAAATTATAATCTGATGAATAAATATTATTATTAAAAAGGCCAGGAGGGCAAATTTCCAGGCGAAAATTAACATTTAAATATACGTATGATTTATTTGTGAGCAGCCGTTTGACAGCAGCTAGTGAATTGGGTCATGACTTCAGTCGATTCACTACCATTAAGTATAATATTTAATAGATCATCCACAAACACCATTAATTATATTAGCACCATAGTTTATAAGCAAACATAATTATATTAATGTATAAAAATGATGCAAATTTATATTCATAAAAGTATATTGATTATACAAGTACAGACTTGTATTCAAGACAGCAGCGTATACATCACAAATTTCTACAAATAACATACAACTATTACAGGCAGTTTAATGTTAGATTGATTTCATTACTGCGTCGTAATATGTTTAGCATTGGCTAGCTTGAACATAACAAGTAATGGTTGGTGCGCATGAATAAAAATACATGTGTCAATTTATAGATAGTTGTTAATTTTTATACGATTTGTCGTGACTAAGTCTGATGGGTGATGGGAAAGGTTCAGAGGTGATCTGTGTGAGCATTAGGAGTTCAAACGCCTAACACACGAATATGTGGGGTCAAACACATTAGCCACCTAGCGGGGTTTGAATACGCTCAAGTAAAACCTTATTAATCATGTTTTTTTTTTCTTTTTTTTAAATCTCATTTCATAACTTCGCTTTAAGTAAATTGTTTTCTTTTTCGATAGTGTGAGAATAAGTATCAGTCCTGACACTGGCTCACACCAATGACTTTTCGAATTTGTTTTCGGAAGTTATGTGTGATAAATATCGAGGACTGAAAACTTTGTGCCCGGTATGGCAATAGGTTCGCCACCTATTCCATTTAGGACGTAAACATAACAGCGTGACGAGGCTTAACAGCCGCCGCCTACACCATCGGGTAATAAAGGCGTGAAGTTATGTTATGTTAGTGTGAGAATTTAACTATTTTCTGTTACGGTTTGTGTTTCACTTTTGACAGATATACAAATTTATGTTTTGATTGTTTCAAATTAAGAACTCGTGTCCATTCGGAGTTAACGATCGATATTATTTTTTATTTAATTAATAGGCCCGTTCATGCTAATTAAAATATTGGTCGTTAAATTAATATATTGCGTGATTTTGATTAACCAAATTTTCTAGAGACGCCTACAAAACCTTTTTTTATAAGAGCTTGGAACTAAAACTTACCATTTAATAGTATTTTTTAATAATGTTGAATATTATAGATAACTGAACCATTTGCAAATTGAGAAAAGATATTTACGGTAGGAATACGATTTTCTGAATTTATAATTTAAATTTAGGTTCTTATTTTTCTTTATATTAAATGAAATAAACTCTATATGAGGCTTCATTGATTATTATTGAAATATAAAAATAATATTAGCAAAAAAATAACATTTAAATATTTCAAAACAAAATGTAAAATGAAACGTTACTTTGTCGCTTTATTATATGCCTATAAATATTTACTTTTACTTTTAAAATAAAATCAAATTCTCAAACCGGAAGTGAACTTGTTTAAAACTTAAGAAATGTGTGAGATTTTTTCTTCTGAATTAGTTTTAATATTATATTATTATAGGATTTAATTTATTAATTTAAATCTATACGTTTATTTAAACGTATATTATAATATGTTAGTATGTTTTTATTGGTGTCTTTGAACAAATTTTACACGGGTAGGCTTTTATTTTAGGATAGTGGTACAGTTTATTTCCTTTAGAGATACATTTGTTTATTAGCTTATTGCTTATTTTTTTATTGTGTAACGAATCATGGTAGCTTATTCAGGATATCTCGCTTTTTAGTAATTTGGTTACCAATATAAAAGTTCAACTGAATTTTCAGGTTTCTACCCTTTTACGTAATCCAAATACATTTTCCATGGGTATTTTACTAAAAGATAAATTTCAGAAGTATCTATTTTGTCTTAATGCAGATGGTTACAAGGATACAGACAAAAATTTCAAAAAATATTTAATTAACAGTCTCAGTGGTCTATTGTGGAGCACCTCGCTTCTGAATCAAGAGGTGGCGGGTTCGAATCCTGGCGCACACCAATGACTTTTCGAAATTGTTTTCGAAAGTTATATATGATGAATATCGATGACTGAAAATATTGTGCCCAGTATGGCAATAGTTTCGCCACATATTCCATTTGGGACGTAATCATAACGTCGAGACGACGTTTAACAGCTGCTGCCTACACCTGCTGGTAAAAAAGGCGTGAAGTTATATGTTCAAATAATATGTAGAGATGGGGTCTTAAAGGAATATTTTCTACAACATTTTCACATACAACAAATATAATTATAAATATAAGTATAGTTCGGACAGGATATTTTATAAACTGACTTATCTTTTTAATTATAATCTTTATAATTAATCACCTGTTTAGTCAATTACGAATGTACCACTAAAAATGCCAATGACACGTAAATGCGTTCAATTCAAGTTGCCGGAAGTGCGGGACATTTTCCGTTAAAGCTACCAGTTTTGGAGCCACGCTGTCTATAATTATTTTATTTATTTATCAATAGATTTAAGTACAAGTACATTCATATTAACTTTTCTCTCTTTCTAAATCATTCTGATTCTAATATATGCCCAGTTTTGTATTGAAAAGAAAATGTGTTGTCACAAGATTCGGAAGCACACTCGTGCGGGTGCGATCAGTCAGCGCGCACGTCACAAGTAATAGTAAACATTTATAAATACACTTATTTTACAACTACCCACATGGTAATTTTAAAATGTGATAATGGCTAGTTTTGAGCGATCTTTAAGCTATAATACGATTATAAATGATTTGGAAAGTGAGCAAAGTGATAAACAAGGAGTAAGCATGGATGATGTAGAAAGTGTTGAAAAGGGAGTTTCTGTGGGGGGAAAGAGAGGAAGAGAGGATAGCGAAGAGGATAAGGAAGATGTAGAAGAAGATAATGAAGGATTCTCTACAGTCGTTAAAAGAAAACCAAAGCGGTTACACCGCAGTTCAGTTGAAAATAACAAACAGATGGTGAGCGATTCAGATACATCATCAACATTTGGGGTTAGCTTGTCGTCTAAACAAGTACTTCCTAAACAGTTTGGTTTAGCAAAACTTTTGATAGCTGAAGGGATAAGCAATATATTGAAAGTAATATTTAAAAGTCCTTACAAAGTTAACATTATTTTTGAACGTAAAGAAGATTCTGAGAAATTACTTAACTGTCCCAGGTTTAATGAGTCAGACTTTAAATGTCAAAGTATGAATGAAGTTAACCTCTCCTATGGTGTAGTGAGAAATATAGATTTAGATATTGAAGAGGACGAAATAATTGAATAACTTAAGTGTGAATACCAAATTGTTTCTGCAAGAAGACTTAAAAGATTGGATGACAAAAATAAGTGGATCAATAGTGCTGTTATCCGCTTAGCGTTTAAAAGTTCATCATTACCCTCCTATGTTACGGGATATGGTTGCCGGTTTAAAATCGACCCTTACGTTTTCCCTGTCACTCAGTGCTCAGGATGTTGGAAATTTGGACATACAAAAATGAGATGTCCCACAGGAAAAATAAAATGCCCAAAATGTGGTCAGAATCATGAGAACTGCGACACCAAACAACTTGCATGCCTAAACTGTAAAGGACCACATATGTCTCTTGATAAAAGTTGCCCTATCTTTAATAAAGAAAAACAGATTAAATATATAATGAGTGAGAATAATTGTACATATAAAATTGCTCTAAACCTACGTCAGCAAAACATAACATCACAGGAACACACAGATGTACAAAAACTTGGGAACACATATGAAAAACAACAAACATCTAGAGATACAAATAATTACAAACAAATTGAAAATGACGTTACGACACCACTAGAGCGAAATAAAAATACTATAAATAATACAAATGACATAGACAAAGACGAAGCAAATGTTAGTAGGGAAAAATTAAGAAATAATCAAAGAATAAATAATCAAAAAATATCTCCAGATTTAAATAGAGAAGAGCCATTGTTTAATCAGGAATCATTTGTATCTGAACGCAGTATAAACACAAATAAAGAAAAAAATCTCCATCAATCGAAACTTTATACTATAAGATTAAAGAGATTGTTTTTGGCTTATATGGCTGTAAGACTTATCATAAAGGAGATCACTTCATTTGTAATGGCAACAATAAGAGATGGAGATTTGGTAAAAAAAATATTTGACGTTGAAGACTGGACAAACTCTAATGGATAGACTACATGATTTTAATATAAACATCACACAATGGAATGCACAAAGTTTGAAACCGAAGTTGCCTGACTTTGAACTCTTACTTAATAGAGAAAAAATACATATAGCAGTGATAAGTGAAACTTGGCTGTCAGCTGACTCTGACTTAAATATAAAAGGATATATTACATATCGCCACGACAGGAGTGATGGTTATGGCGGGGTGGCCATTGTATGCCATAAGTCTCTTAAATCGTATGTAACTCCCATAAATAATTGTAATTCTGGAATAGAAATAATTAGCATCAAAATTGTTAATTGCAAATCCCTTCATACTGTGATTTCTATATATTGTCCATCATCTATTCGTACTACACAAGCAGATTGGGATAACATATTTTCAGAATTTTCCTCTAAAGCCTTAGTTTTGGGGGATTTTAATGGTCATCATTCTAATTGGTCTAACAGAATTGATGTGAGAGGCAATCAACTTTTTGATAGTTCTATAAATAATAACTATATTTCACTAAATGATGGTAAACCGACCAGGGTTAAGTTAGTTGAAAGAGTCATTCAAGAAACGTCACCTGATATATCCTTTTGTACCACAGATCTAAGTGCCAACACCACATGGCAGGTATCCAATGAAAATCTGGGTAGCGATCATCTATTTATTAATATATGTGTAAAGTATAAAGATTCCCTTTCTTACACTACAAAAAGGAATTTTAAAATGGCTAACTGGGCTAATTTCAAAACCACATTCACAAATTTAGTTTCTGTAAATAATACATCTTTTCATAACGTGCAAGAAATGTATAATCATCTTATAATATTAATTAACAAAGCTGCAGAAAAAAATATCCCTTTGATAAAAATTTGTACTAATCCTACCAGTAAATTTATCCCTAAGAACTATTGGAATATAGATATCTCAAAAATAGTAGCACAACGTAGATTAGCACTGAAACGGTTTAGACGAAATCCAACTCCCCAGAATTTAGGACAACTTAAAACTAAAATTGCTGAAGCCCAACGCATGATCAGACGAGCCAAGTCCCAGAGCTGGCATAACTTTTGTGACAATATATTGAACACACAACTTCTTTGTCAAACATGTGGCGAAAACTTAGATGGATGAAAGGTTTCAGACATTCCATGTCTTACATTTCAGACCAAAGTAGAGAGGAGCTATTAAATTCTCTGACACCTGATTTTGTCCATGACCCGCCTAAGACTTTTAATTCCTCAAATCCCACATTGGAGGCAAACTTTTCTCTGCACGAAATGAATGTCTGTATTAAAAGTAAAGATACGTCTCCGGGGCAGGATGGTATAAGTTACAGCATGCTATACAATTTACCAGACGTTGGAAGACAACTATTACTTCAAATATATAACCGGATATTCATTTCTGGATACATTCCTATCCAGTGGCGAGATATAATAATTGTTCCAATACCCAAGTCTGACCATTCTAAACTTCGACCTATTGCCTTAATTTCTTGTATGTGTAAAATTTTTCATTTAATGTTAACAAAACGATTAGAATGGTACATAGAGAATAAATGTATATTATCACGAAACACAGTTGGATTCAGAAGGAATCAATCCAGTCTAGATTGTCTCGCTCAACTTATTACTAATATACAGATTGGATTTACACATAACTTACCAACTTTGGTGTGCTTCCTAGACATTGAAGGTGCTTATAATAATGTACTTATCTCGAAAGTAGTAACTACTTTAGATGAGCTACAAGTTGGTTCCAAGATATGCAACTATCTTTGGGAATTTTTAAAAGAACGCCATCTCCAAATTCGATGTGAACATAATGATATTGTTAGATGGACAAATAGAGGCATTCCACAAGGAGATCCCATATCACCTTTACTTTTCAACATTGTTACTTTTAGAATATGTCAAATAATTCAAGAAGTTACTGTTTGCCAGTACGCAGATGATTTTATTTTGTATGCTAGGACTGATAATCTAGATGATAGTGTCTCTGTTATGCAAAATTCTTTAAATTGTGTATTAGCCTTATTGGAGAATTTAGGCCTTGAATTGTCAGATTCCAAATCCAAATACTGTGTATTTAGTAGGGCCCGTAAAAGACAACAAATACAAATTCATGTAAAAGGAACACTTTTAGAATCTGTGGATTGTGTTAAATATTTGGGCATCTGGTTGGACCGGTCTCTTCGCTGGGGTAAACATATTAACGAAACATGTGCAAAATCCATGAAATTTCTTAATCTTTTAAAAGCATTAGTAGGCTGTGGTTGGGGTACACATCCACTCCACCTCAGAAAAATCTATATCACTCTAGTAAGAAGTAGAATAGATTACGGTTGTTTTCTTTATGATAACGCAGCTAAATGTCATACTTACAAACTAGATAAATTACAAAATCAAGCGCTTAGGGTTATTGGAGGATTTTTAAAGACAACTCCCATTCATGTCATGGAGAGTGAGTTAAGCATCCCACCCCTTTTTATAAGAAGATTATACCTTTGCATAAAATTTAACCTCAAAATTCATTCACAGTCCAATAGCATTAACAACATTTTAGTTTCCCAGCTTCATGATATCCTTGATAACAGATATTGGTATAATAAGAAAAAACCATTGCTAGCAACAACTCTTCATGAAATACGACCGTACCCTATAGCTTCTTCGTATCCAATTGAAATGTTTACATTGGTCACCTGGATGTCTAACATTAATTTAAAAAACATATTAAACGAGTCCTTGCACAGCCTTAAAAACCCCAAATCGTGTTATGAAATGAATACAATTAAAGTAGAAGTTTTACAGGAATTACATCAAAAGTACCACGATCATTATTGTTTATATACTGATGGATCCAAATCTTCAAATGGCACCGGTGCCGCATATTACGACTCTGTATCCAAAACTCACGGTATTTATCACTTAAATAACGATTTATGTATTATGACTGTCGAGTTATTTGCAATATCCCAAGCTTTACGTTACACTAATGCTCTAGATAACCACAAAATAGTTATCTTCACAGATAGTCGAAGTGCTATTCTCCATATTGCTCGGTGTGTCTCTGGTAGCAGAGGTAAACCGATAGCATATACCATTCTAGACCAAATTTGTGTAGCTAAGAACAGAGGCTTGGATCTGACAATACAATGGATTCCTTCCCACATAGGATTGTATGGGAATGAGGAGGCTGACAGATTAGCAAAGCTAGCTGCATATGAGGGATCTGATATAAGTTTATTACCAACCCATTCCGAAATTTTAATTAAATTTAAAATAAAATGTCGCGATATGTTTAAAGAATATTTCAATGAAAGATCTAAAAGTAAGGGGATATGGTACAAAAGCATACAAAGCGAGCCTCCTCATGTGCCATGGTTTTTAAATAGTAAATTAAGTAGACGTCTAGTTGTTACTGCTTTGAGGTTACGTTCCGGACACATTCCTAGTAGAAAATTCGCTTTTCTGATGAAGAAAATTGATTCACCCAATTGTGAACAGTGTGGTGTACCTGACGACGTAAATCACCTACTAACGGAGTGCGTCCGGAATGTTCATATTAGAAACTATATAATCGATAAATTTAATGTGAATGTCAGAGATATCAGAATTTGGAACAGCATCTTATCTGCGCCAAATTCTGAGGCAGCGAGATTATTATATACATTTAAAATAGCTTAAGAGTAGATTAGTTAATTTATAAGGTACAATAGGATTGTCATTGTCTAATAGGACAAAAATCCTTTTATTCAATAAAGATATAAAAAAAAAAAAAAGATTCGGAAGCATAACGATAAATATTTTATACTTCCAATAAATTGAAGACCTTAAAGAAATAATTATATTTTCATAATTATCTAAATAGCACAATTTTACACCGAGCCCCTTTTGAGGTAGGCATAAAGAAGCAGGCTCTTGACGTTTTCAATCGCTACAACACGCTCAATGTGGGCATGAAAAGTCTGAGCTTGTTTTTGGTGACTACTCCTAAATCTTGCCGTTTTGGCACTAATATCTGTTTAATAATATAAGAATGAATAGCATATGTAATTCCGACTCACGCTTGACGGAAATATTTTATCAAGTTATTCAAGTTCTTTTACACGCTCAGTACTCATCGTCAATGTAACCTTATAGGATCCATATCACACCACAACTCAAGTACTATTTTAACCACATAACTTAGGTCATACGACACTTCCCTGCAATTGTTTATTAAGATTATCCAATATAATCTTCAATATTTTTACTCATAAATATGCATGAAAATACCAGTGGCATAGGCAGCGGTAATTAAGACTCAATCTGGTTTTAGTGTTCTAAATATTATTTTACTTTCCACAATTTACGATCTTCTTAGACTCTAAAAACTATCTATTTTTTTTTTGTTCATAGATAATTCATCTGTATACGTTGTTGAGAAAGCCGATCGAAATAATTTAAATAATTATCCACGAATATTACATAAAAAATCAATATAGTATTGGGAAAACATTATTTAGTACAATTATTGATACTTATGAAAGATATTAAAAAAGAAACAAATTAATACTTTCAAAATCGCATATTAGCAAAAAATCGTGCATGGTCCTAATATTCTTATTTTTTCAATATGTTCTCTTCGCGCGTGATTTACTATTTATAGAAATTTTAATTGATCGTCGACCTAGACAGTATTGATTTATATTAACCGAACTGAGCTAGAAAGAGATTTATATGCCTCACCAAGTTACAACATATAGCCTAAATGGCTAGATGTTTTTTTAAATGCCTTTAAAATTGTAGTAATAGACAAAGACATCTGCTATATTACATTACGAAGCTCCCATGGAAACAAACATGGCACATATTTTTATAGTCTCGGTGGTCAAGGCTTAAAACAGCCTCTGCCTACGTTCGGGTAGATAAAGGCGTGAAGTTGTTTTTATATTATATCATTTAGCTTTTTAATTATAGTTATTTAAAATTATTTATTGCATTAAAAAGCTATATATCTATATATATCATAGCTATATCATCATAGCAATATATATAACATTATAAAGAACAAAAAAAAACCGTATCAGAAATAATGCAGCTGGCATCGTATTACTTAATAGGTTGGTCAGTCCAGGTTCGATTACCGCGCGCTCACTATTTACTGGCTAACACGTCACGAACTAACGTCAATTGAAAATTACAGCATTTGAAACGCTATTTTATTACACTCCAACGTTCTACCTGGATTAGTTGGTTTCAATTGCATTTATATATTATTTTTTGGTTTTTTTTTATGGGATAGGAGGGCAAAAGAGCAGGCGTGTCACCTGATAGTAAGTGACCAGCGCCGCCCATGGACACCTACAACACATATAGTGTTACAGTTGCGTTGCCAACCTTTAAGGGAGTAGGATGGAGAACGGAGGTGGGCCTCCGGGTTCCTCTCTCACCAAACAAGACGCGGCATGAGCCATTTTACGTCGGTCTGGGTATTGGTCATGGCATTTCACGGATCGAGACGGCCCATTCATGTAGCGTACTGCTTGGCTCTACCACTGTAAAATCTCACTTTTGTTATTAAATTGTATCATGGACTACATAGAGTTATGTTTTTCCCTCCATGAATGGGCTGGCTCAACTGGTGATATAACACATCCTCCCAGAAAATCTACGTAAAGTATCTTAACGTAAAGAGTGTTATCTGGAGTCCATAGTCTTTTATTATTAGGGAGTGGGAAGGAAAGATATGGAAAACGGGAGGCGCTAATCTTTTTTCCAGCCAATATTTGATTTAATTAATGTTTTGACAAGAAATAGGTATATCGCTTGTCACATAATGTTGTAGAAATTATGGAAATCTGTTTTTTTTTTTTTAATGTCATTCACTTAGGCCCGTAAGATCAATCACAGTTTAAACTATTTTGCCTAGTTTAAACCTCATCTGTCGTTTATTTTGTTAGATCAATGCTAGATAAACCTCCAATAACAGTTTAAACTATAGTTTAGCTTACACCAGGAGATTTTGCCGTTTAAACCGTGGTCCTGCCTAGTTTAAAAATGGCGGTCGTTTATCAGCTGACATCTGACACAACGATTGTGGGTTCATACATAGATTTAGCATAGACTACAATAGATGGCACATGTCAGGAAAAATTTACTAATAGCATCGAATCACTGACAGCGCAACCGCTTATATTAGATTTTGGGAACCGCGTATATTTTATTTACATTTCCACATATGAACATTAACTTTGTAAAAGTTAACGTTTTGAAGCGCTTTTTACGAACACATTGATAATAATAATAATATCTTGGACACAAATCACACAGGGCCAGTTCCAAACTAAGCAACTAAATGCTTGTGCTATGAACACTAGATAACGGATACTAATACATATATACTTTTCTTTTGTAAATACATACTTATAATACATAGAAAAACACCCAGACGCCGCACAAATATTAATGTTTGTCATAAATATTTGTACTCGGGCGAAAATCGAACTCCCGACCTCAGTGCTGCAGCCGGTTGTTTTACCAATGCGCCACGAGCCCCGTAAGTCACTCACACATTAACAACCTATTTTTGGTCACGTTGTTTGGGTGACTATTGCCGATCTATTTTTCTTAAATCTATGGTCACACTATAAAACTTCATAAAAGAAAGAGAAAAAGAGTTTTTTTTCACGCAATATGCCACAGACAATGTACAAAAGAGTGAATGATGAGCGAAATATGGACATTAAATAACCAAATGTTGCCATCTGTCGAAAACTAAACTTAGTTTACGTAATCTATGTCCATTTCGCTGTTGATCTTACGAGGCAGGTTTAAACTCTAGATTAAAATTGACTATAGTTTAGAAAATCGTCAGTTTTAACTATGATTGATCTTACGGGCCTTATTGATATTAAATTAACGGCCATTAATAGTTTAACAGCCAGTTCGTTCATTGCGGAGGATATTATTCGAGTATGCCGTTTTCACATATATAAAAGGTTCATATTTGACTCTCTTTTTCTCTTTCCTGTCCAATTGATACACTTAAATCACATTCAAGTTATTAATTAAAACATTTAATTTATTACATACTCTAATTTTGAAACTTTTTAAAAGTCGACATACTGCTTTATTATCTGTGCGCCGTGGGCGAAGATAACGTAATTTATCTTTTTCTTTTTTCTTCAATGTGTTTTATCGCCGAGTCGGTGATTTTATATATAAGTTCTTTATTAATTGTTTTCTAGTTTAAATACAGTTTGACAGTTACTTTTGTTATTTCAATATAAAATAAAAATTATGAAACACAAATATATTTATGTTTTAAAACAAATATATATGTGTTTTATAACAAATATATTTGTGATTTCATTTTATTGTGTTCAATCGTGTGAAAGTTTGTTTAAAAGAATGTGTGATTTGGTTTTATTACTAAGCAATGATATGTTTATGAACATTTGTGACTTTATAGAACCAATTTTATAGTTGACTATAAATTTTATATTGTATATTAATAAATCTTGGAGGTGATGAAAACCATTTTAATAAACTAGATTATAACCTATTATTAGTTTGACTTTTTCTAATATAACTTGTATTCTTATGAGTACTTACTTTCTATCATCTTATTTTAAATAAATTACGTTATCTTGATTAAGTAGATTTTTATTTAATGAGACATAGTATATTTACTATGTGGGAAAAGGAGGGAAAGATATTTGTAGAGTCCAGGAAGGAAGGCATTAAAAGATGAAGGATAATATAAATAATCAAGAAAGTATAAGCAAGAAAAAATTTCTTCAAAATATGCCCATTTTACAGACTTTCTTAGAAATTAAATTGTCTCGTGGTAAGTTAACACGGAAATCAAGGTCGGGTTCGATCTCTACCCGAGTACAAATATTTTTTAACAAACATGAATGTGTGTTTGACATATAAGTGTTGTTTTTTTTTTATTTTAACTACGTATTAAAAAGGAAAACTATGTATTTGTTAATATGCGTTATATACTTGCCATAACGAAAACATTTAGTTGCTCTACTTGGAAAACTAGAGGGTGCTGTGTAAATTGTGCCCGTATGTAAAACGACGAAGAATTGTCTCAAATTCTACATGAATTTAAAGAGAAAAATATATCCATCTAATAAAAAAAATATATACATAGATATCCAAAAAATTCTAAGTATCAATTTTACACGTCAATTTTATACCGTGAGAAAGTAGACAATAAAAAAAAACACCGATCGCTTACCTCTTAGTGTATCGATATTTTGAAAACTTGATTTCGCATATAACATCATATTAAATCCGTGGTCTTTACATTATTGGTTCATTAACTTATTTATTTTGATTGGACACATTTAAAATACGAATTGATCTCCTTAATCATTTTAGTTTTGGTGAAAAAAAAAAATGTATTAACGGCATACCGTGAGAACTGGTGCTTGATTTATATTAAAAATAAGATAAGGACAACATATTATATTAAACATCTGCGTAATATTAAAATCCTGTTACTGAGGAGACGGACCGCTGAGGTAGTGGCATGAATGGGCTCGCTCTATCGCTGAAATATGTCGCGTTTTGTTCGATCAGAGAAGAATCCGGAGGCCCACTCTTCTTCCCCCCTATTCCTTTTCCACTCCACTCCTGTTGTTGTAGGTATTCATAGATGGCATTAGTTGCTTACCATCAGATGACTTAGTAGTTTAGACTTAGTAGTAGATACTATGCTTGGTAGTTTGGGTCCTATACCATAAAAAATAATAATTCTAATTATCTCCAATACTTACCATCATCAGCTGATAAAGCATGAACAAGTAAATGAATTTCAAATGCCACGCGTCCTTTTCCTTATAATTACGTCTCTTTTTTTAAGTCTCTTATCTTCCTTCAAATAAAAATAAACATAGAACTAACTAACATTTTCAATAATTAGTTTTTATATGGATATGATCAAGGCCTGATGGATTAAGGAGGTTAAAAGAGAAACTATTATGTATCTTTTTAAGTACTTTTAAAATTGTCTATTAATAAAAAAGGTTTTGTACGATTATCTAAATATTAAGGTATGTCTATTTTTCTGACTGAAAAACTATATAAATAAATAAACAGTTTGCATATTTTGAGGTAGACGTTAAACTCCAGCCGCTTGAACTGATACGATACATTTCTTTTTTTTTATGGCATATGAACTCGCTACTTGAGAGTAAGTGGTAGGCACCGCTAATGAATATGACTATACCATCTTGTTGAAATAATTACTATGACGTAACATCCGTTGAGATTTTAAACTTTACGAATTTTTGGCATAGCTGGTAAAATTTGGAATTACGAAGTAGATCAGAGGCAATCTTCTTTTTTATTAAACATTTTAAACTCTGCGTATATAGTAATAATGCTATACTAAGGTTGAGTTCGGCCCCAACCTGCTTCTTAAGACTAAATTGAAGCCATTATGGCACCTACTGGCAGGAGCCTTAAAAACCGAGAGTGAAACAAGAGTCATGAAAGTACAAAAAGTCTCTCTACCTACTCTTCGAGGGACTAAGCGTGATTTTATGTATGCATATACTGTATTAAAATATCCCAATATCTTGACAGGTATTCAACTTGAAATACTTAATTTGGAAGCGTTAATGAGCGGTAATTAGTTCTAGCAGGAAATGTTTATATAGAAAGTAGATAATATTATTAATGCTTAAGATTATTATCGGTGCATTTTTATTAGCTAAGCTTATTAATATCTTAATATTAATTTGAAATTATTGTACATTTAAATCACTTACTTGATCATTAAGAAAACATTGTATATGCCGTTTTTCAACTCATGCTTTCTCATCTATATAAGTAAATAAATAAAATGACTTTTCTAGTATTTTATAATTATTTCTATCAGTTTAGTCACTAGAAACAATCGTCTTCAATATTTCAACAACATATTAGTAAAACAACAGAATTTGTTTCCATGAACAAGCTAATCTCGGAAATTGCAAACGCGATTTAAAACTTTAACTTTAACTTAACATTTTATAGTATGTCTATTGAGAAAAGCTTTAAAGACTATACCATGCATTTTATTTTCCGAGTACTTTAGCCAATTGGGTGATATTTATTGATTTCGAAACGATAGAAAATTCGGTGAGTCAACTAGTATCCCGTAAATATGTTGTTTAAATTTTTAATCTGATATTAGAGGAGCCATTTTATCCGTTTTCTGTTTTAAGAAGACAATTATCAGTGGCGTGCGGGGTGCTCGACCACTCGACCACCGAGACCTTTTTAAATATTTTTTAACGTTTAAATAATCGCTAGGGTTGGCCAAAATTCCAACTAAAACTCCACCAAATAGTTCTTAAAGATTTTTTTTCTTTGTTTGTAACATCGCTATCAAAATTATTTGTTATTTCACATTAACTAACTGTCACCACAGTTTTAAGTGAATCAGTAGCTTAATCGTCGGTTAATTTGTTAAAACCGAGACTAAAAAGTGCCGCTCCGTACAATTTATGGCTTCATCTCAGTCACCTTGTTCATTTCAATTCCATTGGAATAACAATCTACGCACCTTTTAAAGTTGTGATAAAAATACATTAAATGTAATTTTGTTTATCTAAAGGTAAAAGTTTATTGAAGTTTTCGGAAGTAATGGTTTATTTACTTAAAGTGTTAAAGATGACAATAGTGTTTGTTCTTGATTTATACATTATTAAGAAATTATAAGCGCGATAATTGTACTAAGTAATGTCTCTATAAAAATATAATAAACGATTTAGTTTAAAAGCTACTCAATTTTAAGAAAATTTTAATCCATATTCATAAACTTAGTTTAAAAAATTATTCTCTGTCCTACCACCCTAAATAGTAATCTGAGTTTCAAAGACTTATAAATCTGCTTTAATTTCAATTGAACGTTGAGTTTTAATTGCTATAAAAAATAGTCAAATATATGGCCTGAAATTTATACACATGCACATATAAGCATGCGCTTATTTGTAGGGTTGCCTCTAACGAAAAAATAAAATGTATGATTAATATTAATCTAAAGCAGCCGATTAATTTCCAACTTTTGACTTTAAATGTTGTTTTTAAAGAATACAACCCAAACATATTTCCAAACAACTATTAATAAAGGAATATTTTTACCCCATAAACAATAATATACATACTTAATAATAAAATAAGTATAAATTCAAAAGTCACGGTAGCCTAGTGGTTGTGCACCCCGTTTCTGAATCCACAGGTTGCGGGTTCGAATCCTGACACTCGCTGACACCAATGACTATTCGAATTTGTTTTCGGAAGTAACGTGTGATAAATATCGATGGCTGAAAAACCTTGTGCCCGGTATGGCTTTCCTCGTAGTGTTGTCAAGATAACTGGAATGTTGTATTTTTAAATCTGTTACTACTTTTTGTAAACTTACTTAACATACGAAACAAGACTCATAGTGAGTAGGGAGTAAGATCATATTGCGCACAGGCAAAATTAACATTAATATATAGCGTGGCAGTGTTGTCAACCTTCTTCGTATGTTTATTTTTAACCTATTTCTATTCTTATACCAATTTCAATGTTAATTTTTAACGTTGTGGAGTGGTAGAGACACGCAGTTCGCTGCATGAGTAGGCCGGCTCGACTGGAAAAATATCACGACCTCTCAGAATACCGACCTTCCCCTCCCTTTCCCAATCTACTTCATTAATGGCTGGAACACGACTGTGACACTATATGTGTCGCAGTTGTCCATGAGTGGCGGTAGTTGCTACTAATCAGCTAACCCGCTTGTTCGTTTTCCCTACTATTCTATAAAAAAATGATACATATTATTCATGCGACATTTATTTAAATTGATATTTCAAAGTAGAGCACTTGCCAACCCTATTTACATACAAACTCACGGTACTGATCTTATTAGCATGTGTGTACCGTTATGTTGTTTCAAATTCTTTGACGGTATTACCAATAATAATTAAGTCTATGAAACTAGTCTTAGTACAGACATGTTTTATCTTGTCCACACACTATCTAGGGAGAGGTGTTTTGCTTGATAATTTAATGAATCTATAAATATAAAGATATATTCAAAATTGCAACAAAAAATTTGATAAATTATGAAGAATATAAGTTTATCAAACTTATAGTCTTCTACAACTACCATTTTGCTATTTTTGTTTAGTTGGAAATCATTACCGAAACATAACCGAAATATCCCACAATAAGCCAATAACCATCTTCGTCAGATTTCACTTTATTTAATCTCTAAACGCCGACTGATTTTCTGAATGGTTTACTAGCCTTAATTCCTCGAAGTCGATCAACTACTCAAAGCAACTTAAATGCTGTCATTACTGTGAGAAAGAATCGTATTAAAAGTATCTTATAATAT